>JBAMNC010000760.1:1847500-3186597 GCA_037902135.1 Cetoscarus ocellatus | reverse complement strand
GTGCTTCCTGTTTTATTTTGAAAATCCACCTGTCTTTCCTTGTCTTTGTAGGTTTTGCTTCCTGTCTGGCATTGTCAGACCTGATCCCTGATTGTTCCTTTCCAGCTGTGTCTAATCACCCCCATTCACCTCGTGTATTTAAAACTCATTTCTTCCCCTGTCTTGTTGCCAGGTCGTTGCAGTCTTTAGACCACGTTCAAGCACTTTTTCTAGTCACAGTCAAGTCGTGTATGATCTCAGCCTGCTTTTTTGACCTAGTCTTTTTGCTTAGCGTTTTGGATACCTTAACCTTTCTTGCTTGCCTTGCCGTGTACCGACCTCAGCCTGTCAAACCAATAAATCCTTATTGCCTTCTAATTGTCAGACTCTGAGTTGTGCATTTGTGTCCTATCCTTTCTGAGCCACGTTTCATGACATCTTTAGCAGCACAGTTAAATGTTTTGTACTGATTGTGACAGAGCACAACTGAACAGCAATCATTTGTGTTGACTCCCTACCAATGCAACATAATTCAGACATTTGGGTGGTAACAAAGTTAGAGGAAATCAGTTCAGTAACTGACCCAATGCAAGGCTTAATTAAAGGCATGTCCAAGCAATAAACAAAACAACAAAAAAAATTACAATTTTAAAATATTACATTTCCAATGAGTTAATCCAAAAACAAAATACAAATCCAGGACCATTTTAGTCTCTAGCTTCTTAACTGAATAATATGCAAATTGAAAGCAAGCTGGGAAAGTTGATACCTTATAATTATGTATTTGAAACTTTTTAATGTCTTTTAAAAGCCTTAATTTTTGCTTAATTGATTTATCACATTTACACTCAGTCAACAGTTGAGCCACCACCATGGTTGTTATGGCAGCCTTTCATAATCGTCTGGTCATGTGCAGTAGGTGATGGTGGCTGCACAGATCAGCAGTTTTAAACTTGTAAACACGTTGCAAACATCTGACATATCTCATTGAGTGCCAGTCTTAACTTTACATTTGTTTGAGTAATATGTTCAAGGCTTCAATACAATTTTTATTATAATTAATCCTTAATAAGCACACTGCATGTTGCCAAACAGCAGGGGTGAGATGGTCAGATGCCAGTCTCTTCAGTTTGGCAGAATTCCAGTGAATTGTAAGTATTTTGTGTTTGAAGCTCATGGCTCAGTAACATAAATCCATCTTTACCTCCGCCAAGGAGGTAATGTTTTTGCCGGCGTTGGTTAGTCTGTTTGTCTGTTTGTGGTCAAGATAACTTGAAAAGTTATGGACGAATTTGGATGAAATTTTCAGGAAATGTGTGGAATGGGATAAGGAAGAAATGATCAGATTTTGCGACTGATTCAGTTCACCATCCAAATCCAGGAATTTTTTGAAGGATTCTTTAACATTGCCAGGTAGGACCGTTTTCGCCAAAGTGGACTGAAGCTGCTTGGCGGAGGTCTGCGCTCTCTGAGTGCTTTTCTAGTTAACAATGATTTTGTTCTTGCCTCAAAGGAAAACAAACTGGATTGTTTAAAGCCACTCTGTGAAAACTGGGGAGGAAGGGTGCAACATGTTATACAGAAGGACAATGTGAATCTCTCAGAGTATTTGAAGCACACTTGAAGCACACTTTACTTTCACACTTCCCCTCAAACCCTGTATCACATCTTTCAAGATCACTGTCTCATTTATCTGCAGCCCTGGATTTTTCTCAGCCTCCCTCCTGTCTTAATAAAGAAGAAATATTAAAAAGAGCTCACTGCCTGCTCTCTATTAAAAAATTGAGCCCTGAGGGCAGAGACAGAGGGGAAGTCTCTCCCCTGCCTCTGTAAAATGAGCCATGAGACCCAGGGGCCACAGCTTAGCTACACCTAGCTGTCTGCAGTGAATAATGCATGTGGAGTGGGGCCCCAAGGCAAGCCACAGTTCTCATGTGTGGTCACTGTGCCGGGGCCAGAGGCCTAGCAGCAAGAGGCGATACTGTTTCAACTGGCATCAAGGGTTATCTGCTGATCTGAAGTCAGCAGGAGAGCTGACCTGAACAAAAGTTTCACCTGGCGCCGCAGGGTTATCTAAGTGACATGGCGTCAGATTCAAGCATGACGGTGTGGAGTGTCCCCGGATTAGAGAGAAGTGCTTTTAAATGCAGGCGGAATCCCTTCGTGATATTGACAGGGAAGTTGAGAGGGACCATGCTTCAAAGCAGGGGAGAAGGTGATAATACAGATAAGTACACAAACACAAGTCATTTCCTCTGTTACAGCTCTACCACAGGCAACTAGATCTGATAACTGTCCAGAAATAAACTTCAGACCTTGGACTCCAAATACTCAGACTGCAAACATCTGAGCATAGATATCAAAATGACAAACTATTAGTAAAAGCAACCAATACCCTAGTGCAAGTCAAAGTCTTTTCATTTTTAAGGATATGTTCAAAGGAACTTCAGGCACTAATTTCATAGATGGTTAAACTCAAATATTAATTCGGACTAGATCACCAGTTTAAAGTTAGCATATCACTCAGAAAAAGTCAAGATATAGCACACTTGCTTTAAAGATGGTTCACAACATAAGACTTCAGAGAAAGACTTGATCCTCTCTTTGGCAAAGCTCTTTCATACATTTATCCATTATCTTATACCTTTTGGGGTTGCTGGGGGCTGAAGCCTATCCCAGCTGACACTGGGTGAAAGGCTTGATTTATGTTCAACAGGTGGCCAGCTCATCGCAGGACTTCAAAGAGATACAGACCCTTCACACTCCCATTCACATCTAAGGGCAAGTAAGAGTCACCAATTAACCTAACGAGTATGTTTAAGGTCTGTGGGACGAAACTGGACGAAGCTGTAAATATATTTGACTCTGCATGATGTGCGTATCTGGAGGACAGTCGAGGCACATAAGAAAGCTCACGTTCCTGATGTAGAAGGATGAGAAGAGGTGACAACTATCTACTCATGAATAATCAGTCGAAACGTCAGATCAGTTGCACATATGACCAATGGTGAAAATACAAACTGTCAGCATCATATTCACACAGTTTTTACAACATCTTCTGGCTCACAGGGTGCTTGTTATCAGTGCTCCATTAAAGTGATAGTATGCAAACTGGACTTTACACATCATGCATATACAACTCTAATTATCTGAATGAAAATACAGCCAACAATGCTAATTCAGATACTTAATGTGTTTATTTACAACCTGGCAGTAAATCCCAGTAACAAGGACTACAGCTATTCCATGGCTTCAGCCTCGGCTGGTGGCTGGTGGTGGAGTCACAGCTCTGACACATTTGCCAACATGTGCAAAATCATAATCAGTCTTGCTTCACCAACAAGTAATTGGGGGGCTGTCTAGCAAGAGTGATGATGATTGGCTGCCAAGCCATCTAGTTGCACTCATTATTTGTTAGCAGAGTTGCCACCATTTTACCTCTTATTTAGCCTAAAACAGGGTGTCTCATATTTTAAACTACCAAAATAACCCTAGATTTGTCTTTATGTCAAACAATTTGCCTTGCAAATCTAGGAGGTCTCATTCTCAACAGAGGCAGTCAGCAGAAACAACAACAAAGAAGTGAAAGATGTGACCATTGCAGAAGCAGCCAAAGGTGTGGCTAAATTTTACATAGTATGACTCTAAAGGTGTCTGTGTGATTTTAAGCAAGGGTGGAAGGATCAGCAACTTGCTGCAGCATTTGTCTTATAGAACAGAACTAAACATCAGGAGTGCTATCAGTTTGACTCTGTTTACAGTGAAAACCCGTGTGGGCCTGTTTTTATCCTTTGACAAAATTGACATGAACTGATAAGAAAATCGATAAACATGATAGATGGGTAGAAATAATAAAGGCATTGGTATATTAGTATCAATAAAATCTTATTATTTCCCATCCTTAAAGGTACACTTCAGTGAAGAAAGTGGGTTCATTTTCTACTCATTTAGAGAAAAGGCCAGAAAAATGCTTTTTGGATAAAATTAAACAGGCGATCTTTGCTACTCTAACAAAACTAGTCCTTTAAAACCAGCACACAGCTGTGGCTTCTTCAGTCTTGTCAGTAGAAATAAAACAAGGAGAAACATGGAGTAACCATGTAAATTTCTCATTCTTGGCTAATTCATTCAAATCATGTTCTTTATATTTGACTCATTCATGCTTTGTTCATCCTGTAAGCTCACCAGTCACACTACACATTTATTTCTGTCACTGTTTCATTAAACTTTCAATTATATACTCATTTGTCACTTATCTTTAAATTAAATGATAAATGAACAGGGTTTGATTTAATAGGCACAAATGGACAACATTATATACATTTATTAGACTTTAGAGCACAATAGAAGTCCAGGTTTGACAGCTTGTTTGGCTATAGAGGCAGACCATGTACATCTCTATGGCATCTTTAAAAACCACATACAGTGCACAAAAACAAAACGTACTGTTGCTGTGTTTTTGTTTTTGCCACAGCCCAGCAATCCTGCTGTCTCAGTCCCTCAGTCCCTCCTCCCCTCCATTACCCTCTACTCCTTCCATCAAATGCTTTTTTTCCACTTCCCTCCGCTTTCTGTTGAATCGCGCTGCATTAAGTCCTAATAGCATTGGAAAGACATACTACCCAATAACTCGGGTCGATGCAAGTGTCATTTATTTATTCTTTTCCCCCTGCCTCTTCAGTGCTCAAATAAATATTACTGCAACAACATTTGATGTGATTGGCTTAGTATTCAAAGTCTAAGCAGGGTTAGAAGAGGTAAGTGGCATTTAATCATTGAGGAAATTTGTTTGGGGCTCCCTGCCCTAAAATTTAAAAGGGTCTTATTGTAAACACATTTTGTGAGTAAAACTGTCAATGTATATTGACCAGCTCATATGGCCATTTCAGTAAATACAAAAAAAATTAAGACGCCGAAACCCTGGTACCACACAGTGAGACAAATAACTAATGTTGTACAGTAACAGAAGTGCACTCTCTCACATACAATCATGGCAAAAAAGACAGGTTATTCTCATGTGCCAGCAAACACACAGGTACAAACCCGCACAAGTACTCACAAACACTGACAAAAATGGGGTTACTGAAGCATAATAATGCCATATGCGTTCAACATCATTAGCCGTGCTGGGTTATTAAACATCCCCCCTAACAGACTTTCATAATAATATGTCAACAACATCAATCAGCTCTGCATACAGAAGACTCTGGCTCTCTGTGGGGTTCAGAAAAACAACAGCCAGACAGCAACTTAAGGTATTTGTTTCTGCTGGCTCATCCCAAATGACTGTGGAGAAATACTGCTGAGAAAGTGAAAGTGTTGCCATCAAGCAGCGTCAGAAATGAAAAGTACTTTGAAAGAAAGGCCAGACCATAAAAGATTATCTGAGAAGCTAAAGGAAGAACATTCACAATTTGATTTACTGCTGCAATGAAAGTAATCTCCTTTCCAAGAGGTGTTCCAATCATTTTGAGGTACAACTTCAGGTTTTAAATGCAGGACACTCACGGTCACTTTATTTAGTTCACGTTGCTCGGACCAGGTTTGCCTGTTGCCCCTCAGAACTGCCTTTATTCTTCAGAGCAAAGATTGAACAAGGTGCTAGAGACACTCCTCTGAGAGTTTGGTCCATATTTAAATGATAACATAACGCAGTTTCTGCAGATTCGTTGGCTGCAAATGCATAGAGCAATTCTCCTGTTTGACCTCATACCAAAGGTGCTCTACGGGATGGAGATCTGGGGCCTCATTTATAAAACATTGTGTGGGATCCATACCAAAAGTGAACGTGCGCCAAAAAAAAATCTGATTTATAAAACCGTCCGTGCGCACAGTTGCAAGCACTTTTCACTTTATAAATTACAGTCCACTAGGAAAGTTGCGCAGGTGGTTTTACCTCACATCCCGCCCTCTACACACTCACACGTTACCATGAATGGTCAATACAAAGTAGCTCATGAATGTTTTTTTTACATCGCCTGCCTACAGACTTAAAATGCTACACATTGTCCCTTTAAGTAAGAGTATGATGACCCTCTTCTGCAACAGTTCCTCCTCTACGAAAAGTGTTTTTGTCTTTAAAGTTATCACAACGGATTTGACTTAACCAGTTGTTCTAATATTCAATCAAAGTTTTAAATTATAGTATTGAAACAACTGGACCACACAAAAAATTGAATATTACAAAGATGATAACAAAGTCCCTTTATATGATTTTTTGAATTCAGTTTTGTGTCATTGATTTAAAGATTTGGCTTCATTCCTTTGTATTGTGCATAGAGTATGTGCATGCCTATCATCCGTCTAAAGTCTTGAACACTGCGTGAAGCCCTGCTGCTCAGTTTATGTTCACTGTAATGATGGTGCCTCATAAATGATTCATAGCAATGAAAAAAGGGATGTGAAAGTTGAAAGCTTTATCATCAGAGACATTTAACCTCTCTGACACTTCAAGTTCAACTTCACTTTTCTTTCAAGTTCAAGATTAGTCATTACAGGAGTAGTGGATGCATGGTGCATAATAAAATGTAAAAATGTGGAGCTGTCTATCTGGAAAAAGTGCATCCATTCCTGTCATTCTCTGTAATGGTCCAAAATGATAAAACAGAAGCAGGACTTCAGAGGAAGCCCAGCTGGTGCTCCATGGTCAGTGTAAACTTTGAACTCATCAAACCTGACTGTTCAAAGCTCCCTTTGGATGAATACGGCTTTTGAAAAATGTTTTTATTCTCACTCTGCAAGATGAAAAATTAAGCATCTGTTCACCTCCTGCTGTCAAATTGTTCTACAACAAAGTAAATATAAAAAATTACAGATAACAGAGGATGGTCACACTCTTTCTTAGCAGTCATTTGGTCAACAAGCAGTTTTTCAATGAAACAAATGTTTTATGTGTTTAGATTCAAAAACCATCAGACAGCTGCCTCATTTTTATTTTACCTCAATTAACCATTGTAACCATTAGTGTGTCAAAATGGCGCAAATATGGCTCAGACAGGGCAAATATTTGTCACTAACATTACACTTCCAAAATACAATGGCACATAAAAACAGAGTAGAGTTTTGCAATATGATCCATATATTTTGCTGAGTGAGTCACAATTTCACAGTTTCTTAAATTGTATTTTATAAATTCAGGCTGGTAAGAGGAACTACAAAGGTGCTGAAAATCAGTGAATGCCTAAACTTTAGATTTTGACACACAAACTCAGGAAGAGACAAGAAAAATAAATACTTTAGTCACAGCCCTTACAAAAACTGATTAAAAAAATAGGAATGGACAATCAGCAGATACAGGCCTGAAAAGTTGTTTATAACCAATATATCCATATATTGGCTGTAATATTGGAAGAAGGTACAAATATACCAAAACGGATAACCACATTATCACTGAAAGTCTATCACTATTACAAAACAAAAGTATAACTTATTTCTTCTAGAGTCACATCTGGTTCTAACTTAAATACACCGTCACCATCAAAGGAAGAGGTCCATTTTATTTAAATGTATGCTTTTTACTCTTAAAATAGTGGTTTATATTGGTATCACTGATGAATGAATTTAGAAATATCATTGTATTAGCAGAAATCCAGAATTGTGCACCTCTAAAAAAAAAAAGATTAGTCAGTTTTCAAGACTAACATGTTTTCAAATGAAAAATTTGCCACCAAGATAAAAATGACAGCTGAAAAATAAGATTCATGTCTCAATTTTTTGTTGTAAAGCAACAGTTTGCAAATGCTCTCCAAAATTTTGCAAAACATTTGCAACACTCCAAATATTGGCCATTTACTTATTTGCTCCATATTTCAAAGTGATCAAATTCTCTCAACTTCCTTGAATTCTGTAGGATCAAAAGACAATCTAAATTACACAAATGTGTTGGAGATATTTTGAAAAGTGGGTGACACTGAAAAGCAGCCAGAGTTCCACCAGACTTTTACAATATTGCCAAAACATTCTTGTCAGTGTGCAGAAGACTTTGATAATGAAAACGATAATAACTTACAGTTGCTGTACTGAGATTAAGTTACACCTAACAACATAACTAAACAAAACCTCTTTCTGATCAATAAATTTATTCATTCATTTTCATGACAAAACTTAACTATGTGAGATGAAAAACAAACACCTCACTTACTGATGGCTTTGCTACACTTTACTTCCCTGGACATGCACGCATTGTGCTGTTGAGCAAACTCATTATGTCCCTCTTGTTAATAAACTGGTACTCTTTAAATCTCCCCTGCTGCTTGTCATCTTTTGTTGTTGTTAAAAAATGCAGATACAAGTACAAGATGAAATTTGGTCACACTATCACTGTAGTTTGGAACATTTTGATATGTGCTCTAATAAACATAAAGGTTCCTCCCTGTGTTAAAGACTAATTAGAACTCAGCAGGGTTATGTTTTTGTTTATAGGAAAAAGACAAAGATAAGAAAATACATTTGTAACAGGATAATGTATAATTAATGGATAATGTTTTTTGTGATCATGTTTTTTTTTTTTTTTTTTTTTTTTTTGGGGGGGGGGGGGGGGGTTAATTGCCTGCTTTCATGTTTTAAAGCATTATTGTGCTTTTAAAAGGACTTACTAGCAAACTGCTAGTAAGATAAACACAGGAGTATATTCAGTGCACAACTCATCCCCTCAAGATCTACTACAAAAGTGAGGAAGTCGTTCCTGCCTGTGGCCATCAGGCTGTTGAGCCCTGGAATTGTGAATTTATTTATAATGTCAGTGTTAATTTCTTTCATCAGTCTTATTGTTATTTCTTAAAAAATTCTGGGCTTGATAATTTGTTACTTACTCCTATTCAAATTTACCCTGATTCTAACGGTATATCTTGATTGTCTTACATCTATACTGTGTATAAAAGCAAATAAAACAAGCAAATTTCCCTTTGAGGACAATAAGGTACTATTGATTCTGATTCTTATAAGGACTGCAAAAATGAACCCTAGTGCAAGGTTTTCTGATGGCTTTTTAGTGAACAATAATACAACTTACTGCAGCCACAGCCATGAGGACCAACATATACACTGAAAATAGAGTAACTGCTTCTAAATTTAACTGCCATGTTGTAGTTCTATGGTAGCTCAATGATAGATCTTTACTCTGGCAAATCATGTTTAAGCTTAAAACAATCATGGAAGTTATGTTCATTTGTTGAGATTATAACAAATAACAAAACAAGTAAATGTGACTCTTTTTGTTTGCTACTGTCCTTATTATCAGCAATGATCCAAGACCACAGTGAAAAATCCCATGGCGTGATGCTAACTTCTATGTTGGTCTACAAAAACACATCATCCCTGCACCACTCCATTGCAACTTGTTAGAGCAGCCATAGCTTGGTAGGAGTCAATCGTCCCAAAAAAGAATCCAACACATTAGACACCATTCATTTTGCACATCGCACCTATTGGTCCCCAAGCAATTATGCAACGAGGTGCCACAATGATCCATAATTTGGACCAAAGCAAATGGCAGATTTCAGCAGGAGAGATGCCAGTGCAGTTTACATCTACATTATTGTCATCACCTTATCATTAGTTCTGGAAGACATGTTAAATCGTGCCGGTGTAAGTATTTATCTTGACTTGTAGCTGGAAAAAATTGTGAAAAAATGATTGAAAATGGATTTTAAAAATGCCCTGATGTCAAAACTGACATTCCCTTGAGCTCCTGGGAATCTGAAGATATCCCCATCAGGCTCTCTGAGGTATTGTGTTTTAAGGACTGAGACCAACGGGCGAGCAGACAACCAGTAAGAATGTCTCTGGCATCAGCTAAGGGCAAAATAAAACACAACTGCAGTTGCCTGGCATGCTTGGTTTTAACAGTAGATTCATAAACTGAATGTTCAACATGCGACTTTGATTTCTGTTTTTTGTTTTTTATGCAAAAATCCAATCTTCTCTCACAGTTTTGGTTTTTTTTTTTTTAAATGGAAAACCAGAATCAGATTTATGACTTTATTCAGTGTCTATTGACAAATAACTCCTTTTAGCACCTCCAATCATCATGTCAAACAAAGGAGGCCATGCACTCATTCAGCGCAGAACTGTATGTGGAACAGTGACACTTTTGCAGTAGCCTTCAACAACTCCCAGGGTAAAATGTGTGATTGCTGCAGGGACTCTACAAACACCTGCAGCAGCAAAAACTTCTGAACATAAAAAAGCACTTTGAACAAGTTCATTAAAAATGAATCTGTCAAAAAACTGCATAAGGAACCCTGGTGGGTGGGCACACTGCCACACAGCTCAATGTGAAAGTCATGAACACACCCTCTGCTTACACAAAGCTGTCTCTGCTGGTCTGACAAAGCTACTGGGAGTTACCTTTGCCCATCCTGTAAGTGTATAAAAGGAGACAAGGGCTTCGTTATGAGCTGCCATTTTGCATACTAATGCCTCTGAAGGGAGCTGCTGGGTCGATGCTGGATGAGAGACTTTCTTGCTCCACCTCCCTTATCCTCTGGTTAGCTGGACAAGATGGATGAAAGAGGGGAGAAGTGCAGGGAGGTAAAAGGAGAAATTTACCTCAAGAGACTTGAACATGAAATGATGGAGAAGGAGACAGGATGGAGGAAACAATGGAAACGTAAAAGCTGAAAAACAGAAAGGACTTGAGGATGTTTCCCCTTGGGGCATTCTGCAAGAAGTGGCCATAAATGCATGTTACAGATTTTCAAACCACAATACAGTATTTTATATACTATTTATTTCGGTTGGGCTTTGGCACCAACCAAAGGTAACCCCCTGCCTCTCCAAACAAAACCACAAAATACTGAAGTGATGAAATTTTCATTTCTCACGCCGAGGTCAGACTACACATTTTTTTTTGTCAGTAAGGATGGTCAGTATGTCAGACTAGGTGACTACAAAGCCATAAATCTGTGCAATGACTTGCCCGACAAGCATGACAGACTACACGACTGAAACCAACTCCAGGTAATAATAATAATGTGATGATGGTGGAAGGAGGAGAGGTGACACTAAAGGCCGCAAACAAACGCACTGTATTTAGTACAGGACTTCTGTTTGTATTTCCAGAATCTGCTGTTTCTCTCCAATATTTCTGTGTTAACACTCTTTGGTAGCTCCTCTTCAACACATCATGGCAGGGATGTTCTTGTTCAGAGCTTGGCAAACCTTTCATATGTCTCGTAGTTTTCAAGATGCTCTCAAGGCACAAACTCCAGTTTGCCTACAAGCGTGATTGTTGCACAAGCAGAGCTCCCAATGCTCTCATTGGTCAATGTCTCTGGTGTGGAGGAACAAATCGTAGGAGGCAGGACAAAAATCAAACATGCTTTGGGTTATGCTACTCAATTGGTGTCAAAGCTAATGTACCATCGCAAACAGACTGTTAAAGTAAAACCCATTTTTGAGGCACACTGAAATATCTTTCCATAATCTACCAAGTGAACTGCACCCTACAGAATATCCCTGCATAAAATGAGGCATCCAACATCATTACTGTAAGTGCAGCCTGCACCATCACCAACTATTCACAACCTGACATCATCGAAAATTTTGCCCCATTCATTGTGTATTTCAAGCTGATGTCTGACATCAAAGACCAAGCAGGTGGCATTTGTACCACCATTTTTACAGCCCGTCTTCCTCGCTCAGTCATAACTATGTAAACTTTGTGGAGTACTGGTTTAATAAAAAATACAAGTGAATGACTCAATACTTCACATCTATCATTGTGAGCTCAGAGCTTCAACACTCAAACATCTGCTAGAGGGATAGTAAACTCGTGACACAGCTGGACAAAAGCTGCACAATGTAGACTTTGCTGAACATCAAGAGTAAAATGTTTCCCAAGAAGATAGTTTTGACCATTTTCTCCAAACTAAAGTCCTCATACCCAAATGTCACTTAGAATAAAGGGTAAAAAGACCTTCAACTTCAGAGTAGTAATAGAGTCTTAGGGTGTCCCCACACAAAATCAAGGTTAAAATGTTAACCAAATTTATGTGAAATAAGTTCTTCACTGTATTATTTGTGTATTTTTACTGTAACGCTGTGTAGTGATGTATGCCAACAACAAAACCTGAACGAATACAAATCAAACATTTTGTAGCATTGGCCTTAGGCAGTATCTGGTGCATCTATTTTGAAGGAAAAAGAAAATTATAAAAGTTGCCTCACCAATAGAAGTATAGATGATTTCATATTATTTTGGATCATGTCATCACCGTATTTCTGTTTAAAACTTGAAAAAAAACTTGAGTAGAACGTTCATTAGCAGCTCCCAAAGCAACTTAAGACAAAAACTTCACTGAGCAACATCCTCAGGCAATGCATTTCCAAAAAGTCATCAAGATATTTAACTACTGTGTTAAGAAAGCCAGACAACTTTTTTCTTTTACATTTATTGAGGAAAACTTGCACAAGCTTGCATTAGCATATTTTCATAGAGGGGTTTGATCTTACTGCATGTTAGCAACAGTTACTAACAGTCAACCTCTAAATGGCAACACAAGGAAATGCTTTGATTTCAGCCTGCAATAGTTAAAGCAACATCTAAGCAGGGTTGCTGGGCTGTTTCAACCCTTTGAAGGACAAATACAGAAGACTTTTTGGTATTTTTGTCCACAAATTGAACATTTTGGAATAAAGAAAAAAAGAATCTTAAAAAACAATCTCTGTAGAATTATCGTCACAAACCTCTCTTTCAGCCTGAAAACAACGCCGACACGTTTGCAGCCTGCAGTTTTTGTTGTGAAAGGTCACCCAGCCTATTTGGGATAAAAATATTTTCTTCAACTACATGAATCAAAACATAAGCAATGCTCGTGCAGCTTTGATCTCTCAGCAGTTTCAGAGGCGTGTAACACAGCTCAGTATGATCAAAGCAAGTATGAGCACACACTGACGAGTAGGTACGTCTCCTCTCTCTTCTCGGTGTGTACGAGTGTGTGTCTGCGCAGCACTGCACATGTGAACAAGGGAAAGACAGAAATAGCTGCAGGAGAGCAGAGGGGAATCCTATGTATGGTCTATGTAGGAGACTTTCACTTTAAATAGGCCAGAAACTACCGTGGACCTCTACAGTCGAGTGATGGGTAGATCAGTGCCCATGATGTGATCAGTACGATGTGCCACAACCTGGACTTTTGTATCAGCCCCTTTACCAACATGCTTATTTTGTTGTAGCGCACACAAAAGCAGTGTGAAACAAAAAAACACCACTGCAAGTGTTTGTCTCCTGTACTTTCTCCATGATGAAAACAATGACAAACCAAATAAAAAGGTTAATAAAAACTTCTGAAAAATGATTATTGACTTTTCTTTAATGATGATACTTTTGCTGAGGTTAGTTGACATGATTTTTTTGTAAGTTATGATGGCAACTGGGGCTGGAAATCACAGGGTAGCCAACGATTCAACATGATATGCGATACATGGTCCAAACATCTATAACATCACAATACAATGATACTATGATAATTGATGTATTGTAAGAACAACATACAATACATATCACAGTTAGGGGTAGATTTTCTACCCAGCATCACAGGCTTGTTTGATTGGGATACAGGGGGTTAAGATCCACAATCATACAGTCAAATGTGTGGTCCTTTTTAATTTTAATTGCCATGACATAAAGTTACAGCAAAAAGCAAAAGAAATTTGCGGTATACTTTTCAAGTCTAATTTTAAATGTATGCTTCATGCTAAACCACATGGTTGGAAATGTTCACTGGGGGAAAAAGGGACAATAACTCACAATCCAAAGGTTGTCATTATAAAGACCTGAAAGCACAGATATTACATACTCTAACTTTAAATAGCCTCTTTTCCTAAAATGACATATTTCTGAATGCACCACTCTCATTCTGCAATGATGCTATTCACTCTGTGTGCTCAGCAGCTTGACAGAGTGATGGCAACCAAGAAAGCTGGGTCATTTGTACTTAGAGGAGAATGAAACACATCTGACTGATATTAGAGCCTGCACACCGCACTGAGGATTGAATGACAGGCCCTGATGAAGCGGTCCCATGCCGGCGAATGAAGTAATAAAGCTTTAAGAATGGACCCGCTCTGCCTATTCACCCTATTATTGTCTCTAACTTGATGGGTGCTGCTTTATGTAGGTGGAGCTGGTACCATGGCAGCACCCATAAGTCTCCTGAGATTGTATGAAACAATTGCTTCGGCAAAACCTGAGAAGGGTGTAAGACATTACCTACTAATGTGGGTTTTTTTATGGCATCAGAAGGAATGCTGTTATCATGTAAATAGGTAGTTCTGTGGTGATGGATTTAGCAGCCTTCAAAGATGCATTTCTGCTATAATGGAACCCAAGTCAGCTAAGAATAGAAGCACTCATGCAAAAAGCTAAAACGGGTGTGAATTGGCAAGAATTTGTCAATACAACGCAAATATGAAAGTGGTGACAATATAATACATCAAACTATATTGTGATACTACAAGCAGGACAGTGTGTCGTGATTATTTTTTTTTTTGTCTTACCTAAAAGGAAACATTTTGAAAAGTTTTTAAAATATTAATAAACCACAACATTATAAAAGCAAAAGGAGTTTCTAACCAGCGTTGTTAAAGCAGCACTATGTAGTTTTTCCACCCTAATATAATATTTCTAGAGTCACCTTACAACAGGTTGAATGACACCTCCATCATGGTCTGAGGGGGTCTGTATCACCCTCAATGGCACTATGTAATTTCAAGGTGGATGGTAGGAAAACCTTCCCCCCAAAAAAACACACATTTTTAGTGCTTTGACTGCTTTACGGCATACGTCACTTCCGCCTGCTTCCCAATTAGTTCAGAAGACGGAAGTCGAGGCGAAAGCTAAACTTATACGCTGACTAATCAGCGCTAAAGTCCTGTGGAGGGCAGCAATACACTTTAGCTGCATCTAGTCTGCCAGAAATTAAAAGAAGAAAAAGAAGAAGAAAGCTAAACGTAGAATTCTCATCATGGCAAAAAAAACAGAAGAAAAGAAATGTTTTATTGGAGGAGATGAAAAAAAAAGCGGGAGAGTCGCTGACTAGCTGGCATGAGCTGAAAGACGAGGAGGGATGTCTGATGTTGATTTGGCCCTGTTATTGTTGGGATTGTAAGCACATGCTGCTAACAACTGACAGCTGACACTTGAAAAGTGGTTTACTCATAAAGAAACATGATCAGATTGCACCTTATCAGTCCACATGGTTTATTTGTCTCTCGGACGTCCTGTCGGCTCGCTTCTTCTCCCTCTGTTTGTCAACAAATGCACGTTGGTGTGAGCGTTCTGTTTTACAACGGTGCAGTTACACTCAGCTTCCATAGAGGCCCCTAGAGAGCTGAAAGCCAGAATCTTACATAGTGGGGCTTTAATGCATAGCACAGTTCCTGAGTCATGGATCAACATTGTCTGTCCCAGTGCTGAAATAACAACATTAAATGTAACAGAGAGACTGTTATTCAAATGGTTGAATGCCTGCGACCAACCAGCAGCTGGAGTCTGAACTACAGAAGACATTAAGTGTTCTAAATTGATGAACTAACAATAATGCACTACGAAATATCTCAACAGTATTGCATCGCAAAATATGCAAAATGTATGAGCCAAAGACTGAGAGACATTGTCCAAAGAACTGGATGAAGCCGTGCGACATCCATCCATTTGATTATAAAAAGGAGTCTTTGGAAGGCTGATGATACATAGTAATGGATGCCACCATACCAGACATGTAGCCATGTCAATCATGTCCCTATTTCCAAAACCTGAAATCTTCAATAAAATAAAATGGGTCCTAAATAAAAAAAATAAATAAATAAAAAATCACCCCACACAGAATGCAGGCATTTCCATGTGTCATGTTTTAAGACCAATGCAGTTTTTGGACTTAGACCATAACTACATTTATTTAGGCAGTAAAAATCATCGTTTTCCAGCACACCATGAAGTCACCACCAGGGTTCCTGCAGCCAGCCTCAAGTGAACATCCAAGAACTACAGCTCTTGGCACTTCTGCACGGGCCTCCTCCCGGAGGTTGCCGCTTGAACAATTTGTGTCTCCCCTAATGCCAAGCATAAAACCAGAGAGGGAGAGTGGGAGAGGACGGGAAAAGATACAAGGAATACGAATGATATAAATAACATGTGTCCTCACCTTTATTTATATAAATATAGAAGTTCTTTGGACAAGACAAGACTATGCACTTCACATAAAATATTTCAAAGGCACCTTCTCTGTTCAAGGCCATTGAGCACAAGTCCGTATTTTTGGACATACACAAAATCTGATATGCAATATGATTTGACCAAAGACAAAATCTGTAACTTAAATAACATCCCAACATTGACCAATTGATTGTGCGTAAAGGCCCAATAATAATTCTTTCATCTAATTGGCTGGCAGAATTTCAGCCTTACTGATCACTTATCACACACACAACGCCATATCAACCTGATTTTACATCAATAAAAAACAAACACAAATGAGTCATTATGTTGAAATAAAATAAACAATGGTAACTGTGCAGATGCACGATAACACAAGAAAATCCTGAGTTCAGGCTAAAGATGGGAATTTATAAACAGTTCCAGTTGATAATTATTAACAGCTAACTCAAAGAATCAATATGCTTTGTCTTTATGCTTGATGATTTCTTTATAAATCCATTACACTTTGTTCTGTATGCCTTGAAAATAAAGGATGTGGCGCTCTCATAAGAGGCAGTCAGCAAAAACAACAACACATAAGTCAAAGATGTGAGCATGGTGAACAGGACACAGGAGTGGTTGAACTCTGACTTAATGATAGACAAAATGACTCCAACTGCACAACGTCCAGTGTCGTATTTTGTGTGATTTCAAGCAAGGTTAGAAACAAAAGCAACTTGCAGGGGAATGTGCATTTCTGTTTTGTGAGGTGTTATGACATTTGCTCTGTATGTTCTCTATTAGCGATCACAAACAACTTTTATCGCAAAACATGTTTTCCTTCAGTTTTCTTCTGCGCACACACACACACACACACACACACACACACACACACAACTAACACCTCTCAGTCAGCATCACACTTTCAGGAGTTAATAGGTGTCAACAGCACAACTCACATGTAAAAACTTTCAACTTGACTTCTTCTGCACCTTCGAAGTCTAACAACCAATGACACAAATGGTTATCAAAATCCATTATTAGTAAATTGTCTTGGTTTTTAGGATTATTACTAGATTTTTATATATTTTGGAGTGACTCCAGTTTTTTGCCATTTGTCCAACCCAATAATATCCAAACAATAAATGTCTTCAGAATTGCATCTAAAAGATCAGGCACTTTCAGGAATAACCTGGTTTTATAACACTCCTTTAGAAATAAATGTGTCAGCTCTGGATATTAAAAACTGATTTAGATCTGTGCTGCCAATCTCTATTGGCAAACCTCTAAACATTGTTGCTATGGCTGCGATATCAGGGGAAACATTAGAAACCTCAATTTCAAACAAAGTGCTTCATTTTGAACTTCAGAACACAGAAAAGCCTGTTTGGAGGAGAACTTTTTAAAGCTGCTTGATGTAACACTATGTGTGCATGTGTGTGTGAGAGACTACTGTGACACATTCACACAGGCGGACAGGATACCCCTATTCAAATTACAACAGAGGTTTCCACATACATGCACCCTTTTCACAGAGACTTTTCCAAAACAGTCTCTCTTTCTGTTTCCTTCCAAACAACATGAACTCGGAGAAGGTGCAGTGGAGGAAACTCTTATATACTGTCCCTATGAATATCAAGACAACTTGATATAAGGCAAGAAATATTATCACGACATTAATAACAGTGCAAGACAAGCAGAAATAACGGCCACATTTACAGCCAAAAATGCAGCAAAACATAAAAGAATAAAAGGATTCCAGCCTTAATAAGACAAAAACATTACATAACATGGAGCACATCATGGTGTAAGCACATGTTTATTCTTGAAGTTAGTCTATACTAAATGACCGTTTACCTGCATTTTCCATACAGATTTCAAGAGTGGATTGATAATTTCAACAAACCAGAATTAAAATAAACTTTGGGAGTGTTTTGTGCAGCCAAACTGAGCAGATGAAGAGACTACTGTCCTGAAGCAGCCAATTTTATGAGTCTGCATGCCTTTAGTTTCAACAGCAGAGTTATGGGAGCTGGTTTGTTTAAGCCACAGTCAAAATGTAACATTTGGTTTAAAACTTAATGTACTAAACCAATGTTCCCATCTTCAAAAACTGAGATATGTTTGTGAGCCAGTGGTATGATAAAATGAAGCCATGTCAGAGAACCAGTGGGACCTGGGGGGTGGTATTGATAAGCTTAAAGCCCCACTATGTAAGATTCAGGTTTGTCTGCTCTCGAGGGGCCGCTCTGGTCGTTGGGTGTAATTGCATTGTCGTAACACAGCGCCTCACAGTAACGTGCATTTGTTGACATACAGAGCCGGGATGCAGATCTGGTACCAAATGGGCCAGAGAAAGTTTGTCTTTTGGAGAAAACCTGCTATCCAGGATTACTGTTCTTAATTGTGACTAAAAAAA
Organism: Cetoscarus ocellatus; assembly: GCA_037902135.1. Taxonomy (NCBI): domain Eukaryota; kingdom Metazoa; phylum Chordata; class Actinopteri; order Labriformes; family Labridae; genus Cetoscarus; species Cetoscarus ocellatus. Next base: position 3,168,061 of record JBAMNC010000760.1, on the reverse strand, counting down.
CAATTGGCACAAAGAAATTAGGATCCACTTTTGGATGCTTGCTTGAATAAAGTCTCAGAGATTTTACTACCCAAAGAAAAACATGCAGAAATGGTTCCTGGGTAACAGGTCAAATCCCTCCCCATAGTTTGATGTGATCACTCATGCAAACACTTTCTTCTTAAGCTTGCACTTTTCCCCCATGGTGCTGCTAAAACCAAATCTTAGTCATTTCACTAAAATATTCATTCTGTATTCATAAAGAAATTACTTTATCCAGGTGCAGGTTATATCTTCTGAAAGTTTAAAAAGGTTTCCAGGTGTGTCAGCAAACATGGGTGATAAAAAACCCTATTTCTACTTGTTAAAAATACATACACAATTAATCATGCCGGTTGACAGAAGAAAAAAGCATATTCATTTACATATAAACCTGGAGTATGCAACTTTACATGGCTATTAATAAGAAAAAGGCAAATGTGCAGAACGTAATAAAATGTAACATTCAAATACAGAGCACATTAGAGTCCCTAGAAAGCTGCAAGTGCAACATCAGACTGAAATCAATCATAGAATGAATATGCTTTCTGGGGAAAATGTGAAAAAATGACTATTAAACTGGTAATGAAACTTCAATTACCCATGCAAGTACGAGCCACCTGTACAAATGGATGAATTATGATGTTAGGCATAATATGAGGTTCCAAACATTGTGATACAATGATTCTATGAGAGGGCAGTTATGGCTTATTAATCAAAGTTAAAAGCAAATAAAATCGTAATTTCAATCACACTTGACTATAGCTTACCTTTTTGTGAAATCTGAGCAAAGAAGTTTATGTTTGCCTTTATAGGTTGAAAAGAAAGTTGCCCTGTTAGAATATTGCAAAACAAATTAAGTGTGAGAGTTATGACAGGGCCACAACATATTGAGTTGTGATACTCAAGCATGTCCTTTCCCCAGGTGTCCCTCCTCTGGTTAGCAGGCCATTCCAGAAAAAGAGTTCCCATGTATGCTGTTTTGTACCCAAAATCCCATGTCATCCATATTAGGCATGTGTACAATAAACTAGCTAAAAAATTACCTTCTGATTACTTTATAGCTGAGATCAGATTTACAAACGTGTTGAACTAATTCTAGACATCCTCACTAATACAGGTCCACCACGTCTGTGAACACTTTGAGCTATGAAGACCACCCTTCGACTCGCAACCCTAGCTCTTGGGTGATGCCATACTGCTCCACTAACAGTTAAAGAAGAGCACCAAGACCAGCATTTTTATTTAATCAGGAAAATGAAGGTAAAGTTGAAGAGTTTGATATGCTTAAACTTGCATATAACCACTTTGTTAAAGCAATACATAACAATAATCAGCTCAGGCATGTGTTTGTTGACTTACAAGAAGGATTACTGTTGCTAGATATGCTAATGATAGCCACACTCATTCACACCAGTCCAGCATAACGTAAACACTCAATTTTGACTGTGCTCTCAGTGTTACGCAGGAGTCATCTAGAGACAATTTAACTTTGTACAGCCAGGAAGTGAGACGCTATTTGTAAGAAGCAGAACAAGGGATGTTCCTAAGCAGTTTCATTTTTGCAGTAAGTAAGCCAACAAAGTTCATGTTTATTTACACACAGAGATCTGACCTAAAGGCCTTGGCTGGTGAAATGGGATGCTTATAGCTAGCTGAATAAACAGTTAAGGTGGGATGACTTAATAGTAAGGCAGTTCTTCCCAAAATCAAACTCGAATGGTCTTCCAACATACACGGAAAAAAAACAGATACTCAGTTATTTCCTCCCCCATCAGTAGTAAGGGACAAAGACATCTTATCCCTCCCTTCGATAAGGACCCTGCCAAAAAACGCAGCCACATGGGGTTGAACACTTTGATGAAGCACCGCTGCACTCAACTGCATAACCTGGAAGAAAAGCCGACAGGTGAGCCCAAAATTTTGTTGTGGAGGATGAGTAAGTAAGTATGTGCTTTGCGCATCACCAACACACAGACGAATCTTTGATTTCAATTTCGCCATCAACGGTGTAGAGCCCAATATACTTCCACACAGTGCTTCTCAGATGTTTTAGTGTTGTTATAGTCCCCCTGGAGTTTACTGAGGTCAAGAGAGCAGTGTATGTGGCTGATAGTCAGGTTGCGCTGAGAGCACCCTCTGTTGGATGGAACAGTCCCCTGATGTGCTGCTACATTAATATTTTACATATGAATATTTATTTATACTTTGAGTACGGATATTCATCCCCATGTTCGAATGGTTATTCGAAAATCAAGTATAAGGTGACAGCCCCTAAATAGCCTGAATAAAGCCTAAATAGCCAGCACGAGATTTATGATTCCTTAAACTGTGCATCGTCTGTTTATAAAAGTCAAAAATCCCAGTCAACACTTTGTCTAAACCTTAACGCCACCTTAACAGCCATTGCTAGTAACCAAATTCAGTTTAGCTATATGGACATTAAACTGTAAGGCTAGTAGTGGTAATATTGCTCACATTAGCCATAGAAGTGCAGGCCATTCCCGTGTATAGCAGCTGACCCCTCCCTTTCTTGCCCTCCTGAACTCGTCAGCATTGAACATGTAAGTTAAGACTGGTTGGCTCAAGGAAATATTGTTTTGTCTTGAGCCTGATTTGAAATTACCTGACTGGCAACATCCCTTCTAGTGACCAGATCAATCCAAAAGCTGGTACTACATACTGAGTGGTAGATTTTTTATCAGCTGATTAAACTGTCTGTTTGAATTAAATTAAATTTGGCTCCTCAGAATAGGTTCTCTGCTGTGTACCCTGCATGGTTATTAACTACTGCTTCACTGAGAAACATGTACACTCAGTATTACTTGACATCACCTAGAGCATGTGTTATCATACATGCCAGGATTGATTTGGATGGTGCCGTGGTTTGTCTGAGTCCTGGGCCGTTCCCTGAGTGTATGATTGTGTTTGTGTGCAGGCATGCAGGGCGGCCTGGTACAGCACACTGAGTGACTAATGAGGCGAACACACAATGCATTGCTATAACACTTTGACGTGTCATGATTCATTATTTGGGTGTCAACAAAAAGTAAGGAGGGGATAGGCACAAGTAACAGATAAACACACACTGTGAGCTCAGAGCACCGACTGCAGAGTTTCACTGACGGAGGAGCATTAGACAGTATAAATGTGTTATTTGATCATGATAATCCTCAGTTTGACGTCTCGTGTTTAAAACATTCTTGTCCCAGATCATCACTCTGATGGCTTTATGTAAGATGATAATAAGAGTGTGTAGACGTAGTTTGGAGAAGGTCCACTGTTGCCATTATTTGTTTTTTTCCAACTTTAATTTTTTTCCCTGGGATATTTTAAAAATCTGTATAACTATAATATAACTTGAGCCCATACAACTTGGCTAAAATGTTGTTAGGCTGAATTAATACTAGATCAATTTGACGGGTACACCAGGCGACTTTAGGGAAGGCTACGAGTGGGTTACCAAAACCATAAAAAGTGATTAAGCAACTACAACATAGACTTAAACTATTCTGTTTGTTGGGAGGCAACTGGGCTAACTAACCCCTTATCCACAAGGCAGCCCCATGGATGAATCACATAGCACACACAGGGATGATTTACTAATTTGAATGTGAAAGACAAATCAAACCCTGATGAGTCTATTTTTAGAGATTAGTCTAGGTTAAAAGAAAAACAGATTTAGTCAGAGGTAAAACTGTTAGTATGGAGGGGTCATACTGTGTTCTCTTGATTTTTATATGAATTTAAGTATGTTTAAAATGTCTTTTTTGCATAATAGAGGACCTTTATGCACAAGACAACAAAATCTCTCATCCTGTGAACAGCCCCAGGAGCTGCCTAAAATGGCTGATCCCCTGCCTCCCTTAATAGATCTACCACTGTGACATCTTAGCTTTGTTACGTCAGTAGCTTAACCTCAGGGCCAACTGCAGCCATTTTTTAATGGGCATCAGCAATTTTAAAAAGACAAAATTAGTAGGGGTGTCCCGATACAACTTTTTCACCTCCAATACGATACTGATATTGCAGCCTTGAGTATTGGCCGATACCAATATCGATCCGATATGATATCAGCAGGAATCATACATACTTTTATTACTTATTTCGTAGTATGGACTGTAAGAAAAGGCTTGATCAAGTGAGTTTACTCAAACAGAGAACAGTAGTCAGCAATAGTAGGTATGAGAAAAACTGACCCAGTTGTTATTAACCAATGAGGTTAAATAAAATTTAACCTTAAACATAAGAATATACTACAATTAAATAAAATAAATCAAAAATTAATTAGAAGACCCTGAAAAATAACCTCAATAAATCCAATAACAACAAAAACATATATTTTTAAATTGCAAAATAACCACTGTGTTTAACTTAAATATAAGCATATTCTACAACTGAATTAAATAAATAAAAAATAAATCAGATAAATAAATATCGGAGAGCTTATATCGGAGATTTTAGATGCAGGCCGATATTATCAGATATTTGATTTTTGCTGATATCGGAACGATATCCGATATCCGATATCCGATATCGGATCGGGACACCCCTAAAAATTAGATTTTGCCCGCATTAGGACATTAAGATTTGGCTTGACAGATGCAAAATGGGGAACTGATTATGTTGGCAAATAGCATAAACTGCTAACAATCTTTAAGCACCATCATTCATTCATATTTTAGCAGCTGTGTAAAGGCTGTTCTTGCTATGTGGCTGAAAGAGATGATGAGTTGTTTGCATCTTCCCTCCCTGTTGTATAAAATATTTCATTCTCATTCTCATACTGGCAAGAGGCAGACAAGGGTGCCCAGGGTCACCCAGAGCAACCTAAAAACTAAATTTCAAACACTGAAGGCGGGTCGAGCAAAAGGGCCAGGTCACACTTGCATTTTTCACTGTGTGGCCCTCAAAGAAAAAGGTCTGAACATCAAGCCAAGGCAAAACATGAATCTGTTGCTGGTTATAAGAGACCAAAGGTTCATTTCATGTACATGTGATTCTGTTGGTCTGAATTCACCTTTGTATTGGTCACCTGTAAACCTCATCCCCTCTCTCTTTTTCCTGTGTTCCCCTTTTTCTCTCCCGTAACATCAGATACAAAAGAATAAGGTCAGGTCATCATGTTTGTTTGTGCTGTAACAAACAAAAAGCTCTTCATCTGTGTTTTGTAAATGGATGTCTCTCTCTTTGGTTCAAAAACCATAATGTAACTTGTTGTTGTGTGGGCGACAGCTGACAGCTTTAGTCGTGTTTGTGTCTGTGTCTGAGCATTCTGTGCTCTTTTGCTGGAGGTGGGATCATCCACGGCATACATCGGCGCAGAGTGCTAACCTCTCCAGAGAGGCTTCAGGTCTCTAAGTGCTCTGCTTAGCTACCGCTGCTAAGCAATCAAGAGTCCCCCTCACCCCCAGTCACAGAGGACAGCCTTCTCCACTGGGCTCCCTGCATTACTGCAGCACAACGCTCTTAAAACACTCACATAGTCTGACAGACACCTGCTCGTCCTCAAGAACTCCAACACACTCAAGTAAGCCTCTGCATTAAGCCTGAGGGTGTTAACAGCATAGTCACAGACTGGGAGAGCTAAATATGCATCTGGGGTGAACATTTCTCAGACCTTTCCCCGAGTGATGGTCTTTCACTCAGTTCAGATGTGTACAGAAATATCTTATGGCACAACTGCAAAGATAGAAACTCACTGAGATGCAGTTCTCAACTCTACTGGGGGAGATATTTATGGTGTAATCACACACTGCAATTTTTACACCAAAGACTCAAACTGTCAAAGATGCAGAGATAAATTAATAAACATGTTAATAAAACAATAGAAGACTTAAATACATTTAAGAGATCATTAAAGATGTCACAATACATATATTTGGAACAACAGTATGACAAAAGTACAAGTTCATCCATCCATAATCTATGTCCCTTTATTCTTTTGGAGTCTCTGCACCTATCCCAGCTGGCATTTAGCAAAAGGTGAGGTATAACCTGTGTGCAAGCCAATCACAGAGCCAACACACAAATATAAACAATCTTTCACACACATACTTAAACCAAAGGTTAAGAAAAATTCACTGGTCAATCTCCATCATTTTTTTAGTCTGTGGGGAGGACACAGAGCACCTGGAGAAAACCTGAGAACACAGAACATGCATACATCGCATGGAAAGGCCCCACCTGACCAGAGACTCAGTCCAGAAACCTTGTTGCTGTGAGGCAATTGCACTACATGATAGACCTCTGTGCAGCCCCAATGACTTCCATACCTCTCTTAATACAAAACAACACAAAGGGAAGTCTGTGCACAATCTATTTTTTTTTTTTTTTTTTTTTTTTTTTTTTTCTAAATATATTTCAGACTTTTTGACCTTTACTTGTAGCACAAAGACGGTAGCCTTTAAGGGGGGGGGGGGGGACACACTGGCCTCATGTTGGACTCAAAGCAGGGCAGCCTGCAAGAGACAAAAGCCTAAATGTATAATGAGTGTGTCATTGCCACTACTGCGCCACACCAGCACCCCTCAGTTAAGGGAATTTTATCTTTATTTACCATAAAAATTACAAGCTAACTCCGATTAATTGCAATGTTTTGTGTAACAATACAGTATCAATATTTTTTGTGGAATATCATGACATTTTATCATTTAATTTTTCATTGAAATTTAGGACATTTGTTTTGTATTTTAGTGCAGCCTCTGGCCACTACTTGTCAGCAGACACACAGCAAAGTGTATTTAAGTTGTAGGGATCACTGTTTATAAATTTATATACATAGAACTCTTGGTAAAAAAATAACCTAAAAAATATTTTCATGAAAAAATGTCCTGCTGTTTCTGTAGTATTGCACTATGTTGTGATATATCACATTATGCATCATAACACCAGATTCTTGCCAGTATACACCCTTTAAAGGGAAAGTGCAGGAGTTTGCTTGCAGCTTCAGATACATTGAGTAATTACCTTTAAAATCAAGTATTCAAGTCTTTGTAAGAGTTTCAGCACTTGTGGATACAATCATTGATTTAGGAATGGCTTATGCCCTGCATTCAGGGACCCACCAGTTAAATGATTATTAAGCAGTGAATAAAACAAAATACTAGTGGTATAGATAGCAGATATAGGCCATTAATGGTCATTGGTAATGGCTCTAAAAGAGGACATCCCTACTGGGCTTCCATCATGCAGGAGAATGCATCACATGGCATGGAATTAGCAATACAAGTAATTCCATAATATTGCCCCAGACTGCCTCCACAAGTGGTTCACATATTAAATCGTTAAGCTAATGGAGGTTATTAGAACATTAATTTTTTGTAGTCCCCATGTAATAAGATCCCAAAAGTTTCCGATTAAAACTGAGGTGTCTGTATCTTCTCCAACTGAAGTCAAATTTTCACCTTGAATTGACCTTTAGTTCAGCCTTGCTCCTCCTTAAACAATAAAACAGAAAAAAACACTATGTTCTTGACAAATGTCCAATACACAGAGAAACACACGGAGCTTTCAAGCTTTGGTAACCGATGACAAGTAATCTGAAGGGGGTGAGAAAGGACTTTTAAAGAGCACCTGACTTCCTGGACTGAAAAGGAATGACTGTTCATTGAAGTGTGAGGGATCAAGCAGGATGTCCTGATCATTGGACAGCAAACTGTAACATCTATAACAAGTCACTCCTGCTTAAAGGCTCCATCTTTCCGCCTTTCATCCTAATCCCTGTCTGAGTCTCTGCCAAACACTTCTGCTGGCCAAATACCACTGTGGTTTAAAAGGAACTTGCAAATGAAAGCATCCATGGTAAAAAAAAAAAAAAAAAAAAAAAAGAAAAAAGGTCTGGAAGGTGAAGGTGCAGGACTTGAATAAAAAGCAAATCTATGAAGACCTCAGATTTGACTGTAACACCGCAACTGCAACAAAATCAACCAGTCCACAGTCTCATATTGTTCTGTTTTTGTATCAAGGAGCTCAGTTTGACAAGATTAAACTATCCTGAACAGAAAACACTTTAAATCTTCTGTATTGAGAGGATTTCTGTCACCTGTCTCGACTCTACTGTTAAAGAAAAAAAAACTGTCAAACAGCCAACTCCTGAAAGAGGATTCACACTTGCTCCAGCAGCTCAACACTGACTGTGCTGACATTCTGGCATTGATCCTGCTCATCATGGCTGTCTAAACCTGCTTGATACAGACAACCTGAGAAGAGAACGTGTCTGTCACATCATAAGAGGCTGATGTAAGCAGTTCTTTCTTTACTAGACGGAGGGACGGAGGAGCAAAGGTTCACGGAGAGTTGGGGTGTGAATGAAACATGGTGGCAGAGAGCTGACAGCAGGACAGCTGACGACTGCTTTGGGTGGCTGTAGATCAGTGGATAGAGGGATAGTTTGGGTTTATTAAAGTGGTGTTGCTCAAGGTCCACGGGATTAGTAAATATAACTGCCAATCAAGCAACTAGCCAGCTCTGCCCCTGTGCAGGTAGTCGGGGACAGTTATTGGGTGGTACATAGCAGTACATGGTGCCACTGAAAACTTCTTAATTATCCATGTTAAGTTAAGAAAGATCACCAACGCTACATTAGAAATCTTTACAGCCTTTCACTTTTCTGAAATAAAGCCCCTGTTTTTAGACATTTTGTGTGATGCAACATTGTTATTACCTAGTTATGTATCCTTCTGCCAGCAAAGAAAAGGTTTTACAAATGCAGAATGAGTATTTCAACATTTACCAAACGCCATCGCCATCCTGAATTCAACAAAGTGACCAACCCACACAAATGACCCGAACTGCTCCACTCCTGTTTTATGTATTTTATTAGATCGTGTTTTACCCCTACTTTTATTCCTTTTATTTTCTTTTACTATACCTCTGTTTTTACTCTGTCTAATATATGTTTTTTTATGTATGACAATGTTTGTACTGTAGTGCTGTCTGTCTCATGTGCTGGTGAGCCAAAGAAAATTTTCCACTTTGGTGGACAATAAAGAATTATTCTATTCTATTTAAATGACCAAAATGACAAACACCTACTTTACTGTGCGTGAATCACACTAAATTTGTATTCCCTTTACAGGGTATAAGAAAATATCAACACGTCAATAAATCAGTGATGTTTTCCAGAGCAATACTGTATTAGTATTTTGTATATATTGATATCCAATTAGTTTATATTCTAGGCACGTGTGTACGCTCCGATTTGGAAGCATCTCCCTGCTGTCACAGCTCTATTTCTCCATATAAATCACTAGCGGGATCAAGGTCAACATGGTTCTCTGTATTTAGTTTTTCTGTCTGGTGCAGGCGCAGCTTGTGGAAAAATAGGCAAGCTGCCTACTCTTAAGACTTCTGGTGAAGGAGACGCATGTGAGATGCCTCCAATGTGAAACTGCTCTTAGTCCTAACTTGAGATGTCAGACGGACAGTTCAGTAAATCTAGGGGATACATTTCATTCCATCTGGGCAAATAGAAATGGTTCAAGGAGGACAGAACTTTTCAGAAACATAACTGGGAGTTGAGTGGACAATCCTCCTGTCAATTACATCCAGAACAGGCCAATCAGACAATGTTGTAGGTGGGTGCTGATGCTAAGGAGTGAAGTACTAGTCTTTTAATTTTGCAAATTTTTCAGTTTCCTTTTTTTCCTGTATTTATTGAAGACATTTTTCAAGTTCTGATAAAGCTGCCACTAATAGCAAGCAGCATCCATGCTGATCTCCTCACAGCCATCGTTTCCACTTGCTTCTCGCTGTTGTCACACTCGTAGCTTTTGCCTCTGCCTCCTAAAAGAACACCAACTGGTCAGTACATCTGCAGACAAGCTCAGCCATTCAAGCTTAAACCTTTGCAAAACAGATTTGCTTGATTACATACACTGAATTAGGCAGATCCAGCTGCACTGTAAGGTTGTCTCTGCTTATTTGTTGTAATTTTTGTCACTTGAAAAAAAATACTGATATATTCCCTGCGTGTAGTATTAGACATATGGTTATATACTGTACTCTCATCGCCCATGTATCACAGTTTATATTGTCTCACCAGATTCTTTAGCAATACAAACCTTTCTTCAATCAAGTGTTATTTTGTCTATAAATCACTGTAGTGCACCAGAGCTAGGCTCACCAAATGACTTACTAGGTACAGCTGGCATCCATGTGAGAACCTTTGCAACAGATCACCAAACTACATGGGTTCTGAGCTGAAGAAGGGAAAAATGGTTTAGTAGCTCCAGCCACATTTTCACAAAGATAGGTCTATATTTACTGCAGGCTGATGCTGTGAGCTCACTGCAACTTCATTAAAAGGGTGAGTACTTGTTTCATAAACCTAAGTAATGAAAATAAACTTGACTGAGTGGTAAACTTGACTAACACCTAAAATTGGTTTAGATTTTCCTTTTAAAGGTAGATTGGGTTTGAACATGAAATAAGGGCTGAAAGATTGAGAAGGACTGAGATTTAAAGACAGCAGGGTTTACAGGCCATGCTTTACTCTTCATTCTTATTTACCGTTTCCCTCCTAACAACAGAATAAAGACCTTCTCGCCCCCTTGTTTTCTCTTAGTAACTCGTCCCATGTTACTCTTATAAATTCCCTGTAAACCAAAGGCCAAAGTAAACCACACAGCTCTAACTAACCCTTGGCCAAAGAGAGGATTCAAAGCCTCACAAAACCAACTATGGCCCATTCTGTTCCCAAAGCTCTACATGCTGAGCTGGTGTGTATGTTTCCTACCAAGGCTCACCTGGAGAGCATGATTGATTAAGCTGGTGAGCAATCGGGCTTGGACAATTGAGCGTGAGAGTAAGGGAGGAGATCCATCATCGTGAAGGCTCATGCCTAAGCCTGGCACTAGATAAATGGGCTCAGATGAAGCCTGTGTGTGCACAACATGAGTGCGTGTGACCAGTTCATGCAGGAGTACATCCTTTGTTTGCATGCGTGTGTGGGTCATGGCTGTAGTCCACGTAAAACCAACACCATCAGCATACCCATTGCTTGGGTTGTGCTTTAGAATACTATGAAATGCTGTTCTGGTTAAAAGGAGGGAGGAGGAAGGGAGAGGAGGAAGGAGGCGAAAGGGGCAAGGGGAGGTGGCATAGTGTTTCCTCCTTGTGTGCATTATGCATGAGGTGTGTCCGCTGCATTTGATCAGCTGCTCTCTGATGGCTCAAAGGTTGACTGCTGGGGTTACCCAGTGTGTGTCTCTGTGAGTTTGAAGTGTGTGACCATGACTGAAGAAAGGAGTCACCTCGGTCAGATCTGCCCACAGATAATGAACACTACCTGACAGCAGTGTTCGTTCTGGTAGCTGTTTGATATTTAACTTAAGCCTGTTCAGTCTTCTTAAGGAGGTCCTATTTGGCCTTAACTAAGGGTCACATATATACCTATATCCTGATGACTGCTAGGGTAGATATTTTCAATCACAGATATTCAAGAAAAACTTCTCGTTTTCATATACAGATTACCCAAAAATGTGCTGTATCCTCAGCCCAACTGAGAAGCCCTGTTGGGTCGCTTTCACACCAAAAGTTCTTGGTTCAGGGGTCAATTTGCATCATTGTTGTTATGTAGTAGAATCACCAAGTTCTTCACAAAAACATTGGTATTGGTGTCAGTATCAGCAATAAGGAGTTCAGAAATACTGGCATTTCAGATATCAGCAAAATGTCAATATTGTGCATCCCTTCTCAAAATCACATTGGTATAAAGGCACTAGCCTTTAAACTGAAATTGTAGGGACCCATCCATGACAAAGAGCCTGGAAACTCTGACCTTTCAAAATAAAGTGTTCCTGTGGCTCAACTTGCCCCAGGTTAAGGGTAAGTTAAGCCAAGTCTGGGGTTAAACTGACCATGTGACTTCATAACTTAAAACCTGAGAATTATTAAAAGATAATGTTTTGCTGTTGAGAGAGTCACTTCACAAGGGATTTTTCACCTAACAACAGTCTTTGGGATACTCATATGAAGTAAAATGACAGCCAGCATCATTTTTAACAACAAACGGAAACAAATTCAGTACTTGGCAGAAAAAAAATTCTCTCTAGAAATATTACTTTTTCTTGGATGTTTTAAAGTTTTGCAAGTTTAAACTTGCTATAACAAGCAAGTTTGAACCTCCCTCTTCTTAATATACCTCCTTATTGAGCTGTCAATATGTTGTGCCTTTGCAATGGATCTGATCGACTTTCCACACTCGACTTCCTTTATTGCTTTCTCCATCTCATCAAGAGGTGTTGAGCCCCAGTTGGTTTTCCTCTTACACTCTCTTGGAATGATTTTCTACAATGTTTCACGTATGACCAGACAAGTCACTTGGTTAATATAACATTAAATAGTATTTCATGATTCAGAATATTAAAGCAACTTTTCAAACTTATGGTGGGGTAAAATGAACCAATGACTCAATTTACCTGTCTCACTTTGTCTCACTTTGCCTCATAGCCAACATTTTGGAAAAATGTTGCTAGCATTGCTATTCAGGCTAATCTTTAGCCAAATGATTCACATGGTTTTATACACTGGTAAATGATACATATGTATAATACACCATTTTGAACCTGAATACATTGGATTTGATACAAAGCTCAACATATCTGACATGCAGAAAATGTACTTTTACACACAAAAAAATGTTTTTTTGTGATTAAAAGTACCAACCGCTTACGCTATGTACTTCTCTTCATCAGAGGCAGAGAGAAAAGATAAATGCTTCCTGAATTTATTGTCACATGACAAGTGTTGTTTACCGTTTCCCATAAACAGGGGGTGGGTCAACTTACCCACTGGCTAATTTTACCCCACTCTCCCCTACAGTGTATTACAAAAATCTGCAGAAAAGCACTCCTATTCGCTTGCCCTCGACTAAACTTCAAACCTAGAAATACTATCCTCCACGTAAAGGAGAACTGTCCAGTGGAGGAGGAGAGCTAAAGAGACAATTTTCCATCCATTCACATGAGTGTCGCCTGGTTTCTGCAGCAACACGAGGAGAGCCTCTCGACAAACTCCATGGCAACATGACAAACACAAATGCCCATTCATAGAGGAGGAGATGCCTGGTGTGGAGGTGGAGTGTGCGTTTGTTTATACACTCTCATGTATTGTCAGCTGGGCTCTGTCATGCTAGATAAGAGCTTTTTTATACTATTCTATCCTCTTAACATTTACTACTACCTTAGCATGTAGAAGACACAATATTGCTGGGAATTCATGGGTATTTAAACATTCTGTACCACTTGCAACTTTATGTGAGCCAGCTGGGCTGAAAATAAAGTTAGAATATGTCAATATACAAAGTGATAAGATCCTAAGCATGCTCAGTTGACTCATCATGTATAAGTTAAGCCTAGAGGCCAAGTGCAGCTCTAAACAAGTGCAGAGGTATTAAAAACCCTCGAGGCACAGCAGCTACATTTAGTATCCCCGGTGTGGAATCAGACTCTGACTTACATAAAAAATACCAACTGCACTTTAATCCTGCCAAAGGGCCGACAGAAATGTTTCTATTTTGTTATAGTAGGTAATATTTTAATTTATTTAATATTTTAATTCTCCTGGTTTGAATCAGATCTTTGATATTTTTTTTCATAGATTCAGTTGTTTTCCCAACAAGAATAACAAATAATAATGATGAAAATGTAAGGAAATAGAAGAAACAGTACTGTAGAAAAATATTATTTTCTACTCTTAAGATAGCCATGACTCTAAGCATGCATTTATAAACAATGTAAATAGAATTCTTCATGATGTTACACAATCAGTTTTTACTACAGGCTGTACATATACCTATAACTCTTAAAGTAGTTGGATAACCAAAAGGTAGAGGGTTGTTACCTTGAGTTATTCACCAAAAATGTTATCTGCATTTGGCTCCACCTTTCCCCGCCTCCCTTCCTCTCTCTCTTACTCTTCCATTCATAAACTTGAACCCCTGTGGATAAAATATATGATCTGATATTCTTTCATTTAGTTAACAGTGACTTCATGTTTGGTTTTGGTAAAATGATGACCTCAATTTAACTAATTAGCATTATAGTGACTAAAAGTCTCAGATAAACCATGAGGTACAGTTCAAACAATTTAAAACAATAAGAGCTAATTAGGGTTGTGTATTTGCACGAGTCTACCATGTTTGGATACATGGGTGATGGAATAATTAGCCATGATACATAATGATACTATAAACTGGTCATACTCTGATTTTTTTCACTAAAAAGTATTTTATATTTTTCAAATCTGTATTTTAAAAAAGAAAAATCATGGTCCTTGCAGCATGTTTGTGTGTCGTAGGAACAAAAATAATAGCAAAAAATGTAACAGCAAAGGGGGTAGGGCTCATGGCACAATGAAGATGTTTTTAAAATACAGTAGCAACCTGAACAGGGATGCAGTTGCAGGATTTTTTGTAAAGAATTTGTTAACATTGTGAGATGGAGCAACTTCCACATATTCAATAAAAAATCGTCACAGACTGTCAGGAATACCTAGTGAACTTCAAGTTTTCATGGAAATTGACATCACCAATATCTAAAACTATTACTCACTGATTTTACATTTGTGTTTAAATTGTAATTATTTTTTAACAGTCTTAAAATTTTAACTCTCTGAACACTTTGACAGTGAAGTGAAAAGCACAAATACACAAAAACACTTACATGTAAAATTGACAAATAAATAAAGCTGTAATGTAAATGTGTTTTTCAGCAATGCTTTAGTCACAATAATGTTGTTTTGATTATTGTGGGAAGCAATAATTTACTTAATTTAATCTAAAGTACAATAAATTCCCAGCCCTGGCCTGCTATGTTCCAATTCTTTAACATGAAATATCTGAAATAAACTCTGATAAGTAATTGTTCATTTAAAGTAAAAATATATAAATACAGCCCCTATTGAGGTGAAATCACTAATTGTATGTTTTGAATCCGGCTTTTCAGTGAAGTTCCTTCAATAGATTGTATTTGTTGGAGAGTTTTGAATATCTGGTCAAATTCTTATGAGAGTCTATCATTCAGATGATAAAGCAGCAAACAGAGTTCTTCAGAAATATTTGTCTTGTAATTTTAGGCATCTTTTCCAATATTTGTTTATATTTTGCAAAATATGAGGAGAGCATCAACAAGAGTATTGGCAAGTATTAATACTGATAAGCATTAATGGAAGTGATATCTGTTTGATAAATCCTGATGACACCCATCTCTTGTCTAAACAGATCACAGATCAGCTCTTATCCGTGTCATTACCAGTGATATTGTTGGGCAGGGTTGATCTTTTTTTACTGTGCTGTGCCAGATTCACTCACCCCTGACTGACTTCTTATTACCCCCAATTATTCACTTTTACTGATATCTAATCAAATTAGTCATTCCTTTGAGTGTGGTCATTTCACGGCTTCCTTCCCTTTTTAAATTACAATCTATGGTGTCGTAAATTTAGGTTAATGTGGTCATTCCTCCTTTATTCATTCAGAGGGCTTATCTACATTAGTAAAATCTGACATGAGTTTTACGGTTACACAAGGCAGGCAGAAGATTTATGAAGGCATTAAAAGTTTCCTCCAAATCCTGGAACTATCTATTGTTTGCATTCTGGACCCTCGTTAACTTGGCCGGCGGAAAAGAAATGACAACACGGCTGAAATTATATATACAGTGATGCAGCTTTTACAAGATACTTTTATATCGTGGATGGCTGGTGTATGTTAGTCTGCATCTCCTAGATAAACAGTGGAAAGTGAAACGTGCAGGAGGGGGTGGAACTGGAAAAGCCCACCTCAGAAGTTTCACCAAAGAGGAGACAGCTGGCGCCATCCCTCTGTGTTCCTCCTTCTGTCTTTTTTTGTGCTTTCTCACACCAACAACAACACTTTCAGCTTATGTGAGAAACAGACTTTCTGACACAGTTCTTCCCTCCTTCATTGTTTGCTGCTCCCAGCTCTCACCCACTGATTCCTCTTCACATCCCCCGCCTCCCATCTTTCACCCTCAGACTGTCTGAAGACTTCTCCTCCTCCCCTCTTCTTCCATCTGTCCCCTTCTTTCTCTCTCTCCCTCCCCTTTTCCTCCTCCTGCTGCTCTGGAGTCTGTCTACAGGTGGAAAGTGTCCAGCAGATGCTCTGGCTGAAGCCCAAGGAGCTGCTGACTTTATTACCATGGTGGCTTTTTATCATCGGGAACGCCGTCTATCAGTGCAGTGACCAGCGTCCTGTCCCCTGGTCCTGGTCCAGCTGGCATACGTGAAAACATAAATACAGTCTTGCCACTGGAGAGAATTCCCAAAGGGCTTTCCTGGTCTACCTTCCTCTTGAATACATCATGTTTGTTTAACTATGCAGTGACTAATATGTAATTCAGGTTTTTAACTGGTGAGCTGTGTCCTAGAGAGAGCAGCTTTCAAAGTAGAAAAAAAACTGGCAAAGACTCTAGCAAACAGAAGCTGATCAAAATATCCTCACTGCAAGCAACACAAGCAACAGTCTTAATTTTATATTATGACTGATAGGAGCTGGTGTTGGGTCTTGAGCAGTGTTGGGAAAGTTATCAAAAATCATGGATGCAAACATTTGTTACTTCTTAAAAAAAAAAAAAAAGATAGAGAGAGAGAGAGAGCGAGAGAGAGAACTACTCAACTACTTTCTTGGTATCAAAAGTAACAAATTACTCCACTTCTAAGTTACATGTAACATCTCCCTCTTCATATAACAATTTAAGAAAAAAAGACCATTTTCTTGCATCTACACAGACACACAATCAAAATACAGCCGTTACTTTGAGATGTTTAGTACAGCTCTCTATTCCCTCTCATTCTCTGTGCTGAACATAATGTTTTTGCTTGACAATGCATGGATACGACAAAATGTTATATATGTGATCATGTTAACAGCCCACCTCGGACATAAATGAACTCATTAAATGAGCATATTTGATATTATTTCTGTTTAAGACATCATAACCCCTGTCTTTACCAGTGACAAATCTTCCCAACACTGGCCCCAAGGCTATAATAGTTAATAGACTCTGTTTATGCAATCTGGAAAAAAATCAAAAGTACCATACAGCATTTTCTGCACTTCCAAACTCATTACATCAAAAAGTCTGGCAACAGAAAGTGGCAATAACAGCAGCAGCAGGTCCCTCACACATAAAAACTCACACATATGCATGAGCCAACTGTTTTTCTTCACACAAAATAAACAGCCAGAGGAGCCAACTCCAAATTAAGTGTATGTAAAAGTGGAGAAAACAAAACACCTCAAAATATAATACAAACTTCTTGGATGCAAACACTTGGCAAAGCTTTTCAAATACATGCAAACACCCTCACACACAACAACTATTATGGTATTCCAAAAACAACTTAATATTTCTTTGAGAACCTGAGTTTTCTTTTCCAAACACAACTCATCTTCATAATCATCTCTTACATACTAATGTTGAATCTGGTATGTAAATGGTGTGTAGTATGACTTCCAATCAGTTGCTACTCTGCAGTGAGATGGGCCTGGTATGGCTAGTCTTGGAGAGCAAAAGTGAACATCACCACAACAGCCACATTTTTGGCTACTACAGAAGATGTAGCACATGCTCACAAGTATAGTTGGCTGTTTCAGATACAGCCCAAGTTTATCCAACAAGACTTCATTTTTAGCTGCTTTACTACAACACTGTAAACTCATTTGTCCTAAAACAACACTCAAACATTGTTACTTCCCTCTCTAACCATGCAGGAATCATCTCTGCTTTCAAATCTTCAGATAGATGAATCAACAGGACCTACAGCGGTGCACACAGTCTCTCCTCCATCCACACAAGCACCCCTCAAATCACTCTCACAAAAACTTATTCCTACCATCTTTGCGGTAAAGGTTGATCTCCACCTTCCTCTCCTCCGACCCCAGCAGGGCCTGGGCCATCTGAGCGATGGCGAGCCGCTTGGTGTCCGGTCCGTACAGGAAGTTACACGTGCACGGCTTCTGCATGATCTCAGCTCGCGAGTAACCACACATGTGACAGAAGCCATCGTTGCAGAAGATGATGGCGCAGTTCTCTACTCTCGCATTGGCTATGACGAACTTCCGACCTGTGGATGGAAAGGGACAAGTTCACTTAATTTTTCAAGGACTTAGCAGAAGCAACAACATTTTATTAACTAGAAAGCACTCGGAGAGCGCAAACCTCCGCCAAGGTAGTTTTTTTGTGGAGTTATATGCACAAAAAACGAAAATGGTCCTATCTCACAATGTTAAAGAATCCTTTAAAAAATTTCCTGGATCTAATCATTTGTTCCTTATCCCATTCCACACATTTCCTGAAAATTTCACCCAAATCCGTCCATAACTTTTATAGTTATTTTGAAAACAAACAGACAAACAAACCAACGCCGGCAAAAACATAACCTCCTTGGCGGAGGTAATTAATCAAGCATCTGTGGCAGAGGGACAAATGAGCAAAGCAATGCAACAGAGGAACATGTGAAAGCCCACAATCAGTAAAATAAGACTTTCAGAGAAAATTTGTCTTCAGAGTCAAATCTGGATGCAATTTCCTAACACGTGATGCTTTTTGTACATCAAGAACTTCAGCAAGAACAGCTCATTCTTTGTAAAGTTAAGTTATCCCAGAGTAAGTATACCATGCAAATAAAACCAGCTTACACTGATCAAGCTATGATTTCTTCTGGTCTTATTTTTGTGATTACACTAAACCAAATACTGGTAAATGTAAATAAATGTGTTGCGCAGGAATAGAGGCTGCTATCAGATATATGTTTTTGATCATTTCTGTAAAGTAAAGGCCATACTGATCTATGGAATATCTAATGGAGGATCTCCTGGCTGCATAAACTACCTCTGCACAGGCTTTCAGACTGATTGCTCATAGATGATTGCTCTGATTGCTCTATCTGTCTGCGAGCAAGATAACTGAAAAAGTTCCCAACAGGTTTGATGAAATATTCAGGGAATGCTGGTCATGGCACAAAGAAGAAGTGGTAAGATTTTGGTGGTGATCCAAATATGGAGGCAGATCCAGGACTTATATTGAGGGTTTATCGTGATGTGTAAGTTTTCAGTATTTTCCCTAATACTTGAAAAAGTTTAACAGATTTTCATAAAATTGTTTTAAAGAATTTGTTAATATTGCTTGATCAGGCAGTGTTTCCACATTTTTGCTTTTAACTCGGCTACGATTGTCAGAAATGCCTTAGTGGAGGTTTGTGCTCTCTTAGTAATTCTAGTTCACTCTGTTATCAGTCTCTGTGTTGATGCTATAACTATTTTAATCACATTTTGTTCACCTTCATTTATTTTACATTATTTATTTGATTTTGTTTATTAAATTTGTACAGAGCCTTGTGACTCATGTCAGTGAAAAGCCCTGTATTCCTTGATTTTACTTTCTTACCTACACTAAATGTAATGTGTTTATAATTAAGTCAATTAACAAGCACCCAAAGTCACAAAATAGACATTAGGGCTAAGAGTCAAGGTTTGAATACCAAATTAATTAAAGCTGACAATAAAGAGTGTCTGTTTTTAAAGACCTAGATAAGGATTTTTGCTATAGGAAATACAAATAAATACAAACATTTGGAAAAGTCATATAAGTACAAGGGCTACATTATACCTGAAGTTATTATCACTGCTAAAATGCTGATAGTGATATTTTTGCCTTTACACTTTGCTAAATTTTACCTGTTCTATTTTGATGACTTTGGTGACTCCTTTATAAATGATATGTTTGATAAATCATTGGCATAACTGATTATAAGGTAAAAGAAAATATTCAATTCAAAGCCAATCTGAGCTCACTGGGCTTCTCTGAGAAGTCAGAAATCAATCAAGCATAACATTCAAACACTAAAACTATTGTTTCTGTTCAAGAGGGCAAGAAAATAACTATAATTTGACATCTTAATCAAGAAATAATAATGTGCTTGACTACTGTTCCTGTTTTTTTGTCCAACAGTAAATTTGAAAATTTATGGATAACAATAATAATTATATTTTAGCATTTAAAAAAATCATTTTGGTTAAAAAGCTTCTACATACTGATGTATTTACCATTATGAGAAGATAAAAAAAAGGTTCTTAAATTAGGGCAGCTGTGGTATAAACCTTACCTTGCATGCGGGTCTAATAAATTTGTTTAGCACTGTATATGGCCAGTGTTTACTGCCAAAACATGGGCTGTAAATATCAGCAAAACTATACATAACTGCCTACAATGATAATCATATTCAAGCAATAATCTGCAGATTACATTATTCTGAAAATAGAGCTTCTCTAATAGGTAACAAACCTATTACAGCTTCTATTTGACTTAAATCTGCAGTGATGCTGTCAAAGGAAATTTGTTAGAAAGGAAAATGGTTTATAAATAAATAAATGTTTATCACGTCTGCATTTAAGAGGTTTTCACATTTTAAGGAAAATATTAGTGTTATTAATGATATTATTTTGCTCGGAAACACCTGCTTTTTGCTAGGAACACAGAATATGACATAGGACTGAGCAGCAGGCTTATTTTGAGAGTTAAACCCCCTAACAGAGAATTAAATTAAGGAAAGTATACATATACATTTTAAATATTTTTTCTACCATCATAACCGTCTTATTTTAAGTGCATTACCTCTATTTGCTGTTGATAATTTACTACAATACCAGTAAACAGGTTGATAATCAGCTTGCCAATCAAAAATCACCTGCGCACTTAACCCATATAGCAGTCAAGCTAACTAACATTCGCACTTTTAAAACAAATTAAACCCACAAACAAACATGAAAAGCAACATGTGAAACTTACAAACCCTGTCTCTTCAAGTCAAGCGCAAAACGAAGACATATTACTGAAGAAAATATCGTCTGCAATGAAGGCTTCTCCAAACTTCAGCCCACTTTCACTCCGTTTTCATGCCCCCTCACCTGTGCTCTGATGCCTCCTTCAAAATAAGAGCAAGTAACATTTCAAGTGGCCTTTAAGGAATACAAAATATGGAATAAGGCAGTAAAAGCTCTAAAACGAAGAGTTTTGACATAAACTAGCTCTTAAAAACACATAGTAAAAAGAAAAATGTTTCTTCAAACCTTCTTCTAGATAGGTAGGTAGGTAGGTAGGTAGAATACAACACAATGTGACTAATAGGCTAACAGTTGGATTTCCTTAGCTTTCCTCACCTGTCTGCAGAAAGATTTAAATGTAGACAAAACCCACCGCTGCAGACAGCCCATAAGCAGTTAAGCTTCGCACTTTTACTCATTAAGCTTTCAAAGTTAAGTTCTAAAACACACAAACCTTGTCTTCTTAAAGTCCTGTGCCAATAAGGCAGAAGTACAACTGGAGAGTTTCTCTTGAAAAAAAAGGCTTTCCAAAGCTTCAGCATCGTTTTCATGTCTCATCAACTCCCTGCAACTGCACTGTGTCTACTTCAAAATAAGAGAGCTGCTTTCAAAATAAATTTTGAGTATCAAGAAACAAATTACAAAGCAAGACAATGAAAATAACAAAATGTTAAAGACCACTTCATCAAATCAAAACAGAGTCTATTCAAAATAGTACGTTGCATTCAAGGGTTTATTCAAGTTATAGAGGCTTTTTAAGTACTTTTGCTTTTACTTGAATAAGAGTTTTTTGCGATGTATTTTACTTCGTTTTGTAACATCTGATATGAAGTGAAAAATAAGAATGAAAAAAAAAAAATTGAAACTTGCCATCAACTAGTGTTGTCACATTACCAAAATCCACTTCAGTACTGATACTAGGTTCAGTATCAAGATACTCATTTCAGAAACAATATTTGAAACTCAGTGAAACTGAGCTTTTATTGACTTCTAAACATATGATGGACTGGAACGAAGATGACCCTTTGAGGATGATCGCATTTTGGAATAAACAGCTGAAAATACAGAGATTTTAAAATGCAGTCCAAAAAGAATTTATTCAGTCAGGCCTTTGTGTAGTACTTTACAATTTTAGTGACTTCTTATTTAAAACTATCACTTGTTGAATTTATTGCCAAACTTGATTTAAGTCTTTTTTTAGTATTTATTTGTATTTCTCATTATGATCATACAGTTTATCTTTTTACACTTTATCATTTCAGGTTTTCTTTTCATTAATCTTTTAAATATGTGTTTTTAAAGTATATTACCTTTTTATTAATACTTGTCAGTTGATACTTGGCTTTACTGCTTTGCCTTTTCTCTTGGTCCTTTTCTTTTCATTTCATCAATCATCTTGATTTTAATGTTGCTTTCATTTTATCGATATTTGTGTGCAACACTATGTGACTCCGTTTTCAGAAGTTATTTCCCATTTTTTCTCTCCTCCAGTTTTTTTTGTCTCAAAATACTCTCCTTTCTCCATGGGAACTACCAGATATTTTGGGCCCTATGAAATGATATCACATTGCACCTCATCTTGAACCAGCTCTGCATGGTTTATGAAACCAAACATATTTCAAGCAACACAACAAATAAATAAATATGATGAAGAAAGTTTTTAAAATTGACTAATAATAATTGTTAAAGCCAAGTTATTTTTGCTTGAATTCAACATAAATGAACTGCAAACAGTTGAGAAAACACTCTTTAGCTGAATCACACAATAAATGATCAATTGAATTACAGATTAAAGGTTACCTGATTTTTTCTTCTTCTTGCATTTTGACTATTTTGAGCATTTGGCGTGTTTTAATTTATCATTTACTTTTAATCTTTTATCAGTCCTCATGAATCTCTGATCTTCAAACCCTGTTAATGATTAAAAATGTTGCAAATCATACATGTTTCTTACCCCAGGACCCGATATTTTAAAGACACAAATATTTTAACACTCCACTGAGGCTTTCAGACATAAAGCTAATGCATAAGAGCAACTACCATCCTCTGATAAGTGTTTTAAATGGCCTCTTTTTCTAAATTAATGTTATTTTGTTTGGAGTGAAGCAATGCAAAATATGCCTGATTATTACATTTCTGCTGGGAAAATCCTGGTAGTTTTTGTAGGAAAAGAACAATTAAAAAAATCTCAAAACACATGGAGCAAAATGTTGTCAACACTGGTATTTTTAGGGCCCCCTAGAATCTTCCTAACTCTTTTCCCCATTATGGGACCCCTGCCTGTCTCTGTTTAAGTGGCACAAAAAGCACCAAAATGCAGATCTAATTGGAAAAGAATGCTTTTTAGTGTGTTATGATTCTCTAACTGTGTCTTTTATCTTTTAATGTGCATGTTTGTACATTTTTGAAAGAATAAACTGCAGCTGCAGGCAAAGAAGCTCTCTCCCTCAAAGCTCTGATGTGTCTCCCTCTAAACCACTTACTGAAAATGGAGCCATTTGACTCTGTGGCCTCTGCTCAATGTCAATAGGCGATCTTAATGCACTCTGAGAGCTGCTGTTGTGTCCAAACACACACACACTTTCACATAGTCCCTTCCCAAGTTAAGTGACTATTTACTTGCATCACAGAGTGGATAAAACATTTTACCCATTGTGTAAAGGGAATCTCCTCTTGTGGGAAAACATACAATCAATCTAAATGCCTAAAGCTGCATACGGCCTGCGCCTTGTGTCCTAGCTCCATAAGGATGATAAATGACCTCAACCCAAGAGCTTTAAGCACCCAAAGAGCCCAATTGTTTTATTTACTTAGCACTAGTCCCTATTTTGAGGAGTGCTGAAATATATAAACAGTCATAAATGGTTGGAAAAAGACAGTGATGGGGAAGGGTGTGTGAGGTGAGAGACAGCAGGAGGGCTGGATGAGGATGAATAAAGGGATGGAAATGGGATGGTGGGAGAGATAGACTCTGGGTGGGAAGAATGACGGGAAAAAGGAGATAAAGTAAGTTAAAGGGCACACAGTGAATGACAAAGCATTCAAACGGAAGCAACAGGATGAATGGAGGGAGATTCATCAAAGAAAGATAAGGCAGAGTGGTGAGACGGGATGGACAATTTGTCCAAGGGTGGAAAGCAGAGGAATAATCTGACCACATTTCTCAGGAAATGGGCTGCATGAAGTGAATGGTCTAGGGATTGAAGACAAAAAACAGGTTTTATCACAGTCTTTGTCAGAGCATGCTTCATTTAGGCAGCAAATTTAGCTCTGATTCATTCGAAATTCTTTCTCAAACTTCTGCACTGGCACTTGTTTGTAGTTTAACATCCAGATCAGAAGATATACTCAAATAGAGGCAATATGTAAATGTTAAAAACCTTTCACAGACATCATATAAACAATAATCTTGTAATAAAATAAAACATACTTAAAGGATTTTTTTTTTTTTTTTTTAAACGGAGTTGCTTAAGGTCCATAGCAGCAGTAAATATGAGTGCCACTAAAGGAACTTGAAAGCTTTGTCCCTGAGGGGAGATATCCAGGGGTGCACTAGCCGAAACATAGCAGTATGGTGCCACCAAAAGCCTAGTTATTGCCCCACTTTTGGGTTAAAACTACTCAAAAAACAACATTAGCTTGACTAGACACTATATTGAGGTTCATTACAGCACTTCCTTGACAAAGCCCCTGTATTAGGAATTTTGGTATGTTGAGTCACAGAGGTTATATGTCCTTCCGCCATCAGATGGTCAAATCATCAGAGAAAACAGCATTAAATTCATTAAAACTGAATTAAAAATGAGTGATTGTGACTCGAGTGAGGACAACATGCCATTAGTCATGGATACAAGAAGATATCTTTATGAACCAGAGTAAACATAGGGGGAACTTTTGCAGAAGGAGTCACAGGTAGAAAGAGGAACTGAAAAACTGTTGTGGAAACTGAGGAGCAGAATGAATCACAAGTAACCTGGTGGTGCAGATGCATGAACTGAACCCAGAGGCCCATTACTGTCACAACTGGGACTTGGTAACATTGCTTCTCCTGGACCTTTGAACAGAGCTCTTTATTTTGGTAAGCCTATAAAACTGCTGTTATGTGTCATAGTCTTGATCAATAAATTTGGCACTGCAAACACAACTTTCTGTCACTGCAGAGAAATGAGCTCTGATGACAAATTACAAGAGCTTAAGCACAAAAGGAAGTAACCAACAAAAATCACAATTTGATTCAAAGAATCCCTCCAAAAACAAATGGCATAATAAACCAAACACAATAAGAACCAAGACGTGAGACAATCAGTTGTCATGGGAGTGAAAGAAACACTTTATGGTGTAACTAAGACAATGTAACTACAACAGCTTGAATTTTTTCAGTCAGGACCCAAACACAAGCAACATGCTGAAACGGTTGATGGTGCAGCATGGCATTAAAATTAAGAAGTGCCATAAATTGTAAATTTTTTGACACTGGAAGCATGAAACATCACAACAATTGAGCTGTAACATAAAGGTGTTAGACTCAGGTGTTTCTCTTGGTGATGTGTCAGGAAAAATGTAAATTAGAAGCTGATTCATGTTTTATCTTATTAGTTAGTTGTTCAAATATCACTCCAGCTAGATTTTCTGCATTTAAAATTCTAAACAAGAGTTTCACTCTTGCATTCATGTCACTATGCTGCTCTTATAGGACCATGTCCATGTGTTAGTGTTGCTGCAGAGCTCATTGAATAACTGCCCTAATCTCTGGACTTTACGTTATCTCATAAAATGCAGGAGCATTTCCTGCATTTTATGCATGACTGGTACCATACACTTATACATGCTTGCAGCCTTATTACAGCACACCTAGAGCTCCATTTAACATGATAAATCCTTCCCCTTCAGGCTATACAAAGATGCTTACTAAGCATTCATAGCTACAGGGCATAAAGTTATCCCTGTGTCACTAATGACACTCCAGTACATGTCCAGCTGTGACTCACTGGGTTAAGCAAAAATCAAGTCCAATTTGGTTGTGCTTCTTCTTCAAAACATAAGATACAAAGGGCATATTTAAAAAAAAAAAAAAAAAATCACATGTAGACTTGGTTCAAGTGTCTACAAATAGATACTGAAAAAACATTTACTGTCAAACCAGTTTATAGCATCTTTCAATGCTGGATGTTGCAGTCTTTTAAGAAGTATTTTTAAGTGCAGACCAGATGTCATTTTGCCATTTATTCAGACAAAACTGTAGGCATCTGCCTGATCTTGTTTGTATTTTACTACATCACTTGAGTAAGCCAGCAACTGAAGGTCCCAAGAGTGGAGGTCTGCAGTAGACTACCTTGAAAAATTTCCATTCTTACAATCTTCTTGTATATGCTACAAACACATGTGCTGAAATGCATTCACATGCAAACAAGAGCTGATGGTAACACACAAAAGGAGAGATGTCAGAGTAAAGGGCTATTCAACTAAGAGGAGTGCCTTGCCCAAATGCTCAGGGAATACAGTGGGACCTCTTCAGCTACCAGACCAGTACCAAGAAAAGATCAATGCTGGCCTTCGAGGCCTTGTCAGACCCTGTCTTTAAAGACAGAGTCTGGAGTGGCAGCTGCTTTATCTGATATTTTACTTTCATGTTGAAGGTTTAGAACAAGTTCTTATTCAACTAGAAAGTTTTCAGATCTCCTCTTAAAGGAGCACTCTGTCTGGTTTTACGTCCTTAAGTGCACAAGTATTATCATCACTCAGATGGTCTCAAAGCAGACTTGAAGGACACTAACAAGGCCAAAATTCAAACAAAACATTCCTGTTATAATGAGAACAAACTCTTTTAGCTGTAGAAAGTATTCTTCATTGAACGATAAGGGGGTTCTTTATAAGATGCGTTTTTGGAGAGCCTTGAATAAAGTACAGTCACTGCCATTAAAATTTTTAAAATGTGAAACAATATCTTACAGAAGATTACTGTCATTGTAAACAAGCCGTGTTGTTCCTAAAAGACCAAGCAGAACCAGCCTGATGCTTTTGCTAAATTCCACTCTCTCCACAGGTGATAAATCTCTATGAAGGACTTCAGACTGTTAAAAGGGAGAAGTGACTTATTGCTGCAGTGAACTCTGAGAGATTTTCCTCCTGTAATTGCTTCTTGCACAGTATGACAGACTTCAGACCTTGATCGCAAAGTACCTCAAACACAGAGCCAGCACTGGGAAAACTGAGCTTTAACTATTAGTTCAGCACAAACACTGTACAGATTTATGTGTTTGTAATGTTCAGGAAGTCAAAAATGAGACAAAAAATGACACAGTACGGTTGAACTGAAAGTTATAAAGTGTGATACAAGAGGTTTTATTACTTCCATGCATCCCTGATCTGTGCATTTAGGTTCCCAGTAATACCTTAATGTGTGACAGAATCCATCTTTGTGTTGACATTCATTCTTCACAACCAGACAGCTGGTGGTTAAAGCAGCTATAACTCAACAGAGATGCAAATCATAATCAAAATGACTTATGCCATTGCATCTGTGTGCACCAAGAGAACTATGCAACGTGTTGAGAGTTGATACCATAAATCTATAAGTAGAGAAGGGCTGGATAAGATGGATCAGACAGACTGATTTACCAACAGTTCAGCAGCTGCCATTTGTCAAAAGCTGTTCAAATATGCAGGAGGTTGTGGGATGGGAAGCATTCTAGATTTCAACAGGGTTGACAGTACAGACAATTTTCAAATTTATACCAATTTTAAGAAGGAGAGGGAGGACATTAGGTTAGTCTCAACTTATTTTTTGAGATTATAATCATCCAAACTCATGCAATTTGCAACTTAGCCAGGCTGCCAGAGCAACACCTGCTGTTTGTAGCAATGGGGCAAGAGATTCCTTTCAAACTTGATTAATCAAATGTGTCTTCAGAAAAAATAAAATAAAATGGAGGACAATCAACCTGTTGTGATCGCCTGCGACAAAGTGCAACACACAAAATTTCTTAACACAGGGGCTTCGTTGAGTAAATATGAAATGCTCTAAATAAATCTTAGTGTAGCATCCAATCAGGTCAATGACGAGACTTTTGCTGGCACCACTGACTGCAATATATTGCCTGACCCAGATAATTAAAGTTTCCTACTATTAGCCTCAGATGCCCAGTGCCATGCCCTTACTTAAGCCTCATTTCCATCGACTGGTCTGGTTCCGTTCAGTGCAGTTCAGTACGGTTTGGCACAGTTAAACCTGATCTTGTTTGCTTGTCCACTGCCAGCTGTACCTTCACTTGAGAGTGGGGATGTGAGCCAGGGAGGAGAGAGTGGAGCCAGCTACGTAAATGCATGGCGTCACAGCAATGGTGAAGTGGTCTGAAGTAGTGCCCGATTGTGAACAAAGAGCAACAATGGAAGACTTTCAAGACTCTGGTACTCTCTGAAGTATTGTTTCGTGTGGACATCCTTTACAGCAACAGAAAAGTACAAATCTCTCTGAATCCACAGCTTTTAGAACAACAATATGTGCTTTCATTTTCACTGCCGCCACTTGAGGACTGCCGATTTTTGTAACAGATCAACAGATACAGCACTTATAGCTCCACCTTTTAGGGCCAATTTGGTCCACTCAGCACCCTTTCAGAGAGGTGCCAAAAAGTGTGGCAGCATGGGTCGATTATTTAAGTACCTTTTCTTCTTATCCGACAGTGGAAACACCAGTAATTGCGTGCAGTGTGAAGCCGAACAGAACTGGATTGCTTGGTGGAAACGCAGCTCTCGTCCCCTGCTGATAGGCCCTCACACTGCCCCAGCCACAACTGCAGAGGTAAGATTATGTAACCATAATGTACTGCAACCCACATACAATTTAGAAGCAGCACGCTCTCCTAATTGAAACAACAGAGAGCAACACAGGTAACTTAACCAGTTTGGAGTTGTTTGGACTGAAACAGTGGGGCAACATGCAGCAATTGTTTAAAATAATTAATGTGAGGAGCGGTTGTGTCACATCTGTCCCTCCTGCTTGTACTCCTGCATGCCATATCTCACCTTTTCTAGGTGTGCCAGGACCAAGAAAGTGTAACATGCTTGATCATGACATGGAGCACTTGCACTATTTAAACATTTTTTAACTTGTCAGTAAACCATGCTTAAGTCCGAGAACAGTATTTAATGCTGAATGTGAGTGTGCCCTTAGCCTGTAAAGATGCAATAACTGAGACTGAATATCTGCATGTATTCACAGCTCAGACTTTCCTTCTTCATTAGTATAATTCTGTGAGAAGGTAATGCATGTGGAATTGCTCTTATGATAAATGAATGAATTAAAATTAAAACTCCACACACCAAGGCAATTTCTTGTGCTAAGTGGTTTTTATTAGACCTGATTATCAAATGGCCCCTGAACAGAAATTATCCTATAACAAGGCAGACAGTTAGAGAGTCTTCATTCTCTGTGAATTATGTCTTGGAGGCAGCCCACAAAAGGCAATGTCTCTCTGAATAAATGAGTTACATGTCATTCATATAACAGTAGTCTGTCTTACATCTCAGCACCCTCATAAATTCCTAAATGTCACCTTTTAGCCAAAAATACTTCAGGCTGTTATTTTTGTTCAGGGATAAGTTTGAAAGATGCAGCTACTTGATTTTTAATTTAATGTTTTAATTCAGGTTATTATCAAGGTCATTTGGGATTTCTAAGGCTGAGGGGGTTGTGTCTTCTTTTTCTGCAGCAACATCTCTAAAAGTAAGAAAGATGATGCATCAGACTCAAAGTTGGAGGTGAGAGAAAAGGAGGAAAAGCAGCAAGACACAACACTGTGTGACCCTGAGGTAAAAATACAGTCACAGCGTGTTCCTCGCTGGCTGATAAATGAGAGGCTTCTAATCAGGAAAGCAGTCAAGAGGAGCAGACAAAACACACTCACACAGCAGGCAGCTCACACTGACTGGCCTACATTTAGACAGAAGCCTAAATATGCCTGTTTATCGTTCAGTAAAGTGCAAATACAGTAACAGAGGCTGCATACAAATTACAAAAGTCAAAGGACAACTCAATATCAGTCAACCTGCTCTGTCCAGTGAAAATACTGTTTACCAGGAACAGCCTTTCTCATCAGGATGGGGGTTCAATAAAGCACTTAACATAAACTCTCTCTCTTAACTTAGCTGGGGTGTTTGGACAGTTTACGTCATATCTTGGGTGTCTTTTAAGCAATGATTTGATTTGACTTGAATAAAAAAATGAAATATTTAGTCTTAGTAGAGGATCAGATGCAGCTCTTTTTCCCTCCCTTCTGGAAGTGCTCTGATCTGAGGGTCACGGAGGCTACGTGAAGCTATGATAATAAGCTCTGTGCTGATTATCTGCCCAAATATTGTCTTGTGGGAGAGGGGTAGAGGGCTTACATGCTGCAGAGCAGACTTTCAAAACAGTCATGTTATCTGCTTGTGATGAGAAGAAAACACACACGTAGGTGGAGGCTGTATAGCTATGATATAATAAACCACAGTAAGTAAAAAACAGAGTGTTTTCCGGGAAATTGACTTTAAAGCAGCATAGAGAATTCCTCCTTGAATTGAGTTAAATAAAGGTATCACATCTGCTCCCCTTTTAATGACATTAAAAGCAAAGGAAACTGATTTTGCAGGACATGGGACATTTAAACCAGACTTTGATCAGTGATATTAGAAAAAAGCACATTTTAATAACTGTCATCTGCAGCAGTCATAGAGCCTTCAGGTAAACTATGGCAAACTTACTGTCATGATCCTGCTTTTAGTTAAGTTCCCTTTTATGTTTCCATGTTTCATGTTTGTCATGTGCTTCCTGTTTAATTTTGAAAATTCACCTACTCTTGTTTACCTCTGTGAGTTTTGCTTCCTGTCTGGTCCTGTCACACCTGACCCCTGATTGTTCCTCCCCAGCTGTGTCTTATCACCCCCAATCACCTCATGTATTTAACCTCATGTCTTCCCCTGTCTCGTCAGCACTTCGTACCTTCACCAGTCTTTGTCCCAGCATTCTTCTGTCTAGTCCAGCTGTGTATAACCTTGCCTTGTTTTTTTGACTCTGAATCTGCCTCATGTTCTTCTGTACACTGTTGCCTGTGCTGACTGATTCTCCGTGTACCAAACCTTGCCTGATAAATTATCAAACCTTTTAAGCTCGTCAACTGCATCTGTCACGCATTTGGGTCCAATCCTTCTGAGTCACATATTGGTGCACTTACACTTTTAATCAGAAAACTCTAACTTGTGTCTTTTTGTCTGTTTTTTTTTTTAGTTTTTTTTTTCCATTTTTGTTGTTGGAACACTTGTTGATCAGTCTATGAATGCTCTTTTATCATCTTGTCAACATTTGTCATTTGGATTAAAGCTCAATTTTTTGAAGAATAAAGGAAAAAGATGAAAACCTTAATGGGAGAGGCCCTGCCTAATGACCCCAGTAATGCTCTGGCTTTTGCTGCTCATCAGTCGTATGAGTTGGAGGACCTTTGAGGGACCTTGTGGTCGAGTAGATAGCATCAGCATTGACACTACAGTACCTGGAGCTTGCATGTTAGGAGCCTGGGTCATTAAAGGTGGAAGTGCTGTGGCAATGAAGGGACATGTGGTAGATTTTGTAACTATTTTGTGCTGTATTTGAATGTAATTGAGGTTGAGGGTTCTCAACACTAAGTATTATTCTTTCACTATGACAGTACCTCGTGTTCCTTTCAAATGCATGGTTAAAATCAAGATAAATGGGCCTACACAGAGTCTGAAAGAAAGTTGTGCATTATTATCTTTTTAATTAATACACAGATGAGAATCGAGGCTAGGAATGGCATGTAAGAAATGGGAAAGAAGCTACAGATTGACTTTGTCCATTAGGGACATCTGCCGGTGTGCATGAGGCTCCCTGACATGGCTGACTTCCCGGATGGATGGACTTAGTGGTTCACAACTCTTTTAGGCCTCTTTACTTCACAAACACCACTGAGAGTAGGCAATAAATGACACCACTGTGGTTGTTGCAATGAAAAATGTCTTAATCTTAGAGTCCCCATGTCACATTTTAATATGTCCCAGTGCATTCATATTGAACGACGTGATTCATGGTTAAACATTTTTCTCATTTGCTTCCTGGCCATGAACCTTGAAAGGCAGCTGAAATTGGCAGATTCTATGTCTGTCATCAGGCAGATCCATCTTGCAAAGCTTCAAGGCAAAGAATTTGGTCCAATTTGGAAAAGGACCAAAACAATCAGGCCCCTCTGGAAAAAGAGGCAGTGGTTAGGTGTGGTTTGGTTGTGGCAGAAGGTAGAAGCAGAAACAAGCCTGCAACAGTGAATTTCTGTTCAATCACCTTCCAAGGTGAAAGGTTCTGGCCTCTCCAAACAATGTCCTGACCTCTTCAACCACTTTTCATTACCCAGATGGGCTTGTGAGATGGTCCATCACATGATGAATGTCGTTCGCTCAGTCTGGTAGTTTGCTCCAGTAAACTGGGGGTTGCTGGTTCTTGCCCAGCTCCACCTGCTGACTTGTCCCAGGACTAGACACTTAAACCCAAGTTACTCCCACTGCTGCATCAGAGGTGTGGAAATGGGTAAGATAGGGTGTGGATATGTAAGCAAATGCTGATGGACATCTTAGAAAGTCCAACCATCAGTGAGTGAATGTGTGTGTGACCTTGTGTGTGTAAAGCACTTTGAGTGGTTAGACAAACTATAAAAGCTCTGTACAAGCTATATAAGTCTATTTACCATTGACCATCTGGCTTGCAGGTAACCTTGCCATTGCTCTAATCTCTTAACATTATGAAAAGAGGGAGCAAAAGATTATGAAACAGTTTGATCCAGACTGTCCTTATGAAACCCTTCGAAAAGTGTCTTAAATTATTAGTTCAGTGATTTGTGGGTGCACTTGATTTCAGTTTTATTTCCAAATAAAGTTGAAGCAATGATGATAAAACCATAGTTATTAAACCTGGTGTCTTGGCACACCATAGTCATAACAGACACAAATTATGGCCCTCTCCCAATGGAAATCTAATTTAGCTTCAACTTCCTGTTTTTGCTTCAAAAATTTGAACTTTTCGGCTCTGCCTTCCTTAAGATAATTTGGATCTACTCTGGAACAAAAGCAGATGCAAATTACCCTTAAATGCATTCACACTTGGTACATCACTACACAACAAAAATAAAGTCAACTGATCAACCTCTAGCTGCAGTTTTTCTTTTGAAAGTCTTCACAGAATTATCTTTCCTGTCAGCCAAATCAGAAATGTTCCACTTTATACCCTTAAAAATATATCAGTCAAAGTCAAACTGCAAAAATCAAAACTGACTGGGTCCAACACAAAGTGAACATCAATCAAATCAGCGCTCCACAATGACAACAAACCCATCTTTCCTGTGTTAAGCTCAAGATGATCACACTTTCTCCTCCCTCCTTCATAAAAATGTTATATCATCAATCACAACCCAGATTCAACAGGCGGCTCTCATGGGATAAATAAGGTGGTGGACAGGCCTGTTCAGATATTCATGGAAACAGTGGAGATTGGTTATGTGGATGCGCTTGATAACCCTGCCTCCATGAATTAGTGGCAGCAGCCTCCCGCCGAGGCTCATAAAGCTTGATGGGTTTGTCTGGCTGCAATGAGTACGAGGTAATGCAAAGGCAGGGGTGTGCGGATTGGAGTGTGTTGTAAATTTAATTCCCCAGCCGTTGAGTAAGTGGTTGTAAGGCATTGAATATAGCCAAAGAACAAAGTAGACCTGTTCTTTCTTAGCCTCTAAACAGCTTGAGACTTTGACAGCACATGAAGGCTTCAGAAATGATGCATGTACGAGTCTTTTTAGTTGTTGTTTAGAGGGGAAAACAAATGAGGAAGAACCATTAAATTGTCTAGATTGAGCCCAGACATCTAGTTTTTAAAATCTGTTTTGGTAATATAGAGGAATGAAGGGAGGAGGAAGTATGGGTGCCACTGTGTAAATCAGAGGTGTCCAAACTTTTCTCACTGAGGGCCAACATAACAAAAATATGAGGATGGCTGGGACAACTCTAAAGTGGTAATGATTATAAAATCAGTCTAATATAAATCACAGATTTTCATTAGTGGCTTGGCAACAGAAAAAGCCATCAAAGACGAATTTGGGACAGTCAGTCAAATTTACAGTAAGAAGGCCTTGTTCCCACTGAATCCATTCCTGAGCAAGGAAAGAATTACCAGCAGAGGGGAGACACTGGCTCATTTCCACATTCAAACACAAAACATGATCAAACCGCACTAAAATGACAAACTTTGTATAATGATGGACATTGCCTGTAGCCCCTTTGCAGTTTGGTGTTGGGGGAATTTCTCACTTGAACTTAATCAATGAAAAATTAATGATGTGCATGTCTGATATATATTACAAATGACATCATGGTGAAAATCCAATATGGCTGCAACTGCCAATAATGACTCTCTATCTAAAGAATAACGTTTAAAAATCCATCTCTTGGTTGTCATGATTGTTGTTAGGGATGCCCTGATGATTTAAAGTGTCAGAATGTATGGACATCAACCATCAAGCTGAGCTAAAGGAGTGGAGCTGTAGGCAGTATGAAGAACAGCCGTCTGTGAGTTTGTGCAGCTCTGTGTTCAAACCACAGCTGGATATGAGGAAAGTTAGCATTATTCCACCAGTGAGAGGTAAGGGGCTGTGTTATCACCCTGCAGGTACACTGAGAAGAAAATGCATTAGAATACAGAATGGAACCAGCAGGGAATGTGTTCATATTAAACAAGGGTAATGGTGGGCAACCATTCACAGCCTGGTAAGTGCGTTTCCTATGTGTTTGCAGCACCCTTCTCTCAAATGAGGCTCATGATGTTACTTTAATGGACTCAGATATTTGGCTTTCTCTGACTTCTGTTTGAACTCTATCCATAACCTGCAGGGGTCTACAATGTCATCAACTGTAGCACGATTTAGTGTGGTTATGTTGATAGGAAAAATATGGTGTTTGGAGTTTCATGGTGCCTTTTGCACCAAACAATAAAATAAACAAAAAAAACCAAAAAGTTTCAACTAAATCAAACTACAATAAATGATACACACATTAAAGGTGCAAAATTTCATTCCATTACGGCAAATGTTCCCAACCATTGGGACACCAACCAGTGGTGGACCTGGTACTGGGCCTTAGAATAACAAAAAAATAGTAATTCAATTACCCTTTTTAGAAAAAGTGAGACTGGAAAATGTTTTTTTTTCGGAAGGACAACTGGATCCTTGCATAGCTGCCTGTGCAGCTTGACTGTGCAGATTTAACACTCAGGCTCTCCGCCTCTGTCACATGGGGATGAATGAAAAAGTTCAACCAGCCATAACTTCACTGCAAAGCCTTGTGCTCATGTACTCTTCCACTTGTGCTCAGGACCTGGTTGTAAATATATTTGACTCATAATGTTTGCAACTGGTGGACAGTGGAGGCACACAAGAGGGCTCAACTTCCTGATCTGAAGTGATTCTATTCAGAGGTAATAAAATACCCATCAGTAATCAATAGAAATATCAGATCACCTTTGACTGAATCACACACCATTGGCAGCATACACATGCAGTTTTTACAGTCTCTTCTTTCATGCTTGGGAAGGGTGCTGGTTTATTTAGTTATGTCAATTGGTAACTTAAGACCGACTACATTCCTAAATGTCATGGCTGACAAAAACAGAGTGAGTCCTCATGATTGTCTCTTCATTGGGGTTAAGAAACAGTTAGAAACAGGTCCATGGCTGATCCTGCGTTATGGTGAGTAACTGTGTGCGCTATATGTATGATCATTTGTTATCATCATCATGCAGGTTTTTACATACCATGCATTCAAAATTAAGTGCATTTAGAACTTTTGCAGTGCTCATCGGGGAAAAAGCAGCAATTCCTTGGAAAACTATATTTTGAGAGCAAAATGTTCCAACAAAAATTGTAACTCTTGTTTGCAATGGAATATAGACAACAGTAAACTATATCTTGACCACAGTAAAACAGTGGTTGACATGTGATCTTAATACAACACAAAACAGAGTATACAATCATACAAGTATGCAACTAATTGTGTTTTCACCAATAAAACTTAGGAAAGGTATCTACTCTTGAGTGTTTATGTCACAGAATTGTATTATTACTTGTTTTACTAATTCATTAATTATCATTGTTATTATTTTTTTATTAATTAATTTCTTTGAAAGGTTTGGCCTAATTAGGGACTGGGGGGGTTGACTTACAGATGTGACGTTTCATCGATGGTTAACTTTAAATTTGTATACCTCATGCATGATGTCACACTGTCTGTCTTGTTTGTTTAAAATGTTCTATAAATAAAGTTGGAAAAAAAAGTTAGGATAGGTACCAAGATAAAAAGAAGTATTATCTTCCTTTTGTTTACACCTTGGGGTACCAAGCACTCCTCTCAGGTCCCTACGTTACATTGTGGCTGTATCTCCCTGCTGCCACAGCGCTATTTCTTCATACATTTTTTTTACCCAATAATTCACTTCTATAGAAGGTTTAGGAAGAACCAGAAATAATCTCCTCACTAGTGACTTGATACATTAAATAACTGACCTGGAAAACCTTCAGAATAAAAGCAAAAGAGGAACTCAAGCTTTAACTCAGAGGACACACCAGATAGATGATTTAATATATACTTTGCAGAATAGACTTCACTTGTCAATATGGGCAAAGGTCCAAAAACAGTGTTTGGGACTGGGCATAATCTTTCAAAAGTTTATCCTGTAGGTGATTGGACAAATGTTTCTTCAATCACATTCATTATGGATCAGTCAGGAAATGTAATGGGCAGGTGTAAAGCTCAAAATGTGCAACTTCGCACAAAAAACTTCTGCCAAACATGTAGGAATTGGATCGAAAATCTCTTTTTCTTTGATAAATGCCCTTCAGTTTGTTTTTCATTTTATCAAGAAATGTGGTCCAGATCTAACAGAACTCCTTCAGAAGCTGTTTTCATTCATGCTAATCTCTATCTGAGTAGACCCTTTCTACTGATGTAACGCTTGTAGCTTCCACCACTGATACTGATTGTGCCGTGTGTCTACAGACCAAGCTCAATTGTTTTGAATCAGAGCTTTGCAAAATGAATCTCACTGACAGAAACTGAATCAGGCAGATCCAGCTGCACTGCAAGGTTAACCGCTACCATCGCAATAGAGTCAAACTTCACAGGTTAATTTGGTTCTTTTCCAAAATCTGATCCTGAAAATGCAAACAGCTTTGCACCCAGCTGAACCAGACTGCTTAGTGGAAATGCAGAATTATGTAACAAAGCATTGAAAAAAACTGCTGCAAACTGGAATTGTAAAAGCACAAAGAATTTTCAAGCTTCTTTAATTATGTTTTGTAGAGCCTATATGTCTTTAAAGCAATGTCAACTTCGTCTAATTACAGCACATGCTCTAAATGTCCACTCTTCATGTTTCAGTTAATCAACTCTCTGCCCCCCCTGCGGCCTCTGTTGTTACTGACATCACTGACCACATCTCTCTCTTTTCTCCCTGCAATTTTCCACTAATGAGAGCCTGAGAGGAGGGAGCTGATGGAGAGGCTGATTAAAGAAAAGCTGCTGCTATGGCTGCTAAGCAGGAAAACACCATTTCATATTCACACACACACACACACACAAAGATTCATCACACACGCACACATCCTAATGCACACACACAGACACACATATAAGATCTGCAACGCACGTACCCGTTCACACAGACCCACCAACGCAGACTGAATAATTCACTAAGTCCAGACCTTGGGGGCTTTGCAGTCTGCCAGTTTTTGTGTATGTGTGTGTGTGCATACAGTGTGTTTGTATATGTGTGTCAGTGGGTGTGTGTGTATGTGCTTGGAATCTCCCTGAGTACGCTGCGTAGGCGGATAAGGAGGGAAGCCCATGTGTTGGAAGCAAGACTCAACACGGCAGCTCTGTGCCTTCTAGCTAAAGAGACAGAGAGATACAGAGAGAGCAAGTAAGACTAAGGACAGATGAAAAGAAGAAAAGAGCAAGATGTCTGCAGAAGTGGACATGAAGAGGGGATGAAAAGGAGAAAATGCTGTGAGAAGGGTTGAGAAAGAGAAAGAAGCAGATGAATGTGATTGGCTGGTTTTACAGGGACAGGCTGAAGAGGGTTTTTTTGGTCTCTACCTCTTTCATACTGTGCAATCGCCATGGAAACTGAAGATTTGACACATGCTAAATTCTCAAATACTGGGAGCTGACATTCACGATCAATTCAGACTAAACATAGGAAGCTTTAAATGCTCGACTGTGCCTCAAACCAACTAGCCCTTTACTGTCCAAAACATGAGCAATGTTTACCCTCAGATTTATGTGTTCATAAATCTATAACAGTCCACAGACACACAATCACTACCAACTGTGTGTTTGCATTGACTGAATAAGTGGTGTCTATATCAGCTCTGACTGTTTCATATCACTGATAAGCTCTTCTTGTGGGTGTTTCTCAGCTTTCTTTTATTTCATTCTTTGATTTTACAAAGAATCGTGTTTGCTGTAGTCTGTACATTAGTGCAACAGGGCTACCTGAGACCAGTCTTAGTTAAGACAAGAATATTTGATCCCTTCATTTGAGCAGAGGATTAATTCTCAGATTTTTACTAATCAGGGGGTAAAAATGATGACTGGATTTGGACCTTTTCCTTCAAATGAGTGGGGTATGTTTAACTTAAATTTCCCTTTCAAGGCTAAATTATTCCACCTCTTATTCACTCCAATGAATGAAAATTTACTCATCCATTAATACATACAAACATACATCTATGCATCCATCCATTTATTGATTCATGCATCCATCCAATCATTCAACAAATACGTCTAACAGTCATTACTTCCATTCATTCACCAACCATTCTTTCATTCATTCATCCATTCATCTATTCAATGATCCAGCTATACATCCATCAATCAAGCCATCATCCCCCATAATCCATCCATCTATACAGTCATCCATTTATCTGTTTATCCATCAGTTAATTGATCTATTTATTCATAGATTATTTATTCATCCATTTATCCATTTATGCGTCAGTCTATCCATCCATTAATCTATCCATCCATTTATCTATATGTTTATCCATCCAAGCATCCATCTATCGGTTTATTCATTAATAAATTCAACCATCCATCCATCTGTTTATCCACCAATCCATCTGTTAATCCATTCACCCATCCATGCATTCCTCCATCCATCCATCCATTCATCAATATACTCTGCTTATCTGGGGCTGTAGTGACAGAAGTCTAAGAGGCTCATCCTGGAAGTATTTTCCCCAACAAAACTTCATTGCCTACGCCCGATACCGCAAAGAATATTCACTTCAACTTGTACGTTGCTTTTCTTACCATCTGTAAAACTCAAAGCATTTTTATACCACACTATTTGTACACTTATCCATTAACACACTGAACACATTGGCCTGTGACTACTGGGTCGGAATCAAACCCATCAACCTTTCAACTGAAAGATAACAGACAGTTCCTCAGCTCAGGGGAACAGCTCAGCTCTGAGTTTCCCCAAATGGCCAACCCCTCATCCTATCCTCAAGGCTGAGCCCAGCCACCCCTCAGAGTAAACTCATATATCTGTAATCCCATTCTTTTAGACCCAAAATGCATGACCATGAAGAAACAAACAGGACAGAGTTATCTTTAAACTGTGCTCCAAGGGCACAAACCATTTCAAGACATTTCTGAAACTGTTAGCAGAGTTATTAGTAAAAAAGTGAAAAACTGCCCGATCACACAATATTTACAAAATCCTTGAAAAACTCTTGCAGCACAATGATAACCCCCAAATCAGATAACATCTTTCTTGCACCATGACCAACATTTCCTGGAAATCAAAGCCATTGATTGCTTTTTGAGTTATCTCACTAACAGATAGACAGACACCAGTAAGACCATAACCTCCTTGGTAGCGATTAATATGAGACCTCACACTGGAACCCTGCTCTGTGAAGATAAATCTCAAGAGCCTTTCGATGAGTCCTAAACAGGTGACACAAGACTGCCCTGATAAAAGCCAAGAGGCAGCTACAACATGTCTGACTTTGTGCCAAGAGTGCAAACAATACTCTCAGTCTGAATGGGTGGCTCACAGCATCAGGCACAGGACCTCATTGTCCCAAAGTACCACACATGACCCCATGAGTGCAAAAACAAAGGCTTTGTTCAGGTCCACAAAATGCACATAGATTGATCGAGAACATTTTAATAGTCTTTTCTCGATGACGACAACTTAACATACACTAGTCCAAGTTTTTAATGTCAATGATCTTTGTTGCTTGTAAACATCTCCACATCCTAATGGAAAATGTTGCTGACAAACATGTTTTATCAGGAGTCTCAGCTGGATGCTTTCATTGGTCCCTGTTGATGTTGCAGCATAAGTGGAGGCAGGATTCTCATTATCTATATCTTGTACCCAGTGCCTTAAACACTCATTGGAGACAATGGAGTCCAGTGGACCTTGACCTGACATCAGTTTAACGAACCACACCAAGGATAAAGTGAGCTGTCATGTTCATATTTTAAACATTATATGGTGCAAAAAACGTTGTCCTCAGCTTCTTCTTCACAGCATCAGTTTAGTTTTAGAGATCCAGAGACGTGTTGAGGAGGGATAACAATATTTATTGAGTCATACTGTGTGAACTGTAAGGGGGTGTTTCCATCTTGACAATACTTTTTCAAAGCCGCTATCAGAGCTAAAATTATAGTTCTTTTGAGGGAAGTGATGAGTCAATACTCAAAAGTTTTTTCTGTACAATATTAGCGATAAGACTTACTATTATATATGATATACAATTTGTGATAAGCTTGTAAAAAAGGTCCAACAATTAGGGATGTCACAGAACATATCATTTTGTGCTCTTGTACAGCAGCTGGTTTAAGGATTGGACTGTCTGCTTTGTTTTGTCGTGTGCTGGCACCTCCCACAGGTAGCAGCTACACCTGTCTTCTTGTAGGTGCCAAATCCTTTGTAAAATGCAGGAGGAGAGGATGATATCTTTGTTGACTGCACTTTTATTTTCTGTCAGTGGAGATGATAACGCAATGTAAAATTACATTACTAATTATTCCTCAGTTTTTTTCCTCTTCCCAACAAGTTAGGATAAACCTTAGACTTTTGTGGCCCAAACAAACATAGACACAACTTAAGTTACAGCTGAACTTGTCTTATTGCAGGGCTACAACACCAAAACTACAAACATGATTAATGTATCACTAGTACAGCTAACTATTGATGAAGTGGGCAGCATGGTGGCACAGAAGGTAGTGCGCATGTGACTGTGAGGAGTTTGGATGTTCTCCCATTGAATGCTTGGTTTCTCTCAGGACACGCAGGCTTCCTCTTACAGACAAAAATATGCTTGTTAGATTAATTTGTAACTCCAAATTGCCCTTAGGTGTGAATGTCAGCATGAATGGTTGTCTTTCTCTTATTTTGACCATGTGATCAGCTGGTGATCGGTTCAGGGTGTACCTCGCCTCTCGCCTAATGTCAGCTGGGCTCATACCCCTGCACTCTAAAAGGGACAAGGGGTATGGATGATTGATGGATGGATGGATTATTAGAGTCTATGATCTCCAATGTGATTGCTGGAACCTTCCTCACCAACATAATCAGGCTAATTACATGGAAGCATATGTGAGTGTCCAAACTGCCCACCAAGAGCACGACAGGTTTTTTGCCTTGATGTCCCGTTTCCATTTTCCTGTCCTTTGCTTGTGTCTCCATGGACAAAGAGCCAAGAAAGAGGGATTTTGATGAAGGTGCTGGAAGGATTTTCTAGATATTCGTTGGCTTTCCTTGCTCAGCAGAGCTTGTTAATCTGTTTAATAACATGGAGAGCTGTATATTGACTAGCCTGTAAGTGAACCACTTGTCAACACAAAGCATCACACATCCATTTCTCCACCTGTACAGCACTCAAAGTTACATTTACAAGGGGGAATGTAGGACTTAGAATGACCTATTTGGCACTTTTATAATCATAAAACTAACTCTGAGTCATCAACATTGTCATCCAGTGGCACCACAGCAGTGAGGGAAGTTGATGGTCAGAGGGATGCTTGATGTCCCTTTTACAAACTATTCGTTAAATCAGGTGACTTGAATTTTTTATATTTCTCTAGGGTGCTTTGACAGAAAGAGATT
The DNA here is from genome assembly GCA_037902135.1 of Cetoscarus ocellatus. Lineage (NCBI taxonomy): Eukaryota > Metazoa > Chordata > Actinopteri > Labriformes > Labridae > Cetoscarus > Cetoscarus ocellatus. The sequence continues at coordinate 3,125,984 of JBAMNC010000760.1, read as the reverse complement.
GAAAAGTGCTGCTCAATGCCACAGACATGAGAGTATAACCACAGGTTATTGGATCGGTGACTAACAGCAGTACCTGTCATCCAACAGTCACATATCTTTGGCAAACAGAAATGGGCTCCAGGTCAATCCAAGCATCCCTACTCACAACTATCTCACACTGCCTGTAAGCACATATCCTCTTCTTAGAGCCGAGTGTCAGTGTGATAGTGTAAATCTTGCAGTAAAGTTTCCAGCCGTCAGTTCAGTTTCCTTCTTATTACCCAGTAAGTCAAACTCAGACTCAGCTCCCTGCTGTCCAACAATCCTCGACAAATAACTTCAGTACATCCAACCTTCATCTGGTGTGTTTGTCTCTGCAGAAATGTGGCAGTATTCCCCCAAAACGGAAATGCTGCCATAGCACAACATGTCTTTCCAAAATGTACTCGTCCCATTAGAGATGCTGGCCGGACACTCTGTTGGCACCACGGACGCGTACTGCTGGAAAAGTGCTGATGTCATTAAAGTGAGACAGCTGAGAGGAGGATGGGGGGTCCGGTCATGTTTTGACAGTCCCAGCATTTATTTCCGTCCACTCAGGATTGCATTTTGGAGCAGCTCCTAAACAGTGAGAATAAATAATACATTTCCACCAATATGCTTTCATTTATTTACTGGGCAGAAAAGCACTGACAAAAATACCTGCTGGCACACCGTCCTCTGTGACAGGACACATCACTGGAGATACAAAGAACACAACCTAGCATATGCTTACAAAGACACAGAGCTACATTTGGACAATTCAACAATCTGCAAAGTGTATTATTTTGGTTGGTAAAAATTGAGATTTGAGTCAAATGCAATGTGAGCATGCTGTATATTTGCTCCCTTTTCCTGATACTTCTACCCCTCATCATTGTCAAATCATTTTTTGAAGTGAAGCCATTTATTGCTGTTTTCAGGGCAAAGTCTATGTTGTGTTGTTTTATACAAAGAAAAGTTTGATCAAGGTGAGATAAAATGGTCAAATTGAAAGCAAAATTTAGATCTAGCTTACCCTCTTTCATGCCTACAGATGCAGCTGCTACAATTTTCCCCTCTCGGCCTGCTGCCTGCCAATCTCCAGCCTTTTCCCAACTTCCAGCCACTGGAATCACCCCCAACTCTCTGGAGTTGTGCCTTAAATCCACTGAAAACATGCCCGTTCATGCATCTATAGCATGTTTTCATGAGATCACACTTCCCCCACAAGATTATCAGCCTTTTCCTTGGTGAATAGTCCAGCTGCCAAACCAACAGAGAGCAAACTTGACATCACAAATTCACAAGCACATCCTAGAATTTACAACTAATAACTGTCAGGCTGAGCAGGCCCCATCACAGACCTGCCATGGAGCAGCCAAGACCCTATCTGGGAAAGTGGGGAAATTTTAAGCAGTTGTATCGGTACCTAACCAGCTACTATGTTTAACTTGAGACACTTTAATAAAATGGCAAAACTGTTGTGGAAAAGATTTTAACTTTTGAGAGGTTCAGGAAAGTCTGGACCAGTTTTTATTTGACAGTAAAAAATATACTGTGTATTTTGCTGTAGTTGGATCTCCACTGTGCAATTCCGAACCAATGGTCAGTCTCGGAGGAATGTCCACTCACATTTAGACTGAATTGTTTACAACACTAAACCAAACTACAATTTTTGCACTTATACTGTACAATTACGTGGTTGCATATGACATGAGTGCTAAAATTGTAATACTGTAAGGGTGAAATTGGGATGAAACACTGACAAAAGTCAAAAAAAGATTCATCAGTCAAAGCAGTGTCACTGCAAATACACTGACGACAAAACATGGTGGCTCCGGAACACAAACACACACAGCATCACCAGCCAACACAAAAAGCAGCTAAATCATAAAAATGTACTTGAGTGTCATCTAAAGCTCAGCACATAATTTCCTGCTCATTATTTCCCGATATGACGGGAGGACCTCACACCAGATACCATTCAATATATTTTCCTAGTCCCTCTGGGAAACATCCCATAGAAAGTGTTTGGAATGGGCAGAACCTTTGAAAAGCAAATCCAGCAGGTGACTGGATAATCGTTTCATTCATCACATTCATTATGGGCCAATCAGATAATGTCCTAAGCAAGTGCAAATACCACAACTCAAAAGTAGAACAGACACTCGCCAAAACATGTCAGAAGTGGAGCAAAAACATCCTGACTACCCTGAAGTTCTTTCAGTATTGTTTCGTCTTTATTTAATAAAAAGAAATGAGGTACAGATCTGACGAAACTGTGACTGAAGATGTTCGCATCTATGCTAATCTTGGTACGAGCAGCCACTTCCTGCTGCAACGCGCTCATAGCTCCCACCTCATCTTGCTTTAAAGGACACTGATTGATCCGTGCCGCTTTGGGCCACTCACAATCGTTGTAGACTGGAGCTTGGCAAGGTCAAGTCAGGCGAATCCAGCTGCTGCACAAGGTTGGGGGAGGACACATCACAGAATCTCACAGATACTCTTGCTACTACCCTAGAAATTTCCAATTCTTTCTGGCAGCTCAAAATGAAAAAAAAAAAAAGGGAGAATCATGTAGTTCGGTCAGGAGAGGTTGTTCAGACTCAGGTTGGACTGTGATCCTCTGTCATGGTTCAGTGTGAACAACATAACAAATGATGCCAAGACATGTTAAATCCTCAAAAGTAAATTTGCATTTCAATTTTCCAATTCAACATTTCAAATTAAATTTTGGCAAGTGTTTGCTGGGGCATCTTTAAAATTAAATCTTAAAGTCCTTCTCTTTTTCATTTTAATTAAGTTACAGAATAAGCAGTCTTGAAGAAGAAAATGAAAATGCAGTTTGTATTATTTATATTAATTTTATTTATGAGTCAAAAAAAATGCAGATTTATCCTGAAAATGAAAAAAAAACAATTCTGTTTATTCATTTTAATTTGGATTATGGTCCATATTTGCCTCCATAAAAAAGATGTTATGATTAATATATTTTTTAGGAGACCTTAAGTTTTAGAGTTTGTTGGGTCACTTTGGTTTGTTTCAGGGCACTCTAATGTGTCTTTCATACAAACTGATTTGTTTGTCTTTTTTGTAAGAATTTTACACAAAAACTACAAGGAATAAAACACCAGACAGCCTGATCTTAAATATGCTGGTAAGACGGATTTCATTGAGACAAATGTGCCACCATGTTTGAATTCTTAATCCACTGTTAAATTCATCTATTATGTCTTTACTGTAGAGGAATTTAAATAATATGAATGGAAATAAAATCATGGTTAGGAACAAATCCCACCTAAAAACAGTCTAAAGGCCCCCTTGCACAAAAGCGTTTGATTCAGTCATGCGACGTGGTGGTACTTTGCAGAGAGAGTACACAGCAGTCCTGTCCCCCAGCAGTCGTTAAGAGTGATAATCCCATAATCACCACAATCCTTAATGGGCTGTTTCGCTCTGAAGTGTCTCAGGCTACAGTGTGTACAGCATCTCTCCTCTGCCTTAACGAGGTTATGCAGATTTATGCAAATGAGCTCTAATCCCCGGACGCATGGGACTCGGGGGTCTTTCAGCCTGTTCACCGGCCTTTTCTGTCCCTGCGCTCGTCAGGTGGGCTGAGGAGTCACGGTGAATGAGAGAAGGAGTCCGAGCAGGTGAGAGGGAGACAAAGAGAGAGCAGATGAGAGCGGTGTGATGGAGTTTAAAAAGAGCTCACAGGAGGCAGGATTTGATGAATGGGAGGATGAGAGTGAAAGGGCAGCTGCCGGGAGATAAAGCGGTGACAAATGGAGGAACAGGCAAAGGGCTGAGAGGAGAAGGACAGCCAAGTACCGGGCACCACCACAACTTTGGATTTCTGAAGATAAGAGGTGATAAGAGACACTTCTGCACCTATTGACCCCAACACCCACAAATGAAGATGATAAATTAATCTAACTACAGGAGTTCATAATTAAAACAGTCGATGTAACATCTTAGAATTATTGAATCAACCAATTAGCTCGCCTCTAAACTCTGTTTGCATTTCTTATTAAATCCATGCATCAGCCCAAACATCTGTTTCTGATTACTGCAGCACCGTATAGAGCAGCTGTTTTATACCATAATTCTGTAATGGGTTGAAATAAATGCTCTCTCTCTCTCATTAATTATCACATTTTTACAACAGTATTAATTCATCCTGACTGTTTTTCTCAGCCACTCCCAGTACCCTATGCAGATAAACACAGAGGAGTAAGTTATGATACATCCTGACATTATTGTTGAGGTAGACTCATAAGATGTAAACAATAATCAAAGAGGATAAAATATTCAAAAAGGTCAGACTCTTCCTGACTTGCAATGTTCAACTACTTTGAGAAAAAAATCTAAACATTGCTTTATCAGCATTAATATTTACTTGTGCTTTAGGCTGCAAGCAACCTGCCTTCAAAAGTTCAAACTATTCCTTTAAAATACAGTTTATCCTGCCTGAGGCTTAAGTTTCTTAACGGTGCATCATTGAATTTTAACATAAGATGAAGACATCCAGGGATCCACTATTGGCTTTGTTAACATAACGCCAAAGGACAATTAAAGCTTGTATCACTCCTGTAGTCTACTGAGGCTCATAGCTAAACAATGACAGCATTAATGAGAAAAATAAAAGAGGATACACACATTCAGGTGTTTCTTTTTTCCAATAAGATGTACTGGAAGTCAAATCTGGACCCAAATGATCCACAAAATATACAAATCATTTTTAATGTACAGTAAAAACACTGACTGTATTTTCTCCTTTGCTTTCTTGAGGCCGTTGCCCTTTTTAGTTTAACAGCACATTTCCTTTGTCTCCCTGAGCTTCACCTGAGAAGGTGATGTTTCAGAGCACTCAAGCTTTTTATCGTGGATAGAAAAAAAGAGCAAAGCAGAGACTCATGCTTTGATGCTTCAGTCTTTGGGGCACATGTTTTCATGATGGTAACGCCAATTAGAAGCTGATGATACGGTGGGGGGATTTAACTCTCTTGGAGGCTCTAACGCGTGTGTGTGGTCATCTGAGAAAACAGATAGAGTTCATATTCCCTCCACCGCCGTGCAACCACAAACATTCAGCTCTGACTTTGAGCAGTTTTTATCAAGTGTTTTTGTGAATGCTGGTTTCAGGGCATGTGCATCCTTTCACAAGTTCAGCTTTCTCACAGGGGGGTCCACATGCTCCCGGCTTGATCGAGCACAGGGAACACCCCTCTATGTCGACTGGAAAACTTCATAATGATGAAATTATGATGCAATAAAGGAGAGTCAAAGAAAACATGAACACTACAGTATTTTGTCTCTGAATCTACTTCCCTTCTTATCTATGAATAGTGCGTCTCATCTCTGATCTTTGTCAATTATGTTACATTAGATACAGCTCACTGTAGAGCATTTCATATTTTTGGACAGTTACACAGGTGTTAATAAGCTGCCCTCATTGCACAACAGATGAAAAACATGCACTCAGATCTAAACTAAACGATAGCACCTATTTATCTTTCTGATGTCTCCTGTAGCCAGGGTGCCAACTGCAGAATCACACATTAGAGTGATGATTCCCAAAGTCATGGGTGCCTAAAGCTAAGACAAGAGGGGATTTTTGATAACAACAAAGCTGTTCTACCAAATTTAGCAAGGACTGAAGTGGACCTGCGGCACAAAATAATTCCACTGAAGTCACAAAAAGGATTCCAGGACTGGATGTTTACATTTCGAAATGGTTCTTCGTATACCAACACTTTTTTTAACCTTAATGGAGTAAAAGCAGCGATCACTGGGGTCTTCCAAGTTTCATTGTCACTACTTGCAGCCATGCAGTTCAGCTGGCTCTGCCTGAATCCATGTCTGTTAGCCTGCAAATCCATCTTGCAAAGCTCCAGGCAGGAATGATTAAGCTGGGCAGAGGCGCTGACCAATCAGTGCCCTTCGAGGAGAAAGAGGCGGGAGTTACAAGCATGACAACAGCAAGAGGTGACTGCTTGCCTGTAAACAATGGCTGCTCATATGAAGATTTGCATGGATGCTTATAGATACCTCTGCCAAGAAGTTTTTGTTTGTCTTTTAGGAAGATAACTATGAACTGTTTGTTATGAAAATTAAAGGGAATGTTGGTCATTGCACATGACAGAATTGATTAGATTTTAGTCGTGATCTGAATCCAGATGCAGATCCAGGATTTTATTTAAAGGATTTGTGAACATTGTGAGAAAGGTCAAATACTGTCAGAGGGGCCTTGGCAGAGGTTTGTGCTCTTGGAGCATTTCTAGTTATATTTGCTATAAAAATGGTACCAGTGATCATGGTGATGGGGTTGATGATGATAATGTTGTTGTTGCTATAATTAGTATCCCTAGTTGCATTGTTAGGTTATCATGTTTGGTTTGTAAGTAACGTTGTTTTTCTTTGTTAGTTTGTTGACAGGATAAGTAGAAAAATTATGAATGGAATTTGATTAAATTTTCAGGATAGGTCAGAAATGGGCAAAGGACCAATTGATTAGATTTTAGGGTGATCCGGATATGTAGAACCACATTGTTTTTTCGTTTTTTTTTGTTTTTTTTTTTAGCTTGGGCAGCTTCCCACTTGTTTTACTAATAACTCAAAAAGTTATCAACAGATTTTGATGACATTTTCAGGGAATATTAGCCATGGCACATTGGAAAATTGATTACATTCTGGTGGTGATCTAAATATGGATATGGATCCAGGAGGTTTTTTGTTTTGTTTTGTTTTGGGGTTTTTTTAAGATTTCTTAATTTTGCAAGATAGGGCAGTTTTCCTTTATTTACTCCACTATAACTCACCCTACAATATTGAAAATGCCTCAGCAGAGGTTGTGTTCTTGTAGCACTTCCACTTGTTATTCTCATGATCAGAATTATTGTTGATAGTATTGCTAATGACCACTACTACCGTTCCTGTTACTGTTATTGACTATCGCATCTGCATTTTTTTATTTAACTTCCTGCATTTGTTCCTTAACTAATCATTACAAACTGAAGTTTTTCCTGCTCTCCATGCAAAGATCAAGATGTTGGTTTCTTTTCTTCTACTTTATTGTTTATGTTGTAACATCGGTCAGTCATTTATTTGGTCTTGTACCCAGTCTCCCCCACTGTTTCTGTACTGCACCTTTAAATCACGATAAAAAAATCAAATAAAATAGATTGAAAGACATTTTCAACCCTCTTACAGGTTTTGGCAAGACACTGCTGTACAAATAAGCGATGTGAACTTGTTTGAACTATTGAAGTTATTTACTCCACGGCAGCAGTGCCCACATCCCCCATCATCTGATTGGCTAATATTGAATGTGATTGAAAGAATGATTGTCCAATAACCTTCCAGATTCTGTGGTATATATTGACCTGTCTATTTGGTTAAATTATCTTCATTTGTGAAAACCATTTGTCAGCGATTTGTTGTTGTTTTTTTTGTTTGCTTGTATTATTACTGACATTTATGTTAAATGTGTTTGGGGGGTGGGGGGTAGGGGGTGTCCTTTATTGGCTTAAAGGGACAGTTCAGGATTTTTGAAGTGAAGTTGTATGAGGCACATGACATAAAACCTTCTCACTTTCCTGAATTTCTTATGTGATAGTTTAACCTGGCAACCAAAAATGATCACAATCTTCGATAGCTGGAGAGAAAACAGCTTCTGACAGTTGAATGGCAATAAAATCTCAAATTGTGATGCTATTATGAACTTATTTACTGTGCTACATAAAAATCTGAGTGAATACAGTTCAACATAGAAATCTTTCAAATAGCACAATGAGTTGATAAGTCTTCATGGACCCAAGTTTAACAGCTGTTATTCTTTCTCTGACAGATGTTTACTATGGAAATGGATTTATTTCCTTTTAGGACAGAAGACAACGACTCCTAAAACATATAACTCTAAACACACATCCTTCTATGGAAATAACCCCACTGTAATACTTGGAAACTGCTCAGGATGATCCCTGTGTTCCACCATCCTGGTGGTCAATAAAGTTTGATAAACACAGCCTCATATGTTTAATCCTCTCTGCAGCTGAAGCATAGTTCCTTATCACAGCAGCCTTGACTGGAAGCTAAGTTTGTTGTGAGCTCCTGTGCTCCAAGACTGTCAAAGTTTTATGGCTGGAATCCAAAAGGTCTCTCAGGTTTGGACTTAATGTTCTTTCTTAGTCCATAACAGCCAAAACAAGGAAAATAAAAGCTGAGCTATTGCCTTGGTTTATGTGTTAGTTATTAAAATTTTGACATGAAGATTAGTGGTTTAAATCTTTCAAGTCGATATGGCTACGAGGGTGGTCAGGGTGAAAATCCAGAACAAAACTAATCCACTTCAACACTGTCAAACCTATTTTTAGATTTATTTTAATGTATTTATTTCTCTTTAAGTGTGGTAAGTCATAGGGCTGGGCTCGGCCAGCAATTAAATTTTAATTATGATCACAGTTTTGACTTCCACGAATCACAAAAACAAGAAAATCTAGATTAATAATCACTGTGAGCTGTGTGATTCTAGTGTCCACAGGTGTTACATGGGGTTCATGGTTCAGTGTTTGATAAACTGAAATGTTTTTAGAGGTGTAAACAGTTTTTTAGAGGTTGAACTTTTTTTGTCTGTGAAAAAGTCAGAATTCTGACTTCTCTCACAGCCTTAGAAAAATTTTAACTTCTATTTATTTTAATCAGTGATCCTAATCCTCTTCCACAAATGGGACTCTCTTGTCTTGCTTTTTCTTTTATAATTTTTAAAAAGTGTTCAAAATGTTAAATTGATAAAAGTGTTCTTGTTAGATAAATGCTTAAAATGCAGCTGTTGAGTAATCGTGCTCAAATCCTGACATCATTTGACAGCATGATTAATTATATTTGAAATAATCAAAGCTGGGCAGCACAGTGTCTCACAGCAAGAAGGTTGCTGGTTTGCTCCCTGTGTCAGTCAGGGCCTTTCTGTGTGGAGTTTGCATGTTCTTGGGTTCCCTCCTGGCACTCCAGCTTCCTCCCACACACCAAAAACATGCTCATTATGCACAGGTGTCCCTACCCTGATGATTATGAACTATAAATCCCTGAAATAAACCACAGCTTTCACAGGTTTTAACCCTTTAAGTGGGTTAATTACAAGGTCTTTGGTGGCAGAATGTTCTGCGTTTTCCTGTGTCTACCTCCCTCCAGGGACAAAGCTCAAAAGTTCCTTCACTCACACTCCTATTTACTAGAGCCATGGGCCACTAGCAACCCCGCTTCATAAAAACCTGAACTAACCCTTAAAGGAGGCAACCTGGGTTGAAGCTCAACCTGTGGCTCCTTCTGTGCACAAACACTGTTTTTCTTACTGATTTCCAGAGCTGCCCACTGTCCTACTTTAACATAATAAGGCAAACATCTAAAACTGGCCTGAAAACTGATAGGGATTTGTATAGTTACGATGAAGGTATGTATTGATATGAAGTTAATAAAGTATTTGTGTCTCCTTTACTTTTAAAACAATTTAATTAAAAGAAAAAAAATCTGTCTAATTAGTTTGAAAGTTTGAAGGAAACTCATTTAGCTTCTGTTGTCAGGCTTTATCATTTTTGCTGTGGTGGAAGGAATATTTTATTTGTTTGTTTGTGGATAAATGCACTCAGCCTTGTGTTTGGCTTATAAATGGAAAGGTTAAACTCTCCGGCACAAACACAGCGCATCCATATACCACACATACAGCATCCTCCTTCTCAGTACCACAAAGCTGGTGCCATGTTTCCCAGCTGGAAGCATGCCCACCTGAGATCAGAAAGCAGCTAGGTATGGCATCTGCTGGGCGAGCAAGAGATGGAGAGCGAGTGACGGGAGAAGAAACACGTTGTCAGAGGAGACAAAGAGCAGACAGAAGGAAGGAGTGAGGAGGAGAGGCATGGCAGAGAAAGAAGAGTATTTACAAGCTCAGTGAGTTTACAAGTGCGTGTGTGTGCACGCTCTTTTGTCTCCCTGCTCGGCAACGTGTGTGGGTGCGTGTGTGTGAGCAAGCGAAAGGGAAGGAGACAGGAGGAGAGACAGTGCGTGCACGAGAGACAAGTGATTTCACACCAATAAAGTGCAATCATGAGGCACAGACTCACTCCTGACCTCAGCACCAGTGTAGCAATGTGGCAGCATTTACACCCTCAGAGTGAAACAGATGGAGCAGCAAAATAAAAGCAAACCACCAGAGGAAAGCCAAAACCCTGGATTTATTTTTACTGGTACAGTTTGCATCAACCATGGGAGCCTCTGAGGAGAGAAAATCTGAGGCTCCTTAAATTTTCTAGACATCTAGGGGACAACTATAAGGCTGCATTTTGACTGCAGCAAATCCAACAAGATACAACACCAGGCAGTACCTTAAAACTCTGCACAGACTGATCCATGCAGGAGCAGCTTTAGTGATTCTGAAAGCAACAAGACCCCCACAAATTTAATGAAAGGCATTGATATCAAATAAATGGCATGTATTGTCAGTTTTCCTCTTCCAACCCGCTGCCTGCCAACTTGCAGCAAGTCACCAGCCAATTACCAGACAACTTTCAGCCATTCGAAACCCCACTTACTTCTCTGGGGTTGTGCTTGAATTTCACTGAAAACACACCCGTTCATGTTTACAGAGTGTCTCCATGAGACGGTTCTTTCCTCACAAATAACATATTCTCAATCATCTCCTTGCTTACTTATCAACAGAGAACAAACTTGACACCACAAATTTACACAAACTTGGCCTCGGGCTTACAATTTATAACTGTCAGGGTGGGGAGGCCCTGCCCTGGACCAGCCAAGACCCTGTCGGGGAAAGTGGGGAAGTTTTAGGTGGCTGCATCTGTATTTGGTCAAGTGAATGAAAATGTCAAGGACTTGTTACTGGTTTTAAGACACATTGTTCCAAGTTAATTTGCTTCAACTAATAACTAAATTGAACAAATATGTTGGCGAAAAATGAAAAGGAAAAATAGGTGGAACTCAACAACAGACTATGGACAAAGTCTAAGTGATGTCAGCCGTTTAGTTGCAATTAAACAGATTTTTGAGTCTCAACCTGGATGGGCACCATGTTGACATTTTTCAAATAAACCTTTATCAAACAAATTGCAATAGGTGGACCTGGGGGCAGGTCTAAGCATCACAACAAACAGATGCAACATGCAGACCTACAGTCAAGTCAGCAATGTTTCTAATTATGCATAACGGGTAATCTTGTACAAATCAAAATAAACAAGATTGAGAAAATCATCATTGAAAAAGTGTGAAAATATTTCAACTTGAAACTTTTCAGGCTGTACACACAATAATTTCTACTAAAAATTTAAGTTAGTAGGTAATAGGAGTGTCAAAAATCATCTCTTAATTGATGCATCATGATGCTGTCATAGATGCAGAGACAGTCAATAATTATTTAATCTTGCAGAGACTGCTTGTAGACTGCAGTATCAGTTTCTGGGGAAGAAAAAATTAAGAAGTTGAGAAGTATGAAATGTATTTGCTTTGGTTTACAAAGAAAAGACATTTCTGTTGCACTTGATCTGAAAAACCATTCGTAATAATTAAACAGAGTTTATAGTTATCTGACTGCTTGTATTGTGTTATCTAAAAATTACTGTGGTGCAGTAATATGGAAAATCAAGGATACTACTCACTGTGTTGTATTGTGATATCGAATTGAATTGAATTGTCGACTTAATAATCCTAATTTAATCATGAAACTGGTGAAGATGCACAGCTCTAGCATGTGACTCAAGGTGCCTCTGCCACCTGTCTCAAGAGGACACTTGAGAAACTACTGTTGTCATTGCACCTCTCTGTTACCTTTACTTTTTAACCCTATTTTAAATCCTTGCTCCAGTTCCACTCTTTTTACAAGTGTTTCCTGCAATATTTCCTGCAATATTTTTGACAAAGAAAAGAGCATAAAATTGTACAAATTGCTTATCATTATTTATATATTATATATATTTATACACACACATACATATATATATATATACATATATATATATATATATATATATATATATATATATATATATATATATATATATATATATATATATATATATATATAGATATAGATATATATACATATATTTATATATATTCAATAAAATGCTTAAAGTGACACATTTTCAGTTTCATCTGCCTATACTGACTTATTCGTGAAATAATTGTCGAACAAATTTTTGCAGTTTTTGGTCATTTTGGAGCACAAGGCCCCAGGATACTGTCTTCTCTTAATTTTCTATAATTTCTTCTTCTTTTTTTTTTTTTTTTTTTAACTTTTATGCCTTAAAAGAACACAGTGAGGGCAGCAAAAGTTGGAAATTGAGGAGAGGGAGAGGTGAATGACATGCAGGGGAGGAGCCAAAGGTAAATTTGAACCCAGGCCACCTGCATGGAGGTCAACATCCACTGGTGCACAGACATCCTCTGGTGCACAGACATCAACTCTTGGTGATCTGTGCCTTGGCTATGTCTCCTGGTAAAAGTGCAAATGAATCCCTGTATTAGGCCGGCATGTTGTTGGTGTAAGTTGAACATTAGCATGAACTCAGCTGCAGTTTCATGTCTTTTCTCAGAGCACAGAAGGCATCTCCTCCTCCCTGTGCTGGGAACATCAAGGCTGTGCGTCTTATGCAACTCCTGAGCTGAGATCATCAAAGCCTGAGGAAGCACAGAGGCATCGAGCTCTAAACGCTCAGGTGGAAGACCTGCTGTTAAAGACAAACAGGCCTGTGTGACTGACACCAGCTGAGGAGAGGAATCACACAATGTTCACCGCAACGAGGAACACTCAACCTCAAGCTGTTCTGAAAACCACACAGATTACATCTTGATAATGAGGATTTTCATTGGCAATGCTATACCTTATTACAAGTATGTAGCTCTATTTCTAGTCATCTTTACCTTTAACTCTATGGGCTGATGTTGCTCTGCATCAGGGGTCATTAGTCACATCTGTGCAAGGGTCTTGCTGTCAGGCACCTGCACTACCTGCTCTCCACAATTATAATTATTATTATTATTAGTAGTAGTATTAATGTTATTATTGTTACTTCATTATAATTATTCAATGTCTGAAATAATAATGATAGTATTATTGTGTTTTAAAGTCATATGCCATATGGACACTTCTCTCTGTTTGCATATGTCATTTGTTATTGTTTTATTATACATAATTGAAGCTTCATGCAAATCAGCAGCGATCATGTGCCACATGTATGGTGTTTTTATTGATTAAATCTGCAACAGCTTTGGCAACAATATTGATCAACATACTATACATACAGACAATAAGGTGTTGCAAGCATGGTGAAGTGTTTCAGTATCTTATTTCAGTTGGATAAAATAGGGACGGGACTGTTCCAAACTGGGACATATTGGCCTTTTTAGGGATATTTGGGCATTCAAAAATCACAGTTTTTCTATTACAAATATATATTTCATTATATTCAAAGTTTAAAAAATGCCGCTGATTCACTTTAAACCAGCTTAAGATGAAGTGAATCACCTTTTAGTTGGTCTTCGCTGTTAGTATGAAGTGTCACTTGTTGCACTCACACAGTGATCCACATTAAATAAACTATACGGCGCTCCGTCTCTAAGATGGAGATTAAATAATTACCTGGAGTTGAACAGCACTGTACCTTTTCCTGCTGTGTGTGTGAGTGCATGGCAGTGGGTGGGTGTGTGGGAAGGGGGGAGTGGGGGTGTGGTTGCCATGACAACGAGCTGTTTGTACTTCAGCTGTAGAGCGGTAACATCCTCCCTGGAGGACGGTGGCTCTGAGGCTTGTAATTGGGCAGAAGCCTTCCTCTGAGGAGCGGGGAAGCAGACAACAACATGTGAGCTCAAAGGTCCCTGTGACCTCAGAACGAGGCCAAATGTGCTGTCGGTTGTTTCGGGTGAGGAATTCAATCCGACTGTTTGGTGGGATCTGTGACGAGCGATCAAACATAGAGGATCACAGTACAGTTAAGAGAGAGGCTGACAGGCCCGCGGGATCGCTGTACAGTAAGCAGAGAAGGTTCAGAGTCAGAGGAGAAGACTGCAACAAATACCTAAAGTGGAAAACCACAGGGCTAGATTTACACAGCTGTTTCCACACATGAAGCTTTTATACATCATGTTAGGGCTGGATAGTATGGATCAATATTCATATCTCAGTACATTGTAGCTGAATGGGGAATTTATTTTCTCTCAGTCATAAGTAACTGACAGCTTTTACAACATCACAATTAAGACGAATACTTACAGCTGTTTGGTACCCCAGAAAGAAAAAAAAACACTGCTCCCACATCTTTTAACTGAAGTTGTCAAAGTAAGTGTCGTTGACCAGCTGTTGGTCAAACCTTCATTACTTTAATTATTTGTAATATCAAAAAGCACAACTTAATAACCTTCAGTAACCAAAGGAAACAGAGCAAAGTGAGAAATAATGGCAGGAAGCAAGGCTTGTTCCCCCACTGTTTCCAAATCTGACAGAAGATCATTAAGTTTTTGAACTTTATGATACCACTAATTATGAAAAATATGCTTTATCTCCTTTTAAAGCCTCTGGGAACATGACTCGAATTTTTTAGAATTTTAATAGAATATCAAAGTCTAATATGTAATCGAGCATCCTTGAAAATTTAAGACAGGAAAACCATCTCGAAGTTTCAGAAAATCTTGTTCCAAAGCAGCTAATTAGTGTTAAGATGATGTCCCTGAACTGTGTGCGTTGTCCCTTTGACATGAAGAGGCCGACTGGGCAAGAGTACAGTCGTTTTGTTGCCTTTAAATGGGTGGGACTTGGTGTTTATTTTTCATTGGCCAAGTTATTTATTACATCACAAATGTTTGTCTAAAGCTCACCAACTTGACATCCAGTTTCTGAGCACCATCAAAAACTTGACTGCTGATATTTCAAAACCCATTAAAGACCAAACCTAACATGTTTAGAGTTGATAGCATGTGTATATAATAATAAATATCATATGATGAAAGTTTTTGTTGATTCGTGTTTTGAGTGGCTTTAAAACACATTATATTTGAGACTATATAACAATTCACAGTCTGCAGGAGTTTGCTAAAAACAATAAATAACATAATATGTTTAGAACCTATATTTTTTTTTACAATGAAACAGCTTTTAATATCTTCAACTTCAACTGATAATATAAATGCGATTGAATAACAGAAAATAATTTATCAAATACCTGAAGAAAACAGCAGAACAAGATCTAAACCATTGTTTCCATGCATGCAGATTCTATACTTCATGACAGGAGGATAAAGTACAGTTTGAAACTCATTTTTCAGTTTTATTTAGCTGTGTTGTTTTTTAAGTGCAGGACTTGGTTTTGTTTTCTGTAAATAAATCATAAGTAGTTGTCACTATACAAAAACTTTGATGTACTATTCCATCAATCATTTTAAACTTTTGGTCAGTTCAACTTATACTTTGGTTCACGTTGCCAATTCATTTGTGCAAATTAAAGTGTACAGGAGTTTTCTAGAAATCTGTGTCTATTCAAAACTATACATTACTAAAAATAAAAGACTTCTTTTTTGTCATTGAACAGGTATCAGTATTGGTGATTTGTAGTAATGGTAAAAATGCTCATATATGGTAAAGTAATGATTAACCGATGAGACAAAACAGTTCAAATACTTCATGTTACTGTTGGCTCTCATTGAAAATAATTATGCTTACAGATCAATTTACATTTATTTTGTTGTCCAATTAACACATTCAGCATTGCACACAGAAAGAGCAAATACATCAGTAGAGACATTTGTCATGTCTGTCGAGCTTCCTTTATTTTTTCCACATTTCATGTCTCATGTCTTGTCCTTCCTGTTTTATTTTGAAGTCTAAACCTTGTCTCCATTCAGATCTGTTCCTGTCTGCCCTGCCTCCGTCTTGTCACACCTGCCTCCTGAATGTTTCACACCACCTGTTTCCATCACCCCTCATTACCTCTTGTATTTAACCTCATGTCTCTGACTGTCTTTTTGCCAGGTCGTTGTACCTCACAGTCTTCATCCCAACATTTTCATAGTCAAGTCTTGCCGTGTATTACCTTGCCTGTTTTTTGACCCTGTTTTTTGTCTCATGTTTTTTGGATACTGTTGCCTCAAACTGAATGCCTTCCTGTGTGCCGACCCTTGCTTTTCTTTGATTAAACCTTTTGCCTATTTGACATAGCCTACTGTGTTGGTGTCGTGCATTTGTGTCTGCCTTTTCTGTGGCAACATGTATCATTCTTCTAAAGCAATATAAAATACACCAACATAAATTATATTTTCTTCCCCGATCTCACAGAAAAACAAACTGGATTTAATGCCCTGCCTGCATCATATTTTTGTTGTTTTTATGACGGTGTTCATCTTTATTTTGTGTCCATGGAGAAGTATCCAGAACAGAAACACAACAAAGCAGAGTAAACATGTCGTTCTGCATGAATAATGCAAACCAACAGAGCCGCAAGTGAATACTTCACCAAATAAACAGCTCACCCTTTGGCTTCTAAGGACAAAGATAAAATTGGGTTGGGATAAAATTATTCATGTAATAAAACAGATATATCCATGAAATTTGGCTTAAATATAATCAGCTGTGAGCAGAATAGAGGAGGAGAAGAGAAAATATGAAGACAAAATCAGAGCACCAGAGGGATGTAAGTATTTAAAGCTTATGATTTAAATATATAAATAAATGAATATGAAGTTTGCAAGTATTAGTTTGTGTTGTAATGTTGACAGAAGGATATGAGTGTGTTCTATGAGGCCATCTCCCCCATTGTTCGACTCTTTATGTTCATGAAGGCTATATCAAGATCCTCATTGACTTTCTTCCAGTGAACTTGTTAATAATCACAAAACAAACCTGCTTTGACCTTCAGCTGCATGCACCAATCAACAGCAGTATCCTACAAATCAATTTTTACAGCTACTGTGTATTACAGTTCAATCTGCATGACACCTGTTTGATTTCCCTACTTTTCCCAGGAGGACCGGTGCTCTTTATCTCTCCTGTTAATATAGCCTAAAAGGGTCCTTGTCTTACATGGATTCTTTCTTTGTGTGTGCGTTATATCAGATTTCTGCAAAATCCACAACATGCATTATCTAGTTTTATGGAGCTCAGATGTATTTTACACTCTTAAAATGTAGAAATGTCAAATAAATAAAAATCTATGACCAGAGCCTCAGAGCTACCAGGATATTAGTGGTGGTCAGGGAGCTGCTCTTTGACTTTTAAGCCCAAAAGAAAACACAGATTATCAGATCAACATTTGCCACAATATGCTGAAGTGTTATTGCTGAGATCAGGGATGGGCAACTTTTGCCACTATGAGGGCCAGATTATTTTTTCCTCACTGCTGGAGGGCCAGATTAATGCAATTCACAGAATACTCTCAATTTAAGGGTTGCATTGAGTACAATTTCAACTTCACACACCAGATAGACTGTTTAATGAACTAGACAGAAAATATTCCACTAGTCCATCAGAGAAACAGCCTATAGAAAGAGTTTGAGGAGAGCAAAATCTTTCAAAAACATATCCAGCAGGTGTTGGATGATCGTTCTGTCAATCACATTCATTATGTTCGAGTTAGACAAATAAAGAACACAAGTGCTACTGCCATGGTGTAAAGTGGGACACATGAGCCACTCCGTAAAACAAACTCACACCAAAACATTTCAGAAGTACAGCGAAAAACATCCTTCCTAGCAAGAAATGCTTTCAGTGTTGTAATTTGTTTTTAATAAATAAATTCAGTCCGGATCTGATAAAACTGCTACTAGGACTGTTAGCACCTGCTTACAGACACTGAATCATGTGGATCCTGCTACACTGCAAGGTTGATATAATTAACCAAACAGAAAAAAATACTGTGCAAGCAGAGACTTCACTAGTAACATTACATCTAAACTCAAATGCAGGTATAAATATTTATTTTAATGAGCTAAACACTGAGGACATTGAGGAGAGTTTTTCCTGCTTGTTTCCTGCTCAAAGGTTTTAAAGTACATTATAGAAACATTTTCATTTCCAGTTTCAGGAATGTACACAGAAAAGTATAAACGGAGTTTGACAGAAATGATTACAGTCAATTATAGAGCTTTTCTCCCAGAATAACTGCTGTTTAAAATAATTTAGAGGCATGCATGTTCATGTTTTTGTATTTCAAATTAAATTGTAGGTTGGCTGCATTAAGGGAGTAGGAGGGTCCCACATGCCACCAGTTGCCTTTCCCTAATTTAGATACAAGCACAGATTTCCTCTGAATAACAAGAAAATCACTTTTCATGTTGGTACAACAAATAAATAACAGCCACATGCTAAAAAAAGAGAGAATATCCTGCATCAGAGAATAACAAACCACTAAAAAAAGGCTTCACTGTACGAAGAGATTTCAGACTCACTCAAATTGGCCTCCAAGGATCAGCTCTCACTGTGCAACCTTGTTTGTTTTGCAGAGCAAGTGCACACATTTTAGAACATTCATTATGTCCTTTCTTCGGCAAATTGGCACGAATCAATAACATCAAATGTGTTTTCTCTTTTTATTTTTCAAGGCACCAAGCAGAAGAAACTTAGCACTTTAGTTAGGAACCTTTTGATCTATGTTCTAATCTTCATTTGAGAATAAGACAAATCACTGACACAAACCAGTAAAGAGGAACAAAAAAAACTTAAGCCTGTCAGGGACCGCCGTGAGTTTTCATGTCAAAAATACCCATCAATCCTTCAGTCATCTGCTCAGCCTGCAGGATTAGAGGGAGCTGGAGCCTCTCAGCTGTCATTGGGTGAGAGGCGGGGTACACCCTGAACTGATCGTTAGTCAATCACACGGCTGACATTTAGTAAAAAAAAGCAGTCACTCTAACACTCACACCCACAGGCAATACAGAGTCAGTAATTAATGTAGTGAACATGTTTTTGGTCTGTGGGAGGAAACCGGAGAACAGGGAGAAAACCCACACGTGCACTGAGAGAACATGCAAACTCCTCACAGAAACTCACCAAATAATCAACCATGTACTTAACAATAGAGCCTCCCTTTTCCAATATTCAAAACTATTCTACCTTTAGACCAGGAGAGCTGTTTCAAAAATGTGTTACCCTCGTTGAAGTGCTCAATTTCTTCTGCTGAACTTCACTGAAAGGTCACTTGCAGAATAGCATTACTTATTTTAACTGTGTGATGATGATGTACAGCAGCACTTCTGTGTCCTGTCACACATTTTGTCAGCAGGAGACATCTACATGCACCAACAGATGCTCATAATTTTCTACTAAATCATCTCCTCAAGGCCGATCATCCAGCACCTGCAGCCTGTAATCTCCGAGCATTATCTTCAAAGAAGTTTCATCCTGGATAGAGATTGTCTCTGTCACACTTGCTCCTCCATGAAGGTCGCTTTCCCTTCTTGCGTTCTGCATGGACAGGTTTCCATCACATTTTGTAAAACAGCTCAAACAGGAAGTGCCTCTTCCTGATTGGTGCTCAGATCAAATTAGCTCAGGCCCCATTAGGACTAAAGAAACAGCACAGAGGAGAAATGTTGAAACCCAAACCGAGCTCTGCATTTCTGAAACATTCATTCCTCAATTATGGATAACGTGAGAGGAGTGGGCTCTAGTTTCAGGGCCGTGGGGTCAAAGTGGAAGGCTGAAATGAGATCTTGGAGTTGAACAACTGCTCGTGGGTATCAGAAAATCTTTCGACTATATGCTGAGAGTAAAGGTTCAGTTGATAAAACACAGATTTCCTGAGTTTCCAGTGCTACAACTTCTCTGGAATTTGAGCAGAGGTCTAAACAGCTGCTGGTGTCCACTGATGCTTCATTCAGCCCATTACCCACAGCCATTAGACACCGTGTTGACATCATCATCAGCATGCTCAATTAGACTGACCGAAAGACTGAGACGATCAATGGAAGATTATTCTGAACATATGAGTCATTGGGAAGTGTCAAGGAAGCACTCATCTGGTGTTAGGTGCCTGTGACTAGAAGACAACTGTGGCTGAAATCATATTTTATATGAAAAAAGAAAAAAGGATACTTCAACAAAAATGGACTCCTGTAGAAGAATTAATGCCATTTTTAAAACAACAAAACTTACAGCAGTGGCTCCCAGAGTTTTCTGCCTCAAGCCTCTCATATCTATAACCACAAAAAGCAGAATCCCCCTAGGGCCCACTCATAGAAAAATGAAAGCTTCAAGGAGAAAATGCCACTAAATTTACACCAAAACAAAAAAAAGTCTGTTAAGTAACTAGTTAATTTGTTATCATGATATATTAGCATCAAACACATTTAAACATGATAACATCAGAGCAGAAAGAACCTTACACCCATCCCACTGGCACCCAAATTTGGAAAAAAAATAATGCCTAATACTAAGATCAGACGACATGATTTATGCACAATTATGACTCGACCCAACAGTTGTGGGGTTTTGGATCTGCATAGGCCACAAAAATTAGTTGACCAACAAAAGAAGACCAGTCTGGGATTCCTTGTGACTCCATAAGAGAAATTCAAGCAGATTTGGTTCTTGTCCTGCCTCTTTAAATTTGTTCCTCTGTGTCAGAGACATTGACCAGTGAGAGCACAGAAAGCTCCACTCAATCAGATTTATCCAGACCGAACTGTTAGCTTAAAAACTATGATACAGAATCAAAGTCAATGCTTGTCTTGTATTTACTTTTGGCAGTAATTTCTTTTAATGACCTCTTGGTTACACAGTATGCACTAACAGACATGCAGTTAAAAATATATGTGTACTGGTGCAGTGGTTTTCGAACTTATTTTGCCCCAGGCATGTCTAAGATCAAGCCAAAATCTCAAGGGGCACCACATTCCCATCCATGTAATGCAGCTTTCTTGTCATGTTTTATTTTTTCCACTGATGAACAAGAACAAGTATTGATCCTGTCCATCTGCTATGTCTGTAAACTGCAGAAGGTGGTGATCCTTGTGTCAAGATGGTTTCTTGAGGTAACAAAATTTGCAGTCATGTATGGAAATTAATGTACATAAAGGAATGAAGAAGAAAAATTAAATAATCACTAAATTGTTGTGAATATCACTTCAACAGTCATTGTAGTGTATAAATTCCCAAGGTACACCTAAACTTGTCTCAAGGCTACCTGAGCACACCATTTGAGAACCACTGTGCTAGTGTCTTCAGCAGTTAGGACAGAATCAATCTTAATTTTGGAGCGACTGAGTGCTTTTATAACAAAAAACCAAACTTATATGCACTTACAGCAAGCAGCAATCTCAAGTGTTGAAAAATGAAGCAAATACAAAAATATCAAAGCAGCTTCTCCTTGAATGTCCACTTAAACTGACAGAAGTAGACACAGATGCCACCTCACATTAAAGAGGCAATCAGGTTCATACATTCAGTTTCAATGACTGCTAGAGTATGTTCACAATCCCTAATGTAAAAAAATCCTCTAGTTTTCATTTGCTGAGTACCCCTGATCCACCTGTATTCCCAGTCCATCTGCAACACTTCGTCAGGGCTCCTGTCTCTCCGCCCCCTCCGCCTCCGCCTTGTGGCCCCGGCCCCTCTCTTTGGCAGACCTGCCAATTCAGTGCTGCTTGGCACTAGGCTGTCAATGACTCTGCATTCATTATGCAGTCTGTTCTCTGCCCTCGACTTGCCACTCTAAGCCAATGAGCTTTAACTTCTGACAAAACAATATCAGTGCGTCCTACTAGTACGTCTATTTGAGTCCAAAGTGGCAGATTGAATGGAGCTGGGCAGTTCATTCCACCACTTGAGTATAATGGGGAAAAGAGTCCAGCCATGCTGAGATGGGAGCACCAGGCGTCTTTTAGAGTGTCCCAATGGTCTTGATGTCAATGACTTTTTGCCTTGTGCATAGAAGTACTCAAATCATGCAGAGGAAGCATGTAAAACACACTAGTGGCAGTTAAAACTTGAAAAAAAAAAAGCACCATATGGGCTCTTTAAAATGTAATTTGTTACACTAGAAACATGTCTGAGGTTTGTGTTGGGGCTGTTTGCTTGGAGGCCTCAGGATCACCTTAGCTCCAGCTGACTCTACTCTGACCAAACATGAGTGTGAGATAAACTTTCCAATATGGTAACCAACATCTCTGGGCTTTAAACATGCAGGAACCTCCTGGACTGAAAATGGAGGTCAACGTGGAATTGCCAAAAGCTGTAATTCCTCAAGTGCCCACTTGAGGCTGGCTGCAGGAACCATGGAGGTGTTTTGATTGTGTGCAGGAAACTAGTGGTTTTATGGCCTAAATCAACATGTTTACAGCCTGGTTCAAAGGACAGCGATGTGTTCTCATTGTATGGGGGTTGATTTTTTTTTTTATATTTCACTTGTTTTAATTCCATTGAGACTTCCTGGTTTTAAAAGTAGGGACAGGATTGATAAGGCTACATGTCTGCACAGAGTCTCGATTGGTCAGATGGCCCTAAATCCCACCTTAACATGGCCTCTCTGTTTAGGAGTATGTTGGGCTAATGTTCAGTTGAGATAATGTGTGCAACATGGCCATTATGATGTATCAAAAACGTCCCAAAGGCTCTTTTAATAATCCAATAGCTGATGTCGTGACTTCATCCAATTCTTTTTAGTCTATGGCTTTAAAACTTATTGCAGAAACCAGAGGTTGATATTACAGAGACTACGTCCATGTTTTATACAGTCCAGAACGGAATCCTATGTGAGTTTCTGCAAGAATGAATCGATCTTTAATGAAAGTACAGATAATGAAATAAGCATAAAGTCTTGAATCCAAAATGTATCTTTTAAAAAGAAATCCTCGAGGACTTCTGTCCTTTTACAAACTGTTCTAGTGCAAATGTGCTGCTAAGGAATATTACGGATACAAGCACAGCACAAAAAATCCCCAATGTCCCAGTGAGCAGCAGAATATTTCAGTTTTAGGGTTTTTCCATTCTTCTCTTGAAGTTAAAGAACAATTATGAAAAGCAGGATTTAACATCGTCACCGAAACTCAGACGTCACTCTGTCAGCTCGACTGCACCCATGTTGAGTCACTTCTTCAGCATCAAGTCCAGCTCTTTAACACCATGTTTGATTCTCTGCAGCAGCCAGGGTGTTACAAACGCAGCAAGACGTCACTTACTATTCCAGAGCAGCTTTGTGAAGTGAACCGCAGAACAGATGGTGAATGGGAGAGAGCAGGCAGAGTACGAGAGCGATCACAAGGGGTCAAATTCAGTTTAAGAGTTGTGTTTCTTCTCACTTCTCTTCAGCTCACATCTACAGCCACATTTAATCTGCTCCTGGGGGCAGTATTTGACATTTTAATTATTGTAAAACTTAATTTAATTCTCCAATAAATGTCAGCCTCATCACTTTGACTGTCAAAACCTGAACTTTGGAAATGTTATTGAAACACTCAGGGATGCGTGACGATGGTTTTTCGCTGATATCCATCATGTCAGATATTTCCAAATTCACTTTACCTATACAAAACAAACTCACCAGCAAATCTCTACTTTAATTTACCTGTTGCTCTTGTGGGGCATTGACCATGAGCAGTAGAGTTTGACTCAGTCAGGTCAGCTCAGGTCAGGTTTGGGAGCACATATGGGGTCAGCTCTTTACCACTGATCATTCCTGATGACTTGTCTGCACCACCAGCAATGTTAACCCTATGTCATTCATAGAAGTTTACATGAGACAAAGTTTAAGGGTGCAAGGGTGCAAACTCAATGTCCCATGGCCCCGAAAGCAAGGCACACCAACCCCTTTTAGCTCAGTATCCCAGGAAATCAGATTGCATCTCCCCTGCTACCAAACCAACTTCCAAGTATCCATCGGGTAAGTTTATGGTTTTAAGTCCTCAAAATATACAAGGAGGTGATCTGTTCAATTACACTTTAATTTCAGGGTGGCAAAGGTGGCTGGTTCGAAACTTGAAGGGCCGCACCGTGTGGAATTTGAATGGTCTCGAAATGCAGACCAAAAACATGCTTGTTAGGTTAACTGATAACTGATTGGTGGGTGTGAGCATTAATGGTTGCCTGTCTCTCTATGCGGCCCTGTGATCAGGGGCCAATTGTCCAGAGTGTACCCTACCTCTCGTCAAATTTCAGCTGGGTTAGAATTCAGGTCCCTCACAACCCTGAAAGGGAAGTAGCAATATAGATAAAGGATGGACGGACCTCAGATTCTATTAAGGATTCAATAAAAACACAAAAACAACATGGCTGACACCCTGGCATGCCTGTGTAGTGTTTCTGTTTCAGTAGAAAGCTTAGCACCTGCCTTACTTTAACCACTTTGTCTTCTACTAGTTTGGCTGAAAGTTAGTTTTAAACCCTCTAACATTGTTTCAGTCATTTATTGGATTTAAAAGCCTTCAATCACTGGTTTGCTAATGTCACTCAATGTTTTTTAAAGTCTATTGCTGAGAGCCTCCTTTTTAAAGTTAAGGAATAAAGATGAGAAAAAACATCTTTAGATGAGGTAGGTCTAGGGGGCTTTGGACTCTACCAACTTAACCCTCTGAACTTAATGGGATCGCCGGCGCCACAAGCAGTAACACTGATATCGTTTTACTTATATCTCTGGGACAGCAAAACAAATCATTATGGGTATAACTGTGTTTACAGGATCACACTTTTGTCCAATCAAAAGCTCAAATATATCCCTACCAGAAGTTTTAATTCAGCCTAAAAGTACTGGATTTTATTCCAGACATTTTGTATTTGTGGATCCAAGCAAAAAATCCTATATTGTGCTTTTTTCAATCACATTTTTTTAAACTAAAATGTACCAGTGATATTATTACAACTCTATTTGAACCTTAGAGAAAGTTACAACTTCCTGTCAGTATTATAGATCAATCAGAAATATGCCCATTTTCTTCTTTTCCTGCTGTCTTGACAGCAGTGTACAATCAGGAGCAGCCAAAGGTGCACAAAATAGAAGCATGGTACCTGTAGCTTCCCAAAAAGATTAAAAAACAAGTGTGAGTAATTCTATTCAAGTCTTTGACACATTTGAGACAGAAACTGCATCCATGAGTGGCACTAATGCCTCTGTGTGGCAGAAGAATTATTTTAAATATGCGAAATGTTTGAGTCTCTTTGCATATACGTTCCCAAAATCCCCAAGGCCTGAGTGAACCATGTCAGAAGTAAAAAGGCTTTTCATAGTAAATCTGAATGGGATTTGTTTAACACAGCTTAAATATTCTGATAACCCAGGTTGTCCTGAGAAAAGGATGCCTTTAGCTTGATTGTGAAAGGCAGCTGAGGTTTTACATGCACGCAAAAAAGTTCAGGCGGACCAAAAAGAGCAGAAAATGGCTCAGGGTTAAAGTTGAACCTTACAAGGTGAGGGCACTTTTATGGTACATTTATACATACTGAGCTATATAGCAGCTGTAAATGATCACCAAAAGTAAAAAAATCTGCTGGTACAAATATTGATCTTCCTTTACTGATATTATGCTGCGAAATCATACATCCCTAAAAGCACATCTTCCTCTTCTCCCTCACAGTCATCATCACCCTCTTTATCAGGTGAGGCTCTCCGGTGAAACAGGCTGATGGAAGTCTGGCCACAATGTCAGAGATGGAAAAAAAATCCTGAATGATTTGCATCAAAGATAAGACCGCTGCAGGGAGGCCAGCACGCGTGACGCTGTGTATTTTGAAATATAGGCAGCTTCGAATTTCATGCCCTTGGGCTCTATAAAAAATTCAGCAGCTCAGATATATTGTTTGTTTTTGTGGCTCATAACATGGAGCAGATTCATTGATAGGGTATTGATTTTTCCTTCAAAGCAAACAAAACAAACTAAATAATACGTCTGTGTCTAAAAAGCACATTACAATAGATTTGTGTGGTGACTGATTCTCTCTGAATCAAACTTATAACACCAGCAGAGCAGAAATATAATAGTCTCCATGCACAAGAGCACCCAAGTGAATTATTTCTTACAGATTGCTTTTTTCAGACAAATTCAGTCAAGGCTGCAAGCAGCGTGAGCCTTTTCTTCTTTTTTTTGTCTAAGAGCTTGACGATCTGCAGAAACAGAACTAAAGTCTTAAATTTTTTAAAACACTGCATGACTTTACTCTAGAGATAGAATTATAGATTGGAATAATACTGGTCATAGCAGATTATAGTTAAAAAGTTAAAAATTTATGTTGGCAGAAATGACTTTTCCTTAATATTTAATATAATATATCAGCTGCCTATATAAGCAAAATGTTCAAAATGAACCAAAAAGTGAAGACTTGAGTTCATGAAATTATAGATCAAACCAATGACCCTCAGATAACTCATTTATTTAAATATTTACTTCCACCAATGGGGTTATGTTTTTGCCAGCTTTTGACTTTCTGTTAGTTTGTCTGTCTTGACTTAAAAGGTTTTTCACAGATTTTAATGGAATTTTCAGGGAATGTTGGTCATGGCAAAAGGCAAGGCAAGGCAAGTTTATTTGTAGAGCACAATTCGTACACAAGGTAATTCAAAGTGTTTTACAGAACAAGAAAAATGCATCAAAATCACAATACAAAATAAAAACAAAAATAATCATTATAAAATGAATTTTAAAAGAAAGAGAAGAGTGCAGATAAGATCCTTTCAGTCATGTGCACAGCTAAATAGAGCTGTTTTGAGCCTAGATTTGAACAAGAAACAAGAAAGAAGTGACCAGGTTTTGGCGGTAAATCTAATGTGGATGCAGATTAAGAAATTTTTAAGGACCTGTTAACATGGTGGGATCGGGCAGTTTTCCACATTTTCAATAATAACTCCGTTCCCACGTCCCAACAGTTTTGGAAATGCCTTATTGGAGGTTTCATTTTTTATTCTAATCTCATTCCTTCAATGTTTGTTTCCAAGGGATAAACTTTTTGTTTTTAACTACAAGCTGGTCTAAGTTTTTGTCACTTGAGAAGATGTCCTCCTGATCTGCACTGGTGACATCTGAGACCTGAGGCTTCATATTTTCAGGCTGTCCATTTGATTCTCTTTAAAACTCAAGAACACTTGAAGGGTTTTTCTACAAACTTTACACCCATGTCCACCCTGGTTTAAGGATGAACTGACTATATTTTAGATGTTACAGGTCAAAGTTCACAAAGCCTTATGTGCATCACTTTCTTGTGAGCAGAAAACCCCAAAAAACTTGATGGATTTCCTTGAAACTTTGAACATATGTCTATTCTGAACCAATGATGGCCTTATTAGATATTGGTAGATAACAGGTCAAAGGTTACTTGGCCTCATGATCGTGAATGTGATATCCTAAAAATGCAATGAGGGATTTCAGACAAACTTTGCACAAATCTGAGGACACACAAGCATTAGGCAGATATTCTAGTCTGTGTTATTTCAGGCAGTAGCACCTAAATTTTCTTGTGATAAAATTGGAAATTTGGCCATTACTTTTGTTTTTTTCATGCATCTGGGATAAATACTGGACCCAGAACATCCAGTGAGTTAGATCAATTTAAGTTTGTGCTCCAAGGACCACTGCCAGACCTGGCAGCTGCCTTCAGCACTCTGACCTGATCCGATGAGGGGAGTTGCTGGCGGAGGGATACGTAGTCCTTCTTTGTATCACAAAGTAGTTCCAAACCCAGGAGCTTTGTCGAGGAAAAGTTAAACATGGTAAAGCATCTTACTGTAGCGTATTGTCGAGTCAACATAGTTTTTTAGTAGTTTTAACCCATAGGTGGGTTAATGTCAAGGCTTCCGATGGCACCATGTACTGCCATATACCGGCTACCACCCAGCCCCTAATATCTCATATTTACCGTTGCCATGGGCCTCTAGCAACCCCACTTCAAAAAACCTTAAGTAACCCTTTAAGTGAACCATCTTGCAGATCTGCTGTTCAATTTAGAGAAGTGGTTTAAATTGAAGGTGCAAGCTTCATAAGAGAGACACATTTTAAAGGGATATGCCAACATTTTTTGTGTTTTCATGTCTTGCCTCACTCTCGAGTCCATGACAAGCAGATAGACACCATCTTTTGACTGCAGTAACAAGGAACAGAAGGGCAGAGCGCTCGCGACACTAATTAGCTTAGCTCCAACACTGGGAGTCAATGGGTAGCGTTAGCCTGCCTATAGTCATCAGATTAACTCTTCAGCAATGCTAACTGGTCCTGTGTGTTTGTTGTGACTCATTTTTTACCGCGTTATGTTACGTTATCTATTTTTAAACTAAAATTAGCACTTCATGTAATTTTCGAAAGAAATGCACAAGAAACCAAACTGCAGGGTGCATGAGCAAACCACTCGGATATGCTTGTAAGTAGGTCAACAAAACAAAGCACGATAACATAACATAACCTGTTGGAAAAAAAATTAATCACCACAAGCACACAGGAAGACTTAGAGTTGCTGAAGAGTTTATCTGGTGACTGTAGACAAAGGCAGGCTAACACTTTCCATTGACTCCCAGTGTTTGAGCTAAGCTAATTAGCAGTATGTGAGCTCTGCCCCATCTCTTCCTTGTTACTGCACACACAGTCAAAAGAACGGTGTCTGTCTGCTTGTCATGGACTCAGGAGTGAGGCAAGACACAAGCAGAAAAAATGTTGGCGTTTCCCTTTAATGTCATGCAGAGTCTGTCAGAGTGTTTGCAGCTCTCAAAGAGGCAGATGAAGCTTGTTTGACTGTTACTATTGAAACTACATTTGGCACATGGTGTGCTTGAATCCATAGAAATTCTTTGGATTTATTATTGAAAGTCTATCTGAAATCTTTTATGGTGGATTCAAAGTTATTTGTCTCATTTTATTTGTGTTTCTACAAAAACATTTTGGCAATAAGAGTGAGGAGGTAAAATCCTGAACAGGCAGGACTCTGTTCTTGACAAGGAAATAAACTCTATATCAGTGTGGGCTAAAATATCAGCACATCTTTTATCAGCAAAAACCCAATACCACTTATTTATACTCCTATATAGAAGAATTTTTCCTAGATGGCAGAAGTCTGTTTCAGCAGCAGGGTTCATGTTCCCAAACACCAGACTTCAGCACCTCAGATCTGCACAAGCTGTTCATGTTGTGATCAGAAGGGGCTGTAGCAGAAAATAAATCCAGCCTAAGTGAGTATCACGCTGATGCCAGTCACATCTTTCACACTATAGTTTTTTTCTTTCATTCTGAGATTTGGTTTGATTTCTGTGTGAGCTTCTTCCCTCCAGCTCTCACACATTTTCTTGCCTCAGCTCTGTGTGACTCGTCAAAGCTATTACCCATGCATCAGCAAACATCATTACTGAGGCTAAATCTGGAAAACAAAATGTCAATGCGGAGAGTGCATCATTAGAGAGCCATTTTCAAACTGCTTTGTTTTCACTAATCAATTTAGGAAAGTGGGCCTTAATGCAGAAAAATTTTACATGAGCATATTCAATGATGCTTCAGTAGGAAAATAAATCCTGATTATTTCAAAAGTGCAGAAGTGTGAACACTGACGCAGAGCCACATGTGCTCGATAATACAAAACAAAGTGTATGAAAATGAAGAGCTGGAAGACAAGAGAGACAAGATAATAGAGCCAGAAGATAAGATGTAGCAAGACAAAGACTGGTTAAAAAATAACAATGTCAACACTTTTAAGGGCACCATATTTACCACTCACTATCTGCCTATTCTGCCTTATTTGCCATTCTGAGGGCTTATTGGTACCTAATTCTGCATGACCAAACATACAGCTAGAAGGCTAATAATGAAGAGTTTTCCCTTAATGACTTTGAAATTACTGCTTAGTGTAATTACATAGAGGATGTTGTCTATTCTTATAAAAGAAATCACAAACTGTTGGTCTTAAATAAAGGTAAGTAACTGAAAATTAATTATTTGTAACTCAGAATATGTTTCCTAAACAAAAAGAGACCCTGTTCATGCTTGATTTACTTGTAGTTTCACTCCTATTAACTAGTATTTGTTTCCCAAAGCATAACCTATGCTCTATGTTGAGCTTATTTATTGAGAAACAGATCAAACAATAAAGAATTAGGTTCAATATGTGCACAAGCTTTATTATATCACAGTGACAAATATATACATATATATTCTTTAAAGCTAAAGCATGCAGTTTAATGTTTTGGGTCACTGGCCCAAAAAATATGATTACCTGTCAACATCTCATTACTGAAGCCACATGAGATCTCATTAGACATCTTTGCCCCCTCCTCGCTCTGTATTAAGCCTTTGGAAAATCTAGCAAGGGACACCCACTTTTCAACCAATCAGGGCTCAGTTCAGGAATAGTGTTCTTATTGGATCCTACACTAAGAAATATATGTGCTTGTTATATCTAAAAGAGCATTAGTCATTAGTTGCCGTTTAGTGCTTTTATGCAGCACAGAATGACAACATTATTTGGTGTCGGCCCTGGTGCCATTTCCAAACTTAGGACAAAGTGGGTGTCCCAGGAACACTACACCTGTAGTAGACTGGTTCCTCAACCTTGCCTCACTGAGGACCCGTAGGCTTTCTTCCAAGGGAAAAGGGGATTTTGGCACATTTTTGAGTGTGTTTAGCTGTGTTGCACCATTGTAAAGATGATTAATTAGGCTTTCCAAGGATATAAATTATAATTCCAACTGTTATCATAAAAGGAGAGAAGCAACCCACCTAACTTTGTCAGGGAGTTTATAAGGACAACGGTCTTTTCATTTATGGCACAATATTGTCTATTTATTTCATCTAATTCATCATTAATTGCACAGGATATACTTATGTCACTTAACATGCACCCACTGCACGGAAAATCGCATATGGTCTTGCACTGTATTTCTGTAAAACTATATTTTTTTACAGTTGTATTTTAAGTATTAACTTTTGATATTCTTTCTTAGATTTTAAGTTGTATTTGCTATTTTGTCCTCTTACCCTGTGCTGCTGTAACACTCTAATATCCCCCAGGGCATCAATAAAGGACTATATTATCGTTATATTTTTTCATGTAATCAACAGGCATTTAAATAGTCAAAACCCCAAAACATCTAAATGAAGTGATATTTTCAAACAGGGCTGAAGTTGATGAAAAGATTTAACCCAAAAATGGAAGAAAATGTTTCTAAATTAAATTTTTATCAATACTTGAAGGCTAATCTAGAACCTGGTGGGAGATCCATACTCTATTGTTGTTCTGTGCTGCCTATAAAGGAGAGATTTTACTTTATCCATCCCTCTACTGTCTATACCTCTCGTCCCTTTCATAGTACTTTCACAGGAGCCTATCTCAGCTGTCATTAGGCAAGAGGCTGAGCTCCCCTTGGACTGACGGACAACCATTCACACTCAGTTACACTCAGAGCAATTTAGAGTCACCAGTTAACCTAATGAGCATATTTTGGTCTGTGGGGGGAAGTCGGAGGACCCAGAGAAAACCTGAGCACGAAAAGAACATGCAAACTCCAGAATAAAGACACGAAGACCCTGACCCACCAGTGAGTCAGTCCAGAAACTGCCTGTGAAACAACACTACCTGCTGCACAACCCTGCAGCCCATCTGATTTTATGATGCTTTAAAATTACTTTGTGTCTTTTAGATCCTCCTGCCCAGGAAGAAACAAATTTAAGGAAGCTTTGTGGTAACATTTTGTTCAGTTTTCTGTCCTGTTTGGCCTCTACAGAAACTAACAGATTGAACATCAGTTTAAAATTATCAACTCAGCATATTGAGCAAATATAAAAATAGTTCTTACTTTTATTTTAGTTCATGGACTTGAGTTTGTTTGGCACTTGCTAGTTGTCTGAGTGAAGCATTTAACAGGTGTAACACGCACTTATCCATGTGTTCACTGATGGTAGAGGGTTCTTCGTAAAGCAGGAATGGGCAACTAACGATCTGGAGGTCACATGCAGCCTGCCAGTCATTCCCAAAAAAAACAACAAATTACTAGGCTACTGAGAAGAAAACAATCTACAAAATGTGATTCAACAAGATATACCATTAGAACACAATATTTTGTTGAGTATTATACTTAAAAACTGGTAAACACTCACTGTTTTCTCACATTAAAAAAAAAGTGCTTAAATTGGCTTTAATTTTAAGTTCAATTAATCATGCATTATTATTTGTCTTTGAGTTTTAATATATGAATGATAGTATAATCTATTGATCCTTGCTTATGCACACATATTTTTCTCATTGAGAGTATCAGACAGTTTGTAACAATGCAGCTCTCAGGCAGGTTAAAAAGTTTTTTTGTGGCCCTCTTGGTTATCAAAG
Organism: Cetoscarus ocellatus; assembly: GCA_037902135.1. Classification (NCBI taxonomy): domain Eukaryota; kingdom Metazoa; phylum Chordata; class Actinopteri; order Labriformes; family Labridae; genus Cetoscarus; species Cetoscarus ocellatus. The sequence continues at coordinate 3,093,718 of JBAMNC010000760.1, read as the reverse complement.
TTGCCCAGCCCTGATTTGAAGAGTCCACCAACATGACTGCCCTTCTGATTACCTTTATGCACATTTCACTACTGCAGCAGATGCAGAATTTTGATGAACAGGTTTCTGGATCAAAGACACATAGTTGTGTAGCTGCAGTGGATGGGGATCAAACACCAGACCTTCAAGTCCACCACTGATCCACAGCCATCCCAAGGGGATACATTTGTCAACCTACAATTGTACTTTTGATTAAGAAGATGTAACTGAAGTAGCTGCGCTTTGACTTAAGTACAATAGTTGAGACCCCAGACCAGGGGTGGGCAACTGGTGGCCAAGGGGCCACATGCAGCCCTCCTCCTCACGAAATGCTTATTTCACATATCAAAAAATATCTGTACATGAAGATGACAATCTTCCATATGTTGAAGCCTGATTTCCCCCTACAATAGAATGTACAAAGGCAAAATGCATCACATTATGAAAAATGTCAACATTATAGAAATATTATAACTATTCAAGAAATTAGCAGATATGATTTGCTATAGAAGTTTCTGTGAAGATCTTTCTTAAAGCATTTCTAAATGCTCTTCAAACAGTTGTTGCCAGTTCATTACATTGACACCAAAGCCTCAGCTTGCTTTTGAGCTCAAAATAATAAAAATGACAAATTTATTAAACCACCTGCCATAAAAATGACAAACATGAATATTTTAGACATCTTTCAAAAACTTGTTTGAGACTGACAAAGTTTTCGTCCTTGGACAGACATTTTGAACAGGAATGAAGAATTTCAAACTGAATTCACCTTTTTATACCCAAAGTTGAGCAGTTCAGTGAGCCTGTCTGAGAAGTCAGAAATTAATAAAGCATGTCATTCAAGCCCCAAAACTGATTTTTCTGTACAGGAATGCAAGTGAATAACGATAACTATGCATATTAATCAAGAAATAATGATCATTTTTACTATTTTTTTTCTTCTTTTTTTTGTTGCAAAACAGTACTTTTAAAAATTCATCATTAACAATAATCATATTTTATCATTACGAATATAATTTCAGCTAAAGAGTTTCTACATACTGGTGCATTATCCATTACAGAATGTTGTTCATTTAGGGCAGCTGTGCATAAACCCTACTTTGGATGGTGGTCTAATAAATGTGTTAAGCACTGTATGTAGTTGCACTGTTTGGATGAAACCTTACATATGCAACATTACACATTTTGTAGATATAAGGTTTATAAAAATACATTTTGGATAAATAAACACTGTATCATCCTAACTGCTGGATGTTTTTTTTAATTCTTCTAACTGGTTTAGACTTTATTCAACACAGTCACAGCACAGAATGGTACCAAAAAAAACTGATTTATGGAAAAAGAAAAAAACAAACAAAAAAACAACAAAAAAACCAACAACATATACATGTATATATATATATATATATATATATATATATATATATATATATATATATGTGTGTGTGTGTGCATGTAAATTTGGGGTTTCTACCCACCAACGTCGTTATTTATTGTTTGGTTAGTTTAAAGTTATGTTTATTGTTTTATTGAGTGCCTGCTTGACTTTGTAATAATGTGGCCCGTATGATCACCTAAGTTGTGCATATCCTTGCCCTGGACCAGAGGAGTCTGGCTGAAACTTACTGGAGGAAAAACAAACGCCTACGGGATCGCTCAATGATGCCACATTTGATACATAAATCTTACTTTGACTGTCGAACTTCCTGATGATGGTGTCCAGGAAGGTGTTCTGCGGAGCCACATGGCCCCTGCGGACCGGCATCTTCGCTGTTTTGGCTCCTAGACTTTCAGAGACTTAGCAGGACCTTAAAAACTGGATCACACCGAGGCTCCAGAGCTCCCAGGCGAGCGCGCGATGCTCACTGCGCTCCCCGCATGGACACCAAACACCGATGAGCTCTGATGTTGTAATCCAGGGGCCAAAGTTTCCCCAAGTTGCTCTCAAAGATGTCAGCTGTGCGGCAGGTAGGTAAGTAGGTAAGTAAGTGGGTAGATGTCCAGGAGAAAACCGCCGAGTGAGAGGAGAGTTCTGGAAAGGAGGCGCACTGTACGCACGGCAGAGCTGAGCCGCGTCCAGCAGCCTCCACTTTCCAGGCTGGAAAGGAACGAGGGTGTCTGTTTCTGCGCCCCGAGGAGAGGGCAGCCTGTCAGGTGATGTTTCTTCCTGCTCTCACACTCTCTGGAGCACAGCAGAGGTCTCACCGCGCACTGCAGCCGGCTCCTGAGAGGCGGACACGGCGAGCTTTCCGGCGAGCGTCGTTGGAGCCATGCTGTAGTTTTGGGGCTATGAAGCTGCGCGTCTTTCTTTATTTGTTTCTCATTCCAGCTCCTCTCCGTGCCTCTGTGCGTCTTTGTGTTTCACTGAGGAGAGAATAAACACTGATGGTGAACAAGAAAAACAACAGAGCGCAGATGAGCAGCTCCGGTCGTCCTAGATGCGTGTTTTCTTTTTTGGAGGTGTTCTCTTTCTCTCTTCTCCTCCTCCTCGCTGTGCGCTCTGACGGATGACTTCAGCTCCACCAGCTTCTAGCTGCGCCTCTATTAACCCTTTGTTCATCAGAAGCTCAGCTGCTCATGCTGGAGGGAGTGCTCTCAGATACCCAAATTTACTGTGCGCTCAAGGAACTATTTCACTTTAACCTTGTGCTCCTAAAGCGAGGCCAAAGGTCTCCATCATGCTGCAAAATCTTCCCAAGAGTCAAACGTGCAGAAACTACAAATCAGATAGGATTTTGTGAGTGAATTTGCCACCTAGCCTGGAAGAGGAGGCACAGCTTAACCAAATAAGCAGCAGGTGTGGTAAATTAGGTGGTTTACAAGCTGCACATGGAGCTTCTGTGAAATGCTTCTGTGAGTTTCTGTCAGGCAGAAATCATCTGAGGCATGCACACGTTCTGCAGAGTCCAAAAATATCATCATTCATGACCCACATAGAGATATTTACCTGCTCTGGACTGAAGCGCCTCTCTGACTCTGCAGGAGATTCAGGTCTGATCCGGACTCAGAGGATCTGATGTGAATGATTGCTGTTTATGGATCTGCTGTGAAGCTGTTTTAGGAGAGTGTCAGGGTTGGATGGGGATTCACCATCAGACTACTCAGCTACGTCATTTCGCCGGGGTTCCCCCCTTCCGTCATGCTGGGGATGATGCATTCACGGGCTGTAGGAAATTGTGGATTATAAATGGATGACGGGCCATATTTGTTGAGTATTGAACTAGGTTGAATGATTGAGGTTTAATGGATGATTAGTTTGAATTAACTGCATATTAATGTTACTACAGTGAGTTGATTAAAGTAAGACTGTACACATTTAAGGTTGTCATGTTATTTGAGGCTAATTTTAATCCACTGTTAGGAAAACTTCAACATACAAACCCAATTCCAATGAAGTTGTGACATTGTGTAAAACAAATACAATCAGAATACAATAATTTCAAAATCCTAATGACCTGTATTCAGTTGAATACACTACAAAGACCAGATCTTTAGTGTTTACACTGATAAACCTTATTGTTTTTTGCAAAATTCTCTCATTTTGAATTTGATACCTGGAACACATTCCAAAAAAGCTGGGACAGGGACATTTTTACCTCTGTGTTATATCACCTTTCCTTTTAACAACACTCACTTCACCTGTGGGAACGGAGTACATTAAATGTTGATCGAATTCTTTCGTAGCCTTGCTTGATGTTCAGTTTCAGTTATTCAACAGTCCGGGGTTTACGTTGTCATATTTTGCACTCTTTGTGCCACATTTTCAGTGGGAGACAGGTCTGGACTGCAGGCAGGTCTGTTTAGTACCTGCAGTCTTTCACTGTTGTAACATGTGCAGAATGTGTCTTCATTGTCCTACTGAAATAAGCAGGGACGTCCCTGACAAAGACATCACTAGGATGGCAGCTGATGTTGCTCCAAGACCTGTATGTACCTTTCAGCATTGATGGTGCCTTCACAGATGTGCAAATTCCCCATGCCATGGGCACTAACACACCCTCCTGCCATCACAGATGCTGGTGTTTGAGCTTTGCTCTGATAACAGTCTGGATGGTCCTTTTCCTCTTCAGCCCGGAGGACACCACGTCCATGATGTCCAAAAACAGTCTGAGATGTGGACTGAGACCACAGCAGACTTTTCCACTTTGACTCAGTCCATCTCAGAAGAGCTCAGGCCCAGAGAAGATGGTGGAGTTTTGGGTGTTGTTGATATTTGGCTTTAACTTTACCTTGTAGATGTAGAGATGATGAACTGTGTTAACTGACAATGGTTTTCTGAAGTGTTCCTGAGCCCACGTGGTGATATCCTTTACTGAATGGTGTTGGTTTTTCATGCAGTGCCGCCTGAGGGATTGAAGTTCTCTCAGTGTTGGTTTCTGGCCTTGCTGCTCACAGAGATTTCTCTGGATTCTCTGAATCTCTGAATAGACATTTCCATTTTATAATTATCTCTATTCAGACAAATAAAGTCAAAGGCCTACTTTAATAAACAAAAGTGCCCATGTGGCAGGAGCTTCTACCTGAAGACAAATATATTCTTTTATAAAACACAGACTAAGTACAGAGAAAGAACAACTTTGATTTTCCTAATGGAACCAGTGACAGGAAAACTGCCCCAATTGAAAAAGGAAGGCAATCCTCTCTTTCCATCTCCAGCCCACTGGAAAGCTCTACTAAATCATCCAGCTGTTACACAGTGGAGCGAACACTGGGCAGTGCTGGGCAAAACCAGCCCTCTTCATGTTTGAGTTTATTACCTTTTTTGTAAATTTTATTTTTCCTCACAAATGAAAGAATGATGGAATCTAGATGTCCCCAAATATATTAGGAATAAAAATAGGAATAGGAGATATATTAGCTGTGGGAGAAAAATCTTTTATTATCATTGATTCTTTCTGATAAAGAAAATGGTAGAGTCCTCCTTAACTGAAGATTACAAACCACAATTCTTGTGGTGTTGAACAGTTTGTGCAAAACAAGCACCAAGTGTATTCGTCTTTCTAGAGTATTTAGTTGAATGTTGGTCGGAAATGATTTGCAAATCATCTTTGGATTTGGGGTTTGTAGTTGTTAAATTGCTCATCAGATGTATTTCAACTATTAATTTCAACTTTTATAAAATAAGAAAAGTCTTTTTGATCCACCGGGGAGCTTCAGGACCCTCCATCCTTTATCTGGACCTCCTATACCTTCAGGGTCATAGGTTAAGATAGCTGGAACACAGAAGCCACTGGAAATCAGGCAGACTACAAAAAGTGATTCCAATGATGTTTATAGTTTTTAGTCATCCATGTAGGGCTGGGAGATATATTGAGTTTTTGAAAAAATATTGATATAGTTTCAAACAAGATTTAAGTTTAGACAGTACTGAAGTTGTTGATGTGCAAAAATAACATTAAGTGAGCCACCATTTTGGGTAGTCCTCTTGACTGTGTATTCTGCCCCCTGCCTTTTCCCAGCGATATAAAAAACAACATTTTGAAGAACACAGCAGCCCATCCCATCCCCTGATCACTCACAAAAACAGTTCTGTCAACAGCGCCAACATGAAGGAAAGAAAGATGTGAGTAATGCTGCTGAAGAAAGCTGGATGGTAAAAATGAAAAATACTGTCTCTGTGATTCAAGATCTTAGACAAACAGCAGAATGTGGGATTTTTGAGAATGCCAAAACAGGCAGCAAAAAAGCTTGAGCATGACAGATCTTTTCACATTAGTTCCACAGTGTGCAATATGACTGTAAAATGGTGAGCTGCAACCCCAAAGGTCAAGCTATTGGCAGCACCAAGAAAGAAGAGTTGGATTTTAATAGTGCTTTGTGTTGATTTGCACTGCTCTGAAATGCTCCTGTCGACCTTAGATGGGTCTCCAGTGTATCTGGCCGGGCTCACTCACAAAGCAAAGACTGAAGTAAAAACCCTTTGACACAAGACTGGATATCATAGAAGAGCCTGGAAAGATCTTATATCATAAGTAAACCAACTAGATTCAAGGCAATTTCCCAATCATGTTTTTTTCCCACATCATTTTAAAGCCAATATATAAAAGACATGTTCAACTTTTCTGGTGGTACTTAAATGCACCATCAGAAAGAGCCCCCCTCAAGCATCTCTAACAGCCTCCAACTCTCTCCAAGTCTCTTTCAATCCATTAGAACAACATTTATACCCATCTGAAGGATGTAATCAGCCTTGACTGAGTCAGATTTCCTCTTTCTTAACTTCTGTCAGACTCAGGCCTGAGGCTACACCGCTGCTCTGAATGAATTTTTCTCAATGACTCGCTTTGCAGCTAGAACACATTCATTCTTCCACCAATCAGTGTTTTAATGATCGCTCAGACATGATGAATTGATGCCTTGAAGTTGAACAAGGTTTTAGGAGCCATCCATCAAAATGTGACAGTTTGATATGAATTAAAAATGCTTGGGTTTCTGCCGGTTTTACATTCAGCAGTGTTCACTACAGCAGCAGAGGGTCAGGGGAGGCGTGCTGATGTCCTCCCCTCCACACTTCCTTATTTAGGCAGAAGGACGGGAAAGAAGGAGGGAGGAGACAAGGATGGATGACATTGATCCCGACCTGTCAGGCTCTTTACTGGCACACACACAATTAAGTCGGTTTTATAATAAGGCAAATGTGGGCGATGGACTGGGGCCTCAGGCTTCAAAGGGCCTCGAGGTTTAATCTATAGGTGAGGATCAAATCTAAGTTATGAGATGACATTTAATTTTAACAATTAAGACATGCATTTTGAACATCATTAGATAAACACCGTAGGTGCAGTGGTCAGACAAACTGGCAGGGAACATTTTCAGCGCCTTGGTGAACCATCCCACCAAGAACTAGAAAAGCTCAAAGATTGCAGACCTCCACCAGGCATCTCAGTTCTAGCAGTGGCTTTTCCACAACCCCTGTAAAAGATACAGTTCTAGGTCACCACATCCAGAACAGTGCCAGGATCCAGACCAAACTCAGCACAAACATGGAAGTTGTCATCCTGTATGAACACAACAAGTTTTGGGAACATCACTCAATATTTTGATTTCATATGAACTATTGAAGGTTGTCAATGGGATTTCCCATTATACAGTTCAATGTTTTTTTTGTGATGTCAATCTGGATCAGATCCAGGTGAAATTTACCTTGATGATTGAGACATGGACTCCATATTATCCTGTGAAACTGGAAGCAAATCCGTTGAAAAATGGCAGAGATATGATTTTATAAGTTTCCGCCCAATGTTAACTTATGGGATTGTGGGAAATTTTGGGTATTTTTTGCATCCAGACAAATATATGTATCACCACCAAAATCTAATTGATTCTAAGTTGGGCCAATATCTTGAGAAAATTTCAGTAAAATCTGTCTAGTAGTTTTTTCGTAATCTTGCTAAGAAACAAACAATCAAACATAAACATAACCTCCTTGGTGGAGGTAATTAAAGCAGTTCTGCGGACAAAATGAGAGCAGCTCTTGAGACCAGATCATAGTCCATGTACTGGACTATGAGCCGGAGAGTTCTGAACCAGAACTTTGGGAAAGACTCAGCTTCTGTGTCAACTACAAATGCAAACACAATAACTTTTGTTTGTCCAGTTGTTTCAACTTTTTGTCCCTCATTTTGTTTCCAATACATGTTGTGAATAAATGTCTAAATTAGAACAGTTTTCTTTTGCTGTTTAATTTTCAGGGTGAGGGTTCAGCATTTGCTATGAAATTAAAATTCAAGGTCATTAAATGTCAGAGAACAGGTCAAGTTTTTGTTTAAAAAAAAAAAAAAAAATTGCTGTAAAATAGTGAATTCAGCAAATGAATCCACAATTATAGCCCAAATGCTTTCCAAAGGTCCCTAATCTGATTTATTTGAAACATGTTTATTTTGATCTCACATGTACAAAAAATATATATTTTTGATTTTTTTTTGCCTAAAAAGCTTTTCAGATATTGAGGTTGAGGTCAACACTGGTATCCAAGGCTTCACCAGCTGGTTTTGGGAAAAGCTCCTACCCTGTATGTGAACAACACATGAAGACTGGAGTCTTCTGTTGAAATAATTTATTAAATATGCAATAAATAAATACATTTGTTTGTGCAGTGGTTTAAAATGTTCATCCGTCAGATTTATCTTAATATATGCTGTGATTAAATGTAACATTTTGCCTCAAAAAGAAGATGCACTCATTGATTCAGTCCTTGGTAAAAGTTGATGTCAAGGAACAGTAGGAGTTTTGCTTCTCAGGACAAATACTGCAGACAGGTTTGTATTTAACAGAAGGAGTGGCTGATGATAACGCTGCACTTCCTGGCAATAGGTCAGCCATAAGTGTTAATAAACATATACAGCAGAAAACATACAGTATTTACCACTGTACACGTTTCCTCTCTTGGCTTCAAGGCGCTGATTTGGTTGTTAAAACACACAACAAGCCTGATGTCCAAAACCAGAAGCTGGCAATTTGACAAACTGATCGACAGGCATCATCAGCCAGTTTTTTTATTTTATGCAGCAACAGCTCAGTTCTCACTCAGTGGTTCTGATTGTTGAAGCCTTGCTGTGGTTCTGACACCATGTAATTTGAAGGATGCCTTTGGACCAGCAGGTTGAGGAGGCTTCAGCTCTTCAGCTCAGAGCCATGTGATAATAGGACATAAGGGTCAATACTGTAGTTTTCAAATGTTAAATTTTAAGTGCTGTTTTTTTAGAATTTTGAATACAAGGAGATATTGGCAAAGCTCTGCTCCATGTGGGATGTTTGGGGTCTTTGATCGTCTGAATGATGACTGCAACAATGTCCTTTGTCTGTGGGAGTTTTTTATTTAAAGACATCGTACAAAAAGTCTAATTTACTTAAAAAAGCAGCTGATACAAACACAAATATTTCATCACATAGTCAACACTTTTTGATGCATAATAGATATTACTTAGATTGTATCATAGGTCCTTTACTATAAATATACAACAAGAAAAGGCTGTACAAGCAGAAGAATAAACACAGTTTCAGAAAATAAACATCTCTATGGGCAGTAGTATCCAGTCATATGATGACTAAAGACTAAAGAACAATGAGGACATCAACAGGACTTCTTTTTCTAAAAAACTGTCCTTTGGTCTGTTCATCCCTAAAATTCTCCATCCGTCAACCAGCTGGCTTCAGCATGGAGCTCCCACCCGGTGCTCATGCTCATCTTGTTCTCTCTCATTCAGATGCAACACACACACACACACACACACCCACACGCACACACACACACTCACACACACTCAGCTCACAGACCCACTCAACATACTTGCTCAGCGTCTGGACAGGTCACCTCCTGTGAGGAAGAGGCACAGAGAGACGGATGGAGTTGTAACTTCATGGTTAGCATGAATCAAGAAGAAAAATGCTGTCACTGTAGAAAAAAGATAAGAGAGTGATTTCCTCTAAGGCCGGCGACACACTGATGATTTTAGGACTGTTCACCTAACAATCTGAGGGAGTGCTCTTAATACAGGGTGTGTTGTAACTAAATATTCATCAAAATTAGACTCAAGTATCTGGTGTTAAATGGATCCTTTCACTGCTGATTGAGACTGAGCCTCTCCAATCATGACTAACGAGTCAGCACCCAGCGGTGTCCACAGTCCGTTAGTGTAGTGTTCTTTATACCCCACAGCAAACCCCCCCATTCAATCAGCTGGTTTCCACAGCCTACCCCTTGTTCCATCTCTGACTCTGCAGGTTTGCTGCAGTGGGAATAGTGTAAGAACTATTAAAACAGGGAGCAAATCAGCATCAGGCAGGCGATATAATCTGTCGTTGCTCCTCCTGCTGTCTTGTAAACTCACCATTACCTTGCTAAGTTGTGGCTCAAAGGGCCGTTTACACCTCAATGAAAACGTCCGAAAATGAAGAGTTTACGTTGCGTTTGCACCTTCCATTTACACGAGAACGTAGTGCCTGACTACACAAACTTTTGAAACCGGGGTCCAGAGTGAACAAGTTTTGAAAATGTTTTTGTTGTAATCTCCGTGTAAACAGGGATCCCCGTTGTCAGGGAAAACAGGGACTCACGATGCACGCGCAGTACTCAGATAAAGGTTGCACGCACACCTAGGAACAACAACAGCTATGGCCAACTACCGAGCAACATTTGTGCTGCTAACTGTGCTAGGTATCACTGCTCCAACAACATGTGTTTTTTTTGCGTCAATACTCTGACCAGCAGAGACGCATTTGTTTTATTCGCCAAGGGCACTACAAACATACATCGCCAACTACTGGCCTCGCATGCACACTACTAAGTTTTCAGTCGTTCTCGTTGATCCATGTGAACGTGCATCGTTATCACACCGTCTCCGTGTGAACGCAGAAAGCTTTTAAAAACACAAAGGAAACTGTAAGCTGGCCCTAACAAGACCTTTATGATCTCGTGTGTGAAGTCGCTCAGGGGTGCATTCTGCTGCACGGTGCCTTAAATATGCTTCTGGTGGCCGAGGACATGCACAGTTGGTCAGAACAAAGCGGCAGATGTGACACCAGGCAGGTGCACTATGTGGAAATTGGGAGTAAAAGAGGAGCTGATAAGCAGGAGGGCTCCGCAGCCATAAGAGCTAAATCCTGTTGATCCAGAAGATCAAATTTGTTCTTCAGCTGGATGTTTTAGGGTGGATCTTCTCCTTACTTGTTACTTGCATTGACTATGGTTCACGACTCTTGATAGCTCTGAGGGTTCGTTTGTGGCAGTGACAGCAGAAGGAGCATCAGCAGCGGTGAGCCCAGCAGAGGCCTGGTCCAGACCAGATGCTGCTCTGGTACCGGCAGAGTCATCAGCAGCAGGAGGACAGGCTGAGATGTGATGAACACGGCACTGACAGAGGCAGATTGTGCTTGGCCAAAAATAATAGTGTCCCTACGCTTCTTAGCTCCCTGGATTCGATAAAGAGTGGATATCTTTTTATCCAGCTCAGCTGTTTTGTCAATCAGATGGGCACAGCTTCCACATCTGGACAGAGGCATAGATTTAAGATGACGAATGTTGGTGTCTGAAAGGGTGCATGGGTGAGAAAAGGTTTCACTTTGAGATGTATAGTTCACTTTGATCTACTGGAAATAACCCACATCCACCATAGCAATAGCTAGCCCTTGAAGCTAAATTAAAAAGTGGCACCAGCATCAGCCAGCAACTCCAACTTAAAAAACGTAAAAGCTAATAAAAATGTGTAAAGTGTACAACAAGACTATTTTAGTAGCACAACTTATATGCTGTGCAACTGTCTGTGGCCACAGTGAAAATCATCACATGCAGTCTAGCTGAATGTCTGAAATATGTACTCAGAGAATAGTGGCATCGAAAATAGGTTAAAATTTCCTTAAATCTGTATTTTTTTACATTCTTCAAACTCGTTAAAGGGATAGCCCTTTTTTTTAACTTGGTAAAACAATTCTGCTGGACTTCTCTGGTCCTGATGGGTAAGTTTGGCACTGCAAACACGATGTTCTGTTGATGCAGAGGGGGAATCCTGATGTTCATGTTTAAAACAACAAGACAAAGTGGGCAAAGGCTCATAGCACGTGACAGGAAATCAGTCCTATTGCCATTAGTTTTTCCTGGCATTACATACGGTAATCTAAATATTCAAGACAGTTGGATTTATATTTGTGCTCTCGTGACGACCAATTGACTCCACTGCAGCACTCTGTCCTGAACAGTTGATAAGAGCAGAGCTGTGTGTTGCTGACAAGAGGATACCCAAAGTAGGTTCAGACTCAGGGCACTTTGTTGAGACAAAGAGAAACTCTGTAAAGAATCTTAGATAGGTTTTTGTGTAGTTTTACCCTAAAAATGGGGTCATATGAAGCCTTCTGTGGCACTTCGTACTGCTAAGTATGTGGCAGTAGCCTCCCCTCAGGGACAAAGCTGACCAGTTGGTATAGTGAAACTATATTTACAGGCGCCACAGGCCTTGAGCAATCCCACTTTAAAAAAAAAACAAATATCCCTTTAAGATTGAAACATGAGGGCACAAGTAGCCTATTCGTTACATCTGTGCACCTAATGTACACATGCTGCTGTCCTTGAAGTGGGTGAGCAGGTTTCAAATTGGACATTTTGCTTCTTTCCTGCAAATCAGAACTAACTCTGTTTCTCCTTGATTGCTGACTTATAAACTTTCCTGTTTGAGTTCAGGCAAAAAAGCTCAGAATTAATCTTTGAAAAAAAAAGAAAGAAAATCACTTAATGTGTAGCCGGCCTGAAATATTACAAGAGGAGTGCTTATGAGGTTTTTGTACAAATGAAAATGAATAATAGATTCATGATTTTAAAAAGTGACTTTGAAGACAAACAACTTTGGGAGAATCAAGCAAAATGTTAGCATGAGAGGCAGCAGCCGTCTCAATTATCCTGACATCAGTGTAAACACCATATCCAAGTCTGTTATTTGTCCTGTCCTGTGATTTTAATGAGTCTGTGTAGGAAGCATCAGAGGAGAAATGATCAAACCTGAAGGGTTGGATAATATGAGTATCTGTGTGTTTGTGTGTGTGACCCCACACTATCAAAGATTGATTACCGTATCGACCGGATCCCTCAGACGTGATGTCTGCGTGTGTGCAGTGCTGAAGGCGAATATGAGCTGGGGGGATGTTCTGTGTGTCCTGCGTGGCTCCATCCAATTAACTAACGCAATCAGCCATGTTGATGAATGGATTAGTGCGTAATTGCTTCAGAGGTGGGATCCTTGATTGAATTATTCATGGTGGGAAAAGGCAAACGTATGTTTCACTCAGATTATTTTGTACATGCACGCATGAACCTGTGTAAAAGCACACGTCAGTGACCGTCAGTGTGCATGTGAGCAAGTGTGTGTTAGTGTGTGACTATATGTAGTGTCAATGTAAAGTGACTAAAACCATGTATTGACGGAGGGGGAGACACACTAGCAGGTAGTTTAGTAGAAAAATCTTCACTTTGATTTAAACTGAACCACTGAGTTAAAGTAGAGCTCTACATGGATCTTCTGCTTCAGGTAACACCTGCGCTGTATTTCAGTGTGTTTCTGCATCACTGGAGATAAAAAACAAGCATCAGTCTGACATGACCAGAGCGACCACAGTCCTGTTTGAACACCTGCTGTGAAAACACTGACTGAGGTGTGGCACGAAATGTGCATCAAGCTCAAAGGCTGCAGCTTAAAAACAGCAGAGCCCTGTGTTCAAAGAGCTGATAACAGAACAAGTGTGACTGATTTTATTCTGGATTTATTCAGCTCTTTAAAGCTGACATAATCTTTATTACTACTTGTTGTCAAAGCGAGTACCTTTTAAACCTAACATGGAGAATTTTACTGTATCTATCCAACCTTTAAAGTAAAATCCATGCAGTCTGGATATTGATTATTTCAGTCTTGAGGATAATATGAATCACAGCAGTTAAGTTCGTGAATAATATCTGACACTTTAAACTGAAGAAACAACAAATTGGTCACCTATTTCTATCCACCCAATAAGTTTTCTGTTTCTCATTTTACTTAAAAGTCAAATGACTGAATTTACTTCGACGACAAAAGTAGATAACATAGAGTATATCCTGCATATACATTACTGTAAATGCTACTTCAGGACACAAAACTCCAAACTTTACCAAATGATTGAGCTGAAATCATTTTTCATACACAAATATGCATTTAACAAGGTGTTGTTATGCTTTTTTGAGTTTTAAATTCTCTTTAGCATTTAACATGTCTCCACTGTAAGACAGAGTACTTCTCGAGTACACCAGAGAGTCCCAGGAGGGCATGAGGCTCTGTCAGCTTTCAGGTTGTTGTAATTTGCCTCTTCCATCTTTACTGAAACAATGATTATACACTAAATACTTTCTTTAAAGTTCTTTGCAAAAGAATGTATGTATTAGCCCATTTGTCTTGGTGTCATTAAAACACTGTCTAGTTTCCATGTACAGAGTAAACCTGATACTCCTGTATTCTCTCTCCCTGGTCTGTTAGAGCTCCCACCACTTTAAGGCTCCCTCCCCTTTGTGTGTCCAGTCCCCTCTGATTGGTTAACAGGTCACTGTTTTAAACTGACTATGAAACAATGGTAGGATGTCACAATGGTAGGTGTTTGGGGGGAGTTATCAGCAGCTGCTGGCGTTGCATAAAGGGGGACTCACACAATGGCTAAAATCAACACAACAGTGCTCACATGAATAATTTTAACTGGTTGATTGCTTGACCATTTTGGCTTGGCTTTACAGCTTATGCATATATCTAATCTGGAAAACTGCTTCTTTTTTGTTGTTGTGATGTTATTGTACACTGTATGTTTTCTTCACTCTCTTCTCTTATTATATTTATTATTTTTTATCATCTCAAAGCCTCCTGTGGACAAGTGTTGCGAATTAGCACCTGGGCTAAAACATTCAAATAATGCATCTGGTTTGTCCAATGTAATTTTGATGTCCACATCGAATAAACAATAAATAAATAAATAAAAAGGGAGAGATCTTAATGCTGCAGATTCTGTCTTCTTCACAGAGCTTTCTAGGAGAGACAAAATAAATACACTAAAGGACTTCTAAACTCAAATGAATGCATAACATGGGCTATTTAAATTATTAGAGAAGTAAAAGTTTTGTCAAGGGATTAATGCGCATCAACATGCTAAATAACTTAACAGCTCTCAGGCTTACTCTAAGATGATGCAGCAGAAGGACTGTGTACAGTGTTATCCAATCAGCATGACATTTTACTAATACTTTAGAAGGTTTCACCATTCAATTACAGCAATAAAAAAAGTAAAGTCATAAAATAAAGTAATAACATACGTCACAGAGCAACAATAAGCTGTGATAAAGTCAGTGATATAATTTGCACACCAGCATCTGTGTGCTCAACATACCTAGAAACCTTAAATTAGCCTGTTCTTCACAAACTTAAAGAGGTCATGTATTGATTGAATGATCATAAAAGTATGCTCAAAGTTGCAATTGATTATAAAAACAAGTAGTTTTCACATACTGAGTACCCCTGATCCACCTCTATTCTCATTCTGAGGTGCTCTGTTGGAGCTCCTGTGACTTAAAGGCTTCTTTCCCCACACGGGTCCACTTTGTTCTGAAAGACTGACGGCTCATTTCTGTGGTAACTGGTCAGGTCAGTGTTGTTTAGTGCTGTGTCTTCATTGGCTCTGCATTCTCTTGACAGTCTGTGCTCTGCACTGGGACTGCCACCCTAAGCCACTGAGCTCAAACTACTGATATAACATTACTGCTGTAGGTTTATTCTGCTGTTTTAGGCAGCTACTGGTGCTGTTTACAGGGGGAGAGGAAGAGGTCCTGAAGGTCCGGAAGACTTGGTTGTCTCTACTAAGTACTCTATCATATGAGGGAAAAGTAAAACACACTTTAGGATAAAATAAACCCTTTAAATAATCTTACTGGGTGTAGAAAATGGAAATCCGTCTTTATTCGGGGGAATAAATTAAAGGCAGGCGAAAATCCTGTTTTTTGTGTTAAAATTTGTTTTCTATCATTTCTGATTTAGGTGTGCACTTTTCCTGTACGTAGTTGTCTTATACATTCTTCACCCTCTCCTCTACTTTCTCCCCATTAGGGACATGCCAAGAACATGGATGTCATGTCTCTGTGTCTGCTGAGAGTGTGAAGTGTGTAAACATGTGTCCCCTGCAGAGATTTTTACATTTATTTAAATTCTGTGTCGCTCGCAATGACAGGAGGGATGCACATGCAAATCCTCGCAGCCACACTCATTAATTCCCACCTTGGCAGCTCGTGCACTCGCAGCTGTGTATGACAGGCAGGACGACCGGCTCGCTCTCCCCGCTCTCACACCGCAGGCTGAGGAAACGGACCGGGTTGTCAGGGTCCAAGCGGTAACTGCAGCACTCACACACTGACTGGAGGTAGGGCTCCTGTATGAAGGGAGGAGAGGAGGGTAAAATGAAATGATGAGGAGGATAAGTGGAGAAAAAGGAGAAGAAGAGGTGAAAGAAGAGCCAGAGGGATAAGGTGGTGCTAGCCAATTAGTAGAGTGGAATATGTTGGGTGGGTGGTGAAATTCGAGGAGGGGAGGTTGTAAGAGAAACACAAAAAATAAGAGAGAGGAGGAAAATAAAGAAGAGGCAGAAGAGGCTCAGAGATGGAATAGAAATCAGTAAAAGGGGAAGGAGCGTATTAGCAGAATAGAAAGATAGATGTATCTCAATATGAAACTACAATATGAGACGCAATATTAAACTACATCATGACACGGAATGAACTGAACACAGTGATGAACATGAAGATGTTCTCATAATACAAAAATGTCCTGAATAAAGCTGCAAACACAGAAATGATCCTATGTTGCATCTGAAAATGAAAACTACACAAGAGAAAATGGTATAAAGCTCAGGTAAAAATGAATTTTATCCCTTTGAAAAACAAATCCTCTAAAAAGCCAGATGGGCAAAGTTAATGAACAGCTGCAAGAAAGTCGAGTATTTCTCAGCTCATGACCCATTTTTGTTTGACCAGAGTTCAAATTACATTAATAAAACCGAAAACAATCAAATTTACTTCTGCTTTTTGCATTATTGCTTACATCTTTGCCTCAAGTATTTGCATCTCTCAGAATAATCTGAATATTTTCCGCATTTATACAATAACTCGGATCAATGCAGCTTCAGAAAATCATGCTTATTCAACAAAAAGTATATTTTTTCTTTGAATAATACTAGGATCAGAGGTTTTCTTTGGACATTGAAAAATGTATCCTAGCCACCTAATTTAATATGAATGCTTATCCAAGACTTTTGTGTCTCTGCAGAAAAGACAAACATATCAAATATTGGTAAAGGACCTCTTTCACAATACATGTAATTTTGCCCACAGCCCAATTTTTTGTTTATTGTGTGGTATTTGTAGTACACCCAGAGACTCCCAAGAATATATCTTTAGAAAATCCAAAAGTCATCCAGGGCCTGTACTATGACCTATTTTATGATCATTGCCATAGGTGTGAGCCAGGGTGCACACTTTACCCCAAAACTTACTCAAACACAAATAATAAATCATCAAATTGGGTCAAATCACCTTCACTGAAGTCTGGTGCATCTTTTGAAATCAAATGTAAAGCTAAGTATTACAATTGAAAGAAGTTATTGAATTTTAACTGGAAAAAAGTTAGGTTTTTTTATGATTTTTTCAACAAATTCAATTCTTTGGAGATGTGTCTGAACAACTTACAGTTGCTGTACACCTAAAATACTTACACATTATTTGGCCACATATATATTCTCAAAGTGGGAAAAAAATCATCAAATTCTGAGACCGGTAAAGTTGTTCAATTAGCAGGTTGGGTTACTGTGGTAGAATCAGGATACTGTTCCATATCTTGTATATCAGGGAACCTTTAAAGATTTGTTCAGAATTCATCCTTTAAGTATGATTTCTTTTAGAATTTGAATGCTAGATTCAAAACAAACATTTCACATGAAATGTTATTCATTTTAATATTGAACAGCCACAAAGGGCCTGTATATTATGCCTTTGTGATGAGATAATAATGAGCCATTGATACAAGTAAAAACCGATGCAGTTTTGGATTGTTGTAATCAGATTGTATATATCTACAATGACAGCAATACATAAACATTACTTCTGTCAATTTCTGTTTCTAGTACTTATATATACATGTAATCTGTTTTATGGCCTTCGTGTCTTTTTGCATAGCAACGGCTTGGACAATTTTAATTTGTAGACTGGAACTATAGTGAGGGAAAGGGGATCTGAGAAATCCATAAGATGTATGATTGGCTGGTTATTTCATAGAATGGAGTCTTTGAATTTGCTTGTGTATGGTTGGAGGGGTTTCTGATTTTGAAAATGTTTATAATATCCCAAATAATAGATTACAGATGCAACATGTGCACACATGCCAGAGGTTCTCTTTCCAGCAGGACAGAGACAATAATATGCCCTCACAGGATCATCTGATGCATTCTTGTCAAATTGAATCCAAACATTGTATTTTATTTGAGATCTGTGACGAGAATGAATCTGTCCCCTAATGAGATCAGCATCATGCTGGTAAACCCAAATCTCATAGTCACCATCATTTTTTTGATGCTCAGCAATGTAGCCAGGGGACTGTTTGATTTGGTATGTACCGCATGTTGTGGTCTCAAGGTATTCCAGATCCACATGAGGGAACGAGATATCAGATGATTCAAGCTTCTGCCATTCACTACGAGCTCTACGTGACATATTTGTTTTTTATTTTTCAAACCTTTCATGGAATCAAATGACCATGCTTACTAATCTTTCCCAAGCTACACTGTCAAGATATTTTCATACAATTGCAGATATTTTGAAAAAAAAAAATGATGGTATATATATATATATAAAATACAATGTTTGGATTCAATTTGACAAGAATGCATCAGATGATCCTGTGAAGGCATATTATTGTCTCTGTCCTGCTGGAAAGAGAACCTCTGGCATGTGTGCACATGTTGCATCTGTAATCTATTATTTGGGATATTATAAACACTTTCAAAATCAGAAACCCCTCCAACCATACACAAGCAAATTCAAAGACTCCATTCTATGAAATAACCAGCCAATCATACATCTTATGGATTTCTCAGATCCCCTTTCCCTCACTATAGTTCCAGTCTACAAATTAAAATTGTCCAAGCCGTTGCTATGCAAAAAGACACGAAGGCCATAAAACAGATTACATGTATATATAAGTACTAGAAACAGAAATTGACAGAAGTAATGTTTATGTATTGCTGTCATTGTAGATATATACAATCTGATTACAACAATCCAAAACTGCATCGGTTTTTACTTGTATCAATGGCTCATTATTATCTCATCACAAAGGCATAATATACAGGCCCTTTGTGGCTGTTCAATATTAAAATGAATAACATTTCATGTGAAATGTTTGTTTTGAATCTAGCATTCAAATTCTAAAAGAAATCATACTTAAAGGATGAATTCTGAACAACTCGTTAAAGGTTCCCTGATATGCAAGATATGGAACAGTATCCTGATTCTACCACAGTAACCCAACCTGTTAATTGAACAACTTTACCGGTCTCAGAATTTGATGATTTTTTTCCCACTTTGAGAATATATATGTGGCCAAATAATTTGTAAGTATTTTAGGTGTACAGCAACTGTAAGTTGGTCAGACACATCTCCAAAGAATTGAATTTGTTGAAAAAATCATAAAAAAACCTAACTTTTTTCCAGTTAAAATTCAATAACTTCTTTCAATTGTAATACTTAGCTTTACATTTGATTTCAAAAGATGCACCAGACTTCAGTGAAGGTGATTTGACCCAATTGATTTATTATTTGTGTTTGAGTAAGTTTTGGGGTAAAGTGTGCACCCTGGCTCACACCTATGGCAATGATCATAAAATAGGTCATAGTACAGGCCCTGGATGACTTTTGGATTTTCTAAAGGTATATTCTTGGGAGTCTCTGGGTGTACTACAAATACCACACAATAAACAAAAAATTGGGCTGTGGGCAAAATTACATGTATTGTGAAAGAGGTCCTTTCAAACTTTAAATGACATAACCTCCTTTAGCCTTTGCATGTCTTCTTTAACACTGCTCTTTAAGTTTTCCAAGAGAGGTTTGTGTTCCTAACTTTCCTCACAACTAAGCTAAGTCCACCATGTTTGTTCGTTAACTGTTTATGTTGTCTTGGTTGTGTTCAAACTTTGGCTGTTTACTCAGCTTTTAAGTATTACCACTAATACTACAACTACTTAACCTTGCACTGCAGCTGGATCTGCCGAATTACCTCCGCCAAAGAGGTTATGTTTTTGCTGGCGTTTATCTGTCTGTCTGTTTGTTTGTTTGTGTTCAAAATAACTTGAAAAGTTCTGAACAGATTTGGATGAAATTTTCAGGAATTGTCAGAAATGGGATATGGAAGAACTGATTAAATTTTGGGGGTGATCCGGATCACCGTCTGCATCCAGGAATTTTTTCAAGGATTCTTTAACATTGCCAGATAGGACAGTTTTCTCCAAAGTGGACCGAAGCTGCTTGGCGGAGGTCTGCGCTCTCTGAGTGCTTTTCTAGTTCATTGTCTGTAATCAAGCAGGCCCATTTTGCCAAGCTCCGATCTACAACTGTTAGTGGCAAGACCCAATTAGAGACATTTAGAGCAAGAGGACGTGGGAACTACGAGCAAGAAAACAGCAGGACTGTCACACATTAGCATAGATGCTAACAGCTTCAGTAGCAGTTCAATCAGATCCAGACAGTATTTCATTTATGAAAAAAACAAACTTGCTCCACTTCCAACATGTTTTGCAGAGTGTTTAATTAACAAAGTGGCTTATGTTCTGTCCTTTAGACCACAGCAGTAGTGCCTGCCTACTACATTATCTGACTGGCCCGCAATTAATTTGACTGAAGGAACAATCGGCCAATCATCTGCCAGATATGCCTCTGCAAGGGTCTGCCCATTACAAACACTTTCTACGGGCTCTTTCCCAGATGGACTAGTGAACTACATAGAACGATCCAATCGGGTGTATCAGGTTAACTACTGCTACTACTAAGAAATGAGGACGTTTCCAGTTTGGGACAAAAACAAACAAACATAAAACCTGTAAAACTGGAATATTATGGTGCTTTTCCACTACATGGTATGAGCTTGACTTTACTCAGTTGTTTTAGTTTTCCAGTTGGGGTCATACCTGATACCTGGAACAGATTGTAATAATCACCTCCAGCAGGATTCATAGTGAGCTAAGTGGAGACTAAACGTGACGCGGAGACACTACTGACAGCTGAATGGTCAGAGTATCACCAGGAGTTGGGGGTGTTGATGTGGAAATGGAATGACCCCCCACTGTCGGCTCTGGGATGCTGTATGACTCCCCAAACTCTCCTCTGCTTAAAGAGCATGTTGTATTGCTGCCTCCAACTGCCTCTGGAACAACATTCATCCCCAAACTGTTACAATAAGCCACAAAGGGATGGGCAGCTCTATCCCTTCTGTTTCCTCCTTTGTGGTTGTGAGTATGTCACCATAGATTCCCGCCCCTACTTATTACATCTCAAATATTTTACTTGCATGCAGACTTTGTGGCTGTGAAAATACTCTGACAGGTGATAAACTTAAAAATGAGCCGAACGGTTCAGCATTCAGGCGAAAGTTTGTGAATCAGTTGGCAGTTTTACTTTTCTCTGACTTTTGAAATACAAAAGCAGCCTTGGTGATTTGCAGGATAGAAAGCAACCTCTTCAAGGTCTTTTTTCATGTGTCCTATTAGGAGATTGTGCATAAGTACGATGGGTGCTTGCAGAAAATGGAAGATGATTGGAGGAGAAGGAGTTGAGAGGAAAAAGGAGGTGCCGGATCACGCGTTCAAAGCACCTTCTACTTCAATTGCATTTTTATTCCTTAAAACACTGAGAAATCTTCACTCTGTCAGTCTGTATACATTAAAAGTTCGACCAATAGTGTGGGAGAAAGTATGTGAATAATGTGATTTTATTTCTACTGCCTCTAGTCTTCTCTTAATCAATGAAAACACATTTCTCTGCACTGCCTAGTCACCACTAACCATCCCTAGTTTCCACAGTAACAGGAGGTAATAATGACACATTTGGCTGTGCTGATGTTTATTTTTACTAATCTGACCGGCTCTGTTGTTACAGTGGAGATCTACTGATGCCATAGAAGATCAAAGTCACCATGGTGATGAAGTAATGAGCTTGCTGTCTTGTGAGGACACAAAAAGACAACATGTGAAAGCAGAAAAAAGAAAACTCCAACATGTGACCCCTGTGCTAGACTCAGAACATCTATATTTAGATGAGCGGTGACTCAACTGCTGAATTATGTATTTTTGTTTACCTGCCTTCATGTCATCTATGTGAAAGGTTTTTAAATTTAACTTCAGTTGACACAAGTCAGAGACGGTTAGCTGTTACCCACAGGTGTGTTGATGGTCTTTATTTACCCGTGAAAAAGTGACAATAGAGCAGGTTAAGGCAGTGAAAGGGCAAATGTTTGGCATAATTTTGTCCTGAAATCATATTCAGCACTCTCATACCAGAGGGGTGCAATGCCTGGGAGGGTAATTAATAAAATCAGCTATGTCATTTTTTTAATATAATATTTATTGGACCTTTTTGCCTTATTAGACTCAACAACCAAAGATAGGACATATTGGTAAGAGAGGGTAAAACATGCATCAAATGAGATAACCATTTTTGTCTCACTATGCAATAACTTTTAGACTGGGCACACTTGTGCTATGCACTGTCTGCATCTCCCTGCTGTAACAGCCATGTCAGTCTTTATTAATGTTCCCAATGTTAAGGTACTGTGGCCAACGAGGGCAAACAGCCAACAACATTAATGCAAGACTCCTACGTATATTTCCCACTTTTGATGGTAAAAGGAAAACAGAAACATGATAAAGTCACGTAGCCTGCCCGTCAGCCCCCAAAAATTAATGAAAGAGGAATGGGACAGATTTATCTTTGCCATTCAGAAACTTGGACAGTTTTTCTCAATACCTTTAGTTAACATGGCTCTCCATCCTTCACTTTTTATTTTGGCTGAGATACTGTACACTTGAATGGCAGTAAAAAAAATAAAAAAAACTCAAGCCACCCCATCTCAGTTCTTGGCATATTTGACATGGCTACCACGGACACGTGACTCAGCATTAATGAGAGTAGTAGCTAACATACATCCAGTCTAAAATCAAATGTCCTCAGCAACCACTGCATCAAGGACGGAAGGTTTTTTTGATTGCTTCACATCACTGTGAAGAACTTCATGGAAAAATGCTGTCAAAGCTTGAAAGTTTTTTGCAGTTTACGGCAACATATGTCATCAAGAGCAGCTTTAGAATCCTGAAAGTAGAGACACATAGAAGAGAAAAGTTAATATATTCTGGTCATGTCCATAGCTCAGTGCATTCTGGAGAAAAATGCTTGATGCTTTAAAAGTCTTTCCACAGGACATTCCTCAAGACCCCAGAGTAGCACTCCAGGGAGTAACACCTTCAGTTCTGAAGGGAAGGCCCTTACAATGTATAATGGATCAAAAAAGTGCCAGATGGAACAAACAACATACCTTCTAAAACTTCGGAAAGACGTCTTTACTGCTTGTTGGAGACCTGTAATGCCTTTACTGTTACAGTGAGGGTTGTTTGTGTCATGAGATATTTTGCCTGAGACCAACATTAAACTCGGCACCTAAATTCTTATTAATGACGTCCTCAACTGGACAAGATGTTTTCTTCTACCATGCACTGAAATTATGTGTATTATGTAATATTTTTCTTTCTTTCCCCTTGTTCATTTCATTACTCTTTACCATCTTGCTTTTTATTACTTTTAATGTTATTGTGCTATATTTAATTGGCTTGGGAGCTGAATATTATGAGTACAAATGTCTACTCAATGTAAGCAATTAATGATTCTGTAGTGCTGGATAAAAGGAGGAAATGCCTGTGCTGTGGTTTTGTCATTCAGATGAAAAAAAAAAAAAAAAATAGGTTCCTATTTCTGTGGAAACAGTCGGACAGCACTTGTTTATACAGTAACCACTTTACAAAAAGTAAGGCTACAATTATCCA
The DNA here is from genome assembly GCA_037902135.1 of Cetoscarus ocellatus. Lineage (NCBI taxonomy): Eukaryota > Metazoa > Chordata > Actinopteri > Labriformes > Labridae > Cetoscarus > Cetoscarus ocellatus. Next base: position 3,070,081 of record JBAMNC010000760.1, on the reverse strand, counting down.
GCTATTTACAATGTGCATACCTGGCTCATACAACGAAATATCAACCACTGCAAACTGTCATAGCTCAGGCTTGAAATTAGCAGTTTGGCTGCACAGTGAGATTTGGGTTGATAGCCATATTTATTGACCTTGCAGTTCAAATGGATCTGTCTGATTCAATGTCTGTAATCAGGCTGATTCATCTTGCCAAGTTCCAATCTATTAGGATTTTGAGTGTCCTAAAGTGGGACAGCCCAATCAACATCCTTTAGAGAACTAAGAGGTGGGAGCTATGAGAGAGACGACAGCAGGAAGTGACTGCTCATACTGAGATTAGCATAGATGCTACCAGCTTCAGAAGCAGTTTTATCAGATCTGAATCAAATCCGACTGGCCCGTAATTAATGTGATTTACGGAGAGATTGTCTAATCACCTGCTGGATATGATGTTGAAAGGTTCTGCCCATTACAAACACTGTCTATGGGCTCTTTCCCAGATGGACTTGTGAAATATGCTGAACGGTCCATCTGGTGTGTCAGGTTACACTGCTATGTTGAATTGAAGTTCTCGGATTATACCACCGTCATCGGCCTGGTTTCAAAAAATGATGAAACTTCATATTGTTGAAAGAAATCTTGTGGACTGGTGCACAGAAAACAATTTAAGGCTCAATGTCAGTAAAATCAAAGAGCTGACAGTTGATTTTAGAGAAAAGGAGGCAAAGACACACAACCCTGTCTACATCAGTGGAGCTGAGGTGGAGCAAGTAGGAAGTTTTAAGTTCCTGGGAGTCAACATAAGAGAGAACCTGTCTTGAACTTCACATGTCTCTGCCCTGGTTAAAAAAGCTTAGAAACGGCTGAAAAAAAAATTAGAAAAGCAAAATTCCCACGACAAGTTCTGGTCAACTTTTACAAAGGAGCAATTGAAAGAATCCTGACTGGAAACTTCACGAACTGGCATGGGATGTGCTTGGCCCAGGACAGGAAGACTGCAAAGAGTGATAAAAACTGCCTAAAACATCATCGGTAACCATCTTCTGAGCATCGGTGATATCAGGGAGGTGAGGTGCCTACGCAGAACCCAGAGGATACTGGAGGACAACACCCACCCCACCACAGCCTGTTCACCCTGCTGCCATCAGGCAAAAGATACAGAAGTATCCGCTGTACCACCGGACTGCAGAACAGCTTTGTCCCTTAGGCTGTGAGATTGCTGAATGCACCATCTGCACTCTCCATGTCTCATGGCTTTGTTTTGGTTTGTTTTGCTTTGGAGCCACAGTTTAATGTCATTGTGCAACCTGTTGCACAATGACAAACTTCGTTGTATCCTTATATACAAAACCCAAAACCAGTGAAGTTGGCACGTTGTGTAAATCGTAAATAAAAACAGAATACAATGATTTGCAAATCCCTTTCAACCTATATTCAATTGAATACACAGCAAAGACAAGATACTTAACGTTCGAACTGGTAAACTGTGTTATTTTTTGCAAATATTGGCTCATTTTGAATTTGATGCCTGCAACATGTTTCAAAAAAGCTGACACAAGTGGCGAAAAAGACTGAGAAAGTTGAGGAATGCTCATCAAACACTTATTTGGAACATCCCACAGGTGAACAGGCTAATAGAGAACAGGTGGGTGCCATGATTGGGTATAAAAGCAGCTTCCCTGAAATGGTCAGTCATTCACAAACAAGGATGGGGCGAGGGTCACCACTTTGTGAACAAATGCGTGAGCAAATTGTCGAACAGTTTAAGAACAACATTTCTCAACGAGCTATTGCAAGGAATTTAGGGATTTCATCATCTACGGTCCGTAATATCATCAAAAGGTTCAGAGAATCTGGAGAAATTACTGCACGTAAGCGGCAAGGCCGAAAACCAACATTGAATGTTGTGTAAAGGATATCACCACATGGGCTCAGGAACACTTCAGAAAACCACTGTCAGTAACTACAGTTCGTCGCTACATCTGTAAGTGCAAGTTAAAACTCTACTATGCAAAGCGAAAGCCATTTATCAACAACACCCAGAAACACCGCCGGCTTCGCTGGGCTCAAGCTCATCTAAGATGGACTGATGCAAAGTGGAAAAGTGTTCTGTGGTCTGACGAGTCCACATTTCAAATTGTTTTTGGAAAGTGTGGTCGTCGTGTCCTCTGGACCAAAGAGGAAAAGAACCAGCCGGACTGTTATAGGCGCAAAGTTCAAAAGCCAGCATCTGTGATGGTATGGGGGTGTATTAGTGCCCAAGGCATGGGTAACTTAAACATCTGTGAAGGCACCATTAATGCTGAAAGGTTCATACAGGTTTTGGAGCAACATATGTTGCCATCCAAGCAACGTCTTTTTCATGGACGCCCCTGCTTATTTCAGCAAGACAATGCCAAGCCACATCCTGTATGTGTTACAACAGCGTGGCTTCGTAGTAAAAGAGTGCGGGTACTAGACTGGCCTGCCTGTAGTCCAGACCTGTCCCCCATTGAAAATGTGTGGCGCATTATGAAGCGTAAAATACAACAACGGAGACCCCGGACTGTTGAACAACTTAAGCTGTACATCAAGCAAGAATGGGAAAGAATTCCACCCGAAAAGCTTCAAAAATTGGTCTCCTCAGTTCCCAAACGTTTACTGAGTGTTGTTAAAAGGAAAGGCGATGTAACACAGTGGTAAAAATGCCCCTGTGCCAACTTTTTTGAAACATGTTGCTGCCATTAAATTCTAAGTTGATGATTATTTGCAAAAGAAAATAAAGTTTCTCAGTTCGAACATTAAATATCTTGTCTTTGCAGTGTATTCAATTGAATATAAGTTGAAAAGGATTTGCAAATCATTGTATTCTGTTTTTATTTACGATTTACACAACGTGCCAACTTCACTGGTTTTGGGTTTTGTACCTTTGCAATTAATGGTTTAGTTTGTTTTGACAGAACAAGTGGCTTTGCTAAGATATAAATGGAAATTTATTTTGTTGCCTTTTATGCACTTGGTTTTCATATGTTATTGATTACAGTTTGAAAGACAATTCACTCATAATAAATGCTACATAAACTCAGACTATAAATTGAACTGTATCATTTAGCACAACACTCTGTGTGGCTTTAGTCAAACCTACAGCTCTTCCTGTTCCTCTTTGTCCATTTACTGCCTGTGTAGATTTTAATTGTCTCTCATGTCAGTTCAATACCCGTTAGTCATGTCATACGTTTAGACAGTAATTCCCTCGCTGTATGTGCAGGTGTCTCCTCTTCCCCTTACCTCCAGGATGACATCAGTCCTGGACAGACAGCGTCCCCTGCAGAAGCTGACCTCCACATTGTCAAGCCGACAGTCTCCCTTGGTGATGTTTCTGACCTGCACGTAGCGGCGACACTCTGGCACGGGCTCGCCTGACAGAAACACAGAGGGGAAGAAGAAGAGGGAGGAAATGAGGCAGGGTAGAGTGAAGGGGAATCCAGAGAACAGAGCAAAGGCAACTAAAAGAAACCAGGAGCAAAAATTTCAGACTTTTTCTGTCCTTTGAATTAGCATGAGAAAGAAAGACAAAAGCAGAGAGAAAGACAGCGAGCTGCCTCCGTGGAGCACAGTGACATTGCTATGCTTCCTTGCAGCATGTGACATTTCTTCCACTGGGAGACAGATTAAAGCCCCAATGTAGGTTAAGTAATGTAATCTCTCACTAATTGGGCACTGCAGCACTTGGCTTTCAGTGTCCCATATAATGAACGATAGAAAATTCAAATTGCAGGATGTGAAGTGGTTTGGAAGCCATGAAATGGAACAGAGAGGACTGTATGGTTTTAATCTAATTCTTTAAAAATTAACATGTTTTCCATCAGGTTATTTTTTCTACATTTGCATTTTTCCCACATGGTAACAGACTAAACATTCTTAATAGAGTCCGGTATTTTATTCAATACATTCAATCAGCAGTAGCAGCATTTTTAAAATACATTTCTGCATGTTTGATTGTTTTCCCAGATGTACTTCTAAAGGTTTAGTGAAATATCAAAGTGCTTGCCACTGAAGTCTTGCTAAGTTTCTTTTTATGCATGTCCTTTACAGCAAGACATTATCTATGACTCTGATAACGGCACATGGTCTCAGGGGGTGAGCCATATTAACTCATAAAGGAGTCATAAAGGTGTCAGACAATAAGAAAACTCTGATGCTTTCCCTATTGTTTGATATCAATGGTTCTCCACCAGAGTTATACCTATGGCTGGGCAATATGAACCAAAATTTATATCTATATACATTTTGGTTAAATGGGGATATATTTATATCTATCTTGATATTTTTTCCTTAATAAATAATTCTGAGAAACACATGAAAATAAAGATTAATGTAGGATTTTTTTTATGCAGAATGGATGAAGGCAACAAAAGTTTGAGGTCTGGGACCACAGCTTAACATTTGACATAGTCATCATATTGTGCTTTGACACACTTGAGTGATTTTTCCTTTTCTCCACCTGTCAGGACATTCTCAGCATCTTGATAATTAACAAATGATACTGTCTAAACTTGTATCTTAAAATATGTTGATATTGTTCATAGACTCCACATATCTCCTAGCTCTGGCTGGACCTAAGAGGAGTCAAGCCCCCTCCCTTCATTGCTTTTGAACATAAAAATTATTTTTGATTGTTTTTGCTGCTAAAATCCAAACACTCTCTTTTCCAAAAACCTTTGAAGAAAATATACAGCTAGTAGCCCTGTGGAAAGTGCATTTTAACTGTTTTAGTAAATACACGTATACCTAATTTTGACAACCTCAAAGTTGACGGAGCCGTTTGACCCACCTTAGGCTTCTTTTTTTTGTTTAAATGTGTTTTCTCTTATTCAAATGACCAAACTGACCCTGTATTGGGTCTCTGATTGGTTCACTGACCAATTAATCAGAGAGCCCCCTCTCATAACCAGCAGTCTTGAGTAAGACAAACCTCAGCAGAGTCTCCTGTGCATCATGATGAAATTGCTGTTTTACCACTGACAATCACAAATCAAAGATCTCTATGTGGCTGGAGTTGTCTATCCTTGGTCTAGGGAGTGCCTGTTGTAACAACTAAGCCAAACCAGCGATGTTGTGAATTTCCTGGTGTGGAACATGCTATAATCCTGCACACCAGACTGCATGAGGACATTTTAAAAGTTCAGCCTCGCAGGAAAAATCGTTAAAAGCAAGAAACTGTCAGTTTCACACACACATACAGCTCAACCAAACTACTAGTTTTCGGGATGCTGGTGCATGTGCAAATGGGCTTTTGTTGTACTGACCTGGAAACTGCTTCCTACAGATTGGACAGCAGCTGCCGGGCTCCTCCACCTTGACCTCCCCCTGAAACAGAGATAACAAGTACGACAGAGGAAGCTTTTTAATATTCTCTTTATCAGTTTAGATAGAAACAGACAGGTGTGCAACACAAGAAGTGATAAACAGATATCAAACAATCTCCAGCACCATGCAAACAGCACCAGTCATTTAGGCAGTTAATTTGGGACATGACACTTCATGCCAACATGTCATTCACTGTGTTACAATCTGCAAACACTGAATAAGAAGAACTGTCTGTGAACTAACACCCAGGCATTAAGCAGCCAGTGCTCAAAACAGAGAAGAAAACACATGTGACAGGGCAGGATAAATAAAGGATTTTTGTTTGTCAGCCTAAATGAGAGGGCAGACTGTAGGAAATATCTGGCACACTTCAAAATACCCATTTGGATGCTTATTTGGGGACATTTCTGCTCTTAAGGAGCCTTTTGCTGAGTTGTCAAATCCAACAAAAGGAAGTGCTGAGAGAAAAGCTGCCTATTTTCAAAGCCTTTCACTGGTATAATTTCTTGTCATCCCAGTGACTGTTTTGAATAGATATTTTTACCCATTACCAAATGGGACACTTTCTGTCAATGAGGGTCCTGAATTTTGCCAAGTTTACTTTACATGTAGATGCATGTTTGAAAAATTTAAAGTGATCATATTTTGCCTTGTTTCAGATTTTTATATACAAACTTAATGACTGTTCGAGTATATTCACAATGACTTATGTTAAAAAAGCTTCTAGTTTTCAAATGCTGAGGACCCCTGATCCTCCTCTATTCTCGCTCTGTTAGAACTGATTTTAAGGTTCTTTTATTAGTGTTTAAATCCCTTAATGGTCTTGCTCCTTCTTATTTATCTGGTTTACTTTTACCCCATGAACCCAATAGAGCCCTAAGGTCTTCAGGTAGTGGTCTTCTAATAGTTCCCAAAGTTTGAACTAAAACATACGGTGAAGCTTCATTTTTTGTTATTATGGCCCCCGTCTGTGGAAAAGTCTGCCTGAAGACCTGAGAGCAGCACCTACTATTCATATTTTTAAAAGTAAACTCAAGATCTACCTTTTTAGTCTGGCTTTTAGCTGATTATATTTACTATTATTATTTCATCTTATTTATTTATTTTAACTCTCTTAGTCTGTTTTATTTCTTCATTTCAGTTCAGAATTATTGTTCGGAATTGTATTCTCTGTTAATCGATTTTCATTTCATCAGCCTACTTTAGCAGAGTTTATTATGCATTTGGTGTTTAGCTATCTCATTTTACCATATTATTACTTTAGATTTTATTTCATTTATATGTTTACTGTTTATGTGTTTTTCCCCCCAGTTTTTTTTTTAATCTAATTTCTTCTCATGATTTTATATTGTCTTAGCTCCTGTGTTTCTTGTATTTTCATTGTATTCAATTTTCTACTTTTTATTTATTTTATTGTATTTCATTTTATTTCTTTTCTTTTATGTAAAGCACTTTGTACTACAAGACATTGTATGAATAGTTTGATTTATGGATTGATTGATTGACTTTGTCTGATATGCTCAGATGACACTCCTGACACTTGAAGGCCCCCACATGGGCTCAGTCTGCTCTGATTGGTTAACTGGTCTTCTCTGTGGTAAGTGGTAAGTTTAGCTCAGTTCAACGCCATGTTTTCCACTGCTCGGCATTCTTTCTGCCATCTATACTTTACACTGTTGTAGCCACCCAGAGCTGATGCTGTGAATTACTGAACAGTGGTAGTGCTACGGCCCGCCACGCTCCCCCTCCCCTGTCTAACACACAGAGCTGTGAAATGTTTCAAAAGAGGTGAATCAAAAAGGTTTTGAATGAAGATGACATTGGTAAAACCAACAAGGGATGGATTTCATCGGAACGAGAGGTCTCTTTGTTTTGTCAGGCGATTTGGTGGAGGTAAGGTCGTTCCCATACCTGGATCGTTTGAGTTGTTCAGATACAAGGGGGTGCTCCATGCTTACCACGCTTCATTTGATTACATATGAACGCAGCATTCGATTCCTGTTTCAGTACAAACAGTTTTACTAACTTTAGTTTCCTAAAGTTAGTCAAGCTCATTCAAGCAGGAGAATTTATCCTTGCTCTCTTTGCCTCACTGCTGAAAGTTTCTCTGTGGATGCTTTACAGGTGTAACATTGTACTAAGTTACCATGTCATCTGGTGTCCTCTAAGGCCCACTGTAGATATCAGTCAACATTTAAAGCCCTTCTTCAGTTTGTTTACACTTACATTGTACGGCGTTTCAAACTGTGATGAATGTGTTTATTTTCTCACAGAGGATGCTAAACCTGCACTATTAATCAGTTCAGTGAGTGATTTTGTTGGTCGTAAAGAATGCTAGCTTTTTCCCAAAATGCAGAGCACAACTTGTAGTCATAGCAATGCTGGCCGCGACGTAATGATGTAAGGCCAGCTCAGGCAATATGCAGGACTTGGCCTGGACATCAAATACTGCTGTTGGAACATGAAACGATCCAAAGGAAATACGCAAATTTGTTGCTTTTTTTCAACTGAATCAGAACAAAACAACCAAGCTGTAGGTGTGAAAACCACATAAATAGCAGGTGCATCGTGGTGAAATATGCATTCTTGCAATATCAAGTTCACAAACAAGACATTACCATGAGGGTGGATTACCTTGACCTCTGACCTCCAAAATCTAATTCCTACTTAGTTTGAGTGCACATTCATGCAAAGTCTGAAAGAGAATTCCTAAAAATGACGAGAAATTAGCTCACTAGCCCAAATATGCGTTTTTTGCCTCTACTTAATCATTTGTTTAATTCTATATGTATGTTCATCAGTGTTAATTTTGACAGCACTTTTTAATTTAGTTTTACTTAAAATCTTTTGCTTAAAATATTATTTAGTTTTACTCATAATTTAGTCATCTAAATTGTTGTAATTTTAGTCTAGTTTTAGTTGATGAAATTTCACAACATTTTAGTCATGGAAATCAACTGTAAATTTAGTCGACTAAATTATGAAGTGTACAGTGTAAGGCAATTTTTATGTTTCCTTGAATTTCTGAAGTCATGTTTTACACTTGGATAAAATGAAACATCTTATAACCCTTTATTGAATGCTAGTAAAGTTTGAATGAATAAATTAACAGAAACAAATTGAACTTTTGTGTGAAATGCAGTCACCTTTATTTAGGCTACCTGGCAGAGCATCTCAGTTACAATACCAGAACTGACAACAAACAGTGAACCTGCTCTACATGAATATATCAATTCATAAAGAGAGAAGCTCTGATTGGATCGCTCCACAACTTATCCCACCACCACCAAGCTAAGGCAGCTGTGGTTGGTTGTCCCTCTTAACTCATCCAACCTTTCCACACAACCAAAGTAGCTGTGATTGGATATATTCTTAACTCGTCATTCTTCATGATAGAATTAGGTCTGATTGGAAGAAGTATCTGTCAAACATTTTAGTCTTGTTTTAATCTGTCGCCAAAAATATCAGTTAATTTAGTTTTAGTTTTTGTCAATGTGCATTTGTTTTTGTAAGTTACTGTCTAGTTTTCGTCAAGAGAAAAAAGGTTGTTGACGAAAATAATTAGTCAACAAAATTAACACTGATGTACATGTAGGCCCTTATGTGTAAGTATAGGTATGCGAACGTGTGTGTGTGTCTGTTCGTATGTACTGGTGTACTTGTGTAAATGTCCTTTGACCTCCAAATATGATCACTTCAATCAGAGTTGGCACTTGTGCAAACTTGGAACATGATCCCCCGAAGCTTCAGCAAGCTTGTTCACAACAATTGGTCTAAATGGAGCACCTGAAAATAATGCTTCTGTCTCTGACTATCACCGGCTTTGAGGCATAAAAATAAAAGGACAAAGGCATAATAATTATATATAATGTGAAGCAACAGTCCAGAGTTTGAGTAATCAGAGCAGAGTGTCATGTGGGCCAGGAGATGAGGTCCAACAAAGAAGAGAGGAAACATCAGAGGGGTGCAGGGACAGGCTATCACACTGGTTAAACAGAAAAGAGAAAAGAGCAGGAATTAAACAGCAAAAGTCACATTTAGACCAAAAATAGCGAATGAGAGAGACAGTGACGTAAGGACACAAAGGACACAGACAGAGGCAGCCAGCCACTGAGGCAGAGAGATCCAAACAGTCCAAAGACAGGCAGTATGTCCCGTGGTGTCCCTGTCTGAGAATAGCTGCTGCTAGCATGCAAAGTCTCACACACACACACACACACACACAGAACACTTCCCGTTTCTGCTCACCCCGAGGACTTGTCCACCCACTCCTCGCACTGCCACAAGCCTTCCCTCAGGGGTGCAGAGAGCCCACTCACTTAAGGAGTGGGAGGTCACAAATGCACCGTTTTTAAGCCCTTTAAGTGAAGATGCTGCAAGTGTCTAAATGTCTGTGTGAGATGCAGCAGGAGGTTAAAAAAGTGTGAAAAACAGATCCTTGTTAATTAAAAGGGAAGGCTTCTTGGCATTTAAAATGAAGGGTAGTCAAAAAAGTGTTGTCAACATGCTGTGAGATATATAACAGATTTCTATTAATAAATACAGTGTGGAAGAAAGTTAAAAGGGTTGGTGATTGACAATAAAAGATTGCTTTTATCACCAGAAATGATCTAAAATCCTTCAAAACAGGCTCATAAATAAGGGAGTAGGGCTGCCTGATGATAGAAAAAATTATAATCACAATTATTTTGCCCTAAATTATTTATCACATTGATCAAGAACAGTTACTCATTGATTTTGCAACCAGGCAAAGAATTTACATGATTATATTAACCATATTTTATTAAGAAGCTGCAAGAGCTGTGTGACAAATTCTTCAAATTATTTTGCATTGTCTTAAAAACATATATAAAAGGACTGCTTTCACACAGAAAAAAATCAAAGAGCAATGTGATAATTACTTTATCATTAAGTTATTCTATACTAGAGATGGGCAAGTGGCAGTGCGATGGCCACGTGACCCTCCACCTCACTAATTGCGGTCTATTTCTCATTTTCAAAAATCAACTTATTATTAACATGAAGAAATCATGACAGAATCTAAAAATGTTTCACCCTGAGAAACCAATGCAATGCCATACACAAAATGGATATGTAGGAGAAATATTTCCATAAAATCTAGACTGTCTGTAACTGTTTAAACTTTCACCTTAATAAAGGAACAGAGAAGTCTCCGGCACCTTATTCATCTGTCCGCATTTTCTCTTATTAAGCTTGTGTCTTTTAATATTTATCTCAATGAATGCACATTTGCAGTCCATTTCTTATCTATAATTTATGTCCTTGCACATTCTTTTTCTCTTTTATTTCTCTTACCTTCTACATTTATATGGTATATATTTTCACCTTAATTTAGTACATTGCTATTTTTTCCTGTACAAATGTTTACTAGTTACACTGAGGTGAAGAGAAATGATTTTTTGATTTTTCCGTATGTCCTATACATATGGCAGAAATGGACATTAAAAGTGACTTTTAACTGTTTTGTTTTCTGCAAATAATTACAGAAATTATTTTGACATAACTGTTTCTCTAGATATCTTTTATGAAGTATTCAAATACTATATTAAGTCTTAGTTTGTACCATATTAGGAAAATGGTAAAAGTAATAAACTGCATATGCACTTACAAACTGGTAAAAACTCATTGTTTTATTGCATTTAAAAAGAAGCTTAAATTGGCTTTAATTCAATGTCAGCTGGCTTAGTTGGCTTTGGTTCTATGTCATGCTAGATTAATTGTGCATCATCATTTGTGTTGGAATTACAATAAATTAATGTTGGTATAATCAATTATTTTGACAACTTTATATTGTTATTTTTTTTGTATACATACTTTCTTCCCTTTGAGAGTATCCAACAATTTGCAACAATGTGGCCCTGTGGCACGGAGAAAAGGTTTTCTGTGGCCCTCTTGCTAATCAAAGCTGCCATCCCTGTCCTACAGGCTGTAATATGAATGACAATCAGTGTTTGTCATGTTTTTATAGAGATGGTTTCAGCTGTTTTAAAGGTTTTCTGGAATTAAGCTTTAATAAAACCATTTCATGACCTAGCTAACATTTACATACAAAATTCTGCATGAAAAGAAAGGCTGTCAAATCGGTCAGAACTGGTCTTTGAACAAATGTAGCTGATGGCCCCAGATCTACATCATTGTTCCTGGAAAGACATGTCATTTTGCTTTTTGTTATTTCATAATTCATAGCTATAGAGGAGTGAAAACAAAAAAATATATAATGAACGGGAATGCTAAAGAAACGGACCCTACGCAGAACAGGAGCTGTAGACATGAGGCAAAAAGAAAAGAGAGCATTTAAAAAGATGATCTATGAAGAACTGTTCAGTTCTTTGCACAAAACTGTTTGGATTTCACAGTTACTTTTTACTTCTACATAATCACACCAATGTAAGCTTTCTATACGTTAAACAGAGAATTCATTATTTGAGGCAATCAAACTTTCCATCTAAAACAAATCATGTACAAATGACGAGTTAACGCTGAGTTTATTTCATTCTTGAGCTGCCTCTAGTTGTACAGACTGCATGCATTATTGAAACTTAGTTCAACCCACTCCAGGAGGACCAGCTGCTCTTTAGTACTCAGTGATGTCAGCAGGATGCAGGTAGTCATTTTTCTGTGAAGGAGCTTTGGTCAGCAATGAGAAGCATGCTCTACTGCACATCGTCCTTCATGTATGAGATTTCCTGGACTCAAATCATATACAAGATGTCAATGAATTAATTAATAGATTAATAATTCAAATCAATATAAGATGCTGTCTTCATATGTAATGAGCCTCAGGCATGAATCAGGCAAAGGACCAGATTAATTCATGAAGTGTGAATTTAAGTTTCGGGTAGTTGTGGTATTAATCAGTGCTTTCTAACTTTCCGTTTGTTCTTGCTCAACATCTATGGAAAAGTAATTAGATCACAAATAAATTAAGCACAAAGACAATTTTTGTTCAGCAGTATGAGGTATGAGTACGTAAGTTTTATATGTAGTACTATCTTAGTTGTACTTTGTTGAAGGTATAATTAAATCTAATAAAATGCTAGAAGAGCTTTTTCATGTTGCCCAAGTAATTTCAAAATTGTTCAGTCAATTTGTGTTGGAAATGACTGATTGGCAAGAGAAAAATGAGAACAAAAACTGTTATCATGTGCAACCATAGTGTTTGATGACTCGTAACAACCCGTAAAGCCTTCACAAACCAGTTGCAATTTTTTTGCACAAATTATTTTCACACAATCATTTTTTTAAATTAAAGGCCAACCTATGTAGGCTTACACACCAGTAGCACAATGTCAATGGTTGAGTTTGAAGCTTTTAATATTTTGGACCATGGTCAATATTTACGTCTATTAAGCTCCCATATGTTGGCATATACATCACAGTCAGTCAAAGTATTCACCATAGTGGCCAACTTGATTTTGTGTGTGATTCAGAGCTCCGTGTTTTATTGACCGTGGTCAACCAAATGACAAGGATAATGATGATGATGGTGGTGTGTGTATACTCGAGCTTCTTTTACTTTATTAGTTTCTGTTTGATTTAAATCACCTGATCATAGCCACGTGATGTAGAGTATGTTTTGACTTCTTTTGACTTTTAATGTGAATGCATAAGCCAGTCAAAAATTATCTCCAGTATATATGCAAATTTTGTCCTGTTTGTTAGCATCATCCTTGTAATGGTCTCAGACTCATATAGTCTTTACCTTGAAAATAGTCCCAGCTCATCTAGTTATAGGACCCGTCATGAAAGGACTGAGTGTAAATTTTATTTTTATGCTGTAAATGTAAGTGGATTGCTGGTCAGTGGTTTGCACTCACTACCGAAATTGACCACCTTTTATGGGTCTATTGGGGTCATTCTTTGTGTCGATTGCAATTGCTGCTGAAACAGTAAGTCAATTAATCAATTAAATAATCAGTAGACACATAATTTAAAACTGATGGATTATTGGTAAACCCTCAAGTTGATTTTAAAGAAATGTGCAAAACTTTTGATGGTCTCCGTTATTCTTTTGTCAGGAAAGCTCTTGTGTTTTCATGTTTTTTTTTAAATAATGAATGTTTACAGAATGTTTTTAACGTAAAAAAAAATGATCAGCTCAATATCTTTGTCCGATGATCCTTTTTGAGCAGGAAAAATCAGATGCTGCCTTTCTTTTTTACAACAAATACTTAAATTATCAATACTCTCACATGCATAGGTTTCAGTCATATACAATCAATCACCATGATAAAGCAAGCCAGAGAAGCCTTTACCCGCTTATTATTTTAAAATACAAACATTTTCTTTCAAATACTCTAATTTCTTATGTGGTATGAAGTGTTTTCACACAAAACATTTTGCCATTTCTGTTGCAGAAAAGGCAGCAAATTTGCCAAACAGGTTTTATTTAACATTAAAATAAAACCAAATACGCCATAAGGAAACCAGGTTTCACTGTTTTAATGGGAGGTAAAGTCTTAATAACAAAAAGTGCGAGCTTGTGGGAGGACTGGACAGAGAGGTATCGATCTACTTCAGCCTGTGACTTGGAGAGAACATCCCACACATTCTTGAGGGAGCCGAGTGTTTTCTCCCTTTCTCAGAGTAATTGAGATGCTTTTGAACAACAGAGATGCTCTGTGAACTGCACCACCCCAGAGAAACAGTGGCCGTTGAACAGACTAATGTGTTGGTCTAGGTGACTGATTGCACCTCCCTATGAGGATCTTCATCCCTGAATAAGAGCGATTTCAGTCACACCTAGAGGACAGTGAATAACGAAGACATCAGGCCTAGTATTCACAATGACTTAAGCTTTAAATGATCATCAATATAAGTATTTAGGTCAGGGTTTTCTCAATAAACAACAAACATTAAAATGAGTTGAAAAATGATTGAGTGGTAGAAAGCAATGTTTTTGAAATTCAGTGGTATATCGTCTATTTTTTAAATATTCAAAATGGTATCCCATCAGTGTCCATACTGGGTGCTACCGTAATTTCTGGATTATAACACGCACTCCATATTTTCACGATATTTGCCTGAAAAAACATTGTACTCGAATATAGCACGCACCCAAACCTTACTCTCTCAGACAACAAAAAACTACCTTTATTCAAAGTGTTAATCAATGAAATTTCAGTATTTTCACAAAAAAATACATGATTTTCTCTCTCAAACGGATGCAGAAACACCTTTTGCTTCACGCATGTGCAATTACTCAATTTCTGCCCAAGCATGCTCAGTCGTAGTGTCGGCAGCAATCAACATGCCGATGTCTTTGACCAATCACAGCGCAGCTATTTTGGTCCCCTTGCTCACAAGGTGGCAGCGCTCTGTGGGTGCCGGTGAGTGGTAACATTTGAGAATTAAACAATGATTACACAAAGTTAAACTAATGAAGACACAAAATATTTGATGAGAACAGTTTAACAGTCAGTTTAAGAAGAATTACGCAAGTTTGGTGGGGATTTTTCACAGAGAAAGACAATACTGCGTGTTATAATCGAGAAATTACAGTAATTCTTTTATTGAGCACCTCAGACAGAGTGAGAAAAGAGGAAAATCAGGGGTACTCAGTACATAAAAACTGTCTGGCTGTCAAACATTAGATTATAAGTATATTTTAGCAGTTATCTTAGTAAATTATAAGAACCCAAGTACAGGCAAAAAATGACCATTTTCATGCCAACAAAACTAAAATTACTTTTCTTCAAGGTTTTAAGTCACAATGTGCTTTTTTATTCAAGATGAAGATTTTTCTTAATCAAAATGTTGATCATTAAACAGAGGAACTGATGGTGAAACTGTTTCTCTAACATTGAAAATGCAGTATTTCTTTTTTGTTGTAAGACACAGTACATTAAATACGCCTTTAAATCAACAAATTAAATTTCTAACAAAAAAACAGGGGTAAACTGTCTTCAATTAAACAAAAATTGTTTTTCTTTGTTGCAAGAAGATAATTCAAACAATACTGATGTCTGTAACTGAAAATATAAATTCTTTACAAGAATGCTAACACTCATTTTGTTTTGTAGAGAAAGACGGTTTCCTTTCCTAAAACAACAGAAGGATGAAATGTTATATATCTTTCTGTATTAGACCAAACTACAAGAACTGCCTTCTTCTTTATGTTTCTCTGCAGATAATATGCAGATAATATGTTAATGCTTTCTTTTTTAACAGACAAGAAGGTTTTTAGTTCATACTTTTACATGTTTCGACGGAGCTCTTCCATCTTCGTCAGAAGTGTGTGACACTTCTGACGAAGATGTAAAGGTATGAACTTAAAACCCTTTTGTCTGTTCAATAAGAGAGTATAAGCATGTTTCTCTTTCGGCTCATAAAACCAGGGGGAATGTGGGGGGATTGAGCCTATCCCATCTGACATTAGACAGGGGGCAGGGTACACCTGGGACGTTCCACAGAGCCACATAGAGATAGACAACCATTTACACACACACACACACTTGAGGGAATTTGGAGTCACCAGTTAACCTAACAAGCATGTTTTTGGTCTGGAGAAAACCCATGCCTGCACGGGGAGAACATCCAAACTCCACACAGAGAGGCCCTGACTGACAAGCGGAATCAAATCAGAAGCTTTCTTGTTGCGAAGCACGCTGACTAACCTGCTGTGTCACCCTGCTGCCCGCTTAAATAGACTCAACATGTGTAAAATTCCCCCCAACTCTCTGTCCTCAGGAAAAGTGCTTTTCACATGTTTTCTCTTTCAGTTTGGTCTGAAATACAGAAATAAGCCTTACAGAAGAGAGTGGCATCAGTCTGGAAAACAATAACCAAAAAAAAAAAAAGAAAATAAACAAACTTCAGATCAATTAAAATGCGCATGAATTTATTTACCTGACAAATACTGCTCATCTATTGTGTAGAGTATATTTTTGCTTGTTTGTTTCGTTTTTTTACTGTTTGTTTTGGTCTTTAGGAACTTTTTGTGCTTATTTAAAGGCCAGTTTGCCCATAAAGAATAAATCTTTGTAGCTTGACAGGAGTACTTCTGGGTAAATAAAAGGAAAATATAAAAATATATTTTAAAAAAATAGTCTGCGGTTTCAGACCCAGTGGCCAGATTACCCCTAAGATAAATGGGCAGATAAATGCAAGGTCTGCCAGGATAATTACAAGGGCATGAAATCTACTTTTATCATCTTTTGTCCGTTCTTACATTAAATACTCTGGTAGTTTCACCTCTGTGAGCTTTTGAGAACCATTCAACTGGAACTTCCTGATAAGGGAAAATTGGTTTGAACTTAGCTACAATGGACAAATCGCTCAATAATGATGAAGCTTAGTGTTAAGCTAAAAAGAATGGGATCTCCTGGCCTCATTTGCTACAAATCCTCGAAATAATGGTTCAAAGGGTGTTTGGTTTAACAATGGATCAAATGCTGTGGAAAGGCAACGTTTTACTGAATCTATCTTGAAAAGATGAAGACAGAGATTTACTGCAGAGCATTCACTTCTCAACTCATCGTACTTGCCTGAAACTTATCAAAGAAAAAAGACAGAACTTGGTTTATAGGAAAGATGATCAGTCTCTCACTTCAGGGCTGATGATTATCACTAACACAAACAAAACACAGGCATAGATGTGTTTCTGTGTGTCATGGTTTATACAATATTTTGCTTTGTTGTTGCTGATTTTGTCGAATTGGTGGCATTCAAAACTAATAAAACATTTAACCTAGATCACAGAATAGTCCATGATTTGATAAACAGCACCTGTTCTTTCAAAGTTTATCTTCTCTGGTGTCATAAATTCTTCTCTGTTTTTGATGAACATTCATATAGGCTCCAAGACACTGACTTCACTGAGCAGAAAACATACATGTAGGAGGAGGCTCTACAGCTATTACAAAATAAACCCCAGGTAAAAAACAGAGCATTTGAACTTAGAGTTTAGTAAAAGGTGTCATGTTATTGTGCTCCCCAAGCCCCTTCTAACAACATTATAAGCAACATGGAACATTTAAACAAACACTAAATAATATTAAAAAGTCATTAAAACCATCAGGGGTAAGTGGATGAAAGATTGACCGGGTCCTGGAACACAAAGGCACCAAGTGATCCATATTTTACCAGACCAGGCTCTTTGGTTTTTATTTATCCCAGAAAGTTGTGTCCCACCTTCTCTGACAAGCTGTGAATGACCTTGTTACTTTGGAAGAACAAATTGGACACTAACCATAAAGATTGCTCATCCCTGCACTAACAGCAGCAATAAAGGCAATAATGTTGCTTAATATGCTTGTGTACAATATCCAAGGTCATTTGCTTAGGTCCTCTTCCCATTGCTTGAAATTGAAAAGTGAGTTATGATCACATCATTCAATATGAGTATTAACAAATGTCCCTCCAAAATGTTCACTAACCTTTATACTTCAGGATATATGATTATGCAAAATGCCATGGATAATACAACACGTTGGTGAAAAGATACGTCAAAAGTTGTGCCAATAATTTACATGAAGATTGGAATGGGAAAGGACGTATGAGGCAGGTTAAAACAATTCAAATACCAAATCAGATAAATAATCTTTAGTTATGCTTTTAATGTCAGTGTGTGTGTCTTACCTCATCACACTGGAGAGGTGGACATCTTAACTGGCACAGTTTTTTACCGTTCACACAGCGGCACACCATACAGCCCTCGTCCCACTCTGATCCTGCCTGTAACAACAAAAAAACTACATTAATTCAATATAAAAATTAAAGCCAAACCATGGTGTTTCAGTAGCATTTTAGGGTGGTTTTTCACGCCTACAGTTTGGTTGTTTTGTTCCAATTCAGTTAAAAAAAAAAAAAAAAAGCAACAAATATGCATATTTACTTTGGATTGTTTGATGGTCACATGAGACCAGGCTGAGCACCAAAAGTCACACTCTGAATTATGGGAAATAAAGCTAGCAGCCTAAGCTACCCACAAAGTGACTCACCAGTTAATAGTGGAGGTTAAATGTCCAATGTTAGATCATACAGATGAACACATCACACCTTAGAATATATGTGTAAATAAACTGTGCACAAAGAGGAGGGACTTTTAACACTTGCCGATGCCTACAACAGATCATAGAAGACATCGGATAGGATGGTAACTTGTTACAAGGTGACACCTGGAAAGTGTCTTTAGCAGTTTTAAAATGGATAAATTCTTCTTCTTGAATGAGCTGAACTACATTCTGGTAACTGAACAAGTTTTTGAATCAGTCCATGTTGTTGAGTCCTGTGATGATCAGCTGTGAGTAATGTTGACCTGTTGCTTGTTTTCATGATACGTTGTACTTGTGCACAGAAAGTTACTCTGCGGGATACAAAACATGACTATGAAGTAGGATTTTGTTTTCAGCCTGGTTGCCTGAGAGCCATAATACAATTCTTATTACTTCTATCATGGTGAGGTCATCCTGTTTGTTCTGGTTGTTGGAACAATGGTGTCCTCATTGCAAACAAAGCGCTCCAGGGTCAACTGGAAGCAAACTGAGACCACCTCTTTCAGGCAAGTTTGCTGCGGATGTTTGTACCAAAACAGGGATCAACTGCTGTGTTTACATATATCTGTACAAATCATGGCGAGGACAGAACGCTCACTTGTTTTGGAACAACCCTCCCAAATTATTTCAGAGTGAAAATGACCTTAATCATCCCTTAATCCACATTCACACTGCTTGGATAGAATGTATCCAGTCATGAATTCAGAATACGTTTAGTCAGTGAAACCATGAGCATTTAGCAACACCCTTTGGTATAATTTGGATTATGGAGAACTATCATAATGCAGTCAATACTAAAGCATGAAATAAATACTTACATTATACAGCATTAGCTATGTGAGTGTGTTTGCAATGGGAATTATTAACAAGGCTTGGTTTTAGCCGTATGAGAGCACCCACTTAGGAGTACTTAAAGAGGCTCACATTAGGCATAATAGTCATGAGGTGGTTGATTAGAAAACCACAGAGGGTCTTTAATTGGACATTAGTCATCACATTAGCTAACAGACACACTCAGAAAGAAGCAGAGCTGACAGAATAAAAGAAAGACACAAAAAGAAAGAAAGTCTGTAAGGGGCAGGCAGCGTAGGCAGACTGGTGAAAAAGATGGAGGAAATGAGTGGATGAACATAAATCCTGCAAATTGTGGGACTAGAGGGAGGTACGGCCGATGCATTAGAGGAAAAAGAGAGCAGCAAAGAAGGTAAGAAAGAGAAAGTCCTCGAAAAAAAGATCAAGAGGAGCGGATCTGACCTCTTGTCAGTGTATGATTAATTCTCATAATCCTATAATATCCCCTCCATCATAAATAATTCCTGGCAGGCTAGCCCTGTTGCGGTCCCAGTGCTGGCTTTCTACGGCACTACATACATAATTGATGAAGCCCAGGGCTGGAGAGGCATTGTGGTGTAATGTTGCCCGCGGGGCATGTCAGTCATCTTCTAATGGGTCCTTCTTTATGAGTAAATAACACAATGGAAGTGAATGGGAGGGAACGCAAACACCACAGAGGTAAGGTTCATACACACACAACAGTGAGGCGTGCACAAAAGGTACAAGCTGACGAGTTAGCTGGATGGCAGATGTCTGTTTACTCTGGGTTTAAGCCAGTATGTGTGTAAATGTGTGTCTGAGTGCATGAGTGTACCTCTCGCAGGACGCCCTGGTCATGGCAGGGGCAGAGAGCTGGGATGACACACACTCCCTCTGTGTTTCGATAAAGCCCCTCCTGACACACGCAGCTCTCGCTGGAGTGGGTGCAGTTGACAGGAGGGGAGTAAATGTCCTCGCAGCTCCTCTCACACAGAAGGGACACACTCCTCCTCCACTGCTCGCTAGCAGGACACTCTGAAGAGGAAGAGGGTTCAGGACAGAGATCACAGTGTCAGGGAGGGGTGAGGTAAACTGAAATAAATGGATGATTAGATAAGACTGGGACAACGTGGGGAGACTTTAAAAAAAATTATCTGGTTGAGGAGAGTAAGTTTAAAGAATCTAGAAGAGTAATTAAAGTGTGCTTTAAAAGTGTTGTTTCAAGGTCTTTTCACATTGGCTTTTTCTTTTCTGATATGCCTTTTAGATCCATAATTGAAATCAAAATGTCCCTGACACAATAAGCCGTATCATTTGCCCACCGCAAAGTGTTTTGGCATGAACAGGGGTGTCTTCTCTAGTTTCTTTCTGAACAGGTGTCATCTTTATGCCCCAAGCACATGCTGTTTAAATAGCAAATGATAGTGCACTCCTGTTTGCACACAGGGGCGAGTTTGTCTGAAATGAGGAGTGGTCAGGCGCAAAGCTGGCGCGTTCCCAACTTAAGGATGCAGAAAAAGACTGTGCTTTAAACTTTTTTTCTATCTGGTCCAAAATATAAAGTCTGCAGTGCAGAGTGTTTCTGTTATATTGAGGCTGATTAGAAACACATCAACAAGATGAAAAAACACACTTGAACATGGGTACAGGCTTAGACTGAGCGTGTTTCATTCACATGGGGTGCACAGCAGTACACTACTACCGTTAAATATCAGAGCATTTGTTGTTAAATTCAGCTTAAAGTTTATACTGGACAGAGAGCCTTTTTTCCAGCACTCCTCAATGTGCTATTTATATGCGATCCAGCACACGTAGCACTCCCACACATGAGAGCACTCACAAACAATTGAAGTTTTTCATGCAAGTTTGAGCTACATTTCTTATATTTGTATAAATGCTAAGAGTCGCAAAGACAATTATGCTCACAGATTATAAAAACAGACTGTCCAGTGTGTTTTCTTCATGCAATAGATAACAGAGCCAATGATTCCTGTGGTGAAAGTGGAGCTTCTGTCCTCTGTGCAGCTCATGTTTTAGATATATTGACAGTGACACGCAAATAATACTCTTATAGCATTCAAGCAGACACCTGACAGTGGCCTTCTCTCTGTTTACCCACAGAGTCTGTATCAGATGTTTCTACAGCACTACAGCTATGACGTGCTAAATAAAGAGAGGGGAGATTCTTTTTTTCAGTGTGTGTTGAACTAATGTCAGTTAAAAAGTAAACGTGGTCAGTATGTAAAGCTGAGCAGTCCTTCCTGCTGTTATTTAAAAAACAAGCTGTTATCACACTGCCACAAGAGGAGTAAATAAAGAGTCTTATCCATCCATTCATCCATCATCTTATACCGCTTACCCCTTTCAGCTTGTGGGCGAGAGGCGTGATACACCCTGAACCGGTCGCCAGCCGATCACAGGGCCACATACAGAGACAGACAACCGTTAACGCTCACACTCATACCTCATGGCAATCTGGAGTCACCAATCAACCTAATGAGCATGTTTTTGGTCTGTGGAGGAAGCTGGAGCACCTGGAGAGAACCCATGTATGCACAGGAAGAACTTGCAAGCTCCACACAGAAAGGCCCTGACCAACCCAGGGATGGTACCAACGACCTTCTTGCTGTGAGGCATGTGCACCACCTGCTGCACCACTGTGCTACCATAAAGGGTCTTATTTATCTGATTATTTGTTTATTACTTCAGTTTTATAAGTGTTACGTTGTTGTCATTAATTTGCCCTTAATTCTTTACATTTTGTATTTAGTAACTTTTTTGAAAGGTCCCCAACAAATAAAGTACTTCTTTTTATCACCCTTTGCTGAATGACTTCTCTAGTGACTGCTGGCATCATTTTTTTGTTGACTAACCTTTAAATAGACAGACATTTATAAATGATTTTAGAAAATTAATTCATTGCTATTTCTTCATGCATTTAGTTTGAGAGAAAACAATTTGATCATTCTATCAAAGGCTGACATTTATTTTCCATTTTATGGTCTGTTTCTCCTAGGATGTATTGCCTGTTTAGGGTTTGAATGTGTTCATTTTTAACCATCTCTGATCATTTTTGAACAACTATAAAAACGGTGAGTAATGAGTAAAAACAACTCAATGGTTAAAAACCCAAAAATATTTCCCTTTATTTATACATAAAGAAGACTACTGGATCCCCTGGCTGTTTACTTTTCTCGGCTTGTTTACTACATATGTCTGCAGAAAACTGTATTTATTACTACTGCTATAGAGTGTAAATTTTATTTTCGTAGTCAGTCGGTTCTTGTTATTGTGGTAAATCTTTTGTAAGGATGAGTCATGGGTGTCCAAACTTTTTTTAATCCATGGCCTCTAACAGAAAAATACAAGGATGACTGGGCCATTTTGATAAACTTCACCTAAAGCGTTTTAAAGTTAAGGGATTTGTGGAGGTAAATCAGATTTCAGGGACCCGTGGTCTAAACTGGAGACCACTGAATCACCCCTTTAAATGGTGACAGTGGCTATGTTTGCATGCAGTCATTAACCCTTTCATAATTGGAATATTAGCAATAACCCGGTTGCGCACAGCCACGCAAACACCAAAAACCCTTTTGACAAATCAGAATATGCTCATATTCCAGTTTTTAAAACCCCAAAAATCACCCCTGGGTTCCTCCTTTTCTAACCCGAATATTTGGTCATGTATATGCCTATCGGGATATCCCCATCGAAAGGAACATTAATTTGTGTTCTGCGTATGTTCTTTTCACAAGGAATCTTGGTCTTTTGAGTACAGGAAGTACTTGCTGTAAAATGGCAAAGCTCCAGCCCGATTTCCTATTTCTTCATGTTCTCGTCTTCCATTAATGAAGAAACTGACAAAGAATAGTGTCAAGTACTGGAGGTGGTTCATACCAGCACCAAAGCGCGAACGAAGCCGACTGTTAGCTGCTCGGGGCTGTTCATTATCCCCCATGCTGCTGCTGTTGTTCTCGTTGCTATTGGATACGGGAAGAAGAAAGCGGAAATGACGCGCATTGTGTCATGACGTTCTCCGTGCATCGTGATGTTGTCCGTGTGTTGCTGTTTTCATCGGGCTACCATGTATATGGTATTTTGGTTTCTGAAACTTTCGGAATAACCCGTTTACATGCGTGAGCAAACAGGGTTATTCCGAAAGTTTCAGAAACCAAAATATTGACGTTAACCCGAATATTGACTGCATATAAACGTAGACAGTGACTACGTTTACATGCAGTCATTAACCCTTTCATAGCTGGACTATTAGTCATAACCTGGTTACGCACAGTCATGTAAACACCAATAACCCCTTGAAAAAAGAATATGCTCATATTCCGGTTTTTAGAAACCGGAAAATCACCCCTGGGTTACTCCTTTTCTAACCCGAATATTTGGTCATGTATACGACTATCGGGATATCCTCATCGAAAGGAACATGTTGTTTTCACAAGGATTCTTGGTCTTTTGCGTACAGGAAGTACTTGTAGTAAATTAATTCATTGGTTCTCGCCTTCCATTAATGAAGACACTGACAAAGAATAGTGTCAAGAACTGGTACCAGCACCAAAGTGCAAATGAAGGCAACTGCTACCTGCTCAGGGATGTTCATTATCCGCCGTGCTGCTGCTGTTGTTCTCGTTGCTATTGGATTCAGGAAGAAGAAGTGGAAATGACATTCTCCGTGCATCGAGATGTTGTCTGTGCGTCACTGTTTTGATCAGGATACCATGTATGGAGGAATAACCCTGTTTGCTCACGCATGTAAACGGGTTATTCCGAATGTTTCAGAAACCAGAATATTGACCTTAACCTGAATATTGACTGCATATAAACGTAGCCAATAATGGTATGTGTAGAAACGAAGGGAGACACTGATCGGCGACAGTAGCTCAGTCCAGAAGGACTTGGGATGAGGACCAGAGGGTGGCTGGTTCAAACCCCAAATGAAAAATGGTTGGAAGTTGGTTTGGTAGTTAACGAGATACCAGCTGGGCACTGCCGAAGAGCCCTTGAGAAAGGCACTGAACCCCAAAACTGCTTAGTTGTGCTGCTTCAGGAGCAGCAAGCCATCACTCTGACATCTCTCCATTAATGCATGATCCTAGGACATGTTTGTGCGTGTGCAGGTGTATCTCAGCATATGTTTGTGTAGCATGTCTCCACAAAAGAGTGTAAATAATTTAATTTCCTCATGAAGGATTAATAAAGTTTGTCCTATGTCTTATTTTTTCAATCAGACATAAAAAGCAAACTACGTTAAGATGCCAAATGTCATTGTTGGTTCGCAGAGATGACTGATACAAGTAAATCTGACCATCTAAATCTAATCTGATAGCACAGAAAATTAGCATGGTTTTAACTACATAACTATATTTGTCTTTGTTAAATTGTCTGGAAAAGCTTTGCGTTATAATGTGAGCTACCTTTTTTAATTTGCAGAGGGATAAATAAAAATGGACCATAAGCCACAGTATGCCCAAGCCACCAATTAGGGTTCCATAGAAGTACATTTAAATCAAATTACAATGACTGGAGGTACAAAACCAATACAGCATAAGAAACACATTGCTGCTTTCTTATTCACATCCTCTTCTGTAACAATTGTGGATTCGGATTCTTTTGCCTTGGGTATGTTAAGCCTCAGGCTGGAATACAAACATATGTAGAACAAGTCAATGGAAAAATGTATATAAATCAGTTTAGAGCAGCATTTCAACTAATTAACAAGGTTAGCAGTTGCATTTTGAACAGTTTAGCATGCCTAAATTAAAGTCTGTCAGCAACTGTTTGTCATACAAGCTGATAAAACAGTCAGGGTTAAAAATGAGAAACCTTTGTTTATCTAGGTCCAAACAGTGAAATTAAAGTTTTTACATTGTTTATCATAAAAAGCTAAAAACCCCACTACATAACACATATCCTATGGTTATCCTATGGTTCCTCCTATGGTTATCATTCTTTATACTGATCCATCCCATTTTGTACACTCACCACAGTCAGGGGCCATGCAGGCTGTTGTGCGATGGTCAGGCCCCTCACACTGAGCCCCTCCGTACTGGCTGGGCTGCAGGATGACTCTGCTGGAGCGCTGCTGTCCTGTACCACAGCTAACAGAGCACGAGCTCCATGGAGACCAGCTTGACCACTTACAGTCCACTGCAGTAGAAAAAGATGGGTCAGACTATTAACACATTGTGGTCATTGTGGTCAGTGGTAATAAGTCTGCAGCCCATACAAATTACAGTATATGCCACCTGAGAACTGACACAGTCGACACAAGTCAAATTACTGTCAAGGTTATAATGCTGACATGGCTCGCTATCATAGTTTTTATCATATGTCACCCTTACCAGAGATAATCAAAAAAAGGTGAATGAAACCCCAATGTCAGCATGTGTTGCATAAAATACTGAAGTTAATTTTGAATGCTAGAAAACTATGAAGTTTGAATACCAGAGGTTTTTGGCTGAAAATTAAGCACCTTAGAGAAAAAACAGTTATGGAGAACAAGACAGGAAAAGATGACCTAATATCAGCAAACTTTATAACCACTGGTATAATTTCTTCCTTTAAAAAACACAGTATTGGCTTTTTTAAGGACAATTACAATATCTTTTAACAGCCTGGTCTGATATTCTTTTATCAATTGACTGCAACTTTAGATCCTAATAAAACTACACAAATAAACTCCTTTATTAACATTATGAACACACTGTCATACAAAAAAGTTCAAGAGTCTATAGTGTTGTTCCAAAAAAACATATTAAAAATATTATATATCAATACACAACCATTTAACTGCTGTGGTGAAATGTACAGCACTGCAAAGTTTCTAAAAATCGAGACAAATGTAAAAATAGAAATATGTGAGACTGCAAGTTTTAAGGTTTGCAAAATCAAGCAGGAGTGGCATATTTTTACATATTAAATCTAATATAAAAAAAAGACCGACCACTGCTAAATGCCATTCAAGAGTTTAAAGGGCCAGTTCGTTTTTTAAGTGGGGTTGCTCAAGGCCCATGGCACTGGCTGATATAATTGCCAAAAAAGCACTCTCCACCTGAGGGAAGATAGCTGGGCCTGCTGATACACAGCAGTCATTGGTGCCACCAAAAGCCTCGTAATTACTCTTCCTCCACTTTTAGACACTTTTAGACAGAAACTACATTAAAAACTACGTTGACTCGACAAGGTGCTACAGTAAGATTCTTTACAGCATCTCACTTTTTCTTGACAAAGCCCCTGTGTTTGTACTATTAAGGGATGCAATATATGGGCTATGTATCATTTTAAGTCACTGAAAGGCATATTTTAGAAAACTCAGCCAAGATTAGATTTTTGAAAAAGTTCCTGTGTGGACAAGGAAAATGGCATTTGGGGGTAGAGGTCATACCGTGCGCTGACCTCTCTATGAGGTGATGTCACACCATCAAACATTATCTCTGTTGTTTTTATGTGTTGCACATTGCTAAATAATGTCTGTTTTAAGAGCTGCTGACTGGACTACTTACATGCTAACACATACTTTTTGTCGCTCCCTCACTATGATGCTGCTCTAAAAGCACTCCAAAAACACAAACACTGCAGACTTTCTGGACTAGACCCAGTGTTATTGTTGCCCAAGTGAATGTGTTGACTAGTGACCCCTGGCCCTTGCATCTGCGATTGCCATTGTTGTAGTAGATGTTGAAAACAGCAGGAGCACCCATAGAACTTATTAATAACAGAACTTGATCAGCATTATCAGATGTGTCTTGAATTGAAATAGAAACAAAAATATTCACCGAATATGCTTGCTGACAGCAGTTAACACAGCCTCAAAATGAACACCAGCCAGACACGTGGTTGGAACAGTAATAAAAATAAAACTTCTTTGGCATAGAAATTCCCAAAAGTTGCAACTTGTGGACACTGTAACATGGTAAATAGTGTTGAATAGTTGATTTATGCTTTTCTACAATATTTGTGGATTGGGATGTGTTTAAAACATACACATGTGAATGGGATTACTTTTGGAAACAATAACAACCATACCTGCCTGTGGTTGGACTTAGCCTTATAGTGTGCATCAACATCTAGGTTTCCTACTTTGTAGCAATGAAAGAGCAGTTGATGCTGGCTGACGCTGCTTTTGCTCTCCAGACCCTTGTGCTGGTCATTTGACTGAAAGCTATAAATTGAAGGCTGAAGGTTAAGGGGGAAATCTAAAACACTCCAATTAATCATTTTACTGACAGCAATGATACCAAGCACTCAGCGTTGGGTTGATTAAACCGTGGTTCTAATAAAACAAAAGTCACTGTGAGAAGGACAAATACTCATACCAACTCTGTGAAACTCGCTCCCTGTGCAGAGGAAAATCCCCTGCAATAGATGCTGTCTGGTAAAAACTAGAGATGGAGCAACAGCACATTTAAATCTATTTTAAGGTTTTAGGAAAATGCTCTCTCTGATGCTCTCTTTAATCTTTCAGCCTCTGCGCTCTCCCTGCTAGTTCGTGATGGTATCATGTGTTTATGAAACAAAAACCCAGTAATGGCCTTTGTATGCTGTGACTGATGTGACTGTTGCTCAGCTATTTGAGCCAACTGTTGGAGCAGCTGTTACTAACTATAGATAGGTTGACATATTTATCATGGTCCTGATGGTTCCACCAAAGATGACTGTTGCCGGAGGTTTCACTGCTGAAAGAGAGATGCTCCATAATGTGTAAGATATGTGTAAGGTAGGAACAGTTGTGACAGAGTGTCACTCACCATCACATTGCTCTGAGGTGCAGGCGAACGCTCCTCCATTGCACACACTAGAGAAAGTCAGAAGAAGAACTTGGTCAGTAAGGTCAACATACCTAACCAATAACAACAACCCTGCCAAAATGTAAAACAGCTGAGTCTATTGGACCATATTAATGAATATAAAACCTCTGTGCGAGAGATAAAATGACCTACGGCATGTCTGCTGAGCGGCAGATGATCTGTTACAGCACAAATCACTGAATAAAACATCACTGTTATCAAATGCACCTATTGACCTTGAGAATACATTTAAGAAAACATGGGGCAAGCGCTCCAGGGTCCTGCAAAATAATAATAAACTGACACATAGAAATCAGGCTGTCTTAAAGGTTAAGGGACAGAGGTAAAATTGCAGGTAAAAGAAAGACTGTCCTGATTAACTGCAAACAAAGGTCATTAGTAAAATTAGCTGACTTAGAAATTCTGTGGCACTCGGGTCAATTAATTATTCTTTATTGTGCAGAGAAGTCCAGAAGTTTGACCCCCACCACTATCTTATTAGGACACAAGGTATCTGCAGACTTTTCAACATTAAATGTAAAACTTCTTAAGACCTTTAGATGACGGATCAAGGCCAATCAATTATGGAAAATTCAAAGTCTATTTGACACTAATATTGACATCACCATCATTACATAAGATTAAATGTATGACTTCAAAACATCTATGTAACATGCATTAGTTGAAACCAAGTTTTGTAATAACAAATTTAAAACACTTAATACAATCACCAAAGGTCAATAAAGAAAATTGTATGAAATAAATTAAGATAATAATAAAAATGACATATCAACTATATTATTGAGGAGTTCTTTAAACTCAAAAATATGTTTCCATAATCCTTGGATGCCAAAATTGGGGTTGACATTGAAAAATGCTTAATTTGCAAGTTTTAAAATGCTGAGATTAAGATGTAAGAGATTACAATGGAGAGCTTTCTACTGTATTATTTAATCAAAGAAATTAGCAAAGTAAACACAGACCTCTAGAAATAACCACTTAAAATGTTCCTCAAAGCATGGCTCTAAACTGTTTTGAGTCATAAAAGAGTTCAAAACTTAAGTGATGATGCATGGCTCTTGTATAAAGTCAGAAAACTTCATGCTAGACATTCTACATAAACTTTAACTCTTTGTATATTTACTGCCAATCAGCAGATAACTAAGGAAAACTCAATAAAGGTTGAATATGGTCTGTTTAATTTAGGACGCAATCCTCTTTCTGAAACAGAATCTGGAGACAGTACACTGCCTCCACACAGCCCAGCCTCAGTGGTAGGACATGGTCTTTATACTACATACTAAGGACAGCCAGACTGATCTTGTCTTTATAAAATGGTAAAAGTATGAATGAAAGAATGAAGGAATGTTAATCGTATGACCATGTGTTGCAGAGATGTTGAATGGCAGTTCCAGGTGGCAGCAGAGTTTCTGTGCTGTTGTCCTCGCTGACGTTCCGGCTTTGATAACCAGCCGGCAGGGACAGAGGTGAACAAGGACAGTCAGCGTAGGACACACAGGTGCCCTCATGTAACACCTACGAGAGACACAGGGAGACCAAGATATTATACATCGTTAAATATTTCATTTTAGAGTGATCCAATCAATTACACAAAAAAATACACAAACAAAAGTCCTGACCTGTCCTGGAGGGCAGGTGCACCCGGGGGTGCAGGGTCCTGGTAAACACTGGGTGTGGGGCCACAGATCCTCACAGGTATATGGACAGGAACCTGAACAGTTACTATACAGCTGTCCAAAGGGACACTCTGCAACACACAGTGAAAAATACACCTTTGAATGCACCATGTTGTTTGTAAGGCAGCTCTGTAAAGTTATATATTATGTTTAATGTTTGATGTTTGAGTGGGATGTAATTATGATGTTAGTTTGCCTGACTGATTTGTTCACAAAAAGATAAATCATCACTTTAGTTGGGTGAAGTATTATGAGCAGGCTCATTTACAAAAAATAGAATAAAGTGGATGAGTTCATTATTCTCCATGATTGGATTCAAAAAGTTAAACTCTCATATAAAAGAGACTTAATGCACATTAGGTGAAATATTTCACCCCTCTTGGGTCGAGTTAACAAGCTATAAGAGCTCTTTTCAGGACTTTTTGGGTCTAGAATAGGTGTGTATGAACTTTTTTCATTGTGGGCCACATATAGAAAAATACAAGGGGTGATGGGGCCACTTTGAAACTTAACCTTCTGTGTAGTGAAGTTAAGGATTTTATGGTGGTCAATAAGATTTAAGGGGGGTCCTAGTTGGCTCTGGTCATCACTGGATTCACCTCTGGTCAGGGTGAGAATGACACTACGCAAGAGGAAGGAGAGACACTAATTCCTCCCCACATCCAGAGAAAAATCAAAAGCTACCTGCATGAAGCAGCAAAACTTTGTAGGAGAGGTGGTGATCATAGATGATTGAGGAGGATTAGCTCACAAGCCTCATAAACCCAGGGTAGACGGCACAGAAATGCGTGTTATTTATGCCGTTTACTGCCATAATCCAATTGTTTGAACTTATAAGACAAACAAAAAGCTTTATTTTTATTATGGGCCATATTTAATTTTCTTTTTGTAATATCCTGCAGTTGACCCCAGGGCCACAGTCTGGACAACCTGGTCCAGAAAGCACAGAATTTTGCCTTTCTGAAATAAGTGACAAATTTGAACTTTAATACTTTTTTACATTTCTTAAAAAGCCCATATTATGCTTTTTGAGTTTTGTTTGCCCCTTAGTGTGTTTTAAATGTCTCCTCTACATAATGGAGCACTTTTCAGAGTCAGAGAAATCAGGACGTCTGTCTTTACCCCAGTTTACAGCACCAGTAAATGCCTAAAACAGCTTGTTTTCCAGGCATCCCTACGCAGACCTACCAGTGTGACATTATATTATTGTTTTGAACATTAGTGATTGTAAATGGACTGACTTTGCAGTTATCAAAATTGAATATACAAACCCAAGATGAAGCTAGTTAAATGTACAGAGGTGTTTTTTCTCCAAACACATATGTACGCACATATGAAGAAGTCACTTCCAATGTCATGACACAGAATTGAGACTTACTGAAAATATCACCAATGAAAGGCCTTGTGTGTCACTTGAAAACAACCTATTATTATTTTAACGCAGAGACTTTGTTGCTCAGGACGGCAATTATTTTGAGGTGAGCTAAATCCATAATTTTCACTCATGTGTGATATGTTACCAGGCAGGCAGCTGTTGGTGTTGCAGACAGTGTGCTGTTCGAGTGGTCCAACACAAGCCGCACCGCCGGGTTCGGGCTCTCTGAGGACTGTTTTGTTCCGCATTGACAAACCGCCGCCACATATGGCGCTGCACTGACTCCAGGGGGACCACTCGCTCAGTAAACATCCCACTGCAGACAACAGAGAGTTGAAAGCCAAAAATAAAGAATATATAATATTACAGTGGATATAGGAGAAAAGGTTTTGCACATGTCTAAAGTGTATATATGACTCCACTTCACTGCCAGACCTGGACATGTTGGCATCACTTCACAGATCTCCGTCTGTTTGGTGTCAGCACAGGAGGGACCGCCCTCTGTGTCCTGACAGAGGCGTGACCTCGTCCTCTGTCCACGTCCACAGGAGGCTGAGCAGGAGCTCCACGGGCTCCAGGGCTCATAAACCGGGCAGGGAAGTTTGGTGCACACTAGAGTCCCATTCTCACACAAACTGCAAAGAGGAAACATAAAAGCTGATTAAATGCATCCTGTAAAAGTCAGCACAATGAACTCCAGAGGCAAATATAAAAGAAGAGAAGAGGTTGTGAATTTGGCTAAACATACCAGGTATTGCAGTCCACAGAAAGCTCCTCTTTAGGTTCAAACTCTAGAGTCCCATTGCCTGATGGGATTCCACAGCGACACTTTGTCACCGGCACACAGTGGCCATCCTGCAGTAGCTGTCCCTTTGGACACCGACAACCTGATGAATCAAAATGAGAAAAAATATTTCATAAAGAGGTGTAATTTTTTTAAACTGATTCACTGGGTAATTGGAAAGCCTTTAAGTGTCAGAGGTCAATGATCACCTGAGTGACAGGCTCCTTGGAGACACTGCACATGCTCCCATAGGTCATTGCAGCTGCGAGGACATTGATTGGCACAACTCTCTTGGTAGGTCCGCCCCCTGTCCTCACAGCGTTCACCTTGGGAAAAAAAGGACAATCAATCTTTCCCACTCTACATGAATAAAGAGAGAAACGATGCTCCCTGCAGATGCTGCAGAGTCTTTCTTTACTGTAATTACAGAGGTGCTGGAAAGACTTTTAAGTTACAGATCTGTACGAACAACATACATTAGTGAAGATGCATTTTTAAAACTATTTGTTTATGTTACTACCTACCTTTCTAGATTAATATTTGCATTGAAAAAATATCACCTGGGGAACTTCGATACAGGGGAGATTATCAGTGTTTGGTGCCTTGCATTTGTAATGATTAAGCAAAGTCAGTTCACTCGATTTTACTAAAATTTCTGAATAAAAATGTTAAAGCTTCTCATGACAGTGACCTTAAGGGATAGTTCAGTATTTCTGAAGTGGGTTTGTATGAGCTCCATATGGCCACATTAGATGCAGCAGAACATTCTCTCCTCTCCCTCAGTAAGCCACAGTCTGTAAGAGTCTGTTACGCAGAACCAGAACAGGGAGGTATTGTACCAGGAACAAATGGTATTTTCTCTGCCTACAAGAACTCCCATCAAAAAATAATACCACAGTTTAAGAGTACGCTGCATATGCATGTTTTTAAGTTTTTAACTTTTAGGAAATATAAAGTTTATCTGGAACTAACCGACTCACGTCATGTATTCCTCCGCGCAGCGCTGCTGCAAGCCTCTGAATCACTCCCCTTCCTCTCAGCTGTTGTAAACAAAACAAGCTAGCAGCTTCAGACGCCGGTTGTAGCCTCGTGCAACTTTTATAAAGTATTGTAATTCTTTTGTTCTGACTCTTAGTGGCGTGAGGAAGAGACAGTGTAGGGAATTAAAAACAAGTGATTATGACAGCGCCAATGAAGTTTCATTCACTTTGGAGCCAGGAGGATATCTGTATGAACCTTGGATGTCTGTATGATCCGGAGTTCCCGGAGTATTGTGGACATTCTTCAATTTCCCAAAGATAAACTGAAAAAAAACATCTCAAACCTGAAGGACCTACTGACAGTTTATCCTCAAAGTAAGTAACAATGATCTGTCAGAGACAAACAAGCAGAGTGGAGGAGGCTGTTTACCATAACATTACAGGCTACGTGTGTGTGTGTTTCCTTCTCACACACACACACACACACACAACCATTACTGTTGTGTATTAGCATTGCGCGGCTAGCGAAAGCGCTGCGTGGAGGAATATGTGACGCGAGTCCATAAACCATTCTTGTAGACTATCTATCCCTTTAAATGAAGCTCTGTATCCTTTTTTAACTCTATGTAAAAAAGAAAACTACTTTTCAGATGACAATGTCTTGATGCACACATACTGTTAACTGGTGTCTCCCATAAAAAACAAACCTAGGCAGGATGCTACAGTAAATTTTTCTATTTTTTTTCCCTTATTTGCATCATTACTTTTGGATTAAATCATCCTTCATGGTCAGTAAACTCATTAATGATCTCTTCTCACTCTCTGGCGAATATATGTACTCAGGTAGCATGAACATCTTTTAGGTGCAGGTATGTTTGCACTTTGCAGGTGATTGTGGAGAAAGGGAACATATCTGGAAAAAGCACTAAAATTAGTTCATCAAAAGGCACCAAAGCTTTTACGAGGCCAAAGATTTGTTTGCCTAACTGCTGCCTTTTAGCCTTTTTAAGATCATTAGTGTTTTGTTTCTGCCAATCTACCCGATTAATGTTTGAAGAGAAAACGGTGCGGATTCTACCACAGCTTATTCAAGAGATTGACAGAGCAGCAGGAGCAGCAGATCAGAAGAGGAGTGGCTGACACCCACAGGTGAGCATGGGGTTAATTTACAGGTGATCGGTATTAGTGACTACAGGCATTAAATTCATTCAATGGTCAATTTTTTAAACAAATATCAGTCAGTACTGATCAGTATATGTTAGATCACCCATAGTTTTGTACAGGATTGAAAACACAAACTTTTTATACATTTACAAATCAGAAGTCAAAAGTTAATTCTTATCTTGTATTTATGTTGGTCAAATGAAATTTTACACAGTTGTACCTGGGCAGAGTCCTGTGTTACAGCTCTGGCTCTGTGTCTGTTGGCTCCTACACTTCGGCCCTGGAGGAGAGGCCAGGGGCCATCTGTAGCGCTGCCTGACCCCACCGCTGCACGGCTCAGCACAGGCTGTCCAGGCACTCCATCCACTCCATTGGCACAGATCTGGGAGGGTAAAATGATTATTCTAAGCACCATTAATTCTATTTTTGTCCTCATTATGACTGTAAATATGATGATGACTTCTAGAGGAAGCTTTAATTGTTTTATTGCTCATAAATTACAATAACAACTGCATAGTTCTTGTTTATTGGCTGCACAGGCCTGGATGAGCTGGAGAAATCTCTCATTTATATGCATGAGTTTCTTTACATATCTATACCCACTAAAACCTCTGTTTTCCATACTGAGCAGACATCTGTGCCAACAATGATGAAACACAAGGTTTCACACATTTGCCATGCAAATCAAGCCTATAGTCCACGAGGCATGGTAATAGTTCAGATAGTTTCCATTTATATCCAAAGAGAAAGGCAAAAACTGAGGGATGATGGAGTTTCAGCAGGGACAACCACTGTCTGAACACACAGAATGTTAAAACTAATCTACCATATATTCTTTGGCAAATTTCACTTCACTAGTACAATAAAGACATAAAGCTGCGGCTCTGATAAACAATATATTTACTACAGAGTTTTCTTGTTCAATTTGTTAAGGTTAACTGAGAAAAGAAACAACAGTCTACAGATAAGTAAATAAACAGCAGCTTTTGTTTTGAAAGGCTCCTAAATTCAAATACAATAGTTGGAGCAGGGATGGACAACTTTTGGTACCACAATGGTCACATTAATGTTAATCTCAATGTCAGAGGGCCTAATTGTTACAAATAATACTATCAACAAAAAAACTAATGTAACAAAAAGTGAATATCTAGCTTTAATCAGAATTCACATTCGTATTCTCAAGCTGAAAACCGACATTGAAACTAAGTTCAATGAGCTAAAGACAGAATCAAAAACAATGAAAGGTACTTTTTCGATGCAATAAACTAATATATACTGTTTTCTCACAATTAATTCATTTATTTTACTTTTTCACCAGTGTGTCCAATTGAGAATAAAATAATGTTTCACAATAGCAGTCTGGTCAAGGTGGCATATATGTGATTGATGGTTGCTTAAGTTGATATGACCTACTTTTCATCAAATGTGTTACTAAAGCTTACTCAAGACCTTTATGGAAACCATCATGGCAAATCAAAACTACCAATTTCCTGTAAAGAAAACAATAAAACCAGATTTTCAAGTATATCAAAGAAATCTTTTTCATTTTGCCTGATGTATTGCATTTTGCCTTTTACATGGCGCTGTACGGACAAGGCAGGTTTTTCATCTTTATGGCTTAAACTTCTGGACATTTAAAATCGACTGGTGCATCTTGAGAGAACTGTAGTGGGGCTACAATGTTAGACAACCCACCTCATGCATCAAATAGGGCCTTTGTACTTCATGCAACCACCGCTCTAATTCCCATTTAGGAAGCAGGGTCAAACAATGAATCAACAAATTGAAAAATGTACTGCTGTTGATAAAAATCTCACTGTTATACGCACTGTAAATAGGAAAGTTGTTTTTAATTATGAGAATATTGAGAAACAGACCAGTTAGAAAATCAAAGGACTGTTATCTGAGCAGAATTTTAAAAACCTTGTCTGGAAGTAAGTTTAATTGCTGTAATCGTATCTCTTTCTGTCTCTCTAAAAAGTCATTCAGACAGCTTCATCTCATTCAGCATGCTGCAGCTAAAGCACTCATTAAGACTGAGAAAGAGGAATATATCAGTCCAGTTCTCATGGGCTTTCGCTGCCTCTGGCGTGTCAAATAACTGATCTTTCACTGGATGGTTTAAGACTCAAATACATCTTTGAGCTGCGTTATTAACCATCAAGATGAGCTCTCTGACCCTTTGGGACAAGTGTTTATATATCAGAGGGTCAAGGCATATGGAAAATGTTGATGCAGTGCTCAATTCTGATTCACTGCTCATACATGTTCATCTAAAATAGAGATATGTCTCAACTGATCATCTGTAGATGTAATTCAATCATTTGTTAATGTTTCTTTAGATGTGTATTTGTGTATTACTTCCTTAAACTTAATCACATAAATCTTTGTAACACATGCATCCATTTTTTCTTGTATCAACTGGGCTGCTCTTAAAACTCTCCCAACTTGTTCTGAGTCAGATGAGAGAGGGATTTCAAAAAGCAGAACATGAAGTACAAAGAATCTTGTTTCAGTGGCAGAAAACACAACAGAGACTAATGCTATGATGACAAAATTTGATTTTGTATCAGTGCTTGTTTGACATACCCGCTGCATCAACATAAGAGGGAAGATCAACAAACTGACAAATGGAAACTGCAAAGCAGCAGCTTCATTTCATGCAGAAAGATTTCACCTGCTGAAAATAAACATCACCCCAACCTTCCTTTATTGCGTGTCGTATTTCCCCAATATTTCCTGCTGTGGTCTTACTCATACTGACAGAAACAAATTGTGTGTGTGTGTGGGGGGGGGGCTATTTTTACAGCCTTTAAAAACCGCTGTAAAAATATGTTTGCGGTGCATGTATCCGTCTATAGTTCTGACATAAATACTTCCCTCTTGTCCCCAGAGAAAGACGGTTAGGAGTCACTTCATCACTACAAACCCCCGCTCTGACCCGCATCTGTTCTTTGCAGCTATCCTGCCACACTTGTCTAACTTTGGATAGTTCACTGCATTGTGGATTTACTCTCTTACGATAGGAGCAAAGAGTCAAATATGCCGAGGGGAAGTTGGGTGAACCAAAACTGTCCCACTCATTGATTTTCCTTCTCTGCTGAGTGAGAGGAACAACTGGAGCTCGACAGGGGCAGACAGAAGAAAACACTTCATTTCTTGACTGACATAAAAAACTCACTTGTACCAGAGTTGGTTTCTCTCAGTGCAGATGAACAAAGACACTTACCTTTGCAGATGTTTACATCTGGACAGAGCCTCTCCTCCACTAGTGGTCCTGGGCACTGGCTCTCCTCATCTTTAGAGACTGGAAAACCAGAATCCAGGTCCAAACAAGCTCTGAAACGTCGCTGGATTGAGATAATTTTATTGCCACTGATGAGTCCCGTTTGTAAGTCGCTTTGCAGCAGAGAGGAAGAAGGAACACATGGAGAACATGGAGTCCACTGTGACCACTCGCTAAGGATGACTGAAGGGAGAAAAAGCAGATGAGGATGTTGGATGAGTATTTCAACAAGGAGAATTTGACATTTATCTCTTCTCTGCATTTATTTCTCAGCTTTTGTACCTTCACACTCTCTTATGTCACACTGCAAAGTTCCATCATGACAAAGGCTGAAAGAAAAACACAGAACAGATCATAATTATAACATGTCAAACTGAGTGATAGCTCCCAAACAAACAGATGAACAGGAAAGAGAAATAAGCTCATGTAAAACAAATAGAAGCACATGAGAGTTACACAGCGCTCTGGTGGCCAAGGCATAAGCAAGAAAGTGCATTCACGCGCTGTTTGCTTACAAATGTTACACATGCTTCTTTAAGACGGTTTGGTGATAGCTGAAATCTAAAAAAACTTGGATAAACAAGAAACTGAAACAGAGAAGAATAACGCCTTCTATCAAGGAGTTTTGAGAACATTCAATGCACTTACTAATCAAATTTTATGATGATACAAAAAATTGTAATCTCAGAAATTCTCTTAGTTTATTTAGTGAATGTGAGAACTCCTCTTTCTGCACAAAAAGTGGTTGTGTGATGTTTTACAGGGACTGTGGTATAAACAAAAAAGAGCTCACTTATTTTATTTAAAGCAGAAATAAATTTTTTAACTAGCTTTAACATCCTGTTTTAATTTCTGTGTACTACCCACTTTCTTGTCTTCCAAACAATAAATCAAACATAAAAAGTGAATAAACATCTCTCCATCATTACTTCAATAGAATAAATTCTTTCTGTGCTGTAGTAAGAAACTTACCATTAGTGTTTCCGACTAAGAGTCAGTACTTCATAGGCTACTTGAGTATAAGCATGGATGCCAAAGTACTATTGACAAACCTTTTCCTTCATCTATGCCCAACAAGACTGCCATCACAGGCTTGTGCAAAAGAAAATAGTGTGAAAATATAAGGAGAAAAGCAGGAGGTATGTTTTTCCAATAAATTTACAGTTGTAACGTCTCAGTTCAAACTAAAGCTCTTCATGCCTTTGTTCTAATATTTTCCTGCAGCTGCGTTCTGATAATACTGTCTTGCACTGATAATCTGGAATGATTGTTGTTATGGCCGTCATTTTCATCAAGCCACCACACTCAGAAAATCTAACATGGTACCTGTTAGGGATGCAACAATACACTTAGCCCACAGTTTGGTATG
The DNA here is from genome assembly GCA_037902135.1 of Cetoscarus ocellatus. Taxonomy (NCBI): domain Eukaryota; kingdom Metazoa; phylum Chordata; class Actinopteri; order Labriformes; family Labridae; genus Cetoscarus; species Cetoscarus ocellatus. The sequence continues at coordinate 3,031,474 of JBAMNC010000760.1, read as the reverse complement.
TATCACCGTTCAACTTGTTCATTGAAGTTCTTCGATTTTTATGTTTTATTTTCTTTAATATTTTCCTTTCAGAGGTGTTTTATGCATTTTTCTCCAGGACAGCAGATGGGTTTATTGAGGGGGAAAAGCTATTTTCCTCATTCCTAAACAATTTGACCCACTAACAACTGCATTAGTGTTTTAGTCAAACAATTATTCTTCCTTTTCTTGATGTAGGGTTGTTAAGATTAGTGATTGTTATGTTTGTTTCTAGCAGTCATCCTGATCTTCATCAAGGATTTAAAATTAAAGAACATTTTTTAACCAGTGGGACTTTTGACAGCTGTTTTAGCAGATGAGGTTATATTTTTCTAGGTACAGGGGCCACTATGTTAAGAGTAGATTGTCGAGTTACCAGGTGAAAAGGTAAGACATGTTCTGTTTATTAAATGCACAATGCTGATGCGTTTGGAGTTTATGTTTCCCCTGCAAAACCTAATGAATGTTTGTGCATCAGTGGTGTAAAGAAAGACATCATGTAACAGGGCCAAACAGGTCCCACTGCTATGTTGATAACCTCAAATGTAATTTAATTCAGGTTTGGCAAATGTTGAACTATCTTTTCCTTACTCCAACCACAGATCAGAAGAATGACTGCTCCCTCATATTTTGAGTGCTGGTGCATATTGTTGCCTCTCCTCTCAAAGCAGTAATGTGATATCTTGGCCCAACTTTAGCGCACTGCAGTAGGAGTTTATTAACCCTTGCACTCTGACTCATAGGCTCAAACACAGTAGTTCTAATGCAGAGAAAAAGTGGCACAAATGAATGAAATCTGTTTGTATTCAAAACTGAAACTACTGCAATTCATGTGTTCCTATTGAACTGCGAATGTCATGGCAAAAAATCCAATAGTTTATTGAAAACTGTTGAATTCCCAGTGCCAGTCCAGTTATCTATTGATTACTTATGTGCAGGGGTGGGCAGAAATATCGATTCAGCAATGCATTGCAATTATTCCCCTCCCAATTCAATATCAATTCAGCAAATCCTCTGAATCAATTCACCTCCTGGAAAGTGGGGGGCGCTGTGCACTTTTTCAGTGTTTATCTGGTCGCCAGTCACAGAAGAAGACATGCTTGCAGAGTGATAGGATTGAGAGCCAAGCATGAGAATGATTTAACTGCGGTTTATCAGTATCATTCTGGAGTGTTTTCTTTGCGTTTTATTGCCGTATTTTTGACGTATTTTCCGTCTGTTTGATCATCTATTTGATCACAGTTTGTTTTTTATGGATTCCATAAATAGTCATTTTAGAAATATTCGAGGAAGAAATGTCGATATCTCTGTCTTCAGCTGGGCAGGAACTGCTTCAGGGACTACCATCAGTAAAAAAAATGCCTGGACATGGTCTAATATAACAGGCTGTAACATGGACATTAAATGCTGTAGGCAAACAAAAATGTTTGAGTTTATGTAAAATAGGTGAAGTTTATTTTTGGTCATCTCAGAAAATTTCTACATGTTAATTTACAATTGTTTATGAAGAGAATCCTGTTAAAAATTCAAAGCCATTTTTATTCTTTTCTTGTAATTATTATTTTTATTATTATTAGTATTATAATAATGACAAATACTTGCAAGAATTGTTTACTTTTATTTCTTGTGAAAATGGTGAAAAAATTTATTCAAAAGACAATTCCTGACACATTTATTGACAAAAAAGACCAGGTGGACATTTATAATTATAGTGTTAACTGTCATGTTTTTACTTTTGTACTCCATATGCACAAATAACTTATTACTGTGCAAATTTTTATTATCAGATGTTTGCTCAAAAATACGAGGTGACATATCACATATGTTCACATTGCCATCAAAAAAAAAGAAAGTCAAAAATTGTCAACAGGTATTCGAATTATTTGTGTATTTCTACTTCTGACTGAATTGATACTGAATCGAATCGCCACCCAAAGAATCGAAATCGAATCGAATGAGGTTCTTAACAATGCCCAGCCCTACTTATGTGGTAACAATAGTTATCAATTGTGGTAACAGAAAATCTGATGACTCATATCACAGAATGGTCATGTTATTTGTGACTTTTTCATATGGGCCTTCTGAGAGTAAACGTCAAAGGAGAAGGAACATAAAAGAAAAAAATAATTTTGTAAGGCAACTGTTTATAGAGATTCAAGTGGAGATGTGTCTTTGAGTAGTAATAGTGGTTATGAGGCAAAAACTGACACCAAACATGGGGAGGCGTATTGTCTCTGACTCATTGGCCTTTAGGAGCTTTATCTGTTGTCAGGCGTGGGGAATTCAGTGGCAGAGTGTAGGCCACACACAAACAGAACACTAAAGGGCACTTGGAAACAACAGGGGACTGAGTTGAAGTTAATGAAGATTTAGAAACATCCCAGTGCCACAGAATTAGGTTGCGCCTTCAATACCTAAACAACTGAGCAAATGTTAGCCCAGAATACAAATCTGAAGAAGACTTGATTGTGGAAGGGATGGGACTGCATGACGGGGGTAAGCTAAAACCTAAAACATAACCCCACCCTGGCAGACAAGACAGCCTTGTACTGCTGTATCGAGACTGTATGTAATGTGTAGTGTTGACTCACTGCCCTTATGGCTGGGCTATATTGTTTCGCCAGTAGCACAGCAGTAGCACAATAATGTGATGGTCTGGTCCCTCCCTCATCAACACTATTGCTCTGGTACAGTTTAATTCTCTGAGAAACACTGCGCATCATAATGACATCATTTGGTCAGTGTCAGCCATACCAGGTGCTGCAGCCTATAGTGACCGTGCCCCCCTGAGGGATGGTTACTGGTGTGGGCGGTTGTCCTGGTGCTTGATGCTGCAGGTGGATGCAGCCACACTGCTCTGGAGGAACACAGGTACCATTCTGCTGCAGGAGGTCCTGAAGGAGAGAAGAAGAAATTTATTAAAATACAGCGCTGGACAAGTCGTAACATTTCCACATAAATGGAAAGGCTTCACGTTTTTCTAATGCAAAACCATGATGACAAAATCTACAAGGACAGTGGTGAATATTGGACTTGCATTACCAGGTGGGTAAATGATTTTTTTTAAAAAAGGTTGTCTTGGTTACCCTACATGAGATGTCAATAATGCTATGATAAAGATAAGTTTCCCATGGCCAACCTGAGAAAAACAGTATCCCATCCATACATCCATAGGCCCAGAGAAAACCCACCCAGGCACAGGAAGACCATGCAGTATCCACACAGAAAGACTCTGGTCCACACAGGGAGTCAAACCAGCTGTGAGGTACACACCTAACCAGCTGCACCACCGTGCCGCCAAAAAAACAGTGTTTCATGAAATAAATATAAATGTAGTTTAGAGAGGTTCTATTGAGTTTTCTTGTAGGCGGCATGCTTTCCAGCACTAGTAGAGTCTTCTGAGCACTTTTGATTCCACCTCCCCTTCCCTGCAGTGGTGTTGGTGCATCATCAATCTCTTGGAAAGGATTTTTTAAGTTTCTGCAGTAAATCAAAGATGAAAACTTTCTAACCAAGCCCATAACATCATAAAATGATTATTGCACCTAATGTCAAAGTGATGTATAATGTAACAGTGAGTTTAAAGCATATCTCATTTTTGAAACTCAAGTTAGTGGATCTTTATTCTGATCCCATGGAGAAACACAGATCTGGTAATATGCAGACTGCACTGTCAAAATGTCTCTTACTGGATGCAAAATTATATAAAAGCAGCATATATACAAAGAGAAGAAAAAAGATATTCATCCCTCCTGCATTTTTCCTTACTTTGGAGTGTTTTAACTTGAAATGAGGGTATTTTCAATGTCTGATTTACATTCAAGAGCATCAAAAAATCAGACATCTGTTAGATGCTGAAATTAACTTCAGACAAACTGGTTGCACCCGGTCTTTAATAAGGGAGATTTATTAGCAAAGCACTCAAAGTTTTATCCCCCTTACTGCATTAATATTTTGAGAATCTTTCTTTTCATTGTTCTCTTATTTTTTTTCAAGTGTCCTCAGTTTTAGAAGTAACATTTAAATTCTGAATGTGCGCAGCAAGACATGTTTGCCACCTGTTACAGAGCAGCTGTGGATCAGTGGTAGATTCTGTCTCCTATCAAAGGGAAGTTTGAGGGTTTGATCTTAAGTTTCCACACGTGCATGCAGATATATCCTTGGACAAGATAATGAATCCCAAATTGCTACCATTCCTGCATCAGTAGTGTGTGAATGCACATGAAAAGGATTAGGTAATACTGAGAGAATCCCCTGCAACAACGAAGTTGGGACGTTGTGTAAAATGTAAATAAAAATAACTCAATGATATGCATATGACTGAATACACTACAAAGATGAGATATTTCATGTTCAAACTGATAAACTTCATTGTTTTTCTGCAAATTTTCACTCATTTTGAATGTGATGTGTGCGATTTGTTCCAAAAAAGCTGGGACAGGGGCAACAAAAGACTAAGAATGTTTGGGAATGTTAAAAAAAACCTGCACGTGTTACAACAGCGTGAGAGTGAGGGGACTAGACTGACCTGCCTGAAGTCCATGCTTGTCTCCCATTGAAAATGTGGGGAGCATTATGAAGCAAAAATACAGTGGAGACCTCAAACTGTTAGTTTGTGAAGTCGTACAACAAGCAAAGTTTAACATTTAGACTTCTCAGCTTCCAAATGCATATTGAGAGTAATTAAAAGGAAGGTTGATGTAATACAGTGGTAAACATGTCTCTGTCACAGCTTTTTTGGAACATCTTGCAGGTATCAAATTAAATGAGTGAATATTTGCATAAAAAAGCAATTAAGTTTATCAGTTTGAACATGAAATATCTTGTATGGTATTCAATTGAGTATAGATCAAAGTATTTGCAAATTACTAAATTCTTTTTTTATTTATGTTTTACACAACATCCCAACTTCATTGGAAATGGGGTTTGTACAGCACTGCATGTGAAAGGGTGGGGGTTGACATGTGTGATCACTGCTTTACACTAATTTGATTAATTAGTCTAAAACTGTCCAACTGATAGGCAAAATGTGCTTTTACCAAGGTCTAAATAATATCATATCAAAGGGAAAACTATTATTTTCACATTTAACTAGCAGTGAAATCATTCCATGCAGGTTATTCTTGTGAGTAGAACATGACTGCAAAATGCTGATTTCAGCAAAACTAATCCTTCATATCATATAAATAGCCTTGGGCTCATGAAATATTTACCTGTGGACAGTAGCAGCCAGGTGTACACTCCCTGGCGCCTAAACACTGATCTCGATGGCCTTGCAGAGCACACTGCTTCTCACAAGGAGAACCACAAGCTGAGTACACAAACGGGGCTTTACAATCTAAAAACATGGTGGGAGAAAAAATGAAGTCATCATAGGCAGCCTATCATCTTCACGATTGGTCATATTGTCTCAGAATGGTAGTTAACTCACCATCACACTGACTGAGACTGCATGTCCTGCTCTGTGTTTCCACAGGAGTGCACCGTTGCCCCCTGGTGGCCGGAGACAGAGCCACACGGTAACGCTGCTGCTTCTGAGACTCACAGGAACATTTTGACCAAACACTCCACTGAGACATGGGACAGCCTGTAGGAGGAAACACACACATCATTCTGGTGCTACAGGCACCAAACACATCATGTTGTTTGTCACTGATGCAGAATCTATGAAACACCACTCGACTTTGTGATCATGAGACCACAAACTTAACTTTCTGGGTCTTTTCCAAAGTTCCAAAGTAATGGATTTGCAAGTGTAGTGCTCAAGAATCAAAATTCTTTTCTACATTTAAAATGTTTACCCATTTATCGTACAGTCTTGAGTTGGGTGTCTTGCCCTGGGAGACTTAAACATGTCAATTCATGAGCTGGGATTCAAACTTCTGACCCACAACTGAGGGGAAAACAACTTTACAACTGATCCAGAGCCATCCTAAAAATGCATGTGGTTTAAATAGTAAAAACAGTAGAAAATAAAAATAATTTAAAAAAAACCCTCAGAAACCATGATTAAGTGGAACTATAAACAACAAATAGTCAAACAAGTATTTGATTGATCAATGAAGTGATCAATATCAAAATTCTGCCAGGGGGGAGAGAAAATATTCTTTTTCTGAGACTTCTGAATTTTATTCCAAAATATAGCAACTCCTAACAATCTCCCTCAAATTCTAATATTAAAGAAATTTACTGAGAACAGTTGCAGCATTTCAGCAAATATCTTAAATAATGGAATCACTTAACAGGATTTGTCTCTGCTGTTTATTACAAATTCACAAATGTGTGCATGTTGACTTAAGTCAGTGGTTCCCAACCTGTTTTCCACATAGCCCCTCCTAGTTTGACTTAAGAGGACTCACGCTCCCTTAGACCACATGGAAAAAATATATATCTGTAGTAATGCAAAAAAATATATATATATTTTTTCATGGATTAAATCAAGATAAAATGGGTTTACACAATTTCTTGAGTAAAGACCTTTAAATAAAGTATGCTCTTAGTGTTTTATCACAGTAATAGATGATATACTGTATATAAACTAAATTAAGGCAGCCTCCAAGATGACATCCCCCCCACCCCCCAAAGCCCTCTGGCCCAGACCCCAAGTTGGCAACAAAGGACTTAAGTAATGAGCTCAACTTGACACCTTGGCTAACCCCATGCTGGGAGGATCTACTTTAAAATGAATCATATTCAAATTACACATAAGTTTACACTGGGTAGAAGGGTTGCTCGATTATTGCAAAAAGACATAATTGAGATTATTTTAGTAACTACTGACATCATGATTATGAAACACTGTTACTCACTGATTTTAATACAAGCACTACGTGCTTTTATAAAAGGTTTATGCTTTTGGCACTATCATTTTAACAGTTCAGGATGAGCAATACGGAGAAATATACTTCTTCAAATAAAGATACATCAAACATAACACTAATATTACTAGTGAAAGAAGAAAAAGAAGTTCTACATGTCATGTAGCACAATAATCTTTCAATCTTAATGACTCAATTTTCATCATTTTTGGAGGCAGTAATTGTATTCTTGATTAAAATTTGATTAAATGCCCAGCTCTCCTGGACAAGCTAAACCAAAGTATGCTTCTGTGAGGAAACTTCTCATCTTTTTAGGTAAAGTGTCTCAGAAAAAAAGTAGTTAAAACTACTTCAATAAGTCACCTCTCTTGGTTAACACACCTGAACAAGGCTGCTTGTAACACAGCTGGGTCTCCTCTCTGTTCCTCTCAGTCTCGATCTCTGCAGGACACGCGGCATCACCACCCTCCTCGCATACACACACTCTGCGACGTGACACAGACCCTGCGCCACAGCTCTGAGAGCACGGTGACCATGGTGACCAGGGGCAAAGGTCATCTGTAGACAAAGGAGTCAATACAGTCAAAGCAAACCACCTCATGACCCTGCTGTACTGAGTGTTTTTAGGATTATGCACATAGTCAATAATCTAAGTGGTTAAATATTATACCTTACAGTGATGTGGAGAGTTATGAATAAATATGCTAATGTAATGTGGCTTCTCTAAACAAACCTAGGCAGGGAGGTGTGTGACAGTCCTGTGCTTCTCTTTCTGGTCCAACACACTGTGACCCGTTGTTACGTGGAGGAGGGTTGATGCAGGCGTGGGTTCGAACTTGTGTGCCCCGTCCACAAGTCACTGAGCAGTCAGACCACACCGACCATGGAGTCCAAGCACCATCCACTACAATCAAAAGTTTTCAACTCTTATTCTGTGATGCAACAAAAATGCATGGCAACTTTTTCAAAGATAAAGTTAACTGTAAGTAGCAGAAAGACTTGTGAAACTTAAGTCAACAGCTGATTTTGTTTGGCATCTCTAAAATGAATTGATCAGCCCACCTCTGCAGTCAATGTCTTGGCAGTAGTCCCCCTCAGGAGTGCATGTACTAGAAAGAAGAGACCATTAGAGAAGGTATTTGAATACAAAACCCTTCAATGTCATTTAGGTTTATGTGCAGACCCTTTAGTGGCGGGAACAAGTTTTACGTTGTGTTCTGAGCATGCATCTCACCATTGTTTACACTCGCCCTGCAGCCAGGTGTCTCCCACGTGGAGCTCCCTGTTGTCATGGAAACAGAGAGGCGGGCAAGGTCCTGGGTTGCAGGTTTTATGCTGGACTTCTTCAAACTGGCAGTCTGTTCCGTCACTTTCTGGAATCAGAGACCTGAGGCACAACAGTTGCACAAAAGAATGTATTTGTAATAGGTATACTGCTAAAAAACTAATATCACCAGCCATCATCTCTGTCTTATAAACAGTCTCATATCTCTTATTCTAGGTCACATTTCCACTGCAAGTCCAGATTAAGTTCCTACTTGAAGACTTATGAAACAAAAATAAGGCCTGCTTTGCCAGTAATTACTTAAAAAAATTATACCACAGAAGAAAAAATGTACTTGCTGAGTGTCTTTAAACTAGTTTTACTATCTCACCTTCTCTTATTTTCAAACACTCAACAAGTACTGTAAATCTGAAATACAGTTTGCATGGGTGTTTATGATGCAGTAGGTTGTTTAGCATCTCCCAGAAGAAAAGAAAGGTTCAGACTGTCTTCCTGCATGATAAATTCCTTCGTGTTTAGCAATGTCCACAACATGCTATTGCTGTATGTTGCAAATTGTGTCTTGACATGCAACTGAGAACAGTTTTTATGTTACACTTAGTTATATAATTACAATAAAGTGTCAAAACTATCCTGTTAACATTGTTTACAGTAAGATAAGTGAAATAATCTGCATAGGATTATAAGACTCCTTTGTCCCGACTGTACAACTCCTCACTAGGGGGGATGAGGAGTAACAGGAAGACAGAGGATAGGAAGGAGCTGTAGCCAGCCAGTAGCCATACATTTTCATTTTATTTTTAGTTTATTTATATTTATTTATATATTTTGTTTGTTTGTTTAGAACTATCTTTTCTTTTCTATATATCTTTTTATCTGTAATAATCAACTGCTACTGAATCTCAATTTCCCTGAGGGAATTTTTCCCAAGGGGATTAATAAAGTACTATCTAATCTAATCTAGGAAACAGCTTTAGTCAACAGGAAACACTTTATTTTTGAAGTGTTTTATTTTGACATGCACAGGAAGTACTGTGCAATGCTGTTACTGCTATCTTGATGTTGTGAAGTCAAGGTGAAAAAGTCCTCGCAGGTGCTGCTGATTGTTCTTCTATGTGTTCAGTGAAGGCATCACAGAAAAGGACACGCACTACACTACACTGTACAGCCTGCTGCTCTTCAGGTACCATCAGTTTTCAACACTGAATTTGCACTTCTGCAGCTATAAGCATCTCTTATCAAACCATAAAAATAACGATTAACATTTCTCTGATTCCTGTCCACACACCTGTATCTTGTTCTTTGGCCCTGCCCACAGGAAACGCTGCAGGCTGCCCAGCTGGACCAGGAGCTCCAAACACAGGCGGGCTGGCAGGTGTGATTGGTGCAGAGGAGCTTTCCATCAGAGCAGCTGCAGTTGTTACAGTCAACCTGATGCCAGCTGCCAGCTGCCCAAGTCTGTCCCAGTGAGTCCACACAGTCGCACTGCCACAACTGTACACATGCTCCATCCTGCTGCAGTTGGCCTGGACACACATACAAGCACATGGCAGATATTCAAACAATGTTGTACCTTAATGGGCAAACATAAGCTTTACACGAGGCCATTACTGCATGCAGCACTTGCTTTTTGGCCATGGTCACCGTGTGTACAGACAAATAAACATTTACTTCAAATACAACAGGCTCCTCATCCAAACAGACATAATCAGAGCCATCTGACTAAAATACAAAACTAGAAAGCACTCAGAGAGCGCAAACCTCAGCCAAGGTAGCTCACATATGCTGTTACATCTATAAGCAATAGTTCCATGATAAAGAAATCATGATTATATTATTATTAGTTTGACAGTTATTGAGCAAAAACGATCATTCGCTAATGGCAGAATTTTCGTAACCTTGCTAACAAACAAACAAACAAACATATGTTGGCAAAAATATCACCTCCTTGGCAGAGGTAAAAACAGCATTAAAGGCCTTCATTGTGCTCTCATGGTCTTTAAGTAGAACATATTTAAAAACATACACTTCAACCCATATTTTATGTATATGATGTAATCATGCTTTATTTTAAGAATATTCCAGTATAAAAATCCTGTTTTTTCAATGAGTATCATTTTGTGTTGCACCAGAACCAAACAATTCAGTAAAAAAACATCTTATTTTAAATATGCAGGTACAATTTTATTGCCTGATAACCCAATGTTTTTGAAAACTGATCTATTTTGTCCTAGAGGACTAAGATTTAAAACAGACAAGGTAAACTATCAATTTGCCCTGGGAAGAGCAAGATTAGTTCTTGATTATCTAAGTCCAAGAACAAGCTGTGACATGTTGACCAACACCAGTTTGTACAAAGATGTTACAACCCTAAAGCACCCTGAAACTAGGAGTGGTCCAAAGAACAAACCTCATTTCCAACATCAGGCGAGTTATTGTCAAAAATATGAAAACTGCCCTATCCCCACATGCAGATTCAGATCACCACCACAGTCTAATCACTTCTTACTTGTGCCATGACCAAGATTACCCAAAATGTCATCATTATCCAATGAGAAGTGACTGAATTACTGTCAAAAAGGTGGAAAACTGTGCAACTCACAATGTTAATAAATTCTTAAAAAAGAAAAAATCCTGGATCTGCATCTGGATTTAGATCACCACTAAAATCTTATTACTGTTTCCTTGTGCCATGACCAACATTTCCTGAAAATGTCATCAAACTCTGCAGATAACCTTTTGAGTTATCTTGCTTAAAGAAAATCAGACAGACCAACACAGGCAAAACATACCTCCTTGGTGGAGGTGATAATGGCCCAAGCCTTGTGGTGATACCCTTGGTCCCTATGTACTAAAGATATCCTTGTCACAGGCCTCTTTCTTTCTTTTTATCCCCCATCCTCTAATTCCTCCTTTCTAAGTAAATCCACTGTCCTGTCTTCTGAATAAATGCAGATAAGGCCAAAAAAATAAGCTTAAAATTGGCTCAAAACACAGCAGGATCTCTAAGGCTGCTGTTGATAAATAGAAGTGACCTAAGGCATGACAGTAATCGCAGTTTTCCATTTTTCATGTCCCATGCAAATGGTACCTTGCTGCAATAAGTTCTCGATTGTTAATGTGAATAGATGAATGAGCAGTACAAAAAAAACAGAGATTAGAAAGTAAAAAATAACCCAACCATTACCATAATTTTCTGTTTAGTCCCTAGTTCTTGTAAAAATTTATTTAAAAAAAACCTCTTATGATAAAAAAAAGAATCTGAGATAATGACATCTTTATGAATTAAAGCTGCACTATGTAAGATTCCGTCTTTTAGCTCTCTAGTGGCCTCTATGGACATTGAGTGTAACTGCACTGTAGTAAAACAGAGTGCCTCACACGAGCATTTGTTGACATACAGAGGGAGGAGAACGAGCTGACAGGACGTCCCGAGGGACAAATAAACCCTGTGGACTGATAAGGTACAGTCTGATCATGTTTCTATTCAAATAAATCATCATGTACTTACAAGTCTAACAATAACAGGGTCAAATCAGTATCGATCGGACATCCCTCCTCGTCTTTCAGCTCACACCAGCAAGTAAACGCCGGGCCAATCCCTGTCTGGGCATTTAGCTAGTTACTCTCCCGCTTTCTTTTTTTCGTCTCCTCTGATAAAACTTTTCTTTTCTTCGGGTTTTTCGCTGCTTCCACCATGATGACAACTCTACATTTAGCTTTCTTCTTCTTCTTCTAATAGGGTTCCGGCAGGTTGTACGCAAGGAAGCGTAATGCTGCCCTCCGCAGGCACAATTAATTCATTATTTTATATTCTCACATAAAGTCCAGACAAGTGGAGGAACTTTAAAACTGCTTTCACAATGCTTTCAGTGTTCTGCTCAGCTCCAAAAATGGATTCAAGAGAGAATACAGACAGTCCCCATTTAGCGTTTGCCTCGACTTCCGTCTTTTAAACGAATCGGGAAGGAGGGGGAAGTGACGTATGCCGTAAAGCAGTCAAAGTAGTAAAAATTTGTAATCTTTTAGTGTGAAAGGGTTCCTACCATCCACCTCGAAGTTACATAGTGCCAGTGAAGGTGATGCAGACCCCCTCAGACCATGACAGAGGTGTCATTCAACCTGATGTAAGGTGATGCACCATCACAATGACTCTAGAAATATTATATTAGGATGGAAAAACTACGTAGTGTTGGTTTAAGTCACTACTGCTGCATACTTCATTGCCGTGATAACAATAATTTAATAATAGATACACATCTACAACTAAAACAAACCCATATCTACGTCAAAATACCAATAGATACATATTTTGCTCTTTAAAAAAGTTTTAAGTAAATGTTGTATTTGTTGTATCACTGAGTTTACCACAGCTTGGCTTCTTCAGAGGCAGCTTATACTCACAAGCAAACACAGAAACACTATTTGGTGCTTATCTTGTGAATACCAGAGGGATCATAACCTGAGGGAACGAATCACTCCGATGAGCTCAAACCTTCACAAACACACACACACTGGCTCGTCTGTTAATAAAATGATAGTAGCATCAGTGCCTTTAGGGCAGCGACAGCCTGGTTGGCATTCGGTGTTGCCCTGGCACTCGATTCCCTGCTGGAGGTCTGAGCAGCGCTGAGGACACTGGTTGGCACACGAAACGTACTCCTGGCCCGGCGGGCACCCTTTCTCATCTGAAAAAAACACAAACAGAAGGTCAGGAAATTTCTCAAGATGCTGCAGGGATAAGATGCTTTACCAAGAATGCTGATAACAGGCTGGGCTGAACTTCAAACACAAAGGCTGACTGGAACCAGAGGAACTCTACTCATCACATGGATATTACAGTTTATGTTTCAGCTAAATCATCATTTTGGGACAGGATGAACTGAACTGAACTGTTTGGCGTGTCTTACCGCACGGTTTGGTGTTACAGGGTTTGACCTGGTTCTTCTCTCCTTCACACTTCTTACCACCATTCTTGGGTGGAGGGCTGGAGCAGGAGCGAGTGCGTATGGAGCGCCCACCACCACAACGCTTATCACAGCGGGACCAGGGACTCCAGCGGGACCAGCCTCCATCAACTGCAGCATTAAGACAAAGCAAACATCAACATGCTATCAAACCAACAAAGAGTCTCATTTGCATTTAGTATCTTAAGGGATACTACAAATTTCTTTCAGCTTTGGTCTTGCCTTCGATATTTTTAGCCAGTGCAATGATCTCTCTACTGATTTCATTAATTGCAGTTCTTGACGTGATTGATCTGACAACATAACACAATAAAAAAGTAAGGTCAGCAGGAATTTTTCATAGATATGTTTTGAAAAGAAAAGTCCCTGAACAGTGGTCTAAGTTAAAATTCAATATTTTCAGAATGTGAAATGAATTTTAGATCAAATAAAACTTTACCAAGTTTTCAGATCCAAGGGTTTATCATCCTTCTCTACTACTTTTTAGCTTGTTTTATTCACTACAACTTAGGCCACATAATTAGTCGAAAATAAGCTGATAGAGCCTTAAGTTAAATGTCTCTTTTATCAAAGAGCATTGTGTTCCCAGGTAAATATTGGCAGCACAAATGTATTTTTGATCCTTGGCCAGCGTTTCATAAGTCTCCTGTTCAAACAAGTACTCCTGTGAAAACTCTTCCTTATGTTTAGATTGTTTTTGTGCATTCATTCCTTTTCAGCAGTCTCTGTGTCTGATATTTTATTTTTCTTGTATTTAAGCATACTATAGTTAATTGGTTTACAGCCTCCTACCTTCTTGCTGCAGTCCAGCAGACTTTTTGTATGATCCATGCTTTTTCAAAAACTTGGCCTTACTGTTTAACTCCAATGACTCACTTTCTATGCTGCGCAGTCCATAATAAGGACATAGAGGAAACTTTTGCACTGTTACATTAGCCAGTTTCTTATGAGAGAAACACATTTTAAAAGATAGGCTGTATAAAACAAAAAAATGCAATATGCTTAAGACTTTGAGCATTGTAAGACTTAACTCACTGAAACTGTTAAACAGATAAACACTATCTGACTTTTACAGAAATCATGCAAAGAACATGATGAAGAAGTCTGAGTTTTAGAGACCCCTGGTTGCCAGAAAAGTTTCTTTGAGCTCTTTGTTTTAGGTTGATTCTGACCTCACCAGGCTTTTTTATTATCATTTTCCCTGAGTCAAATTTTAAAATCTTGCCCAGTACTGTTGTTGTCAAAAATCTATTACTCAGCGGAAAATCAGCTGTAAGTGCAGGAGGCTGGTAAAAGCCTGTGTATCATCCATAATCAAATGCAACTTTTGTCAGGTGAGTAACACAAAAACAAACACAGGGACTTGACAGACCTGTCAAGTGGTGTTTTGATTAGGTGTTAAGGAACAGAGACACATTTTCCAAACATGTCCACTGAGAAACTCATCAACTCAAACAATCTGCTCTGCTGGCTGACCTTTGCATGGCCTGATGTTGCAAAAGCGATGCTCCAGGTTTCCTCCTAAGATGTCTTCACACCACGAGCCGTTACTTCCAGGGCTGTAGAAGGTTCGGATCCTCTGCTGCTGACCGACTCCACAAGACCGTGAACACGATGTCCACTCCCCCCATTCTGTCCATGAGCAGTTCCTCTGTGCGCAGTCAGGCCCCACACACACCTCACCTCCATCTAAGAACATGATTAACATTAATGAAGTTTTTCTCATCGATTATAATGCATGGGATTTGAGGATGCTGATGTTTATTTTCCTCTTTTTCTGAAATTTGTCTTGAGACTTCAACCTGCCTTCAAGAAACCATTTGTTATTATCAAAGTAATGTTGCAAGATTTATAAAGTACAGTGTCAACTCTTTTTCAACACAGTCAAATGAAGAGTTTATGAGTTTGTTTGAAGGCAGAATGAAGCCTGAAACATGGATATCGGAGTATTTGTCATTATCAACATTTCTGTCAATGTTTCAGTTTTCATCTGTCTTAACTCAAAGACCCACACATGAAAATGGACATAATTGTTTTTCTATATTTTAGATATTCTTGTTTGTTTGAACCAACTTTTGATTAAACCCCTTAATGAAATTAAAATGAAAGATGAAGGCAGAAAGCTTCTATACCCAATTTGGATATGAATGAGTTTAAAGCTTGAGAACAAATGAAATGTCCTCCGTTCTGAAATAATACTGCATGCTCATACTAATCCTTTTAATGTCTGAATGAAACAGCAATTTCACTTTAAAAGCTTTTCTGTATTCTTGAGATAAGCATAGTTGGAAAAGAAACGTGTCAAGACTCAGTACCAATTACCAAAAAGCAAACCATAAGATGTTTTGAAAGTCAGTTTGTGTGGGGATTTAACAAACTGCTGATCATTTCTTGCATGATGTCCCCCCACCCACACACAGACATTCTAAATAGTTGTTTAATACTTCCTCTGCTTTAGGTAATAAGCCATAAACACAAATTTTGCGGTCTGTTGTGTTATTTGCCTTAGATCAGTGGTCCTCAGTCTGTTGAGCAGCTGATGATTTTGTTTTAAATAATCGTCTATCAGTACTTTATATGATTTAATTTCTGTATGAGCAGGTGAGAAAAGAGTAACATCATGTTTGGTAGTTATCAAAACCTGGAAAACAAGAAATGTTTGAGCTTGTCGCTACTCGGTAACAATCAAGCTTAAAGCACATCAACATTGAGCATCAAGTTAAATCAATATGCCAAACCTTCTGACTGTCAGCTTGTAACAAAAACCCCTCTGATGACTGAGCCTTGTCTGTTAAAAATATTAATACTATGTTGAAATCAGTGTACAAAAATGGCAGGGTTTCAGTTCATTTTCTTTCTTAACATGCTGACATATATACTATTTCACGAGGTACACAGTTGTTTGTCAGTTTAAATAGGTTAGTAGATAATGAACATAGTGTTCAGAGATTGTAGCTATAGGTTAAGACACTATTTTGCATGTGTATGAGATTTGGCTTCAACTTTTTGTGCCTTTGGAAAAAACATTCTGAAAACCACTGTCTGACATAATCCATTATCAAAATCGCTTTGTCTTTTTCGGGGGCTAAGAGGGATGAAGACTCTCCCAGCAGATTTTGGGCAAGGGGTAGGTTACACCCTGGACTGTTTGTAAGTCAATCACAGAGCTGACATATGGAGACAGACAAGCATTCACACCGGAGGGTAATTTTAGACTTAACCATTAACCATCAGAGCATGTTTTTGGTCTGTGGAAGAAGTCTGATGACTCTGCAAAAACCCAAGCATGCACTAGGAGAACATGCAAACTCCACACAGAAAGGCCCTGTTGGATCAATCTTTATCATTCAATTCAATTAAAAATAAAAGGCTAAAACACTTTTGAAGGTGTGTTTCTTTCTCAAAGCTTATATTGGTGCCTGTAGATGGTTGAATTGTACAGAAGCTTTACAAGCCATCATAAACTCTAACAGCCATAAAGAAAAATAAATGAGAGGATGTACCTGGACACTGAGGCAGGTTACAGGCTTTCTCTTGGTGAGAGCTTCCAGAGCAGGGAGGTTTCAGACACTGTCGATGGCGGGACTTTATGGCCGGGCTCAGAGCATCAGTACATGTCTTAGTGCAAGGACTCCATGACGACCAAGGAGAGAAACCAGCATCTTCATCTAATGAAGATTAACAAGAAATGTGAGTGGTTTTTTTTATTCTTTTGCACAAAGAAAAGTCAAAAGTATAAAAAAAAAAAACATGCTAAATCTGAAAAATACACGCAAGCCCCGAGAGAAAAGTTAGACAATAAAGCAACTTCTAATTTTAAAGGGAAACAGAAGTTCTTTAATTAAATGACTGAAGTACTTGTGTTTTATTCCCGCAACAGCGTTTTCTTTTTTGCCTTATCAGAAAATTAAAATGTAAAGAAATTAAACTACTATTCTTCCAAAACTTACGTCTAAAACAAAAGAGGAAACATTTTTACTGTCTTCTTAATTGCCAGCATGCATAATTTAAACAAATACTTCATCAAGAATATCAAGAGATAAAAAAGTTACAAGTTCAATGAAAACACAGAAGATCAGTGCTAGAGAAAGTAACTGTTTCTAAACTAATTAAATTTGCAAACAGGCACATTTACCTGGTAAAGTCGGTTCTTCTGTTGGACCCACAGTTACTGCAGACAAATGGAAAAACATATTGATGCAAACTCAACCATTTCATGTGAGAGATACAGAGATTTGCTTAATAATCGCATATGGTTTTTATTTCTATTTTATTTAACCCTTATTTAACCAGGAAAAAACCTCATTGAGATTAAAAATCTCTTTTTCAAGAGTGTCCTGGCCAAGACAGCAGCACATTCAACAGTTTTACACAAGCACTCGCAGTCATCAAACACATTAAATAAGAATTCAATACATTAAGAAAAAAAAACTCACAATTTTGGACAGCCAACTTTGCTTGGATTGCCCACGTGAGAAAGATAAAATGCATCAGTCAAAACATATGTAGCCAGATGTATCTGCCTCCAAGTCGCTCAAATTTATGATAAATAACTACGGTTGATGCAGACACAGACACATTCAGTAATACAATACCAGACAAAGCTCTCTTACTATGACTGCTGGTTACCTCCAGCAAAGTGGTTATGCTTTTTCTGGCATTTGTTTGTCTGTCTGTCTGTATGTGTGCAAAATAAACTCAAAAAGCTGTCTTTAAATTATGAAGACATTTTTTGAGGGATGTTGGTCATGACACAAGGAAGAAGTGATAAGACTTTGATGGTAATCCAGATCCAGATCCAGGATTTTTTTAAGGACTTGTTAACTTTGCAAGATAGGACAGTTTTTGACATTTGCTCAAATGATTTAGCTAAAAATATCAGTGATGCTTTGAAATAACTCATGCAGATGTATGTCAGGTGGGTCCATGCAAAATACATGCATGTTCAGCTGGGAAGCCACTGCCTGTAAGTGCCCTGGCGGTGGTTTGTCATTTTTCCTTATAAATTATAATAAATAATGAGGGACTTTCCTTCCCTCATTATTTTAACACACTCTCAATTATAGAACTTAATTTGCATGAACTAGTCTTTATTTTCTTTACCTGGGCAGTCAGGGGCCTGGCAGTAGGTTGTTTCCTGACGTGCACCCTGGCAGTCTCTCCCTCCGTGGGCTGGTGCAGGCTGTGTGCAGCCCCTGGAACGAGTCTTCAGTCCCAAACCTCCACAGGACAGAGAGCAGGAGCTCCAGGAGCCCCAGGGGGACAGACCCCCATTGACCGGACAATACTCCAGGGAACAGTTCCACTTGCCATGCTCACAAGTGCTGCAGAAAACAGAGGAGAGAGAGTGAAGCTTGGTGCTGGTGCTGAAAAGCTCAAACATAAAAGCACATGACAATGACTGGATTATGATCATGCTGCTCTGAGATTCAACATTTTAAGGTTACAGTTGATGCTTACTTAAGGTTTAGCAACAATAGCAAACCCATGTTGATACTTTTTTAATGGCTTTATATATTAAATTTCATCTCAAAGAATTTTGTGTGCATTATTGCTCACCAGCTGCTGCAGTCATGGACCACAGTGTCTCCAGGTTGAACCTCCATCCCCTCAGAGATGTTGTGAAGGAGCAGAGATGAAACTGGTGTGATGGAGACACTCTGCAGTGAGGCCAAAAACTCTCTGTCCACCAGACAAGGACACTCCTGAAACACATTACATTACACTTTGTTAGCTCTACAACCCTTCTCTAAAACCTTATGTATTAAGGGGGGGATCTAAACACCCGAGGGTGCTCAAGGCCAGAAAAACAACCTGTTCAAACTTTAGGGGGATTTTACACACAGTTCTGAACAGGATCTTAGAGAAGGCTGACGCAGAAAATCCACCCGCTCAACAGAGAGATTCACCTTTCATTTTACGCTATTGTCATTATTTACCTTCACTATATCAACATGCATCAAATTTGATTACCAAGCTTTTCTTCTATTTAAGAAGAAGAAGAAGAAGAAGACATACTTTATTAATTTCTCATGAGGAAATTCAATTCTTTACACTCCATTATTGAAACATGCTACACACACGTAGGCTGAAATACACATGCACATACACAAACAGTTAATACAATCATGCATTAATGGAGAGATATCAGAGTGATAGAGTTAAGTGCTTTGCCCAAGGGCACTTTGGCAGTGCCCAGGAAGTCAGCTGGCATTGCTCTCCAGCTACCAAACCAACTTCCAAATATAATTCGGTCGGCACTTGAAGCGGCCACCCTTTGGTCCCCAACCCAAGTCCTTCTGGACCGATAAGCTTCAATAACAGCACCGCTCAGACATAAATCAGAAAACTTGAGCAGGTCAAGTGATGAAGAACCCACCTGCAGGCACACTCCATTGTGTTGGTAGGTGTTTGGTGGGCAGTGGCAGCCTTCCTCACAGCCATCAGAGTAACATCCCTCTCTGCCACTGACCTGAGCACAGCTGAACGGGCAGCCTTCCCCTCGTTCACACTCCCTGTACAGTCTGCCGGGAGGGCAGCCCACCTCTGTACAATGACATCACGTTAGATAGAGATACACACTGAAGCCACGCAAACAGTAGGACAGGAGGACTTACCGAGGCAGACCTGGGTGTTGCAGGTCTTGCTCTGGCGGCTCAGGCCACTGCAGGGTTGAGAGCTGCAGAGACGAGAGCGGGACTGCTGCCCCCCTCCACAGCTGACTGAACACACAGACCACTTTGACCACGGGAGCCATGGACCCACCGATTCTGCACCAGAACAACAGACATGTGAGGAAAAGACTGCATGAGAGAGCAAACTGGATTCAGACTGAAACTGCACATGAGGATTCAGTCTTGTCTGATGTTGTGCTTCCTGTTCAGAGCAGGGATAGGCCCATTATGGATTTTTACATCACAATTAAAATCAAGGAAATAATGTCAGTTTTACAAGAATCTTGATCTCTTTGGATTATTATAGTAAAGCCATATCTGCTTTTTATGTAATATTTTTGAGTACCTGTCTTTGCCTTGTCTGTGAAATTTAAGTGTTAATATTGATTGGAATATTTTAAGGGTTGAATATTGCTGATCTTGTGATAGAAGTCACAAAGTAATGAAAGGATTAAGTACAAAATATTTAAGATTAAATAATAATTAAATTTAAAAATGACTGATACAATAACCAATGCATTTAGTTTCAGAATGTGTAGAAATCTAATATTAATAAAAAACCTAAACCATCTAAAGTAATTTTATTGGTGTACCTGGGGAAAAAAGGTGCTATGGATGATAAACTTAAGCAATATTGTTCATAAGTGTTTGATTTTGACTCTCTTTACTTGATCATTGGTCTAGTTTTACATACAGTGGGAGAAATCAGTTTTCAATTTGTTTGTATTCAGATTTTTTGGTAGAGATTATCACAAAAAATTGAGAACATCTTTAATCCAGTCTTTATAATATTGAATTAAATTCAGTTAAATAGTTTGGTGGTAATATTCTGGAATTCCTGATGTTATATTAGAGATTTGCGTTTTTATGTGCATGTCAAGAGTTTAATGCTCACAGATTGAGTGACAGGACATCAGTTGGTCACTGTCTGAGGCCCTATTTTATCTGTTGTATCTCTCATACATGGCCTTACAACAGTTTTGATTTTATTTGATTTTAGTAATGAAGCTAATGTAGTGTTGCCTGTCTGTGGCTGAAGACAGCAGATAAAGCTGAGGCACTCGGTGTCCCTGAAGAACCAGACAGGAACATTGTTTGTGGTCCGTGCAGGTTGTGTGGTGCCAAAAACAATGTTCCTCTCTGTTATCTGAGCATTGGAAAAACACACGGTGTTGGAGAGCCGAAAAGAAAAATCAACATCACCTTTTAAATTGCGGTTAACTGTGACACAGTATAGTCATCCCATCCCTTGGCTAATCATGGGATGTGTTATACATGTTTTGTGTTTTATTGATGGGTTTATTTGGCTAAGCTTCTTGTGCATTTGTTGTTTGGCTTGGTGTATTTCCAAGGCCCATTCAGGGATAGGCACAGCAAATTAGCTTAAGTTTTGGACAATGGAGTGTTAGGTGAGAAGTTGGCTTCCTTCCTATTTCTCCCTTAACAAATGAACATTTCAGAAATAAAGAAAGAAAGTGATCAAGGGTTTTTTCTCCATACGGATCAATTAAAAACCAACTTCAAGAGTTCAGTAAAGTTGAAACTGGATAGCTTGTTTTGTTCTGCTTAGGTTGGTCAGTCACTACCTGTGCAGGGGTGTATGTTGCAGTCTCTCTGCTGCTCTGCAGCTCCCAGACATCCCCTCCCACCGCTCTGAGGTGACGGGTTATTACAGTGGCGTCTCCTGAACTTTACTCCCCCTCCACAAGGAAGCGAGCACTCAGTCCAGGCCCCCCACTGGCTCCAGCCACCATCAACATGGCATCCAGGCACTGACTGACAATGTAGAACCCCAGCCTCACATGTACTAAAATGAAGTGAGGATGGAAACAAATGTGGTAAATATACCGTTCTGATTTAACAGATGCAAACATAAGACTGTTGGGGCACCACATGGTTATCCTGTACCAGTTTTTGCAGTCACTGATGATGCTGTCTCCTGGAAATGCAAACTGCCAGTCAGATCCTCCAGGCCATACCCATGATGCATTAGTTGAATCTAGTCCATTGAATGTCACATCTATTTCAGGGACAAAAATCCATGATTAGTCTAAACTCCATCCACCTTACAAAACCACAAACTCTTAAAATCAATCTCCACATAAACAGATCAGGAGCTAACCAGTAGCAGTGGTGTTGTGGTATTTGCAGCGACACTCCTCCCTGGACACACACACCCCATCCTGCAGAACCATGTCGCCCGGACAACCACAGGTCTTATGGCACCCGGGGGAGTCCAAGCACTCGGTGTCACCATGGAGATCTGAACAGGAGCGAGGACAGGGCTTCCCACAAGGCCAATCTTCCTGACCGCCACCACAATCTGCAGAACACAGCAGGAAGTAGAGTTTAAAGGTGAAACAAACAGCTTAGATAAAGGCTTACAATCAAGAATTGTGGTTTGTAGTAGGGATGCCCTGACTGGTATTTTTTGTGGCCGATACCAATCACAAATTGCCTGTTACTGAGATCGTCCAAAACAGATGCCAATAACGATTGTTTCATGTTTTTTTAATTACAACTGGTTAAATGTTTGCTCAACAGAAAGTGATCTAAAGGACAATGCAATAAGTTTCCAACAGTGAGAAAGACAGAATAACATAATGTAATAATTCCATATATCACTTCTGTTTATTCATGTGAGTTAAAAAAATTATTGATTGACTGAAAAAAAAATGTATCCAGCAGACTAAAGGGCAAAATGTTTAGGAACATTATTGTCATGCTCTTTACACCTGATACCAGCAGCAGACTCTGTGTGTGTGTGTGGGGGGGGGTGTGTGTGTGTGTGTGTGTGTATTTGTGGGTGTGTGTGTGTGTGTGTGTGTTTGTGTTTGACTGTCGAAGTGGAGTCAGGTGTGCAGGAGCTTGGCTGGAGCAGCAGTTAAATCCATTTGCTATCTACTCTGCTACAAATACTGGGCTTCAACTCCACCACGCTGCCAGATCTAGACTTTGTGAATCAGTCAGTCTCGTTCAGGCCCTTCTTTTAAGAATCTCTTGTTAGAGTCTTGACTTTGCCTTGACCTTTTTTCCTTTGCCAACAGTTTTATTCAGCCCCTACCACCTCCACTCCTGTGTCTGAACTCACTTTTGCATCTCTGGACAAAGATCAACTCATCTCTGGACCTCTGAATGACTCATTTCTAGATGACTGGATTTGGACCCACACTCTGAAACATGGACTCAGGGTAGTCTGCTTTTCCCAACTAGATACTCACCTGTCCTACCTTTTCCAGATACCTTGTTCCAAGTTTACTCCCTGCTTCCCATGTCTTTAGATGGACTCACTCTGAACATTTCACTGTAAATAAATATTCTTCGAACTCGATACCTGTTTTCTGGTCTTGTATTCTGCTCTTGGGTTTCTTCATAATTTGACTCCGTAAGCTTAACAAGCTTAACAATGATCTCATTTGCATTTATTCAAAGGATGGTATTCTTCCATATATAAAGGAATACAGGGTTTTAGCTAAAGTCTAAATTTCCATCTCATGAAATTGTATTCGAACACATCCAGTACTTACCTTAATGCATGTTGGTTTAACTTACTTAAGCCAACATTCACCCATCCCGATGTTACCAACTGGACCTGGACCTCAATCGAATCACAAAATGCATATTCTGTGCAATGTGAAGCTTGTTAGCTTAGCTGATTAGCCTTTATCATGCTGTCTCAGTGCAAATTTCAGCACAGACTTTACTACTAAATAAATATTTATGATTAAAAAGAGACTGAAAAAAGTTTTTGGGAGTCTACAACAGTTTCCTGGCGAGAATGACAAAGCAGCAGATGAGTGGGTGGGCAATTTGTTGACATCCTAAAAATTTGGTCACTCCTTTAAAATCACTTTTAAAAACTCACCTTTACAGACTTGCATTTATGTGATATCGTTATCTTATTATTGTTGTCCTTTCTTTTTAGCCTATTTTGGGTCTTTGTTGCTTGTTTCATTTTGGCTACTTTTACCTTGAGCTCCTTTCTCTATTGTTTGCTTTTAATAATTTCTTTGTACATATTAATATCATCACTTAACTTTTATTCCTATTTCATTTATTTTATGCTGCACTGCCTTAATCTCTATTGTTTAATTTGTGTCTCATGTTGTACTTATATTCTTTGCAAAGGGAAAATGGGGACTTCTAGACTACTTAGTTGTTTTATATCCTCTTTATGTATGTGGAATTATCTTTTTTATGCTTTTTTTTTTTACTTAGTTTTAGATTTATAGCTTTTCTTCTTTTTTAAAGGCATTCTTGTCTTACTGCTTTTATTTTTGTCTCAGTCTGTGGGTGTGTGGGCCAATGAGCATTGCAGTATTTGGTTTCTGGCCCTATGGATTGAGGGTGTTTTGTGTTTTTTGGACCAAGTTGGGGGCCTGAAGTGTTTATTCCGGCTTTTTGGATTTAAAATTTTCCTCACCTACTTGAAAAATTCCCCTTCATGAGCACCGTTGGTCTGAGGGACACCAGAAGTGCTCCTGCTATCTCTTAGGTCCTTTTTGTGTTTTTTTAATTTCTTCTCTTCTCTATTTTTCTTTTTTATTTAAATTGTGCTTTTTGTTGGTGAACTACTTTTGTGCTCAAGCTCTTGTGCTTGTCTACTGTATGTTTTTGTCTGTTTTTTGTAAGTACTCTACAAATAAAGTTATTGTTATGCCTAGTATTTGTAGACATCCTGAAGGTAAGCAAGTCATAAAGCTATGTAGAATGTATTGGGGACAACAGACATTAACTTTGATCAGTTGATTGTGTGTTCTTTAACAAATATCTGCCTGTTTTTGATTGGCACACACTGAATCAAGGCACCTTTAGTTTTAAGGTATGTATAAAAGAATTTGAGGGACTACATTCACTCCTGTGAAGGTTAGATTAGCTCTCTGTTCCCCATACTAGAAGCTACATCAAACCATGTATAGGTGTTTAAATAGGATCCTTTCAAAGTATGATTGACAATCAGTGTTTGATTGATTTCTCCACTTGTTTTTGTGAGCAGCCCTGATCGTGTATCCCAGCTGTGTAGGAGCCTGTCACTTTTCTGTTTAGCACTAATCCATGTTGTCATTCTGTGGGAGTTGTACATTTGCAGAAACGGGGGAGGGTGGAAAAAGGTCAGTCACAGCGGAGAGTTCATTAATCTTCCCTTTCAGGCAGCCAATTCATGTTAACATGCCTTTTAGCAGAAGAGAAGGGGGTTTTCTTCCCTGTCTACAACACTGTCATGATTCTGCCAGTTCTGTTTTATTTTGTATGCCTTTTCCTTGTGCCCTGTTTTACTCCTTGTCCTGTTTTACTTTGTATTATTTCCTCGTTATTTCCGGTTTTGACCTCTTGTGTCTCTTGTGTTTCTTCTCTTGGTCCTTGTCAAGTTACCCGTTTTGTTCACGTTCATGTCTTGTCTTTGTGTTTCCTGTTTTATTTTGAAAGTTCTCCTGTCTTCCCGTATTGCCATTGGTTTTGCTTCCTTATCGTCCTGTCATACCTGATCCCTGATCGTTCTTCCCCAGCTGTTTCTCGTTTACCCCAATCACCTCATGTATTCAACCCTCCTGTTTTCCCCTTGTCTTTGTGGGCTCATTACTCTCTCTTCATTCCTCGTCTGCACTGCCTCACTTTCAGTGCATGTCTCAAGTCATCTCAGTGTGTTTCTTCCAGAGTTCTCCTGAGTTGCTCCAGCTTTTGTAGGCAGTTATCAGTTTTTTGTTAAGCTCTTTTGTGATTTTGATTTGTACTTTGTTTTTGTGTTTGGACTTTGGTAAAGGATTTGTTTTTGGACTTTGATCCCTTTTTAGTTTATAATAAAGCTTTTTTTTTTTTAAATCTGCATTTGGGTCTTCATCTTTATTTTTTGTTAGTTTTTTGGGTTTACAAACCATGACAAACACCATCAGGTTCTGATATGAGCATTCTAAAGGTTGCAACCTGTTTCATATTTTATGATCACTAATGATGGTATATCTAGGTGGTGCTCAATCATTTCTTGCTCTAGGCACACTTCAAATCAAGTCAAAATCTCAAGGTGCACTATATTTACAGGAATGCAAAAAAGCCCCTTTAGTATGTGCTGCAATATCGTATTGGTCTGTAGTTTAATCATATCTAATTCTAATAAACTCAGACAGAAATCTGTACCACTTTTAAAATATTTATGCAAAAAGCAATAATTCATTTGAATTGTAGTAACATTTTTTTTAAAATACAGCAGCACCATTAAACTTGACCGGCTACTTTTTGTAATATATGGAGATCTTATAAAGACGACAGAGAAAAAGTGCTGAATTTCTCATCTCCTAATTCTGCTAACTGCAAAAAGACATTGATCCCAAAAAGGTGTTAAGATCATCAAAAGTTACAGAGTTTTCAGCTGTATAGATAAATGAATGCACCTTAAAAGATAAACTGGTAATGTTAACTTATCGTTGGACAATTTCCCAAGTCACACATGGACTTGCCTCAAGGCACACCAGTGTGCCCTGCAACACATCTGAGAACCACTGGTGCAGTATATCTTACTAGTTTATCCTCTCTATCATCAGGAAATAAAGCTTGTATTACTTTTCACATCTTAAGTAAAGTCAAGGTTTTATTTTTCCATTTTCACACCTCTGGATAGAACATGACTTCTTTTAGACACAAGTAAACAACTTATATACAGTCCATTTTTATGCTGACCTGTGCAGACAGTGGTGTTGTCATGGCAACCACGCCTCTGCCTGCTCTCTCCAAGACAGGGCAAGCCACCAAACCTGGCGGGAGGACTGTTGCACTGCCTGGTACGAGTAGAAGATCCAGCACAGCCATCACACTCTGACCACGATGACCAGGGACTCCACGATCCATGGACTATAGAAAAAGCAAGTAAATATCAGGAAAAAATCAACAGACTGCTTTTTGTGATTTAATAATACTTGACAATTAAGTAGGAGCCAAGAGGAAGGTGAAATGAGATTCTTGTTCTTTTGCACAGTTGGAGGAAAAAAAGGCTGAAGTCAATTAAATGGAGACAATACAAAGGCTAAGTTAAAGAGCTTAAAACACTGTTTAAAATGTTTGTTTCTTATGCTTTTTTGTTATTTAAAAAACTCCTAAAATTGGTAGACTGGTTTAGGCTGAAGATCTATCACAAGAAACAAAGGACAGTGATGTCTTCACCTGGACAAAAGGTGATAACAGGACAGGGCTGTCTCTGGATTTGGACTCCCACCCCGTTGTGTATCTCCTGCTCTCCGGAGCACGCTGCTCCTCCAGCTTTTGGCTCTGGACAGCCACAGCTCCTGTAACGGGACACAGATTCTGCTCCACAGGTCCTGGAGCATGGAGTCCATTCAGACCACTCACACCATCCGCCAGCCACTGAAAACACAAGAATAAGAAATATACATTTATGATAATGCTCAGATAGAGTTTACCCAAGCATATTTCCAATAGCTGATTATTATTTTATTGTTGCTCTCCAAAGATTCAAAGTAGGAATGTTCCCACAAATACCAATTAAAATCATTATTCCAGGTTATTAATGCAAATAAAAAAATGCCTCTTTCTTTAACTTTTGGTCGAACTCACCTGGACATGGATCCCTGGAGCAGTTGAGCCTCCCTCCTTCACAGGTGCTGAAACAAGAAGGAAAACAGGCAACATAATCATCCTCCTTTCTGGTTTATGTAGATTTATTTCTATTAAATACGTATGAAATTTCCACATATGTATTGTAAGTCCCTTAAAGCAGTTTTCACAGATGCACTCCTGAAAATTTCCAGAATATTTAAGGGAAGCTACTCCTGAATTTCATCCCAATACTATCCACATTGAATGGAGGGTAGGAGTCAAACTATGGGTTAACACCAGATGCGTGTGGTTGACAAACATGCAAGCTCCGACACAAGACACTACGACCATCATACCAGGAATAGGTGTGTGTGCCGTGTTGTCGGTGCATCTCCCAGCTGTCACAGCTCCATTTCTTCTTACATTTCACCCAAATAATAAGTTTATATAGAGAATTTAGCAAGAACCACAAGAAATATCCCCACAAGTGACTTGAATTGCATTACTGACCTGAGAAACCAGCAGAATGAAAGTATTCTTACAAACAAAGAGAGTTTCTCCACAAAGGGGGAAAACTGAGCTTTGACTCTGAGAGGCACAGACAGAAAGAGTATCTGAATGGTTCATATCTTTACTGAGATATGTTCAACAGCTGTGGACATATTTACCTGCTGAATTAAGGTAAATATGGCTCTCTATTTTCCATTTTCCTGTTTGTTTAGGCCATCATATGAATGTGGCTAGCAGAAAAAAATTGGCAAGCCTCTTATCCTTGAGATTTTGGTGTGGAAAATGCAAATGAGTGTGGGCAATGGCAAACTTAAAGCTCTAACTTGATAACATGCTCGCCGAAAATGAAACATGCACGTATGCAAAGAAAATTCAACCAGTGTGAAGTGGCCCAAAGGAGGCATCACATGATGAAAACAGAGCTATGAACAAGCAGCAGTTGCTGTTACAGCCTCCAGTATATGATGAATCAAGCAGTTTTTTTGTCTTCTTATTGATGCTTCTTGGTCTTTTGGTCTTGTCTTGAGTATCAGTCCAAGCTTTTCATCCCATTTTACTCATTAGGCAGCAAGAATCCTATGAGCAATGCCTGTGTTTTTAAATTGTTACTGTCCTTAAAAGTTTCTTTTTTTACTGTGAAATCGTTGAATTCTTTTCCATTCTAATTGTTTGTTATTTATTGCCTTAAAACTTTTTCTTGATATTGAATTTAATATGGCGAGTGCTGCTTTCCTCTTGGCCAGGTCGCCCTTGTAAATGAGATTCTGATCTCAATGGGAATTATCTGCTTAGATGAAAATCAATTCCACGACTGCCCACTTGCTTCAGGTGAGTTTTCTTTTATTTTTTGTCTGTTGAATTAATTCATGACCTTAAACAGATTTCATTTAAAAAATCAGCCAAAAAGGCTGGCAGTAAAAACATTTGGTTAAGTCTGGGTGCATATTAGAAAGAGGGTCATGTTTGTGTATCTTTCTCACCAGTTGTTACACCCATCTGGGGCTTCAGTGGTCTCCCCTGGTTGAAGAATGCGTCCAGTGCTTAGGTCGAGGCAGGGACAGTCCTCTCTCTCCACACAGACTGTCCCGTTAGCCGCCAGGACCTTCCCCTCTGTACAGTAGCATCCTGGCTCACATTGCCACTCACAGAACTATCAGACAAGAAAAAAATGTTTTTGTTTATGTTCATGTTTATTTTCATTCAGTTCAGAGTGGGATTGAGGATTAAGGATTTATTCATAGTGGTTGGTCATTGCTGGAAACCTCAGAGATATTCAGCGTGGTACTTACAGCCAAGTCCTCACAGGAGCGGGGGCAGGAAGGACCACAGCTACTGAACGCTGTGCCAGGGACCTGTGAGCACGGAGCCACTGGAAATGCACACATGGATCACAATTCATGTAATTTGTCCAATATTTCTGCAAGTTGACTCAAAGTCTCATCAAAGTCTAACAGCTTTACCTGGACAGTGTGCAGTGTTACAGGATTTGACCTCAGTTCCCAGACCCTCACAGTAGTTTCCCTCCCCCTCAGGAGTGGGACTGTCACACTCTCTCCTTCGACTTCGAATCCCCCCACCACATGATTTGGTACACTCTGTCCAGTTAGTCCACTGACCCCATCCACCGTCCCCTGGAAAATACATGTTGGTAAAATAGAAAAAGACAAAGTCTGGCAGTTTCACAACAAAGATCTGCCATTATTCATTTCTCTTGTAAACAGAAGAGAAACAAAGGAGGTTTATGGTTGGAGGCATGATATTACAAGAATAAAGTCTTCTGTTAAAAAGTCAGAAAATTTCAGGATGAAGCACTTATCCAATATGAAAAAGGCTGTTTTCTCAGGCTCATACAGTCATCTGAAAAAATCAGGACACCCCATTAAATAGTCAACTCTTTATTAAGAAATGTTCACATAACAATATCCTGTCTTGTTTTTATTTATTTCTGGGAAAGAAAGTGATTTAATTGCCATTAAACAACAAAAATGAACATATTTTTACTCATCAAGCAAACGACATGAACAAAAATGCATATTTTGATGGAGGAAAAAATTAGGACACCCTACCCCCTAATAACTAGTGTTACCCCCTTTGGCTGAAATGACTTCAGCGAGGCGCTTCTTGTAGCCATCTACCAGCCTCTGACATCGATCTGAGGAAAGTTTGCCCCACTCTTCAATGCAGAATTCTTTCAGCTGTGAGATGTTTGAGGGGTTTCTTGCATGCACAGCCCGTTTCAAGTCACCCCACAGCATCTCAATGGGATTAAGATCTGGGCTTTGACTGGGCCATTCCAGAATTCTCCACTTCTTAGTTTTCAGCCAGTCCTTGGTGGATTTACTGGTATGTTTTGGGTCATTGTCATGTTGCAGTGTCCAGTTCCGCTTCAGCTTTAATTTTTTGACAGATGGTTTCACATGTTCTTCAAGCATCCTCTGATACACAGTAGAATTCATGGTGGACTCTATGATGGTGAGCTGGCCAGGTCCTGCTGCAGCAAAGCATCCCCAAACCATGACACTTCCACCTCCATGCTTCACAGTTGGTATGAGGTTCTTTCCCTGGAATGCTGTATTTGGTTTACTCTAAACATGTCTTCTGTTCTGGTGTCCAAATAATTCAACTTTAGACTCATCTGTCCAAAGAACATTATTCCAGAAGACCTGGTCTTTGTCTGTGTTCTCTCTGGCAAACTTCAGTCTGGCCTAATGTTCTTTTTAGAGAGAGAAAGGTTTCCTCCTTGCACACCTCCCATGAGTGTCAAATTGTGTGGTCTCTCTCTGATATATAGTCATGCTCTTTTCACATAGACAGTAGGACCTGCTGTGGCCCTGGAGATTTTAGCTTTTGATGACTTGTTTAGCATCTTGCGTCTGCTCTGGGGTGAACTTGCTTGACGGCCAGACCTGGGCAATGGTGGCAGTTGTTTTGAATGTCCTCCACTTGTAAACAATTTTCTGGATGGTGGAATGGCTGATGTCAAATTCTTTTGATAAACTTTCAAATCCCTTACCAGACTCATAAGCAGCCACAATCTTCTTTCTGAGGTCCTCAGACAGCTCTCTGATCTCACCAT
This sequence comes from Cetoscarus ocellatus, assembly GCA_037902135.1. Classification (NCBI taxonomy): domain Eukaryota; kingdom Metazoa; phylum Chordata; class Actinopteri; order Labriformes; family Labridae; genus Cetoscarus; species Cetoscarus ocellatus. Next base: position 3,000,581 of record JBAMNC010000760.1, on the reverse strand, counting down.
GGTGCCCAGTCTCACTTCAACAGACAGGGCACACAAACTAAATGCCTGAGGTTTAAAATAGGGCAAGCCTCCTTCAAAATGCTGAGTAACAAATGTTCTAATACATCTGTGTGTGATTATAGCTCATTTTGAGTGGGAAAATATGTGGGAATGTCCTTATTGTTCCCTCCATTAAATGTTGCATTGTTGTTCATAGTGTTTTGTTGATGAGAAAAAAATGTGTTATTTATGTTGTTTAATTACAATTTAAATCATGTTCCTTTCCAGAAATAACTGAAAACATGATAGGACCTTGTTATGGAAACAAGTTCTTAATAAAGAGTTGACTATTTCATGGGGTGTCCTAATTTTTTTTACATGACTGTATATGCATAAAAGATGTCTCAATGATAAAAGTTTGAGGAGCTGCCAGGGCTATAAATAAGAAAATTCATGAACTTGGTAGATGAGTGCTGAACTGATAGCTCCCTGTATGTCATTTTGAATATAATGATTTAATTCTTGTAATTTTTTTATTTTTTTGTACAAATCACTTTATTCTCTGTCTTCATTCTCAGCCTGCAGAATTACTTATCCCTTTAAACCACAGCCTGAAAACTATGGTGCTTGGACCACCCTGGAAGTGGCATCAATTAAAAACTATATCAAACAAAAAACAGAAAGATAGATAGATAGATAGATAGATAGATAGATAGATAGATAGATAGATAGATAGATAGATAGAGGTACCTATATCACATAGACATGGGTAAAATACACGTTTATGTGAAAATACATATAAATATACATAACTGTGTATTTTGATATATGTAGCAACACATATAAAGGTAAAAGTTTATGCTCTTAAGGTAAGTCACTGTATAAATAAAAAAACTATTAAAGCTGGAAAAGGGGAAGGATTAAATGAGTTATTCTTCCTACTCATTTTCAAACATGAACACTGAACTGTGTATAGGCGAGAACCTTTATGCATGCAGGCATGTATGTATGTGCATGTATTTATATACATGTATATTTATGTAGATGTATATGTGCATGTTTGCATGTGTGTGTTATTTGTCTTTGTATTATATGTTTCATTTGGAACTACTATCATTATTTTCTTTCTTCCTGTTTTTATTAATTTTTTTTAAAGAGATTCACTTCGATTTGGTTTCATTCATATGTTTGCAATGAACTACAACTACTACTGCTGATGAAGTTGGCAAAAAAATGTAATATGTAATATAAATCCAATTATGCTGCTAATGGTCTGAGAAAACCATTCAAGATGATCATGGTAATATGTTGAAGAGTGGAAAGTTCAATTTTCAAACAGCCACAATCACAAACTGAAAAATACATATATATATTTATCTGTAGTAAAAATCTTACTGTCACAGGGAGTGTTGATGCAGACCTGATCCTCTCTGTGAGGGCCCAGGCATGGCAGGCCACTCCCAGAGCGCTGAGGGCTGGAACAGAATCGATAACGAGACTGGAGACCTGCTCCACATGACACCGAACACTGACCCCAGGGTGTCCAAGACGACCAGTGTCCATCAACTGGGTAGAGTGGGTTTTCAGGGGGGAAATAAAGGATAATAAATTGCTGATAATAAAGTAGCAGGTTTATTTACTGTTTTACCTTTTTTTTCTTTAATTGGAAGTATTTTTGATGTGACTTTTAGTATATTTTGTTTAAATATTTAACACTTTTATTTGCAGCTTAAGTGTTACCTTTTCTAAAATACTGTAATGTAAATAAAAATGCACAGTAAACTGGCTGTATTGGAGATAATTTAATGACTTTTCTTCCTACCACTGCAGCTGACTTGTGAGCAGTTGACCAGCCTTCCTGCTTGACATGTACTGAAATACAAAAACACACAAGTTAGTTTATGAGTTCACCTTTTCTTCAGTAACAATCAGATGCATTTCCAGCACTTGAGTTAAAATCTTTTGACTTACCAGTTGTTGCAGTCCATGGGGACAGTGTCTCCTGGTTTGTAGTTTTCTCCACCCACATCACAGCGACAGTCAGACTCCCACACACAAACACCATCCTGTGAATAATACAAACCATAAACAATATGTCTGCACTCGATATGTAAGAAGGTTTTTTAGAAGTAGTTATTCACAAATAGACTGTCAGCTCACCTGTTGCACTGTCCCCTGAGGACACTGACAGCCTGGTGTGCAGTTCCTGCTGATGTCCATTGTGAGGTCTGTGCACGACACCGCTCCCTTCACACACTGGGTCCACTTCTGGCCCGGAGGACATACCCTTCCACGTCCTGAAAGAAATTTTAAAAACTGAGAACTTTTTCAGTTGTTAACTATTAGGGTTCCTTGATTCACTGACTTAACATATTCTGGCAGTACAAGCATTAAACACACAATGCAAAGCACCCTTTAACTGCCACGAAATTCCTTTTTATAGACTGAATTGTACAAAGGTTTTAAAGTGCCACTCCTAACATAAAAATAATAGTTATAATAATAATAATAATAATGATAAAGAATTTTCCATGACTAAGATTATGGTCATGAATTCTTCAGACCCCAAACCTAGAATATTTTTGCTTAGGATTTTCACTTTAAGACAAAATAATCCTTTGTTGTTTGTTTTTAACAAAAAAAACAGACTTAAAAACTCTTTTTTCTCTGAGGCCATAGGGCTTTAACATGAGGTTGGGTGACTTTTTACTTATTTATTTGTCCTGTTAGTTTTGAACTGTTTATTGTCGTGTTGTCGTCTGGTTGTTGTTGACTCCTGGCTGCTGAACCATTTGCCCATTGGAGATAACCAATTAAACCTTAAACCTTGAACCTTGAAATCAACTTTTCTAAATTAGTGTTGTTTCCTTCTTTTTAGCCCTAATTTGTGACAGTGTATCTTCAAAGTCCAGATGCTAATGATAATGTGTCAGTGGTGGACTAAAACCACAAGTATTTCCTTCTTCCAGGTACAAAAACTAATTTTCATCAAGCTCCCAACTGCAGGCATGATGAAAGGCAAATGGCTTAATCTGGTGTCATGTTTTTAAGTTAGGTTTCTCAGCAGTTAACTGCTTTTAGAAAACTTTCTCACTTATTTCTTGTAAATTAATTCATGAATATCTGACATATAATCTAGAGAATTAAGAGGGTTACTGATCATTTTAAAAGCTTGTATCAACTTTACCACTCTTACGCAGTGGAAAATTTGACACAAGCCTTGCTTGTTTTTTCTTGTGTACCTGGGTTTTTTACTCTTCTTAACACATTTTTACATGCTGTGTTGAGGAGGATTTCAAAACAAGTTCTTCATGATTTTACCCCCTTAGGACAGCAATAATATTTCCATCAATTGATCATAGTTTTTGTAATTTATTGTTTATGTCCTATGACAACATTTTAGCTGCCCATAATACAGACTTTAATCAATTTCCTCCTTATAAATCGATAATCAAAAAAGATGATAATTACGAATATTATAATTTCTATTGTGTATTTTGTATGCCTAAAGCATCTGCCAAAGGTAGACCTAAAAGGAGGCGATTGCCAAAAAGTATTTATCTGAATTAACCATAGCAAAAAAATGTTCTTTTAGTGATGTATTAGACTTTTACATGATTGCAACATTAAATTTGTATCTGCCAGAAAACATCTTTAATTCCTTATAAAACCACAAACAAACCATGATTTTTCACAGGATCTTGAAGCACTAGAGAGCAATAAAGACATTCTGATTATTTTCTCGCATTTTAAAGGTAATATATTTCAACTGTGTCTACTGATATTAACTAAATACTAAATTTGACTGTTTGTGTGGATGAAAATGTGCATCTTGTCATACCACAGGGTTGCAGATTGCAGGCACTGAACTGCTGAGCAGTGCCATGGACTCTGATGGGCCCTCGGGTGCGAGTCCTGTACCCTCCCCCACACGTCACTGAGCACTCTGACCATGCAGTCCACGGCTCCTTCACACCTTTAAACACATCACAGTTTGTTACTCTTCTCACACATAGAAACACGGGAATAAAATACAAATAAGACAAAGACTTGCCAAGTGCTTCCTCTCACCAAAGCAGGGCTCAATGCTGCAGGTATCGATCCCAACTCTGTCTCCTTTGCAGGGCTGACCCCCAAAAGCTGGAGGAGGATTGGTCCCTGAGCGATACCGCCTCCTCACACCGACATCACACGTTCGACTGCAAGCGCTCCACTGGGTCCAACTGCTCCAGCCACAGTCCACTGGAAAACACAATAAGAATGGAGAGAATGGCATAAGGATGGCTGGAGACTGTGAAGGAGACATGTTAGAGGACAACAACAGTCGTATTAATAGAAATGCCTCTCACCTGAACAGGGAGAAGTCCTACACTTCATTTCTCCTTTAACACAAGTACTGTGGAGACATAAATGCAGTAAAGTATCATGTGCTTCAGAGAAACAGGGTAAAAAAAATATCGTAACTATCAGCCAGAGTCTCACAGAATGTATTGACAGTGGTATAAGTTTATTAATTTAACTATAAAACTGCTCTTGGAAAAGGATGATAGTACCAGTTATTGCAGGAGTCAACAGGCAGGGAGGCTCCAGCCGGGTACAGCTCTCCCTGGTGGTAACACGGGCACTGCTCCAAGGGCACACAGCTGTTGTTGAGCAGGTAAAATCCCAGGGCACAGTAGCAGCCATCATAACAGGAGGTGGCACACTGAACCTCTGCGGAGGTCATGTCTAAACACACCCGAGGACACGCACCGCCCTGAGCTTCACACTCTGCAGCTGTCATGTACACCATGCCCTCTGGACACACACCTGAGAGGAAACAGAAAAGCAACAATATGAGCATAAAAACGTCACCCAGATTGACTTAACTATCCAGACATGGAACTTGTCTTTGTCTCAAGAATGAGCCCTCCATAATCATTACAGTAAAAATACTTGCTTTTTATTTTCTTTTTGTTAGTTCCTAAATAATATTTTTCATATTTTCTTTGACTTTCAACATTTTCACAGTTCAACTCTGAAAAAAAACAGGATTCCTGCACACATTTTAAACCAAATTCAAGACTTTTATAGACTTTTTAGATCAAAATAGAGAAGAATTTTTTTCACCTTTTACGCAGAACAAACAGCAGTCAAAACAGGTGTGATATACTTTTTTTTACCATTATGAGCCAAAATACAGATTTGTCAGAGTAAGACTGTTACTTTACTAAAACATAATCAGCCAGAATTATAAAAACTAATTCTATAATAGGATGTCAAGATGTATTGTTCTCCCAAGAGGGAAAGCAACATGGACATAAGAGAAACTTGCTCTTGCATTTCTTTTCTTTTGGTGTTGTTTGGGGGTTTCTAAAGCAACCTTTAAAAGAGCTCAAAATAGATTAATAAAGACAGTTTTAGTCATGATGTCACTAGCAAATTTTTGACCTCTAACAATTTGGTATATGGGATGCACAGTATTGGTTTTTAGCCAATATCTGATGTGCCAATATTTCCAACTTATCATCACTGAGTCCAATATCCATGGATGTTGTTAAGGTAAACCATTACAGTACATTTGTAAATTCTGACAATATTACAGCCAATATATTGAATATATATATAGCCAATTTGTAAGTCTGTAAACATTGGCAAAAATCTCATATCTTAATACCAATAATTAACTTTTTAGGCAATTATCTACCAGTACTGATATTTTATCAATAATATTGTGTGTATCCCTGACTGGAATAAGGCTTTTTAAGGATCTGCATGACCCTGTAAACAGTAAAGCTCTCAGAGATAAACCCACAACGCTTAAACATCCAATTCATATAGTCACTTCCTCTTCCTCTGTCCATGACCACTCACTTAAGCAAACACTACATGGCAGGTTGGCATACGTCATGGCGATTCAACTAAGAACCACCTGAAACTCATCAGCACTTAGCAGTTAGCCCCTTTTTCTTTTGGCACTTGGTTAACTCTTAAACTTCGGCTAAATTGATGGTTTTTTGTCTGTTGTTTTCTGGTAGAATTGCTGTGAATGCTGTTAAAACCTAATTTAAAAGCAGCCGGTCCAAGCTATATATGTGTACCTGGTATTTGTATCGAGAAATACTTGATATTTGTTTAAATCTAAAGTAGTGCTTACTGAGATAAGTTTGATTTGTATAAACTTAGGTCTTAAGTTTTGTCAATGAGATTTAGATTACCTTAATTTGCTTTCAGAAACAATGACTAATAATGAGAAAATAGATTTTATAAACTAGAAGTTCTCAGAGTGCTCAAACCTCAACCAAGGCATTTCCGACACTGTCGGGGGAGTTGTTATGAAAAACGCAGAAAACTGCTCTATTTTGCACTGATAACAAAGCTTTGAAAAATTCCTGAATCCACATTCAGATCACCCCCCAAAATCCAATTACTTCTTTCTTGTGCCATGACCAACATTCAGTGCAAATGTTCTCCAAATCCATTGCAAACTTATTGAGTTATTTGGTAAAATGTGGAAAACTACCCTATCTCACAATGTTAAATACTTTCAAAAAGAATTCCCGGATATGTATCTGGATTCAGATCACCACCAAAATCAATTTCATTCAAATCAATTTATGACTTTTTCAGTCATCTTGCTAACAGACAAACAGATCAACGTTAGCAAAACATGAAATCCTTGGTGGATGTAAAAACAAAGATCCATGTTATTATTCTGTGGTGCTCGATATCTTGAGTATTACAAAGAAATCGAAAATACCGGAGCAGGGGTGGGAGTTGCAGTCTGCCGTCTGTATGTGTGGCCCAGAGCAGGTATTTCCTCCGTGCTGTGGTGGCGGTGAATTGCAGAATCGCTCTCTGGTTTGGACGCCTGAGTCACACTCTGATGAACACTGAGACCACGATGACCATTCAGACCAGCCACCATTCACTGGAAGAATATATCTAGGATCAGCTTTTTGCCCTCTTGACATCTATTATGGAGAATGACAGGAAAATGTATTTTTGTCATTGTGTTTTATTTCTTCAATACCTGGGCAGTGCACAGTGTTACAGGGCTCCTGCTCCTCGCTGTCGCCGCCACAGGCAGGCTCTGTCTGTGTGTGGTTGAAGGTTGTCAGTGTGTGGTTGCAGCTGCGAAATCGTCGTCTGATTCCAACATCATCGACATGATTGAAACACGTCTTACTGCACTCTGACCAGCCGGTCCATTTACTCCAAACTCCATCTGGTAGCACTGCACAAGAGATGACAAATGGGATTATACCATATGAGAATGCTGGAGGGCCAGGGTACTTTGAAAGGCAGCATAATAGTGTCTGAGAAAAAGGTCCTGAATCATTGCATTAAAAAATGTTATTTACACTGTCCGTCTGTGTAGATTCTTAGTTATCAGGCTGTAGTGATCCAGAAAGTGACAGGACTTCTAAAGGCCCCTTAATCTTTAATTTTAAAGGTGAAAATCAGAGTTTTAACGTGAGATCCTACTGCTCGCCATTCATGAATGCATCCCACAGATGGAGGCCTTGAATGCTGATCAGCAAAGGGGCAGTCCTTTACCTGCTGTGCTCACACATAAACTGACTCTCAAGAAAAATAGTCTGTCTTTTGGACTCGCATTTGCAACTCAGTCAAAGTTGAGTGACCTTTTAGGAGGTTTGAATATGTCTATGCACCATATGCTAAACTTCAGCAAACATTCATTAACAGAAACTCTGGCTTGAGAAACTTCTCACCAACATGTAATGAAGTTTTGTGTTCTCTGCTAAAGCAATTAGAGGCCCATATGCACCCTTTATCATGCTCCAAGGACACTTAAATAACAGAGGATGGCCATGACTCTAGGTAAAACTGGGTCAGCGGCTCAGGGAATAATTCTAATTTTGCATACAATGATCTTCAGTGTCATAATTTTCCAGCTCTGTCCATCTGCCAGACTGAACCTCAAGATGCCTTTTTAATAATAGGTAAAACAACTCCAAGAACTTTTACCAAGTCCAGATTCCTTTAGGATTAACTTTGAACCAACCACTACCATTAAAAGCCTGTCTTGTTAGACAAAAAAAAAACAATGAGTTAATGAAATGACTGATCTCAGTTATAAAAAAAAAAAAGCTTGTATTTATAAAGTAAAATCAAAAAATATGATGAAATGTCATACAAGGATGGCATGGGCTAGAGCAGCGGCGAGCCTCAGAGGAGTCTCCTGGACATGACTGGACTCTGACAGCTCCGGGTGGGATGACTGGAGACCTGAAGAGATAAAATAAGTTAAAGAAAGGCATAAAGATTCAGGATTCAAACTGAGTTGCTGTTGTAAAAAAATAAACCCAGTTAGAAAAGTGCACTATGAAAGAATAAGTGATGATAGTGAATAAATGATAGCAGACAGACGCAGTAAGTTCAGTTTATGTGAACAAAAAATATCCAATTCATCATAAACACAATGAGCTTAATAGAAACTTTGCTTTGCATGAGTTAAACAGTCTAACCTGTAACGCTGCTGTAGCCCCAGACCACAGGTAACATCACATGGTGACCATGATGACCAGGCTGACCATTTACACAAGGCCATGCATTTGGATGTGTCACAGGTTACTCTTCCATCTTGGCAAACACTGACAGTAAAAAAAACATATTAGTACAGATGGGGCCACTTAAATATTTCCCAATATCCTTGGCAGAGTCTAGGTTGGTCCATGACAGGAGAGTGCTCCCTCCCGGTTATGATGAGAACCCACACAATGAGGTGATAAACATGTAACACTAACCACTTATATATTTACAGGACATATGAGTACCATTTTTGCTTCGCATGAAAAATGCAACAATTTACAGAAATTTAGCACAAAAGCAAACAAACAACAAGTCTTGTTTCGGCTCCCAATGGCTGGAACTTAGCTGGTAAATGAATGGAACTCGGCTGGCATTTGTCTGGGAGGGGAAATTAAAGCAGCCGTTTGTTTCCTTTAGAAAGGATAAATTCTCCTGCTTTAATGATTTGGTCTTAACCCCTTAAAGCCCGTTGAATCATATTTGATACATACTTTTATGATACCTCTATCTAATCAATATGATCAATAAATTACTAAAAATATCTGAATACAATCAGATAAATGATAAAAATGTCCTCAAGTGGATTATCAGTTGCCAAACACACCTAATGTATCAAATGAGATACAAAATATATATATATGTTAAATTTTATGGAAATTTCAATTTTTTTGGATGTCAGGAGAAAGTGAAATAAACATTTCAGCAACAAAAAAATAGAATTTTCTGGTTATAATTTGTGTTTTCAGGCTTTAAAGGGTTAATTCTGGGAACTAAACAAGTTTTTGAATCAGTCCTTGTAGTTCACTCCTGTGATGATTTGCTGTAGAGACAGCGATTGATGTTAACCTGTTTCTTTTTTTATGCTATGTGCCTACAGTAACTTTATTAAGTAGTACTTTGTCCTCAGCCTGGTTGCCTGGTAGTCACAATGCAACTTTTATTATTACTACCACTGCTGCTTATACCTCTACAGCAGTGTGATGAGTTAGCTTGTCACCCTGCTTGTGCCAGTTGCAGGGTCAACTGTGTCTTCAGTTCAAATGAACCGCTCAAGGGGTCTGCTGGATTCAAGCCGAGACTACTTCTTTGAGACGAGCTTGTTGCAGTTGTTTGTTCCAAAACAGAGATCATATGTATTCAAATGAACCGTGTCGAACACAAGAACGCTCACTTGTATCAGAACAACTCTCCCAAACAATTTAGGTGTGGAAAACGACCTTAGTTACTTTTGGTGATCAAAACCAGCCTCACTGTGTCAGTGGAAAAAAAAAAAAAAAAAAAAAAGTTTGTTTTGTCTCTCACCAAGTGGTACAACGGTCTTTTATGATCATCTGTCCTGGCTGAAGTTTTTGGCCTTTCCAGACACAGACACACTGACTGGCATTCACGCATCGCCCACCCTGAAGAAACAGACCATCAGGACAGCGACACCCTGGAGAAAAATGAGCCAGTTTTTATCTGCATTTGACAGTCTTAGTCATCTACTACCAACTACAAGGAAAATCCCTGAACAGCTCACAAGAGGTTGCATGTTAAATGAGCTTTTTTTTCATTTTATTTTCATGTTGGAAGTAAAACTTACAATAAATTAGAATAAAGGGTGGAGGAACATTTAAACTCTATTTGCCAGTAAAAAATCCTCTAAAGTAAAACATCCAAACAACTCTTGTAGTCTGTGCTCAAATATACTAACAGCATAATTTGAAAAACCCAATCCACACCTAACTAGTTTTCACAAACTAATGAAAGTTGCTAAAATTTAACATTCCTAATTGCATTTTAATGTGTTTATTCCTTAAGAGGGAGCAAGGCATATTAATTCACATGACAAGTGATTCATCAAAAAATATGCAAAACAGAGGTTTTTCTCTTGCAGCCCTTGGCAGTTTGACAGTGAAGAAAAATCATTTAAAGAAAATATGCAAAACAGGCTACAGTCCATTTTTTCAAACACAGGCAAATGTTCAAAGGCAATCAAACAGCACAGAGGACCAAACTTGAGGCAAAACCACACGAGCTGGCAAACAGTCTAACAATAAAACCACGCAAAACAAATGATGCCAAGAAAAAAATACATCAGTCTCATATTATATAGATCTTAAATAATAAAACATTTTCATTTTCTTTGTGTCCTACCTTGTATGCATGCCTCAGTGCAGTTGCTGGTGGTGCTGAGATGTGAGCAGGTAGGAGGACAGGGCTCAACCCTGCCGGCCTGGCAGTCTGCTTCAGTCACTAAAACCATGTTGTTGATACAGCCTGGAAAAGCAAAAGGAGAGCAGACTTTATTCAGAGACTTTACACACTTGATTTTGCAGCTATAAAAATCATTACAAGCTTAGGTGGTTTTCACTTTGTGCAAAGGAATGAAATTACCTTGGGCATTCAACCTTTGTAAGGCTTATGTTACAATAAAAATACTGACATTGAAATTATAATCCCATTTTAGAGTAGGTCAAATATTTGTTGAGTATACGTAGATGTGGCCATTATTTCTGCATAATGTTAATTAAGGGAAGGCTCAGACCTAATACCAGTGTTACTGTTGAAGATTAAAAGTTGCACAGTGTGAAGTTTTCTTGTCATTAAATAATTGAGAGGAATCAATCTGTAATTTCGTGGCTTATGTACTTTTTTATCTTGTAATGTGTCCTGTGCAACAGCAGTAGCCGTCTTTTCACAATTACTTTTGTGTATGTATTATTTCTTCTCATTCTTGTAGCTTGGCGAGGTGAAATAGTCAACTATCATTCCTCAATGTGCAGAAGAAACGTAAAATAATATGCTTAACCCTCAAACTTATGTGAGCACAGAGCTGTGAGCGGAGAGTCAAAGTTATCTGTGGAAGTCCATTTGAGATGAGCGAGTACTGCTTGCCAACGTTTGAGTATATGGTGTGTAATCATGATGTGGCTTTGAGTGATTAACCTTCTGAGTGATCTTGTGTGCGTTTTCACAATACAGCAGTACCTTCACTTGAGGGCAGGGGTGTGAGTTATGAAGAGAGGATTGCTACAGCATGACAACTGTATGACATCGCAGCTCGACACAGTGAAGCGGTCAGAAGTAAAGCCCGATTGTAAATTAGCTCAAAATATCGATACAGCAAAATATCATCAAGCACTCCTTGGGAATACGTGTATTGATATGGACTTTACAGAATCAATACGACCTCAATGTTTTAACAGTTGTTGTCAGTACACTCTGGGTAAAGTTAACAATGGCACAGTTAAACGTAGAAGCCAAACTACATGATGAAGTACATATTCCAAATTTGAATTTATGTCTACAATCTTTGAGGACCTGAATTGAAGTTTCTTAAGTTGAAGAATCATTTAAAACTCATCCTTGTTCTTTTTCTACTTGTAATAAAAAACAAAAATTGTTGGGAATTCTGTTAAAGAGTAGTCAATTTTCAAAATTTGCCTGCATCGGGATACATATCATATCGTGGTCTCAGTATCAGGGTACATATCATATCGTGAGGTTGCTGGAAATACTCAGCTCTATTGTAAATACAGAGCAACAATGGAGGACATCAGCACTCCAGTACTCTATGAAGCATTGTTTTGTGCAGATACTCTTTACAGCTAACACAGTGAACAAATCAATCTAAATCCACGGCCCATTGGGTGTGGTATATGTTTTTTTTTAGCTGCCGTCAAATGGGAATTTATGATTTTTCTGACCAATAAACAGATCGCAGGGTTTTTAGCTCCACCCTTAGAGTCTGTAGGCTCTGCACCCTTTCAAAGGTCAGCCAAAAAGTGGAATGGCGTTGATCAGTGATTTTGTTACCTTTTCTCCTTATTTGATAGTGGAAACTCCTGTAACTGCGTAATAACCTATCACACTGAACTAGCCTACTTGTTGGAAATGCAGCATAAACTGCCTCTGAATGCACATTATTTTAGAGCTATTATTAAAACAGTGATAACTCACCAACAACAAGCTGTCTTTAAAGGTTTTTTCCTTAAAAGCATGTGTGCAAGGCTCAATTCTTTTTCAGGATAACTAGTGGGAGCTTCCAACAACAGAAAGATTAAAACCACAGCTCCATGGGTATACATACATTAGGGATGCACAATATTATCAGAACAGTATTGGTATCAGTAGATACCACCAAAGCAGGTAGACTGCTTGAAAAGCTTACTGCTGTACCTGCAGATATAAAAATGTTTGCAGATATTACATATTGACCATAAATGTCTTATATATCTGCTATGATACTGGCAGAATGTACAAATGTACCATAATCTTTTACCTAATAATTACTAAATGTCCGCTCTTTCGAATCAAAAGTTTGATTTATTGAAGTATAAAATGTTTTTCTTGCTTCATATCTATTTCTAACTCACATAGACTGTCACTATGAGAGGAACAATCCAAGTTTAGTTGTGTGGAGGCTTTGTGTTCTTGACAAGAAATATCAGCATTGGCAATAATGAGTTTGGAAATATCAGCATGTTAGATATCCACAAAAATCCAATTTCTGGCTTCTGTGAAAAACATACACATTTATTTTCTAACAGAGCCTGAGTTACCTGTCTGAGTGCCAGTGTCTTTGGTGCATGGCTGGCTGTTGCAGCTCTGGCTCTGCAATGTCATGCCCTCACATTCCCGTCCACCGTTTTTTGGAGGAGGAGCAGAGCAGGTTCTGTTTCTGTGTCTGACACCTCCTCCACACTGAGCATCACACTCAGACCACTCTGTCCATTCTGACCAGTGGCCATTAACTACAAGAGAGAGCAAATTTCAATCAGACTGAGGTCATCCTTGATTGAGATAATGAGTACTCCAAAAAGCACTTTTCAGAAAAACAGACCTGGACACGCTCGAGGGAAACAGGCGCGACTGTCAAACTGAGCTCCACCACAGGACCCGCCGGGTAAAGCCTCTCTTAGTATGTCCCTCTGCCTGAACAAGGAGCCCAGACCACACGTAACGCTGCAAGCACTCCACGCTGTCCATGGAGACATGATGCAGTCCACTGGAGGAGAGGAAAGAAAAGCAGAGGGAAAACAGTAACATATACAAAGACACTGAACATACAAGTTATTTTGATAACTTATTAGTAGAGGACACATCTTACCACAGTCTTTTTCATCTGTTCCATCAGCACAGTCCCTCTGCAGGTCACATCTGCGGTCCAAGTGAATGCACTCTCCACTGACACAGGTGAACTGTTTTGCAGAGCAGGGGCTTGGGATCGGTGGAACCAGTGGAGTCACAGCTGGTTTAGCTGTGGTGCCTTAGAAGGGGAAAAAAAAGTTGTCTTTGTCTTATATACCTTTTTTTTTCAGGAAAAACAAATCATTTTTCATTTTCAGCAAAGGATCAATTTCAAAACACTTCTTGAATTCACAGTACACAAGGTTGACTGCAGAAATAGTATGAAATCCGGTATCTTATCCCTCATTGGGTCATAATCTTGCATCTGAAGAAACTATAGGATACTGTTAAAAAAAAATAAACGTTGTTTAAAAATTAATTATCATTTTCAGGACCCACATAATACTTATGTCTGCTGATGATCTGACCATTTTTTCCTTCTAACAGTGCTGGGTTTCAGCAGCTGTTGGATATTTGTTCTGAGTATGGGGAGAAATATGATGTACAATACAATGCCAAAAAGAGTATTGTACTGATATGCAGGAACATGACCTGCTGGTCATAGTTCCAGTTAAGAGCTCAACTACCACGCCCATAATATAATCTACACGGAAACTTCAGAGTGCACAAGAAAAGACAAAACTTACACAGCTGGGACTGGGACTTCCCTCTCCTTGTTTACAGCACCAGTAACTGCCTAAAAAAGTTTGTTCCCCAGCCCCACAGCACAAACAAACTAGCATAATGTCCTACCATTGTTTCATCAGCAGTTTAAGCCCACTGACTCAGGTCGTAAGCCCAGTGGACTGTAGTAACAATGAGGGCATTTTGACAAGGCAGAGACACTGAAAACATGATACAGAAGTGTGCTGAACTAAAGAAGCACAACAAAGTCGACCAGTCAACTAATCAACATAGACTGTGCCCATGTGGAAGACTGTGCCCTCACTGTAGCTCTAAACAAAGCATCTGAGTGATAATACAGGTTGATCGGTGCACTCAGTATGTAGAGGGTTTTTTTTTTTTTTTTAATTTAACCTTTATTTAACCAGATAAAAGACCCATTGAGATCAAGATCTCTTTCACAAGGGTGACCTGGCCAAGAGGTCAGCAGCACACGTCATGAAAAAAACATATTAAATGGTGATATATACAATAAATTAGAATACACATATCTTGTGAGTGCAAGGTTTTGCGATAAAGTGCGGTCAATTTTAACATAAATAACAATTTTGAGAAGTTAAACCTACTTTATCTGTCATCAAAATAGAATATATGAACCTAAGTGAAGGCAAAATATGGCCACATTATGATAACCGTTTAAAAAAAAACAATACTAATTTATTATAATTCAAATGTTTTGCCTTTAAACTTTTTCAACAGTTTAGTGATGCGTACCACAGTGATCTTCATCTGATCCGTCAAAACAGTCCTTTCTGCCGTCACACACCTGGCTGGAGTCCACACAACCAAATGACCGACATGCAAACTGGCCCTCCACACAAAGCACTCTGGGTAATCCATTGTCATGAGTAGTTGTATCAATCCACAGGGCTGTCAAAAAAAAGGAGTTGGAGATTCTGAATACAGCTGTAAAGGTCAAAGATATTTGACCAAATTATCATTTCAAGTTGTGTTTTCTACCTTTTGTGGTTTGCAGCCCAGGTTTTCCAGATGTGGGGCTTGTGGTGACATGCAGTCCAGGGTGACCTGTTGTGACACCAGGGTAGAGCGAGGGTCTGGTAGTCCAGAAGCCTTTTTATATGGGACAACACGAGGAGGAATTGCGAAGAAACATTTAAAAAATGAATGAGTAAAGAGGGAATTTTACATGTAAGAACAAAAAATTATTAAAAGGCAGTTTTTGCTTGTGACACCTGGATGTCCACCTTGGGCTGTGGTGGTATGAAGGCCTGGGGGGCCTGTTGTACTGCCACCATGGAAACCTGGCCTCCCTGTAGAGCTGGTCTGGTTGTTCAGCCCTGGAGAGCCTCTAGTTGGGGCTGTGCCTAAAAAATGAAAGAGGAACGTGAACAAGAACAGGAATGGTAGAAAAAGGGAGAGAGTAGTGGGTCACACACTCAGTTATCCAAGGACCCTAAGACATCAAAGCAGATAGCACACAGCTCTTACCACAGTTGATCTCATCAGAGTGGTCCTTGCAGTCTGGTCGTCCGTCACAAAGCACAGAGACAGGTACACAATCGTCACTGTACCGACATGCAAACTGGCCAGGCCTGCAGCGCTGCACTGTTACTGTTCCACCACCAGAGGGAGACTTGGTCACAGTGCTGGGGGTCACCAGCTCATCTACAAAGACAAGAAGAAAGTTTTTATTGTGGAGGGTGATCCCCAGCTCCAATGCTTTAGCAAAGCTGTTGATCATTATTAAGAGTGATTTAGTTGTTGATTCAGATCAGTTCCTCACCTCCTCTGCAGCCGAGGATCTCAGCACGCAGGTAGAACGTGTGTCTGAACTCCACAGGAATGATGCGCAGGTAGCGAGCTCTGACCAACCGATCGAGCCAGCGAGTCACAGGAGTCCTACCAATCATCCGCACCTCAAACAACTGCACCACAATAACGGGGAAATACCCATGTAAAGACGAGCAGTTACGAATTAATGACATGTATTTTCTTAATAATTTTTGATCCAAGATCTCCTCAGAATTTGATTTTTTTTGTTCAGTTGTTCGTTGTCAATTTTACTTTAGTTTAGTCTGAATCAATATTTTATGCTGTTCGTTTAAGATCATTTGTTTTTGTTTCTTAAGAAAATTAGATGTATCAAGTTTTTAAAAGTGTTTGTGTTAAGGCTATGTATTTTTGTATTATCCCAATTAACAGACAATAAAGACATCTTGTACATGCTTAAGAAAATACTGAATTTAAAAGAGAAAATGGTTTTCAATCTAATTTGCAAAGAAGTTCATCCAAAGATGAAGCTGGTGTCTTTGAGAGAAAATTTAAAAAAGTAAGTTCGTGCCAAAGACTACAACCTATGTAATAAATCAGTGTAGTTTTAGTTAGGAATAGTTTATCGGTTAGGGCTCATTTTAAGTTTCAGGTCACAAAAGCATTTTTTACATTTCAGATTTCATAATTTGGTTATTTTTGTAAATTATGACAGTTTTGTTGAGACCACACCTAATACTGGGGCTGAACAACGTATCATTTAAACAAGACAACTGCGATGTGTACGTGTGCAATGTCAGTCACCTGACTGAAGACATGTCATGGTGTTATTTGTCTTTTGCTTAATGGAAACTAAAACCACCGGTTTTCTTGTTCCCTTGACTATCTATCACAAAAGTTCATCTGATATTAGTTGATGGTTGTGAGTTGCCTGCATGAAAAATGTACAAGCAACAGACACTTGTCACTGGTACAGCGGTGTTATAGGTCAAAGAGTGACCATCTTATTTATCAACAAAATACTAGACAGATGTATCTCAGAGCCCCACCTTATGCATTCTGGGTTTGATAACAAATGAAATGAGGCTGTCCTATCAGCAGACACCATGGTGTAGGCTGGCCCTCCAACAGGGTGTTGGATCGTTCTTAGACACTGGAAATCCAAAAATGTCATCACATTTAATGAATGGCTGGAGAAAATGACTAAAATAGCCAATTATGAACGATTGACTTTTAGGTTAAACATCCAAGAGGTGGTGTTTATGGATTTATGGGGTCCCTACCTGAATCGCTTACGAGATGGGTGATGGGAGAAATAGCAGACTGATTTTAATATGAATGATGAATTACTCTAACTGTAATGGGGGCGTGGTTATGAATTAAAGTGGAGTGGGGACTGTGGGGGCAGAGGATTTGGAAAACATAGACCCTGGACATGTGGTGTATATGTATCTCTTTAATTACATTTTTTTTACTATTATTGTTTTTTTCCCTCTATTCTCTTTCTGTTAATATTATGTTTTAGTTGAGTGGACTGGTTCCTGTGTCCTAATTCTTAAATGTGCTGATCTTGTTTCATTGTTTGAATGTTCACAAACCAACAAAAAGTTAATTAGAAAAAAAAAATATCTTAGTGGGGTTATCTTGTTGTCAGTACCTTAGCGGGCCCACCAGGCGTTCCATCCTCAGTATAGTCGGAGAAGAGGTCTTTGTGCAGGGCGAAGGCGAGGCGGTATTTCGTGATGTAACCCCACATCCGCTCACTGCCCTGCGTCACCACCCCAGACACCCACGTGGGTTCTAGAAAGTCCACCTGAAAGTATGGCTGAGGGTCTGTGGGCAAAGGGCTCCATCCTGGCTCCATAACCTGACTGCAGAGAAGATTGTATGGATGTCAGTTATGTTGCATGCTTTATGAATGAAAAAACATTCAAGAAAGAGCTTAACTAAGGCTGCACAATAAACAAAAAAGACATTGTTATCGTATTACAAACATTAAAAACAAACACAAAGAAAAGGTCTGAAACTACCACGATCACTACAGAAAATGTTTTACTTAAAACAGCACATTTCTCACTCAGCATGTGCACAATTTATCACTTGGATGGAGGTAAAATGTTCAGGATCAAGATGATCTAGCATTCAGTTTTTCAGAGTGGGTTTGAGTTGATCTAGAGGTAAAATATTTTTTAATTTGTTTTTGCTTCAGAAGGGCATTATAAATGTTACATTAAATGGAAATAACTTTTAGACTTACATACTGGTCTGTTATAACTGTGTTGCGCTAATAAATAACTGTTCTTCCAACCATTTTCTCACTGAATTATTTAACTATATGATCCTCCAGTTATTATTTTTCAATAGCATGTCTAATACATATTGAAAGAAACACACAATTTGTACAGTTTTATTTCTGTATTTTTTCATTTTGCAATTTAAACAACAGGTAAAATTAAATGCAGTTTGATTATTTTTCAATAATGTGCTGCCTTAGCTCAGACTGTAACATTATTGAGATGAAATTCAATAAACAAACAGATAACTGACACATTAGGGATGATGTTTAGCCGCCCAGCATCAGCAGGGTTGTTCTCCCGGTACGAGGATGAGGTAAGCTGACCATATCGTATTCTCCCATCCTCCAGTCCGAGGGGCGAGGAGCAAATCCCTAAAGAGTACAAAATGTTAAGATTCAACACAGCAAGTTTTACAAACTGAACACACGGGAACATCTCAATACAATTAAATTTTATTTTCAAGATAGTGAAACATATTCAGCAGCTCTACGGTATACAGATGAACTGGGTTAACACTCACCACGATATCCTGGGCCACCATCCTGAAAACACATCAGAAGATATTATTGTTTATATAAACAACAGTACGGACAAGTGCTTCTTGGACCTAAGAAAAGAGTGTTCAATGTGTTCCTTGGAGTAGGATTCTCATTGTCATACAATAAACAAAAAAAAAAAACCTCTAAAGCACTTTTTGAACTGCTTTTGGTGCTTTTTCTATTTGTGGGATCTGCTCAGCCTTGCACAGTTTGGAAACTACCTGCTTCCTTTTCCATTATAGTCCGTGCTTCTTTAAGGTAGGCAGGGTTTTCATATCGATCTGTGCTAAGCTACTGCGGCATCCTCAAAACAGCAGAGGAGCAAATAGAGGCAACAGAGCAGCCATCCACTATATGTGGCTTCTTGTCATGAGATGACAATGTTCTCAAGATGGACACAAGCAGCAAAGCAACAAGTCATACCAGAGGCATGTTTAGGAAGTCATGCAGCATTATGGAGCAGACAACTGGAGACGATTTCTAATGGAAAATCAAGACAACCAAGTAAAGGAGTGGACACTGATGTGCTGGACAGCAACGTGGACGACTGGGAGGAAGAGACCACTGAGTTTTTTATCAACGAAGAAATCATTCCCCTTAGAGATTGTAGTATGGTGGACGAGGCCCATAATATGATATTATTTTCGTAGCGTGGTCAAGCAGACCTAAACTATACGTAAAAGAATTTCAGCACCAAGCCGTCATCAAAAAGACAGGCAAAAGCATATTTTTTAATGACCATGCCAGAATAATTGGCGTTTAATGCATTTAGTTATTAAACAGAGTACCTTGAAGTCTTGGTGAGGTAGATATTTTGATAAACAGTTCTCAAAAACACGTCATCTTAGGACATTAGGACAATTTTTTTCTGCAAGAAATTTTGCAATTCTGTGAAGGCAACCTCGACACACAGCTCTTACTACAATAAATTCTTATTGGAATAATTACTAGTTTGAATTTTAGCTCAGGACTACTGTTTTACCTATGAATATTACAAAAAACATTATGTTGAGTAAGAAAATAAAACTTTCCTTGTAGCCTACGCGGGATGATAACATGCATTTTCAGCATTCTCAGCCATCAATTACAATCATTTGTTTTACTTTACTAATGCAAGTTCTTAATTTTTAAGATACATATTTCTCTACTTGTACATCGTATGTGGTGAAACATTTGCTTATTCACCACTCTTAGATTCGGACAACACTGGAGAGAAAAGATTAGAGGTAAAGCAAACTATCAAGAGCTGTAAGATAATTTCTTACTGTTGGTGTAACTGCAGGACGAGTGATAGCAGCCATAGTTGGAGTCCTCAGAGGTGCAGGGGTGGGCGTGTAAGGTCTGAAATTTAGCACAAAACAACAAATATGTAGAAGGGGAAACAACTCAAATCATTAAGGATTACTTTTCAACAAGGACAAAAAAAAAAAAAAAAACATACAAGAAAAGGCGAAAAGTGAAGAGAGGTTAGGATTAAACTGACAAAACAACTCATTATAAAAGTTTTGTTTTCACTGCTTGATAACCTCAAAGATGCCCTTCACCTGTCTGACTGAGTGGTGAAGTTGTCATGATGATGGCAGCCCACTTCATCTTCTCCACTGGGACAGTGAGGGATGCCATCACAGCGCTGGCCTTTCTCAATGCAGCCCCCTGGTGGAGGACAAGAGAACTGACCTGCAGGGCAGCTGCGAGGACTGATGGCTGTGGGAGATGGCTGGGTACCTGTGAGCAGAAATATTGAGATAATGTAGAAACATTTCAGTTTAAGGAACTTTGAATTAAAAAACAAATGAATTTATTGTAAATCCCTGATGTATACTGAAAAGAAAATTACATACAAGCTACGTTAAAGTTGCCAGATTGTTATAAACTAACATTTAAAAGTGAAAGGCTGGTAAGCTCACCACAGTGCATCTCATCTGATCCATCCCCACAGTCATTAACCCCATCACAGACCACTCCGAGTGGACCTGCAGGCACACAGCGACCGTTCTTGCAGTGAAACTCCTTCTCTCTGCAGCCTCCTGTTGGAGAAACTGGGGAAGGAGGAGTGGCAGTTGTAAACCAGTGATCACCTAAAAGAGAGGATAGGAGAAAATTTTAGTGCTTTAACTGTGCACAGCATGGGGATTTTTTTTAAAAAACACTTAATTTCCTAACCATCTCCACAGCCCATGATCTCAAGTCGCAGGTAGATGCCGTTCTGGAAGTCGTGTGGGAGCAGACGGACAAACTGAGCCGACACCATCCTGTCCAGTCGGATCTCTGCCACGCCTCGATCATCATAGTTCCCACTAAAAACCTGAAGGGTGAAGGGTAATGGTATGTTAAAAAAATGATGGTCAGACAGTTGTGTGAACATAGACTGATGGCTAACCTTTGCTCTGGGCCGTGCATCAGTCACCAGCTCTTTGTAAGTGTACCACTGTCTGCCGTTATTGCTGAACTGCAGGTAGAAACTTGATACAAAGGTGCCAAACACCCCTCCGCCCTGTGTAAGCACACCTGAGCAACACAACAGAATAAGCACCACAATAAATTGTACAAGAATATCTCTAATAAAAGGTTTGTAAGTATTCAATCCTCCTGTGTCTGTTTACCAGTGATGTTGTACGGCTGCAGCAGGTCGATCTGGAGGTAAGGGCTCTGGGTTTTACCACCACGTCCCTCAGGGCTCCGCTGTGGTAGGTCCTTGTACTCCTCGGGTTCTGGACTCCAACCCTGTTCATTTTACAGATAATTGTGACTTTTTTTTTTTTTTTTTAATAACGAAGCAAATACCATGGGATAAACAAGAACCTACAAAGACAGACAGCTTTACATCAGAGGTGTCTGAAAATCATAGCTGCAATTATGACTTTAAAAAAATGAAGATAAGTCAGAGGACGTCTACTTAGAAGTCTTAAACTGCAAAATGCCATTACTCTATTCTGTATTCAAACATTTATGAACTTGTACAACACTGGCCTATAATTGACGCTACAGAAAAGAGGTTTCAAGTAGGGATGCAAAATACTGAATTTTTGCTGGTAGCCAATATGCCAATATTTCCAGACTCATCACTGATATCAACACCAATAATTTTTGTTAAGAGCTCAAAGCTTCCACTTCACTATACAATGTCCATTTATGTTGGAAACTGATATGAAAAACAACATTTTACTCTTTCATAAATGATACTGTTATGTATAAAAGTGGACATTCAATGATGATGAGGTTAACTTTAAGGAATATTTGTACATTCTGCCAATATTATGGCCAGTACATTTGATATATATGTCCAAGTTGTATGACCAAGATAACAACTGTAAAGATCTGCAAAAATTTTGATATCTGTTGATTCAGATAATAAACTCAATAACTATTGTAATATGTCTTGCAAATATCACTGGCACTAAAGGAGAAGTGGCATAAAAGACCCTTAGATCTGTCTAAAATCATTCACGAATTCATCAAATTTATTTAAAATCATGTACGATGAGTAAATGAACCATGTAAGTAAAATGCATCTCAAGTGGGTCAGGCGTGGTACAGCTGTAAAATATATTAGGAATTCAAAGTTAAAAATCAAGTAACCATTTTCACCAAAGACAAAGCCATTTAAGGCACAGTACATTTAATAAATATTGGCCAGAAGCAGGTCAAATTGATAAGCAACTTTAAGTTAGAAACATAGTGATTGAGGAACTCTTCATTGTCCATGTCATTCAGATGTCAGCATTTTTGTACTGTCCTTGTTTTAACACCTGCCTAAAGTAAAACTATTTTTATCAGTTGAGTTATGTTTAAAAACAGGTTAAAGTCATTATGGAGACAAAGTCATCAAACCAGATCCTGGGTATTTAGTAATCTGCTTTAAAACATTTTACCAGCATAAACAAAAGATGGCATAGCTGCATCTTGTACCTGTAGGTCACTATGTTGGTCCCAACTGTGAAGGCGGCCTGCCTCAGGAGGGTGACCAGCCTGATGTGAGGAGGCACTGAAACTGGACGCTGGGAGAGACTGAACACCCAGAGGAGACCAGCACTCATCTGAAGAGAAGAGAGCAAGATTCCATTAAACAGACACATGATTGAAGTACTATCACAGGAGCTGAAAGAAATTAAATACTTAACCTGACAGACTGATCTTACCTCCAGGTGGAAGTGGATATGTTGGAACCTCAGGTTTGGTGCCCTCTGCTGGCGTTGATGTCACAGTTTCAGGGCTGACTGTCACAACAACTGTGTCATTTTCTCCTACAGGGGGGAGAGAAAGAATAATGCCGGCAAAAACTTCAGGTTTTCTAACTACAGCTGGCACTTTATTTTGACAGCTGCAGCATATCTTAAAGCTAAATGAAAAACAAGGAATTTTACTTAGATAATTTAAAATAAATAGCTTAAACCACCTAAATACTTCTCTCAAACTTAATTTATTCAGCATAAATGGAAAAAATTGAAAAAATGATTAGATCTGGACATGGTTGATGTTTTCCCTATTTTGACTTAAGAGAAATCTTTGCCTATAAAATTATAATCCAATATATCTAAGACTGATTTAATATCCAAACAAAGGGAATCAGAGTATAACCCACTATGTTCTGAACTGAAAATCTATTTTGTTTTCATAATAAACCATTTAAAGTGACATCTGATTAAAACTAGGAATGAAGGAATTTGCAGAATCACCCAATGAGAGAGAAAAACACTCATATCTCCTTTTTTTGTGTTTTGATTGTGGTGATCTTAGACTTAAATGGACGGGAATTTGTTGTTATTTTTATTTCATTCATAGATTCATTTATCTACAACTGTACATGAGAATGTCTCATCAGTGTAGACAACAGAGCAACAGTTATGATTTTACCTTCACAATAACAGCACCTGTCTCCTTCTCCAGGCACCAAGACTTGGCCCTGTTTCAAACAGAAAACATTTTTTCTTTAACATGTGACTCAGCCACATGTCTGAGGAAAGTGCTTTAATATTTCCGTAAACAGACATGTGTCTATTCTTTATTTTTAAAATCAGTATTAAGATTCTGCTCTCACCTGTGGGCATCCACTAGCAGCATATGGACAATAGGGAGAACACTGCACAGTCAGGTTCGGCCTACAGTGACATAACAGGCAGTGGTCTGACCTCCATCTGTCCCCCACAGCATGAGACTGACCCTGGTACTCACACTCATCACAGGGGTCTGTTTGGCACCTGCATGTGCAGATATGTACACAATCACACATGAAAAAAAATTAAGATGACTGTTGAGTATGGCTCCTAGATCTTTGACACAAACATTAATTTCTTTGAAACAGCAAAACAAGGTCATCTCAAGTTTTACCCTTGAGTAATTATAAAAATACACAGTGATCAGCCTGTTATGATTAAATGCACAACATTATACAACAGTGACAGCATTGTATGAAAAAAATCTAATTTAAATAACTAATAACTCAACTGTGAGGATGAGAAGTTTTTTTAATAACCCTGACCCTTCGTGGCCAATAAATGCCAACAACCGAATTAAATGAAAGTTTATGATCTTAAGCTTAACATTTGAGTTTGGATAATATTGTATGGTAGCTACATCTTAAGAGGGGATTGTTTGGTAAAGTCTTTTGGGTAAATGAGGTCAAAATAAAATATTTTTCATATTTCCTTATGAATTTATTAAGAGTGGGACTCACCACAATATTATCACCATACTTGAGTCCTGATTCACTTTTATTGTGATCCTTAATATTTTCACATTATGATAAGAATTGATATCCTTGACGTTGTGATAGTTTGCGATTTATAACCTTTTCTTGGCTGCATTTATATTCAAAAAGAAAATAGACCAAATTCTGAAACATGTCTCAATATGTTGAAGTTGCTTTGGTTTAAAAACAGGAGTAAAACACATGTAGCCAGTTCATGGAACCAGTTTTGCTGTGCTCAGTCGCTCTTCAACTTTAGCGTCTCTGCTCTGTAGAGCTCCAGTACTGCTGTGTCTGTGAAATAATGCAGAGATGGAGGCACATACCTGGGCTTCACCAGCATGTAAAAAAAAGCCCTTGTTTTCCACAATAGACATTGAGGTCTTGAGTCTTTGCACATAAAACAAGTCATGGATTTTTCTATTTTCTTAGCACACACAGAATTGGGGGGCAGCTTTGAAAAGCTGAGCGTGTAAAGTGTTGGCTGGTTTTTAAATGGGGTTAGCTTCGCATTAGCTCCGCTGTTGTCCATTCTTCTCACTGTCCCCATTTTAGAAGAGCTGTATTTCCACAGCATTTTATTCTCATGCGTCACACCTTACAAACTCTGTGTGTCAAGTCTATTCCTTGTGCCCCTTAAAAAGTCCAAAGAAAACACAAACAATGGATTTAAATGCTGTAAAGGCATTACTTTTATCTCTCTCCTGTAATGCCATGTTTGTTTACCAACTCTTCTGCACAATGAACATCACCTCTACTAATCTCACCTAAAAATTGGCTCAACAGCACCACCTTGTGAGCTTTAACAGTGATTGATTCTATTTCTATCAAACCAAAAGCTTTATAAATGTTGTAAACACTTATTAAAAACTGTCAATGCTTGGCGGCCTTAAATAAATTTATAATAGTCACAGCAAGAATTTCATTACAACTGTCTATTGTTTGCTTCCCTTTTGAAAAAAATATGCTTCAACTCTTATACAAGCTGCATTAGCATTGAGCTTCTGAAGATCATAAAGATCAAAACTCAATTGTGAATACAGACTTAACTTTCACTTAAAGCAGTATTTCATGGTTGGGGAGGGTTTGGAGGTTACCATAGCCACAAAAAAAAAAAAATAATAGGACAATTGTTACAATCAATGAATATAAAATGCTAAGGTTCAGATGAGTAGATACCTGCGGGCTTTCCTGTAAATTCCTCTGCATGCTCTTCCGTCTCCATGTTTGACAGGGTTGTTTGGGCTGCGGAAGGACCACTGGACACTCTGGACACCACAGGGCCCCAAACACTCCCCCCACTCAGTCCATGATGACCAACCACAGTGAACTGAAGTGTTAAAAAACAGACCATAGTAAGGCTAAAACCTAATTACGACTTGAGGACCCTCTCATGAATCAATCACTGACACACTCACCTAAACAGTCTGGGTTAGGCTGACATCTCTGAGGCTTCCCTCTCTCACAAACACAGATCTCACAGTCCACCTTCATCTGCTGTCCCGGCCAGTATCGCACCCCTGCCACTTCACACACACACTCCTCTGGTAACACACACTGCTGCATGTGGTTCATGACATATCCCTCCGCACACCAACAGCCTGAAGTAAAAGACAGAGTTTTATAAGGTGTTTTATATCTGTTGTGGTTGAAGAAACCCAAGTTCCCTCACCCCTGACCTGAGGAGCAGGGTGCAGTTGAGTCACAGGTCATCCCACTGCTGATGTGAGCACAGGAAACAGGACAGGGAGCACAGCTGTATCTCACCAGCCCTGAAGGACAGCTTGTGTTGGCACATCCATCATCGGGACATGGCTCTGTGGTGGGAAAGGAAACAAAGAAGTGTACCCACTTAAGTCTTCCAAATCTGTTGCCCTTGGTAAAATCTTTTATGATTAATAAGCCTATATTTCTTATTTTTGCATTCTAATCAAAACTGTCAGCATGGAAGCATAAATGCTTTCCATTTGTTTTCGTCATTACATATAATTCTTTGAGGTTTATCATATTTCAATTATTCACAGATTGAAATAGCCTATATCAGTGTTCTGACTAAGGTTTGAGGCAAACCTGTCACAACCCCTAAATAAGGTCGCTTTTAGTTCCTTCCTCATGTGTCCTCTTGTCATTCCTGTTTTATTTTGAAAGTCTCATCCTTGTTTCTCATGTCAGGTTTTGTTTCCTGCCCTCCCCTCTCTGTCTCCTTGATTGCTGATTCCCTTCACCTGTGTTCCCTCCTGTGTCACCTGTGTCTGATTAACCCTTGTGTGTATTTAAACCCCGCTTCCCCTCTGGTTCTCTGCCAGGATTGTCTTTGTACCTCCTGTCACCCCTTTCCAGCATTCTTCTTTGTGTGTCCCTCCATGTTCCTGACTTTAGGTATATCTTTGACCATTTTTTGCTTGCCTGCTTTGATACTTCTGCCTGATCTTGGATTGATATTTTGTGTACTGAACTGCTTGCCAATTACAGGTTTTTGAGACTTTGGACTAGTCAAGTTGTGCTTTTGGGTCCTTTCCGGTTCAGCCTTGTGACGATCAGAATTGTGACAAAAACTGGAAATTAAAACCCACAACTATTTTCTTATGCTTCAGTGAAATCAGGTAATACTATGATCTTCATTTAAAACAAATCACAAACAGGCAATTCAGAAATACAGCTTTCCTGCGGCAAAGTTTCAGTTACTGGTGAAAATGTGTTTTTATTTCACATACAGCTTCCTCAAGACAGACACACTGGTGAACCAACTTTTAAAGTCAGTGCTTCCTTCTTGCATTATAGCTCAAGACAGAAGCAGTAAGCCTTTTGTCAACATTTGTGTCATTAAATCTTTGGTAAACTTTATATATTTTCGATGGAGTTCACAGATAGAGGTCTTACTGATTTCCATTGTCAGGTTTGATGATCCAGGGAGCTGGGTGCAGTCTCTGCCTCCGTAAAGAGGTGGGACGCAGCCTCTGTGTTTGACCTGCACTCCACCACAACCACTAGAACAGTTTGACCAGCTGGTCCATGGCGTCCACTGACCATCAACTGGAGGGGAAAAGAGAGAACATCAAGGTTAAAACATAAAATCCATCTAGATAACTGGTTTCAGTGAGCACATCCAGCTCCTTACCTGGACAGGTGGTGTTGAAGCATTGCTGTCTCTGGTGGTCTAGTCCGTGGCAGTGGAGCAGTGGGTCCCCTGGAGGACAGTTTCGTTTTCTGCTCATGATACCAGTGCCACAGGAGGTACTACAAGGGCTCCATGGGCCCCAAGAGCCCCAGCTCCTACAGCCCTGCTCATCGGTGGGGACTCCTTGTAGGTTTACTGAGGAGTCTGGACAGTCTGCCACACCATTACACACCTAAATGAAAAGGGAAGAAACAAAAGAAGATTAATCATACAGTAATGTGTGTTAATTTCTCTGATGGATGCTTTTTTATTAAAACAACAAAAGATGAGAATCATGGTATTGATTCCCTGCATCTCTATCCCAAAATATGATTTAACAAAATCCAAATGAACAAAAGTGAAGAGGAACAGGAGAGCTTGGGCATCAGAACAGGCAGTCAATTGCAGAGAATAATCTTAATTGATCACAAGTATGTATAATAATACATGAATGAGATACAGAACAACATTCAGAAGTAGTTCACACCTCATTTTTAAGCATATATAAGCACACGTACTGTTACTGAGAAGGATTGGCTTAATATTTCTAAATAAGGTAGGAGATTTTTGTACATTTTAAATCACCAATTTGTTTTAATTCCTTTTATATTTCAATCTATTCCTTCGTATTCATGCTGAAAATGGAAACTCAATAACTGTTAATAAGATCTCATCACAAAATTTGAGTCATTTAAAAAAAATAGAGATCCAATCTTATAAATTAAAAATGAAGCGATGTTAATGTGCAATTTGTTTACAAGTTGTGCACCATTTAGTTATTTGAGTACATCCTGTCTACATTACAATATATTAAGAAATTGAAAATTGTAGAGAATTTTAGTTTGGCTTGCAGGTTATGATTTCATTACATTTATAACATTTCACTGGTGACCTACCATGTTAAAGGGAACACAAGATCCATCCATGCAGGTGAATTCAGGGCAGGTGATGGTCCTATTCCTACTGCCAGGTGGTGCTGGTGAGACAGTTTTATCTGTACAAGATGAATGACAGACATAAGCTCTGCCATGGATGAAAAGCTAAAACTGTCAGAAATTCCCCTCTGCTCTAACTTTTATTTTCCTCTGAGCTTTCATTGCATCAGTCCGTCACTTCATCCCCCACACCTCCTTTCTCACCTCTCTCTTCCCCTGAACTCATGAGAACTCACCACACACCAACTCATCGTCGCCTCGTGGACAGTCTGGGACACCATTGCACACTTTAGTCATATTAACACAGGTGCGGTTGTCACATGAGAAGCTGCCTGGGCATGGAGGTATCCGAATAGAGCCTAGCAGATAGACAGAATTTTATCAGCAAAACATTCTGTCTGAGAGCTGGTGGTGTAAAGTTCAAGCCTGACAATTTTTCCTCTTTGTATATAAATTTATAGCAGTTTACCACAGTTGTCGATACTCTCATCAGATGCATCCCTGCACTGTGGAATCCCGTCACAAAGCTGGTGGTAGTCAACACACTGGTCCCCACTTTGGCACAGCACTTGACCCGGGCCACAGGGGGCGTTGCACCGCTGCTCATCACTACCATCCATACAGTCTGTTTCCCCATCACAACGCCAGGCCCGAGGCACACACTGCCCACCAGTGGCACAGCTAAACTCATAGGACCTACAAACTGCAAAAAAGGGGTTTAAAAGTGTGACTGAGAAGCTCAAAAACTTTCCTCTGAATTGTCTAATCATGATTGTCATTACCTAGTGTAGTTGGGGTAACAGCTGGGAGAGGTGTTGTCAGGATGATGTTGTAACAGTTGGTTGTGTTTTCATCTTCTCCACTTTGACAGTCTCTTGTTCCATCACAAAGCTTAACATTATCTACACATGTACCATCGCTGCAGGCCAGCTGGTCAGGTGCACAGGTGACTGCAACACACAGGCATAAACATTAGAAGATTGAAATCACACAGGATAGCTTTTTAAGGAAAATTTATTGTACTGAAAGCTGAAATTTGATTTGGCTGCAACCATTTTTTGACATATGCAAAGAGCAACCACAACCCAAGCTAGAGCTTTTAAAATTTTACACCAGGACACAACATTGTCTTGAAAGCCCCAGCCAGTAGTACATATCATGTTTATATTAATAAAATGAGGAGGATACGTTGCACAATCTCAGTTTGTCATTAAATGCTCAGGTGTGTCTACAGGTTTCAGAATGTTGTTTGCTAAATGAAATTAGCTGGGAATGGACAAGACTGGATGTGTTTGCCATTCTTCTCAGGGCCTCTTTGCAATTCTGGGGCAACTAAAGTGTTTATGTAGAAAAGCTCAACTCTTTTGGTGTCTTCAGTGAGCCATAATGATGCAAAAGATAGAGGAGGAAATGTTATAATACTCTGTCTCCCTATGTCGAAGAGAGTCGATTACAACTTGCTTAAGGAATCCATTTAATTTGTGTTTATGATGAATAGTTCCCTTACCAATTCTTTACAAAAAAACTCAGCATGCCATGCAAATCGAGGGTGTCATACTCCCATCAGAGGAAGAGAGCAAAAACATCAGCTACATTCACGCTGCCTTTAAAGTCATATCTGTGCTCCTCTGACCTTCCACCATGAACACTGCAGAGATGGATGGGGAGAACAAGTGTTGTTGGAGTTTTGCCAATTCTAAAACTATGCAAAAAATGAAAACACAAAGACAGAACCAATCTGCAGCCTGTGAGGATTTTTTTGGAAAGCCTTATTTAAACTCAGTGAGTAAAACAACACCAAGGTCTGACATCTATTTTTAGACAACTTTTGACCCTTTCGTAAACAGGTGGTGGGGGTGGTTTTTCAACTGGGGGTGAAGTTTTACCTGTATATGGTGTCCTGAGGTATTTACTCTCTTGAACAGATGCTAAATATATATATTTTTGTGTCATGTGGTTCTGTGAGTGCTGTATTTAAGGTTGGAGAACTGTCTTGTCTTGAGAGGACACCTCTCCAGGTCTCCTCTCCATGCTGCATGTTTCTGAGATAAAGGAATCGTGATCCATAACCCTGCGTCTCTTGTTCTCTTCTTTTATTTTGGTCAATTTTTCCATATTTACGAGGGACTAAACTCACAAGCCTCTTTCGGAATTTATTCAGAGAGAGCACAGCTTCAGAATAAATCTCAATAGACAGACCTGTAGCATCGTGTCTCTTGTGACCTTCTCGTGCTTCACTGACGTCAATGCTTCTCTCCACCCAAAAACAAATTCCTTGAGTTTTACCAGACCTTAGATCTGACTGCTGGCCAAATTTCCTGTCCTAGAACTGCAATTTGAGATATTCCCATTTTTGTTTTCCTAAAAACCCACCCTGCCAAGTTCCTCTCCATATCAGGTCAAATTAACCTGGAGAGGGATGTTCTACCAAACCAGGGAATTCTGGGGAATTCACGTCAGGCAAATCACTTCCAGCACTTTTTTCAGATAAACAACATTTTGACTGTAATAACATCTGTTTTCTGTTATTGTAAGCCATCTGCCCCAACAGTGTCTTGTACATCCAAGCCAATGCTGCAGCCTGAATTGATGCAGATGTTACAACCTCTTGGGATTAATGCGAATGGCACTGTGAAAAGGGCTCACAACAAAAATGTCATAGAAATCATTATGACAGACAGGAGACAGTAATGATCCAAAGTGTTGCTTGATATTACATAATATGAGGTCAAATTTACAACATCCAATGTCTCTGATAACCAAAGGTGGAAACACCAGATGCAAAAGAATGTGTCACTGCAGAGCACGATTGGGTATCAGGAGTGCCATGTGTTTGATGTTGTTAACTCTAAACATCCATGTAAGCCTTTTTTTCACACATAATCTGAATTTGTTAGGGGAATTTATAAATAATAGATGAACAGAATCAAAAATGGCATTATATCAATAAATTCTGATAAATCCCCATCCTTATCCATCTTCAGTAAAAGCAATGTCAAATTAGCTACTAAGTAGATAAAAAAGGTGAGGAGGGAACTTTACATTGACCTGAGACCTTTTTGCATCAGGCTAAAAAATGTCTGTGCACGTTATCACTTTATTTACCTCTCTTTGGACAGACAGCCTCATCAGTTCCAGATGCACAGTCTCTATTTCCGTCACACACTTTGTCAGCAGGGATACACTGATCACCAGGGCACTGAAACTCTCCTTTCGAACACAAACACCTACAAAAGTGTATATGGAAAAATAAGAAACAGTTATTGGCAGGATTTGATGTAGCTTTCTTCAAACACTGACAAAGACTTGAGATAACGGCTGCATTAATTTGATGTTGACTCAGATACCAGCCCTCATTGCGAAGAATTATTTGTCAGGAAAGCTCTACAAAGACATATCATAAATACCTATCTTGCTAACCATTTACACCTCATATGCAATAGTCCAACGAAAATGAAACACACCCCCTTTCGTCACTGAGGTCCCCACAGTCATCATGCCCATCACAGCGATGGAGGTAGAGAATACAACGTCCTCCAGCACACATGAACTCTCCTTTATCACACACCACACCACAGTCTGGACAAACAAAAGGACAGTTTTTTTGTTCTGATTTACAGTTCTAAAAAAGTAAATATTCAAGTTTCCCAAATGTGAGAGTATCACACTTGTAGTTTGACTGATTACCTTGTTCATCAGACCCATCAGCAAAACCACAGTCCAGCCGTCCGTCACACACTTGGCTGGATGGTAAACACTTTCCACTCGCACACTGAAACTCCCCTGGTGGGCACAGAGGCACAGGAGTGGCAGGTCCACAGAACTCCTCATCTGATTGGTCAACACAATCTGGATGGCCATCACAGCGCAGAGCCAGGTTCAAACATCGTCCACTGCAGAGTTGTAAAAAATGAAACTTTATTTAGTTCAGGCGAGGACATTCTCAGGTCCTCAGAATCAGAATTAGAGTCAACTTCATTAGTCTGGTACTGTGTGAGCATACAATCCAAGAAATCTTACTTTAACTCCCTATACATGTACACTTTCCTGTTTTATAAAGGCTATTCTGACTGTGATTTTGAATATTATGACTGTGGTCAAAGGGTGTGTTAGCAACTCTGCCGGACATTGAGGAATTGCTTCAGAATCATTCAGACAAATGGGGGAAATGTGAGGTTTTCATTGTTACGTCCTCAGACTCAGTGGACAGAAGCATGTTATTTCAGAGACTACCAAGGTTGCTAATGCTACATGTGTTTTGCTGCTTTATTGTCATGACTCAAGAAGCTCTATCCTGAATACAAAGTCTTTTGAATCTATTGGTGTAAGCACCTAAAGTTAGAGTGACTGAAACATGCGAACACATGAGAGTCTAGGGATTGAAATTAAAAACCAATCCCAGTTGAGATCGATAACAACTCAATCATGGAATCAATATTATCAGTCTTTTTGCTCATCAAGTCCCGTCCACTTTCTTCTGCATGCTTTGAAATCAAGGATGTCATGAAGACTTCAGAGGCAGTTAAAATGAAGACAAAGAAATAAAAAATCATGGCAGACAGGGGGCAGAAGGGGTCAAAATTGTTTCTTAATATTTAACCAAAAAGGTATTTACTGCACAACTTTTAGTAAGTGAAAACACCAGCATGGCATTAACCATTAGAAGAGTCATGTGTTTGACGTTGTTGCCAATGAAAACTTTTTAGGGCTGACTTTTGCCTACACAGAATATCAGCAGGAATCATAAAAGGAATCATTAAAGAAACAGATTCACATCCCTATGCAATCTTTTCAAAACTAATTTGAGTAAAAAACTTGAAAAATTTGGATTTATACAAGTGAATTCTCAAACTATCGCTGTTACTTCTACCAGTATTTTTCTCTCTGTGCAAACTTTGTCCTCAAAGAAAAACACAGCATTGTCCAATGCAACAAATTAGTTGGCACCTATTCCTTGGGAGCCAGGACTCTGGTTGATTCCTGTTCCATGAACAGTGTTTCCTTGTCTTCGTCCCCATTAAGGTTACACATGTAATGACCCAAGTTTTGAATCACCTTGGTGTGCTGGTGCAGCGGAACTGATCTGGAGAGCATGTGGAAGGACAGACTTCATCTGACCCATCCCCGCAGTCATCTTCATTGTCACAGACCCACTGAGAGGGGATGCAGCGCCCCCCAGCACATGTAAACTCTGACTCTGCACAGGAAGGGGCTGAAGGAGGACAGGCCACACCCTGACACTGCCACAGACCATCCTCACAGGAGCTGGAGACACACAGGCAGAATAAAACCACTTTGATGTGATAGAAGGTCAGCTTCTAAAGTCTTTATTTAAGCATTTAGTTTGACTGACCAGTTCTGGCAGTGTTGAGTGATGACTGATCCGGCTGGAAACATGGAGCCATCCCACTCACATGGACAGTCAGTGGGAACAACACAACCATCACCTAGAGAAAAAAAAAAAAATCAAACTGATCTCTTCCATTCTTACAGATGTGCAAATTGTAAAGTCACACACTTGGCTGGATGGAAAGTTTGTCACAGGTGTTGAGAGAGACAGAACAACATGGATACATTGTTGTCCTAAACTGTTAACCCTCTGACCATCTTATTTGCAAATTTTGCAACTACTTGACTTTAGGGGGATAATAGAAATGATTTGCAAAAAAATCAGAGTTCATCTCTTAAGTGGCACTTAACATCTTGACAAATCCATAGAAATCATGTTAGTTTGTAAATAGTCCAAAGTGTTGAACTAAGTAGGTGGCTAAAGCAGGGGTGTCCAAACTTTTTTCAACAAGAGCCACATTGAGAAAAATATAAGGATGACCTGGACACTATAATACACCACACCTCTACTGAATAAAGTTAACAAAATGATAGTTAAGACATGCAGCTGAATTATTGTTAAAAACAGCCTTCATTGCATCATTCCATTAATGGCTTTCCAAGGAAAACAGCCATTCATTGTTTAAGATTTTGGAGTGGCCAATCAGATCTTAGGGTGCCCCACTTGGCCATGGTTATAACTGGATTGGCCCCTACAAGATGAGAATAATGCTCCGTGCAGCAGGGAAGAGGGATGCAGATGGCTCTCCAAATTCAGACTCAAAAAAAGAACAAACTGCACAAACCTAACAAACCTCAAAGAAGCGCTGGTGCTTCTAGATGATGAAGGTGTTATTCTTTTTATATATGGGACCTTGGTATGGAGAAGATAGCAGTAAACATGAGCGTAGTTGTTGCTTCTTTTTGCAACCATAGCCCATTTGTTGATTTTTATTTACTCGACCAATAAGTAAAAGCTTCATGTTTTAATGTGGGCCATATTTCAGTTCGTCTTGATAATTTGGTGTGGGCAGTTAAAACTGGACTGCAGGCTGCTGTTGGCCCCTGAGCCATACTTTAGACACACTTGGGCTGAGGCAAACACCATTGTAAATAGTACTTTGAAGAGTAAAACGAGGGACCCCAAAAAATGCTTACAAATAAACCATGTGGGTAGATCGATTTTGTCATAGTTGATCCGTCTTACCATGTCGGACCATGCCAGCGGGGCAGAAACAGCCCTCCACACAGGAGAGTGCTCCACATTGGGAGTGTGGACTTTTCTTAACACTTGGACATAACGGGGAGCAGGCTGGACCACAGGGATCATACACCAGCCCATTCTCACACTGCATGGCTACAAAGAAAGGGTTAATCAAAGAAACAAATCAAAATCAGTAGCATTTTCAAGACACAAAACAAGGATTCCAGTAATTCTGCAAAAATGTAATAACTGTAACATACGACAGAGCTCCTGGGACCTCCACCGGGTGTAGACCCCTCGTCGGTTGCATTCTTCAGCATAGGCAGCAATGGCTGTACAGAGACACTCACAGTCCCCACCTGAGTCACAGCTGGAACACAGAGAAAACAGTCAAATAGTGGTAAAAGAAACTGTTGTAAAATGTTGAATTCTGGATTCTGGTGTATTTTATTTTGATGAAATGGCCTGAATGTAAATTACTTTGATTAAAGGGGACATATTATGCAAATACACTTTTTTAAGGCTTTTGAACACATTTTTGGGTATAAACTCGTGGTATTTGGCAAGCTGTTGAGTCTGTGGATATACTGTTACGTAACAGTATATTTTCATTTGCATAAGCCTAACCTGATTCGTCTACCTGAGTATCATGTGTACGTGGAAAGAATGCAGCTGTGCTTTATTCACAGGCTTTTTGGACCAAAGCATGTTACTAACATTTCATGGATACATCAAGGATCCATGTTAAAGGGACAGTTCAGTTTTTTTGAAGTGGGGTTGTATAAGCTCCATATTGCCACTAAGTACATTAGATGCAGCAGAAAGTTCTCTCCTCTCCCTCGGTAAGCCACAATTTGTTAAAGCTTTTGACGCAGAACCAGCCGCAAACAGGGAAGTATTGTATCAAATACAAAGGAGTTTTTTTTCCACCTACAAGAACTCCCATCAAAAAATAATACCACAGTTTAGGAGTACGCTACCTAGAAATTTTTTTTGAGTGCATTAACTTTTCAGAAAAATAAAGTTTATCTGGAAGTAACCAACTCATGGCAGCGCTGCACGGAGGAATACGTGACATGAGTCGGTTACTTCCAGATAAACTTTATTTTTCTGAAAAGATAATGCACTCTATTTCAATTTCTAGGTAGCGTACTCTTAAACTGTGGTATTATTTTTTGATGGGAGGTCTTGTAGGCAGAGAAAGTACCCTTTGTATTTGGTACAATACTTCCCTGTTTGCGGCTGGTTCTGCGTCACAAACTTTTACAGACTGTGGCTTACTGAGGGAGAGGAGTGAACTTTCTACTGCATCTAATGTACTAAGTGGCCATATGGAGCTCATACAACCCCACTTCAAAAAAACTGAACTATCCCTTTAAACTGCAGAAAAAGAGCAAAATATGGGACCTTTAAGTAAGTACAGCCTTGAATTTTGAGCCCTAATATATGTTAATTTCATTCAGTGGAGAAACTACCATGTGAGGTTGGTTAAGTTTCCTTTAATTTTTGCACATTTTTGTCTCATGTCTCGTCTTTCCTGTTTTATTTTGAAACTAACCTCTGTCTCTGTTTCAGGCTCATGATCCTGTCTGACCTGCCTCCTGGTTGTCACCCACCTGTTTCCTTTAACCTCTCATTACCTCTTGTATTAACCTCATGTGTCTCACTCTCTTATTGTCAGTTCATTGCACTTCATAGTCTTCGTCCCAGCGTTCATAGTCACAGCCAAGCCAGCCGTGCGTTACCTAGTCTGTTTTTTTTGGCCTTGCCTCTTGTCTCTCATTTTTGGATCTTGTTGCTTTATCTGATTGCCAAGCTGTGTAAGACCTCACCTATTTTTTTGACCCTGTTTTTTTGTCTCACGTTTTTCATCCTATTGTCTTCTCTGACTGCCTTTCCATGTACCAAACTCCTGCCTGAAGTAAGTATTAAACCATTTGTGCATTTGTGTTCACCTTTTCATGACATACCATGGTTGCACATGCTGTTATATATTGGATACAATATGAGAATCAGATGCTGATGCGATGACTTTGTGTTGATTAGTGTTGTTACTCACCCACAAGCATCAAAGACACACCAGTCATAATATTGCTGGAATGGCACCTCGGGGTGGCACTGTGAGAAGAGCTCCTGAGTTAGAACTGCACATTTTTTCCTAGCCCAAGTCATCCTATGAGGGTTCAGCTGAATGACAGGAAGATAGAGATAATAGTTTACTCAGGATTTGTCTAGCAAGTGTGTGTTGGTGTGTAAATGTGCATGTCTTTGTGCTGAACTCACAGCACAAGGGTCACGAAGGTCCTGGTTTGCCACATCAGGGCAGGAGGGGCTGACCTTCCAGGAGTTACCAAATAGCTCAGGTGTGGACTCCACAATCCCCTGCCGTGTGGTGAAATCATTCTCTGTGTCGCCATCAAAGTTACCACAAAGACCCCCAACCCGACCCCGGAGGTGGGCTGCAAGGCGCACGTAAACCCGCATTCCTGGAGACAGAACACAGAATAATCGAAACAGTACCACTGATTTGCATGACCAATGTCAGAAAAAAAATGATCTCCACAGTTTATTTCTTTAGAATTCAGAGAAGTGTTGTATTTTTTGGGTGATACACAAAGAAAAATTATCAGAGCATGCCTGATTTAATGTTTAAATTACATTGTCAGTCAGTTGTGGCTTATATTCAATCCAATTCTAACGTTATTGTGATATAAAGAAAATTTTTAATAAATCAACACTGAGCAATGGTAAGAATATCACAAAACCTCCAAAAGTGGGGTTTGTTTTGCAGAGCATGTTCTGCACTTGTCATTATTCTCAGCATTGTGTAAGCAGCATGCCAGCTAAGCAGACAGTGGACCAAACTCCAGCAGAGGGTATGAGAAAAAAGCATAGACTGACAACAGCAATCAGTGAAAGTAAGAAGTCAAATACTTTTATCCAACTGTTTTTGTAACTATGATTTGATGTTGCAGACTACGGGCAGTACAGATCTTCAGCTGGCGTAATATTAGGCTTATAATTAGGACTAGGCCTTAATCTTACTGCAGCTGGTATCATTTTAGCAGATTAATCATAAAATAAAAGACCAAAATCTTAGAAGGTGATGCAAAATACTGTTTTCATTAGTTTAGCAGCCGACATAAAGCCCAATGAATTCTCATTACAAAAGCTGGATTAGCAGTAAACAGTTTACAATTGGTCAGTCCATAGATTTTTATCACAAATTAATGAAATCACGACATTTATTTGTCTTTTGTTTGGCCGAATACTTTCCTTATTCTTGCATATTTTTCATGACATGGAAGTATCATACCTGTTAAGGTGTCACACCAAAAGAGGCAATAACAGTTACATAAATGTTAAAACTCTTTGCTCAAAGAAAGTCTGGATACTCATTTTGGATAAACCCATAATCTACATCGATACAGAGTTGGGGTCACTACTGAACTTCATCCAATGGCTAAGGCTTACAAATGCTGAAATTAACATAACTTTGTGGCTCCAAAAGTTTTAGTAAGTCATTTTTAAACATATATCAGCTTAAATTGTACACTCCCTGCAATGACCATCCTCAACAATAATCAGGCCACCATAAAAAGTCCTTTTCAGAAGAATTCGATTGCTTCCCTGTCTCTCAGCTGATTTCAGAGACCAGACGTTGCACTCTGCCACTCAGCAAGTTGAACTACTAGTCTGGCGCACATATTGTGATGCCAGTGCACACTCTATGTTGCCTAAGTATAATAACATTAGATTTCTTTTTGTATAGTTATTTGTTCAAAGATGTGTTCTTCTGTTTGCCATTGTTATATTTTAAAGGCACAAAAATTCCCTATATTAGCAGCCATACCTGCTTTCCATCCAATATCCGCTTCTGAACTGGCCTTAAAAATTCTATATTGTTGAAGCTTTCAAAAACATGTCAGTTTACTTTGGCCTAATAAAAGCCTACACAGATCAACACAGTATAAAAGTGCTATAGTAGAGATCATCTATTGTTGCAGGAGTTTATATGTGTGGGTGCCTCGTACCTCCATCCCATAAAAGAGTGACGCCAAGACGGGAGGAAAGAGAGACAAACAGTCCAACTCTTTCCAAAGTCAGACCACTTCCACTGTAGGACTTTGGAAGACTCACTGGCATCCCATTTACTGTCACAGCTTTGCCTGAAGAACAGAGACTATGTAGGTTAACTAAACAGCTACATCCTGAAGCATTTGGGTAACTATGGAACTATTTGGGATTTGTATCTACCTACCTCTCAGTAGATGGATGATCGTGTTTCCCAGGCTGAGTGTAACTGACTTTGTGCAGGTGACCCCAGTGCTGCCACAGGGCACATTTTCTGCCGTGACACTGAACAAACCGCTGGTCTCCCTTGCCAGCACGTATTGGCAGTCTCCCAGGAAAGAGTAACAGCGGCCATCAAATGTCACATAATGTGGGTCACCAGTTGCCAAACACACACCAGCACAGGCCAATTGGCTGCATTGCCAACGGCGCTCCTTACACACGCTGCAGACATTAATCAAATTTAGTAGAGTTCAGTCACAATAAAAGAAATGTGATGCACTGAGACAGCAGTGTACCATACCATGTGTTGCAGTCCTTAGTGATGGTGTCATTTGTGTAGTAAAGACGACCATTGTGATGACATGGACACTTATCTGGCAGAACACATTTATCACCCTGTTATAAAAACAAAAAAGATTACTTGGACATTTAGAGAAATCACAGATATCTATCACCTACTGTATGTAAAATCTTAAAATTTAGATAGGATGGGCCACATGCAGCTCACTAAATGTGACCCTCCAGTCATTTCCAAAAATTAACAAATTATTGGAGCATAATTGAGGCTTACAACCATGATAGGTTAAGTATGGTATCTGTGGTCATCTGTATGTATGGTGACCTGGGGTGGCTTGCGGTGGTGGGCTTGACTCGTTGATTATGTTTTGTGTTCTAGTTATGTCCTGTTAAAAAAGTTATTCATCCTGATATGAAGAAAATATGACAGAATCCACCAAATGTGCCTTAACATGAGATACTTTATACAACACCATGAACAAATTAAGATATGTAGTAGAAATATTTCCACATAATCTAAATTGTTAGTGTATGTTTCAGTTTTTCAAATAATTACAGAATTTACTTTTCTAGATTTGTTTCTGTTTGTACTTTTATAACACATTAGTATAAAATATTCAGCATATGTTAATATTATACTTTGAAAATGGGAAAGATCAAATATTTGTACTTAAAAAGAAGTTTAAAATGGCTTTAATATTGTGTAAATTGGCTGAATTGGCCAAGGTAGCAACCAATGTTAGCTTAGCTAGTTATTACAGACAAGCATTTAGCATCTATAACCCGTTTATAGCTCAGGAAACGCATTATTTACATTCCATATACAGCTCCAAAAAGGTTTATTAAGACTCAAAGTTAGCTTTAGTACCTGTAGGATAAGGAACTTACCAAAAAGGACTTGCTTTTATGCTGACGTTAGCCAATTTATGCTGACGTTAGCCAAATAATAGCATGTTAGCTTTGCAGATAAAAGGTCCTTTTTTTTCAACTCTTAATCTAAACTAAGTTAACTTCACAAATGTGTTTTTCAGCTTATAAATGATAATATAGATATATTTTAAGTGATTAAATACTTATAGTTTAAAAACACAGTATCACGTACAGTAGGCCTACTCGTGTTTCTTAAAAGATATTTAGGATTTTGAAATCTTAACACAGCAGGTGCAATTAATGACATAGTTAATGAAAATGGCTGTTTTAGCTTAACTGTTTGTAAAGTCCTCTGAGCTAACGTGGTTAAATGTATGGCTATAACTCTAAAATAATGGAATAATTGTCTTTAATATATTCATTCATTCATTCATTCAACCTTTATTTAATCTCGAGATGCCACTGAGAGCATGCTCTCATTTACAATGACGACGAGAGTACAGTAAAACATAAAATGCAAGATAATAATAATCAAGGAGAAAGAAGGAAGCACAGTTTAAAAACAGTTACAGACATGAACATAGTGGATCTTGAACAAGTTTTGGAACTGTCTTATGTTAATAACTGAGCTTAGTTTTAGTGTCTGCTGTACAGTATTCCAGCTGTGAGCTGCACAGTAGCTGAAAGATGTTTCGCCAATTTTAGTTTTTACTCTCGGAACTTCAAGCGTTATCCAGTCATTTGAGCATATGATAACGGTTAGTGGACACATTCAATAAGGAGGTGAGATATAACGGCAGATGTCCAGACAGAGCTTTGTACATTAAAAGTAACCA
The DNA here is from genome assembly GCA_037902135.1 of Cetoscarus ocellatus. Taxonomy (NCBI): domain Eukaryota; kingdom Metazoa; phylum Chordata; class Actinopteri; order Labriformes; family Labridae; genus Cetoscarus; species Cetoscarus ocellatus. The sequence goes on along the minus strand of JBAMNC010000760.1, from coordinate 2,959,095 downwards.
ATGCCTGTCTCGTCTGAATGATAATGAGGGCCAGCCAACTTTGTCATACAGGATGCAGTGATGAGTTGAGAAACTGTCACCAGTGATGAATCTTAGGGCAGAGTGGTAAACTGAGTTTAAGGGTTTAAGGGAACTAGCTGTAGCATGCCTATAGATGACATCTCCATAGTCTAAAACTGACAAAAAAGTGGCTTTAACAATTTGTTTTCTACAGGAAAATGGGAAATTAGTTCTGTTTCTGTATAAATATCCTAGTTTCTGTCTTAGATTAGTAATAAGTGAATTGATGTGTAATTTAAATGTGAAATATTGATCCAGCCAGATACCGAGATATTTATACTGAGTGACTCTTTCTATATTGTGACCTTCCAGAGTTGTAATGTGTGTGATACTATCAGCAGAGTCTCTGGATCGGGAGAAAAGCATGTATTTAGTTTTATCTGGGTTCAAAATTAATTTTAGATTGAAGAGTACATTTTGCAGTTTGTGAAGCTCTTGTTGTAATATGTCAGTGGCCAAGTGTGCAGTGTCAGCGAAGCAGTAAAGAACTGTGTCATCAGCATACAGGTGGGTGTTACAGAGTGAAAAAACAGATGTATTGTCACTGATATATATTGTGAAGAGTTCAGGGCCCAGAACTGAACCCTGAGGGACCCCCTTTGATAGAGTTACATAGGGAGAGCGAATGTTTCTTATACTCACACACTGCTGCCTGTTTGACAGGTAGTCACAAAACCATTTTAAAGACATGTCATCAAAGCCAATATCACTTAATGTCTGCAGAAGAACAGTATAATCAACAGTGTCAAAAGCTTTAGTCAGGTCAACAAACAGAGCAGCACAGAATTGACCTCTATCAATGGCAGACACAATGTTGTTTACAACTAATGTAGTGGCAGAAACAGCACTTGGCTCTAAAACCAGACTGGTGTGGGCTTAATATACAGTTTGCTGACAGAAAAGATTTGAGCTGAATATTAATTAATGACTCCAGGATTTTTGACAAGGCAGGACAATTTTGAGATTGGCCAATAACTATTACAACAATGTCTATCACCACCTTTATGTAAAGGAACAACATGAGCTGTTTTCCAGACCTAAGGGATGACTCCAGTATTAATGGAGAGATTGAACCCGTAAGTGACTTGTTCTGCAATGAGAGGCACACAGAGTTTTAAAAAGTATGGTTCAAGATCATCCTCTCCTTTCACTTTCCTGTGATCTATAGCTAAAAGAGCATCCCTCACAGCAGAGGGTGAGAGGGCCTGCAATGTGAATGAAGAAGTACTATTTACTGGTTTAGCATCAGTGAGAGGCCTATGACTAATAGAGGTTCCTGGATACATCATGTCAAACTGTTTTCCAGCAGCAGCAAAGTGTTCATTGAAGGCAAGGCAGATTTCTGCAGTACTGTCTAACAAGCAGTCGTTTCTTTTTATCAATGGAGGAATTGTATTTGATGGGTTATTTTTACTTGTACTAAATGCTTTCCAGAATTTTGATGGATTTGATGAGGTGCTCAACATTAATTCCAGATGATAATTTCCTATTGCTTTTCGCAATGATGTTGTACATTTGTTTCTAAGTTGTCTAAAAGTAAGCCAATCATCTGCTCTGCCAGAACATCTAGCCATAGCCCAAGCTTTGTCTCTTTCCCTGAACAACACTGATGGTTCGGTGGAGATCCAGGGGCTGGACCTATCCTTTATTCTTATTTTTTTATAGGGTGCATGTTTGTCAATAATTCTAAGTAGAGTATTTGCAAAATAATCAAGTGCTTTATCAATGTCTAATATTGTGGAGGTACGATGTATGTCACTTTTAGTTATTTCATGCTGGAAAGACTGTTCATTGAAGTGATTTAATTTCTTTTGATAATAAACCTAGGGTTTGATCTCACAAGTTTTGTGCTTCTGATACAGGCTATCACAGTGTTACAGTATTACAGTGATCACTGATCCCTAGAGGAAAAACTCCAGAGGCAGCAATGTTGTCCTTTCTATTTGTAAAAATTAAATCAATAAGGGTTGAAATTAAAGGAGATTTTAAATTTGGTCTCGTTGGATCATTTATTAGCTGCTGCAGGCTGAGATTGCCCCACATCTCCTTTAGGTTGTTGGAGTCATCTGTTAACCAGTTTAGATTAAAATCCCCTAGAATCAGAATTTCTGAAGAAATATAATGGGAGAGTATATCAGTCAGCACTGGCACAAGCTGATGGTGGTCTGTAAACGCCCACGACAATTACGAATGAACAGTTGCGTGCAAAGTTAACTTTTAAGACAATACATTCAAAAGTGTGAGGTATGGCGACAGCCTCTAGGACAGTTACAGACAAACAAGTCTTAACATAAACAGCAACACCACCTCCTTTCCCATCTCTGTCTTTCCTGTACAAATTGTAATTGTTCAGTGAGATTTCTGAATCATGAATGCTCTTTTTAAGCCAAGTTTCTGTAAGCACCAGGATATCAGGGTCACTTTGTGACAAAAGAATTTTTAGGTTGTCCATTTTAAGATGGGCATAAAGACTTCTAATATTTAAATGCACAAAACCAAGACCAGTTCTTGATTTAAAAACCTGTGGGTTGAATAAGATTTGCTCAAAGTCACACTAAGGTGGGCACACTAAAAGATGATAATGATGTGGGTTTAATTAAAATCAAATTTTCATGATTATGAAGACTTCTGCAGGGAAGGAGTTGTCGATACCTCTTGTTATTATTGATGATGCGCACAGGAATAGCAAAAACAGAGGAGGTAAGTGAGGATGGGGAGCTGAGGACATGATTTTTAGAGCTTGACTGATTGTGGAGTGCATCACTGGCTGTGGTATTGGTTGTGTCCACCAATAGGTGGAGCTAGCGTTCATTCCTGATGCTGACAGTGACCCAGAGGGAGTCTTGTAATCAGTGGTGAATGTGTCCTGGTGCGCTGTTCCAAAACCTGCGTTATTGATTACAGAAAGTCATGGAGATTGACATGAGAGAACTTTGTGCAAGATGTTTGCCGACAACATTCGGCTACCCTGATTGTTTGGGTGAATTTCATCTTGTTTGAATAATGAAGCACATTCCCAAAACAGGTTAAAATTGTCCACAAAGAATAACCTGTGGGAGCTGCATGCGGATTTGAGCCAGGTGTGCAAAGCCCTGAGGACCTATGTGTTATTCATCTTACATGTCCTACTGTAGGCCTATTTGGGTAATATTCAAAAGGGCCATTCAGGGGCCCTAAAATATTACAATCTCAGCTGCATTAGGTGTTTTAATATTTCTTTTCTCTTCACTTAAGAAAGTTTTCTTGTTTTTACTGCAAAAAAAGTCATATTTAGGCATCTTTTGTGTTGATTACCCCAAAATGTCTTTTTTTTTTTTTTTAAAGAGGCCCAATAGACAATAACAATTTGATTTATGCATTTTCATATAATGTGAATAGCATATTAAAGTAGCACCCTTAAAAAAAACGGTTGTGAAATTAAAAAAAAAAAAAAGGATAATCTGCAAGTTACTTAATGACGAATTGAAAGTGTGCTACTCTTAATTCAGCTCAAAAATATTTTAGGGATTTTAAATCCCATAACAAAAACATACAATGTGAACGAATGAATTAAAGGAAAAAATATATTTATATTTTAATGTGCAATGTTATAATAATCATTTTTAATTTTCTAACCTTGCAAGGAAGCTGGATTTGCCAGAAAAAAATATGACCTGCATACTTAATGAAATAGAACAAAATAAAATTTGAGTTTTCACCCACCAGAAGCACAGTTCCCTGAGGACAGACGCAGCCAGACAGCGGTTCTCTGCAGCTGGACTGTGAAAGACTCGAACCCTGCTGTTGCCCTGGAGGGTCCAGACTGGAGCAGGTGAGGAGGCAAGAGCGAGGTGAGTATACCAAAGAGCCCGGACACCTGTTCACTTCTTCACAGCGCTTCTGGGTGCAGTTAAACTGTCCCTGCAGACACACACTGTAAAGGATGGGGGAGTGATGATAATCAGTCATTAAAAGAAGAAATTATATTTACATTTGTGAAATGTGTGCATCAAAGGCCGTAAGAAACAAGTTAGAGCTTGTTTTGAATCAACAAATTCAACAAATCAGACTTCACATTGTAATAGATAAATAACACAAAGCTTACTTAAAGCTGCCAGGGCAAGGTCCAACTTTGCCCAACAGTTTGATATTCAAAGTAGGGCTGCACAAAATATCATTTCAACATAACAACTGCAATGTACACATATGTAATAGTCACACGTAGTGCAACGTCAGCCCCATAACTCAAAACACACCATACTGCCATTTATGTATTGATTGATGAAAACTAGAACTTTTATCATTTTCTTAACAATGTACAGTAAAATTCTGTCTTCTATCACTGTCAGAAGGCTTTTTTAGAGACTTCTCAGCATGGAGAGTTGTTTGACAGTGTTGAATTGAGATTTTAAACTGATTCAAACTAATTTTTCTTTCTTCAATAGTTTTTAGCCATTTTTTAACAAATTGCAAATATGGGTAAGTGAATAACTTACCAAAGGACAAACTTGTTTGGACATTGTTATGCATAAAAGACACTAAAGTTATCTAGAGATAGCAATTTTGATATTACAGTCTATATTGCAAAACACATAAATACAAAGGATATAACAGGAATGACAATAAAATGTAAAAATTCAATGCTGAGATAGAATGTGAAGTTAGGACGAACGAGTACAATGCTACTAAACAAAATACCTGATCTGATAAGATGTTCAAGGAAAAAGTAATATAAGTAAGCTGTAAATGATTGACAGGAAAAAATAATAAAAGACATAGATAGTTATGGCAAAAGATGATGAAGATGTTGCAAATCTTCACTGGTTCAATTAAAGATGTGCAATTTCTTTCTTAAATAACTCTAAGGGCTCTAATTTCCTGGTGCAACTCAGAGTGGCGCAGCCTGACGCACCCCGCACAGTGGTAATTTTGTCCGGCGCACCGCCGTGCGCAGCCAATTTGGCAATTGGGTAGACCGGATGCGCCGAGATTGGGTGTGACAGCGCACCTGGGGGGGGTGTCGACAGATTCAGCTTGGCGCAGTGACAATTTCGAGCCAAAAAAAACGTGCGGAAGGTGCCCTGAAAGCTCGCCAGCTCCAACCTGGTCTTTTCACAGCGCAGGTGAGGCGCAACCCGTGCAGTGGTAATTTGGCTGACAGGCGCACAGTGCGCACACGTCACCGAAACCTCACAGGCAGGTGTCCAGAGTATCAGGCACATTTCAATCCAACAAACAATCACAGCAACCACTATTAAATGTAACCGTCTGAACCAGCATATACATTTGTATTTATATTAATTGTCCCGTCACATCTGATGTCAGATCAGAGACGTTTGTCATAATGGAAACTCAACCTGACGGCAGCTGGGAGAGTGACGCAAACTAACGAGTTCACATCTCTCAGCCAGACACATCATCCGACACGGAGTATCCGGCTTCTCTCATCTGATGAAGTTCAAAAGAAAAGAAAAAAGAGAGAGATGCTCGCTGAATAAGTGTAAGTCACTTGGTGTCTTGAGGATTTACCTGTGATTGCCCATATTTCTCTGTTTTAATCTTTATTCTTAACGTGATTTAAAAAGATGGAGTACATTATTGCAAGGAAGATGAGGAGGAGATATCTGGGGGGGGGGATATTTCACCAAAGGTGCTGCTATTTGGCGATGACAGAACAGGAATGCAGGTGGATCACATGCATGATGATAGATTAGCCTGCTGCTGTGTTTAAATGTAATTATCACTTAATTTTGTACTCCTCTTTATTCCAGGAACAGATTAATTCTGTCCTGCGAGGTGGTCCACACGGTGATGCGCATGGTGGCCTACAATGCGCAGCCCAGTGGCCCCTGCACTCTCCCAGTTGCTGCAAAAGTGACAGCGGCTCTGACCTTCTTCGCCACCTGCGGCACATTTAAAGGCAAGGAGAGGCGTTCATTTGATTGGTGAAGATTACACTCGGCTGTGTTAAACCCACTCACGCCTACTATCCTCCCTCTCTGCTACTTGCGCAGGTGGGAAGGACTGAGGCGTGGATGCGCCTCCCTGCGCCAGACTACGCCATGCAGGAAACTCACAAAATGCCCTGGACACATCCCGTTGGCGCGGCGCAGGCGCGGCGCAGGGCAGGTGCACGGCACCTGCACCTGGTCTACGAAATTAGAGCCCTAAAGCTCAAACATTTTCAAATGGCTTTGTCAAATAAACCTTACCTTAAAAAAATCTGCAAAAATGTCCTTTCAAAGACCAGGTTTCTGAATTTCACTGACTGAATCACTGCAGGCAAAGTTTTCTGCACATAAATTAAGTTTAATTTTTAACCCTCAAGATTAGAGGTACATATAACGAGGAAGCAATGAGGTATAAAATCATTTCACTTGACTCAACAAGAGAGCCATTAAAAAGTACAACATTTTCTACATGGTGTACTTAATATACAAAATGATAAACCCAACTCCAACTTTGTGTGATGTTAAAGAAATTAATCAGGTTAAACTGTTTGTACCTTTGTTTACTTCTGCAATAACAGAATAATTATCAATCAGGCACAATGGGACAGTTCACAGAGACAGAAGTAGATCAAATGTAGACAAAGAAGTAAACACCCAGTCGCCTTCCTTTAATTCATGGCTGGTCTGACTCAGACTCACAATGTGACATTAGTTGTGTTGGTGTAGTGAAGAGGAACAATGAAATCAACCTATCCTGAGTGAGGGAGCAGGAGCATAGGGAGATTTCATCAGAACTCTTGCACCACTTGAGAATCTCAAAGCAAATATGCTGTCATGCACAGTGCATGAGCCTGAAGGGGGCAGGGGGGTTCAGGTGGTTTTAGAGACTAAGTGTTGCAATATGAAATACACAGTTTCTACCTATAATTTTACATAAGGATCCTATGTAACTATGAACATAATACATCAACATTTACACTTTAAAGCTGAAATATCAGTAATTCTTGTTTTAATGAGCTTTGCAATGCAAGTTGCAGAGCATTCAGTGGTTATCAAAGTATATTTTTCCAACATTTGTATTTCTATTTTGACAAATGCATCCGGCTATACTTCGAAAGGAGTATTTCAGCAATAGATATATACAATCATGGCCCTATTTTCTTGAAAATATGGCTATTTTTAATGTTGAACAAGCATATTTTGACATATTTCCTGTTTAAATTTTTTTAAAATTCAAATTCACTGTGGATGACAGGGGGTGGCATGTGGCCCTCAGACTGCCAGTTGCCCACCCCTGATATGCACAATGCTGAGTAAAAAAAATGTCAGTCACTGAGAAATTTTAAAAAATAATGTTAAAACAGAGGTTAATCTGAGGAAATTAGGCCACCAAATGTGTGGGGCAGACTTGTAGGAACAATGCCAAAAACTGTATTGTATATGAATCAAACCTCTGCTCTGTTGACACCGTAGGGCACAGGCATTTTGCTTCCTTATCACAACACAATGATAACAACAGATAAAACAGAAACATGTTCTGGTTTTACAATGTGCTGTAAAACATTGCATGCAAAAAATAGGTCAGTAACAGCATGTGCTGAGTTCACCTTTGCTGTGTTATTTTATTATTCTTAAGGTGAGGATGTCTGTTCTTCTTTAGTGCAAGATTATGTGTCTGCACAGTGATGTTAATATTTAACTTGGGTTAAGTGTCAAAGTAGAATGTGTAAAATTTAGCAGACAACAGTAGCAACAACAGACTATGTATTAAGATGGACAGAGCAACTGCTGCCTGGGTGTATAGCCAAATTATTTAGAGCTCCCCCCCTGGCTGCAGTGTATGTCATTTATCACAACTACTCCATTAACAGACTTCATGAGAATCAAAATATAAAGATTTAATAGATGTCAAATACATTTTTCTCAAACCTGTGATGATAGTTACTATCATGCTGCTTAGTAACTTGATGTCATAATGGACAGCCCTGCAAAAAAATTCAACTCCTTACTGTTTTCTAAACAGGAGCTTTAGAGTAAAGAAGAAAATGTATTACAAACATACCAGCACTGAATAAACCTACAGAATACTGAGTGTTTGTTTTAGATTGATTCATGCTTTGACCAGACAACTCCCCCTCTGGGATGTCTTGGATCCAGGTTATGTCTACAATTCAATGGGCTCTAATTTCCTGGCGCAACTCAGAGTGGCGCAGCCTGGAGCACCCTGTGCAGTGGTAATTTTGTCCGGCGCACCACCGTGCGCAGCCAATTTGGCAATTTGGTAGACCGGCTGCGCCGAGATGGGTGTGACGGCGCACCGGGGGGAGGTGTTGAAAGATTCAGCTTGGCGCAGTGACAATTTTGTGCCAAAAAAACTTGCGGAAGATGCGCTGAAAGCTCGCCAGCTCCAACCTGGTCTATTCTTGGCACAGGCGAGGCGCACCCCATGCAGTGGTTATTTGGCTGACAGGCGCGCTGTGCACAAACGTCACCAAAACCTCACAGGCAGGTGTCCACAGTGTCAGGCACATTTCAATGCAATAAACAATCACAGCAACTACTATATAATGTAACCGTCTGAACCAGCATATACATTTGTATCTATGTTAATTGTCCCGTCACATGTGATGTCAGATCAGAGATGTTTGACATAACTAACGAGTTCACATCTCTCAGCCAACCACAAACAGCCACATCATCCGATACGGAGTATCCAGCTTCTTTCATCCCATTAAATTCAAAAGAAAAGAAAAAAGGAGAAAGACGCTCGCTGAATAAATGTAAGTCACTCTATGTCTTAAGGATTTATCTGTGATTGCCCATATTTCTCTGTTTCAATCCTTTTCGTAATGTGATCTAAAAAGATTGATTACATTATTGCAAGGAGGATGAGGAGGAGATATATTTTCACCTAAGGCGCTGCTATTTGACGATGACAGACCACGAATGCAGGTGGATCACAAGCATGATGATAGGATTAGCCTGCTGCTGTGTTTAAATGTAATTGTCACTTAATTTTGTACTCATATTTTTGAGACACGAACAGATTACATCTGTCCTGCAAGGTGGTCCACACGGTAACGCGCATCGTGGCCTCTGATGTGCGGCCCGGTGGCTCCTGCGCTCTCCCAGTTGCTGCAAAAGTGACAGCGGCTCTGACCTTCTTCGCCACCGAGGTGAAATTGTCACTGATTGGTGAAGATTACACTCAGCTGTGTTAAACCCACTCACGCCTCCTCTCCTCCCTCTCTGCTACTCTCTGCACCCACGCCTCCGTCCCAGAGGAGGCGTGGGAGGCGCCTCCCTGCGCCAGACTGCACTGTGCATGAAACTTGCAAAATGCCCTGGACACACCCCGTTGGCACGGCGCAGGCGCGGCGCAGGGCAGTTGCGCCCCACCTGCGCCTGGTCTAAGAAATTAGAGCCCAAAATGTTTATGCCTCTGGGAACATTATTTGATCCTTTTTTAGAATCTTTATAAAATATGAAAGTTCAATGTCTCATTAAGCATTCTTAAATATTTGAGAGAGAAAAAGCATCTTGAAGTATTAAAAGATCTTTTTTCTAAAAAAAGCTTATTCTACGGTTAAGAAGATTTTCAGGACTGTGTAGAGGTGGATGCTATTGCTTTGACATTAAGAGGCTAATTGGGCAGGATTACAGTAATTTTGTTGCCTTTGAATTTGCAGGACTTGGTGTTTGTTGTTTTATTGGCTGAGTTATTTCTTACATTGCAAATTATTGTCTAAAGCCCACCCACTACACATCCTGTTTCTGACACCCTCAAAAACTGAAGTGCTGATATTTAAAAAAAAAAATTAAGTAGTCGATAATATTTAAATATGATCAGGAATATTTTGTTGCAGAAAGTTTTGTTTGTTTGTGTTCCCAGAGGCTTTTAAGTCCACAGCGGATGTATCCTGGCCTTACCTTAGGATAGCATAAGGAGAGGAATGTTGTCTATTTTGATGTAGAGTCAAAAGAAGCCACAAGGAAACTTTCATACAGCATTTGTTTTCCTTAAATGTGTGCCTTTGGCAATTATTTCCATGGCATTAATTTGGACAAATTAAAGTTACCATCATGAATAGTATGATAAAAATGTGCAGGAAAAATGTAGTTAGGGTGTTTAAGAAGAGCGTAGCTAACTGACAACTTACCAGCTGTTACAGTTGTTCTTAACAACAGCCCCAGACTTGTACGTCTTATCTCCTTGCACACAGGGGCACATACTGATGGGCACACATTGGCCCTGGTGGTCCTGCACGAGTCCTGTTGGGCACTGGCAGCCCGGAATACACGTCCTCAGACCTGCTCCACCTCCACCATTGTCACAGCTCCAACCCTCTGAACAGGAACCTCCACAGGAACGACCACACTCCTTGTACACCTGACCACCTGAGCACTGGATCGCTGCAAAGAGGAGGGACATGAAGAGCTTGGTATAGTCTGCAGTTACTGTTTAGAGAAGGGATGGACAACTTAGGTTAGCAAGAGGGGCACATTAAGGTTACGCTAATTGGGAGAGGGCCAGTTTGTTGAAGTTTGAAGGATACTCCTTACTCCTTATCAAAGGGAAATATATATAATTTCTGTATTTGCATTTTAAGCTCAAATGTAAGTAGTAATACTTAATAAAACGAGCTTAGCACAGGATTTAAGCAGGTTTTGGGCACTTAATTTACTTTTCAAAGTATATTTTACTTATGCTTTTATTTCTATTTTAACAAATACATTAAAGGGAATTTCACAGAAACCTTTACAGCTATTTATTGCTCTGCTCTCTTGGAGAGATTGCAAAATGTTCAGTTGTAATGGCAGATTTTGTTGAGTTTCCTTAATGAACATAACTCCTTCATATTTTTCATGACTGGTGGGACACATTGAGGGAGAAGGAGGGCTGCATGTGGCCCCTAGGCCAGTTGTCCAACCCTGGTCTTGAAGCTTTAGAAGGCACTTGACTCTTGAAAGGGCTTTTTTTTATTCTGGCTTACCAATGCCTCTAAAAATATTACAAAATCTACTCCTCCTTTTGCTGTGAGCTTGATGTAACACTAGGCAAAAATTGTAATACACTGAGGGAAAGATATTTTAATGATATTATCCAAAAAACCTGTATTGCCTTGGTCCAAGTACATTTAATGTCTGACTTGGTTGCAATTCCAAACACTCTTCCCTCCCAGTTTCCTAGACCCTTTCAACACACACTTGGAACCTCCACTTTGGAAAACATTGGTCTAAATGATGAGTTTAAATTAATTTTTGGTTCATGCAATTTGTATTTTTTCCTACTAATGGTCCGTCATATATTAAAAAAAACTCATAAGTAAGGATAAGCAGTGGATTCCTGTATTAACAAGTCACTTGAGCAACAACCTACAATCACCTGATGGTCAAGTTGCAAAACATAATGCGTAGTTCACAAACCAACTGGGGATGTCGCAGTGGTTACAACTTTTATACACTGTGGAAAGTACAATGTCTATTGGACCAACCATGACATTATAAATGGGTTAAATGTACTAAATTTAGCTTTCATATGACAGATAAATTTAAAATATAAGCAAATGCATTGATGGCGTGTATGTGACCAATCAGGAATAGCCTTGCCTGATTTCACTGACAAAGATTTAAAACTATTATAGCTTCTTCTTCCAAACCTTACAATCACCTTAAAAGTCAGAACAAACTCACAAAGACGTCTCTATAATTATGATCTTGAAACTTACGGCAGAAGGTCTGGTTTCGCCAGTGAATGGTTGCACCCTCTTGAGCACAGTGTCGGGCATACGCAGTGAGGACGTTGCAGTGGCAGACCCTCTGAGGATTGCAGCCACAAACCTCTGACAGGCAGAGACGATAATAAGGCTCCCTTTCCACAACGTCATGGCACACCTGCAAAATAAAAAGTAGGTTGATAAAAAAATGACACCACTCTGAAATAGTTAGACATCCAACACTCTACACAACTACCTGAAAGATTGAACTGTGTATGATGGAGCAGACTGTCTCTGCATAGTTTCTCCTCTGGGTGTAGGTGGTGCATGGATCAGATGGAGACCCTTTAGGTGGAGTACATCGCTCTGTGGTGAATTTCCCTGCAAAGGATGAGACACTGTTCTCCACGTCCCCTGCTGGTGTGGTGAAGTCATCATGCTGACTCCAGGTTAGTGTTCCACACAGGCCACGCACCTTAAACACAGAGGTCAATGTAATGTTAAATTAGCAGCAGAACTGTGTAGCCAAAAGGATTTGAAAACGAAAAGTTAAAAGTTCTAAGTAAAAACTGCACTTTCAAACTTTAGGTTATAATTACATTCACACTGTTTAAAGGGATACACCAACATTTTCTTTGTGTTTGTGTCTTGCCTCACTCCCAAGTCCATGACAAGCAGATAGACACCATTCTTTTGACTGTGTGTGCAGTAACAAGAAAGAGACAGGCAGAGCTCACCCACTGCTAGTAAGCTTAGCTCAAACAGTGGGAGTCAAGGGGTATAGCTAGCCTGCCTCTGCCTACAGTCATCAAATCAACTCTTCAACAACTCTAAACAGCCCTGACTGCCTGTGTTGACTCGTTTTTTCCCTGTGTTATATTACATTATCTTTTATTAACTTCATATTATCTTTTCCTACTCCTTAACAGAGGCTTTGTTTTGTTGACCTACTTCCGCCGTGGATTGCTAGAGATGTAATGTTAACGAACAAGTTGAGTCTTTTGAACAGCTCTTTTTAAGTGAACGATGAGAACCGATTCACACTTGTGACTGAGCTGTTAGTTTGCGAGCATTTGAAATCAAATTGCTTGCAAAATTAAGAATGTCTCACAAACAATCGGCTCGCTCACAACTGAAAATGAACTCCTAAAAGAGCTGTTCAAAAGACTTGACTCGTTTGCAAGTCACATCTCTAGCAAACCACTGTGGAAGTTGGTCAATCACATAAAGCCTCTGTTTAGGAGTAGAGGAAGATAATACAATTATGGTAGAAGATAGCGTAACATAACGCAGTAAAAAACAAGTCACAGCAAGCACACAGGACCATTTAGAGTTACTGAGGAATTTATCTGATGACTGTAGGCAAAAGTAGGCTAGCTATACATGTTGACTCCTAGTGTTTGAGCTAAGCTAACTAGCACTTCTCTTCCTTGTTACTGCACACATGGTCAAAAGAATGGTGTCTATCTACTTGTCATGGACTCGGGAGTGAGGCAAGACACAAAAACAAAGAAAATGTTGGCGTATCCCTTTAAGTGTCATATGACTGAAACTCACCTTGTTTGCAAATCCAGGCTGCAGGGTGATGAGTACTAAAGGTCCATCTAAATGCCAGAGCAGCTGAGCTCCAAAAGTCTGGATAAGGACAAATGAAGAGGAGGCCTGATGAACAACCAGGTCCCCCGTCACCACAGGCAGTGACTCCCTCTGACCATTTAATGTCACTGTACCTGAAAGGGATACAACCAGCAGTAACCAAACAGAATACAGGTGACACATCTGGATTTTTTGGCCTTCATTTGACAGAAGAAACTATGGATGGAGTTAAAGAGAGGGAAGAGAGAGTGAGAGGAGATAAGCAGGACCATTCTCTGCTTTTTGAAGAGGGAAAAGCAAAGTTATATTAATATCTGAAACTGGGACAAAATCACTGTGATGAGAAGTTGTTTGATCATTTTATTATAGGCTGTAATGTGTTTGTTTGAGTAGCTCACCAGTGTCTGTGATTGTGACTGTAGTGCGAAGTGCTGTGACTGACATCTCCCTCACACACCCCAGACCTCCTCCTTCACCTCCTCCTCCTCCTCCTGTACACTCTCCACTGCGCACACTCACCACCAGCTTCCTGTCAACAAAGTCCTGTAAACACAGAAAATAAGTTGCATGTGGCTCCCAAAGGTCAACAAATGTATCTGAAAGTGCAAAATGTGCATTTTGTGCCTTGCCTCCACAGCAGTGAACGAACAGTCTCCTCCCTGCAGTGAATATCTCTTTTTGTCAAAAGTGGTCACCTGTAGCGCCCCCATCAGGCTGCACTGGGCTGCACACTTCTCTCGAGTGCACTGCCACTGACCTGCTTTGCACACACTGGAAAGTTTGAGGTTAAAACGGTTAATAAAGAATCTGACATGTATATCAAAAAATAGTTAAAAGACTAGAAAGCACTCGGAGAACGCAAACCTCCACCAAGGTAGCTCACATATTGCTCTTACATCTATAAGCAATGGTTTGATGATAAAGTTACCATCATAATATGATTCCTTGACCCTGAAAACCCACACCTAGCTCTCAGAATAATATTGATATCATTATTAGTTTGACAGTTATTGAGAAAAAATGATCAGTTGCTAATGGCAGTTATCTGAATCACCACCAAAATGTAATAATTTTTAAGTTGGGCCATTACCAACATCTCCTGAAAATTTCAGCAAAATCTGTCCAGTAGTTTTTGTGTAATCTTACTAACTAACAGACAAAAAAACAGACATTCACCGGCAAAACATAATTTCCTTGGCAGAGGTAAAAACATATATTGCGTACCATGTGTTACATCTCTGCTGTATTCTGTCTCCTGATTTGTAGGTGCGTCTGCGTCGGAAACAAGGACAATCGTCTTTCTTGAGACACATTCCCTGGTGATGATAGAGGCCCGGTGGACACTCACACCCCCCTACACACTCCTCTCTGCACTGTCCCATGGCTGCTGCAGGAGCAGTGGACTGAGGAGACGTACAGCTGGGAGGACAGGAGGACACACAGTCTGAAAACACCTGACCTCTGGGACACACACGACCTGGAAAACCAGATAAGAAGAGGATCAGAAGGTTAAAGGTGAGCCTCCATGTGCTGGCATTGAGTGAGCTTGTCATCTCAAGGACTTTGCTGCTCTGAGCCAATTTTAAAAACTCAAGAGAATTTTATTAATGGTCATCATTCAGTCCTTTATTTGCTCTGATGTGGTTAGTTTGGTGTTTCCTTGGCTGTCTTTTCCCCTGGTCCCTCTCCAGTTAATGCTCTTTTGCTGGTTTGTAAACTGTCCAGAAACAAGATAAGAAAAAGGTATAATAGTATGTTCAAGAACCTATATGTTGCTTCAACTCAGGTTCATATATGATTTGTATGACTGTGACAGTATGTTAATAATCACTTGTGTTAAAAGCCCCTCACGGTTTCCATGAGTACCCCTGATCCAGCTGTATTCTCCCTCTCTGAGATGCTCTATTATAGCACCTGCAACTTTAAGGCCCCTTTCCAGGGTCCAGTCTGCTCTGATTGGTCATCCATGTTGTAACTGGTTAGTTCATGGCTGTTTGTTTGTGCTTTTAACCACGAGCCAGTAAGCTCAAAAGCAAAAACATGCAAAACTAGAGCAGAACAATTTGTTGTTCTAACACTGCAAATACAATGTGTGTATGTGTTAAAGTCACATCGCTGGATTTACAAAGTCAGCCACGTCACTCAAAGCATTTGACAGCATGCCGTCATTTGAGTTTTTTTTGATGGAAACCAAATCAGCAAATTTTCTCATTTCCTTAACTATGTTCAATAAAAATCTGTTAGAGATCACCATCATTAGGCTTACTCAGAGACCACACTGCATGCAGGGTAATCATGTTACCAGCACCTAAAATGTAAAAGTTACAGAAAACACTTATCACAGGTACAGCGGTGTTACACTTCAGAGAGTGACTGTGTCAAATTTGTCTTATTTTCAATTGAAATACAGAAAACTCTAATTGTTCATTTCGATTCTTAGACACAAAAGTCACAGCTCTTATCTGGAAATTGCCTAAAAATGGCAATATACATCACAGAAGGAAAAATATTACAATACTATTACTCAGTACCTTTCAACTATTTGTAAAACAGCCTAAAGTTTATATTTTAAATCTGGAAAAGCTTAATATAACCTCTTTGATATGAGACCCCGTCCATCATATGGAGCTTATAAATTTTATATGCATATATATATATATATATATATGTATATATATATATATATATATATATATATATATGTATATATATATATATATATATATATATATATATATATATACACACACACACACACATATATATATATATACATATATATACATATATGTATATATACACACACATATATATATTTATATATATATATATATATATATACACACACATATATATACATACATAAATATATGTATATATATATATATATATATATATATATATGTATGTATAGATAGATAGATAGATAGATGGATAGATTTCAGTACCACACAGAGTGGCTGTCCTCCACATTATGATAATGTGTTGCTGAGCACACTCTCGGGCGTAGCTGGCCAGGGTGTCACACACTGCAGAGTCCTTCTCTTTGGGAGGAAGGCTGCAATACAGGTAAAGACAGGTGTCTATGTAGGCTGCAGGGTCCACCTAAAAGATACAGAAACACACTCTTGTCATGATAGGGTTAGTCGATTGCAACCCTTAGTCGTCCACAAAAACAAATACTGGAATTTCTATATCCAAAAATGCAATGGATCAATCTTCACAATTAAAATTTGGGAATCAGTTTATAATTCAGTTTTATGTCCAAAAAGCTACTCCTCAAAATATATGAAAAAAATAATCATGAACCTTCACATTAGACTGTCTTTATCATTAAAATAGATGCCCTTGAACTAGCTGATAGGCTTAGCTAGAAAGGGAAACAATAGTAGAGTAAACAAATCATTACAAATTAATGATTAACAATGTGCTATTTTATTTCACTACGTTATTCAGGCTATGACATCTGATGGACTTGATTTAATCTTTGTCATCCTGTAAATGATTGACTCAATGTGGTTTTTGGTTCACATGTGATAACAGGATTGGCTTTCAGTGCACCTATTGTGCTGTAAAGTATGTCCCAAAGTCAAAAAGGCTACAACTAATTGCCAAAACCATGTCATGTGATCATGATGCATATTACAGGGGTATCTGACCCTGAGGTGACAGTGTGTGAAGGGATCCTCAAGCAGGCGGTGACAAACAGATTCTGCATTCCTACGAAGTGCCAGATCTCCAGAGACATCACAGCTGTGGCCAAGCTCAGCTGCATCACTGCAACCCTAAGAGAAATACAGAACAGACGGAGATATGCTTATGCAGTCTGACAAATAAGTCTGAAACAATCAAACTAAATGAACAACGAAAACCCCTGATACCTCTAATATTATAAATCATCATTAATCAGGCACCAAAGGGTTATTGGGATGCTGTTGCCTCAGATCCAGAAGGTTCCTGGTTCTTATCTTGGTTAAGGCCTTTCTGTGTGGAGTTTGAATGTTCTCCTGGTGCATGCATATGTCTTCTCCAGGTACTCCAACCACAGCCCACAGACAAAAAATAGCCTATGCTTATTTCTCATAGATGTAAATCTGAGCATGGCTTTTGATTTGTCTCTATGTATCAACCCTGTGATTGGCTGGGGACCAGTTGAAGGTCTTGCTCTCCAAACAGAATTAGGGATTTTAAATAATGGACGCAATTAGTCCAGTATTTAATAGGCGGTATCACAGTGGTGCGGAGATTTGAGCAGTTTGCTGGTTCACACCTCATGCACAGAAACCTGAGGCTGGCATTGTTTAAATTTGACCTTTGCCCTTTGGTGCATATCTTCCTCCATTCTGTCACCCTCTGTCTTACTCTATCCACTGTTACTTTCCTTTGTCAAATAAAGGAGAGAAACTTCGAAAAATGTATCCAAATTATACAGTGTATTCACAAAATAAAAGCATTTAGCCTAGCAGCCTGATGGTCAACAGCGACACTGTTGTCTAACTGCAGGTTAGTGCTTGTACCCCATAGCAGCAAGGTTGCTGGTTTGACTCCCGTGTTGGTTAAGGCTTTTCTGTGTTGATTTTACATAGTTTCCCCCTTTCATGTTTTTTGGCCTGGATACTCTAGTTTCCTCTCCATACCAAAACCATGTTGGTTAGGTTAACTGGTCTCTCCAAATTGCCCTTCGCTGTGAGTGCGTACGTGAAGGGTCAACTGTTTCTATGTCACCCATCTGGTGACTGATCCATGGTGTACTCTGCCTCTCGCCCAATGTCAGCTGGGATAGGCTCCAGCCTCCTATTTCAAAAGGGATAGGCAGAATAGGTGATAAATGGATGCCTGAAGGGTGTGTGCAAATGTGCCATGTGTTCAAGTCTGCTTGGTGGTTTCTTTCCCATAAGTCACTGCCAACTTTCACTACTCCCACCCCTGTTTCCATCTCTAATCACTGTCCTTATAAGACATTTAAAAGGAATATGCCAACATTTTTTTTGTTTTCGTGTCTTGCCTCACTCCCAAGTCCATGACAAGCAGATAGACTCCATTCTTTCGACCGTGCGTGCAGTAACATGGAAGAGACGGACAGACCTTGCCCAATGCTAATTAGCTCAGCTCAAACACTGGAAGTCAATGGGTAGTGTTAGCCTGCCTCTGCCTACAGTTGTCAGATAAACTCTGCAGCAACTCTAAACGGTCCTGTGTGCTTGTAGTGACTAGTTTTTTTTTGTTTTTTTTATCACTTTATGTTACATTATCTATTTTTTGACTAAGATTAGCAATTTATGTAATTTTCGAATGAAATACATACGAAAATAAACTGCAGGGCGCATGCGCACATCACTGCAGACGTGCTTTGTTTTGTTGACCTACTTGCAATCGCATCTGCAGTGATTTGCTTGTCATGGACATGGGAGTGAGGCATGACATGAAAATAAATAAATAAATCCAAAGCGATGTATGAGAAATATACTTTCTGAACAGGAAAAACACTCCGATACCTCATTTTGCTGGTCAGGAACTTTCCATGAGTTGCCAAAGCTGGCAGCATACTGAGAGACCATTCCACTCATAGTAGTAAAGTCATCTATAAAGAGCATACAAACAGGTTTCTGACTTAGAACAGTTCATGTTTCAAGACCTGAGCACTGCAACCCAGTTAAGCTAAGTTTAATCAACGAGGACTAAGAAAAATAACTCTTCTTTGATAAAGTTTAACAAAACAAACTTTTATATGTTAGATGTTGTATGTTAGATGAAAGTGCAATTTTATAAAGGCATGTGTGTTGCTTTTCTTACCGTCTGCGTTGTTGTTGTAGACTCCACAGAGCCCCCTGGTGGCAGCCAGGTGTTCAGCGGTCACTGTCAGGTAGACCGTGTTTGTCAGGTCGAACTTTACTCTGATTCCCAGACCGCTCTCCACAAACACAAAGTCACCAAGCCAGTGAACACTCACCCCTGTTTGATAATGGGGTCAAAAGCTTTATTAATTCCTTGTTCTTGTAAAAAATAAATTGAATCCAAAAGAATTTCCTTTTTTGTAATCAACAGAGAACATGAGAGTGAAACAGACTTTGAAGTTAAGATTTTGAAGTGAAGCAAATTATTAAGTCTGGACATCTGTCTTGTTGGTCAAGTTTTCTTTTAGTTTGTTCATTTTTGTCCTTGTTTTGTCCTTTCCGTTTTATTTTGAAATCCCAGACCCTTGTCTCTGTCATATGTGTGTTCCTGTCTTCCCTGCCCCCTCATCACACCTGCATGCTGAGTGTTTCTTCCCCACCTGTCTCTCATTACCCCTCTTTATGGCATGTATTTAACCTTATGTCTCCCCTTGTCTTGTGCCAGTTCGTTGCACTTCCAAGTCTTCGTCCCTGCACTCCTCATAGTCAAGTCTTGCCGGTATTACCTTGTTTGTTTTTTTGACCTAGTCTTTTTCTGCCTCACGTCTTGGATACCATCACCTGGTCTTACTGCTTTTTTGTGTACCAAACCCTGCCTGTTTAAACATTAAACAATAAACCGTATTGCCATTTGTCAACTGGTGAAGTGTTTTGCATTTGTGTCCTTTCCCTTGAGCCTCGTTCCTTGACAACACCTGGACCTGTGTGATATTACCAATGGTCTGTGGAGGCAACTGCTTTCATGCTTTCTGTTAGAAGTTTGTCAAAAATGACCTTTCTTCTAGCATGACTTAAAAAGTATAATCATATTCGCCTCACAGGTTTAGATTTCCAATAAAGACAGAAAAGACAGGGTTTGCTTTATGCTTTCACAAAATCTTTATGATCCACTTAAATCTCTGCGATGTGAATCAAATTCTTGTCAATGTATTTATATCTAGTTTTAAAAATGTTGAAGTGTAATTTAATTGCATCAGTCCAGAAACACATGCTTGGACATTTGCTCTGTTTATCAAATAGATATATCCGATTATATTAATATGGCCACTAAAACTGGTTGTAGGTAATATGAAAATAAAGAAAGTCCATACACTCCATACAAACATAAATTAGACTGTCTTGCACATCATTCTACATACTTAGTTGTGTGTTTTTCTTTCCTCATGAGCCATTCATAAACTTTACTTTACCTGTGAGTATATGTCCTTACATACATTTACATGTCTTGTAGTGAACTTCCAACAAGAAATAATTACAGAGGAATGCGACACAAACTTGTCAAATTGTGCAACAAGATAATAAAATCTTTTTCTCTTGACATATATCTTGTTGCCTGTTTAATTAGGCAAGAAATTTGACTTGAAGAGAGTTTAATAAGCCGGCAGGAACATCTTACCATTTTGGAAAATTGGTTCTCCATTTGGGACAGGCAGGCTGTTCAGTGTTACATTCTTGTTATGAATGGTGACCAAATCCAGACCTAACATCATCTTCAAGGCCTTACAGCAAAGTAAACATTGACAGATACATGTCAGAGGACAAGATAAGCACCACAAAGGTACATCCACCATTTATTAATATTTACACCACTATGTTGATGGTACTGGTGCAAAATAATTAGAATAAAACCCTCGTCATTCCTGTGAAATCTGCCTCACCTTACTGCAGTGTCCTCTCCCTTCACAGGCTGTGCTGATGTAGACAGCCCAGGTACCATCAGTGGACGAGGCCAGCAGGTAAGTGCAGCTGCCCTGGAAGTGGAAGTGCTTCCTGTCAAAAGTGCGGTAGTGGGTTCCTCCCCAGGACATGCATGTGGCAGAGCTCAGAGGCAACCTGACGCTGCCCAGCAGACCCCCGCGAACCAGGGGAGAGGACTGGGAGTCTGAAGAGAAGAGAGAGGTTTTATCACTTGTGTAATTGTGCTATTTAAAACACAAGCAGATGCAAACTTTTGGGGGCACTATAATCAGACTGGAAATTGGGAAAATGGGAATTCAATAATTTTGTGAAGTAAGAAACATGCATGTTCTCTGACCAGGAAGGAGAGTGTAGGTGCAGGACAGGCAGGTTTGATCTGAGGCGTTTCTCCAGCTCAGACCCCACAGACTGCTGCAGCACTGCTCCATAGACATCAGGGAGGAGTTATGAACTCCAGGAAACTCCTCACAGCTCCATGTAGAGTAACACTGACCACGGGCACCAACACCTGTGAGAACAGAGAGGTACGTGTTGAAAAATGGACAATAGAGTGCATCAAATAAATGTGAAATAGTTGACCTATTGTTTTACAAATCCACACGAGTCAAAGTCTTTAATACATCAATGCAGGGCTAGATTTACTATGGTCAATGATATAAACTGAGGATAATGTATTAAACTCAGGGTAGATATGCATTCATTTTCACTCTCCTTTCCAGTGTTACATAAGTGATGAGAAATTTTGGGGGGATCTTTTTTTCATTAGGTGGGCATATTTTAAGTAATTCTACCTATTAGGCATTTTACCAATTAAATACAAGAGCTACAAACCACACAAGGGATGGATAGACAAGAGTAAAGCCATTTACACAAGCACTCCTGTGGTTTTCTAGACTAATTGCCAACAGTTCCTGTGTACTTTCTCTGTCAGAGAGTAGCTCCGAAAATTGAAGTCTGGGGAAACAACCCTGTATTTTTGGGCATGTGTGAATTTGGTTTTTGTGGAGCAAACTGTAAGAATAGGCCTGGGTGAAAAACCCTGGTGTTGGCTTTAACACATGCAACTCACTAAGAAAATTATTGAAATTTTCAGACCTTTCTTTCATGTGTGAATGGGGTTTAAGGACTTGAAATCTAACTGGCAAATGTAAAAACCAACAAACTTGGATTAAAAAAAACATATTAAATTGATATAAAACTATGCAAATGTGTAAATGGTTGAATATTGCCTGTTGGTGTGGTTATGTGATAACTTTACATTAATTATTAACTGCATAAAACCAATAATAAAAGCCTAATCAAAGCAAATATCAAAATCATTGAAATATATCATGAAGTATAACTTATGCAGGGTCTACCTTCCAAGATAAATTCATTGGTATGTTGTCCCCCGATCATGAAACAGAGTCCAATGGTTTCTTGTCTCACCTTCAGAGCAGCGTGATCCTCCCCAGCCTTCACAACATGCCCTCACTGTCTTGTTCACTGTCTGCCTCTCCATCTCTGGGGGTCTGATATCAACAAATGTGTAGGGAGAAGAGGTAAATATAATCAACTGTTTTCACTGAAAAGTTATTCAGGTCACTTCTGAAAAAGCTTGACTTTTATTTTTTTTACCTTATACAGCAACACGAGACCCTTAAATGAACAAAATGAACACTTTTGAATGTCAAAAAAACTCAAGTGAACACTCAAAGTCCACTTACATCCTTGTAACTAAATGTTACAATAAGTGTTGTAATGATTATTTTCTGTTTCACAAAAGCTGTGTCCAACCTACATTTAAAGCCAGTTTTGCACAGCTGCCTAGAGCATTATTTTCCAAAATAAAAAAATACTTTTTGCAGATTTTTTTGATGCTTTTTTCCTCCCATCAGAGAATGTCAGAAAATGTTCTCTAGATTTGAGAATATGACCTGCTGAAATATTTGAATACTTACAAAGCATAAAGTTAAAGCACAAGCAGAACAATTCTAAGCACATCCGGTGAGCATTTAAGATTTTCAGAATAAGAATTAAACATTTTAACATTAAAAGGAGAAGTCATTTTTCAAATACAAAAATAGCATGCCTTTGACTGAAGACCACAGGCTCATAAACAGTCTTTGTAATGCAGAAATTAAAGAATAAACATCTAACTGATGGATAAAAGTCCTTCCTGAGTTTTTAAGTAGTTCAGAACAAAACTATAAATGTGGGACACTGAAAAACAAAGATACCATGTATATATTTCACAACTTTTGACTTACTTGTACATGAAGCAGGCTGCCTTTGGCCCCTGTTTCCTGTAGTACAGTGCGATGCCATCATCACCTCCATGCTTTACACGCATCCTGTCCACATCCAGCCTCCAACCCTCAGTGTTGTACTGATAAACCTCTGAGCAGCTCACTTCAAGCTGCAGGCGAGGAGACAGGACTCGCTCCACTTTCTCCTGTACGATGTGCTCACACCAGTGTCTGGAACAGAATACATGCATTTGGTTTTTAGCTGAAATACTTAAATTCTACAGTTTAAAAAGTAAAGTACCATGAGTTTATGGTCAAAACGCCAAGGTGAAGACTAAAAGTTGAAGCCCTAAATGACACTAACATTCTCATTAAAACTTAGTGCATGAAATCAGTGGTCGCACTTTACATACTGGATCAACTGTTCCATCAGATTTTAATCTGATGTTGTTTTTTTCCTTATTACACTGCTTTTCCTGACTGCACTGATCTACTCAGGGAAATAGCTAGATGTAATGATAGCTACCAAAACAGGGATGGACAACTATTATTGTCCATTTTAAGGGCCACATTAAGATTGCCTGAGGGCCAAATTGTCACATTTTGATGGATACTCTCTCCCTAATAATTACAAATACTTTAATTTAACAAAAGGTACAAATACATGGCTTCCAAATTAAGTTATTTTTCAACATTCATATAAATCTTAACTCAGAAGTAAGTAACAGTGCTGAGTCTAATGAACTAAACACAAAATTCCAGCCAATTTCAGCTTCTGTATTGATGCAAGTTAAAGAGCTATTGCAGGTTATTTAAGTGGAATTTTCAACAGAGAGTTTCACAAAAACATCTACATCCAGTTTTACCCTTATTTTCTTGGGAATATTGCTATGTTAATTGTGGCAAGGCAGATTTTCTCTTTAAGGACAAGTATTGTTTTTAGTGGCCACACTGAGAGAGTAGGAGGGCTGCATGTGACCCCCGGGCTGCCAGTGTCCCATTCCTGCTAGTAGAATAGAATAGAATAGAATAGAATAAAATAAACCTTTATTTCTCCCACACGGGGAAATTTGCACTGTTACAGCAGCAAAGGGGACAGCCTTGATAAAAATAAGTATAAAAAAATAAGTATAAAAATAACAGTATGTACATTATTCTACCAATATAAAAAGGGCTTGAATACAGAAACTAAAAAGCCATTTTTTGTTAAATTTGAAATGGCTGGAGGGCCACACTGAGTGATGGGAAGGGCCGCGTGTGGCCCCTGGGCTGCAGGTTGCCCACCCCTGTAATTCAATGTTGATGAGGACTTCTCATGTTTGGATCGTTCCTTAAAATTGTCGTTGAACTTAAAATATAATCTGTTTCAGAAAAACTTTGACTTCATTGCATGCAGTGAAAAAACTAGTCCCTCACTCTAGAAACAAACTAATGTAGGATCTGTCTTTCTGTAATTGATTTACAGTTTGCACACAATTGAAGCAAATCTTAATTATTTACAAGATAAATTCATGTGAATGCTTCCTCAGAAAGGAACAAAAAAGTTAAACATTTATCATAAAGTTTTACCTGATTTCCCAAGTTGCCTTTAGTCCTTGCAGTAACATAGTGGATAAAGCTTAATTATATGAGTATACTGGTTATGATCAGGATTTTAAAGTATCTTATTTTTGGTTTATTGCACGTAAGCAGATAGCCCATCTTCAAAAACTGGGATACTGAAATTTAGGAAGCAGATTTTGCTCCCTGGAGAACTCCAGTAAGCACCTGGATACTGTGTTGTGTAAAAGCCTTATTAGTGTTTCTGACAGCTTCCTCTGATGGTTAAGTTGTGAAAAGAAACCTAACCGACGCCAGTGCAAATGAGATGCAGTGATCAGACACAGGAAAACTCATATTTGTCATGTACATGAAAACTGATAACCAGGTTCTCTGTGTGCTACGCCATATCCTGAATATGATCAAAACCTAGAATATTGCTTTTAACAAGCATACTCAAGCACATGTAAACACAGGCACTGTTTGGTGAGCTGTTTGAAATGTTTCACAATTGACATATTTCATGTTCAATCTGTGCCCAAATGTCATTTTGAAACCATAACAGTGCATCAATTGCTTGATTTGAGATATGTCAGGACATGCAGCAGTTGGACTGTGAGTCTAGAAAAAATACGATAACAGGAAACACAAAAATACTTGAAATGTTTGTTTTTCCCAGCTTTGTACATGTTTGGCACATCTGCCAATACATTGTCAACCTTTAGAGCATACCAAAGATCAGTTTAGCATCTTTTAATAGCACTATGCAAGAACTAAATTTACTTAAACATTAAGCAAAGATAATCTGCTGTGCCTGTGGTTTAATCTGTAGGCTTCACAGCATGAGGACTGTTGTTTTCATGGCATTTGTAACTTATTTTCTGTCTCAACATCCTTATCCATCTAATGTACCATTTACTCCACAAAAGGTAATCTTTTCTGCATTAAGTCATCTGAATGTCACTCACCCCATTCCCATCGCAGTGTGCAGTCCAAGCAGAGTCAGTAGCAGTGTCTCCATGTTCCTTTGTATTAGTCTGTGCTTAAAATACCTGTTCAAAAAAGTATTACACTTAAAAAAGCTATCATAACTCTTAGGAAATGCATTTAGATGATCAGTAATATCAAGAAAACACAGGAAAAATATTTTCTGTTTCTCATTTTATATTTAAAACAACAACAGAAATCTAAAAACAGAAATAGACACACAGTTCAGGGCTGGGCGATTCCTACAAAACTCAATCTCTGATTTTGATTGATTTGTTTCCCTTTCAAAAAATAATCCAAACGATGTAAAACTTCACAAAATAACCCTTAATTTTATTGAAATATGTCTCAAAACCTAACTGAACTTTTCTCTTAGAAATAAAGTACATGTTGTTATTTTGTTATCAGAGGTGTATTATTTAGTTTGGTTGTGGGCCGGTTTGTTTGCACTGAAAGCTGCACTATTTTCATAATATAACTGACATTGAAGTCTTGTATTAGTATGTAATCTCATTAAAAAAACAAATACTTGCTTAAAATGTGGATGTTCAAACAAAAAGGCAGGACGTACCATTGTGAAAACAATGAGTGTTTTTAGTATTTCTATCTCCAAGGGATGCCACCACTTACAGATTGTTATTGTGGTATTGATGGAAAGAACTTGGGAAAGGGATTTAGCTCTGGGAGTCCAGGTGGGGCAAAATATATGACAGAGTCAGTCAAGGAAAAAAAAATTGATTACAACTTTTACCTCCTCAAAGGAAGTTTTGTTTTTGTTTGTCTGTTGACAGAATAACTTAAAAGATTATGAAGGAATTTAATTAAATTTTCAGGATGGGCCAGAAATGGGACAAGGACCAATTAGATTTTAGTGGTGATCTGAATCCGGATGCGGATCCTGAAGTTTTCAAAGGGTTTGTTACCTTTGCAGGGCAGTTTTCCACATTTTGGCAAATATCGCTATGAGATACTGATTATATTTTGGAGGGAGAAGTGATTAGATTTTGGTGGTGATCCAAATCTGGATGTAGATCTAGGAACTTTTTCCAAGGACTTGTTAACAATACAAGATAGGGCAGTTTTCCACATTTCTGACAATAACTCGCTCAACAATGTTAGCCTTGGTGGAGGTTTGTGATCTCAGAGCACTTTTAGTTTTAATCTTCTGCAGCAAGAAAATCTGAATTAATCAGTTTTAATGATATATTTCACCTAGCTCTAATCCATAAAAAAGTGGGTAAAAAATACTCAGAGAGCACAAAACTTTGCCAAGGCATTTCCAACATTGTTATCGTGACTTATTAGTTACAAGTTACAGTTCTTCAAATGTGGAAAACTGCCTTATCTCACACTGCTCAAAAATCCTTGACAAAAGGCTTAGGATCACTAAAATCTAATCACTTCTCCCTTGTGCCATGACCAACATTCACTGAAAAGAGATGTCCACAAATGACCAAATCCTGCCATTAACATAACCGCCTTGTCGAACAATAAGTTGAAGTTTAGTTTATATGTATATTGCATTTCAGGAGCAGATGTCAACTAGGTATGGTATATTAGTAAAATGAAATTAATTAAATAAACATGTGAACCATACACTTACAACTGACTTGGCAGCCAAATATATATTTTTTCTAAAAATAAAAACTTTTTAACTTTATTTTTGAAGATATTTGTGTACGTATTTACTGCGAGTTTCAACACATCTATATCAGTTCATCGACCTTTCCAGAGTAACTCAAATCATCAACATTTTTATAATATCCTCTCCGATATACAGACTTTTTTTTGAGGAAGAATGAATTATCTTACCTTTAAAGTGCTTTGAGGAAGTCTCTGGGTTTTCCCATAAAATATCCTTGGCTTGTCTGTCAATATCAGATATTTTTACAAGTTTACTGCCTGTTAATCACTATGTTTCTTTTTATTCTGTCTGACAGTGTGCGATACAGTCCTCAGTGAAGTGACACTTTGCATTATGGGGGGAGTGGAGCCCCAGACCCTGGGTTTTAAATGTGGGGGGCATTTCAAAGACGTACAGTAGCATCTGAACCTGTTCCAATTGGACCTGAGCAGTAAGGTCACAGCTGGAGGGGCAGGGATTGGTGACTGGACCTGTGACGGATACATACCCCGTCAAACGTTACAGGAGTCTGGATGTGATGGCGGGGGTGGAAGAGTCTCAGCCTCAGAAGAAAGAGATGTTTGTCAGAGCCTAATCCTGTAAAGGGAAGGCGTCTCAGGCCGATGATGGGGGTGTTTATTCAATGAAGCGTGTCAACAGACATGGAGACTGAAGGCTTTTAGACTAACCGTATCCATAGTCTGACCCCCTGGCCCGGGAGTGAGGAGCCTCAAACACAGCTGTCACCGTGCCTCAGGATGAGAAAGGAGGAGCTTCTGATGTCACAGTGGTTTACTGAAACAGTGTGTCATAATTTACTTTTCTATCCTGGTTTAGTTACCCATGCCAACACAGAGTCACTGTGTTTCTAATAGAAATAGCAATGAGCTGAGTCACTTTGGGGTAAAACTTCTTTACCATCATGTACGGGAAGTTGGTGCTGAGGGAGAAAAAGAGGCTTTAATTGAAGATTATGAGCTGGAAGACTGGAGGAAGATTTTGGGAGCGTTTACACTACAAACAGTTGCCCTCTAAAATCACAATTGTCCCCCCTCCCCTGCTGGCCTGAACTCACACTGCTCCAGGCACAACAGGGCCTAACCATGTTAAGTAATCACATCATAATACAACAAAAGCAGTAAGAGAAGGAAGTGCGGACTCAGAATCAACGCAGCAAGGAGTTATTCAAAGAAAGTCAACGTCACTTTACAGACTTTAAGGTTTATTATGTCAGCCAAGAAGGTTACAGTATGTTTTTTGCCTTCTTTGTTTGTCTGTAAGCAAGATAACTCGAAAAGGTTTAACCCGTTTTTGATTAAATTTTCAGGGAATGTTGGTCATGGCACAAGAAAAAAGTGATACAATATTGGTGGTGATCTGAACTCGGATGTGGTTTCAGGAATTATTTTAATGCTTTGTTTACATTGTGAGATAGGGCAGTTTTCACATTTTAACTCGTGGCTAGGGAATGTTGGTTATGGCACAAGGCAGAAGTGATTACATTTTGGTGGTGATCTGAATCCAGATGTGGATCCAGGAATTTTTTCAGGCATTTGTTAACAGCTTGAGAATGTAACGTGACACACCAGATGGACCATTCAATATATTTCACGAGTATATCTTAACAACAGCACATAAAAAGTGATTGAGTATGAGCAGAACCTTTCAAAAGCATATCCAGAAGGTGATTGGACGTTAGATCAGTCAGTGTTATTCATTATGGGCCAATTAGATAATAAAACATGTGGGCGGTGGAGTGAAAATAGGTTTGATGTCACAAAATGCTTTCGGTGTATTTGTTTTTGTTTGAAAAAGAAATGCGGTCCAGATCTGATAAGCTGCTACTGAAGCTGTTAGCCTCTATGCTAGTAGAGGCTAACAGCTTCAGTAGCCGTGCTGCTTTGGGCCGGACATAGTTGAGCTTGGTAAGATGGCTCTGCCTGATTACAGACACTGAATCAGGTGGACCCATCCAGATTCAGAGATAGAACAGTTTTCCCTGTTTTTGAGATAACTCACCCAACGATGTTAGGAAATGCCTGGGTGGAGGTTTGTGCTCTGGGAGCACTGCTAGTTTTTAAATATTTTAGTCACATACAGTCCTTGAACACTCCTCAAAGTTGTCCAAAATGGTTGTTGATAGAAACAGTAGCATCAGTTACATTCATGTTATGTACCTACATGTGTGCTTGTGCATGAGCATCCCTGCTGTGCCAAAGCCGACCTTACTCAACAGTGCCAAGACCAAGGAAGTGAACAGAGCTCTCAAACATTTCAGATTTGGGGGATCAAATGGGCTTGGCCACAGAACAAGGTAATGCCTGCTCCCCAAACCAGTCCATGTCTGTCTGACTTACATACCAATCCGAGCAAATTGGTTTAGGACTTTATTTCATTCTGTTAGTATAAAACATTCTATATAAACAAAGAAAAATCTCAAACGTGAATGAAAAGGAGCAGAATGAAAAAGATCTAATATAGTCTGCCCCTTTCTCACAAGATATTAATTACTAAACACATAATACAAATAAACAAGAGCTGCAGGCCAACATACCTTTTTACAGTTCATTGTTTCTTATAATTAAAAACAACCAACAAAACAAACAAAGAAAAATGACCACATGTTAATTCACATTTTTTCACAAAACAAACATAGCAAGACTTAGATTAACACATTTCCCTGTATTTACAGATAGGGAGGCTTTGATACTTTTTTGAAGATAAAATTTGATTGAGCTTCTTTGGTTTCTTTGTTCAGATTGTTCCATAAACTGATTTCCTCTCATTGTAACACAGCGCTCCTTCAGTTTAGTTCTGAATCGTGGTTTTTTAAATAAGCTATCTTTTAAAAATGTGCCTGTTAGAATCTGCACTGGACACACTCATTATCTATTTACAAAAAGTAGATCACTCACTGTAGTTGTATTTACTCTCAAGTGGAAAGTTTTTAATGGTTAACTAGTGTTTTATTACTTAGCCCTCATATAGTGATCACGCTCTACAATGTCACCTCAAATATGGCATCTTATTAAACATTAATCACAATCAATGTCAGTCTACAAACAAACAAACAAACAAAGAAGTGACGATACATGTTAGAAGATGTGAAATGTTACGTACACTTTCCCTTTGATAAAGCCATCATGATTGAAGCATTTGAGCAGCTCTGGTTGAGGCTTGTAGACAATTTCTTGATCACCAAACTGGTGTATTGACTTTAAGAGGTCACATTACCCTTTATGAGTGTCTCATGCTCTTTAGTGTGTTTTACATGTCCCTTCTGCACTTTTATGCACAAAATTCAGCATCATCAGGACTTCTCTGTCTCATTCTGTGAACAGCACAAGTAGCTACTCAAATCAGTAAGTCTAAAGAGTGGCATCAGATACAGCTGGTCACACTTTAAGGACTTTAATAGAGAATGCATTTCAATTCTTACAAATTAAAGTACAAAAATTACAAGAAAACTTGCATCTACATGTATGGCAAGGGGATATACACTCACTGGCCACTTTGTTAGGTACATTAATTCTTCATGGCACAGATTTAACAAGGTGCTTGAAACATTGCTCTGGGATTTTGGTCCATATCAACAACTTAAGTGAGCCCATGCAGATTTTAGCCTGAGTTTCTTGGTCTTAGCTGACAGGAGTGGCATCTAGGTTGTCCTTTGCGGTTGTAGTCCATCTGTTTTAAGATTTGTTGTGTATTCATAAATGGGGATCTGCATACAAGGGCAGTTACTGTTAACTTTCTATCATCTCCAACCACTCTGGCCTGTTTTCTCTGAACTCTGGCATTAACATGGCATTTCTGCCCACAGAACTGCCACCCACTGGTTGCTATCTCTTTTTAGACCATTCTTTGTAAAAACTAGAGATAGATGGGCGTGAAAATCTCAGTAGATCAGCTGTTTCTGAAATACTCAGGCCAGCTTGTCTTAAACTAACAATGATGTCACATTCAAATTCACCTAAATCACCTTTCTTGTTTATTCTGATGCTTGGTTTGAGCTTCAGGTCATCTTGACCATGCCTAAATGCATTAAGTCTCCATCATGTGATTGGCTGATTTGATTCTTTTGATAAGTAGTTGAGCCAGTATACCCAATAAAGTGGCTGGTGAGTGTGTTTTAAGAAGTCTTTTGACTCAACTAAAATTGTTTATTTTAGTTAAAGTTTAAAATCTATACATAACCCTACTTGTAGCTTAAACAATGTAACAGTCTAAAATAATGTTTTGCTTAATCACCAATGAACAGTTCAAGAGATTTCTAACCTTAAATTGAGAAACATGTCAAAATGAGGAGTAGGGCTGCAAAGGCAAATCTCCACATGTTTAGGCTTATTAGTTAGAGACTGTTTCCCTTTCCATGCTGCAAATGCCTTTATGCACTCCATGATCTTCTCCCATTTAAGTTACTGTATGAAAACCTGGTCACAAGCAGCACCTTCCACCCTACAACCGAGCAACTAAAATCCTCGACAGGAAACCAGTCAGGTCACACCATTGTCATGTACTGAAAAACTTGAACATGTTTACCTTTGATAACTTCATTAAATTCTACAATCTTAAACTCATCCATAAATGTCGAAATCATCAGGCTCCTCAGGTGCTCAGTGACCTTGTTGTTCCATTGAGAGTATCAGGATCTGCAACACGTAGAGCAACCTACGGAGACTGTAATGTACCTTTTCGTAAATCTTCAGCATCACAAACTGCCTTTTCTGTTTAAGCCATCAACATGTGGAACACTTTACCTTCAGAGCTTAAACTGGATCCAGACCGGAATCATTTTAAACTCAACCCTAGACGGTTTTCAAAGAGGACCCAGATTTGTAGTCATTAATGATCATGAGCTTCATGTTTTGCCTGTTTTTTGTATTGTTGGATATACTTGTTTTGTGTTTTTCTGTCTGTAATTATTAAGTTTGTTAGGTTTTTTTGTTTGTTTGTTTGTTTGTTTGTTGTAACAGTCATTTTTGTTGTTTTTATGTCTTCAAAGGTCCAACTAGGGACAGACATTGTAAATTAGCTGAGGCTATAAATGCTGTGATAGTGTAATTTCAACAAGGAACCCATGTATCTCAATTTCCCTGAGGAAGTTTTTCCAAAAGGATTAATAAAGTATTATCTAATCTTATCTCTAATCTAATGTATTATTATTATAACATTGCAAATCCGACATTACGTAGGAAGTCAAATTTGAATATCAGACAACCTTTCTGATCCCATTTTTGTTTGATTACTTTAATTGCAGCTTATATCTTAATTTTGAGAAAAACTCCTCTGTGAGTCATTTGTTCTCTTTTGTATTACCATGTTTGTTTTTTCACAAGTCCTTTTATGTCTTTCCTAAAGCACTTTGGACTGTTTTATTATTTAAAAGAAGCTATGTAAATAAAGCCACTTTGCACTCTGCAGCTTTATCAGAAAAAGAACCTGTTTCATCATATTTACAACCCTCCCTTAGCCAATCAGGCTCCGTCTCTGCAAAGCTGCAGGTTAAATATATAATGGTCTATTGTTCATTGTTTCCTTAAGGTATCTTCAATTGTTGAAACGGACTGACAGCAGGACTGTTCCTCTCATTTTGTGGAGGATTTTTACGAACAGAATCCTTGAAGGTAAGGTCACTTTTTGTCTATTTAGTTTAGTTTCTTTGGGAAGCACATCATGACTAAATTTTATAAACACAAACACTGTTTGAAACTGCAAACAGAGTTAAAACTTGAAGCAGCGCCAGTGTTGACAGTAGGTCA
Source organism: Cetoscarus ocellatus (assembly GCA_037902135.1). NCBI lineage: Eukaryota > Metazoa > Chordata > Actinopteri > Labriformes > Labridae > Cetoscarus > Cetoscarus ocellatus. The sequence continues at coordinate 2,926,060 of JBAMNC010000760.1, read as the reverse complement.
GTCAGCAGAGCCTGTTTAATGTTGTTTTTGTTTCTTATTTTTATTTTTACTATTTTCTGGGACATTTAAATCCTTTATTGACAGAGAAGAGACAGGGGAAGACTTTCTGCAATCAAAACTGGGCAGGCAGAAGCACACATGGCATGTGCCTGGTGATGTGTATAATAAATAGTGCTTATTTAATGTATAATAGCATCCAAACAAATGTTTCTTTGGTCAGATATTCACCAAAGACTAAAGAAAGGCCAAATTAGACTAAAGTTTATTTGACACAACCATTTAGTGCTCTATCTGAATGTTGTCTGACGCTTACACCTTTTAAGTGCAAGAAACTTGAAGACCCTGCGTACTCTGTGGTCTCTGAGTAGGCCTACTGATGGTGATATCTGACTATTGCACTTTTACTGTACATAGTTAAGAGAAGGAGAAAAGTTTTGTTTTTTTATTAAGCAATATATATTTGAACAACAACAGAGATTTGAATGTTTCATTTTACAACGTTAAATGTATCTGACGTTGTTTAACAAACTAACAAACTGCTAACCAGGGCTACAAAATAACTGGTGGGCCTAATTGCAATATTGTCTGACCTTTTGGAACAAACAGCGATACACACACCATGGCCACAGCCATGGGCACCAAGTTGATCAGGTAATCCCATTAAGTGGAAATTCTCGAACAAGATGTTACATTGTGCCACTAAACATAAGAGGTGTAGTAGCCGCTTCTAAGTTGAACCACCATGTTTTGGTTTCTTAGTTTAAAGATAACTTTTTGCTCTCTACAATTATGTACAAGCTTTAAAAAATTGTGAAGTTGAGTTTGAAGATTATCGTGATGAACAAAATGTGTATGTATATTTCTGGACCACTCTATCATCCCCCAAGTAGGGACAAATGTAAGACTTGTTTGAGTGAATCAGCTGAACTCCAGAGCGAGAAGAAGGAGAGAGTGATGAAGAGAGAAATGAGTAAGAGGTGACTAAAATGAATGAATGAATGAATGAATACTCTATAGTCTTCCTGCTGGACTTTAGGGGACTTTGGTTGTTTTGGGACAGTAGGTAATGGATTTTAGGCCCATCACAGAACAGAATGTCACCCAGAAAACATATTATGGTCTGAAGTGACTTAAAACTTAAAAAGGCCTACTATATTGATGTATGGTCAGTCAAGAGACTGTGATGTATAATGAAGTTAAAAGATGATATAAAGTAACCCAAAACTAACAGGTATGGAAAAATCCATGCTAACATGGTCTTGAAGCAACTATTCAGGGATAAAAGCAACAATTTACAAAAATAAAACTATCTCTCAAATTATCAGACACGGCAGGGTTAAATAAAGTTGTGTCCACTGTGGCAAAAGGTTAATGTGACACACCAGATAGACTGATAACATATTCACTAGATATATTTCACCAGACCATCAGAACACCATCTCATAGAAAGTAATTGGAAAGTTTTTAAAAAGAAAAACTAGGAGAAGACTGAATTAATGTTTTTTCTATCACATGTATCATGGGCCAGCCAGAGGCTTGATACCAGGCAGATCCAGCTGCATTGCAAGGTTAGTAAAAGGTTGCAAGATACTTTTAACGCATCATAGACAAAACAATACAGACAAAGAGCAAGACAAATAACAGGACAGGATAGACCATATATAACATATAAACAGGTTGGTTTTACAATTTAGGAGAAAATAAATTAGATATAAAGAAGAGTAAAATGATTTTCATGAATAAATGATAATGATTATATAAAAAAAGAAGAAAGGGAGAGAGGGAGAAAGAGGAAAACCAAAAATAAATTAAAAGGACAAAGAAAATATTTAAAGCTGTTCTCTGTGTGTATGAGGGTATGGGAGTGTTTGGCTGTGTGTGTGTGTGCAGGTTTCTTTTATGGACAGATTGTAAAGTTGTCCTGGTGGTGAATTATGAAGGACTTACTGGTGGTCAGGCAAAGAGGGAGAAAAAAGGGGTAAAAATTAGAAAGAAAATAGTGAATAGAAAATATGAGGGATGGTGATGAAATTGATTTTATGCTGTAATTGTTGATGTGACAAAAGTGTGTTGTAAGAATGATAAACTGTGGGAGTAGGTTATGGTTCTAAAAAAGTTGCGAATGGTTGCCAGGCAGAGTTATGATTATTTTTCTTGAAATTGAAGTCTGTATTTTACAAGGAGATGTAATCTATGACCAGGTTTTTCAACTGTGTGATGTTTGTGGAGTGCCTTGATTTCCAGTTCATGAGAATAGTTTTACACATCATACACAGTTAAATTTTCTCATAAAGGAAAAAAACACTTTGTGGAATTCAGACATGTATCATACAGTGGTATAATTTTCAAATCCATGCAAGAATATGATCATAGAGTATGATTTAAAACTGTTATGTGAGACACCAGATGGACTTTTTCATGTATCCATGCGTTACATCTCAAGTCCATTTGAGCAACATCCCATCAAAAGTGAACGGGAAGGGCAGAATCTTTCAAGAAAAACTGGAAGGTGATTGAACCACTGTTTTATCTGTCATAAACACCACGGGACAGTCAGAGTCTTGCAGTCACTCCTCACTTTCAGCACAACTAAACAGAAATTATGGTTACAGCCTCTTTGTCAGTTTCTAACTGGAAGTGTTGTTTCAGATTTAGGCTTTGCAAAATGGATCTGCCTGATGACAGACATAAAATCTTGTGAATCCAACTATGAAAGGTTAACAAAAATATCCCTGTATAATCAACTGTGCCCAACTGCGTGACCCAAATTTGTGAGTGTTTATACGTGCTACCTACTCAAGAAGGCCAAGGCCCCATCATAGTAGCCTGCACTGGTCTGTATTACCTGAAGCCACTAATGCTAGAGTGTCCTTTCTCTTTTTACTACAGACATGAGGCTGCTCTGTCTTCTGCAGCTCGTCACTTTGGCTGCTTGTAGCGGCTCCAGAACAAGAGACTGGGCTCATCATGGTGCCCCCATGTTTGCTGACCTTACAGTGCGTGAATTAAAAGCTGTCCGGGCCTACATGCACAATCTACCTGAGCTGGACCTAACAAATGCTCGTAGTAAGACCCTGAAGAAGAACAGCATCCTCCTGATCGAGCTCCATCTGCCAAGTAAGCATGAGGCCCTGAGAGCGCTGGACCGTGGACAGGCGAAACCTCCACGCCAAGCAAGAGTCATCGTCCAGTTTGGAAACCAGACCAAACCCAACATCACTGAGTACATTGTGACTCCTCTGCCAATCCCAGACTCCCATGAAGTCAAAACATTTAAAGGGAATAGGCCAATTTCATTTGAGTCAAGGCCTATTTCTTTCTCAGAGTATGACCATGTTGAGAGACTACTGAAGAAGATCGCAACCAAGGCTTACAAGCTCCTGTATGAGACCACTGGTGGGTTTTCCTACACTAACTGCTCTGATCGCTGCTTGACCTTCTCAGACATTGCCCCTCGTGGTCTTGGTCCAGATGAGAGGAGAACCTGGATCATGTTGCAGAAGTCTGTGGAGGGATTTTTCATCCAACCAGTTGGGTTTGAGGTGCTCATTGACCACAAAGACTTGGATCCAGAGAAGTGGACAGTGGAGAAGGTGTGGTACAACAGCATGTACTTTGACAGCGTTGAGGAACTGGTGCAGAAATATGACTCAGGGGAGGTAGAGAAGATAAAACTGCCGGAACATGATGACAACGACCTCTACTCCACCTATATCCCCAGGGGCAAGAGCAACACCCGCTCTGATATCCATGGTCCAAAGCTTGTGGAGCCACAGGGACCGCGATACCACGTCGACCAAAACTTTGTTGAATATGCTGGTTGGTCTTTTGCCTACAGAGTCCGTTCATCAGCTGGGCTCCAAGTATTTGACCTACGTTTTAATGGAGAAAGATTGCTTATGAGATCAGCCTTCAGGAAGCTATAGCCTTCTACTCTGGGGACACTCCTGCTGGCATGCAAACAAAGTACATCGATGCTGGCTGGGGGATGGGTGCCTCATCCTATGAGATGGCCCCCGGAATCGACTGTCCAGAGTTTGCCCATTTTGTTGACCTCCACCACTTCTTTGACACAGACCAACCCGTGCGCCACAAAAATGCACTCTGCATTTTTGAGATGAACACTGCTCTGCCTCTAAGGAGACATTTTGACTCCAACTATGACGGTGGATACATTTTCTACGGCGGGCTGGAGAACCATGTGCTGGTGTTGAGGACTACTTCAACAGTTTACAACTACGACTACATCTGGGACTTCCTGTTCTATCAGAATGGAGTGGTGGAGGTGAAAGTCAGTGCTACAGGTTACATCCACGCCACTTTCTTTACACAGAATGGACTTCAGTACGGGACCAAAGTTTACAACTATGTGCTGGGAAACCTGCACACACACCTCATCCACTACAAGGTGGATCTGGATATTGCGGGTGAGTACAATGTTCAAGTTTCCACTGTCCCATCGGCTGTTTTAAGGTGATGTCACATCACAATAGAGAATTTTAAAATGGGAGGCGGGGGGGCATGAAGTGATTTTAGTTTAGAGACATTGACAAAATGTTTTGGGCTACTTATGGCAAATCAGTCAGATTTGGAAAATATATACAGACACTTTTGAGTCCCAACAGTGGTGACAAACAAAGTCAGAAATGTTGGAAAGTTCAAGAAGAAACAGCAACAAACAAGAATTGAAAGCCTTCGTCTTAAAACTAGAGGATCATGATGAATCTCCAGAATGCCCTGCTGGGGAAATCATTTTTTTTACTTGTTATTGTGCACCCACCTGCTGCTCTGCAAAGCTGTTTTCTAGCATTTTTGGGTATGCTTAAAAGTTGAAGAAACGTTTCTGCTCAAGACGTGGATTCCCAGCACTCAGATATACCATTGTTTTGTCAGCAGTTTAAGCTCATTGGCTTGGAGTGTCAAGCCTGGTGCATAGCAGAGACGTTAGAATAAATGTAGAGTCATTGACAATACACCACTAATCAGTCAACCAATCAGAGTTGACTGGGCCTACATAGGTAAGGGAGCCTTAAAGGGGCAAACTAACTACCTAACAATAGTTCAAACTGATTTTTACTACTTACTTTATTTGGCTGAAGTATTTGGACATAGACCCTCTCTGGATGTGCTCCCTGTTTTTTTCCCCTAAAAGTGTTTTTGGTGTGCCCTGTGCAATGCATGTGATTGGTCCCTAACATAAATATGCTTGGTAGCTGTTTATACTTCCAGCTATAATCTAAAGATGCACCGAAAAAGATGGCAATATTTTTTAACAAACATATTAATTCCACTTATTAATCTTGTAATCAGACTCTTGAATACCTTTATTAGGCATACTTTGAGTTTGAATTCTTCAGGACAAAGACATTTTTGATATTGGTTGCCTTAATCCAGGTAAATTAATCATCCTGTGTGAAAAAATCACTCTTGGTAAGTGTGGGGACACCCAGTGTATCTAAATGTTTTCTGATGATACCAGCTGCAAGCTGGAAGACTTTTATTGATGACTTTCCTCCATGTTCCATGCCCAATCAGCATGTTTCAGTTCCTGCCCTCCATCCGAGTTTTGCTGTCACCAGTGTCATGACTAAAAGCAACCTGAACAATTTCTACTCCTAACTTACTTCATAAGTGACAACTCTGCATTAGCTGGGGGGAAAATAAAGCAAAATTGGTTGCAAACAAGAATCTCCACCACAGACTAGCAGGCAGCACAGGGACATAGATGTGGTCTTGATGAGTTGTTTGGTGCAAGAATAGGCAGGGTAGGGGAAATTGTTCAAAGCTCGAATAGGGCCAGTATGCTGCCGTTTGTACACCTTTGAAGGCACACTCTTATATACTGAGAGACACACAAATTACCTTCCTCTGCTGTCAAAGACAAAAAAATACAACCTAGCAAGCACTGGTTAACATATCACAGTACTGTATTGCCTCCAGCTAAGCTCCGCCCACTAAAGATGTCACACTGTTTAAAAACGCAAAAAGGATCTGCAGTGGAAATAAATTTTAAAGGAACATTTTTTATAGAGAGATACATGTAAAAAAAAAAAAAAAAATCCCCCACCCTATAGTTCAGTTCTGTGCTGCAAATGTATGTTATCTTAAATGTTTTTAGACTGTTAAAGCTGTAGAATTTGCAGCTGTATATGAAAGATGATGCACCTAAAAGAGTTATTTGTTGTAATAACACGATTGTACACATTCCCAGCACACCTTCACCTGCCTCAAGGCACACCAGTGTGCCTGAATGTGCTTTTAATCAGATGTGAGGACAGTGAAGGAGTTGAAAGGAAACAAAAACAGCTTTCATTCTTCAGTCTTTTATTGATCCCTTTGCAGATAAAGCAGCTCACTGGACTTTACTCTGTTGTTAAGGAGGAGAGTTTCTGCCACACATCCAGCACGGAAGTGTTCTGTTATAATGTTTGATCAAGAATTTGCCATGCATAAAGTTTCAGAGATTTTACCTAAAACTCATGCTATTTTTAAGCTCATGCAGTGTCTTTCAACAGAGTTTCTAGTCCAAAGGTTAACAGTAGACCTCTTACACCTTGATACTGAATCACCATTGACTAATCATTGTACTCACTTTGACATAGGTCGAGGAAACAGCTTTGAGTCAATAGATTTGAAGATGGTGAACTTCACAAACCCCTGGAGCCCGAACCATTTCATCGTCCAGTCCAAACTCCAAAAGACACAGCACAAAACGGAGCGGTCTGCTGCTTTCCGCTTTGGCAGAAAGTTCCCCCGCTATGTGCACTTCTACAACCCCAGTGAGTTGAACAAATGGGGACACCAGAAGGGTTACCGGATTCAGTTCAACTCACATGCCCACACTGTGCTCCCAAAAGGATGGAAGGAGGAAAATGGCATCAGTTGGTCAAGGTAATGAAATATATACTCTTAAAAATGTTTTTGAAATGACTGTCCATACTTCAAAAATATTTGTTGTCATGGATATCGACTTTTGCCATCTGCCATTTTAACCCATTTGTAGTTTGTAATTTGGGAAACAGTTTGCAAGGCATACCGCTACTTTTTCCTCAAGTAGTATAACATCTGGGCAGGGGTGGGAATCAAAATCAAATCAAAATGTCACTCTCCAACCAGAGAAGAGAGATGATAACAAAGAAGTAAAAACATGACAGATGGTGGGCAGAAGTGTCCAAAATTGTGTCTTAATTTTTGACTAAATGACACTTACTGCACAACTTTTAGTTAGTGGCAACACCAGCAACATTAACCCATGCAGCACAGCACTGAAAATAATGTGTTTGACAATAAAAAACATGGAGGCCAACTTTTGCCCTCACAGAATTTTTAGGAATAGGGATCATTTAAGATTGAATCGATAAGAAGAATTGGTAATGGCACTGGTATCAATAAAATCGTAACATTGGGGTATATTTGGAATACTGTGAATTTAACAAATGTTGCATAATACGTACAACATTTTGTCAGAATCACTACAGATTGCTATTACCATATACGTTTGCATGTGTTGAAGGTGGTCTGGTATTTGGAGATGAGGCAGTTCACCTCCTGAGCACTACTGAAGTGTCCTTAGGCAGGGCACTGGTCTCAACTCAGGTGGCTACTTGAATTAACTTTGAGACTGCCATTTTCAACTAACCTGGTCTTTATCTGTGTCTGCAGATATCCTCTGGCTGTGACTCGTCATAAAGATACTGAAGCCACCAGCAGCAGCATTTACGCTCAAAATAACCCCTGGAAGCCTGTTGTTTCATTTGAGGACTACATTCGCAACGATGAAAACATCGTCAACCAGGTACAGCAGTAAATAAATATCACTGTCCACATGACTTCACACAGGCTTTGGGTGCACTCATAGCAAATGTTCGATTATCAAGTGTGATTACTCTGAAACAATCTGGTCTGTGTGGCCTCTGTGTGGACTTCTAAACAGCCTATGAAGCTCTGTTAGAAAGTCTGCATGTCTGGTGATTTTCCAGTGGCTTTACTCAGAAGTCATCCAAAATCTGATGACGTGAAGAACATGTTCATCCAGGAAAGGTCATTTTACAAGTGCAAGGGTTACATTTTTTTGATAGCAGCCTCCATTGGGATGTTTTAGTTGAATTCTGGGGAATTCATTGTGAGGTGTGGTGGGATGTTCTGGTTTAAATTTGTCTTCCTGAAAGAATATGTTTATCAGTTTTAGTCACTAATGCTGACATTTTCATCTGTTTGCTCTTTAAACGTTGATAAAAACACTTTTTTATGAGTCCCACTCCCCTCTAATGTAATGTTTGCTCTCCTGTGTGCAGGACCTGGTTGCCTGGGTAACAGTGGGCTTCCTGCATGTGCCTCACTCAGAAGACATCCCCAACACAGCAACGCCTGGCAACGCTGTGGGCTTCTTCCTCCGACCCTTCAACTTCTTTGATGAGGACCCTTCACTTGCATCTAAAAGCACCATCATCGTCCGGCCAGGCGCTGACGGCAGCTCCAAAGTCCAAAGGTGGACTCCTGAGGCTGTCCATTACTGCTTCACGGAAAAACCATTTTCTTACAACGGCACTTATGCTGGAGTGTAGAGTTAAATAGGGTGCTTTTAAAACAGAGATGTTGATGCAGAGGGAGCAGCTCTGATTGGGAGCCATTGTGAGATGTACATACCTGTCACATTTTTTGCAGCTTCTTCTGGATATCAACATAATAAGATTTTTATTACAAGGAAAAACAAGATGAAAAAAGAAAAGAAGTGAACTAAAGAAAGATTTTGGAAGGAAAAATTAATATTTTTGAAAATTAATTTTATTGTCTTGTAAATGAGGTTGATCATTCCTGAATCTTGTTTCCAATCATCCAGCTATGTATGAGAAATTCCTGCAATGTAAACTTTTTTAGCAGGGAAAAACAAACATAGAAAGGGAAGAACAATGGCAAATCAGTTAAGCAGGGGAGCACTTTTTAAAGGATTTTTTCTTGTTGTTTTAGGAAGACTACAAAGAAGTCTGTGACTGCTTGTTTTGTGTCCCATAACACTAAAATGTTTGAGTTTTTTAACAAGGAAACCTCAAGAACAACAATAATAATGTTGTATCAGATAAATGTTGAATGGTATGGTTGTTTATTGACATTTTATTTCTTTGCTTATGTGTAATTATATTTTCACTGTATTGTGACTTTCTTTTTAAAGGTCCTGGACCTTGGACAGAGGTGTTTTTTTTATTGATTTTACCCTTATTCTTCTTTCATTGTGCTATGTATATTTTTATCTGTCACCTGTGCAATGGAAGGGCTTGAAAATATAGACGAACAAAAAAAACGTGATACTATTTTATGGCAAAACGCCATAAGTATTTTCATTTTTACATTTTTATACCAGAATTGAGGCTACTGTCTTTTCTGTTTTCTTGATAGATTTTAATCAAAACATATTAAAACACAATCCATCCATCCATCCTCTACTGCTTATCCAGGGCCTGGTTGTAGGTGCAGCAGGCCAAGCAGGTCATCCCAGACTTCCCTCTCCACTGCCACATTTTCCAGTTGTTCCAGGGGGATTCCAAGGCATTTCCAGGCCAGATTGGATATATATTCCTGCCAGCAAGTTCTGGTTCCGGTCTTCTCCCAGTTGCAGTGCTCAGAAAACCTTAACAAGAGGGTGACCAGGAGACATCCTAATCAGATGCTCGAACCATATTTACTTACTCATTTCAATGTGAAGGAGCTGCGGCTCTACTTTGAGTTTCCTCTGGATGTCTGAGCTCCTCACCCTTTCTCTAAGGCTGAGCCCAGCCACCCTCCTGACGAACCTCATTTCACCTGCTTGTATCCTAGATCTCATTCTTAAGGTCATGACTCAGAGCTCATGACCATATGTGAGGGTTGGAACAAAGATGGAGCGGTAAACTGAGAGCTTTGCCTTTGGGCTTAGCTCCCTCTTTACCACGACAGTTGAGTACAGAGTCTACAGATGCTGCACCCATCTGCTTATCCATCTCTTGGTCCATTTTACCCTCAAGCATTAACAAGACCCAAGAAACTTGAACTCCATCACTTTGGGAAAGAACTTACTCCCCACCTGGAGAGACCAACCCACTTCTGAGAACCATGGCCTCGGACTTGGAGGTCCTGACCCCCATCACAACTGCTTGGCCCATAGCTGCGAAACACCCCAATGCCTGCTGCAGGTTCTCAGCTGAAGAGGCAAACAGAGAAATTCGGAGGTCTCCAAACTGAACACCTTTGTCCCCACGGCCACGGCCTTCAAATCCTGTCCATCAAAATCACAAACAGCAACGGTGTCAAGGGTCAACCCTGGTGGAGGCCAACACACACGGATCTGTGCTGAGGATGCAGACACAGCTCTCTTTGTCATACAGGGGCAGACTGGCTGAAACTTTATACACTGACCAACCAAATGCCACGGTAAAACTTAGAGCAGGGGTGTCCAAACTATGGCCCAGGGCCAAAATGTTCTTTATTTTTTTTTTATAATTAATACTTTATTGAATGTTTAAACAGTCACTGTCACAATTCAGTCTGCAAACCACATGGTCTGGCTTACATTTTTACATGGCTTTAAAAAAGGTATTAATAATACCAAGAAAATACAAAAGTAATGATAATAATAATAATTATAATAACAATAATAATAATAATAATAGTAAAACAATAGTAAAACAATCGTAACAATAGTAAAACAAAACAAAAAAGTAAAAGAGATAATAAACATTTATATAGATGTATTCACCCAAACACATGTATTAAACACAAAGCTTTACCTCACCCCAAAGAATACTAAAATAAAAGATCATAATAATAAGAACCCTGTAGACATAAACAATGTTTTTTAGAATTTTTATAAAGATTTATATACAGCCAATCATACTTCAAATCCTACTGACATCCAAGAATTTTTAAATACTATTAATCTACCCAAATTAACATATGAACAATCGGACAATCTTAATCAACCTTTTACCCCAGAGGAATTTTACTCAGCTCTCAGTAACATGCCAGACCATAAGGCACCTGGACCAGACGGCTTCCCTGCTGAGTTCTTTAAATATTTCTGGACAACCGTCTCTTCTTTGTTTTTTAGAATTATCTCAGAATTCTCTTCTACCTCCAAAATACCACCCTCAATGAACACAGCAATGATAACACTTCTCCTAAAACCGGATAAAGATCCTACTGTTCCATGCAGTTATCGCCCATTATCACTTATCAACACAGACATAAAAATAATCAGTAAAACCTTAGCTACTAGACTAGAAAAAGTCACTCCATATCTTATTCATCCAGACCAGACAGGATTTATCAAAGGCAGAAGATCATCACATAACACACAAAAACTATTCAACCTTATGCAGCTCTCCATTAACCAGAAATCGAACACGGCAATAGTATCACTGGATGCGGAAAAAGCATTTGACAAAGTCAGCTGGAACTTCCTATTTTCAGTATTACAAAATTTGGGTTCGGAGAGTCATTCATTAACTGGATAAGGACACTATACACATCACCTATGGCCACAGTAATCACCAATGGGTTAATATCACATAGCTTCACTCTTCACAACGGCACTAGACAAGTATGTCCACTCTCTCCATCACTTTTCGCTTTATTTTTAGAACCACTTGCTGCTGCTATTCGAAAGAACCTAAACATAAAAGGCATTCAGACAGCAACCACTGAACAAAAATTATCTTATATGCTGACGACATATTACTGCTTCTGCAGGACCCCCACGTGTCCCTTAAAGAATGCTTCTCAGTGATTAATATATTCTCCAAACTGTCAAACTACTCAATAAACTGGACAAAATCTACAATTCTTCCACTTAACAAAGAGAAATGGGATGTGGCTGCCCAGTCACAAACTTTTCACATCCCCACGGGTAACATAAGATATCTAGGTATCAACATTTCTACCAAGCTGTCAGAACTGTTTAACTTAAATTTTGTACCATTACTCAAATCAATACAGGATGATCTCAGCCGTTGGACCAATTTGCCCATCTCACTCTCAGAAAGAATACTAACAATCAAAATGTTCATCCTTCCAAAGCTTAACTATTTATTCTCAATGACTCCAATCACTCCTAATTCCCCCTGGTTTAAATCACTTAATACAGCTATCTCGAAGTTCTACTGGAAAAACAAACCATCACGGATAAAACTCTCTACCATACAGAAACCTAAATCACAAGGAGGATTAGAAGCCCCAAACTTTGAATTATATCACATGGCAAATCAATTACAATTCCTACTAAAATGGCTTAACCCTTCACATCTGGACTCCCACTGGTTAGAAACTGAACAGGCATTATGCAACAATATATCCCTCCCAGACCTCCCTTTCATCAGTCAGGCCATTAAGAAAGACAGTTGTTTTCAAAATATCACCATAGCTTCAGTTCTGACAGCTTGGTGGAAAATTCTTCAGATCACAGGCTCAACAGTCACTCATCCTCATGATCACCTATTTGGAATAACCCGGACTTCACTATCAATAAAAGAACATTAAACTTCACCACCTGGAAGAACAAAGGGATCACACACCTCGGCCATATCATCAAGGAGTCATGGTTTGTTGATTTTCAGCATTTGGTCCAGGAATTTGGCATTTGCAATGGAAACTTCTTGGAATATATGCAGCTAAAATCCATGTTTTCTACAGCCCAGCATTCCCTTCACAACCTGCATCAGCCCACCCCAATAGCAAAGATTTTAGATTTGACAGGAACTAAAAAAATCTTGACTAAAATCTACATTTCTCTTAGCACATTCGACACCACCATCTCAATCCCCATCTCAAGATGGGAAAAGGAGCTCTCAAGTATTGCGGAGGCCAACTCCTGGACCAAAATCTGTAACAACAACTTCTTATACTGTAAAACGTCAAACTTGCAACTTATCCAGTATAAGATAATCCACGGAATACACTTCACAGGTGAGAAATTACACAAAATGGGATTCAACAAATCAGATCGATGCCCTTATTGCACTCAAGACACACCCGACACTTATCTGCACTCTCTCTGGCACTGCACACCCGTTAGCACATTTTGGACACAAGTCACAGATCATTTATCTCACATACTGGGCTGCCACATCCCCTTGTCCCCCCAGCTCTGCATTCTAGGAGATTTATCACAACTTAAACTAAACAACAGCTCACTAAGAACATTATATACAGCTCTAGTTGTCGCCAAGAAGACAATCCTCCTCAAATGGAAATCAAAAACCCAACTCAGCATCACACAATGGAAAAATCTACTTATTGAGCACATATCAATAGAAAAACTGTCAGCCAGTTTCAAGGATCAACCAGACGACTTTAACAGAACCTGGTCCATATTCATAGATAAACTGACTTCCAACTCTTCCTGATTCCCAACCCCAGATGGACCCCATTCATAAAATACCACAAAATGCTCTCAAAATAAATAGCAAGTTAACACTCTCAGCACGCACTTACTAAGACACTCACTTACACCCCCTCTCACTCTCCTCTCACTTCAAGATTTAAGGGAAGAATGGATAAATGAAGTAAAGCTACATTATAACATTACATTTTATAATGAATACCTAATAATCCCCACCCTATCATAAAAATAAAAATGGTCATTATGTTTGGCTTTATGCCCTCCCCCTGCCATTATTATTATTATTATTATTATTATTATTATTATTATTATTATTTTGTTTATTAATTTATTTTTATTTATTTGTTTGGATATTTGTATTGATGTTGTTGTTATGATTATAGTCATTGCTGTCATTGTTTCTTGCATTGCTGTTGCGATTGTAGTTATCATGTTAATATTATTATTTTAATACTAATATCAGGGTCGGGATCACCAGTGTTATTATCATAACTGCACTGATATCCCTGTCTTCAATGGGAATTAACTGATATTCATTTCATTTCATTTCTTTTTGTTTCTTTATTTTGAATTTAATTTTGTTTTATTGATGTTTATACATCATCAAGATTTCAAGATTTGAACATTGGCAATTCATTGTCTCCCTGAACACCACTACACCTACCCATACTAAAACTTTATGGTGATTGTTTTTATTTTTTATTCCTGTTCTCTTTTCAATGTTTCCATGTTATCAATATAATAGCCATTCTTATTATTATAATTATTATTTCTTTATTTATTTATTTCTCTATAAGTGCATATGTATGTATGTGTGTATGTGTGTATATATATATGTATATGTATATGTATATATGTATATATATACATGTGTGTATGTGTGTGTGTATATGTGTATGTATGTATACATGTATGTATGTATGTATGTATGTATATATATAAAAAATTTTTTTTTTTTTTTTTTTTTGGTGTGTATGTGTATGTGTGCGTGTGTGAACATACATGGGTATGTGTGCATATGCATGTATGTATATATACATATATTTATTATCTATTTATTTTTGTATAATTATTAGGGATTGTTTGACCGCCATTAGTAGTAATATTGGGTACACTAAACTGCACTAAACAGACAGAGATTCATTCCCAACCCACTAGTTAATTACTCCCTTATTAGCATGAGAGAAAAAATATGTCCTTATATCCCTCCAAATATTTAGGTACATGTCTAAGCACACAAACAAAAGGACAGCGGGGTAGATGCTGTCCTCTAGCCATTCCTATTTGTTTAATGCGTTCTTAAATAATTGTATTTTTCTACATTCCCAGAGACAATGTATCCTAGTTCCAGTATTTATGGTACATTAGGGACAAGCTGGAGAGGCTCCTACTGTAAAATTGCTGTACATATATGGAGATATGAACACAAGATATTGCACTGCATCTCTCTGTATTTTCATATATTGAAATCCTGCAGGGTAACATCAAAATGTAGTCCCATGTTTCTTTGTCTGTTGTCACCTTCAGGTGTGTCCCTCCTGGGTCTCACTTTCACCCTTAGCACGCTCAACAAAGAGTAATTTATTGGATCATGAAGCTTTAGCTTAACTAATGAATAAAAACAAAGTAGCACCAATTCTGCTCACTTTCTGCACCATCTGCTACCATTTTCAATCATCTTAAAGCACCAACACTCCTTTAAAGATTGTCAGCTTTGTGCAGTTTGTTCTTGTTTTGTGCCTAAATGTGAAGACCTATCATATCTGCTGTATGACTGGCATCCTAATGATACTTACTCTGTTAGTTGACACTTACTCCAATGTTTTTTTTTAATTTTTTTTTTTTTTTTTTATAATTGTAAATACCTTTATTAATTGTATTTTTTTGCTATTTCTACAGTTTATTGTCCTACATCTATTGCTATTATGTTATTCTATTGACCTTTAATCAGTGTTCATGCTGACTAATTATTTTCATCATAGTTTTCGTCAACAACCTTTTTCCCTGAATGAAAACTAGACTATAACTAAAACAAAACAAGTGCACATGGACAAAAACTAAAACTAAATTAACTGAAATTTTCATCAACAGATAAAAACTAGATGAAAATGTTTGACTTAATCCAATCAGACCTAATTTGGTCATGTATAATGTAGAGACAAGTTAGGAATATATCCAATCACAGCTACTTTGGTTGTGTGGAAAGGTTGGATGAGTTAAGAGGGACATCCAATCACAACTGCCTTAGCTTGGTGGTGGTGGGATAAGTTGGGGAGCGATCCAATCAGAGCTCCTCTCTTTATGAATTGATATATTCATGTAGAGCAGGTTCACTGTTTGTTGTCAGTTCTGGTATTGTAACTGAGATGCTCTGCCAGGTAGCCTAAATAAAGGTGACTGCATTTCACACAAAAGTTCAATTTGTCTCTGTTCATTTATACATTCAGACTTTACTAGCATTCAGTAGAGGGTTATTAGACGTTTCATTTTATCCAAGTGTAAAACATGACTTCAGAAATTCAAGGAAACATAAAAAATGCCTTACACTTTACACTTCATATTTTTGTTGACTAAAATGTTGTGAAATTTCATCAACTGAAACTAGACTAAAATTAAAACAATCTAGATGACTAAATTATGACTAAAACTAAAAGATATTTTAGGCAAAAGACTATAACTAAAACTAAATAAAAAAGTGCTGTAAAAATTAACACTGTCTTTAATGCATGCTACTTACCCTTGTACTTACCCTGCACTGCTGCAACACCTGAGTTTCTCTGGAGATCAATAAAGCATTACCTTATTTTATTTTATCCTGTCCAAGAGCCGATCATGTGGTAGCAAGGGCCGACCAAGGCCTGCTGAAATCTACTTGGCCAAACAAAGTCCTAAGTTTGGATACTGTCATCCATGGATTATTCTGAGGGTGGCCCTTGAGGAAAACATTTGGACACCTTGTTGCTGATGATTTCATTTGGTTCATTAACAGGCAACATATATTTGATTTGTAAAACTCCTCTTTGATACCTGCTGTTCAAATTAAGAAAAACAAGCATGGACTACTCGATCAAATCCAACATAAAGTTGGACACTGTGCACTTCACTTGTTTTTATGTTGATTTTTTGTTTTAATAACCTCTGCGATCTTTTTTGCTTTTATGCTTTTATTTTCTGTAAGATGACCTTGGGTGACTTGAGAGGTGCCTCAAAATAAAATGTATTATCTTATTATTATCATTATTATTATTATTATTATAAAGTTACTCCTGATGTGCTATGAATAAATTACACCACATGTAACCCGACAGGGGGAGAAGGGGGAGGTAGAGTGATGTAAAAGAGGGTCTTGGGAGCCCCTGTTGCGTCTCCATGGCTGAGGTTTAGCAGCAGCGAGCATCCAGGATTCAGGATGCTCTGTATCCGCCCTGCGTGTGGTAAACCTCTGGCTCCCAGCATGCTCTGCTCGCCCCCGCCACGGGAATGTTTTTACTGGAAGGACAACAGGCCCTACAGAGCAAACAGCCTGATTCCGGATCCTTCCTCACAAACAGTCCAGGATACCAGCAAAATGTGCCGTCACCCATGGAGACCAAGCCTCACCTACAATGTGACTCAGTGAATATCAGCTGCACATGTGACTGCTCTGTACTTTATGAAAACATTCCTCACGTAGCTAAGTCACTCAGCTAAAGACTTAAAAAAAGCCAAATAAATCAAACTGATGATCATCTTTTATATTTTTGGATGGATTTAATTTAGATTTCTGCATCAATTAGTGAGTAAAAATGTGACTCAAAGCCAGCAGACTTGGAGGAGGACTGGATGTTGCAGTGCAGAAGTTTGTGTGAAGTGTAAACAATGATTTGAGAGAAGGAATTTTGCCAACAACTGTCTGTTTTCTCAATCTTTTATGTGTGTGTGCTAGTGTTTTACAGAGAACATGGTAAAAGAGGGATAACATGGAAGCTATGCACGCAGCAGAGAGCGGACAGAGTGAGAGGAGAGAACAAAAAACAACGTAAACTCTGTAACAAGCATTCCTATAGCCGTCCCCATGGGAATGATGCTGCGGACGTCACAACAGACACACTATAGGAAAGCAATGAGGATGAGTGGATACAAATAAAGCATGGTTTATACATTCTGCGCTGACTTTTAGTGGTTCAATGTATAAAATTTGTCAAATAGCAGAGTGACATTTAATTCAGCTCATCCTGCAGAGCCCTCTCCTGATTAAACTTCTCTGCCGGCTTCAGTGGAAACACACTTATATAAGCAGCTGATTAAACTCTGACATGTAGAGCAGAGCTGTTTCTCTCTGCAGCAGGTACACTTTTACAAGACAGCAAATAAAAACATGGAACATCATGGCTCAGAATTTGTCCAGGTTTACACTCGGGTAAGGAGATGATCAGAAACACACAGGATCATAATCTTTACCATGGCATGAATAGAGATCCCTGAGACAATCAGCCAAGTGCTTTAAACAGTGCTGCACAGGAAATGTTCAATTTTCTCTCCTGTCTTTGTAAATTATTATTGTCTGAGGCCGAACGAGAAGGTCAAAATTAACATGGTGGTTTGTCTCCATCTAGAGGTTACATTTTTGATACTGAGTTAGTTTGTTGTAAGTTCTGAGGAGAGTTCATCATGATTCAATATTAATATTTAGTTACAGAACAGTTTTCCACAAACTCTAAAACCCAGAATGCCTCTTCTGAACCAAAAAGTCAGTGACCTAAACTCATTTAGGGAGTGGACTCTCTTGGCAAAACCTTAAAACATTTTCGAGGGTCAGGCACGATATGCAATTATCATTCTCTCCTCTTTGTAATGTAATTGTAGTGATGGAAGGTAGGATGTCCAGAGGATTTGGAGACTAATGCACACCAGAGAAGCTAAAGTAAAAGAAATGATAAAATCAAGATGACTGATAAAGTATAAAGAAAAGAATCAAGAGAAAATGCAAAGCAATAAAACCAACAATCATCAGACAGAAATAAATAAAATACTAAAAATACATTTTAAATAAATAAATAACATGTTAAATGATTGAAATTAATTCTAACATGATTATAGAAAGCATCAGATATTAAAATTTCATCTTTTTTGTCTTTAGTTTCAGGATTATTATTTTGTGTTTACTTACCTCTTTTTATATTTTCTTGTTATGCTATCTTAGTTTGATTTATCACAGTCAACTTTTAGCGCTTTGTTTTTTCTGTAGTTTTTGTCGTATTTTGATTTTGGTTTATTTACCCCGTCAAGAACGCGGCATGGTGGCGCAGCAGGTGGTGGACTTACCTCTCAACAAACTGCTTTTAGGTATGAGAGTGAGTATGAATGCTTGTGTGTCTTTCCATGTGGCCCTGTGATTGGCTGGCGATCTGTTCATGGTTCCCACCCAATGTCAGCAGATAGGCTCCAAGGACCTTGAAAGAGAGAAGGGGTATAGATGATCGATAATTCAGATGATGACAGACAGTATGTTGATTTTAACAAATAATTTAAGATTAGCTATTCTCTACAGCTGTATTTTATTGAACATTTTTGGCCTTTTTTGCTTTTAAAATCTATTTAAGCACACATTTTCCATAGGAAAACGCGACGTTTAATTAGGAGTCATGGTCGTTTGTGAGATTCTGATCAGGCACCTGCAAAGTCACCTACATTTCTCTTTCTGTTATTCACTCTTTTGGACTGACTCTGTGACTCTACAAACACTTTCTTGTAAGATGTAATGTCTCTGAAGGCTCTTGTAGACTCTCAAAGTTAGGAAAGTTGTCGTATAAAATATAAAAATATTTTTCGTGAACATTAAAAGGGTCCTTGAAGGGTCCTGCGCCCTGTCACCATATAGCTCAACACCAGTTAAACCGAGACACCACCCGGAAGCCGAGAGGAGGAGAGTGAAGCCTGAGAAGGTAGCTGCTGTCTGTTACGTGTTTCTGTCGATTTAATTAGCCACATCACTCATGTTTGAGAGTAACGACGTGGATTTTCTCTCAGAATGTTGTGTTAACGTGATTTACTGCAGTAGCTTCGGCTGTAGCGTTAACGAGCTGACAGGTGACTGTCATTCAGAGCTCTTCAGTATGAAGCACAGGTTACCTGATAAACTTACAATGCTCATATCTACATTTACAGACATTTCGATCCTTTATGTCGACATAAACTGTCATAGCTGCTGTAACACAGTTTTAGTTATTATGTCATGATACTGCTGTCATGGTGATAATATCTTACACCTACATAAGTCAGGTAACCAGGATGATTTTACCTGATTTTTGTTATTATTATTTGAAAGGGCATTTTGATAATTAAGGGATTTGCATTAAGGGTGTAAACTGGTTATGTATAATTAATCAATCAATCGATCAATCTTTATTTGTATAGTAGAAAATCATAAAAAAACTATTATCTCAAGATATTTTACACTACAGCAGGCTGAATCTGTACTCCTTACTTTTTTAATATACATGTAAATGGTAAATGAACTTGAGCTTATACAGCATTTTTCTAGTCTTTGACTACTCAAAGCAGCTTCAAACCGCAGGTCACATCGACCCATTCACATCCATTCACTCTCACAGTCACTAACTGCTGGTTGGAGTTCATGTCAGTTGTCCATCAGTATCAACTAACACGTATTATACATATGACACATATCTTATATTATATAGATAGATAGATAGATAGTATTCTATACATTAGAAAGTCAGTGCAGTCTGGTAATAAACAGTCCAGGTCATGGGTCACTGCTTTTAATCAGGGTGTTGTACAGTCTGATGGCTGGTTATGTGTCAGTGAGTAATAGTGTTTTTTAATTGTGATCTCAGTATCTATCAAATTAACCACAATTATGACATTTGACAACTGAGCAGCCCTATGTTCACGCATTGCTCATGTAAAATAAGTGTATATAACTCAAAAAAAAAATCCCCTGATTAAGGATGATTCTCACCTGGAGCAGCAGGGGGTCATGTTAGGGTGCTTGTTGCCTCCCGTTTATATTCGAGGAAACCTTGCAACCCAAACCAAACAGTACAATGGTAATTGATTGATGAACTTTATTTAACCAGAAAAAACTCATTGAGATTGAGCACATTTACAAAGTTACAGACATAAGACCATTACAGACATAGATATAGACATATCAGCAATTCAAGTCAGAGTCATAGAGCAGAAAATCATCAGTCAAAGCATCTACAGCCTGCTTCTTCTTCCTTCAGTGACTTTAATCTGCACCTTAAAAGGTTTAAAGACAACAGCTCTCCAAGACCCAGTTTTTCTTGTAGCAGATTCCAGTCTGCAGGAGCAGCAGATCTGAAACTTCTTTTACCCATTTCACGATGAACTTTGGGAACAGTAGATTTTGTGACTCAGTCACAGATCTAAGACTGTAGCTTCTAGAACTTTCACATGATACAGTTACTCAGGTTTGATGGAAGCAGGCCAAGAATAGCCTTATAAATCAGGATGTGCCAATGATTCAGTCTACGGATGGTCAGAGAGGCCCACCTGACTCGCTCATACAGAGTGCAATGATGAGTTAGAGCCTTTAGATTTGTTATGAACCTTAGAGCTCCATGATAAACAGTATCCAAAGATTTAAAGGGGTAGTTCAGTTTTTTTGAAGTGGGGTTGTATGAGCTCCATATGGCCACTCAGTACATTAGATGCAGTAGAAACCTAGAAATTTTTGTGAGTGAATTAACTTTTCCGAAAAATAAAGTTTACCTGGAACTAGGAATATGAGAAATATATGACATGAGTTGGTTAGTACCAGATAAACTGTATTTTTCCAAAAAGTTAATGCACTCAAAAAAAAATTCTAGGTAGCGTACTCTTAAACTGTGGTAATATTTTTTGATGGGAGTTCTTGTAGGCGGAGAAAATGCCCTTTGTATTTGGTACAATACATTAATAATAATACAATTCCCTGTTTGCGTCTGGTTGTGCGTCACAAACTTTTAGAAATTGTGGCTTACTGAGGGAGAGGAGAGAACTGTCTACTGCATCTAATGTACTTAGTGGCCATATGGAGGTCATACAACCCCACTTCAAAAAAACTGAACTATCCCTTTAAGGCATTCAGAAGATGCATGAAGATATGAAACATCACCACAATCAATCAGAGGCATGAAAGTAGCGGCAAAAGAAAAACAAAACTTAATTGTAGGGATGTAACGATTACCGATAAAATGATAAACCGCAGTAAAATTTCCAACAGTTAGTATTACTGTTCCCTTTTTTAATTACCGTTAAAACTGTGTTTGATTACCTCACTTTGTCAATAACTCAGGGTGATGCTGCTCATTGGCTGGAAAAGCCAGAATTATGGTATTTTGGATTTTACAATGATGCCGAGGGGAAACTAATTGAAGACGGTCACCCTGTCTGCAGAAAATGCAGAAAAAAGTCTCCGGGAAGGGAGGCATGGAAGAACCAAAGAGAACAAGCAGCACCTCCACCACAAACCCCCCCAACAGCAGCTTCAGAGAGGAGCGGCCTGGCTGGACTGTTGAGAAAGACCTCAGCGAGGAACCAGAGAGATGAAGAGGGTCAGGCTCTGACCACTGCAGGTTGTTCTTAAATTCTCATTATTTTTTAACTAAACAAAACTTTGTTTAATGATCTCAGTGTGTTTAAGTACTGTTTGAGCATTTTGAGCACATTGCAACAATACCGTAATAATAATGATAACTGAGGTAATTTTGGTCACAATAACTGTGATATGAAATTTTGATAATTTCGTTACATCCCTAATTGTGATCATATTTCTTGACAAGATGCAACCTATTGCGATGCTCCACCGTCTGCCTCATTAAATTTCTGTGTTTGTACTTTTCCACAGACCAAACAAAATAAAGCAGACAAGTTCAGTGACAGGAAAGCTGGAAATTCTTGACTCACTTAAGTAAATGGAGTCTCTAATACTTCAGACAAACCTCCAGAATGAACAATGTGGAGAAACTTTCTCCGACTTAAGCGATCACATGACACACCTTCACACTGGAAGGAAACATCAATGTTCGCTCTGTGGAAAGAGCTTCAAGTTCTTGTCTCGCTACAAGAAACACCAACGTGTGCACACTAAAGAGAAACCGTATCAGTGTGATCAATGTGGGCGCGCGTTCGCTTACTTAAATAGCTGCAAGGAGCATCAACGCATCCACACTGGAGAAAAACCATACCAGTGTGATCAGTGTGAGAGGACTTTTACCACTTTAAAGAGCTACAAGGAGCATCAGTACATTCACACTGGAGAGACACCGTACCAGTGTCTTCACTGTGAGAAGGTTTTGAGTACATCAAGTAATTTCAGGATACACATGCTAATCCACACGGGACAGAAGCCGCACCGCTGTGAACAATGTGGGAAGAGTTTCCGTTCTCACAGCACCTTTAAGAGGCACAAGCGTATCCACACTGGAGAGAAACCATACCAGTGTGAGCGTTGTGGGAAGAGCTTCAGCGATGTGAGTCACCTCAGAAGACACCTGCGCATCCACACTGGAGAGAAGCCGTACAAGTGCAAACTCTGTGACAAACAATACAGTAACCCTAGCAACTACAAGAGACATGTGCGGACACACTCGGGGGAGAAACCGTATCAGTGTGAAGAATGTGGAAAGAGATACCCAACTCTGAGTAGTTACAATGATCACTCACGCTGCCACACTGGAGAGAAACCGTACTGGTGCTGCAAATGTAAGAAGTTATTTGCCTGGTCAAACTCCTTAAGGGTTCACCGATGTGTTGTTGTGGATGAAGAGACTGAGTGTGGAACTGAAGAAGTTTCTTCTGCAGCTCAAGATAGTGAGGTCAGCCATTGCTGTGTTTGAGCTAGACCCTGCTTGTACAATGTTTTAACACAGGTTAACATCCATTTTGCACAGTTAGATACCAAGTTGACTGCATGTGATCACACAAAACATAACCAATTTGTCTTCCATGTTGTTCTGTATAATAATTAAATGATACTGATAAATTGATTCCAACTGAGAATTGATAACAGCTAGCTCAAGGAATCAATATCATTTAACTTTATGCTTAACAATTCCCTTATCAATTCTTTCAACTTTGTTCTGCATGCCTTGCAAATCAAGAACTTCACACTTTCATTAGAGGCACTTCATGGATGTGTAGCTAACAAATCTGCTGCAACTGTATGATATCATGTCATTATGGACTAAAGTCTTGGAGGAATGTGTCCAGCACCTTTATTGATCAAGTGAATGTGATTAAAAAACAAAAAATAAATCTTTATAGGAAAATTATATGGATAAAAGGGGAACATATAGGATAAAATATAATGTTTTAAAAAAAAAATTATTCAACGTGTTCAGTACACAAACAGGCATTATGACAATCGAATAATCCATAAATCAGCCCAAGCAGCATCATAGAACAAAAAGAAGGCACAGCTACAAGTCATCAAAAGCACAAACCTCCCCAAAGGCATTTTCAACATTGTTGGGTGAGTTCTTGTCAAAAATGTGGAAGCTGCCCGACCTCACACTGTTAAGAAATCCTTAAAAAAGTCCCTGATCCACATCCAGATTCGGATCACCACAACCACCATGTGCAATGACAAACGTTCTGAAATGTAATCAAAATCCATTGAGAACTTATTGAGTTATTTGAAGAAATGTGAAAAAATGATCTAACTCACAATGGTAACAACTCTTTCCTGGATCTGCATCCGGATTGGATCACTGCCTACATTAAAGGTGCAGTGTGTAGAATTTGGCATTTGAGCAACATCTATCGTTCAGATTCTAGAATGAGCCCAACCGTAACCAAAACATCACATCGCTGAGCAACAGAAGCCTGTGAAGACCAAAAGGGATAGTGAGCACAGCATCATTTATTTAAGTGACAAGGTGTGTAATCATTATTTTTATAGATTATAGGTCAGTTATTGTCCTCTCTCCTCTTCTTCGCCTGCATTCCTGTCGGCGGACAGATTTGCGTTTCGTTCTTTTTGTCCGTAAAATCCACCCGTAGACAACATGGCGGATCGTTATGTCGGCCTACATGACCGTGGCCCGCGGTAATGTACATTTTTTTTAAGCTTTTTCTAACTAAATAAAAATACAACAAACGTTTTATGGGGATGATTGTACTCCTATTTTGACGGACTTTACATACAAGTAGAAACATTATATCCTATATTCACTGTTTCTGTTCGGCAAAATGCTGCCAAATTCTACACATTGCACCTTTAAATCACTTCTTCCTTGTGTCATGAACAACTTTCCCTGAATATCTATTCAAAATCCATTTTATAAGGTTTTGACTTATCCTGTTCACAATCTGACAAACAAACTTGGTGGGGATCTATCCATCCATTATCTGTACCACTTATCCCTTTTGGGGTGGCAGGGACTGGAGCCTATCCCAACCGACATTGGGCACGAGGCAGGGTACACCCTGAACTGAGTTACCAGCCAATTGCAGGGCCACATAGAGAGATGAACAACCATTCACACTCACACTCATACCTAAGGGCAATTTAGAGTCTCCAGTCATACTAATGAGCATGTTTTTGGTCTGTGGAAGGAAGCTGGAGTGGAGAGAACCCATGCATGCGCAGGAAGACCATGCACACTCCACACAGAAAGGCCCTGACCGACCGGGGAATCAAACCAGCAACTTTTTTGCTGTGAGGCATGTGCACTACCTGCTGTGCCACCACCTTCTTGATGGGGTTAATAAAGTAAATTAAAAAAAAAAAAAGGACAGAAACCCTAACCCAACTTCAAGTATATCATGAAAAACCCAAAATAACAAAAGTTAATAGAGGTTTTAAATAATTAATTAACATAAGATTTAAACTGAGGGGGGTCAGTCAAAATAAAAAGTAAATGAATCAGAAAGTCTCAAAACACACCCTATTCCAACTGTTTAAAAGACTGAAAAAGAGTTTTCATGTTGTTTTTAAATGCTACAAACATTTGGAGTAGCTTTAAAAAAAATCTACATCTGTGTATATTGAATTTTCCTTTGGTCAAAATATTATTACACCAAAGTGCGGAGTCCCTTGTTGAAACAAATGGAAATACCAAAAGTGGCCTGATGGGGGCAGCAGTGGACTCCAAGTCACCAGCTCTGCCGCAAATGCGAAACGAAGAAGAGGCCACATCCGGTGGCTTCACGTCAGAGAAGGAAGCGGTGAGGGTTTATTTATTTTGTCTGTATCGTGAAATAATGTATTTAATGATTCTCAACAGTGTTTGCAGCGCTACTCCGTCAGGGTCGGATTTTTATTTTTTTTTTTCAGTTTGGCTCCGGTCGCCATTTTCTTTTTTAGGTCTTTCCTCCTTAAATAAATGCTGCTGAATGTGAAGACGTGTTTAAGACATTTAAAGTCAAAATAAGAAAAAACTCCTCTGATCAACCCAAAGACCAGCAAGGGGAGGGATTGTTGGACTTTACTGAACAGGAACGTTCAGGATAAAGTCATATTTGTATAAGATTGAGTATTTAATGTCACTTGAATAAACTTGAAAATAAAGAAACACAATCCTGTGACCAGAGCCAATGTAAACTGTCATCACACTTTCCTTGTGTACCCCAACTCTTTAATCTCATCTGGATCTTTGAATTGATTTCTGATATGTAATGTTATATTTATATTATCATATATTATATTTCATGATATAATATGTTATATTTACTAATGCCCGCGGCTGTAATGATGGCCAGTTAATAATAAGTCGTTCCTACTTTCCACATAAAATGATAAACAAATTTATTAGACCACCCGTAAGAAAATCAAGAAAACTCAAGAATTGAACAAATCTTTAATAACCTTTTAAAACTGACAAAGTTTCTGTTATTCGTCCATACATTTTGAACAGAAATTAGGGATTTTTAAATGAAATTACCTGTTTATACCCAAAATTCATAGTCATGATATCAGTATCTATTAAAATAAAAGTGATAACATTTTTGCCATAATCCAACAGCCTTACTGTTTACTATTTCGTTTGTGAAAGTGTTAACAGGTAGATGGCTATAGCTCCTGTTGTCATATGGCTTTTTTTCTTAGATAAACAAGTGAACCATCTTCCTCAGTTAGGGGTTGAGGAAGATTTATTTCCTCAGAGAGTGCTCTACATGTCAATCAATCAATCAAGCTTTATTTATAAGGCACTTTTCATACTTAAAAGCAACACAAAGTGCCTCACAGAGGCTAAAAACAACATAAAAACAACAAAGAATTTGAGCCAATGTTATTTTCAGTTGGTGAGGCATTGTCAGGGATCCTGCAGATGCTTAAAGAGTCTTAAAAGGCCTTTGATTTGATTTTTGAGATTATACTTTAAAAAAAAAGTCTTATTGCTCCACAGTATAGGTGTCAAAAATAGTCTTCTAATGGCTGCATCGTGATGTGGATGTAGACGAAGATTTATTGATGCAGAGATGACAATGATGGTTAAGTATTGCAGAGGCTGCTGATTTAGCTACAGTTTCAGTTTTTGATGAATGAAGGTACACAGCCCTACTTCACAGTGGCATGAATTTTCTTCTCTCCTAAAAAGGTCTTAAAATTGATTTGTAAGTGTGCAGATCCCTGATTGAACAAAATAGATTAATTCAAATAAACTTCAGAATCAATCCGAAACCAATTGCAAGGGGCATAAACGGCAACAAAATTAAGATGTGATTAATTTTCATGATCATCAGTGTGGCTGCTTGAATCTTTCTGTCTGCTTTTGTGTTTTTCTTCACAGATTAAACAGGGAAAGCTGCTACAGTCACTGACAGAGGATCAGGAAATCCTTGACTCGGTGTGAGACATGGACTCACTCTCACAGCAGGAAAACAGCCTGCCTGAATCTGAACAATGTGATGAAGCAGACACAAACTCCAATGATCACAAGGACCATCTCCATGCTGGAGAGAAACCATATCAATGTCAGCACTGAGAGGAGTTTCAGGTTCTTTTCTTGATACAAGATGCACCAGGCCATGCACACCAAAGAGAAACCATATCAGTGTGATCAGTGCGAGAGCTCTTTTGGTTATGTAGCAAGTTACAACCAGCATCAGCAGATCCACACCGTGAAGAAGCTGTACCAGTGTGATCAGTGTGAGCAGAGCTTCACCACATCACGGTCTCTGAAAAGACATCTACATATCCACACCAAGGAGAAGCCTCACTGGTGTGAGCTCTGTGGGAAGAGTTTCCATTTCCGCAATGACCTGAAGAGACACAAGTGCATCCACACCGGGGAGAGACTGTACCAGTGTGAGCAGTGTAAGAAGAACTTTAACGATGTCGGCCACTACAAAAACCACCTGCCCATCCACACTGGAGAGAAACCATACTGGTGTCCTCGGTGTAAAATGTTATTTACATGGCACTTGTCTCAGAAGGTTCATCGTTGTGGACGAAGAGACCGACTGTGGAAGTGAGCGTGTTTCCTCCTCCAGCTCAGGATAATCAAAAAGTCTGCCTTTGTTTTGCTTAATTTTGACAAATATGACACTTTACTGTTCTTAAAGTGATGTGCAAAACTCAACTCATCAGAGCTTCACTTAAACTTACTTAAAAAAATACAATAAAAATAATTTAGGAAATGCTACAAAATTTAAAAACCCAAAACAATAAATAAGAAAACACAGTGACAACAAAATAAAACATAAACCAAGAAAGCAAGAAAATGTGTGAAATAACAAATAAAAAAATCAATAACATAAGAAAAAGTAGTTTATGAGAAAACACAACTAATTAAAAAATATAACAAAAAATGTAAAAATACAACCAAAAAGCTCATCATTAAAAATCTGCTGTAAACAGTAAACACAACAACAAACAGAAAATACAATAGAAAGAAAGGATAGGTTTACAATAAAGGTCATTGTTGAAAAACAGCTGTAAATAAAGAAAGAAGAATAAGAAACTTAAAAAAAAAAAAAAAAAAACTCACACCAACCATTGAAAATACAACAACAAATTAATCAAAATGAAAATGAAAGAAGAATATGCAACAACAAATACAAAAATGTATCAAAAACAACTTCTAAAATAAAGCAACTAATAAAATACACAATTGCAGTCTATCCAGCAGGGGCCGCCATTAGACCTAAAATCTTATTTTCTTGACTGTTACTCCTGCAGGTGTTCTGCTTCACCTTTGAAGTGTTGAATTTTGAGCCTGTTGTGGCTCTCCCCATTTAACTTGTTGAAATAAAAGGATTTAATGAAGAATTCATTAGGGGGCTAATATTTGATTTACATTAAAAGAATGATTATTCAGCATTTTATTAATGCCCACATAATACAACTTCATTTATCAGAACTCGAAATACTTTAATAATTCCCAAGGGGCAAATTTTGTAGTTTCAGTTGCTCATATACACAATAAAGCAGTAGGAATATTTAAAAACATTAAAATAAGAGTATCATCGAGTTTAAACTGCAACATGCAGAATCCTTCAGACAACAATTTTCCTTAATAAAGGAAAAGAGATTGAAAAAAAGTAAGTATAAGTGAGACTATGAACAAGGCCAAAGAATTTACACTTTTAACATGACCAATACAGTTTGTATATACATAGAAAAATAAATTGATTGATGGATAATTAATAGAGTGGTAGAGGAATGAGTCCAAAGAGTTTTTCAATTTTAAAGTATTATTATGTATTTTAAAGGATGCTTGCTAATAAGCTGTTAATTAGGACTACAGAAATGACCGTCTACCCCAGTGCAAGCATTTCAATAATTTTGACACCATGTCCAACTCCATGAGGACTAAGTTGATCAGGTCATTTGTTTTACAGGAGATTTGCAAGAGGTCACATCTTGACGGAATGTTGTAGCTACTTCTGATCAGTTTATCAAGATTGTAAGTTTGATAAATTTTGTTAACTTATTTGTACTCTTGTTCCTGATGATCAGCAACGATCAAAGATCATTAAAAAATCCCACAGGCTTTTAGTCGAGAGAACCAGCATGATGATAATATCCATGTTGGTTTACAGAAGAACACCACCCTGCACCACTCTGCTGTATATCTTCATCCTTATGCTTTTTAATGCTTCATTGTTGTCACAAGTGTTAGAGTCTTTTTTGTGCTGTGCAAGTTAAATAAACAAAAGAAACTTCAAATAAATACACTTTGTGCCTTTTTTAATCATACTGGACAGTTTTCAGGGCTGTATGGCAATGCTGCAGGAAGTTGTGACTCACAGGGTGGATCAGGGCCTTTTGGTGTGGGGTCACATGTTCTCCTTGTGCATGCACAGGTTTTCTGACAGTGTTAAGCAGTATTAAGGTAATAGAGGGATGGACCATTTTGGACCATAATCTACAGTGGCGTAAAACATGGAAAATAAGTGGTCAGTTTGGGAATAAAAAAGATAAATTTAATTTATTCAGTCAGGGCATGGTCCAAAAATCAACCATCTGGCCTCTTAGTTAGTCTGTGAACCATTTCATGTGAATAAATGCTCTTTAATGATGTATTAAAGGTGAACTCACTGAATAAATTCATAGAGACGACACTTTTGGTCAGTGATGTGGAACAGGAAGTAACTACACATCCTAGATTTATATTAAATCATCATGATTCATGCAATATTTCGCATCAATTAAGCATATGAAAATGATCCCTGAAGTAAAATTTTACCCTTTTTCTGTTAATTCAGTTTTCATTCTTTTTTTAATTATAAGATTCACACCTGATTCTACCATTGAACTTTGTTTCCTTCACACCTCTTAACTATTTTGTTTGTTTGGTCTAAAATGTAGAACACTTGTCTCTGAAACTGTACCACATTGCCACCTTTGACCTTTGAAATATAAAAACAATAAAGCCACATCCTAAACAACTGGGTTACATCATGGTTCATGCTGGAGGAACATAAATGGGAATATGTTCAAGAAAGAAGATTATGATGGTCTGTAATGGATTTTTGGAAATCCAGAATTATTAATGCTGAGAAAAATGAAGAAAGAGTGTTTTCAGAAAGATTAATATAAGCTATAAACGGAGCAGGACTCCCATCAAAATATCTTTGATAACACGTAAACAAAATCTTCATCTTTTTAAGTCTGCGTCATGGTGTGAACGCCATGGTCACCTTTTTATTTTTAGCTCTGCAGAATCACCCAGCTGTTTTTCACATGCTCTCTGTGTACAGATGTTATTGTGACTCTGACAGTGCAGATGTAAGGTGTGCTCTTTCTCTACATTTTGCTGTGAACGCACACACATCTGTCCCTCATGAATAGTGCATCCTCTGGGATCTTGTTACAAACAGTGGGCCATCTGTACGCTGACAAAAACAAGTGGAGTCAAAGGTCCCCCCTGTAATCACCACCTCTCTGCTTCACTCTGATGTCCCCTGTGACAACGCTTTCCCCCAAACAGCCTCTGATTTACTGTCTTTTCTGTTTACACCTCATGACATTCATCACAGCACATGTTTAAAAGTTCGTTAAGGCAGAATCAGAATCAGAATCAGAAATACTTTATTCAGCCCCAAGGGGAAATTCAGTAGTTTCAGTTGCTCTTATACACAGTAAAGCAGTAGGAAATGTCAAATAAAGACATTAAAAAAGATAAGAGCATACAATTTAAATAATATAAATGAAAATACAATAAAATGAAATGAAAGTTAAGTAGGCAGGTTGCAACATGCAGATTCTTAAAGCAATACCAACTTCCTTTTGAAGGAAATAAGTAATTAAGTAGAAGTTAGACTATAAATAAGCCCAAAGAATTCACACTATGAACCTAACAACATTTACAATATGATCTATCTGTTTACAATATTTATCTATCTCTCCAACACTCTCTTTGTCCCTCTTCTCTTTTTTGCTCTTGAACTTGTCCTGTAGACTGCCCTGGCTTGTTGATGTGGACGCCCTAGTGCTGTGGACCTGCAAAGCTTACAACTACACTTTCTGATATTAGGACTTTAATTTAACCCCATTCAGATATCACTTAAACTGCTTATATCTGCTTTATCCTATATCAACCATCAACAGAAACAACCCTGAATATAATCTCTCATTTTTTTAATCTATTAAATGCAATTTACTTGCAGATCAACTGAAAGCTTATATATTAACCAACATCAGTCCTCTCCACTTCATAATCATTATGGATATTAATGTTAATGTTAGAACAATCTCTCTATCCATGGTTGTTATTGATTATACCACCATGAAAACTACCTTTACAACCATGTCAAGGACCCTCTTGACAACAGGATGCTGCATCTCTAGGGGCTTTTCTCAGATATATTTATTTTCATATGATAAACACAAAATGTATGGTCTGGGCATCCGTAAGCTTGTTGCAGTCCTAAATTATGTATATGTAAAATAAACAAATAAGTAAATAAAAGAAGAGTGTGGCTTTTACTTACTGTTGTGGAAAGTGTCTTGAGATAATATTTGTTGTTGGTGTTTTAAAATCTCATTGGCTATCATTCACAAATAAAAGTAATTAATCGACTGATTGAACTGATGCGTAAAACAACACTCAGATGGTTTCCATTCAAATTCTTTTTTCATTCATAATGATATTACAGAAGTATACGACATAATACTTATCAATCAGCATCAGTTAAACCAAGTGTAGACAAACATTTTTGTTTTACACAAATAAAGCTGTATCAGGGACTAGGATCCCCCCTGTGCACGTCTTCTCGGAGTAGCAGACCCCTTCGTTATTCCTTTCATGTGTGAATTTCATTTTTAAGCACTTCCCACACATTCCTGACATTTCTGTGTAAATGTCACCCAATGACTGAAGTTACATTAAAAACCAACTTTATTTCATGGCTGTGTTTTGATAGAATCAGCAGATATATAGTTTGACATTGTCTTAAAATTTTCTTTGTTTTATGGAGAGCATCTCACAACCCCATTCCCAGGGTCTCAAGACCACCCAGGGGGTCCCAACCCCCACTTTGGGAGCCATTCAGACAAACACCTGATTTTAAAAGTTCTAGAGTCCTGCACTGACAGAGAATTTAGTCAGAGTAAACATTTTCTACTTATGAAGGAGCTTCTAACCACGTCCCTACCCTGACACCATTAAAGGAGTTTAAAAGCTAAACATGAAGATGGAAGAAGTAGAATTATTGGACACAAGTATTTTAGACATGCAAAAACTGGCCAACACTTTCTCCCACATTCACATCTGTGAGGGCAAATTAAAGTCAAATTCAGCCTAAAAAACATGTTTGTGGTCTGTGCATAGTAGCAGGAGTAGCAGAAAGATTATGTTATCATACAATTATTGTTTTCACTTTTTTTAAGTACAAATACCTTCTTTCTACCTTCAGAGCTGCCTTAAAGCCCCCATGTTCTGGAGTGTTTGATCTTTTACATCATGTCCTGGATGTCTATTAATCAAGGGTTTGATTTAAGTGAAAGAAAAAATGAAAAATTTACTCTCTGTAGAGGACCAGATGCAGCTCTTTTTCCCTCCCCCTTGGAAATGCTCAGATCTGAGGGGGCGGGGGATGCTAAGGGCGGCTCTGACAAAAAGCTCTGCCCTGATTGGCTGCCCAAATGATGTCTGATAAAAGAAGGAAGAGGGGTTACAGGCCATGGAGTGGACCTCCAAAATAGACATGGCGTCTGCCTGTGACAAGCACACACGTAGATGGAGGCTGTATAGCTATGACATCATAAGTTCCAGGAAGAAAAAAATGAGTATTTTAAAGGGCATTTTCTTTAAAGAGGGATAGAGCATTACTCTGTAAACTGAGAATTTAGTAGGGTGTCATGTTCTTCTGCTTTACAAGACCCTTCAACAACATTAAAAGACAATAAAATTGATTTTGCAGGACATGAGGCCTTTAATTCTTCACAGCATAGACCCAAAAAGATGCTGGAAACAGTCCTCAGAGATGTTGGTCCATATCTCCATGACAGCACCACACAGTTGCAGATTTGCTGACTGCACATCCATGATGTGAATCTCCTGTTCTGCCACATCCTAAAGGTGCTCTAATGGACTGAGATCTTACTGAGAACTTTGTCACCAGAAATGGAAAGGTTTTCCTTTGTGTTTTTAAAAGCGCTCAGCGTTTACATGGAGACGCAAGAACGACTGAAAACGCAGTAGAGTGCATGCAGGGCCAGTAGTTGGTGATGTAAGTTGGTAGTGTCCTTGGAGAAAAACAACAAATGTGTCTCTGCTGGTCAGAATATTGATGCACAAAAATCACATTTTGTTGGAGGAGCGATAACAAGCAGAGCACAGTTAGCAGCACACATAATGCTCAGTAGTTGGCCATAACTGTTGTTGTTGTTGTTCCAAGGTGCACATGCTACCTTTATCTGAAAGAGTACTGTGCATGCGCCACCCACCCATTTCCCTGACAGCGCTGATTCCTGTTTACACAGAGATGAAAATGAAAATGTTTTCAAAACTTTCCATTCTGGACCCCAGTTTCAGAAGTTTGGCACTCACAGATTTAGGCACTCCAGGCACCAATCTCGTTGTCCAAACGCAGTGAAAACTCTCCATTTTCGGCTGTTATCGTTGTCCAGTAAACGGGCCCTAAACTGAACTCATTTGGTACCAAGAGGTCTAAAGTGTGCCACCACCACTTGCTAAAACCATTGTTACTAGGTGGATCCATGCTTTCATGTTGTATGCGGGATATAATTTGTCCTTTTGAGATACACACAGAAAGGTTGCCTGGTTTAAGTTGACCTGTATGAAAAAAGCATGGACTAAACTATTAAGTTCCACATTCTTGACAGTATGGAGTCTTGTGTTGTTTTCCTCATCACAGTTTGGTGTTTGTCAGCTGGGCCTCTGCTCCTCACTCCATCTCTCTGCTCTCTTACATCATGTCCCCCCCTGGATTAGTTCAGACTACAGAGGGGAGCATGTGTTGCTGATGACCCAACACTGTCTGTTGTGACAAGGACAGCACAATGACACAGCAGCGGGGGACCCACTTCACAATACAAGCTTCTTTTCATGCTATAGCGCTGACCCACATAACCTTCATGCATGCATCGCTGGCTCCAATAATTTCACCACCAACACAGCTGGAGCGGTCTTTAGGGGGCAACGGGCGACTTTCACATTTTAAATGACAGAAGGGAAAATAATTAAGGAAAAATGAAAGAACTGAGGTAGAAGTGGCTTAGGTGGATGTGGAGCTGAGCAAAATCTCAGAAGTTTTCTGCTGACTCTTGATGTACAATATACATTTCTGCATCTTTTTGTGTTAAAAATTGACAGTTGTCACTCTACCAACATCACAAATATTCAGGGATTCTCGACAAAAAGGAACAAAACCCAATTTAATTAAAAGAGTTTTGATGGCATAAATGTTTAAGGGCTTTTATTGCCAAAGCATTTTGTTCAAAAATAATCAGGATCAAAAATAAAAAAACAAAATAAAAATAGTTTGATAAAATATCATAAAATAAATATTATACATTATGAATAATTAATGATAATTGCATTATGATTAATATGATAATAGTAATCATAATAGTAGTAGTAGTAATAATAATAATAATAATAATAATAATGATAATAATAATAAAAATAATAAAAATAACATAGATTATGATAATATAATGAGAATGTAATGATAATAACATAAGGGAAAAAAACAGATTATATAATACAAAAAAAGAAAAACAATGTCAGTTTATTATGTTTTTTTTTAATTATCTATCTTTAAACTCTGTGTGTTATTTGGGGATAACATTCCTCTCTCACAGCTTGATATTTACTTCAGGATGTGAGGAAATAAAGCTTTGTCTCTACCTGTTGGGTGTCACAGTGGGGGCAGAGTCTGTCCTCCTCAGCTCTTTTTTTGGTGATTATTAATCAGTGGTCACTGAGTCTTTACTTTGTTAGGATTTTTCTCAATTAAGGACCTTCTGCAGAGCTCTGGTAATCTGCCAGTCTGTATTCTCTATTTAGGGCCAAAAACATTTTTATTTGCTTTATTTTGGGTTGTTTATTTACAGTATTTTACACAAATTTCTTCCTGCTTCTCGTTCATAACTTGATTTGGTCTAAACTGAGAGGTGCTGGAGTCATAGGTCTGATTTGGTTGTATCGGGTGGCTGCTGTGGCCCTGGGACTGTCCATGACGCCTACTGTTTCAGCTACCAACAGCACAGAGGTATTATATGCATACAAACTGCCTCACATTGAACAAAAATATTGGTAACACATATGTTCATTCATGAGCAAGGCTTTTAATACATTTGTGTTGACTGATAACAATAAGGTGCCCAATAATGAGTGTTGAGGACTTGTGTTTGTGTTGCCAAGATATTATATTACATAATACTGATATTTAATATCAGTTTGATTTTATTGTTTGATATTAATAAACTTTTAAAAAGATGGAGAATTGTCCAAACTGTACAAATTCAGCTGAGACATTTTGAATAACAGTTAAAATTGGGAAGGAGTTTTCATGTTGGTCAAGTTTTCTTTAATTTTGCTCATTCATGTCTTTTGTCTTGTCATTCTTGTTTTATTTTGAAATCACTAACCCTTGTCACTGTTCCAGATTGTTCCTGTCTGCCCTGCCCCCATCTCATCACACCTTGCTCCTGATCGTTTCACCCTACATCACCCCTCATTACCTCTTGTATTTAACCTCACGTCTCCCACTGTTATGCGCCAGTTTGTCGTACCTCACAGTCTTTGTTCCAGCATTCATCATAGTCTTGTCTTGTCATGCATTACCTTGCTTATTATTTGACCTTTCCTTTTTTGCCTTACGTTTTGGAAACCGTTGTCTGATCTGACGGCCTTTTTGTGTGCCGAACTCTGCCTGGTAACTGATTAAACCTTTTTGACTTTTGGTGTTGGTGTGCTGCATTTGTGTCCATAGAGTTTATCTTTTTTCTTACCAGTTAATCTTCTTTTCTAACACTTTCCTGTCTCTCATTTGAAATTTCATTGGTAAATCTTGAAAAACTAGATGTTTTGATTTTCTGCCCTATGGTTGTAGTTTTGATTTAGATTACTGCACCACAGGGATCGTAATTCAAAGAAGCAATGGCTGCCACTAAAGCTGCCTTGGATGCCTTTACAGTTCATCTTGAGGAAGCAAAAACATTAAGAGGATAATATGATATGATGGTAAGTGTCAGAGAAGCGCCACAGTGCTTTCACTTTACAGAGGCCTGCATATTTCCTCATGTCTCAGTCTTGATTTACTCCTCCTGTCATACTGAGAGCATAAAGTCAGGTCAAGAAGGCTAAATAAATCCCAGCCAAGCACCCTGACAACAACAACTCCACCTCAGCAGCCAGTTTATTCAGCTCACTCCCAGAGGAAAATCTCTGTGACAACAAAGCAGAGAGAGAGTGGACTGTTGGTACGCTGCTGATCCATGTTTTAAATGAGTCCAGGCTAATCACGCGTGCTAAAGTCAACTAAACTAACCGGCTCTTCTCTCTAGATATTATTTATGAAAGAAAGTGACATTTTAAAAGTTCATGCAAATGTCAAGAAAAACTAA
The DNA here is from genome assembly GCA_037902135.1 of Cetoscarus ocellatus. Classification (NCBI taxonomy): domain Eukaryota; kingdom Metazoa; phylum Chordata; class Actinopteri; order Labriformes; family Labridae; genus Cetoscarus; species Cetoscarus ocellatus. Next base: position 2,889,194 of record JBAMNC010000760.1, on the reverse strand, counting down.
TTGAAGGCTATTGTTGTGTTGGCCGAGCAGAAATATGGCAGTATGGCTTAAAATGGGGACTTGCAGTAATGCTAATGGACAACACTCATGATTGGTCAAAGTTTAAATGTCTTCAACCTTTACAACAATGCCTCAGAGGGCTGACAGTTTTTTAATATCTACAAATCTGTGAAGGAACCGATGTTAGTGTAAGAGCCCTTGAGTAGACTTCTCCTCAGGATTGTGTTGGTATGGTGGAGTTGTTTTGACAGGCAGCTTGACAAACCTGTGAAACTTAGAGAACCTTGATTACCTTTAGCTCTGTTCAGCTGGGGACCTGACCTGGCATGTGCTCCCAAACCTGAGCTGTATTGGAGAACCATTTTTGGCCTGTTTTTATATATTGCAAAAGACAACACAAATTTCCTAAGAATGGGAAGTCACACACTTTCAGAAGCTGAGTGTGATGCAATAAGTCAAAACCCAAGAACAGGGACTTGCTGGCTAAAAGTTAGATTTGGGTTGGAACTATTGCTATTTCTATGCTAGTAATGAACAACAAAACAAGACAATCCTTTTTGATGGAGCATCTCCATATGGTATTTGCTCAACTTGCCTCAACTCTCTATTTCTTGTTTTTTAGAGTACACAATAATATCTGAATCTCCTCTGGCAAGGTCCCACTATCAATGTGATGTGGAGACATTGACAACCAAACAGTCAGAGAATTACCACAGCAGGTTGGATATATGCAACATGAAAATGAAATGTCTCCCTCAGTCAGTCATGCTATATGACTTCCAGTCTCTCCTATGCTTCAAACCGTTGTTCTGCTGCATACGAGCATCTCAGGGACCAAGCTTGTCACCTTACTGTGACAAAAGGCCACAAACTGAGAGCCAGCTACATCAATGCCTTTTTTCCCATGTTGTTAATGTGTTACACAGCCACATAATCCATGTGTCTTGTTGGGATACCTCCTGATCTCCTCCTGTTGAGGTTCTCTGGGCTTGTCAAACAGGCTCAACCTAGAACTTTCTGGAGGGGATAGTAATGCATATCCCATCTGGCGAAGGTCTTGGGGTCCTCCAGAAGAAGCTGGAGAACATTACAGGGGAAGGGACAAATTGCTTTGTCTGCTGGAATTGGATAGAAGGATGAATGACAACATTACATTACTAAATGTGATGGCTTTTGTTGACTTTATTGTCAATCATGTGTCCAGATGAACATTTTAGAGGCTTGTAAAGATATATTTTTCAGTAACAACCCCAGAAGAATTAGCTGTGCTCAAGGGTATAGCCTGGATTCTAATAAACAGAGAGAAATTGCCCAAAATAAACATATGCATGAGGAAGGTCAAGCAAACACAGGATTTAATTTGGGTATAAATACATTTTCTGTTTGACCCACCAATCTACTCAGACCAGCACCACAAACAGACTTTGGACTTTATCATCTTAAAGCAAAATAATTACCCTGACCAGATGTCAGTATCTTGAAAATAAAATATGAGAATTAAAAAGATGTAGGAAAGGCACAAAAGCACATTGCACTATTTTAAAAAAATAAATTGGACCCTTTCTCTTATACTTAATACTGTACCATGCTGGAATAAGTGTTGAGGGTGCTACATTTCCCCCAAGAACTGAGCACAAACACAGCTGTCAGCTTTTAAAAAATGTTTAAGCTTATGTTCATCTCTTTTCATATTTATACAGCATGTATACATTCTCACATTCATAAATCAAAAGAGAAACATACTAACATCAATTCCAATAAAGTTGGGAATCTGTGTAGAACATGAATAAAAACAGGATACCTTTTGACCTTTATTTAATTGAAAACTCTTCAAAGACAAGATATTAAAAGCTCAAACTGATAAATGTCTAAATGTTTTTTAAATTGTCGTTTTCCTTTTCTTCAAATATGCGTTCATTTTGAATTTGATGCCTGCAACATGTTCCAAAAAGCTCAGATAGGGGCAACCAAAGACGAGGAAAACTCAAAAACACCTGTTTGTAACATTCCACAGGCGAACAGTTTAACCAAAAACACACAAGTGTCATTATTGGACATAAAAGGAGCAACCTTGAAAGTTTCACTCATTCATAAGCAAGGATGGGGAAATGTTCACCACTTTGTGAACAACTGCATGAGCAAATAGTCCAACAGTTAAAGAACATAATTTCTCAGAGTACCATTGCAATCAGTTAATAGATTTCAGATTCATACTCAGATTAAGGTTTTTTTTTTTGGACATACAAAAACTAACAAAAAGGGAAAAAAATCATAATAAATCATCATAAATCATCTACATCCCATAAAATCATCAAAAGATTCAGAGAACTCGGACAAATCTCTGCATGTGAGCAGTGAGGATGAAAACCAGCACTGAATGTCTGTGACCTTCAATCTCTCAGGCTACACTGCATTAAAAACAAAACCATTCTGTAAAAGACTTTCCCACATGGGCCCAAGAACACTTTGGAAAACCATTGTCAGTTAACATGGTTCGTCGCTTCATCTACAAGGTCAAGTTAAAACTCTACCATACCAAGCCAAAGCTAGAGCTCATCTGAGATGGACTGAGGCAAAGTGGAAAAGTCTGCTGTGGTCTGAGTCCTCATTTCAGACTGTTTTTGGAAATCATGGACATCGTATCCTCAGGGCGAAAGAGGAAAAGGACCATCTAGACTGCTATCAGCAAAAACCTTAAAAGCAAGCATCTGAAAAAGAAGACATACTTTATTAATCCCTCACGGGAAATTCAGATTCTTTACAGTCTGTTGTAGACATGCTATACACACATAGGCTGAAATACACATGCACAAACAGGTCCTACGATCATGCACTAATGGAGAGATGTCAGGGTGATGGCTTGTTGCGCCTGAGAAGCGCTTCCGAGCAGTATCCGGGGTTAGGTGCCTTGCTCAAGGGCACTTCGGCAGTGCCAAGGAAAGTGGCACCTCTCCAGGAACCAAACCAACTTCCAAACATGGTTTGGTCGGGATTTAAACTAGCCACCCTTTGGTCCCCAGATCAAGTCCTTATGGACTGAGCTACTGCCACCCTTCTGCTGTGATAATATGGAGGCGTGTCAGCGCCCATGGCATGGGTAACTTGCACATGTGTGAAGACACCATTAATGCTGACAGGTACATGAAGGTATTGGAGCAACATATGCTGTCATCAAAGTGAAATCTTTACAGGAATGTCCCTGCTTATTTCAGCAAGACAATGCCAAGACACACTCTGCCTGTTACAACAGCTTGGCTTCGTAGTGAAAGAGTGCAGGTACTAAACTGGCCTGCTGCAGTCCAGACCTGTCTCCCACTGTGTGGAGCATTTTGATGTACACAATTCAACAATGGAGACCCCAGACTGTTGAGAAACTGAGTGGGAAAGAATATCACCTTCAAGTTTTTAACAATTAGTGTCCTCAGTTTTCAAAAGCCTATGAGTGTTGTTAAAAGGAAACGTGATTCAACACAGTGGTAAACCTGCCCCTGTCCCAGCTTTTTTGGAATGTGTTGCAGACATGAAATTCAAAATGAATCAATGTTGCCAAAAAAATATTTAAGTTGATCAGCTTGAATGTTAAATATCCTGTCATTGTAGTGTATTCAGTTGAAGATACAGAAGGTGGGAAAGGATTTTCAAATCATTGTATTCTGTTTAAATTTACATTTTACACAATGTCCCATCTTCATTAGAACAAATGCTTCTGGCCTTGTGCATTTTCTCGAAGGCCAAGGTATTTCAGCAAGAGAATGACACACAAAATGGCGGAACAAATATTCGTCCTTTTCTGTCCTGAATTTGACTTGCACGATCGATCTTCCTTCACCAAGACAGAGATGAGGATGGCACCAACATGCAGGCTGATATTTGTCATCATCTCTTGCAGCTGTGGCCATGCTGTCAAGGCCACATCTGTTCTTGCTGGCTTACAAAAAGTAATCAGTATTTTCATTTTGTCCGGCCTGTGAGTCATTCTGTGTCAAACTGAAAACAAATCAAACAACAGAGACATCAGATTACATGTTGTGCTGTATTTTGGTCCCACAGCATGAGTGTGCAACATCCACCATTCATCCAGTCTGACTGAAATGATTAGAATAACATCACACAAAGACTAGATGTACTGACTGTCACTCTTTATCCTTGACTTTATACAGCACTTAAACTGACACTGCAGCCACCCCCAGCCCCACCACTTACCCCGCCCACCCCTCAGTCATCCAACTGTCCTGCCAGCTGTCTATTTTTGAGGTCCACGTAACACCCTTCATGCAGTGACTGTCTGAGAGGTCTTCTGGAGTTCACCCAAAGAATTCAACCCTGAAGAGTTTTGGATACCTGAAAAGTGGACGGCAGACTATGTGATACGACGTGTGTGCAAGCTGAGATGCTTAAATAGGAAATGACAGAAGCCAGCGGTAATTAGACGGGACATGTACACAACAGTCAGAGACGTGTCTGGAAACTATGGAGGGGTGTTATGTTCTCATTCTGGGTTGACTGTTTGGTTCGGAGGCTGTGTGCAGGTTCAGTAATTAATCCAAGAGTCTAATAACATGATAACCTCTGCAGTTCGTCCAGTGTCCACTTGAGGCTGTTTGCAAAAACATGGAGAGTCACAAACACAGTACCTGTAAAGAAAATGCTGATTTTAAAACAGAAATAATCATGTTGACAGCATGGTCTTTAAGTATTTTGGTCAGAATAAATGTCTTTATGCCCTAACACTGTACTGGGGAATTTTCTATGACCGCCTGTTATGATTATATTATTTTATTGTTTACACACACAGTTCTGTTAAATCAAGGTCTTTGATATTTATTTATTTATTATTTATCTTATTTATTTAATATTATTATTATTATTATTTTGCTTAATTTGGGTTTGTTTGTTCGTATCATTGTTATTTAAGTTTGTTTTGCACGCATTTCTATTTGTTATCTGTTTATGTAAATGTGCTACATATGTCATATGAAAAGTGCCATACAAATAAAATTTGATGGATTGATTGATTAATTGATTAATGGGCTAGTTCTGTTTTTTTTTTTTTTAATTAGGGTTGCTTGAGGCCTACGAAACCAGTCAGTATGGTTGCTGATAAAGTCAACGGTGCAACCAAAAGCCTCATAATCATTACACTTTAAGGTTACGACTACACACAAAAAAGACCTCTGGCTAAAATAGATTTCTTTTACTTTGTTTTACTTTTCCTACAGAAAGCCCCTGTGTTTAGTATTATTTTGTGTGAAACGTATGGGCCACGTATTCTTCCACTAGCAACTTGCTGCTTTCCTCTCATCAGTTGTTCAGGTCAAAGTGCTACAGCAAGGTCAGGAAGAGGTCACTTGAGCAAGAACTAGTATAAATCTAACTCTCTGGATATTTAGAAAATAGGTTGCTCCTGTATTTCCTGAAAATAGGCAAAAGAAATTGTAAATATTCTGATTTCTGTCCCACCTGTGACTTTGTTTGAAATTTTTACAGTCTTGGATCTACTCCAGTAACAAAACCATGAATCAAAAAGACTCCTTGAAACAGAAAACTTGCCGTGTCCCAGTTCAGGTGTAGCATCCTTGAAGGATGTATGCAGCCTTTGTAGCTTGCACAGAATCCTCAAACCGAAATCAGTGAGATGGTCTGATCAGAGGGAAAGTCTGTGGGATTTTAGAATAGGTTTTTGGACAAATGCCTGAAAAAAGGTCCGTTATGAGCACATGCATGCCAGATTTGAATCTGTTAGTTTGCAATACAAAATGCAGCTGATATTGCCCCACTTTTAAATCTTGAAACATTATTGTGTTTTGTAAAGGATGGTTGAGAAGGAACTACTGACAAGGACTACACAAATGGATTCATATTTAATTGTTTTTTAATCAATCATAGTTCATAAATAATAGCCACAGCTATTGGCACCAACTTGATCATGTCATCTGACTGAGAGGAAATTCTCAAACAAGAGGTCACAGCATGGTGTTATATGCTGAAAGTGTGTATAGCCGCTTCCAAGTTGAACCATCATACTTACATTTAAGCCTAAACAAATCATGAAAGTTAGATTTGTTTTGAATATTATCATGATGAATGGGACTGGTTCCATGAATTTTGTTTGCTACAAAGATTATTTTCTGTGATTATCCTCAAACACAGAAGAAAATCCCACAGACTTTAAGTCGAGGGAACTGATAGAAAGCCAACTTCCTGGCTGGCCTAAAAAAACACATCTCTTCACTTCTCTTTCTCAGCGCAAAAACATTTGGAGCTATTTTTGACTTACAATAGGTTATTCAACAACAACTTCTAACCATTGGTTATGCTTGCTGTTGTTGTGAGCCTCAATTCTGTATTGTGTGTGTGTATGTGTGTGTATGTGTGTTGGGAGTGGGGCTTTGGTCAAGTGGTAGAGTTTGTCATCTCTCAACCATAAGGTTGGGTCAGATCCCAATGTCCTGCTGTCACATGTCAAAGTGTCCTTTAGCAAGACACTTGGCCCTGAATTGCTCCTGGTGCTGCGTCAGTGGCGTGTAAATGGGATTAGTTAATACTGATAAACACTTTCTATAGCATCCTCTGTCATCAGTGTGTGACCTGTTGTTTAAAAAGAGCTTTGGGCAGTCAGAAGAGAAGAACTAAAGAAGTACAGGTCTCTTAAAAAGCTGATATTCACATGTGAAGAGTTCATCTTGAAGCACCTTCAGGTTTGAAGGTGTGCTGTTTTATGGTTTTGTAAATGGCAAACAGAAAATAGTTCAATAGCTCGTTTTTTGTCTTTTATCTCTTAACTTACTTTTACACAGCGAATCATACATAGAAGCAGACGTGACACAAAGTAAAAAAGGTTTTTCTTTTCAGAACTTTTCTAACAGTCTCTTTATACTAGCACACACGTCTACTGTCCGTGATAGCATGTTAAGGGGATTTTGTGGTGCTGGAATAATTAACTATTAGATCTGAAATAGTGCTGAAATACTTATCTAGATGAGGAACACTCTGGGGTGAACACACCCTTTCAGAATGAGGACATATTTAAATGGGCACAGCCTAACACGACAAGTACCAAATTCTGCCTGTGGTAGGGCGGGCAGGCGGGGTGGAGTCCCAGGGGCCCCCGTCAAAAACTGGTCACTCTGTTGGCCTCCAGCTGACAATAATGAGTTCAGTGTCCAGTCTCAGTTTAAAGTTCAGGCTTGGTTCAGGAATCTTTGCAGAATGACTTCGAGAGAATTTAATAAATTATTCATTGAACAAAATTGTTTTTTGGTCAAAGCACACATAAGAGCTTATTAAAAAATCAAGGCACACCACATTCATGACATGATAATTAGCTTCTCAAAGGTCCTATATCCTGGAGGGACATGGATCTAAGGGAGTGAGGAGGTTACAGGAGGCTTTAATAATGAGTTCTGTGCTAATTGGCCAACCAAACATTGTCTGACGAGAGGGGACAGGAGGGGTTACGGTCTGCAGAGTGAACTCTTCAGCCCCGTTTACATGACAACTTTGTCACCAGAAACGAAACATTTTTTCCTTTGCGTTTTCAAAAGCATTTCGAGTTCACACGGAGACAGTGTGAAAACAATGTGCGTTCACACACATCCGTGAGAAAAAATGCGGTAGCTTACATGCCAGGATTTGATCATAATTGATGATGTTAGTTTGTAGTGAAACTGCGGTGTTACAATATGCTTTTCGGTGACGACAGACTTTTCAGTTATATTTGCCAAAGACTCAGGCTGAACAAATGTGTCTCCGCTGGTCAGAGTACTGCCACAACAAATCCACATTTTGTTCGAGGAGCAATAACATACCGTGTACAGTAAGCAACACACATGTTGCATGTGCTGCGTGTCACTGTTTCCTGACAACACTGATTCCTGTTTACACAGAGATGAAAACAAATACGTTTTCAAAACTTTTCACTCAGGACCCTGGTTTCAAAAGTTTGTGGATTCAGGCACTCTGGTACCGTTCTCGTGTAAACAGAGGGCGCAAACGCCCTCAACATATGTTCTTGTACCTTTTCAGTCTGTATATGTATATTTTTATCTATTAGAATTAGACTGGCAACTATATAACTCTTGAAATAGTTATTTCATCAAGAATATGTTTAAAAGTTTGATAAATTTCATCAAGTCAGAAACATTAAACCTGACAGATCACAAACTCAGAATCTGATATCCTTATAAAAGGAATATAACACAGAAGTAATAATAGTTCCCACCTTTAACAAATCTTTTTGCTGCAGAACCTTAAAGTTTTTGTTACAACTCAATATTTGCAGTCATATTACTAAATCAATGTAAACAAAAACCAGTGGTTGGATTAAAATAACTCATTCATTAGTTATTATGGCTCACTTGGACTTGCCTGGTGTGCCTTGCCACAGTATTTGAGAACCGCTGATCTAACATGCTAACACAGGAGCTGCAGTATGGTTTATTAATCTCTAAACAACCTAAGGTCTGTTTGTTTAAACCATATATGTATTTTAAAAGATGCCATTGCAATGGACGTGTCTTCTAGGAATCACAGCCATAAAAGCTCCTCAGTCTGACCTACTGACCTGAAATTTACATGCTGCATTAACCATTTTGTTATGGCATGTTCCAGTCGTCCAGTAAAAAACTCTTTTGTTTTTACAAGCCTGCTGCTTATGTGATCTTTGAAAGGGGTATGGTTTTCTTATCTTCTCTGTCAGACTGAGGTGTGAATGGATTCGTCTTGATACTGGAGGCAAGATTGATCTTCTTTCAAGGCAGATTTAATTGAATTAAGGAGATTTAGATTTGGACTCCCAGCTGAAGATGGTAATCTTTTTTTGATCATAAAAAGTATGAGGGTAGAACTACTGTTTTCTGTTTTATGCATCTGTAAGCTCACAAACTGACTCAAGAGTAAAAGTACAGTGGTGTTCTTTTTTCTGTGTTTAGGGGACATCTTGTTTTTTTCGGTGGCATCTGCACTTTTTTAATGATTTGATTTAGGGCTCAGCGGATAGAAGTCATCTGACATTGGAGACAGAGGGAACAGCATGCACAACAGAAAGCCACAGGTCAGATGGGTATCCAGGCCCCACTGCATACTCCTAATATATTTGAGCTTGAACCTTGAGTTTGAGTGGACATTAGTGCAAACTTTAATGATAATTCCTTTAAGTTTGTTGTGTGCTGTGTCCTCAAACAATAGATATGAAGTCCAGTGACTTTGACTTTTGTTTAGTTCAAATCAGTTTATCCTTGACCTTTAAAAAGCATTCAGTTTATTCTTGGTTCAGCATTGAATCCGTAAAAACATTCTTTAGATATTACCTTACATGCAAGGGATGAACATCAGGACCAGTGAATTGAACTTTTAACTATGCAGTCCAAAATCCACTAAGGTCATCCTTAAGTCAATGTGAATATTTCTGCAAAGTTTGAAGAATATCCCTCAAAGTTTTCCTGAGATATTGAGTTCAAAAGCCAATTGATGATCATGAGATTCCGTGACCCTGAACTGTGATCTACAACAGCCAAAATTCAATCAGTGTAATGTTATGTCAGGATGGATATTTGTGCAAAGATGAAAAACAAGTCCCTCACAGTTTTCTTGAGATGTTGAGTTTATGATAAAGGGTTGAACATGAGATCCAATGACCTTGAATCTTGTCATGTCACCCTCAAGACATAGAGGACATTAGTCTAGTGTCTGAAGATCGTTTCTTTAAGTATTATTGTGGTTACAAGGATACACAAGACAACTATTTATTACATTCAAAATCTAATCAGGTCATCCTTGAGTTATGGTTGACATTTGTGCAAAGATTTCCTGAGTAGAGGCCTTAACTTGATTAAAGGATACTCCAAGCTTAAATACTAAAGATATGATGTCAGTGTTTGTTTTGGCAGTGTACAGCTGCAGAGACTTTTGACACCTGTCACAGTGGACCAAAAACTGCCCGGAAACACAAGCGGTCATCCTACACCCATGTGTCGGTGAACCATGTATTTCCAGCTTTCACATACCAGGGTTATTATGGCGGTTTGGAAAATGACTGAAGCATTGCTGCTTTTTAAAATAGAATGATGGATGGCATCTGTTTGGCAGGCTATCGATGGCAAAGGATGTAAAGAGTGAGTGTTAATTACGGCACCATTTTAAGACCATTAAAAGAAGATTGTAATGGGTTTGGTGTGACATGCCAGTACATGTGCTCCATTGTGGCTGCAGAGTTCACACATGGACTCTCAGGCACTATTTTAAGGAGGCGTCTGTTCAGCTGCACTTGGTCCACCTCAGTTTTAAAGGCACAGAGAGAGGCTCTTGTTTGGTCTCATTTCCCTCAGAAGTTTTTTCTTTAAAGAGACTAAGGCTACCAAGATTGATCTGTTAATCTGTTAAGAGATTAGAAACAGTTAATCAGAACATCTGAATAAAAGGGTTTAACTTGATGGTCTTTTTTTACAGTAAAACACAAGTATTTTGGTTTGCCTGCTAATCTAATCAATAATAACATTTAGGACAAAACTCCATCTAACTGGGTTTTTATATGGCTGCTCAATTTTGGCAGAAATCATAACCTAGGCTAATTTATATTTTATTGAGATCTTGATTAACTCCTTAGCCCCAAGCCTAATTGGGCTGTAGTGGCAAATTCTGAATTAAAATTAATCCCAATTTTTCTTTCACAAACACATATATCACAGAGTACAAATAAACATAACAGGCTGTACATTACAAGTTCAAATAAACAATATTAAACCCAGTTTCAAGCATATTAATGACAAACTATACATATATCTATCTATCTATCTATCTATCTGTCTATCTATATCTATATCTATCTATCTATCTATCTATCTATACATGTGTATATATATATATATATATATATATGTGTGTGTGTGTGTGTGTGTGTGTCCTGTGTGTGTGTGTGTCTGTGAGTGTGTGTGTGTGTGTGTGTGTGTGTGTATATATAAATATATAAAAAAAATGGGTCACCCAACCAAGCACTTTTGTTCCTAGCAACAAACTGTGACATGTCAGGCATGGTAAATAAACAAATTAAAACAAGACAACTTAATAATCAAGAAGTTTTTTGGTAGTAATGAGTACCCAATGAGATATTTCAATTATTTTTATTATTCTAAATGTATTTCTTTCACCAGTGGGTGGCAGCATAAAGTTTAATAACTAAGAAATATCAACTCAAGGTAAATTTTGCCAAATTCACTAACTATGCCTGTAAAAGTCTTTTATTTAGTTTTTGCTCAGTTTATCAGCCATATAATTTGCTTTTCCTATATTCTAAAATCTTGATTTGGTTGCTCAAGATGTGAACTGACATCACTCCATAAAAACATTCACAATGAAATTTCATTTCTTATCTTAGGCAGGAACACAGTTTTAAATTCATGATTTTTACCAACAGCATTCGCTAGTTAAATAGACCATGTAGCTGCAGAAATATACTTTATTGATTATGGTGTTCAGCACAGCATGCAGCACAACAGTCCTTTAATCTTAATGAACTTTTTTTTTGATAACTGGAAGGCAAAATCAGTCACAATTCAATTTTAAGTCATTTCCCTTATCTAACTCTGGAAATTTCTCCATTTAATTAATTAAAACTTTGTGTTGTAATTTTTTAATAAAGATTTTTGACACTGTATGATATAAACAAGGATTTTTTCATAGCACTGGAAAATAATGCAAGAATTTATCCATCCATCATTTTAACCACTAATCATTTTTGGGGCCACAGAGGCTGCAGCCTACCCCATCGATAATGAAAACAAGAGGTCAAAATGAGGTTTCTGTATCCCTCACTCAGCATTTTAGAAAGCCAAAAAAGTGAAGGCACTTGTAGTGTCAACCAACTTAATTTGCTCTTTTATTTTTAAAATTATGTTGTTGTTGACTGCATATGTTAAATGATGATGGTGCAATGAGCTAGTAGCATCTTGTTCTTACCACAATTAGATAATGGAACAGATTAATGAGCTTTCTGGTTTGGTGATAAATATTTACAAACTATTTTATTAACAGGTTTTTCATAAGAGGTATATTTTTCATCCTTTAGGCAATGGCATTTTAAAGAAAACATTAATCTGAGTTAACAGATTTGATAAGTTTTGTTTTTACTAAATATAAACAGTGAAAATTATTTAAATTCTTACCCATAACTCCCCAAATAATCCAAATAAATAAACAAATAAAACAGCCAAAGTTTTGGTAAAATGATGTACGTTTTATTGTATATATATATGTATCAATAAATAGTCATTTTTTTCAATTTATGGTAAAAATGTTGAGTAAATTTATTAAAAATCTGTTATTCAAATTAAAAATACAATTACGTATCGCAGTCCGTATTAAGAGTTAAAAAGGGTTGTATGTTTGAAGCATTTTTTTTAACTTCAATAATTTTAAGTAATCGTAGTTCTTATTAATTATTATACTACTGTTATATTGTAATTTATATAAAATCACTATCACTTATCAAAATAATGAGAACTTGCTCCTTCTTCAATAAACAAATTTCCACCAATTAGATCCGCTTCAGGAAGTGATTGACACCGCTCTTTGCCCCTCTCAGCCAATAGACGAAGGCGGTGGGCGGGCCCTGCTTTACTGTAATCAATCCACTGATCAGCCTGTCAGCGTGTCCTGGCTGTTGCACACCGTCGTGCGTGTTCGCTCTCGCAGAGCGTGGACCGCGGACTGTTGACGGTCTCTCTGTGTTTTTCCTCTTTAACTGAAGTCTCACAACAGTGGAGAAAGAAGAAGGAGCAGCAGGGACATGGGGGAGAGATTCGTGGTGGTCCCGGTGGACGGAGGAGGAGTTGGGGAGCAGGCGGACGCGGTTGTGGCTGACCCGGGGGCACCAGACCCCGGCGGCAGCAGCAGCGGGGGCGCCGGGGTGGCTAAAGAGGCGGGGGAGGACTCGGTGTTCGAGCCGCAGGACCCCAGCACTGTAGTGCCCATTCTGGAGTACAACAGGGAGCCTAATAAATACGGTAAGACCGACAGCAGCCCGTTACAAACTCCGAGACTCGTTATCTGTGTGCCGGAGGATTAACCGTCATTTTACCCTCACAGTCTGTGCCTCCTGCAGTTATGTAATGAAGCCGGGGGTCAGAAAACGTCCCCCCAAAACTGAAGCTGCAACAAAAACCCACTTTAAATGACTCCGAAAGTTCTTTAACTGTTTAAATGTCAGCCAGCAGCAAACTAAGTACTCTGACACTATAATTTATGAGCCACAATGATGCTCTGGAACCTTCTGTGAGCAGAAGGTGCTTTTTTTTTATTACTTTGCCTGTAAGCACGGCTTAATATTTCACATTAAATACAACTCTAATTACATCCATTCTTCTTTTATCACTAAGGTGCAAGCAGAGTGCAGTGTTTATTTGATATACTTCCAGACAAGGGTGTTGACAGACACCTGTATACCTCTTAAAAAACAATGGAGAAAGCAAATTTTGGACGCTTCAATTCACAAAACTAGGGCTTGTAGGTATATCAAGTTTTTCTCTGTTTAAGTCTAAGATGTATTTTTTATATCAGTGTTCACCAAACTTTTTCAACTGAAGAGCCCATATGAAAGCAAAAGAAAGTTAGATCGAAATGCCCAGATTCACAGAGAAACCTAAAAGAACAGTCACTTATTAGTGATCACTTTCTGATTTTCTCCTAATTTAAACTATACAATCGATCATTGTGATGAAGGGAGGAAATAAAATGACAAAATCAGTGGATTCGAAGTCACGTTTTTATTTTACACTTTATGCAGCCTAATGTGAAACAAAATGAATGAATCCAAAAGCTGAAGACTGTGACAGATCAAGCATAAAACACATTTTACACTGTTGAAAAAACTTGCTAATACCAATATTTTATGTTGTGATGTAAAGTCAGTTAGTCCTAACTAATCTTGCAAAGCAGCTGGATTCACCAAATCCATATATGTCATGGATAAAAGTGAAATGGTCCAATCTGTGCGCCAGTTAATACTGAACTCAAAAAGTGTCAACTAGAAATGTTTGTGAGATCTAACAGTAGATCAAGATCTGCAGGTTGGTGACCCCTGGTTTATATCCATATAGTTGTACTAAAATGAGGCTGGATGGTCAAATTAAAACTAGTGGCTCTTTGTGTTCAAGCTCTCAGACAAGCAGAAGAATGATGTCTTTTGTAGGGATGCATGATGTTGAATTTGTACAGATATTCGATGTGCCGATTTTTCCAAATGCATTACTGCTGATACTGAAGAGCAGAAAGTCTTTACATTACCAAAACTGACTTGTTGCTTTCCATGTGGCAGTCTGTTTGTGTAAGGGACAGATGAAAAATACGAAAAACAACTTCTAACTCTTGAAAATATAGAACTTCCTTTTTATCTGTCTATATGCAGTGATGATGATGGCGGATATGTATGGCTGATATATCCACTGTAAATATTGGCTAAAATTACAACAAAGGCTGATACATTTATTCAGCTCAGCTCAGCTCACATGGAACCCTGCTGCAGGTGATATGAAAAACCGTGCCAGGTGCTACATGTAGGTACAATCCCTAATGGAAAACTAAAACAAGGGTTAAGTTGAGCCAAGTCGAGCTGATACCATGTAGTGAAAAAGCTCTTAAAGTCACAGATAAAGTACCAGATGCACTAACCTCTCAATGTTCTCCACTGTAATTGTGTTAAAGGTCGTTACTTTTTCATGCAGCCATGCTGTCACAACCCAGCCTGTGTTAAGTGAGTGCAATTAAAGTGCTAACTGTTAGGTTAAAAAGTGTCTGGTACCAAAACTGAGTTCAGAATAACTGAGCTGAGCCACTACCACATACAAAAATGCACTGATATTGTGACAATCTGTTTGTTTTTTTATTTTTTATTTTCGAAATACTTTTGCTGCTTTTCACATTTTAAACAGAAATACACAGCATACAAACAACCACAGTACAGTAAAAAAGAAATACAAATACTAATATCAACCCCCCCACCCCCTGAAGGTCAAAAGGCAAGAAAGACAAAATTAACTAGTAAAATAAAAACAAAAAGATCACAAAACTAGGTAGTCTTCTCACCGTTATTCTGTGTTTGCTTATAAATATAATAGAATTGTACACACACAAATCCATGGAAATAAGAGCGGTTACTACTAAATGAACAGAGCACTTAATGTAAGGGAAACCTGCAATGTAGTCTACGAAAAGACTCCAGGTCACAGAAAAGTTCCTGCGTCTTTTTTGCCTATCTTATATCTGAACCTTTCCAAAGGCAGAAAGAGAAGCACCTCCTTCAGCTATGATGGGGATTTGCTTACCTTTGAGTTAAAAATGATCAGTCTGCGAGCAAGTGACGAAGAAAATGTTAAAGCATTCGTTTGTAAGTCTATTTGTTTTTTAAATAGACAAATAAATGTATTATTCTCCAATGTTTAAGTTTTGTAAACAGAAAGAAATTTTTTGGATTATATGAACACAATTTGCTCTTGTGATTTTAACAGGAACAATTACAACAATACCCAGCTTAACCTGCCTTTCTCAGAGCCACAAACAGCACTGGAACTACTTGCTGACAGACTGTGAGCAACATGAACCACAAAATAAAAATGAGTACCTGATGTTATTGCGCCTGTCCTGTCAAATTAAAATAACTCTCTTTATTTAACAGTATGGTTGCAGTTGCCAATGACAGTCCTGAGAAAATGCTTGCTATAATGATTCAGAAAACTCTCTCAATTGCAAAATTTAAAAGCTGTAATTTATCCCTTAAACTTCAGTCCTTAAAACCCACTTTTAGTTTGAAGGAATGAAAATGAAAAAGTAAATAAACCTTCAGCAGGGGGACTTTGGCTGTGCTTAAACTTCAGGCCTAAGGCTTCCCTGCAGAGTGTATTCGTACATGTTCATGAGACTTGCATTTAAGTGTACAAAAGTTACCCATCAGGAAAGTTAGACATGCCGCTAAAATGTCTTGTTTTGTTTAAAGTTGAATCATAATGTCTTGACTAGCCCGAACATCTAAAGGATATTTCTGCTTTATTTAAGACATGATGTTCCTAAGGTAGAAGATGTTTCCATGGTGTACTTGCTGTTGTATCATATTGTCTCTGTTTCTCACTCTGATCCATCATGTGGCTGAAGTCTCTATTTTCAAGCCTTGTTTGACTAGTTGTCACAAACCAAGTGCCTCTATAGCAACAGGTGAGGTTCAGAAGGTGCTGGAATAATTGACTGGCACACCAAGCAGACCAGCAGGCTAAATTACAGTGTGCTGAGCATGTGTATTGATTGGTGAAGGTCAGAGCGCAGACTGTGTTGCTGCTAGTTTTGGTTTCTGTTATTTGTTTTACATTTCCACTTTGGCCTCTAAAAATGTGTGCTTGGACTCATAAAGAAGGTGCTATCATAAGCCGTGGAAAAAAGGAGAATGGGAGACCATTTTTTACAAGGATATAGAAGTTATGTGTCACAGAAATTGCTCAATGGACATGAAAATGACTACACTGCCAGCTGCTGTCCTGTATCTGTCATGGGGAATGAAAAGTTTGGCATGAACAGTAAAAGGTGGTGATGTCCCCTAACTAATGATGCTAAGATTTAGCAAAGTAGCTTAGATATTTTTACGCACAGACACCAATAAACATTGAAAAAAAGGGCATCTTTAATTTTGGACAAAGATTAGGTCATAATTTCTTGCCTGTTTATTTGGCATATTAATTGCGTGTAGCTGTTGAAAATGTTCTTTGTCGTCTTATCTGCTTTTGTGTTGTACCATTAGTGAGCGCTGTTGTCTCGAAATCTTTTGTTTGATGTAGGACTGGAAAATAATTCAAGCTTTTAATGCTTAGCAATATATTTTTAAATGTGATAAAGGATATGAAATATTGTTTTTATAGCTGTAGTTTTATTGAGGAAATGTAACACTGTGTCTATTTTTTGACTCCATCTAGCTTTTTTGGGGTTTGTTGTTACAGGAACTGATGATAGGGAATAAAAAAGATTGCTGTACCAGCATAAAATGTTCACTGCAAGAACCACTATCACCTAACCTGACACACCAGAAGATGGACTGTTCAATATATTTCACTAGTCAATTTGGCAAAAGCCCCTTTCAAAATGTTTGGGAATGGGCAGAACCTTCTGAAAACGTATCTGTCAGGTCATTGGACGATCATTCTGTCAGTCACATTCATTACGGGCCAATCAGATAATGTAGTAAGCGGGCTCTCCTGCTGCAGCTGTATAAAGTACAAAACAAAACATCCACTTCATAGTGCAAACTCTCGCCAAAACATGTCAGAAGTGGAGCTAAAATATCCTTTCTATGAAGAAACTCTTTCAGTGTTTTTTGTTTTTAATTTTAAAAAGAAATGTGGTCCAGATCTGATGAAACTGCCACTGAAGCTGTTAGCGTCTATGCTAATCTCTGTTCGAGTGGTCAGTTTTTGTGCTTTAAAGCAGTGATTCTCAACTGGTAGGTCATGACCCAAAAATGGATCGCAGACCCTATTTCAAAGCAACAAGTGTTAGAAAAAAATCCTGTGCTTTTATTTTGCATTGGACTACCATCTGTTCACACCCTTATGGACAGGTGGGGCTAATTAAATGCTAATTAACCCCATTTTATTAGAAAGGTGCTTGTTTTATGTTCAATAAGCAGGTACTCAGCTAAAGCTTACATGTTTTTAAGATTTGTTTTAAACAACTTCTCAGTAGCAGGACATTTTTTTGTTTCATGTTTGAGCATGAGTGCTCCGTTGAGTCTGTTAAAAAATGGCTGAAGTTACTGGAGTGTGTTGTGTTGTGGCAGCCTCAGCTTATTTAGTGCTACTAATATTAT
Source organism: Cetoscarus ocellatus (assembly GCA_037902135.1). NCBI lineage: Eukaryota > Metazoa > Chordata > Actinopteri > Labriformes > Labridae > Cetoscarus > Cetoscarus ocellatus. The sequence goes on along the minus strand of JBAMNC010000760.1, from coordinate 2,871,358 downwards.
TAATATAATATTATTAATACAGGGCTGTTCATTATGTGTCCACTGATACAGCTACAGTTATATTTATAGTCCTGAAGCCTTGTGTTCCTCAGATGGACTTTTTGGTTTCAATTTAAATGCAGCTAATTGAGTGTAAAGGGAATATTTCCCTCTCTGGCATCGCCACATGCAGATCATTTTGGTTTCTAATTTAATGTTTTTGTGTTACTATGATATTCTGTTCTATCTCAGATTCAAGTGCAACGTCTTTTTATTTAATATATTTGAGAAGTTGAAAAATTCCCCCTCGACATGAAGGGGTGATGGTGGGTCCCAAAGCCAGACCAGTTGAGAACCACTGCTTTAGAGGATGCTGATTGGGCTGGCATAGTCCTTCTAGATTGGAGCTTGGCAAGATGGATCCACCTGTTTACAGACACTGAATCAGGCGGATCCAGCTGCACTGCAAGGTTAGGAATTTCTCCCGTTAATATTTAAATGGTAGTGATGGTGGTGAGGGTTTCAACTTAAATGGAGATTTTTTTCTGGAAGCTTGAACGTACTTTATTATCTGGTCAAGAAACAAACAGAAATTGACGCCAATCCCAAATTATACCAACACACGTGACCAAATAAGACCATTGGAAGAATATTGGTTCCAATAATGTTGATACATAAATGTTTGTCATCATTGCTTCAGGATTTGTGACAAACGGAAGTTTTACTTCATGACTAGAAGAGTGTTCTTCTACAATTTTCAGGGGAAGGCTCAAAGTAAGAAAAATAACTGTCATTTAAAGACACAGATATTTTCTTTAACTCTACATGAATAATATAGCACAAGATCTTCAAAAATCATAGATGCATTTGTTCATGGCTTTATCGATTAATATACTGAGTTAGATATGACCAACAATAGCAGTTTTCTCTGTTCTTGGCAAATTAAAAGCGGAGTTTCATAAAACCTATGATATAAAAGTGAAAATCGGCTTTAGTCAGACTAATGGGCTCTTGTCTTTTGTCAGTGCTTTACCTCAGAAGGGTTTCTTTTATGATTGATTGTAATTGTAAGTATAAATAACAGCAAGAACTATTTCTTAATTTATGTTATTGCAAACACTTAAAAGCGGAGTAGATTTCTCTTTGTCATAACAAATCTTATTTCCCTTCGAATTCCATGTGATTAAACAAATGCAGTGGGAACAGTCCTTTGTAGAGAAAAAAACATTGTTTATAACAATTTAGATTACTGATTTTGTTCTTTTGTTCTTGTTCTTCTTGTTCTTATTTGTGTCTTTCTTCCTAGAGTTAACAGCCCCTCTTGTCACTCATCATGCAGACTCCTCTCCCTTTAAGGTCTTTACATACAGCACCTCCTGTGTTTTCTAAAGTTTGAAATATCTATCCCGGGCAGTCCTTGTTGTAGACAAGACTTAAAAATGACACATATGAAAACTGAACAAAGCTAAAGGCAGAGCGTGGGTGTCAGACCCTGCAAGGCATTCGTGCAGGAGGGTACAGAGAAAAACTGAGATCATCCGCTGGCTTATCGATCTCAGTCACAGAAATAGAAAAGAATATTATGTTTGATTTGTAGGCAAATATACCAGGATGATGCTGAGATGAAGTCTGTGAGGGAGCAGTATTTTAGACAGTTACCTCTGCTCTTTACCACTCCACCTGTGAGAGCTCTGATGTGTATTCCTGCTGAAGTGACGTGAGAGAGGGGCAGAGGGGAGTTGCTGTGCAATAATCCAACCTTTCACTCATTTGAACTTCGTTTTTAGACAGTCTGTCCCTGTGTTCGACCGAGCACACCTCTAACATGTGACATGCAGGGCAGAGCAGTTAATCAATGTGGGATCCTCCTGCTTTATGGGGGGGGGGGGGGGCTTGCACCAAATATTCAGGCTGTGGTTGTATGCTTGTTGACCAAAAGACAATTTATTTAAGAAAAAAATATATTCATTTTAATTTATTGGAGGAATTTATTTGAGAGGAAATTTCTTATTGTTTTACAAATGGGTAGTTTATTTGTTTTTCATTTTTCTGTGTACAAGCTCACATCACGCAGCTGATTTTTATTTAGGCACCTGTGAAACATCTGGAAGTAAGGCCATGTGGCCTTGATTCAAAACCAGTCAGGAAGTCCCAGTCTATTATAAAATTCACACCACAAGTAAGGATGCACTGTTATGGATATTAGTACAAGTGCGTTCATACTGATGCTGATACCAAGCCAAATTCTTCTGCTTGCTGATACTGTACTTATCACTTTAAAGCCTGGAAGCTTGTCTTGCACAGGTATCGATTAACTTGGTGCCATGTTTGCAGTTTGCTAATATTTCAAAATACATGATGATGACAAAGAAGATCATACTGCAAACAATGCACTGCTAACTTTTAAAGAGTTGGGTAAAAAACATGATTCAGATAAACAAACAACATATAATTTTAAGAGCTGTGATGGTATTGTTACCTCCACCAAAAAGGTTATATTTTTGCAGCCATTTGCTAGTTAGTTCGTGTGTTGGTGTGTTTGTGAACAACGGATTTTAATCAAATTTTTCGGGAATGTTGGTCATGGCACAAGGACAAAGTGGGTTGATTTTGGTTGTGATCCAAATCTGGATGTGAATCCAGGATTTTTTTTTAAAGGCTTTGTTAACATGGCGAGATAGGGAAGTTTTCCACATTGTCGCTCAAAGTTCTCAACACAGTTCGGTCACATTTTCAGAGAATATTGGTCATGGCACAAGATTTTGCTGGTGATCTGTATCGTGTAAGGCAGGAGAACACATGGCCATTTTTTGCATCGTAAAATAGTGCCAAACACAGAGCCTTCCTGGAGGTAAATTTTTGCTCAATCATATGTTCGACCCAACATGTTATGTGGCTCATTTTTAAGTAAAACTCACACAAATACACAAAATAATGGCAGAGTACCTTTCTGGTTGTCAGGGCTTGTTCTTTAAGTGGCAATGCTGCTTGGAGCCACTTCACTATTTTCAAGAACCTCATACAACCCAACTTCAAAAATACTGAACTATCCCTTAAAAGTTTGTCGTAACATCACCTCTTTACCTCTTCGTGATCGAAAAAATAAAATTCAAGACAGTGTTATAAATATGGTGGCTTCAGTCATCAAACAGCTGACCTCACTCAGACTTTGTCCAGTATTTTCTACAAGCTATTATTATGTGACTTTTTTAAGACTATGATATTTATTAAAATCATTTAGATAGAAATTGTGTTACCATTCAGCTAACATATGTCAGGATGTGATTTTTGGTCCATATCATCTGGCCCCCAGTATAGTATAGAGTGCAAAGACTGTATTCTACATGAGAACCTCCACTTCAGGACAGTAGAGGAAAATCTGACTGCAAGTGAACCCAACACGGTCTTTAACATTAGTCTTCCTTGGTAACATAAGGGCAGGTTGGTACTCGTCTAATCAGTTTTCATGCACAGATTGAATTTCATTCTCAAACAGATTAAATTACCATGAAGAGGAAGATGGGTGTGCGTCTCCTCGGCTGTGCTTGGAGTAGCGTGTGTGCTGTGTGAAGGCTCGTCACAACCTTTGACTTTCATTTTTCTCTCAGGTAGACGGTGATAGAGGATGATGTGCCCCAGCTTTTATCATTTAACATTTGAGCCTCTGGAGTGTTTATAACACGCTGCTACTGTCAAGGCCTACTGAAACGGAGGGTGACACAGTCAGAAAAGTGGCTTTTCCTTGTGATAAGGAATTATTGGACCTTCTACTTTTGTTTGTCACCAGTTAAGATAGACTCGGTTAAGTTAGTCATTAGTTTTGTTGGGATGCTTGATGATACTGATAATGCAGTAATTTGGATAATCAAACCTTCTTGTGTGTCATCATCAAGTTTTAACAAATTAATCGAAAGAAAATTTGGTCCATCAGTTTTCTTAAAGCCTTTAGGGGGCTTTAGGGCTTCTTTTTTAGGATGTCATATAAAACAGGATGAAGGGGTCAAATATCAGCGAAGTGTCTTATTATAAGATATTGACCTTTTACTTTGTGAGTTATTTTTCTCTGCTTTTCAATTTCCTCAGTCCCCTCTGCAGTCCCCATCTTTGTAATGCAATCAATACATGACTGATAGCGGGGAGCATCTTCTCATGTTGTTTACTCTGCTAAATTAAATTAATGGATGGAAAAAATGGATGACCAAACATAATGAGTCTGAACGAAGATAGGTAATGGATTGTCAGGCTTTTTCCATTACAAAGGCACTGCTAAGAGAGAAATCCATGCTCCCACAGACTCTTAAAGCTGTTTTTGTCTTTACTCTTTACTTGATTCTGTAAAGCATAAAAAGCAAGCCCCAAAGTATTGAGTAGTTGATGAAATTAATGCATTGTTCAGAAATTTGTCAAAAATTTACACTGTACAAAGGTTGTACATTTTACAGTAACTTACTGACAACAAGATGCCAGTAAGTTCCTGTAAATGTCTTTACAGTAGCATAACTCTATTTTAATTTACAACATTATTACTGTATTTTTTATCATTATTTTACTGCTGTATTTATATTCAGGGTATGATTACTTAGTTTCATTTTACACCATAATTATTGTATTTTTAAAAACAACATCCTCACTTTTTTTTTTGTTTACTATATTATATACAACTTATTTTAATGCGTTTTAAATTACAGTGAACTTGCTGTATTTTAAAAATATTACATATATTTAATTATGATAATGATCATTTATTTGCAAAATGTAATTTTGTAAAAAAGATTCACATACATCAATGTTTATCCATTAAAATACATTGGCTCAAACTTTCGTTTCACCCAAAAATGTGAAATATTTACTCAAAGAATTCAAGCCTGCTAACGGTCATTTTTTCTGGGCAACATAAAATTTTCTCTTGATGCTTTACTCTTTTCAGGAATTTACTGTGTAAACATTTTACAGTAGGTAACTGTAGATTTTAAGGTAAAATGCTGTTAATTGTACAGAAACAGTTTGTTTTCCCACAATTATAGTAATTTAATATGTTTTTTTTTTTACAGTAGGTAACTGTAGACATGATGGTAAAATACTGTTAAGTTTACAAAAGTCTGTTATAGTGTACCGTAAAATTGATTACTGACGATTGTTATTGTGCTCAGCAAAGTCCATAAGGTGCGGTTTCTGTGCTTTTCCTAGTTTTCCCAGTTAATTATGGCTGCTACTGATGTTGATATTTTTTGTCAAGAGCACAAAGCCTCCCCTGTACCAGTATTGATGTTTGTTTCATGGTGACAGTCAGAAACAGATGTGAAACAAACCAAAAAAAACATTTTATTCTTAAATTAAGGATACTTATGATGAATGAAAATGGACATTCAGTGATGAGGAGGTAAACAATCATGCCACATTTGTACATTCTGTCAATATCTCAGCAAATATACGAGATATATGGCCAATATATTCAGCTGAGATAAATATCAGCAGAAATTTGATGCTGAAAATCATTTTTTATTTTGTTATCTGCTTATATACCAATATTGTTGCTATAATATTGTGCATCCCTACTTTCTTTTTTCAGAAGGTGAAGTTTCCTCTTGATGCAGCAGGTCTTGCTATGTCCTTACTGCACATTACTTGATGCTTATGTTGGCTCGTACTTGTGCAGCTCTCGAGGTTGGCAGGTACCCTTACCCCCCACATTTCAGTTACAAAGGGGTAAGTGTGAGCTGGTGATCAGAATTTGCAGATTGTGGTCTGCATCACTGTTTATCCCAGCATATTTCAGAAAGTGAAGTGGCTGCTTGTAATGAATTATGACTGGTGGAAGATTGTCAGTAGTGCCAGGTTGATGGTGACAGCTAAATTGCAGCCATGATGTTGTATGTCTGAGCATTATGGGTGTTTTGGTTGCACCAGTGTGCAAGTGAGTGTGGTGGCACAAGACTGTAAGCCATGGCGAGCAGGCTCCTGTGAATGTGTGACACTGTCTGTAGTCTGTAGTTGATACAAGAGCTTAGCCTTCCACCCATACTAAACAGCATATGTCAAGATTTGAGAGCATGTCTTAAATTAACTATCTCTTTCTGTGTAATACACTTTTAAAAAGCATATCTGGAGAATTTCAGAAATTCATGTGTGAGGGGACTGTAGATCATCAGTTACACCACACAACTCACAGTGAGTGAGCCTCAGTGCGATGTTGCATCATGGTTACATGTACACAGGACACAGTAAAAGAAACACAATACCTGCTGTTCACCATGACACAGTTAAACAAAGAACAACCCTGCACCTCCTGTGGGACACAGAGATTTTTGTAATTTAAAGGTCAAGCAAGGGTGTAAGGGACCATGCAGTAAAGGCTCGAAACACGATTAATTTAAAGAAAATGGGTTTTATGTTACCAAAGAAAGTCAGTCAAATTTACAAACCAAAAATTTAAGAATTAGGCCTAGGAAAGAGAGCAGAATCAATAACAGAAAGTTGATCTGAATCTTACAATGAATAAATTATGTGCACTAAATTTAAAGAGTGTAAGACATAAAGCAACTAATAAACTAATACTGACTCAAAATAATGTGTAGATGTGGTCTTGTGACTGCAAAATGTGTGTCAAACTAATGAGGTGAGCAACTGATGATGAGGTGAGGGTGAATATTACCCATGTGTGGCTGTGGCCATTACAAAGGGGTAGAAGAGAAATACCTCTTCATAAAGGCAAACGTTTTAAGCATCTGATGTGTGATATATTATCTCCATCATTTGTCTGCTGATACCAAGTCCTGATTGGATATTATATTTTCCTAGACAATACAGCTGCACACTGTTTTTGTGTTTGTTTTTTTATGTCTGAACTAATTAAGCAATAATGTAACAAGCTGCAGAAATTCAACTCCACTGAAATAAGTCAACTTAGCTTTACTATAAAACTCATAAAAATCAATTCTTCTGAGAGTGCTATATGTATGTGACTGGTGAATGACTGGTTTATTCATATCATTTTGGATATCTTCTAGTCATAAACTGGCCTTCAGTCTTTCTTTCACTTACAGCTGAGTCTGTGATGCCGTTGTGACAGCAGGCCCTCATGTACAGCCAGTTGGAGTGAGTGTGCAGTGCAGCCCACACTTCGAACCCTCATATCATCCATTGCCTTTTTCATATTTCTCGAACTATCCCACAGATATCATGTACATGTACTTGTTGCTTTCTGATTCCTCATGTATTTAGCAGCTCCTTGATTGTCTGTTTCGGTGTACTCTGCTGTATGAGATCCCCCAAACTGGTGTGGTGAGTTACAGCAAGGAATCAGTCCAGTGTGCAGTGAGACTCAGAGATGACAAGGGACAAACAATGGAGCTCAGCAGTCATGTCCTGTTTAAGATCACCTCATATGTCGTCATAAACCTTACTCCTGTAAAGTTTAGTCTGGAATGTAGTGTTGAGAGGGCAAGGCACACCATGGATCCAGAGGCTCCAAAAGATGACAAAAACCTACTTACTCCACCACAAAGTTGGGTTAGTTGTCTGTAGTGATGAATTCAGCCACCTTTTCTGTAATTTTTTTGGCCATAACTCAGTCTCAGGGATATTTATCCTTGTTTTTAAACTCCAAAGTCTGTTGTTTAGGTGCTGATACCCTGGTCATTGGCTGTAGTAAAAGCCCTTTATTACGTGGCATATTTTGTTTTTTAATGTGTCTTTCAATGTCATATCAAATTGGTTGTAGTAAAAGCAGCTTAGTACTACTGTAAGTGATTTTTGTAAAAGTACCATAGTTACCATATCTACAGTTACCTCCTGTAAAATGTCTAAACAGTAAACAACTGAAAAGGGCAAAGGGTCAACATGGCTCCTGCCCGCTCTATTGTAAAGTGTCTTTAAAGGTGCAGTTTTCTGTGCACCAGTTTTATGGATCATTCACTTGGATATCAGATCTTACCTTTGCTTTACTACATTATTTTTAGTGCATTATCACCACTAGGATCTGACTCGTGTCTCCCAGGGAAAATCCTGCTGTCAAGTTCAGGTCAGAGCACAAAAGTGATGTGGGAAAGGACGTCATCATGATAGTGGTTTTACCTTCTTATGAATTTAACGCACTGCCAACAACAATAACTGAGGATGTGGTGGGGCAGGTCAGATCACATTCAGATTTCTGCCTTATTTAACATGCATTTTTTCCTTCTTTTTCACAAACACAGATACAGTAAATCTGTAAGGATAAATGAGTTGATAGAGCTTCTAGTTTTCCGTCTTTTTTGTAAAAGACATTTGTTGGGAATTTCACAAGACAATAGGTGACTGACTCAAATACTGTATTTGCTTGTTCTGACATGGGTAAAAAGTCCACATATGCAAACAAACATGGATTTTGTAGCATGGTTAAACTGTGAAATGGGGAAATTCTTGTCATACAGGTTACAAAATATATCTTAGAGGATTAAGAAACACTATAAAAAGAGGAAGTGAAGCTGTCTGAATGTTTTTGTTTGCTCTACTTGATCATCACCCTCTTAAAGCATAGAGGCAGTAAATAAATGTCCTTTTGTTCTCATTCAGGGTTAGCCACATGTAAAGTATTTTAATAATATATTATGAAAAAAAAATGTTGATATTCTCTTACCAAGATATCTAATTGTCTATCATTAGTTTATGAATGTTTTTTAAATGCAGTAGTGGGTATAATCTGATTTTTTTCAGATTTAAATGGTTACATTAAATTTTATGAGATTAAGCAGGCAGTGAAAGATGAAGTTTTTCGGGGAACAGGGAAACCAATGAGGTGTCTGATTTAAGCTCAGTATAGAACAATGTAGAACAGGAGGTCGGTCTTTCTGATACACAGGTTCAGAAAAACAGGTTTGTTTTAGCACAGGGGGCTTGTACTGCCTGTTGCTTTTTGGTAATACCATGCTTCCGTAGTCTAGTTTGGTTCCAGTGAAGCTTTACTTTTAAGATTTGAGATTTGCCTCATCTTGGTTTGGATTCTTTTTTATGGAAAATTGCATTGAGATCACATGCTTTGCATCAACTCTTAACATTTCAGCGATTATTTCAGTGGATCTTTGATTGATTGTTTTGTAGAATAAATTAAAATGGTGTCACTAAAACAAGAATATTGTTGAAGTAAAATATGAAGAATGATACAATTTCACTTTTAAATTATATGATTTTTGTGGATACAGCTCTCTTTGTTCTTTGTTGACATAGCTCTCATCTTCCACAGCTTTTTTATGTCACTGTAAAACCATCATGATAATAATAATCATATAAACTTGATTACTCAAAGATCACATCACTCAAAGATCATAAGCTGTAAGCTGATACCAGGAAATAAAGTTAGATCTGATTTTCATCTTCTGGTCCACCCTGCATGCAGACGATATCATCTTTGAGCAGAGTGACTGTAGGCTGCAGCCTCTCCTCAGAGAGAGAGAGAGGACGGCCTCTGCTCCATCTGTCCCTAAATATGTGCCTCCTTTCTCAGCATTATCAAACATTTGTGTAACAGGTTTGTATGATGTTTCTCTACACTCCTGTAGTTTTTGTAAACTCTGCTCCGTAGGGAGAGAGGAGATGAACTTTTTAAAACTTTACTGTCACACATCTGAAATGCAGACTGACAGAGAACTGTGATGTTTTCAGACGATTAACAAAGCAGGTGGTTTCATTATCTTTTTAAATATTATGTCATTTTAACAGTGATCTCTAATCTGAGCAAAAACATAAATAGCACTTAATCTTGACATATTTGATATCTATTTAAGTATATACCTTGAACTAATTCCACTTATAAAAAAAACAGCACAAGTTGTTTATTTAAAAGAATCAGAAGAAATGTGTGTGTTTGGTACTTGTTGCGCATCTCTGTCATTTCTTGAAAATCAATAAATACACAGACTATTAATGTGCCTGAATGTAATACCCTGAAAAAGTCTACAGGGGCAATGCTGCATGCTCAATTCTTTACTAATATCCACCAAACAGACACCTGATTAATGTACGAAAGAAACACTTAAGCTGGTGTATAGGGATGTGAATCCAAAACTAATTCCACTTAAGAATTAACATCAACTCCCTCAAGGAGTTGATATCATTAGTCTTTGGGTTATAAATTCCCTTATCAATTCCTTCCACTTGTTCTGCATATTTTGCAAATGAAGGATGTCACGCTCTCATCAGAGGCAGTCAGCAAAAATGACAAGAAGAAGTCAAAAATTATGGCAGATGGGGCAGAAATTGAGTCTTAATTTTCAGCAAATGACACTTATGACAGACAGTGTCGTTTGTTTGATAATGCCTGCCACTGGATACTAACGTGAACCAACTCTTTTCCACGTAAAAAATCATAAGGAATGGATAACTGAATTAATAAGTAGAATCATTAATGGAATTGGTATATTGTTCACCCCTACCTAGGGTGGACATGAAGAGCTACAACAAAACTCTTAAAACTAATAAAATAAACCAAAAACATTGAGCAGCAACAAGAGAAAAACCTTTCAATAGTTTTAATGAACATTAGTTTTTAGGGTTTTATGAATAAAACTCTATTTTAAATAATTAAGTGATTAAAATAAAACATTACTGTTATATAACAGAAGGCCATAAGCTGTTGTTTAGCAAAGGATGTGATGCATAATAATCACAATAAACAATAAGATTCTGTGAATATGAGTCTGACTTTGCTCATGAGGTAGACTTAGTGTACTTTATTTCAAAACTTTAAATTACACTAATTCACAAAATTTTGTGCACAGTGATTTCAGATCTGTGTAAAAAGTTTTTTTTTTAACACATTTTTTAACACATTATATTGAAAATTTGGAGTTTAACAAAACACACAATACCCCTTCCCAATGACCAGACAGTATAGCAAAACAGAGATGAATAGCATGCATATCTGTGACTTCATAACACTATACACAAAAGTTTATATCCATAAGAGGAGTTAAATAAAAGGATAATAAAACTATTAATTATACAAAATAATAACAATAATATTAATTAAGATAATGACAGATAAATAAATGAACTAAAATTAAAACCTGTGTACAAAGTTTATGAAACAGCAGGCACAGTTAAACCAGTTATAAGACTGAGACGTGTTTCGGCTTAATCTATGAAACAATTGTACAAATCATAGAGCTAAAATTTATATTTCACACATATTTATTTGTCGTTAGAATTTTTGTCCTCAGTATTGAACAGTGTCATTGCCTATTATATCTTTCCTCATATTGTTCAGTGTACGATATCCTGTTGTATTTTTGCATTTGCTAAAACTCAAAATCAGAATCTGTATGAAATTTGAAAAGGTGGGGTAGTGAAGAAAGTTTAACTGAACCCTAAAGTTATGTTGTAAATGAACAAGTCTCAGTCGTGTGCTCACAACACATTATTATGTCTGTGTGTTCATGTTTAAAGGCATGCACCTTGAGCTATCATGTGCTGCCCTCTGCTTTATTTGGAGCCCAGCAGTCGGCACCAACTGTGCTGTGGCGTTCCTGATATCTGCTCCTGTGTGGCCCCCCACTGCCCTCTTTCTCATGCCAGTGCTGCGTGGGATGTTTGGTCCAGTCGCTCCTTTTTTACACGCAACACTCAGGAGGAGGAGTGTGTCAGCCCTCGGTGAGATAGAGGGGGTTTCACTGAAGTTTCCTCCTCTTTTGGGAAATGTACACAAAGACTCAGGGCCTGCCTAAGTCCTTGAAATAGCCCATTTATCGAGCTGCATCTTTAAGAAGTCAATTACTGTTGAAGGTCAACAGTGTTGTTGCTTCATTTCTGCAGAGGGCTGTGTAGGTTTAACCTTATTGATTGATTGATAGATTTGTCCGTCAAAGGCATAGAACTTTTAGCAGAGATACCTCATTTTCTGCTGCTGATTAGTCACATTTCCCAAAAATCAAACTCCATCAAATTTCAATACAGGCTAATAAGGGAAGAAAATTGAATCCCAATAATGTAAGGAAGTATTGTTCAGTGTAGCAGGTAGGGCTGGGTTGCTGGTTTGAATCCTCGGGTCAGTCATCTGTGTGATATTTGTATGTCTCCCCTGTGCGTGCATAGATTTCTTCAAGGTACCCCAGGTTTTTCCAACTGACCAAAAATAAGCTATTGTCCTTAGCTTTGAGTGTGTGTATGAATGGTTGTGTGTCTTGAATGTGACAGCTCTGTCATGGCTACCAGCCCAGCATGTACCCTGCCTTCTAGGGGTGTAAATCACCACTTTTGTCACAATGTGACACTATAATGATTCTTTAGACAACGTTACCATACATGCTAATATTGCAGAGCCTGCCACAATGCAATATCTGTACAGTAGGATTAAGGAGCCGGTGATCGGTATTGGATGATCTTATGTACAAATTTAACACAGTTTATAAAAAGTAAATCAGCAGTTTTCTGTGCTCCCTCTGTCCCATGTCAGCTCGGACAGGCTCCAGCCCCCCTGCAACCCAGAAAGGGACAAGAGCTACAGATAATGGATAATAAATAATGAAGCTTTTGGAGTGTGATGCTGCGGTTTTGTAAGATGGTCTTGCAACCTAACATTCTGTTAAATGATAACCCCTAGTTATTATAGGGCAAAACCTTATATAACTTTCAGTAAAACTGAGCTGTCATTGGTTGCATAATCTCTACACTGTAAGTTTGAGTTGTGTATGTTGTTGGGCAAACCCGAGGCAAATGCATACTGTAAAGTTATAGGTACAGTAGGAGCTCCTTATTAGCAGTGTTGGGGATATCAGATGTCAGAAATGTGTAGGGAGACATGTGAGTATCATGTTCTGCCTGTTCTGAATGAGGAGCCTAAGGTTAACCCCCTTAACCCCACCTCTGTCACCAGCAGCCTAACAGACGACCGCACAGTCAAAGGCCAGAGACAAAACTGATCAGTCTTCTGTCTTTATCAGCATCTGTCGGGACTTTAAATAAATGTCTGTGTTAAAAGAAACTGAGCTGAGTAAGCACGGAAATTAACTCATGCTTTTTCAACCTGCTGATTTCACCGTGTTATTGTACAAGAAACGAGAGAACCAGAAAGCCATGATTTATTGATGGTTAAGAACAAAGATAAACACGAGGTTACAGTCTCTTGTAGCCTGAACAACCTAACTTGAGCCACATGCATGACCCTGTGTGCTCTTAAAGACATTTCGTATATACAGTATTTTTTTTAAACTACCTCAAAGCATCTGAATTATCTATACAGGTTATCCCTGTGATGGGTCACACAGGGGCTCAGCTGGTCCAGGGTGTCCCCTGTCACTGGCTGAGAGGCAGGGGACACCTTGGACCCAAACAGCACTGGAACAACCAGCTAACAGCCAATGAGTGACGTAACATTTAAGATCTGACCCATTTTTATGCTTATTTTCAACATTCAAATAAATTCTTCTTAGCAACATGTTGCAGGATGATGTACTTATTCAATTTGGTAAATTTGCTGAATTAATACATAAAAGAGGTCCTTCTGAAGTGCTAAAAATCTTGCTAACTGAAGCAGTTCCCAAAATGAGTTGGGATCTCCCTCAGGCAGTGATTATCAACTGGCGGCCTGGGGGCCACATCAGGCCCCCCACAGCTCCCCATCTGGCCCCCTGAATGTTATTAAATACACAAAATTTAATGGGGACAAATATGGTTATGGATGAAGGGCTATTTTTATTTGTGATATTCCTACAACTGTTGCTGCACCCCCCACCCCCCCCCCCCCCCCAAACAATGGGGATTGAAACAGTTTTGACAGGGTCGACTTCATCTTTCATCTGTTTTACATAATCCACCAGTCAGCCATTATTAGCCAACAGTCAACCAGAAGACCAAGTATACTGGAGTCATTCGCAGAGATGGAAAACATACCAGCCACAGGAAGAAGTGGAAAGGAAATCTCAACTACCCCATGTGGCTGGTAGCAGCAGCAGAATGGGTGATGGGGACTGATCTCACTTTTTAAGGCTAAGAAATTGAAAGGCTGCTGAAAACATACATTATTGAACTGATAAGACATTAATTAGACTCAAATATTTATACAGTTTCAGTCTGTTTAAAATCAGGTCCCCAGAGTGTGTATCAAGAAAAAACTGGCCCTTGTACAAATGTAGTTTATGGCCCCTGCCCGAGGGCTATAAAGGGGGCACCATATGCCCTCAACTTTACAAAGAAAATTTTAATTGATTTCCATTGGTAGATTTTACAAATTATTTAAGAATGTATGCATAAAAAGAGTTCAGTTTTAAATAAAACTATAATCATTGGGTGAGTTTTGATCAAATTACAACAAAGTATAAAATTGTTATGTTTGTATGTTTTGTGCCTTAACCGCCATAGGAACAATCAAGGTCCTCATATACAAACCTTAGAGCTAAGGTTTAGTTTGGAAACTCCTAATCTAGAAAACACATGAAAATTTAAAGAAATTAGATAAATGGCAGGGAAAATCCATATAATTTGTCTGTTCTTTCTGCTATAAACTCTAAAGTATTTTAAAATTTTGCCCATATTTGAGCCATTATATTTACATTAAATCTCAGCACAAGGTGTAATATCTGTCAATAAAGTGGTGCAGGAATGAGTCCGAAAACGCAGAAGTGAATTCACATTTTAGCATTTATGATTCCCACGCTCCAAAGTCAATGGGGTTTTATAATAGTTTTTCCGATAAATACCTGAAATAAGGTTAGGTGATGAACACATACATACGAGACTTTCACATTTCAATAAGCAACATAACAAACGTCTGATATTGTCCCACCAAAAACCGATGCTAACATACTGCTATAAAGGAGTACAAAAATGGTGGGGAATGCTAATGCAGTCATTCTAGATTGACTTTTATTAAATAATAAATACACCACTAGCACAGCCATGGGTGCCAAATTTCTCAGGTTGTTAGACTGAGAGGAAATTCTGAAACAAGACATCATAACGTGGCATTTGAAGCTGAAAGTGTTGAAGCTGGTTATCAGTCAAAATGCCATGTTGTAGCACCATAATAGCTTGGTCATATCTTTTTACTTTTGGTGATTACATTAAAGTTTATATAATTGTTGTATGTGAAGATTATTATCTGGGATGATCTATGTTTACAGTGACAAAACCCAAAGGCTTTTAGTTGAGAGAACCAATTTACCTCCAAACTTGGATGTGGGCATTTCTGTTATGAGCTGGTAAAGTCTGGGCGCCTGAAGACGTCCCAGTAGAAAATTCTGACCAAAGGGGGCTTTCCTAGTGTTGTATTTAATTTGCAACTCGGACAGTTCGACTTCCAAGATCAAATGGAGCGCACCTTAACTTTCTGATTGGCCTACAAAATGTGTCATGTGGCACCGCTCTGTACCTATCAAGGTTTAAAGTCGTTATCTTCTGATGCCTATTTCATGCCGATTAAAGAGTCGATCACTGCACTTTTGAGGCAATTATGAAAAGAATACAAATAATTCTTAAATACCAAGTGAATGGCTTTTCTGCCAGTGCATTTAACATTCAGTCACGACATCTGATCACTGGATAAAATAACTAGACCCATCGTGAAACACCTTGACCTCTCAAAGAAAAGAAAGTGTCACCCGAGCCTGTTGTGTCAAACTCGAGGTTAAATGGATGACCAGCAGGCGAGTGCGCTGTTACCTGAGAAGTGTGAGGTGTGTCCCTCCATGTGTGCTGTAAATTCATTACAGGCTTCAGAACTGCTTTGTATCACGCAGAGAGGCCAGTTTATCGCTGTTTTATTTAAAGTAGATCCTTACGAGCAGTGGGACTTTTCCATAGAAATAATGTATCATTGCAGTCTGAGTTTCACATTAACACGTAGCTGTGATTTCCTTTACAGACCAATAAAAAGGAGTCATGGAAATGTTCAGAAGGGAAACTAAAAGCTTCAGTCACAGTTTCAACGTCACACATTTGGAAAGTTTGACTAATCATGTCAGCTGAATTGTTCTCCCCAGGGTGTTATTTACGTCTGTGCTTGTAAATATTAGATTTCCATTTGCCAGTGAGCACCGAATCACACAAACTCCTTTAGATATGCCAGGACTTTATGATTGGCTATTATATTATTATTTTAGCCTTTTGGTAAAGCTGTGTACAGTTTGATGAGCTGATGAGAAGCTGATGACAGGACTGGATTGTTGAATGTCTTCTGTTTCACATCATTTGAATATAATTATGGTAATGAAAAAAATTTGTTATATCTGATTCCTGATATTTGTGATGAATTTTGTCAGCATCAACATTGTGGGCAGTGTAACTATTGTACTTCCTGCAATGATCAAATGGGGGCATCAGACTTCATGATTCTGTCAGAACCAAAGCATCTGATGCCTTTTAAAGAGAGGTTTAATAAAAAGTAAAAACTGATAGATGTTAAACTGCTAAAAAGGACTCTAATTGATATTTTAGGAATTAAGGCCTAGTTACTTTGACAAGGTGGTGTTTTTAGCTATCAAAAAAATAATGCTAATTAATTACAAAACCATCCAACAAACAGTTCCTGTGCGCTTCCAAACATCATTAACACTAACACTAAGCTACTCTCTGAGACCTATTTTCTTTGTCACTTTGGGGATTTTTCATTTTGTATTTGTGAAAAAAGGGTTGCAAAAAATTCCAATGTCTGCAGCGATCATAAGTCAGGCTACAATTTTATAGCCACTCAATTTAATACTATGCATTTGGCTTTAATCTAAAGAAATAGAGACCTGAGTGACAGTAATTCTGGAAATATAATATCTTAGTATAGCAGAATTAGCAGTGTAGCTCCTGTTGTAGCAGCTAGTTACTATGGAAGTAAAATAGCAGTATAAAGACCACAATTTTCAGGCTTACATGAAGACAAGATAATTGTTGTTCAGTGCTTCTATTATTAAAGACTTGCAAAATAAGTACCATTTACATCATTATGACAATTTTATCTTTAGCAGTAAATAAATCACAAAGGTATGAATTTATTGCAATATGCTGTGTTTTTCATGACAACAAGCTGCGTTCTCGCACTCATCATGTTAACATTTATTACCTCTGCCAAGGAGGTTATGTTTTTGTCAGCGTTAGTTTGTCTGTCTGTTTGTGTTCAAGATAACTTGAAAAGTTATGGACGGATTTGGATGAAATTTTCAGGAAATGTGTGGAATGGGATAAGGAAGAAATGATTAGATTTTGGGACTGATCCGGATCTGGATACATGAATTGTTTAAAGGATTCTTTAACATTGCCAGATTGGACCATTTTCGCCAAAGTGGACTGAAGCTGCTTGGCGAAGGTCAGTGCTTTTCTAGTTTTTATGTTTATTTATATGCTTATTTTGACAGGGGCAGTGCACAACTGAATATAATTGCCCCAGAGTTAGCTGATAGCTTATTAGCATCTGTTGTCCCTGCTCTACAAAGCAGGAGATCCATGATATAAAACAACAGAATATGTTAAAAATTCATTTGTATAACATTAGAAGTTCATTAAAATGAATCAATTCTATGTAAAACAGCAGCATTTGACACTCTACAATCCATCATGCCTGATTTCAAAAGAATAATTTATTTCAGATTCATAAATAACATGCTGCCAGTAGTTACAGCAAAAGTTCATGTGAAATGCTTTTTTTGTTTATTTATTTTTTATGCTTCGTATTATATAACAGTATTTTTTTAAAGTGCTGTGTAAAACCTTTTTCACAAAGTGGAGGCCTAAATACCTAAATTCAAAATTTATTTAAGTGTCATTGTTAGATTTAAATGTTAATTGCTAATATTTTATCTATTTATACTTTTTATAATAAGTTGTAATAACTTTGTTCAACATTTTAATATCTAAAGAAAAAATATGGCAACATCTCTTTTTGCCTTTATCTTTCAGTGAGGGCTGGAAGATATAATTAGTTTCTGAAAAATATTGATATATTTCCAATAGGACATGAGTTTTTACAGTACTGTTTGTATAAAAAAAAGTTTTTATCCTAAAATGAGGCTGGCTGGTATAATGAAAAACTATAGCACTTTGTGGTCAAGATCTCAGACGAACAGCAGAATTATTTTTTTTGGTGGCAAAAAAAAGTTCAAACATAATAAATATTTTCCAGCTTTCACTCAACAACACGATGACTATTGAAATGATGAACTGCAGCCCTAAAGCTCAAGCCTTTGCAGAAGTCTGCATCAAAATAATTCTTTTTTTGAGCTTCATTATATTTTTCTTCATAAATATTTATCCAGAAAAAATACTGAGATATATATCAAATGGTGTTATTAAGCTGAAAGAAATTGATATGTAATTTTTTGTCCATCTCGCCCATTGCTACTTTGAGCCATAATTTGTAAACAGTTGTCATAAAAGTATATATGTCTTCCTGGTCATGGGGGATTTTTAAGGAAGATCTATTCATAAAAGGAAATGAAACTTCTTCTTAAAGCTTATATTATGTTTCAGGACAGTAAAGTTTCAGTTGTCCCTTTTGCCCATCCACCTTTGCCTTTTTCAAAAGTCACTCAGCAGTTTGAGGAGTAAGAGGAAGTAGTGGAGGAAAAAATATCATGTGACAAAAACCATGACACAAACTCACAAGACATTACAAGACAGCATGTTTTGACTTGTCAGCATCTTTGATTTATTGGATATACTTATGCAGTTCTGTTTTTTAAATTATTGCAATAAAATGATTATCATATTGTATCTAATCAGAAAGCAGTACTTTGTTTCCCCATTAGAGGGCACTGTGTGTCATCGCTGAGGATTTTGTGCACTACAAACGGCTCCAGAGCAGAGCAAATGGATTATGGGGGGGGTTTGGTTTTCTTGCTTTGTTACATTGCTGATGCTCTGATTTTCTGATTGTCTGCTTTGTGAATGTCCAGCAGGACCAAAAGATAATGGTTAATGTCCAGTAAAAACTGTATGCACAGTGTACAAAAGGGACACATGCATGGCAGTTGTGCAGATGGTTTTGGTCTTGTATAAGTCAAGACCTGTAAGTCAGGTGGGGAGAAACATTGTATCATCATTTTTCAGGACCAGATCATTATTTTTTTCTAAGCATCTTGCATTTCCCTGGTTTGTGTCCTTGAGCTGTACTTTGTATATCTGTTGCAAATCAAATCTTCTACCCTCTTCCTCTACTGAATTGATCAATATTTCTTTTTTCAGATTAGAAATCTGAGCCTCTTGAGGAAAGTTCAGCTCACTCAAAGCTCAGCTATTTGGGACTGAAGGTTACTGCTTTTTCTTGAACAAATTAGCAGTATAGAAAACTGGACACATGCTTTTTCATTCATTACTGTACAGAAGTTGTTTTCTGTAGTATGTCAAAGGAAAGGCTACAGCCCTCCTAACATTGAGCATGTACGTTGGCCTGCCTTCACTCACCTAGATTGTGCTTAATCATTACACTGTAACGTGATCTATGATTTCCCTGGAACCAGTATCTGACACCGTAAACCAAATCAATCAGTCTTGGTCTCAGACTCAGCTGAGTTTGACAGATCATGATGCTGTTGTATTGCATCCTCTCTGACAAATGGGTATCTGTGAAAATGGTAACGGCAGTAGTTTTTCTGGATGAACCTGGATTAATTCAACCCATGGTTAGACAAATTATAGTAGTGCTGAAGTCAAATTGACATAATTAATCCACAGATCATTGCTTTTTTTAGATGATGCCATGTCAGGGCAGGAGGTGCTCCCTGCATGGTGTAGTGATATCAAAATGCAGAAGTATACAGCATGCCAACCAAATAGGAAAAACAAGAAACACACACAAAAAGAAACAAAATATGCTTTTCACTCTTGGTTTATGCAACAGCTTAAGGTTGCTTTTACATATACACTTTAGCAGGCTCAGCTCAGTTGTTGTAAAGTTGTAATTTTGTCTCATTTTTTAACATTTGTCTTTGTCAAGCAGACCAACGCCATTCAGGTGTGATGTTTGTTCCCCCCATTAGGTCTATTGTTGTACTATGACGTAGAAATACACAACCAGACATAAAGGATTGTTGAGCCCACAGCAGTTTTACTACAAAATAAACAAAAAACTGTATTTATTTGGCATCAGATGACACTCCACACACTAGGTCTGTCACTTTTCCAAAAAATCTGAATTTATTGCTTTTTGAGCATTCACATTAATAACAGAGGATATTCATTTAGAACTGCATATTTCAAATCAAATGTTTATTTACAGTTTTTTTATTCTGTAAGGGGGTGCTAACATCTCGCTTGGAATCAAACTGACCGGCTTGTTTCTATGCAGACCAAAGTTCAGTTTCTTGGTCTGCACCAGAGGTTACATGAGCTTTTACACCAACCCTAGGCAAAATAAGGGAAAACAAAATAAAAATCAGTTCTTTTGTTCTGGACCGATTGTTAGACAAAAATGTTTAAAAGCTCACTGAGTAATGGCAGCCGACATAAAATACCCAGGTTGCACAACACTCTGGTATCCAGTGCCCTGGATTGCAGTAATTCTTTAAGCATAGTATTACTTAAGTATAGCAGAGCTTGTAATGCAGATCAAGTTTGAGTAACAGGACACCTAAGAGCTAAAATAGCAATATTAAAACCACCATTCTCCCCCATTAAGGTAAGATAATTGTTGTTCAAAGCTGCTTTAAATTCTGTAGACCCCAAACTAAGATGTTTACCATGCAGTGAGTGATAAGACTAAATGTGAAGGAGTTCAAACTTCTGTGACACTGACAGCAGCACTCAGGCATACAATAGTCAGGTCAGATTTGGGAGCACTTTGCCATTTATCATTCCTGATAACCTGTCTGCACCACCAGCAACACTAACCCTACTTCACTCATACATGTCTTCATGCAATGGCTCCAGAGGCAAGCTACGCCAACCCCTTAAGCTTCGCTACCAACTGCTGTAGCAAGTGGAAGTGCCCCAGGAAGTCAGCTTGCATCTCTCCAGCTGCCCAACCAATTTCCAAGCATGGTTAGATCAAGACTTGAACGCTCTGGTCTCCAGCCCAAGCCCAAGCCTTTGAGTTGTAAGCTACACTGCAGCTCAGGTGTACAAAACACTCAATTTATTCTTAAATAATCAACAACAGAGACAATCTAGAAATAACAGATTTAACTTAGATATTTCTCTATATTTACACTATTTAATTTAACTAGTTAGGTCAATAATTATTTGTCTTTCCTTGTTAAAGTTATCTATTAATATATATAGAGTGGAAAATAAAAATCAGTTTCACAGTGGATGGTTCGGTGAGATCATAATTAGGCCAGCAGCAGGTAAATTTTATTCTATGTTTATAGGAATTTACCCTACAGATGATGTAGAATTGGAATTAGGAACTTATGAGAACCAGAATCAACAAGCAGAACTGGAATTGGAACCAGACTCTAAATTATAAATGCACTCGAATGAGGAGCAGTCCCCACCAACCCTCAGCAAACTGTATTTTCACTCTACTTCAGGTGGCTGTCAGCAGCAGTGATGGTGAACTCGAAGCTTCTGTCACTGAGGCAGATTTGCTCTGAAATGCAGTGAGGGGTGCATCAATCACTTTTTAGTGTTTGTGAATCATATGCCGTTGTTTATGACTTTTTTGCACAATATCGTAAAAGCTGCTTCTGTGAATCACGTCCCCGTCTACTATGAAGCATCATACTGTTGGAGCCAGCAGACACTGCCTTTATATAAGAGCAGCTTTTGTGCCAATTATTCTCATATAGCACCAACATTGAAACCCTGATGTCATAGAAAATGCCAAATTGCATTTTTTTCTGTATGTGTTGGTTGAATAGAAGTGCTGCATTGAAGGAGAGCTTATTTTTATCAGAGACAAAGGAGCATTTGTGTTGTTTCAGTCCAGACATACCTGATTTGTGCCAGTTTTGTAAGAGAAACCTCCCTGACGAACAAGCCTTAACTGGTGAATTCCCTGTAAAGCTCTGCTCTCATGTCAGCTTTATACTAAACTACACTGAAGATGATTTCAGCCCCCGTCATCCATATCGTTGGTGTAAGAATCTTATAAAGCTCAATCCAAGTTTGTCTACTTTTGATTGTTCTGATTTACTGTTTTACCTCAGCTTTGTAACAATAAGTTAATGTTCTTTGTCTTTTCCAACCCAAATAATGCAGTTAAATGATGTGAACATTGTCAACACCAATTAGCACTCATTCTCTCCAGCACCCACCAGTAATCAGAGAGGCTAGACAGTAATCATGGAGGGAACTCCAGGGAGGTCAGAGCCATGGCACGGAGACAAGGGCTTCATTCTTTGTGCCCTGACTGAATGGGATACAATAGTTGGATGCTCATTTGCTGTAAGAACAGAGTTTGAGAGCCAATGGTTAGCTCTGATGACCCGTTGAAAGTTCATAGATGAGGAAATACCTCATTATCGGCTTGCTAGCTCCATTGTTTTTTTTGTTTTTGATACATTTCTCTTATAGCAGGATGGGACATATTCTCAAAAGTAGTTAGAGCTTTTGACTCAGTAGGATAGCCAATCTTTATTAATATTTTAAGATTGAATTAAGGGATTGATATTAAATTTGGCACCTGTACAAGCGGAAGCTGGTCAAAGTTTTTAGGTCAAAGATCACTGGAACCTCACCCCACCACAAAACAAACTCAGCCCTTCCTAATCCTGAACAATTAGGACTGAACAATGCACTGTCCTTTCACCATGATTGCTGTGCCTATATGCAATTGATCTGTAGCAAAGTGTTTGTCAACCAGCTAGCTCTGTGGATTAAACCACTTATCCACCAAGCAAGAAGTCAAGGGGTTGGAATACCTCACTGGGCATGTCACCCTGGATCAGTGTTAATTTTGACAGCACTTTTTAATTTAGTTTTAGTTATACTCGTTTGCCTAAAATATCTTTTAGTTTTAGTCCTAATTAAATCATCTAAATTGTTTTAATTTTAGTCTATTTCACAAAATTTTAGTCAATGAAATCTACAGTAAATTTAGTCGACTTAAATATGAAGTGTAAATGGTAAGGCATTTTTTATATTCCTTGAATTTCTGAATTCTGAATCTAATAACCCTTTATCGAATGCTAGTAAAGTTTGAATGTTTAAACTAACAGAAACAAATTTAAATTTTGTGTGAAATGTTATCACCTTTATTTAGGCTACCTGGCAGAACATCTCAATTACAATACCAGAACTGACAACAAACAGTGAACCTGCTCTACATGAATATGTCAATTCATAAAGAGAGTATCTCTGATTTGATCACTCCTGCCACCACGACACTAAAGCATTTGTGACTGGATGTCCCTCCTAACTCATCCAACCTTTCCACACAACCAAAGTAGCTGTGATTGGATATATTCCTAACTTGTCCCTACTTTCTACATGACCAAATTATGTCTGATTGGATTAAGTCTCTGTCAAACATTTTCATCTAGTTTTTATTTGTTGATGAAAATGTCAGTTAATTTAGTTGTAGTTTTTGTCCATGTGCACTTGTTTTTATTAGTTACTGTCTAGTTTTCATCAGGGGAAAAAAAGTTGTTGACAAGAACTGTGATGAAAATGATTAGTCAACGAAGCTAACACTGTCCCAGATAGAACCTTGGGCAAAGTCCTTTGCGCTATCAAGGTGACCTCGTATGTATGTCGCTGTAAAATGAAATAGTAACATTGTATGACTCAAAAACATCCTGCTGATATGTCTGTGTTGTTTGATGGAAACCTCATCAGCTAGTTTTCTCTTTTTTTGACTAACTTTAAATGACAGTCTGTGTGTCTCAGTCAGGGAAATAGGCACTGTGCATACAGAGTCTGTGTGTCCCCTCTACGCACGTCATAACGTCAAAAAACATTCACATTCAATTGTGAGCCCTGATATCCTGTTGTGACGTCACCATCAGTTGGCTAAAGCTGGGCGTGCACTGTGAAATTCAAGCTATTGGTACATCAGTCTTGGTGGAATGTCAGATCATACTTTTTGACAGAATTTATGACCTACAACCTAGGGAACCAGCATGTAACTGCTCTCACTGTGATTACATTAAATGACAAACAGTGCATACAACTCAAATATTGGGTCAGGATTGCCTTGAGTTACAGTATATGCCCTGCCTTATTCAGAGAACGGACCATGATGCATGTCACAGAGGATGTTCTTCACAGATACAGTGGGGTTATAGTTCAAAGAAGGACTTTGTTAAAGTTTGAACTGTTGTGATTGTGTTTCTTTAACCTTCTTGTAATCTTGATTTTGAAAATACTAATTATTATATCTGTTTTCAGTGAACATCTCGAGAGGGACACTTTAGTTAAGGCACTTTCCATCTTCAACTTCTGTCTTAACTGGGACAACCACAGAAGCCCAGCAGTACACACTATGACCTTGTAGAAGTTATAAACTGAGTGCAGCACATGGAGAATTAACTGTAAATGGAGTCAGAAATGGTTGGCAATGTAGGCTATAAGTCGTGTGTCACTACACCCTCTCTCTGTGTTTGTATCTCAGTCACAATCAGGGCTGCAGCATGTATTAGAAAGCAAGTGGGATTATAGTAAAATGAGTGAAAGATCCGGTTTGATTGTTACATAAAATACACTGAAGTTATCAAGAAAATTTTCTTTAAAAATTATAATATACTATTTATCACTTGCAATATTGCAGTATAGTTTTCCCCCATATTGTTCTGCCGTAGACCAAATATAACTTTTAACATTGTTAGAAATGGCTGATGATGATTGAGAAACACAATAACAAGTAACAACTTGTAAAGTCTTGCCCATAAAGAAACATATTGCCTCACCTATCTTCCCTCCACTTTTCCTCCCTCTTCTCCGTGTGTGTCTTTCTGTCTTCTCTTCTGTTATATTTGTGCACTCTGACAGATAAATGGAGGGGAATTTAGATTAAAAAATACTAACTAACATAAGACCAATATACTGTATAAGTGTGTAATGTGTATATACTCTATATATAACAATAGGAAAAATATTCCACTGTCAGTTATTTTCTGTATTTTTCAGCCGTTTCCACCCCTGGGCTTAACTGTCTGGCAAATTGTACCAATGAAAGTATGTCAGCCAGTAGTTTTGGTTGAATTCTGCTTTGGTTTTCAGAAATAGAAGCAGAGATGACAAGGTGAAAACTGTGTTAGACTTTCCATGTCACAACATGGCTGTCTGATTTACACTGTCTAATGAAGGGAACACTCTCATGAAAGGGACATTGTCTTGTTGGCCTGATTGCACAGATTTTTCCCCGATAAGCAGCCGGACTGTCTGGTCTCTTAATCAGCGGATACCAGTTACATCACTGCTCATCAACCTCCGAGCAGGGAGTGGATAAGTGCCCCCTCTGTTACCTTAGCAGCATCATAATAGTCCATGAGCACTGAGGTGATTATAGACAGTATATTAGCCACCAGACTTCTCCACTAAATATTTGATTTGGATTTATTCAGTGCAAGAGTTGTATTTGCAACTCAGTCCACTTGCTTGTGTAATGATGTTTGATTGAAACATTTCCAGCCATCTCTACAGTGGAAAGTCTTGACAGAGTGACTCTGAAATACCCAGTTAGATGGATGACAAGCTTCTCCAATGGAGCATTATTGATCATATACGCCTTGATGCTTCGGCAAGACACTCCTATGTTAGCCACCCTTTAAAATGAAGATTGAATTGTTTTAAAAGAAAACATGAGTAGATATAACTTTCTATAAAAGTGTTAAAACAGATACATGCAAGTTTAAGACATTAAAGCTCCTCAAATGTCCCTGAAATCCCTGAAATGTTGGGAGGGAAAAAAGCCAAAGAAAGAAGCTAATGAAGAATTTTGATTGACAAATTTCATATAGTAGTATGATTTTTATAGAAATATTACTACTCTTGTGCTTATCATTGACATACTGTTGACCTGTGTATGTGTTTGTTTTTACCTGTTTCACAATATCATAAGGTCATGGCTAAAAGGGTACAAAGGTGAGGTTTGTTTTGTCATGTTCAAGTTAAGAAGTTAAAAAATACTAACTTGAAGGTGTACAGGATAAAAGCAGTTATTTAGGTCTCTATTGGAATTTTATATTTGTTTGCAAACATGACATTGTCAAGGTTTGTTTTTGTCCCCTACCAGTACTAAATGAATACTTTAAAACGGTCCTGGTGCCCAAACAGGTCCTAAACCATTACTTTTCAGAGGAAAGAAAGAATACACCTCTAATAATTAGGGATGTGGCTAATCCCATTGACACATTTTAGCCTTTTCCTGCTTAACTCTTCCTCTTACCTTCGGTCTGGGTTGACCAAAAGTTAGTCTGGGTTAGTTCTTGTAACATAGTGCTTGCTTTCTTGTCTCAAAACTCCGCTTCAGACACCAACAATGGATGACAACACCCAGGCCTTGTACGGTTTCATACAGTGTGTGGTTGAAACATAAACACTGTTGTTCCTTGCTGCACATATTTTTATTTACAGTGACAAACATTTAGTTAGAGAGCATTACTGGGCAGCTCACTGAGCAGAAAATCATCATATTTGGCTCTGACATTTAGTGAATAAAACACCAAACTCTGATTTGGGATTTCGTTCAGTAGGTATCAGATATGCCAGACTGATGCCAGATTTTGGTACCCATCCTTTGACATAACTTGGGTAAGATGACTTTCTGAACCTGTTACATCTGCTGATCATGGGGTAGCACTAACACTGATAATGATATTTTATGTTGCTACCTTCTCTAATTCTGTCAGGACTGCACATTCTGCCATCCAGTTGTTGTTTTTCTGTGGCTTCTTGCTGTTGTCTCCATCTTCTCATATCTTCTGGCATCAGCTATTATATCAGAGTCAGGCTAACCAACTTCTTGTTGGCATAACCTTGTGTGAACTCCTGTCAAAAAGGGGGTGCTCACTTATCGTGAGAGAACCGCTGTCAACTGCCAAAGTTACACATATGTGGTGCTGAAAGCAGGCAACCAGAGCACTCTGTGGAAAACTGGTGGAAATCATTTTTCCTTTTGGAAAGCTAACAAAATGTAAGGCCCTTTCAGCTCAGTGTTTTGGTATATAACACCGTATTGTGTCACAACTCTTGTTAAGAATGTAAGGTCACGTAACACTCAATGAAAACACAGTTTTTGTACCCAAGAGGGCTGATATAGAGTTGGGTTAGAGTCAGGAGTCAAACCCCAGGCATGGATTACATATCTGGACATCTGTATACCAAAGAGAGTTTGTTGAATCTTATCAATACATCAAAAAGATTCATGTGTGTTTTTCTCTCTGGCTTTTCATCAGAGGTGAATTCTGATCATTGCAGTTGAAGTGCTGAGGGAAATGCCTTCCTGTAAGCTGGTCACTCAGTCTGCCCGTCTGTGTCTCTTTCAGCCTTTTGCCTTCTGCTCCACCTCCTCCCTTTCCTATTTCCTGCAGGCCCCACCCTGCTATTGACCGTGATACGAGAACTACAGGACAGAGAGAGGAACTCGCTCTGGGTGGGTCTCCAGATGTTAAGCAGCCATATGAGTCTCCAGAGCTGTAACATAATGAAAGAACAGGTCATCTGTGGTGGCTTTCTTACTCTAAAGCTGTGTTACTGTCAACATTTCCCATCACACAGAGGTGTTTGTTACTCTTCATAGGACCTAATGCTTCCTATCACTTTGACTGCAGTCCTATTCTGAGGAAATGACTTGTTTTATGATCAGACATTATGTGTGCTGATTGACTTGACTATGAGCACTGCTGCAGTTTATTGATAGAGATGCACAGAGTGCAAAGCAATGAGAGAAAAGGTATTAAAGGAAGCTTATTCTTCTGTAATGATTTATTTCACTGTTTACTTGTTATTTTCTCTTTTCCCTGCACCATACTCCATGACCAATAATAGGATAGCCTCTGGACTAAATGAAACTGATTTGGGATACTTGTGAATAATATAATTTTTTATTTTTAATAAGGGCAAATAAAAGTCTAGACAGCCTTTAGCAATAGTAACTTGTGATCTTCTGCAGACAGCCCACGGACTAGCTGTGTACTTTCAGTGATGGGCATGTACCTCATAAAACCCTGCCTCAAACAGCCTGCTCTGTCCCCTTGAATACTTGCATGATAAGCATGATAAAACATTTTAACTAATTACTAACCAAAGCATTGTCAGTGAGGACAGCTATGAGGCTTTTGTATGCTGTAAGATGACTGCCTATGCACCAAAAAGCAGCTATTTCAGTCGGTCAACGCTTTTTTCTCAGACTCAGTGACATTTGTCTGACATTGGCTAAATCATTTATGATGCTTTTTGTTGTTTTTGTGGTTTCAAAATGCATCTCTGATGTAATTATTGGCTAAAATGCATTGTAGTCAATTGACAACACTGAACTGAGTGACATCATGTTAGTCACATGTCTGCAAATGGTCAGTATATCAGTAACAATACTAATAAGGGATGAGGTTAATAATAATAATAATGAGTTTGTAAAATTTATAAATACTAGCATATCTGAGTAACAAATGTCCAGTGTTATGCTGCCCATTTTTTGTATGCAGACAGAGTTAAGGAGAGACAGCTGTGTCCACGATCCATTAAAGTTTTTTTAATGTACCAACCTGTAGACTTTAGACTGTTAGCTTCACATCACTACAGAAACAATGACACTCATTAAATGTCCTAAATAACTAAAAA
Organism: Cetoscarus ocellatus; assembly: GCA_037902135.1. Classification (NCBI taxonomy): domain Eukaryota; kingdom Metazoa; phylum Chordata; class Actinopteri; order Labriformes; family Labridae; genus Cetoscarus; species Cetoscarus ocellatus. The sequence continues at coordinate 2,842,765 of JBAMNC010000760.1, read as the reverse complement.
ATGGTAAATGATAAAAAGACGTGAGCTCGTAGGGTGCTTTCCTCATCTTTCTGATCATTCCAAGCGCTTCTACACTACAGGTCAAACCTGTACTGACTTGTAGTTGAAGGTTTTATCATTTAATATAGTAACTTTATTTATATAGTACTTTTAAAAACAGAGGTTTACAAAGTGCTTTGGCAAACAGGCAGGGACGTTCAGACAGCAAATCAGCAGAGCTTAAGCACAAAAGGAAATTAAAAAACAAACAAAAAAAATCAGTTTGAATCAAAGAACCCTTACAGACAAACACAAAAGGCATAATTAACATGAAAAGAACCTAAGAGGAGAGCATTGGTGCTTCTGGTGTCTTTCAGACCAACAGTGCTTATGGATTGGAGAAAATTTCACGAAACATGAGGAAAACCCAAACCCCAAAAAGTGGGCACAAGAATCCAGGCCCAGTCACTGAACACAAAAAATACAGGAGGCCCCGACTCACACCCAAGCAACACACAAGAGGCAGTAATGACTCAGTGGCCACGGTTGCATGATGTTTTTTAATTTGGAATTAAGTATTCTCCTTTGTGTTTACATGGAAATAGTAATTCCGAATTGATGTTTACATGCAAAACACGTTAACTCGCCTTTATTCAATTCCACTTAAGGTCTGGGGGTTGGGAACTGGTTCTGATTGGACAGGAGGCAGACATGACGTATTTACATCTACCAAAAGAAAACAAACTCCAGTTCACCGTCTCCAGCATCTCTGTCAGGGAAACCTCGTCCAACTTGGACGCTACAACCCTAAAAAGGTCCGCATTTTTATGCTTACGTCCATCCACTCTTTTCATTATTCCAAATCTTCTAAGGCTCTGATTAAATAAATTGTCTGGGCTCGAGTCCAACGCTTGCTTCGGGCGGCCATCCTGTTCCCGTCAGCACGGAATATGTGCATCATCTCGACAGGACAAGGGAACGAGCATGCGCAGAACGACAGGAATTAATTTAAAGTGGAATTAACATATACATGATCGAGGAATTATTCAGTTCAGATTTAAAATCAGAATAAACCAGCCACCTACTTCAGAATTAAGTTTAATTGGGAATGGTCTTTTTCATTTGGAATAAGGTTTTTACAAGGCCATTTTTAATCTTTTTAAAGAAGATTTAAGTTTTATTCCGAATTAAAGGGGAATTAAAGCTCTCATGTAAACATAGCCAGTGTGCAAATAAGGCCTGAAGAAGGTGCAAACTGACATTTCAGTTTCAGCTTTGAACATTAAATACGTTGTCTTTGTAGTGTATTCAATGAAACAAAGGTTGAAAAGGTTTTGCAAATCAGTGAGTTCCTACATTGTGTTATTTAGGTTTTACACAATGCCCCAACTTCATTGGAATTGTTGTTTGTATATCTCACTGTTGGTCACACACCTCTTGTTTCTAGTCTTGCTCTGAAGAGATAAGAGCGTGAAGTTGACAACTGTATGGATTTGTCCTCCTTGCTGTGTTGTGCCTCCTTTTGTCCCCCTCTGTCAGTGATAATCAGAAGAACATATAATACAGGGTTAAAAATGTGTTTTTGCGTTTGTATTCACATTTGCTGACAGTAGGAAGAGTTGAGTTAGACTAAGGTGACCAATATATGTTTGTAAATCTGCTCTGCCCCCCTGAGCAAACACAGGATCAAATGACGCTGCATAGGAAGTGAGGAAACGTATATGTGAGCATCTGTGTGAGTGTAAACTTCCCTGAGAGGGGCAGATCTGGACTTCCTCCCTCTCAGAACAAAGACTGACACTGCTGGCTTTTGTTGAATGTGAGACAGGATGGCATTCCTGGACAGAAGATCTTCCTTCAGGGCAAAAGCAGCAGTAATCATGTCCTCACACACATTAGTGAGCAGAAATGCATGTCATGTTTTCTGAAACAGTGTGTGTTTGTGTGCTCTGCCCCCACTGGGCGGGGCAGTCCCGCTGTTCCTTGTTTGGATACGGGGGTGGGGGGTCACATGGGTGTACAGCAGAGTCTGAGGGAAAGGAACAAAAATCAGAAGTCTTCGTCTGCCCTGGAGGGTAAAGTACACGAGGTCAGAGCGTCTGGACAACAAAACAAACATTTGAGAAGAAGAAGGAGAAAGAAGAGAGGAGGGACAGCTGTTGGACGAAGACAGAGGGAGAGAGTGAGGAGCAACAAACCGCAGAGGGAGGGAAAAGAGGGAGGAGAACGGAGGAAGAGATAAGAGAGGGACAACAGGAGACACTGAGAGGAAGCACATGGTGTAAAAATGCCCACTAACTTTACCGTAGTCCCGGTGAAGGACAACGAAAGAAAGGCAAAAAAGGCTGATGAGGACGATGATGTGGATGACAACAATGTCCTGAAAGAGGAAGACGAGGAAGGCACAGGTAAGACTGGATGGTTTGTTTTGGAGCTCCATTTGATTGTTGAGGAACAGTGAAGGGACATGCAGTTTAAATCAAAGTGAACAACTTTAAATGCTTAACCAAACCAGTCAGCACACCTTTCTACCATCAGAAGGAGCCACATTTTCTCTGTTGAGATGGAGATGATAGAGAAGTCGTCCAGGAAACTCCCAGACTGATAATTTTGCAGTATTTTATGGGTTAGTGCTGCCTGTATTTTCCAGGAAACCTGTTTATCAGATGGGCGTGTGGGTGGATAATATGTAGGGAGCACATGGAATTTTAGAGAAGGTCCGTTTGTTTTCCAGTTACAGTATGAGATGACGGTCTTCCTCACATGCTACTGCCACTCATGGGACATTGTTCCATGATAGCATTTGTTCTTCACAATGAATCATTTCCCTTTTCCCCCTTTACTTCCTCTGTCTCATATTTATTCTGGTGTATTCTGGAGTATGTCCCGTCTCTCAACCTCTTATTCATTCTTTCCTTTAGTTAGGGATGCTTGATATTATTGTCGATTACTGGTATCGACAGATATGAAAATTTTGCTTACCCTATTAAAAGCCGATGTTTTGGCCGTGTGTCTTGACTAATTTTGGCTGAATGTACAAGTGTATTATAATGGATAACCTTGTTGCCACTGAATGTCCTCTGTTATTGATTTGAAGTATTACGAATAAAGAATATTATGTTTTTGTTTCCATTATGAATAGACTGTCACATGAAAGGAACAGATTTATTCTTGGGAAGTGTGGTCTTTGTGCTCTTGACAAAAATATCCGTATCGATCGGTACTGGCGATAGTGAGTTTGGAAATATCAGCATATTGGATATTTGCAAAAATCAAATATTGTGCATCCTTGCTTTTAATTTATTACACAGTTAAGGTTCATAGTCATTTTCTCTCATATGCATTGAACCTAAATAAAATATTTTAAAAAGTATCTCTTCAAAATATCATGCAATGTTCAAATATGGACTTTTGTCATCAGTAGTATGATCTTGACGTACATAAAAGGCACTCAACGTCATACTGCCAAGTTTCCTAGCACTGTTGCAACAAACACAAATATCACAGATGCTCTAATTGGGACAGCCTAACATTTGAATCTTTAACATCTCTCTGTGTTGTTTACCGCTGACATGCAACCTCCGCCTTGACTCACCCTCTGAAGACCTCGCCATGAACTTTGGCATGTAAAAAAAACAGGAAACTACACGCTCACACTGCACCCTCTTTGGCTGTGATTTGGCAAGACTTTTGAATGTATTCAGCACAAGAAAAACAATTCAGTATATTTTTTGTTTTTAAAAGTAATATGAAGGCTTTCATTGTATTAATAAAGAAGTGCCTAATGTCCTGGATGCAATCAAGAAAATTACCATCATTATTCAAAACTGTATGATATGCATTCGTGTCTATAGGTATGAAATGAGTGATGTGCAAAATTATCAGCCTTAACAAAGTCAGATCTCTCGTCATTCAGCACTAGGATTACTCATCAGTTGAACTATTTATTACAATGTTTGCATTAACTCAGGTCTGCAATCCTGTCTTAACTGTAGTGCAACCACCTGCTGCAAGTTGCCACTGTAGTGCTGCCATAATGCTTGACTACCTGGATGTAAACATGCTCTATGAAAGGGTAACATGGATTGAGATGTGACTCGAAAAATGATTCCTGTTGGGAATCAATGTCATTAGTCTTTTTGCCTTTCAATTCCCATATCAGCTTTGTCACTTTGTTCTGCATGCCTCTCAAATCAAAGACAGCCAGCAAAAATGATAACAAAGTCTAAAATGAGTGGGCAGAAGTGGTCAAAATTCTGGCATAATTTTTGACCTGATGAAGCTGACTGCACAACATTTATTGGGTGGGCACACCAGCATGCAAAGGCATTCATATATGCGGCAAAGCATTGAATGTCAGGAGTGACGTGTTTGACATTGTTGCCTGTGAAGACACACACAAAGTTTAAAAGGACCTGATCAGGGGATTGTTAGAGAATTGTTTTGGCAAGCAGATTCAATAATGGCATTGCTATCAATAAAATCTTAGCAATTCTCATCCCTACACATGGATAGCATTTTCAGGGAACAATGTGGTTTTGTGGTATTTTGAAATGGATAATGAAGGTGGATCAGGGGTACTCAGTAGTAATCCAACGTTTTTTTTCCCATTGGTGATTGTTAACATACTCAAGTAGTCATTGACTTGAAATATATGTAGTTAGCTTCAGAACCTCTCCCTCTTCTCCTCTGTAAAGACCCATCAGTTTGATGTAATACTGTTTTTTTCATCTTAAGTATTAGCCTATTTTCTTTGGTATCAAGTCTAATGCAGAGCATACATCAGAATGAATGCAGAGTTGTTGACAACATGGTGCCATTCAGACCAATTACATCTACTGCACCAATCATGGAAAAAAAGGATATATGAAAATGTTGGCTCTTGTGCCTTTTTCAGAAAGAGAGGCCATTGATAAGGACAGAAAATTGGGAAGAGACAGTTGGGACAAGCAGGACAGAGGCCACAGTTTCATTCAGACTGAGGCTGGTCAATGCATTTGAAAAGAAAACTTTTCACTACAGAGAAGCAGAGCTCTCATTTTGAATATCAATGACGCTTATTAATTGTGTTTCTTTGAGTTGGGCAGGGCCGAAGCTGTGAACCCTACACTAGTCTTTAAAAGGCATTAAAGGACAACAATTCTTGCAACTAATTAAGGTTAAATTTAGCTTTTGAACAATTTTGAAACAATTTGCCAACAACCATCCATCAAAACTTCCATCACATTTTTTGCAAATGAATGTTTGAACAAGAAAATGAAGTCCCTTCATTTAATGTTCAGATGTAGTAATGTAATATATTGGAGTTAAAGACAGTTATAAAAGGCTTTTGTGTGTGCATTTTTAGTTTTAGTAAATGCCCCTTAGTGTCAAATGAAAAGCAGGACTGTACTTTGTAAAGCCTGACATAACCCTGTAACTACTGAGCTAACAGTCCGCAGAGGCCAAGCTTTGTGGCCCTGATAGCAGCCTAACCTTTGGCCTTTAAAGCTTTTTTCTTGTCATTCTTAATTCATCCTGCAGCAGTAATTCTGTCCAGATGTGTCCATCAAATGTACAGAACAAAATGTTCTCAAATCATAAACTAGTCTTAATATTCATAAGCAGGGCAGCTTTTATAGAAAAATATCTTCTGTTTTAGAAAATTCTGCATGTTGAAGTCATGGAGTTCATATTTAACAAACTCTTCTACCACTTCATATTGTGCCAGAGTGTAGTTAGCGAAGGTGCTGCTTTTACAGCTCTTCACATGGCTATTAATTTCTGCTTTGGAGCCGCAATTAGGCTGCATGCTGGGTCTGATTTTTTACTAACTGTGTGAGAAGAAAGGAATTTTATCACGAAGCAGGATAAGATTTCCCTGCATGCTTTGGTTTCACCCTTAGATGTTTGTGCACGTGCAAACATTTGTTTCTGAAAATGGCTGCAGAGATGACAATTGTGGGAAAAGAGGAGGGCATACACTGGATCTGTGGTCACAAAATTATAAGCCTGAAGAAGAATCAGGACCACATGCTTTATTTTTCTTTGGACTGACACTGTTTGAAGACTCAGGACCCTGTTGTACTCTTTTTAACTCCTCTGTGGCAAAAGAGGGGAGCCAAAGACCAGGACATGATGACTACCATGTGTGAAAATCTCACTAAAAGGCTGGACTGTACTGGGATGAGAGAATGGTTGAAGGAGCACAAGGGAGGGTCCTTGATAGTATTAGTGCTGTTGGCTCATAAGCATGTTATAGGAGAGCACAGAGTCAAATAGCAGTCACTGTTATTGATTATTCTGCTGGCTTGCTTCCTGTTGGCTAAGTTGGGGGAGGTAAGACCCCACCCCTATGTTGTAATGTAATGTTCTCGGTTATCTCACTCACTCAGTCTCCCTTTGTCCCAAACAAGCTTGTGTGTTTGTGGACCATGGCTGTACCTTTTTGTACTGAAGCTTGAAAAATGATAATTATATCTAGTTTTGAGGTTTATTTCAGACATGTTTTAGCACCAAAGTGTTGCAGGTTATGGCAAACCAAGGTTTACCTCACTACCAGAATTACAATTACTTTAAGAAAATACTTCTGTTGTGAGGCATGTGCACTACTACTACTTGCTGCATCACCAGGCTGCCACTACTAAAGCAGCAACCAAAAAAAAATTATCAGTCATGACTTTATGCTTGATAAATTTTACAGAAATCCATCTGTTTGCCATTATTAGCATTATTAGGAGTATTTAAGTGTCAATCCTAGTGATGGAAAACGTGACAGCTGCTGAAATAATGTGCCAAAAACTCTTTCTCCTGAATCAGTGATAGATCTCACTTTTAAAGGCTCAGTTTCTATACTTTAATCCAGCCCCACTTGGTCCATCAAGAAAATCAATGACTCTTGTACTGATAAAATTGATGACCCCTGCCCTAGAGTGTCTCCTTGAGGCTGTCTGCAGAAGCTCAGGCACTCATATTGTCATTTTGTGTACAATTAATCAAGAATTTTGACCACATCCGTCTCTTGTCTGCAATGTTTATGTCTTGACTTCTTTGTTATTGTGTCAGCAGCTGTCACTGTGTCGACCTCCCTTCTTTGTTATGCTCTTCAATGAGCTGGGCGTAACAGCTGACTGCCTCTGATGAAAGTGTCATGTCCATAATTTGCAAGACATATAGAGCAAAGTGGAAGGAATTAATATGGGAATCAGCAGACATAAATACAAAGATGGAGATCCTTCAGCTAAATGGTAAGAACTCTGTTGGTTTTTGATTCCCATCCCTACCAGCTGTAATTACAAGCCCACATATTCTTGCTATTTGTTAAGTTCTGCTCACTCAGTTTCTTTTGTTTGTTACTAGGTCATTCAAAGTTAGACAGTTCGATACACAATGTAACTGAAACAATGTCTATATCAGCAGATATATGCCTAAGAAGTCCATTGCTGCTATTGGCAGATATTGAAAATGAGTGACACTATTTCCAGCCAATATTTTGACTCCTCAGATTCAGTTTGGGCCCTGCGATCAGTACAGGGTGTGCCTCTCCGCTCGTCCAATGTCAGCTGGGATAGGCTCCAGACCCTCGCAACCACAAAAGGGATAAGCAGCAAAGATAATAGATAGATGGAGATTTAGATTCAATTTCAGACAACATAATTATCCTAAAAGGCAATTTAGTTTTGACAACCCATATTGACCATAGATATCCCACATATTGGCTGTAGTATTGTATAATGTAACGTATACGTAGAATGTAAAAATGTACCATAATGGTTTACCTCATCATCAGTGTACGCCCACTTTTATGAAACAAAAGTATCATTTATTAAAGAATAAAATGCTTTTTCCTGCCTCACTTTTATTTCTTACACAATAGACTGTGACCATGAAAGAAACAAGCCAGTGTTAGTAATGCTGCAGCTTTATGCTGTTAACAAAAACGTTGGCATTGCTGAAATATTCGCATATTGGATATCTGCACAAATCTGATATTGTGCTTTCCTAGTTTCCTAGTTCAGAAACTCTGGCCACAAACCAATTAGCTGATTTCTCTCAGGTCCAGTCCAAAATGTTCTACAGTTTGTGGTTGCAAAGGAATATGTGCCCAAATAATTATCAGATATGCAGTGTAAATACTATTATTTTACTGTCCCTGTCTGAGTTAGAGCCACGCTGGTCTTTAGTTTTAACTAAACATTTGATTATTCAGTTCAAGGCCTGCCTGCTTCAGATGAAAATATCTTTTAAGATAACATATCACCAATAAAGGGGATTTTCTCCTCCTGACTAAGCAACAAAAATGCTGAACTGCTAATGTGTATCACCTAAACTTCCCTTTTCCTCCAGAATTTCAGAGCACTAGTTTCTCAGAGAGCTCAGTTGGTTTGGTGTTGATGTGAAGAACTTTGTGGTTGGTCTGTTTCCGTGTGTCATCCTCAGAATAAGACAGAGTTGATTATATATAAGTTATTTAGAGCTTAACTATAGATGGATGAAACAGGTGTTTGAACATCCAAGCATGGCTGTTCATGCCAACATAATATATTTGTAATTTAGTGCTATATATTGCTCTCTAATTAAGCACATTGGAATACATATTAAGAGCTTAATCCAGCTTTAGCCAACTGCTTTGACCTCAGCTGAATTTCTTTTGACATTTAAAGAAAAGCTAAAGGTGTGGCCCAAGAAATTGAAATACCACTGGCACATTATGTTTGACCTTGATGAAGATCTGTTAGGCTGTTGAATACTGAGCGCTATAAATAATTTAGAGACTTCATCACGGTGTGGTTATATTAACTTCTGCCAAGGAGGTTATGTTTCTGCTGGCATTTGTCCATTTGTTGGATTGTTGGTATGTCTACGACCGGGGTAACTATAAAAGATCTTAGTGGATTTTCTGAAACTTTTTTGGGGATGTTTGTCATGGCATAAGGAAGGAGTTTGATTTGGTGGTGATCCGAATACCGATGCAGATCCAAGAACATTTTTAAGGCTTCATTAACATTGCTTAATTGGGCGGTTTTTCCACATTTTCACTGATAACTTGGCTTACAATGTCAGAAATTCCTTGGTGGGGGTTTCAGCTCTTGGACCACTTCAATTTATGGTTGTTGCATTGGTGAATCAGCTGACCCCATCTCTGTTCTGTCTCTCTGGGTAGTAGAAGGGGCACAATAAAGGTGAGAGGGGAGCACACAGTCAGGGAGGGAGTTCACCTGTGAAAGGGTTGCTGGATTAATCAGAAATCATAATCATGATTATTTTATTAGATATTGATATCACAAATTGAAACAAGATTACTTGCTGAGATTAAAACACACACAACAGGCTGCCATTGAACATGAATGCTTTTGACTCATTCATTTGTAACATTAAAGAACAGATAGTACATTAAGTAAACTTGTCAAAATAATGCTACTTATAATGATGGAAAAAGAAAAGTAAAATTATGTCATGTGGGACAGTAATCTTTTAATGTACAGCTCCCAGTTTTCTTATTGTGGAGGCAGTAATTGTGTTAAAATTAAATTGAAATTAACTGCCCAACTTTAACCTGTGCTCCTTCAAAGTTGGTTTGTACTGTGGATCGACACCAAAACCACATCCACACTGCCTCAATGTGAACATCTTGAGGCATAATGGAGGCATAATTACAGTGAAGCTTCATGATGGCATGTTTACATAGAAGCACCTTAAATAGGGCTTGTTTGAGTTTTTCTGAGATGACCAACATAGACTTTAACAGTCTTGAATTTATGATGTCTGAACCTTTCAAAGATTATTTGACTCTCACACCCCTTTAAGATGCTTTTGTACCCCTCTTTCTTCATCTAGATTAACATTTTTAAAAATAATAATGCCATATTATTCAAGAAATCAATTAACTCTGACCTCAAAGGGATATATAAGGTTTTGTGAAGAAAGGATGTATGCATATGTTATCAATAAAAAGTGTACAAGTGACCAGAGATACTGGTCAGCTTTTTTTTTACCCCAGAAAAAAAGAAATTGGTTGGAGTGTTGGAGCGTTAAGCAAACAAGGAGTCATCTCATTGACCCCATACCGTCTCAGGGGTGTGAATATTTTGACTGGTGCTTTAGATGATCATTGCCAACTTAACAAAGACCTCTACAGTTTATATCCACTACAGCTGACTTCTTGATGACGTGTGTACTTTGTTTATTGCATCAGGTAGATATCTCCCACAGAACATTCTGGAGAAGGGAGTGATGTGAGCCTCTTTTTGGAAGTGGGTGGAGCAGGATGGTGTGTTAGCAAAGAGTCTGCATAACACCCAAAAATGCAGTGGGAGTTGACTGTTATGGGAATAATAAAGCAATGACATGCAGATTTGCACAAAGCAGGATGTTTATTTAATTTTTCTACACAGACTTGTAGACAAGCTGTTCGAGGGCATGATGTTGGTGAATTTAGACTTCTGTAGTTTGTAAGTGTTATTCGAGCCTGACTTTATAAATCAAGTTGTTAAAAGGCAAAATGCAAATACAAAACACTGCTTTATTTGTTTGAACCAAAACAAAGCAGGTGTTTGTACCAAATGTGCCAATCTGTCCTCGATGATGGTTTTCTGTTTAGTCCCCTGGCAGGTCTGGTTTTGGTTAAAGCAGATATCTGTTTGTGGCTGTCTGTTTGTCAGTCTCTCCCTCTCTTCCTGATTTCCTTTAACTCCCAGTGCACCTCTGCCTTTGCACATTGAAGGATGGCTGGTAATACAGATAAAGGCCAAACATTATAATGAATTTTCATCCAAACCAAATTTTGCTCCCATCTGTCATTCAAAGCATCCACACCAATTGTTAGGCAAAGCTGAAAACCTTTGTATACTCTGTCAAGAATAACCGATAAAGAAGAGACTAAAAGCTGTTATTTTTTTCCACTCTATGGAATAAGGCAGGGCAAATTGTGTTTGAATGATGGATGATTATATCCTCAATTTAATCTTTGTGTAAATGTTTGTCCACAAAGATAGAGTCTGTATTTTTCCCTAAAATCTTGCAGCACATTATTGTGCATACACTCCTTTTAGGTTGCATAAGCCTGTTATGGTCAAGATCAAGCAACAGTTTTCCATAAGGGAGCCTTTCAAAAGCTGCAGTGATTCAGAGAGGACTCCTTAGCGTGGGAACATAATGACCTGTGATCATGCCTCAACGTAATTTTGTTTGGGAATGACTGTTAAACACATTCAGTGTGTTCTAAATGAACTGTTTCTGTTTCTTCTTTGAAGAAGGACCTCTTACTGTAAATGAACTCTGCTGTCAGTCAGCTCATTTCTCAGAATCTGGTTGGTTATTTTCTGAAAACACAGCAGGTTTGAGTTTTAGTGTCTCCTCTACAGGACTGTTTGAGGTAGCTGTGAACCTCTGATTTCCAGAATGTGTCGTGAGTCTGAAGTGTTGCTCAACTCTTGGTGTGTTTGTGTTGGCAGTGTCACTTAGTTCTGCTTGTACACAGCAGCCCAATCAGACGTGCCCGCTCAGCGTCAATATTTGAAGCACTGTGAATGTGTGTGGTTTATGGAAACATTTATGAAATAAAGCCCCTAATGGACTTCATGGAAAATGTGACATACGCTCCCCGGCCACTTCATTAGATACACATGTCAACTGCTTGTTGACGCAAATAGCAAATCAACCAATTACAAGGCAGCAGTTTAATGAATTAAGGCATGCAGACATGACCAAGGCGACCTGCTGGAGTTAAGATTGAGCATCATAATGAGAAAGGAAAGTGTGACTCATGATTTTCTTCAAATGAAGCTTCAGTGCAATATTCACTATGTTTACAGTACAGACAACAGTTAGGAAATCAATGATCAAAAGCACAGGCTACAGCAGCAGACAACCACACCTGGTGCCGCTCCTGTCTGCTAAAAATAATTTTTAAAAAAGCTTATTTAAAAATGTTGGTGACCACTATAAGTTATGCAGAAGAACTTGTCTGCAATTTTTGATGATTAAAAACAAAAAGTTTTCTAATGTTGGGTGTCTTGGACTCCTACTTTTGTTGCTTTGGTAAAACAAAAATAGGTACCAATATTGTTTTATTTTTACCAGGATCATTGCAAAGTTTATAACTCCACATTGTCACTGTCATTTGTTATTTCCCTACAAATAAAATATTAATTTATACTGTGTGTTGCGTTTCACCTTTTGGCTTAGAAATATATCGATAACATTTTGAAAACTGTCTAAATAATTAAAAAAAAATCATCTTCTGCCTGTGAAGAAATCTGTTGCTCCTTCAGTACCATCACTGTGTCTTATTACTTTTGAGGGGAGGGTAGTCCGGCTGAAGAGATATTGACAGTCTGAAACCCTCAGGTAATTGGAAAAATACTCCTGTGTCCTGATTTAAGACTCTTGTCTGGCTGTTTCCTCTTAACCTGACACGTCAGATGGACAGTTCCATATATCCGCCACAGAAATACTTCTCTTATCCATCTGGGAAAGAGCTGTTTGAAAATGTTTTCAGGGGCAGAACCTTCAAAAACATCAACAACTTCTGATTGGACGATCTTTTGGCTTCTCACACTCATCACAGACCAATCATATCAAGCAACGCTGCTACGTATGACGTAGCATTCGTAGCGGCTAACAACCGTTAGCTGTGAGCCGCTACGGCTAACAATAGTTAACAGCTGTTAGCCGTAGCGGCTAACTGTTGTTAGCTGCTACAGCTAATGGCTAACAACAGTTAGCTGTTAGCTTAAACTACCTTAGACTATCGTCTTACATTAAATTATACAACACAGATGTATCATTTAACACTTATATGTGACATGAACCTCGTCAAAGACAATACCTGAGGAGAGCATATTTTGCCAAATATCAGTAAGTAACCATGACGACCATAGACTACTCGGCATGTCCGTGGACGATTTCCACGTTCTCTCCCAGTTTCCCATAAGTGATCCCTGGTCAGGAGAAGAGCAAACACATGATTTCTCGTAAGACAAGCTTCAAGTGACGTTCTTTGCTCCTCTTTTTTTTTTTTTTTTTTGAACTTATTTTTTATTAAGAAATATAACAACATATACAATAATACAATAATAATGTACATTTGCAAGGTGTTCTTTTTCCTTTTCCTCTTTGAACAAAACTGAGAACCGTAATAGGTAAAGACATTGGGGTATATGATATATATATAATATCAACAATTCCAAGGGTCTACACACTAAAAAAAAAAAAAAAAAAAAAAAAAAGGCTGAGTAGGCTAACTAATGTATATTTATTTGATAATGATAATTATAATAACAAAAAAAAATCGTGAAATTCATGTGTATGTATGTGTACATTGTGTTTATATTAATTCATTGCTTTAACAAGGTTTCAACAAGTTTCCACCTTGCCATAAAAGTTTCTCTTTGTAATCTCAAAACATATGTTATTTGCTCCATGTCATGGATTTCCTGAACCTTCTCGATCCACATATTGTAAAATGGGGGATCAGATTTTAACCATTTAATTGTAATACATTTTATTGCAGCTGTTGTTAGTATTCGTAGTAGATACTTTTTGCTTTTCCCTCAACGCCTATAGGCGTTAGACCAAATATAGCCACTTTTGGATCAATCGTAAGGTTCTGATGAAATATGTTACTAAGGGCTTCAAAAATATTCCCAACTTTGCTCCTCTTTTCAAGGAAAAATTGAGTCCATTTCTGATTTTAAAAAAAAAGGCAGTTTTTGAGGCCGCTTCAAAAGCCGCCATCGTTTTCAAACATGCAGTTACTTCCTGTTGTCGTCACGTCCGCAGCTCCCGCCTCTCTTTTCTGATTGGGCCGTTAAGCATTTAGCCGAGTGAAGTCATTGGACAATGGAGGTTGGCAAGACGGATATGCAGGATTTCAGAATCAGGCAGGTCCGTCTGCTTTGCAAGGCTAGTTCCCTCTTTAATGCTCAGTGATCCCCTCCCAGTGATTCTTTTCTCACAGTATGGTGTCTCTAATAAGTCGTCACCAACAAGCAAACTCACTGTGGCTTCCTCTTTACTCCACCATTAATCTTACACTGTCATCTGAGGCCTTCAGAGCTCAAGACTTTTGTTTGCTTATGTTTGCTTATGTTTGAAGGTTATGCTGTACAAGCATAAATTCCTGCTTTTCTTCTATTTTATACTGATTTTTGTCCAAATATTAGCAATTGAAGCATCTGTTATGTAGGAAAATAATCTGTGTCATCTTGCCGTGTCCACAACCCTCTAAACTGACTGATAACAAAGTATTACTTTGACATGAAGTAACTCACACGTATGTCAATAAACATGGCTAAAATTGTTGTCTGGTTTAATTTTGGTTAGAATAAAGCTGTAAAATGTCCAAACTCCTGAAAATGGTCCCAAACAACAGCTATTAGCTATTAGCTATTAGCGGTCTCCTCACAGCTAAGCGATGGGTCAATCATATTGATTTGACCACATTTCAATCAACAAACGGGAGATGACACAGCCTTAGGCGTAACAGAAAGCTCACAGTGGGGGGGGGGGGGGGGGGGGGTTCAGAAACAGCTATGTAGAGGTGAACGTGACAGTCTTTTGTTGATATATTTACATTTTCTTTTTGTTTTAGGAAAAACGGCTATAATGACAAAATGAGGCTTGTTTTCAAATTGTTCTGATGACAGTCCTTTAACTATGTAAGGAAAATACTGATATGAAGCAATGAAATGCCACACTGGCAAAACACAGAATCAGGAAGAAAATCAAATAATTTTAGAAAAATGTTATTTGAACCCTAAGGACCAAAGCACCTGTAAATGCAGTGCACAGGCTAAAGCTTAGTGATTAATGGCCTGATGAAACTACACAATTCCAGCAAGATTTTAACCTATAGATTAATCCCAACTCTTCATCAGATGTGGGACTAGATTTCATATGTTGTAAACAAGAATTGCATTTGAATGTGACAAAACTATGATGCTTGATTCTCAATCATGACTAAGGATGGGTACCATAACCCAAGATCAAATCAAAACTTAGATTTAGAGGCTTTATTTCGGTACAGTTCACCAAACGTCAAAGTCAGTGGTGCTGCACTTTCTATGCCTTCATCCCTCAACAGAAGCTTTTTCACATGGGCATTGAACAAAAGCAATCACTGGTTATCTTTTTTTTCTTTTAATAGTATTTGATTTACTGTTTTAAAAAGTCAGTTTAGCACTGGTGTTAAAAAAAATACATTTTTGCTCTGGTGAGTCAGAGTTTACTGAAACTTTTAAATATTTAATTTTCCCTTAGATGAGTTCATGACCTGTGGCTAGAGTTGTGTGTCTTGCTGATTCTGCAGGGAGAGCTTTAGTATCTGTTATTTATAAACTGAAAGTGTGTAAAGACTTTGAATATTCCACATACACTCAACTTATATCCCATCCTGAATTATGCAGCAAAAGTGCGTGGCCTTAGAGATCCCAAAAATGTTGATTATAGTCAGAATAGAGCTTTACGATGCTTTCTAGGGGTTCATATGTTTGCTTCAGAGCCAGCAGTTTTGGGAGGTAAGGAGAGAATATGTGAAATGATCAGAATGTGTTATCGACCATTGAAAATGGCAGAAGACAGAATGAGCAAGAGAGTATTTTATGTGGCAAAACCCAAAATTCCCCATGGGCAAATGAGGTTTACTTAGCCTGACTTGAGGTCTAATCTACCCATCAGACCAAAAATAATCAGTAAATCTTTTTATAACAAAGTGGAGTCACACCACATATCACAAGTCTTTCAAGAAAAATTAAAGAAATAACAGAAAATGGTTAAAAATAGCTTCCAGATTTTAATAAATTATCTCATTATCTAGTCAGTATTAAAACACTGTGAGTGTTTCTTACTGCAGACAATCTCTGCTGATCATTAGGCAAGTCTTCTTTTTTCTAATTGATATATTAGAAGAGCCTATATCTGGCTTGAGGTTATATGTGCCATATTTTGTGTTTAATATATCTTCTGATAGAGCACTTCTATGAACAAACCAAAAAGTCTGCATTGTAAGAACGTCTCCCTCTCCTCCTCTTTTCGGCATCAATAGCCTCGAACAGCTCGTTCTCCCAGCCCCCCTGAACAGAACTACCAGTGTTACATCATACCATTGTTTTGTCAGCAGTTTTAGCCCCTTAGTGGGGGGTAGCAAGCCTATTGCATTGCAATGATGGTATGAGTGAACAAATGCAGAGCCCTTGACAACATGGTATAGTGGACCTATAAACCATTTAAAGCAGACTGAGCCATCATGAGGAAGAGAGTTGGAGCTCTAGCAGCATCTTAGAGTAAGAATACAGTTGGATCAGGGGTACTTGGTATGTTAAAACTAGAAATTTTTGAACATTTGTGATTGTGAACATACTCCAGCAGTCATTAAATCTCATAATATGAACCAGAATTAAGGCAAAATATGACCTCTTTAAAATTACACTCACCAATGGCCAGACAGAGTCAGAGGAATGTTATGTTAATGCAACATCACCTACATTTATAGAAACAATTTTGTCTTCCTCTGTATTCTATCAAAATGCAGCAATATATGTTAAAAATGTTATGTACTACCCTGCTCTAGCATGACACCTTGTGCCCCAGAAACATTTAAAACCAAGTTTTAATTTTAAAAACATTTAAAACCAAGTGTTGAATGTTTCGACAGTTTTTAACAACAGGTAAATAAGAACAGTCGAATAATTCAAGAAAGCTTGAGAATATACTTTAAATAAGACAGAGACTTTTAACAGGTTCCCCAGCAGAGCAGAATTGTTTCAAATTGATGGCTGTACATGATGTAGTGATCCTCTTGCTGAGATTGCATCCAAAAGAAAGTAATGTCAATTCTAGTTCTTAGTGGAAAATAAAGCGTTTTATTAAGTGATAAAATAGTGACCATGCATGTCCCATTTCTCCTGTTTTTGAATAAATACCCTCCTTTGGTACATTGGTACTTATACCCCTGGAACCAGATGTTTGTAATACCATGAACATCTGGTAAAGCATCCAACATCTGGTCACTAAAGCCTGTTATATCCCTCTAAATTGCCTTTTTAGACCTTATGAATTATTACTGAAGGGATGGATGTGGGTCTGGTTTTACTGAGGATAGAATGTCAGAGCCAGCATGCCAGTTACAGCCATACAGTCTGTATCATAGCGATAAAAAGTGGTTTGTGCGAGTATCAAACTGTGAGATAGTGACACCATCTGGAGGAGAAAGGACCTACTGTGTGTGTGTGTGATTCCTGTGCCAACTGCCTGAGGTCAATAAAAAGTAGCTTTACCTTCCTGTGGGATTTCACTTGACTATATTTTTGTCCTCACACGACTGTGACCTAGTTGAACTTGAGTTTGAGGATAACCACTGAAAACAAAAGAGAGGACTGTGAGATGAAGAACTCTGAAAAGATGACACAAAAAAGGCACAGGAGAACAGGGGTTGATTTCCTCTGTGAAGCCTTTAACTAAGGTGATGCCTTCTGAAAAGTTGACATTTTTGTGAGGAGTAGTTAGCTAATGCTTACTGAAAGTAAAACTGATTCATCTTTGAGTTACAAAAGCACCAGGTCTGTGTTGATGAAAGAGTTCATACAGTGCAGACATGAAGTGCCTGCTTCAACATTCACAACCAAACAACATCAACAGTGACACATGACAGGACACAGCAGGAAATATTACCCCGTACAGCAGAAAAGAGGGTTAGCAAAGTGGTAATAGCTGAGCTGTCAGGAAATCAGAATTATATTTTTTTATTTAAGAATACTACTTCATACAACGGAAACTTTTCTCCCAAAAAAGGCATAAAAGCACAGGATGCTTTTTGCAGTAAAAGATAAATAAGACTTGTGTCTGAAGTAAAAGTCCTGCTGCAGCCCAATATGAAGCTTAACAGAAGGAAAATTACAGCTGAGCGATATGGACAAAACTTCATATCTTGATCATTTTAGCTGAATGATAATATTTAATCTATATCTCTCTATAAAAAAGTATGAGGCCCAAAGCAACAATTGTTGTGATGCAGAGGACTGCAAAGACTCTAGATCTGGGGCTGTAGCTCACCATTTTACATCATATTGTACTTTATTTTGTTTATGTACTCGATGGAAAGATTTGTCATGCTTGAACTTTTTTGCCACCTGTTTTGGCATTCTCAGCTAAAACATCCTTCTACACAGAGATCTACTATTGTTCACCAGCCAGCCTCATTTTTGTGCCACAGCAACTAATATCAACGATTCTGTATTAACTTATATCCAGTTTGGAAGATGATCTGTATTTTTCAGAAACTCAGTATATCTTCCTGCCTTACAGTGAATCATCAAAATCTTAAGGTATTTTTAAGCACATACAGGCGCATCACTCTGAGATATGATAATAATGGGCACATTTATCAGTTCTGCAGTCATACAGTACCTTCTTATGCAGGAGCATTTGTCTTTATTTGATGGAAGAATGGATCGAGCATGAAACAAATAGCATGTAGAGGAAGTCACAGGTTGGACTTTGCTGCTGCCATATTGGGGTGCAACCTATCTGCCAAGCTGTCTCGACCCCATTAATGCACTATTTTTTTTTAACCCATCTAATGCTAAGTGTTTACACATGGGAGTGAGGACTTAAGAGTAAGCAGCACTAAGTAACATTGATCCCACTACTCCTGAACATACCCTAATCCCCTCTCCATCTCTTTTTTTCACAAATTTTTCCACATTTCTTTTTCTTTAAGGTCCATAATTCAATGTTCAGCTTCTCTCTGTTGAATCAGCAATCAGCAATTTGCAAATTCTGCCACCATAAAAAACCAGTAAAACCATGTTTTACTGTACCTTATAAACCAACCTTGATGGACACTTCTCGCCATCAGTGACCCCTCCCTCTCTCCCTGTGTCCTCTGCCTGGACCTCCCCGGCTGAGTGTTGCATAACCAGCAGCGTTGTTTACCTGAAGGGTTTAAAGGCTTAGGACATAATAAAGTGCAACACACAGACACTTGTGCACATACACACACATGCGCACACACAAGATAACTCTAACAGCCACCATCTGACATCAAACCAAGTGGGGCTTGATACACTAAATCCTTCTTACCCTGCAATTTGATAGCCCCTCTTTAAGCTCTGCCTTGACACATCTGTCAATTTAATGATGCTGCTGCCGGATGGTCAGTTGTGTCTTAACATGGCAGCTGAGCATGTTGGGTCTACAGACAGTTAATTCAAGAAGTCACCTTGTTTTTCTTCGATCAAATGATAAGTTCTCAAGTATAAACTGTAGATTGTTCTCGGGGCTCTCCAAAATGTCCATGTCTTCAGTGATTCAGTAACCACAAGGAGAACTGTAGTTTCAGTCTGCACACACAGGTGGCTCCAGAGTTTCGCTTTACTCATCTCTTCTGAACACCTGCCAGTATTTCTCTTTCGAAGGACACTCACCTGACCAACAAGCAACCAGTGGACGAACAGAGGACTGCAGCAGCGAGCGAGCTCCTGTGTTTTATAAAAAGTTCAGGATTAGCCTGATCTGGTTAAGTGATTAGTGCCCACTTCACATGCTTGTAGACGGACAGATTATTGGGCAGCCAAGACAAAGGTAGACAGCAGAGGTTCAGGCTGAGGGGTAAAGGCTAGGGCAGGGATGGGTCTGGCTCTGTGATGTGGGTTTTGACAAAGCTAGAATTAAGCTCTGTCTGACTCATGATTGTTTATTTTCGGGGCATTTCCACTACACGGTATCTAATTTACTCTGCTTGGCTTAACTCCATTATTCACAGTTTTTCATATCACCTCTAGTGAGGCTCCAAATCTGACATGGAGACACTGCTGACCCCTGAATGGTCAGGTTATCTCCATGGGACGGTGGTATCCAAAATGAAATTAATGCCATTACTGCTGCTGTTGGCTTTGTTCTGCGGACTGCCGAACTTCTCTCTGCTTCGTTTTTTAGCTGCTTGCGACCATAACTCAGCCACAGACTGATGGCCAGCTGTGCTATCGCCTTAATTTCCCCCTTTTTTTATTTGAGAATATCAGGGTTGCTCCATACAGCCACATGTTGATGACCCTGCCTTTGTAAAAATGGTACTCTCAAAGTATATACTGCAATGAAAAATGAAGCTAGTTATACCCAAACCGTGACAATGCAAGCTGAGTTGAACTGATATCACAAATGGAAAAGCACCATTGTCTGTTAGGCTGACCAAGAGTTATTTTCAGGCAGCAATTTTAACATGGAGGCTGCTGAATATTGGACCAGAATGCCCCCTACTGTAGCCAAGTGGGTGGCATCATTCCAGTTTTATCCAATGTATTTTTTAGACTATGCTGCGGGTGTGCTGTAGAAAATCTACCAGGTACCCTACTGAGACTGTCTCAAAAAGCCCCCCAAGTCCCAACAATGCTGATATTAAAAATTTAATTTTGACAGCAGAAACACCTTAGTTTGGCAGCATGTTTAAAAATGGATTTCAGTCTGAATGGTTAATGTCGTTATTGTTACCAACAGTGTTTAAAAATGTAGTAGTCAGGGTTGTGCATAGTCCAAGGCCTGGCAAATATGACTAACAGGTGAAAGTGTGGCAAGCCTCAGTTTAACCCCTTTGAAGGTTACCAGCTGGACCTAAAGTTAGTCTGAGACTGCATTTGCAACAATTTGCCTGACATGATATGGCGTCAAAATTCAGCTTCAGACATCAAATATTGGCAACACTGAGGCTGCATCCATGTTTTAGACAGTCCAGTTTTTTGCCATTATTTATGCTTTAATTAGAGGGACCAACATTTAAGCTACTTATTTAATTAATGGTTAATTTAAATAATCTATAAATGTGTTCAATTCTGTGTTTGAATGTCCTACAGTTTGGGAGGGGGCAGCCATGGTCTTAATGTGTAAAGAAAATTACAAATCTATATAAATATTTATATTTAGAAAGTCTGTGAAAGCATTTAACCATAATGTAAAAGGTAAAGCTAGAGTTCAGAAATTGTAGATTGTTAATTAAGACGTCTGAGAGGACTTACATTTTTTGTCCAAGTTAAGCCACTGTGCAGCTGACAACAATTAAGAAGCAAAGGTGGCCTGCTATAAATTTCATAAACCAGACGTGCCCCAAGAACACAAACCTACAGCAAGGTGTTTCATCAGCCAAATTGTTAAAAATGTAAAATACTGCCGTATCACGTAATATTAACTAATATTTTTTTTTTTAATTCTGGATCCACATTCGGATTCAGATCACTAAAATCTTTTGAGTTCTCCCAAGAGACATGATCGGCACTTCCTGAAAATGTCGTCAAAGTCTGTTGAAAACTTTTGGGGTTATTATTGAAAACGTGTAAAATCTTACAATGTTAAAAAATCCTCAAAATAAATTAACAAATGAATCTGCATCTTTCCTATGTTTGTTTATTTGTCTGTTTGTTACCAAGATTATGTAAAACTACTGAATGGATTTTGCTGAAATTTTCAGGAGATGTTGGGAATGGCCCAACTAAAAAAATGATTAAATTTCGTGGTGATCCAGATAACTGCCATTTGCTCAATAGCTGTCTAACTGATAATGATATCACATGTTACTGAGTGCTAGGTGGGGGTTTTCAGGGTCAAAGAATCATATTATGATCGTAACTTTATCATGGAGCCATTGTTTATAGATGTAACAGCAATATATGAGATTCCTTGGTGGAGGTTTGTGCTCTCCGAGTGCTTTCTAATTTTATTTAGATCACCACCAAAACCAAATAACTTCTTTTTTTGGTACCTTACCAGTTGAGGTTTTCTGCTTCCAAACAAACAAACAAAACAATAGAAAAACATCCACAAAAACACGACCTCCATGGTGGAGGTAAAAAGTATCAAGATACCTTTAGTCCTGAATTTCAGGACTGGTCATAATAGTTTCTTTTTCTTTGCTTTGAATGACTGAGGTGAATAAACCCCATGTCGTCATTTTTAACATGATGGTTTCATCCTGTCTCTTACAAAACTGACTGGCATTTGTTGGTCTTTTTTGACATTTTAACGATGAATCATCAGTCAGGTTATTGGAAAAAAAATCAAAGGCAGATAGCGAGGAATCCATAGGTTTACAAGCGTTACCTTGTCATAATATAATGGTGTTGTTCTGGCCTCTTTACATTAAAGCTCTCGTAAAGATAGCTGTGATTGCATTGCTCATCAGCCGTGTCCATTTAAACACACTATACTGTCGTGCAGGTGCTGTGTTATGTGCTCCCATGGCTCTCTGGATCGATTGACCATCTACACCTCTGGCACCCTGGAGGTCAATGAGGAGGCTGGGTTGTAAATGAACCTGCTCACTGAAGCAGCACCTGCAGTTCAAAATAGTGAACATTTATTGATTCAGAATGATATACTGCACAGCCTTTGCCTCTGCTCTCTCAGCCTAAAGCTGAAGAAGGTGCTCTACATTAAAAAAAAAAGGACTTTTCAGAGTTTTTCCAGCCTCCTTCATTTGTCTGATCTCTCCTGTTTGTCCTACATTTCTGTGAACATCCCTCCATCCATCCCTCTTCACTGATCTACTACTGTTTTCTGCTGTCTTTGCTCCGCCCACTTTGTGTGTGTGTTTTCAAACATGCACACGCATGTGTGCTTGTGTGCCCAGCGGGGATCAGAAGATCAGGGAGGCTGAGGAAAGAGAGTCGTGTGTATGTGTGTGTATTTTCGTGCACACAGGTCTGACGGTGGGAGGGTGAGTGCGCTTTGTGATGCATGGCTGATGTCGCTGACATCGTCGTCACTGGCCACTTTTTTACACACACACACACACACACACACAGTCACAGAAATAGCTGATCCTCACATTATCCACACGGCACAGGCAGCATTCCTGACTTCTGCACCTCACTAGCTGTGTCTCTGTACCTTGGAACCCCATTACTGGAGCTCCCCAGGGACCACTACCAGGACCCCCTCCCTTCCACCCCCTTTTTTAGCCCCGCTCCTCATAATGGAGCAGAGGGGAGGCTCTCGGCGGAAGGGTGAGTTTTTGTTAATTGATTACCTACTAGTATAGCTGTTTCAGAGTTCATGCCCTGGCTATTTTTCATTATTTCTTTAGTTTCTTTGGTTTTTCTCTTTATTAATCTTTGGTTTATTAGGAGGCTTGTTTTACTGAAGAGCTGTCAGAGGCACACCTGGATTAAGGTTTGCTGTCTTGTGTAATGATTCTCTGCAAGATTAATTGTTCAACTGAGGAAAAATCAGTTAAAAGCCTTTTTGGTTGCATCCCACAACTAGATTTTCTTGTTCAAAGATGATAAGATAGTATTAAAAGCAAGGTTTTGTGGTGATTTGAGGACAGAGATTCAAAGAGGCCAGAGCTGTGATGAATTTAAATGTATGCTTTCTATATATTGAAAGTGAGCGAAGCATGAATGTAAAGCTGACAATAAGTGATTAGAAAGGTACCTTAAAAATACTTGCATGTGTGGTTTTGGTAAATGATTAGAAAGTTTGAGGTGAAAACGCAAGTCTTTCTTACCTTTTCTTTTAAATGCTGTTTCAGCTTATATTCAAGCTGTCAGTTGTTACTGTTTATGCTCACCTTAAGCTAAAGGAGATAATTTTTGGCTTGTACTTTCTCTCCTGCACCCTCCCTCTTTTTTTTTTTTTTCTTGGTACAATGAGCCATGGCTAACTCCGGCAGTGCTAGGCAGCTTACAGCGTCGTCACAGAGTGCAGCTTAGTGGTTATAAATAGGATGCATGGTCATTTATTACCACAGTGACCACAGAGGCTGAGCCGAAACCATTAGCACATCCCCAATGTACCTGTACCTGCGGGTGATTCTGAACCAATCAGAGAGCAGAGTGCTGACGAGGTCTGACTTTAGCCTACGCAGCTTCTGGAGCTGCAGAAGTAAACGCAGACACAGAGAACTTAGAAAAAGACAGATTGGGAAGAAAGTCGGTTAAGAATGTGAAAGTCTAGTCTTTTATTGACGTCAAGCTGCAGACAGACATCTGTCCTGATGATTTATTTTTACAGTGCAGAGGCACAGTGGTGGGGTCAGGGAATCCCACTCCCTTATGTAACACACTGACTGTGATGTAAATGACTGCTCTTAAACTATCAGATGATGGGCAGTCAAACATGTGTCAGCAGTGAGGATTTTAACAGCCATCTGCACAGCTAGCTGCTCTGTCCTTCAGTGACACCAGGACTTTATAAATCTATTTGCTTAAATCTTTAAAGGTAATAAAAGAGGAAGAATTTGTTTTATTTATCTGTGCAAATGCTGTAGCTCCCTTAGGAAGTAAACTCTTTCAATGATTATTGTATCAAAGCAAGATAAGTGAATTATGATTATATTGAATTATGTTTTCTCTTGATACTGAAACTGATCAATAAATTGAAGACATTGAATTAAAGACAGAAGAAGATTCTCTTTCTAAGTGCAGCTGGAGTTGTAACAAACCTGTCTAATCATTTTTATTAATTGAATAAAATAATCAGATAGCTCTTACTCCTAAGTGTTTCTCAAAGACTTATCGTGAACTGAAAATAACTGGCAATGCAAGTTCATGAGTGAAGGGGCTGTGATATTTTGCTAAGACCTCAAGCAGTCAAAGGCAGAGTGCTAAGGTAAATTGATACATGGTGGTCAGTGACACAAGATACATTAAAGCCATCAGGGCTGGGAATTGAGATCTAATTCTGCTTATAAATTGATTCCAATCAGTGTGAGGTATTAATATTTTCATTTCTGCAGAACTATTCCCTCAACATTTCCTTACATTTGTCCCATGTGCCTTTTAAAATGATGTAAGGCTCTCATGAGAGGCAGACAGCACATTCAACAACAAATAAGGCAGACATAGGAGGTCTAAAATGTGCCTTAATTTGTTCTATGTGATGCTGAAAGTGCAACATCCAGTGTTGGGATTTCAAGCACGAATGAAACACTGGCAACATGCTGGACCATTTGTCGATGCAGCACTGTATCAGATGTCAGGAGTGCCCTGTGTTTGGTAACCTGACACGCCAGATAGACAGTACATATACAGTATAAAGGATAAAGCCCATAGAAAATAATTGGGATTGGCAGAACCTTTCAAAAACATGACAGAAAGGCGATTGAATATTTGTTTTGTTAGTTTCATCCATTGAGAGCCATTCAGATGTTGTAGAAGGCAGGCACTGCTGCTGAGGAGTAAAGTACATATTGGAGCCAACACCTTCTTGCCAAAACCCATCAGAAAAGAGCAAAAATATCTTTGCAATGTCAAAAGTTTTCAGTGTCAAACTTTGTCCTTATTTGATGAACAAATGTTGTTACATTCTAAATTAAAAACACAACTATAGCAAGTTTAGCAGGCAGCATCTATGCTGATCTCTTAAGGAGCAGCCACAGTTTACAGGCCTGCTGTTTCCTTTGGCTGACATCATGCTCATAGCCTCCACTACTTCCTCCCATGAGGACAATGCCCCTGCAGACCGAGCTCATAGTTGCATGTGTTCGATGATGATTCAGAAAATCTTTGCAGTCGTGTTTCTTCTTAGCAGAAGATCCGTAACAGTTAATAAAAAAAATAATCAAAAGGTAGTGATCTCAATGTTATCTCATCACTTCCCATCCTTAAAGAATACCTTTCAAAAGCTACATATAGGGGTCAAAGTCTCTGAATGGAAACATGCATGCTTATCTTGCATGTTTTAGCTTTGGCACCCTCTGACCTCTTTTCAATATTGATGTGGTCGAGTTGACACAAGTTCCCTAAATTAATCTTCTTTAACACTTTTTATTTTCTGGGCCCCCTTTTAAATGTAAAACAGTTTCTAAAAAGAGACTGAACCGTGTCAACCAGAACTGAATTTTCCCCAAGTGAAATGAAATCTCTCAGCTGGAGGGTTCAAACTCAGTGTCTCCTTTGGCATGATACTTACCCCTGACTGTTCCCACTGCTGCATCAGTGGCCTTCAAGTGTGTATGGACAGGATTAATCAGAACTGTTGGAGAAGAGTCTGCTGTCGGTCTGTGAATGTGGTGTTAAGGGTGAACCGTGGTGTAAAAGTACTTGAAGTTGTCAGACAATTTAAGTGTACAAAACAAGCCCATGCCCATTGAGCATTCAAGTCCATTCAACCTTGCTAGTAGTCTTGTATTTCATTTGTCATCTTTAATCTGGGAGCTTGATTGACCTGAAAATGCATATTTTCAGTCTGAGAGAGACAAGTCACAAGGCTCTTTCTTAAGAAATAGAAACAAAACTTATTAAAAAACTGAAGTAGTCAAAAGCTGTCTTGTCTGCAGCTGAAGATGTTGTAATAGTTCCTAATATTGGAATCTAATAATAATCCCCTTGACAAAATGAAAGAATAGTCACTCTGTAGCATTTGAGCCTGGAGAGAAAAAACATCTTGTCATCTAACTATGGTTCAATCACTCTGAATGTTCTTATGAATCTGCCATGTACTGACTGGGCATTGCTTTGTATACAGTGACAAACAAAATAAAAGTGCAGATTGAAAAATACTCTAACTCACTTTCTTTTTAACTAGAGGCTGTCACAATGTCAGTTAAGTTGACCGAAGAGCCATAAAATAATACTTTAAATATCTTGGACAGACTACAATTGGAAATTACTGCATATAACGAATGATGAGGCTGGTAAAAGGAGGGCTGACACTAAAGACAGCAAACAAAGACTGTATTTGCTGTTATACTTTTGTTTGTCTGTCCAAACATTATGATAAATGATATGTTGGCTTGATGATAAATGTTAGCAGTCATTCACCAAGGTGCTTCTGCTGTTTCCCTCCAACTTTTCTCTTTTTTCAGTCTGGTGGAGCTCCTCTACAACACGTCATGAAGGCAGGGATGTTGTTTTCAGAACCTGAAAAAGTTTTTCTCTGCCTTGCTGCTCTCAAGGCAACAACTGTGGTGTATTTACATCCCAGATAGTTGCACATGCAGAGCTCCCTGTGCTCCCCATGTGCCTGACGTAAGGGAACACATCGGAGGATGCAGGACAGAAATTCAATTTGTTATATCATGAGGTGTCCCAGACTGGCGTTTTGTTTTAGGTCACAATGACACACTGCATGAGACAATATGAGAGAAATTTCATGGCTAATGGGTGCTGAAACCCTATGACTGTTAGGTCATAAGTCTTGTACTGTAGTCTGATACCAACATTAGGATTTGCTCTTATCAAAGCACATTTTCTACGTTACACGAGTCACCAAATGCAAATATGTCATTTGTGAGAAGAGTTCTACCAGATTGACGTTCTGAATTATTGGAGAAGTGAATCTGTTGTTCTTTAGGAAAGAAGGAGATTGAATCTGCCTAAGTTAGAATATTGTCAGTGTCACTTTGATACTGTATTTCCTCTGGCAATGTCATGTTCAGAAGGGTCAGCTAATGCACTACAGCACAGGGAGACTCTGCTCACCACCTGCTCAAGTGGAGCATGAACACACAAAGTCACACATGCACCTTCAAAACACCTGCATTCATTTATCACCAATAACACAAGAGGATTCATCCTTCTCTTTGTTCCCTCTTTATTATACGCAGACGCTCAGGTCAGCAGGAAATCATATTTCGTAAGATTAGACAAGATGAAGTAAAAAGGTCAGAAATAAAAGCCAAATTATCTCTTTATTCAAACTTTTTCCAACCACCTTCTGAAACTGACTGTAAAGGTCTAAAAGGTTCTGGTTATTAGTAAGGATGCACAGATTGATCTGTTTAACATGAAAATCAAGCAATATCTGCCTTTTTCAAACACTGACCACTGATAAATGGCTGCAGGATTAGCATGTATCAGATGAGGATGTTTATTTGTTGTCTACGTGCAAAAGTCAAGACACACAAATGTTGATTTAGAGAACCAATTTCTATTTAGATCAAGGAAATGGACAAACTCTGGTCTATTTTATGAGAAAATATCAGAACTTAGGAGGAATTATGCCAAAAGAATTAAATCAGAAAATCATCAGCTTTGGCTATTGTTTCTGTGAACATCAGTACCAGCATTTACCCTGGTTGCCACATTTGGTGCATCATTAACTATAAATGATCATTTAATCTGAGTATTCAGCCTCATTCACAGCCTCTTCGTAAAGATAGGAGTATTAATATCAAGTATAAAGGTGTCAATAATTTTATAAGTACTCTTTTGTTTTCGATGACTCCCCTAAAATATCAATACCAAATGAATACTCAAACAAAATGTATATCTTTGCCCTTCTCCAGATGGTTTCTCTCTCTCTGCATGCCAAGAGAGCACCTATTTTTGTGTCATGTCCAAATGACTGTGGAGACCTATCAGTCATGTCAAGCATTACTGAGCTGCACACACAAGCAAACACACAGTAACACAGCACAGATTTGTAATTAAATAAAGAAGGAATGATAGAAAGAAAACACAATGTCATGCATTGCTACCTACAAAATATTCTAAAGTCAGTTTGTAAACAACTTAGATTTGATTTTATTTAGTTTTAAAAGATTTATAAGTCAGTGCAACTTAGGCAGATGTAGTTGTTTCATTTGTATCTGTATTTCTGGATAGTTATCAATTCATTCACATTTTTAATGTGAATGCCAAAACTTCTACATTTATTTCCTTTGGACGTAAAACTAAACTCACTTCATGATCTGATGATTTAGATTTTAGGCTGCATGTTTCCTTTATGTGCTTTTGGACAATAAAAAATATCAAATTCAAAAACTTTGCTGAACGAAGTACAGCAAAAAGTATTGGTATTGTATCTTTTTGAAAAAGTCTGGTATTACCCATCACTACCTCCTAGCCCCCATCAAAAAGCATCAAAAAGACACTGCATAACTCAAATCATGCACGTGTATTTGTCTGATATACAGTCAAAAATATATAATTCAACCCATCTTAAGCCAAATACACCCAAAAAAGTTCACATAAAACATTAACTCCAATACATAAAAAAATAAAATAAGACATGCATTGTTTGCAATAAGTAAAACAAAAAAAAACTACTAGTGGGGAAAATTTTACTTGTTCTGATGGACTGAGATGTAAACTGATCAAGATGGTGAATCTTATTTAAGACAATAAACACATTTGCCTTCCTGGTTGACAGTTCAGTACTCATCATTAGTGCGTAGACCTTATTTTTGCTTTCATGTGCAGAAATTAGATGTTAATTATTTTTAAATAGTCAGGCAAATACACCTGCATTGATGTGAGTTTTTTCAAGCTGTGCAGTACAGCACTAGATCTCTTTGTTTTTTTTAAGGACAAGGCATCTACACATAATTACTCTGCATCTAAAACCCCATGGATAAAGATGTGGAGGTAATTGTAACCTGGGACAGACTGAGCTAGATAAGGTCGCAGCTAAATCTCAGCCTCCTGACTTCCTGTGTTGGCAGATCATTTGGCTCTTGGTAGAAACAAACAGATTAAGAGAGAAGTGTCACTCTGAAGATGTTTGTGATCCCTGCTGTAGCGATTACCCTGTTTTGTATACAATGACGAGGGAAAACATGCAGATAGGTCAAAATGAGCAGGCTTGTGGTCTCTTTGACTGAATCATGATTCTGAAGATGAGCTCAGACCAAAAGCACATTAATTTTGATGTTCATTATTACTCATATCATCTGGTGCTGATTTGCTATGACAGTGACTCACCTTGAAAATGGAATAATCGTCTTATTTGCAGATTTGCTGTGATGCATCTGAAATGTCAGTCAGGAATGTGTAATGAACAGAAATTCTGCTGGTGGTCTTGTGTTTGTGTCTTTGAGACCGGTGTAGGGAGGCCAGGTCAAGGTCTGGCCTGTGGCCCCATATCTGTATGTTATTCCCCACTCTCTCATTCTCCACAGTTAACTTCCTAAACAATGGAGGCATAAATGTCCCAAATCAACCTTAAATAAAACAAATTAGATGAAAAAGCATCCTAACATTAACCTTTGACCTCCTCTTGAAAGACCTGAAAAGCATGCATTTTCATTTCTTAGAATTCATCAACATGAGTACTGCTTTTTCAAATATTAAACTCTCGTAGCACCTTGGCCACAAAACCCTTTTTGAGTTGGTAGGTCTGCAAACTATGAGAAAACAACATGCAGTGTGTAATAGGTTGGTGAATATTTGGATAAAGTAAAGAGAGATAGTATTGAAGAGCTTGAACTAGGTATGTGCCGTATGTGTGTGCTGCCTGCCAGTATATTATTTCATATATTATATATATTATATCAAATATTTTATTTGATATTATAATTAGCGTTTCAAATTTTCGCCTTCTATATGCACAAGAGGCATCAGCAAATCAGCTCACCAATCGAGGTGCAGTAGTTACAGATTTTTCTGCATCCTCTTGATGTTGATATCTAATACTCCTGTGCTGTGGGCTGATGGTTGTGATGCACTACCTCCATGATATTCACCACTGTGCCATGGCACACCACAGATTGTCAAGTGTGCCAATGAAAATCATCTAGTATTACATTAGGGATAAAGACGACATCAAAATTAAATACACTCCTAGGCCGGTAGGTGTCAGTAAGTAGTGCAATATTGACCTGTCAATTTGAAGAATTAGTGTTGCATGCAAAAGGTGGCAGAGTCGGTTTGATGCAACAATGGATACAAATTTTAAAACAAAAAATGCAGACATGGAGCGAAGCCTTGGACAAAATTCTGGTCTAGATGAGGAGACAAGTATGAGTGATGGTCCAAAGAAAGCAAAAACAATGACTGTGAAGCAATGCAACCAGGGATCCAACTTCACCAGCTCTGCTGTCCTTGGTGTGTGGGGAAAAGCTATCAAATAGCGCAGTGGTACCAAGTAAGCGTGCACCTTCCCCAAACAAATCTTCAAAACAAAAATTAGTAAATATGTACTGTCATATTTTGTAACGTTTTTAGTTATTAGATGTTTTTTTCTGTAAAATGTGCTGTGGGTCAGAAAAGTTTGAAAACACTGTACTACCTCATTAGCAAAACAACTCTTTGGCATTGGCAAATAAGCTTTAGCAAACTTTTCATTCTCTGAAACCACGTACTCAGCTCTGCAGCTCATCCCACAAATGCATGTTCCCCACGAATGTGGCACCATTTAAAAGGGAAATAAACAGGTTTACAGCAGTGTGAGATTCATTGCCAAGAAGGATTGTTACAACAAAGACATGATCTACCAAACACAAATTTCCTTTCTTTTTGTGCTACCTTTAGTTGCTAGCATTTAAATGATTTTACACAACAGATAAACATTTGTTCCTGTCAATGAATTTGAACTGATGTTACACTGATGCATTGCTGCATGAAAACAGACTAATAAGCCTCCATTTAAGTTCATTTACCAGCTTTACTGAACACACACACTCACACTCCTCTAATCGCTCATCTTGATGTAACTCTCCTCTGCTCTCATTCTCTTCTGTTGAGCAGGTGTGTTTTTTCCAACATTCACATCATTTGCTCTGATGAACAAGTTTGTGTGTATGGTGCAATTTCAGCATTCTTGAGCCGAGACCAGAAAAGCTGATCTTAGGAGTTTGTGCAATGCAGTATGGGTAATAACGTCAAAGAGCAGCCTCTCATTTCAGCAGTTTGTGGTCAGGCATCATATTGAGCTGTTTTATTCTCAGAGGGCCAAGCTAACAGGGCCGTAGAAATTGTTTTACAATGCATGATATTCACCTTTACACCTCAATCTAAATACATTGATAGATTTCACATAATTTCTGTGATTGAATTATTTTCACTTTGTGGCAAAGTCCAAGCAAGAAAATGATGATTTTAGTTGAAGGTCACTCCTCTGACACCTTGGCTTTCCCCTTGAGAAAATGCTCAGTTATTTATAATGCCCTGTTCGTCAGAGAGTAAATGTGAATTTCCAGGGAAGAGAGTAAATTAGCTCAATTAGACATGTGTACCCTGCACAGAGGCTAACATCTGCTAACTGGGCCACAGTCGCGTCACTGTTACTGTACATGAATGTGGAGCATGTCCCACAGGACGGCTCTCTGCAGCACACACTCACGCACATACACACTTATTGACCTCTACCATCAGGGTGATCTGTGGAATATATGGACATTGGTCATTGTCCTATGTTAATGCATCACTTGATGCTCTCTCATCATGTCCTTTCCTCTTAAGTACATAATCTTCAGCTATGATAACAGTCATTCCAGTACTTTTGCTCACTCTGGAGGGCTCATGGCATCTGGCACCTTTGCCTACTTTGGATGTTGATGTGTGAGTGCAACTTGAGGTCAGCGAGGGATTTGATAACATGGAAGTTGGGGCTAAATTTGTTGCCACACATCTGTCACTTTTGGTATTTGAGCTTAAAAAGGATGATGAGATTGTACATTTCAGTGACTGTTAGACAGCGACTATGAAGCAATGTCATTTTCTCACTGATGAAGATAAAATCATGATGAATGTGAGAAAAACATTAAGGCAATCGTAGCATTATAAACATCTCAGATTTCCTGATGCTGCTGCGGTTTTTGTTGTTAAAACTGTCTGTTTTGTGTTTTGTAGAGAACTGCATTCCTGCTTAGAAGCTGCTGTTCTCACTGTTTGTGCTTGCTGTCTAAAGCAAACAGAAACAAATGTCAAGTAAAGCCTTGCACACAATAAGATTAATACATCTTAAAAAGTTAGGATAGTGAACACCCACTTATCATACAGATGGAGCCACTTCAATTTTCCCCACTTTGCTTGATAGAGTCTCAGCTGGACTGTGGTGGGTCCATAATGAGGCTTGCCCACCCTAATGGATGTGATGAGATCCCCTGCGTAGCTACTTTAATAAGGGCAAAGACTGAAGCCCACAGTGTGTGTTCTTGTGAGGAAAGCTCCATTGGTACAACCTGCAATAACACGAATGGGGATGTTTTTGGTGGAATTTCTGCACACTCCCAGGAAGTGGGGGATAACTCCCAGTGGCTGGACATTCACTGGTGTTTGGCAAGAACTCAGCTGGCAGGGGAAAACTGATGTGGTTGCATCAGTACATAAAAGCTCTTTCCTTTTGCTGCCTTTCCTGCCAGAGGCCCATTTGCCAAATGTCCTTCCCTGCCCCTTCTCCCCATTTCTGCATCCTCCCACTGTCTGTTCACTTTCAATAATGGCTAGAATCTTCCCCAAAAAGCTTTTTTTTTTTTTTTATAAAATTGGAAATGTGAAAGACCAAACATAATGACATATAAAAGTAGATGTAACATTTTTGTTCTTATAAAGTTAGACATGATGACCATCACACACTAACAGATTAATTGAACAACAACCAGTCTTCTCTGTCAAAGCTCATAATTTTAGGGGGCTTTTCAACTACATTTGCTACTTTTTTTTATTATTTACTGTCATTTTTGTCCTGTCTTGTTTTTGCTACGTGTTTTATTTTAACCTAAATTCTCAGGGAAATACACTGACTGATGGTCATACTAATTTCGTTGTATTTAGATACAATGACAATCAAGTGATTCTGATTCTGATTCTGATACATGGTATCAGCTAGACTCAGCTTGACTTTACTCAGTGGTTGTGGGTTTCTGTTGGGGATCATGTCTAATCTTTGGTGCAGTTTTTCGAATCACATTTAGCAGGGTTCCAGCTGAGACTAAATGTGTTGTGGAGAACCTTTTGTCCTCTGAATGGTCAGAGTATCTCCATGATTCAGGGGTATCTGACAAGGAAATGAAACGTCTCCTGTCAGCTCTGTAAAGCTGCATGACTTCGCAAATTTTCATCTGCTTGAACAGTTTTTTTGTTTTGCTGCCTGGAATAAAATTATTCAACTGACAATAACAACAATCCAGCTATTTTCTCCTCTGTGGTTATGAGGATGCCACGGTAGTTTTGAACTCTTTCGACCTACAACCTTAAAGAGGTATGGACTAAGTCTATACTGTGATGGAAAACATAGCTGGTAGTATCCAAACAGTGCAGGGTCAAGTCGAGGTGAGCTGTTACCACAAATGGAAAAGCACCATTACATTAAATTTGACTTATCATTAAAAAAGCTAAATGTGGCCGTTTGTTTGTTCCCTGGTCCATCTGTTGTGGTACCTCTGCTCTCTTTGTAAATTTTATCGTTGTATTCTGTATAAAGCATGCTTTATAAACTCCTGTGTTGTTGCCACAAATCAACAAGTTGCTCTTCTAGTTCTGATGTCTAACTTTCTGCTTCTTTTGCTTTGCTTTGGTTGTGTATGGAATAGGTTTTTAAACTTGAGCTTATAAAGCACTTTTCAAGTCTTCTGACTTTTCTAAGAGCTTCAACACTGCAGCTCACACAACATTAGGGCTGCAGCTATCGATTCTTTTTGTAATCGAGTACTCTATCGAGTATTCTGGCGATTAATCGGATAACGGGTACATTGCGCTCACTGCAGTTTTTCAGTTGAATCACTTTGGCTAACTTAAAAAGTATAAGCAACACACAAAACAGAAAATAAGCCAGGTCTCTTGAATTAATAACTTGTTTTTCTGTTTTTGAACATGTTGAGAATAAATAGAATCCCAAAATCAAAATACATATTTTTCTATTGGAAAAAAGTAGTTCCTTCATGAAACTGCTCACAAGGTCTGCAAGTTATTTTGAGCAACCAGGTCCTGATTTTTAGAATGACACACTGGTTTTATCTTTTTCACATGTATTTTTGGTGCTTTGAGCATCACTGGACTTTTGCCATTTAGTCCAATTATTCCAGAGGGAAGGCAGACATCTCTACAGCTAATATTACAAAAATGTACAACTCATACATACAGCAAAAACCTAAATGGAAAACGGGCCCTTTTGGTTATAATGATAACTGTCTGTAGTGAGCACAAAACTAGTTACAACAAATCAAATGATATTGATATTTACTTCTGTGCAATGGTGAAAAAAAATTGAACTTTTAAATGTGTTTTGTTTACATTGCTCTTGCAGTTTTATTTTTGTTTTGGGTCATGTCCTGCTTTTTTTCAGTACTTTTTAAAGTTTGGTTATTTTTATTTTATTTGTTTTTTTTTTTCATGCTTATCTTTTTTGCTATATTATTGCCTTTACTGCTCTAACAATGCTAATTACCATATTAAGGACCTTATTTATTTTATTTTATTACTGGGCCAAAAAATCATACTTAGATACTAAGATAATTCAACTAGCTAATGTACATTTATTTATTTTATGAAAATATGCCCTACATGATCCTTTAGTCACTGTCAGTGTGTCCTGTTCTATTCAGTGCAATCAAATTAAAGGAAAGTTATTGGATGTGACAAGTATGTGAACAAAACACGCATAATTCAAGGCAAGTTGACTCCACATTGATATACGTTCTGAAGCAGCCTTTACACGGAGCCATAATCAAAGTCCGTTATTTACTAGACTTAATCTCAGTTACAGAGATTAACTACTCCTGTCAAAGTACACGGACCAAAGTATCGTGAGTGTAATGTTGTCGTTTTCCGGTCCGCGGACTTGACGCACAGACCGGATGTTTACTGCTGAGGTGCTGCAGCATTGACAACGTGCTATCATGCTAAGCTAACTCCGTTTGACAACAGACACACTGCACTGTGTTTTCTTTTCGCTTCAACATTTGGGATACTTCCTGCAGTTTCTTCCACAGACTCTCTTCTTTCTGCTCCTCTCTTTTCTCTTCCTGCATGACTTTACAATACGCGCCGCACGTTTACAGCCGCGTAGCAGCAGAAGCAGCACACGCGTTGCGCCACAGAAATGACCATCCGTGTCAAACACCATGCGCTGTATAGTGGTCCGGATTTAAACGAATCCCAGAAGCACATAATTTGCCCCGAGGAATTTTTGTAATCGAATTACCCGGATTATCCGAGGAATCGTTTCCGCCCTACACAACATTATACCATTTGCAAACTAGATACTAGACTGTGCTATTGGCACATGAGTGGTGGCAATTTGGAGTTCAGTTTCTTACCCAAGAGCACGTCAAATTATGGAAGCTGGAATCAGATCCTTGACCCTGATAGGACTTGCCACTAAGCCACTATCATTGTTGTGCTTCCTGCTCTAGTCAGCTGTATCCTAATTGTCTGTTTCTTCCACATTACAGTCCACAGAGTTTGTGCTCTAATGTCCTCTGTGTTCCCCCTGCACAGGGGGACTCTGGTCATTAATATTGAACATGCTTGGTGTATATGTCTTCAAGTCAGAGACAGGGGAGGGTATTTCCACTCTAAACACACGTCACACTACAGGAAATCAGGCAAATCCACATTTATATGTACAATTATTGGGTCTTTGTTGACTGTGGTAGGAAGAAGGAAAGAACTCAAATATTGCTGTCCAATTTAATCGAAGGGTCAAGGGTTTGATCCCAGCTCGAGCTGTCACATGTTGATATGCAAGTTGCTCTCACTGCTGCATTAGTAGTGTTTAAACAGGTATGAAATAATGTGGATGTGTGAGCAAATAATAAATAACTTTGCTAGAAACACAGAACCATCAGTGAGTAAATGTGAGAGAGAATGGGAGTGAATAAGTAGTAGGGCTGTCACTTTTTCCCGAAATCAAATTCAAAAGTTTTCAAGCCTTCAGGCTAACAACTGAATGTATTTGAATACAAGGTAATAGCCTGAATGAGTAGGTGTCACCTGTGCTGTTAAAGTGCCTTGAGTGGTCAGAGAGACAAGAAAAGGACCATAAAAGCACAAGTAAATATATATAAACCCAAGCCCATTAACTTTTTCATATGACAGAATCATTATGTAATGTCTGTCCAATTAAAAGAAAGACAAGTTGTGAAAGTTTTTCCCTGTGATCGGAAAGCTGAAGGTATTTTGATGTAGTGATACATCTTGCAACAAGAACTTTGTTAAGGGAAACTTAAATGAAAAATATGGTACCACTTGTCAAATTAATCATCCCATCAGAGCATTGGGACATACATTGGAAAAAAATCAATTAAATGACCAAGTACTGTCTGACATGTTGGATATGGTATATCTCTGGTTCAGCATGACTTTTTATTTCAAGTTAAGAATAAAGCAAAACTTCTTTTCTTTTTAGCCAAGAGTTACATATCCTGTATGTAAAAGAATTAAAATGCCAGAGAAGAACTCTTAAAGGACAATGATGGAAAATTGCATAAAAAAAAGTAAAAATGTGACCTAAAATATGAAGCTATATCATGTTAAGGCCAGCTGTCTTTCTTCATTACTGTGCCATGGAGTATTTGTCTAGTTGCAGGTGTAGTAAATCCACCCTGAGTGATTTCATTGATTCCCTCCACTTCCTGACGTGGTCTCTTTCTAAAAGCTGTACCTACACCTGATATGGAAACAGTCCTGCCAGTTTTAGCTTGCCCCCGGGTCTCAAAGAGGATTTAGCTGGTGTCATTTAAGACAATGATTACCTGTGGTGTGTAGCATCGTAGCGCTCTGAGTAGTGACTGACAGGTTTTATTCACTCTTCGCTGTGTCCTCACAGTACAGTCCATCATATGTAGATTAATGCCCTGTTATCCCCGCTTATTGAAACGCTCTGCATTCTTATAAAAGCTCAGATCTTCCACTCAGAGTGTGTTTTAAAGAGTGACACGGCACAAGGACATAGTGACTTTCTCTGTGATTACCTCCGAGCTAAGCCACGCTGGAAGCCTCTTATTCCCTCTGCAGCTGGATCTAGCTGTAAAAGTTACCATGAAATCCTCAACGTGGCTAAAGTTCACGGCTTCACAACACCACTGATTAATGAATGTCAGAGTCCTTTGACCAACAAAGGACTCTGACATTATCAAACAATAATATTGGTGTACAGTTTAATCTAGAATAATAAGAATTTATTGTAAAATTAATACTTCAGGTGTGACATGTTTACTGTTTTAGAGTCATTACATATAAAGGAAAACATATGAAGTCCATTTTTAATCTTGATGATTTTAGCTCATGAAAATTAAATATCCAGTATCTCATAACATCAGAATATTACAGTCAATCAATTCAAGGGTTTCTTTATCTTTTGATGGATGTCTTTAAAAAAGTATTTAAAAAAAAAAAATTAATATCTCACTCAGTACTTGGTCAGGGCTCCCGATTTACAAATTTCTGCATCAGTGCAGTTTGGTCTAGATGCACTCAGTTTGTAGCTCTACTGAGGTGCTTTGAAGCCAAGGTTGCTTGATCATGGCCTTCAGCTCATTTGCATTGCTGGCTCCGTCTCTCATCTTTCTCCTGACAATACAATATTGTCTCCTTTTCAGTGAAGGTTAGACCTCTTGGCCGGCCAATTGTGCCAATATTATGCAGGTATAGATTTGCCAAGAATATCTAAGGTTTTAGCTGTAATTTTAGAAGAATGAGATGTATCATAAAGGTTTACCTCCTCATCACTGAATGTCTAATTTTACAAATCAATTGTGTCATTTATTAAAGAACAAAATGTTGTTTTTCTTTTTTTGCATCTGTGTCCAACACAAATGGACTGTCATCATGAAAGGAGCAGGTCAATTTTAATTAATCGGAGGCTTTGAGCTCTTGACAAAAGTATCATTATTGATATCAGCAATAATGAGCCTGTTAATATCAGTATATCGGATATCTGCAAAAATCCAATATCGTGCAACCCATGTTTCAGTGTGGACAGGTGCCAAGTCCTGCTGGAAAAAAATGAACTCCATAAAGACTTTCTGCAAATTGAAGCATATAGTGCTTAAAATCTCCTGGAGTATGGCTGCTTTGACTAAGATGATAAAAAAGGAAGACCCTGCTAGTCCTCTTTTCTTGGGATGGGGGTTATTTTGTGCCAAGATGATGTGATTGTACCCTGTCCTGGTTACAGCTGGAGCAGTGTAAGTGTAGGCCTGCAGGGACCGGGGAGGGTGTATAACTGTGCTTATATTTTGTGCTCATATTTTGCACGTCATAATATGCCAGACAGTTCAATGAGAGATAGGTCTGGACTGCAGGCAGATCAGTCTGGTACCTGCACTCTTCTACTCTGAAGCCACGCCGTTGTGACACGAGCAGAATGTGTCTTCATTGTCTGGTAGAAATAAGCAGGAGCATCCCTGAAAAATACGTCACATGGATGGCTGCATATGTTGCTCCAAAATCTGTATGTGCCTTTCAGCATGAATTTTGCCTTTACAGATGTGCAAGTTACCCATGCCATGGGTGCTAACACACCCCCATTCCATTATCAATGCTGGCTTTTGACCTTTGCTCTGACAACAGTCTGGAAGGTCCTCTTCCTCTTCATACCAGAAGACACCACGTCCATGATTTCTAAAAACAATTTTAAATGTGAACTCAAACCACAGCAGACTTTTCCACTTTGCCTCAGTCCATCTAAGATGAGCTCGGGCCCAAAGAAGCTGGCGGTGTTTCTGGTTGTTTTTGATATTTGGGTTTGGCTTTGCATGGTAGAGTTTGACCTTGTAGATGTAGAGGTGAACTGTGTTAACAGACAATAGTTTTTTGAAGTGTTCCTGAGCCCACGTGGTGATATCCTTATGATGCTGTTTTTTGATGCAGTGCAGCCTGAGGGATCAAAGGTCACAGGCATGTGTGGAGATTACTATGGATTCTCTGAAAATTTTGATGATTTTATGGCCTGTCGATGATGAAATCCCTGAATTCCTAGCAATTGTACCTCAGAAATGTTGTTCTTAAACTGTTGGACTTTTTGCTCACACAGTTGTTCACAAAGTTGTGAACCTTGCTCTATCTTTCTTGAGAGTGACTGAGCCTTTCAGGGCTGCTCCCAATCATGACACTCACCTGTATTCAATTAACCTGTTCACCTGTGTAATGTTTCAATCAGGTGTTTTTTGAGCATTCATCAACTTCCCCAGTGTTTTGTTGCCCCATCTCATCTTTTTTGGAACATTTTCAAGCATCAAATTCAGAATGAGTGAATATTTGCACAAAACCCCCAAGTTTATCAGTCTTAACATTAAATATTTTGTCTTTGTAGTGTATTAAATCGAATGTAGGTCAAAAAGGTCACATCATTGAGTTCTGGATTTTTTTTTTTTTTTACATTTTGCACAACGTCTCAACATGATTAGGGTTGTATTTTGACTGACTGAACAATTTCAAGAGAATGCAAAAATCACAGTCACTCTTTATGTTGAAATAGCACAAACAAAGTTTCAGCCAACTGTTCTATAAGTTAAGCCATAAATCTGAAGTGCAATGATAACTAAATTTTACAAATCACATTTACATGTTTAGAGTAATAACACAATTTTATGCAGAGTTAAGGCGTATCCATTCCAATTTTTTTTTTTTTTTTTTTTTGTAGTGCAGCTGCAGGTAGTTTTCTCTGAACATCAGGCTATCTGTCTCCAGTCACTCTTGTTTTAGGCTTCTGCAAATCTCCATTTTTAACCAAGCTGGATTTATTAAAAACTCGTGAAAATATAAATGTTCAGATTGATGAACTGACTGGTTTAATTGTTCCCATGCAAACATTGTTTTTTTTTTTTTTTTTACTAACAATATCAAATTTTCTTATGTCAGGTGTTTAAGCAAAGACTGATTGAAGCATTTGTAAATTATGCATGGGATCAATTGGATTTGTATTTTTTAAATTAAAGACCAGTCAACGCAGAGTGATTATGAAAGAATTATTATTTTTACATGTCAGAGAGAGGTTGTAAATTAAATCTTATGACAGATCATCTAAAATTAGACAATGGTTTGTGCCTTTAAAGGCAATAATTTATACCACATTTCCTTATCTAATATTGCCTACAGGCATTTGTTTTGCTCAGAACATGTAGGTATATTTGTTTTTTTGTGGTATTTTGTTTGGAAAGCTGTCATATCTGTTAAGTCTCCTGTTGTGTTGTTCCTCATTTTCTACCTTTTTATTTTCCTAGGTACTGCTGTAGCTTTGATTTATCGTCTTTCATGGTCTGTCTTTTATAGTGTTTGATTATCCTTGTAAAGACTGGGAATTCTAGCCTATTATTCACACTCTAACTCAATTACAATCTTCAGTTGCTTATAGATTTCACTGATTTTTGCAGAGAATAATAGCTCTAAAACAAACTAGAGAGGGACTCTTATAAATCAGATTATGGTAAAATAAAAAAGGTAAATGGACCTTCCCCTTGCCTGTGAAGGCATTTTATCCCCTAAAATAATCAACTGATTCTGCAGATTTGTCATGTTCTAAGCCTAAAAAGTAGAGAACATTAGGATAATTGTTAAGATTTAACCAAGCACATATATTTACGCAGACACTCTGTACAGTTTGTGTTGACTGAGGAGCTCTCACCGGCACATCTACACTGGACTGCAGCATGTCAGGTATCTTAACCTCCACCTTTAAAGCTGTCTGCTCAGTCCAACATTAGCTCAGTACGTGTTTTTTGTGTATGCTGGCAGCCTCAGCAGCAAAGACTCAACACAGTTCCCAGTCTGGTGTCAGAATGTTGTCTCTGACGGAGGTATGGTTTCTGTATGGGAAGTAGAATAACACTGTGAGCTCTGCTGTGGCTGTTAAAATGAATGAAGTGGACACTCTGTACTGTACGCTGGTTTCATGATTCATCACATCTGTCAGATCGGACTGGAGCAAAGCTTGACCCCAAAGGTCAAAATGAAGTTATGTCACAAAGGTAAAACAAAAGTTCAACAGAGATCAACAGAGATGCTCAGATTGAAGAAACTGAGTATTATTGTAGGATTTTCACCAAAAAGAATCCAGAATTTAAACTTTTAACAGCTCCTATGATCAGCTGTGTTCAATACTGTGATGTCTGCAGCTGGGAGAAGAATGGCGTCTGGACTGTAGAGTAATTATGTACGATGTCGAACTGTCGGCCAACAAGTTTGTAGCTCATCAGCTTCAATCAATTTAAACTGTAATGCAGCACCCTTGACAGCCCCCTGTCACCTCGTCTTCTGCTGAGGGTCAATCACCCTCCACCTCCAGTCAAACCAGCCACGGTAAAACCTCACAAACTGTGTTTTTCGCGTCTAACTAGTCAGCAGAGTTTTCCCAGTGTGGGCATGAATGTTAAAAGTGAAGGATGAAATCCACTGATGGTACCTTAACACATACATTTTGGTCATGCAGTCATTTGTTTTCATACTGGGAAAATATTATCAGCTGGTTCTCTGTTGCATTTGGAAAACGCTGGAGACCTGACCCACTTGTTGCCATTCACGGTTCTGCTAGCCTCTTAACCTCTGCTAGTAAATATGAAAGGAGGGCTATTTTATTTGCTATGGTGGTAGCAAAAAAACTGATCTTGAGGGTATGGAAGATGGATCATGTCCCCACCTACGATCTTTGGATGGGTGAAATGGCCAATACTTTGCATTTGGAGAGATTGAGACTTTATAACAAGGACAGAGGGGGTGTGTTTGATAAGACTTGGCAACCTTTGCTGAACTTTTTTAGTGGTAAAAAATGAGCTTTGTTGTCCTACACCTATGTTGCATAAAGTTAATCATGTCTAATGTTTAATGTTGCTACATTCTGTTTTCTTAGTTAATTTTACATGCATACAAATATTTTTGCCTGATTTGTGGTTGGAATTCTAGGCCTTTATGTTGGTCCCAAACTGGTGTGCTGTTTTGGGGGTTGGTGTTTTGTTTAATTTTGTGATTTTTTATTTCTGTGTTCCTTTTCTGTGATTGCTAAATCTTTGGAAAATAATAAAAATAATTATTAAAAAAAGTGAAGGATTAAGCTAGTGAGCCAACTAACTAAAGTGACATAACTGTACATGATGAGCTCTATTCATCGAAATACTGGAAAAAAATGACTTGAGAAATCTTTAATTGTGGTGAACTTAATAACTGATAGTGAGAATTAATTAGAGTTTCTTTTTCAGTCTGCAGTTCTTCATGTCTTACATAATATGTGTATTTGTAACATGCCAAAATGAGTCCAAAAAGTGCCTAACTATTAAATCAGCCCCAGTTAATCTGAAGATGGTTGATAGTTTGCTGAAGATAACTTGGGCTGGATCAAAATGATTGAAAAGAGTTACCATCTAGCCTGTTCTTTATTGGACTGGTGAATAAACACATACTGAGGGAAAAATAAGTTCTTCTTTAAATAGTAGAGTGTTTCTTACTTTATGTATCATATTCAGATTTTTGATGTTCTTTATTGTGAATGCTCATATTGAAATAACAGTGACATTGAGTTCGCACACCAAGCTGATTTCTAAAGAGAAGGTTTTATTTTGCAGGTGATGGCGTCCCAAAAGAAAACAGTCCCTTCATCAACAACACAGACGACAAAGGCAACAGCTACGATGGCACCAACATGGCCCTCTTTGAGGTAAACTTTCTGGGGTTTGGGAAACAGCTTTTACTGATGAAACAGGGGGAGGTTTGCTGCTCTGGGGAGAGATGTTACAATAAAATGCAGGTAAAGACCACAAAAAAAAATATGATGCTCTTAATGTAAACATTCACCGAAGGTCTAGTCCTTTTTGATGAAGCTCAGGCCTCTTGCTGTGCGTAGTGAGCTGCACCATCATGGTTAGATCTGGATATACATTCTTCTGAGATCAGCTATGTTTCGATCAAAGAGTTGATTTTCCATTAAAGCTGGTACGCTCTGAAAAGTCCATTCAGCTGAACCCCTGCCAGGTGCTTCACTCTGCCATTTGGCAGACCTTGTAGCTCTGTGGTCTCTGGTTTTTAGGATCAATTAGACTTTCTGGCTGCAGTTTAACCCGCCCTGTGTGAAGTTGACCCAGCCGGGCTATTCTGAGATACTTTGAACAGTTAAATATTGCACTGTTTGTTTTTAAACTGGGAGAGTTTGTTCTCTTTATAATTGTAAAAACAGATTATTTTAAGACTCAGTCAGCTTCTCAAAGAATCTTTTAAGCATATGAATGTGAAGTTAGTAAAGTTATATTATTTACTTGGCATGCATTTTAATCACTTAATCAGAAGATGTGATGAATTTTGTTATATTTGACAATTTCAACCAGTAGTTTTCCGTTGTTTAAGTCACATTTTTATAAGACAAGACATATAGATATATGGAATTCTTTAAGCCCTGTTCCCCATCTTTAGTTGCATTAAATAAAAAATTGAAATTTAAAATGAAGTTGTTAATAATTACATAAAGAATTAAATATTTAGATGATTCAGACGGTCTATTGTGCCCATTACACAGAGACCTCAGTCTATAAAAGTTATGATTTGTTCCAACCAATCATTTTGCTTCTGTTCAGCTTGGTAGACATGTAGTTACATGTTTCCCCTGTCAAATAAGGAGAAAGGAACTCAAATAACTGATCCATGCTGTCCCACTTTTTGGTACCCCAAGTATAACAAGCTGACCCCAAAGGGTGGAGCTGAAGACGCTGCAGTCTGTTGATTGGTTGAAAGAACAGTAGCTTTCTATGTGACAGCAGCTAAAACGGAAACACATTGCACTCAATGTTCAGATTATCGGTTTATTAAGAGTGAAGAATGTGCACAAAACAATGTCCCATTGAGTGCTGGGGGTCCTCCATTGTTGCTCTTTGTAGTGTCATGCTCTACTTCAGAATGCTGCACTGTGTCGCGCTGCTGTCATGTCACAAAATACATAACTGTTGCGACCCTCTGTTTGGCTTACAAGTCCACTCCCAAGTGGAGGTTCAGCTGCCAGTGGAAACACGAGCGAGATCAGGACTTACTGCTTCAAACCTGACCGAACTGGACCGCTCAGTGGAAACATAGCTTTAGTGGCCCAAGTTCAAGTCCAGTCTTTATGACGTGTTATTTTCCAGTCTTCCTTCTTGATTTTCTGCATAGCCATGAGCATCATGCTCTTAAATCAGGCTGATTCTTGTAAACAAAATATCTGATTTGAAGGATTTTCTTCACACTTGTTAAATATGTCCAGTCTGGCTCAAGGATGAACTGGTCAGGTAAGATGTAGAAGATATATTGTGTCATTGTGTCTCACAT
Organism: Cetoscarus ocellatus; assembly: GCA_037902135.1. NCBI lineage: Eukaryota > Metazoa > Chordata > Actinopteri > Labriformes > Labridae > Cetoscarus > Cetoscarus ocellatus. Next base: position 2,797,934 of record JBAMNC010000760.1, on the reverse strand, counting down.
TCATCCCATGCTTATAATTTTTCTACCAGCCAGCAAGTTACATCTGCAGACGCAAACATCTTTGTTTACTTGGGTGAGAAGGAGAAGAAATGTAAAATTGTTCATCATCCTGCCCCTTTAATATGTCTGTATATAAATATGCACTGATGTTCATATAAATACAGGCACATAGGTTCATTGCATTACTGTAAGGGTGTTTTTTTCTCTCCAAATGAGTGCTAGAATTGTACAATATTATAACTGTATTGACATATAATTACCTAAAAGTGAATTATTGGTATCAGCAGATATTAATTTTTTTGCTGGTTTTTACAGCCAATATTTTGGCCCTACATATTGGCCATAAATACCCAATATATTGGCTGTAGCATTGGCAAAATGTACCAATGTGCCACAATGGTTTGCCTCATTATGTCTGAGTGTGCACTCTTATAAATCAAAAAAATTAATTTATTAAAGACTAAGATATTGTTTTTCTTGTTTTACCACTGTTTCTGACACAAGTAGACTGTCACCATGAAATTAAGAGGTCAATTTTAGAACAGTGGAGGCTTAGTGCTCTTGACAAAAAATGTCTGTGTCGATATCAGTGTCAGCGATAATGAGTTTGGAAATATCGGCATATCAGCAAATGTCCAATATCATGTATCCCTCTCCCCTTTTGTCGTATATCATGGGGTCATTAAAAAAAAAGATAAGTAGGTAAAGAAAATAGTCCTTGATGCTGAACATTACTTATAGCTGAGGATACATCCTGAATTAGAGTTTACTTAACTAAACTATGGCAATGTCTGCTTGAAAGTGTGAATAGAGCCTTTACTCAAGGCAAATTTAGTCCAAAACATGATTGACTTGTGGTCATTATTGTGCAGTTATCAGTGAATGACCTTGAAAACCACGAAGTTTAAACCCAAGTCAAACTTAAAAAACATGCTTAAAGTGTATGTTTGTCTATTGCAGGAGGAGATGGACAGCAACCCCATGGTGTCTTCTCTGCTCAACAAACTGGCAAACTACACCAACCTCACACAGGGAGCCCAGGAGCACGAAGAGGCCGATGATGACGAGGGGTCCAAGAAGAAAGCTGTTAAGGTACAGCAGAGACGTTTTTAAGAAATTCTGCTGTCTTTTATTATGACACAAGAAAAGTCAGTGTAATAATGGTGAAGTTGCATCATTACTCTACTGTTTGGCACTGTGCAGTTGTTTTTAAACCTTCTGAACTTTTATTACATAACCAGGTCTTTGACCGCTGAAGCTCTGAACTTTATTTTGGTCTGAAAGATTTTGGGGGAGTAACCAAAGTTTAGCACCTTTCTTCCTCTCCAAGAGTTTTGCTTGATTGCTCACCCTCTCTCACACTGTGAAAATATTATCAGTGTTTGGTGAACAATTTAGTTGTACAATAATTTTTATGATATGATATAAAGTTTTTGCTGTTTGTCTTGTTTGTCACTGCAGGTTATTTTTGCTTTTCTTTCTTTAAAATGAGGTGCGCAACATGTAGTTTATCAGTTTTATTAAACATCACTGAGCAGTTTTATTCATTCACTTGTCAGAGTTTATTTATTTGTAAGCTGGTTTGTTAGCATGATTATTTATGTGGCTTATTTCTGCACAATACAGAACTGCATAGCACATTTTAGTTTATTTCACTAGGGGTGAGCTGAGCATCAGTAAATAAATTAAAGAACAGCTAAAAACGACAATAACAGAACCACTAGAGATGAGGTAGATGTCATACATTTGGTATTTCTCTGTCTCTATTATCAGATCTCTATTGTTGTTGGGAAGACAGACATTTATATAGACCAGAATGCTCTACAGAGCAAGATTATTGCTTAGATTCTGTTTTCCTTTTTACCAAGACAACTATACAGCCCTGCTGGTTAAAGTCTATTATGTAATGCACTGTTCACAACTTTTTGAGTTCAAATAACTTGGATATATCCACCTGTTTTAACTTAGACAACAAAATGTTTAAGAGTGATTTTTGATGATAACACTCCAAGCAAGGACCAGTAGATGCGCCGTTGGACATGACATAAAGACAAACAGCATGTTAAATGTTGGCTTTGAATGGCTACTTTATATGAATAATTGGTTAATTAATATTACAGGGATATTTCCAAAGTTGCCTCCCTTTTTGTTGTCTTACTCTTCAATATATACATTCTCTGAGGGTTGAATGTAGAATAATGACTCATTTAAAAACACAAGATCAAGTTTTAAAGATGAAGCCCTTCAAAGTTAGGACAAATGACCTTCTAAGTGAAAAATGATTCATATGTATACTTTATTTGATGTATAAGTTGATCACACATCCTTTAGCCCTTAATATAAGTATAACTTATATTAAGTATAACTTAATCTTTGCTGAGTCAGTGGGAGCTCTGTAGAAGTGCTTGGTGTAGTTGGGGCAAAGTAGAAGGCTGTGGACTGGGGATGACTGAGTCAGTGATTCCCTGTTTTTGCCAAAATATTACAGTTTTCTTCTTCCTTTGGTATTTTGTTGCGAAACAAGAGTTTTCTCCAAGGAGTGCAGCTTGCTGGCTGCAGTCTTGGGAATTAACAAAGCTTTCTATTCATATGCATTTATGTAAATGCTGCTTATGCTCCAAGATGTTTTATGTCTTAGTCACGCGCTAAACCTTGGCTCATTTTGGTTAAACAGTCATGGCTTACAAAAGTTTGAGCAAAATATTAGTGCTGGTAACATTTTCCTCTGAGAGTTAGCTTTTGCTTTCCAATATTTTGAGTTTTATTTATGTACATTTGGGTGAAAAACTTTGTCATTATTGTTTCCTTGAGGTAGAAACTTTTTATTTTGAAAGTGTTTTTTTTTTTTTTCCCTTATCGACTGAAAGAAGGGATAAAAACATATGTATGACGTAAGATTAAGTAGACATACAAAGGAAATACTTATTATGAAATGATTACATTTCATTTATTTTAAAATAGACATTAAAATGTGGATAGGAAAGTGAAGTAAGGGGGTTGAGCTTGTTTATTTATGTGTCTTCTTTTTGTTGATTGTATGTATTAGAATTGCTGTGTATCTCTTCTTATCTTCCATCTCCCCTGTCTTCTCCACAGAGCCCTCAGATGGGGACCTTCATGGGTGTCTACCTCCCCTGTCTGCAGAATATTTTGGGCGTCATCCTGTTTCTGCGACTCACCTGGATCGTCGGCACTGCCGGCATCCTGGAGTCTCTGGCTATTGTCGGCTTGTGCTGCTCTTGTGTGAGTACCAGACCCTCATCACCAACCTGTGTGATTTTATTTGCAATGTGCCATTCATTTAAACACTTTAGAAGGATAAGGATTGTAGAATTAAATTTAACCTGCAGAAATTCTTTTGTAGTTCTGGTTGAATCAGTGTAACAAAATAAAGCAGCCAGGACCTTTGATCTAACTTGACACGCCAGATGGACAGTTTCATATTGGAAATTTTTCAATAATCCATCTGGGAAGGAGCCGTTTGAAAATGTTTTCAGGGTCAGAACCTTCAAAAACAACAGCAGCTTGTGATTATGAAAACAGAACAATGACTTGGTTTACATATTCAAGGAAGACTGGAAGAAATCATTATATTGTTGAATCTCACCCCTTCTCCAGGAGTTGACAACAGTTAATCACATAGCTTCCTCACTCTTGTAAACCTGTACAGCAAAATGAGAGGATGTGTGCTGACAGATGACGTGAATAACATCTAATAAACAGCGACTGGCCCATGTGGTCCGATCCAACAGACCAGCTACTGTCTAAGATTGCTGGAGAAGTTAATGCTGGTTCTGATATATAAATATTCACACTCACATATGAAAGGACGCTTATCTTCAGTTGTACAATTTGTAGGGTAATATGCAATGCAGCACACACTTTATATTTCTGTGCAATAATTGGGCAATTTGCAATATAACAAGGACAAGAGCTCCCAGGCAGCTAGCACTCTGCACTTTAGCATTTGGTACTTTAGCACTATGGCTCTTTAATTAGCACTCCAGCACTGTATAATTCATTGTGTATAATTCCCATGGTCCCCCAACTCCTGGCCCTTTATGGTTTGGACTGTATGTCGTTTATGTTGTCCACGGTTTATGTATGTTGCTTTTCTTTTAATATGCTCTGTGGGTTTTATTCCTATTATTGGTGTTTGTATTTGTTTTATGTGTTGACACCAACCTGCCAATGGGACTGGGGATGGAAATTAGCCACTTGGCTATAATCCCATGTATAAAATATTTAAAAAAAAAAAACCTCAAATCTCTCTCACATTTTCACACTGTGTACATCGCTGATCAAGTTTAGTTTAATGATAGATGAAGGAAAACAGAGAGAGGATGTTCTTACTGATGACTTTCTTTGGTCTATATCAAGATTTACAATGAAGCTGTGATAGCACTGACGTAAAAGATTATGTAACAGTGGCTAGATTTACATATTCAGCCTTTTAATGTTTTATGAATACATTAGCACATGAGAGTGAAGATGTGTTAATGTGCTGGCTGTTTTTTTGACATCAGGGGCAGATGCTGCCAGGACTTCGACCAGCAGACTCGAGAATGTTTGATTGACAGCAGCAATGAATGACCGGCAGGTTCACTTAGTGGCCACTGATCCCTCCTATCTTTAGCTGCTGTGACTCTCCATTTCCCATACTCCCACAGCTCCTAATAGTACTAAGGCAGCTTGACGTCTAATCCTCTCCATCTGCAAAGTGTCAGAAACATCGCGACACCCACACAGCGGCTATATTTGGCCATCCCATGATAGACAATGGATTACTCCAGGTTTAATCAGGAAAAGTACAAAAAAACCTTGAGTACTCTCTCACCTGGATGCATTTTACTCCTGATGAAATGTGCTAATGTGGTTTAACATGGTCAATAAGCTCACTGGCACATTAAAATTATAATATAGAGAGTAAGGGACCAGACTGTGCAAAGTCAACACACACTGATGGATTTTAATCACTGAAAGATTAAATCCGAGAATATATTAATGTGAAAATTCTTGAAGATACATTGTACTGTATTTTTATGTATCAGGAGCATTTTAATACACCTACAGGGTGTCTGATGTTCTATAAACTGATATCAGATTATAGATGAAATAACAGTGTGCCTGTAAAGGCGCTGACTCCATTTCATATATTTCAATCTAGCTTAAGTGCATTTTTCAGGGTTGACCGTCCATCACGTCACTGCTGTTACATAATAAGAGCCAAGCTTAGTCCAACAGATTAATGGTCATTTTTCTCTGCTTTGACAGGCCTGATGTTTCCACATCAGCCACCTGTTTATAGGTCATTCAGTTTGCTCCAGAGTCAACATTACAAGATCTAAAAATAACCCCAAAGTAAATCGGTCAGCTTAAATTTAGAACAATTTTGAATGCAACTTATTTGACATGTTTTGATATATTCACACCTATAACATGTTTCAACTCTACAGAAAATAGAAAAGCACTCAGAAAGTACAGACGGCCGCCAAGCAGCCCAGTTCTGGCAGTGGCTTTTCCACAACCCCTGTAGAAGATACAATTCTGGATCACCAGATCCAGAATAGTGCCAGGATCCAGACCAAACTCAGCACATACATGGAGGTTGTTATCCTGTAAGAACACAAGTTTTGGAAACATCACTTTTGATTTTATGTGAATTAGTGAATGTTGTCAATAGGATTTCACATTATGAAGTTCAATGTTTTTTTATGACGTCAATCTGAATCGGATCCAGATGAAATTTACCTTGATGATAGAGACATGGACTCCATATATGCTGTCAAATTGGAAGCAAATCCGTTAAGAAGACATGATTTTTTAAAATTCCGCCCAATGTTAATCTATGGGTTGTTTTTTTTTGTTTTTGGCATTTTTTTTGCATCCAGAAAAATGTATGTATCACCAATAAAATCTAATAATTTCTAAGTTGGGCCATTACCAACATCTCCTGAAAATTTCAGCAAAATCTGTCCAGTAGTTTTTGTGTAATCTTGCTAACAAACAGACAAACAAACATGTGCCGGCAAAAACATAACCTACAACATATGACTATATTGTCTACAGATCCAGTTTTAAAAAGTAGATATATTAGGTAAGATTTTAATAAAACCAGTTCTATGCAAAAATGTTTAAACCTTTTTTTAAGTTAATACAGCACAAAGACAGGATATGTTATTTAACTTTATCCATACATTCCTTTTATTATCCACACCACTTGTCCCTTTTCCGGGTCATGGGGGGCTGAACCCTACCCCAGTGGTCATCGGGCCAGAAGCAGGGTACACCCTGAGCTGCCAGCCAATCACAGAGCCACATAGAGTAGCAGACAACCATTCAGACTCACACTCATACCTACAGGCAATTTAGAGTCATTAATTTACCGAATGAGCATGTTTTTGGTCTGTGGGGGGAAACTGCAGTGCCCGTAGAAAACCCACACAGGTACAGGGAGACCATGCGAACTCCACACAGGCCCTGGTCGACAGGGGGAGTTGAACCAACAATCATCTTGCTGTGACGCATGTGCACTAACCTGCTGTGCCATTATGCCACTGTATCAGACTTTTTTTTTTTTTTTTAAATTTAACTTTAAGAGAGAAGAGAGATTCATTTGATTTTTACTCTGCTTTATTTAAATTTGGCTCATGAACTGTTTTTTATAAATTCTCATACATTTCAAAGTCTGCAGCATTTCCCAAAAAAGTTTAAACAGGAGCATGTTTACTGCCTGTATTACACCATCTCTTCTTCTAACAACACTGAAGACACTGACTGAGTTGGAATTCTTTCCCATTCATGCTTGATGTTCATCTTCTGTTGTATAAGGTTATTATTGTCTTATATTTTGTAAAGCTCTGAAAATGCTCCTTAAAGACTCAAAGGAAGACAGGCCTGCTACGAATTGCACCGGCTTTGTTGAAGTTCAAACATAATGAAGTTTTAATGGAAGTTCAGACTTATAGTGGAGTCTGCACTCAGCTGAGTTGGTTTAACGTAGGCTTAAGGTACAACCTAAATCTTACATCTACCTCCTAAAAATTGTGAAGTCTTCCTTAAAATATGATTGCTATGAGTGCCATTAGTGAAAGATTACAGTAAAAATACTATAATAATATTTTTAGTGCAATATTGTGAGGACATTTGCTTGTATTTTAGTTCAGCCAAAAGTCTTTAGTTGGCAGTTGAGATTCATACATTTAATGTTTTATTTCTTTGTCATATTTATTTTTATTTCTTTCACTGAGGCAGGCAACAAAGTTTAGAAATGTTGCGGCTACCATGTTTTATATAAATAACACTGGTTAGAAGCTTGATATTTTATTAAAGTGATATTAAAGGGTCTTAATGCAAAAACAAAAGGTAAAAATACTTTTCAGAGAACAGAATTATGACGAATCACCCTGTTTACAGTGTTGCATTGCATTGCATTGCACCCATGTATCACAATAGATGTGTACTGTTTTGCTAGATTCTTGCCAAAGCACACTCAGAGTAAGCAAATGTGAAGTGTTGAGTATCTTGTTCTTCCAACTTTTTGGTTAACATTAATGTGGCCCTCTAGGGGTGAGAATGGACTTGCTAGATATGATGGTAACCTGCATGCTCTGAGAGCAGGTCTAACAGATAGATTTTGACATCATCATCCAAGTAAAAATGGACTAGTCCTGTTTTTAGATTTTTTTAAACTTCATTGTGATCCAGTTCGCATGTTGGCATCTCCAGGACAGAGTCTCAGTCTGGAGTCATATACTCTGATATTACGCATATAAAGACTTGAGAGTGAAACCCGGGCCTGTCCATAAATAACATTAGAGTAATCCAATACAGAGAGGCAAAGCTCCAATAAATCTTCTCTTGCAGATAAACACAAATTAGGCTCATTTCTGAAACGGAAATGCTGCTCTGGTGATGTTTTTATTGTCATTTGTTTGAATCGTTTCTTCATTTTGTGCTCAGACTAAGAGTGCGTGCCACGTGTTACACTCAGAGTGCTCAACCACTTACGGTTTCAGTACAAGCAGGAAGTTAAACTGTCAGCTAATTGGCTTTGCTCCAGCTTGTCTGCCACTTTAAACCGGACGCCCAGCAAAGATCACGAGGGTTATCCGGGTTGTGTCCTTGTCCCTGCCCCCACTTCTCCTCTCCTTGTCATTGACCTCTAAAGCCTCACCTTCACTGTCTCTTTCTCTTTCTTTCACCATAAATGTTTTATTCTGATATCTTCTCTATTTTCTTTGTTCTTCCTATCCTGTCCGTCTGTCCTTCTCTCTGTCCTGTCCTTTCTCCTCTTCAGCACATTATTAGGTAACAGGCTGATGAGAATATTCTCAGCTACAATGATCAATTTCACAGAAAAGCTCGTATCCATTACCAATCCACAAGATTTAGAGTATTACCCTCTAAGAAGTCATTTAACAAGCCACATGCTAGATTAAGTCCTCGAGTGTAATCTTTTTTTTTTTTAATTCCTAGAAATAAAGATAGTGTCACAAGACATGATCAAGGACATCAGCATAGGATTTCGTATCTGGCTCTAAATGAATGAAAGTTACATTATTAAATTCATTTCATGAGATAGTATCTATATCAGATGTTCAAATTTAAATTTATTCTGATTTTATTTTCTTGTTGTTTCTCCATAGACCATGCTGACAGCAATATCTATGAGTGCAATCGCTACAAATGGTGTCGTTCCGGGTAAGTCACTCATTAAGTCATGCAGATACAAACTCTATTGTGGTTGTATTGTTCAAGACGTTTTTGTGTGTGTAGCTCTGTCCCAGCATTATTTTAATGAAGAAAATGATGATATAATTCTTATATGATGATATAATATTAAAATTTAGAGGCGTAAGAAAAAAATGCTACACCAGTATATCACAATATTTTGTGGCTAAATACTTTATATTATGTTCATCAACAATTTCTAGAAACTTGGGACATTTGTCTTGATCATAGTTCAGTATATGGCTGCAGGCATCTACCATTTAACTCTCCATCTGCTTTACATTCATTGTTGTTATTTTTGTCGTTGAGATGGAAAAATAAGTTTTTTTTAGTGTTTATTTGTATAGGGACAGTATGAAGCAAGAGACACACACTACAGCATTTATAGCTTGAGCTGAATTGCAATGCTTATCCCTAGTTGGGCCTTTGAAGACATAAAAAACAACAACAAATACTGTTAAAAGAAAGAAAGAAACAAAAAAAATCATGTTCAAGGGATCATGCTTTATATAAGTAACAGTGATTATTAGATGAAGTATTTTTATGCATATAGTATTGTAAGTTCCTAATACTATACAACATTTAAAAAATGTTTAGGTTAAAAAAGGTTTAGGTCAGAAGAAATCATGATATGTTGTTCTATTTATAGTACTGCAATATATAGTGATTTATCGCTCTGCTTATTGCATCAGGGTATGTCATACTATTACACATATCATATCACTCTGAATGAGAGCAGACACTCGTATTGGTTTGATCCATATTAGGCCCAAAACACTCACATATATGTATAATGAAATAGGGACCAACATCCCGGATCACTGTGCACCACACGCTTTTAAACAACCAGCTTTAAGCCATCAAAATAGGGCTTTTAATGTCAATGATCTGCCATTTTGTTAATGAAGGGTTTGTTTCTTGATTAAGTTTTAGAATTGTCTCTGCCTCTCTATGCCGTCAGAGTATTTGTGACCAATCACACATGTCAGTGTGGAGAGCTTAAGATGCGGAATAATAGGTTTAAATGCAATATTTTAACCATTTTGTTATTATAAGGTGTCTATGAATTCTTGATTATCTCATCGTTTTAAATGATACCAGGACTTTGGTATAATGCCACATAAAGATTGAAGGAAGATGTTCTTCACTTTGGCGTGTTTGTGATTTTTCTACACTTGTAAAGAATATATATTGGAAAGGCAGCTGCTTGAGCTGTAAAGCACTGAGGGGAAACAACAGTAATGTTGAAAACTTCACGCCATACCAGAGGATTGAAGATGAAATAAATAAACAAATACATATTAAAAACAAGGAGCTAATTGTAAGCAGAAGACAGCCAGTTGGTAAGAATGTTTAGGCTATGTCCACTCATAGGACGGTAGGTTTGTCAAAATGAAGGGTTTCCTCCTCCATTTTCAAAAACAGCCCTGTTCACATGTGAAGATTTTAATGACGTTCTCGTGAATGCAAGAAAACACTGTTTTTAACCCTGTAATCATGTATGTGAGATTTTTTCTCTGATTTACTGATTGCAATTTCTGTGCAGAGCTGATTCACTTTCGTATCTTTCTAATTGAATAACTTGTAGCTGCGTTTCCTTGTGTCAGCGGGCGTTTGGGGTAAATATTCCTTTGTTTATGTTTCATTCTAAGACATATTTGATAATCTTGAACAAATTAGGGTATTTAAAAGCATTCATGCGCTCTCTTGTGTTTCAACATCTGTGGTTACCACGGCAACCACTGATGCAGTTAGCCATGGTTCACCAGTCAACGGGGCTACTTGTGAAAATGTAAAATGTACAGTCACCTGACTGTCAGCAGCATTTTTTTTGCAGCATCACAGTCAGGGAGTCATCAAAAGTATGTGTTGACATGTTCACAGTCTAGTCAGTTACACTTAAAATAGCAACAGTTTGGCAACGTCTGCTTCAACACATATACACAACAGTGATAATGTTTCATAGTGTTACATTACCAGAGGAGGGGTCGGCAGAATGAGACATTTTAGGCCCAAAACTTGTGTGTGTGTTTTTTTAGTGACCTATGACGCAGTTTTAGTGTGAACAGAAGGGCGAAGTGCAAAGAAAAGCTACATTTTCAAAAATACTTGTCTACACGTGGACATAGCCATATACTAAATTAGCTCCTGAGTTAAACTGAATACTTGTGTCAAACAGAATTTTCCCTCTTGCTTATTTATGTTTGTTTATTTATGGTAATTTATGGCAGAGTAGTTGGTAAGTGTGCTGGTTGTTCATATATTCAGGCATAATTTTAGGTCCCTGGGCTTCACAGAAAGCTTGATAGACAGTTCTTTAACTTATTTCTGTCCAAGGCTGAATTATAAAATCTGCAGATTATCCATGTTTGGAAAAAGGAAAAATAAAAAGCTGACTCAAGGGAAAAAGTCTCCACTTCCTCATGCAGCTGTTTCCAATTTTTTCTCTGCTAGCTGGAGGCTCGTACTACATGATCTCCAGGTCGCTGGGCCCAGAGTTTGGTGGAGCCGTGGGTCTCTGCTTTTACCTGGGCACAACCTTTGCTGGCTCTATGTACATCCTGGGTACCATCGAGATTCTACTGGTGAGTGAACTGAGCTGATCTCTTTTATAACAAATATAAATGTGTAATTTAAGATGCATTTTATTGTTGAAACAAGAACAAAACTTGGATCAAGTAGTTAAAACAACATTTAATATGATGTCTGTTTCTTCCCCCTCTGCCCCCATGCAGACCTACATCGTGCCTAAAGCAGCCATCTTTGTGGCAGAGAAAAAGGAGGATGAGGTGGACGCCCTGCTCAATAACATGCGTGTTTACGGCACGTGCTGCCTCACACTGATGGCCATAGTTGTCTTTGTAGGAGTGAAATATGTCAACAAGCTGGCTCTAGTCTTTCTGGCTTGTGTCATTCTCTCCATCCTCGCCATCTACGCTGGAGTTGTGAAGACCATCTTTGAGCCACCAGACTTTCCGTGAGTTCTTTGTCTGAGTAAATATTACAAATAAAAAGCTGAAGTTTCTACATGCAGCACATTTGATGTGTATCTCTCTCGTATTCTTTCCAGTGTGTGCATGTTGGGGAATCGCACTTTGCAGAACCACAACTTCGACAGCTGTCTAAAAACAGACACCATAGACAACATAACGGTCACCACCAAGCTGTGGGAGCTGTTCTGTGACAGCGCAGAGCTTAACGCCACCTGCAATGACTACTTTATCAACAACAACGTGACCCTGATACAGGGCATCCCTGGACTCAAGAGTGGAGTCATCTCAGGTTTGGAAACATTTTCTTCTTCTCTGCTCTTGAGTAGCAGTCTGCAGGGATTTAAGTTCTCTAAAGCAGTGATTCCCAACCTGTTTTATTGACCTCTCAGAATTTTATGTGCATCATGTAGTGCAACAGTTATATTGTATTCTGTGGCTTTTCAGTCTACAGTAACATGTTAATAACATATAATGTGTTATACTGTACTTATAATTACTACTACTACTTACTTATAATGCTGTGTAATTACAGTTATAAACACTTGTGGTAATTGATGATGCTTTATAATGGTAATCATAAGTCATCATAATAGTGTTTGTAATTAGTTAAAAACATACTTATAGTGTTGTATATTGTGTTTATAGCTGTAAGAAATGATGATGACTATTTTTTTAAATTCTGACCCACTGTAAAGCATTAATAAAGATTAATGAGGTTAGGTGTCAATTCAGTGTATATACAAGTCACAGACTGTATTTAAAAATATTAAAGTTTATTCTGTCTGTTATTCTTGGAATACATTGTAGTCAATTTAAAACACTTTATTAACTTTATTATCATCATAATAATTACATTATATAGTACAGTAAGTCATTAGATGCTCCAGGTTAAGTCACAAAACTATTTTATAAGCCATAGTATTTTTTTTACAATCTGGTTACATGTCAGTATGAGTGATCATTGTATGCTAATAGTAAAGTAAAAAATAAGATTCATGAAATGCAAGAAAATCCAAGAAAATTCTTCAAACTCTATTATATACATTTAAATAAAACTTTTTATGATCGACCTTTCAAACCCTCACTGGCTCAAATTTAACACAATATTTTTTTCTGTTAACATTAATACTTATAAAGGGATTTCTTTAATCTTTAAAACTTTAAACAGTTATATTTGTACTGTTGAAAAGGTAGTAAAGGATAGATAAAGTTGACAATAAAGAGTGGAGTGCTGAAATCAATCTTGTAAAAAATAAGTCAGTCACTAAATAAAGTCTCTCTTTAAACTTTCAAACACCAACAGTAGGCAAAGTAAATGTAAAGCATCATGAAATGTTTTACCGTAAGTGTATTTGTATACTGTTAATAAGCATTGTGGGTATTCGTAATTTCCAACAACTACATGGACAATATAATAACTTTTTCTGAGTATGTTAATAATTTATTTTATACAGTATCATTAAAATGACTTATGATTACTATTGTAAATAATTTTAATTAATATGGATGCTTATAAATATAATTATGCAGCATTGTGAGCCATTTTAATGCATTGAGAGGCATTATTAACATGCTCATCATGTGTTTATGCTGCATTATGAAGAAAGGCTTCATAGAAAGTGTTGCCAAATATATTATTGTCAACTTTACAATGCAAAGGGAGAACATTTTCATTGACTGGTGTTTGTGCGTAACATGTTATCTTGTGTTATGCATAACATAATAGATTTAAATTATGCTGAATATTTAGAGAATACACTGAAGAAACAGTAAAGATGACATAAGAACAGACACAACAGGGTTTCATTGAAAATGTTTTTGTTAATGTTTTTACCCATTTGAATTAAACATCTGTTGATTAACAGACATTGATTAAAACTAAAGTATTTGTCAGATAATCATCCTGAACGTGCCAGATTGTCATGACAGAGGAGGCAGAGATAAAGGCTGGGGTGTTTGCAGCGTCCTGCAGACTTCTCTAAAAAAATAATGCAAACTCAGAACATTCCTCATGTTATGTAACTACTGGCCTTGACAAACTCATTTTACTTGGAGCCCTCAGTGCGAGTACATTCCTGTCGTTTTTCTTCTGAAACAGGACAGTGCTGCAGGTGCTGACTGATTCCATATGTTGTTGTTTCACTCCCTCTGCTTTCTCATATGTCTGCTCACCTCTTTGGCTCCAACTGCTTTACAGTTCTCTCTCTCTCTCTCTTTTTTAGAAGCTTTTGCATCATTCAGATAAAAATTAGTCTTACCTGTGCGTCCAGTGAGATGTCAGTGCTTTTAACTGGTGAAAATTGTTGCTGTCATCTGTTTAAACTTGAGCTAACAGCAGTTAAATCAGAGTGGTTCAAGAATGAGTCCAAAAACCTTAGTATTAAGCACCTCCTGGTTCTCAAGGCCAAAAGTATGGGATAAATACCTAAAACAAGGTTCATGAGAGATTTTAGTAGTAAATCCGAGATAATAAAATGTATCAGACTTCGCCCTGCTTTTGAAGTTTGAAGCATTATTGTGTTTTTAAAATGATGGTTGCTGACAAACTGCTAACAAGGGCTACACGAATGGTGAGAAACCCTGCTTGAAACATTTCTGATAGTTTTTTTAGTAAAAAGAATTAATACACCATAGCAGCAGCCACAAGGACCAACTTGATGAGGTCAGTTCATGAAGAGGAAACTGTAAAACAAGCATGATGAATGTAGTTCAAAAGTAGATTAATAATAACTTTACTCCTGCTGGTTTTGTTTAAACTTAAAAAAAGAAACACGAGAGTTAGGTTTGTTTGTCAAAATAATCACAAAGAACAAAAGGTATCAGTTTCAAAGTTTTTTGTTCACTACAGACCTGATAAGTCTTTTTTTTGTTGTTTTTTTATTCAGTCTCTCATTACAACAAATGTTAACACCAAAACATAGAAGTGACTGAAAATGCTAACATTCTTGTTGGTCTACAAAACTACGTCATCCCTGCACCAGTCTGTAACAGAGTAATTATAGTTGATTTACATCAAATTAATCCACTGCTAGACCGATAAACATGGGTTAGAATTAAGGCTAATAATAGTCTGGGTGTTGGTTTGGCGGAGTGGTAAGCAACCAGACATAACCCATAAACATGCTTCATGCTTCGAATTCAGCCTGTGGCCAGTCTGCAGAGTGTCCTCCCCTACTCTCTCTTACCCCCTTTCACAAGCCTATTGGCTGTCTCACACTCCTGTCAATAAAGGCCTCAAAAATAATCTTTGAAAAAGTACTAATAATGATCTGACATTTTTGTCACACCATGAAGACTTTTTTTCTGTTTTTCCTTGTGTTCATGTGTTTAATCATCTATCTGTTTGGTCCAAATGAAGCTCATTAAAGTGAAACATTCAGATTCAGCACAAAAAAATAAAAATCTGAACTGATTTTTTTATCAGTGTTCAAGGTTACATTGACATCTAAAAGTGTCTTTAGTGTCATGACTATCTTTAAGGACATGGCATCAACGAAGAAAGCCTATGGTGATACAGACTGATTTTAAAGCCTCCCAAAAAATAATAATATTTTACAGTGAGAGTGAGCTGTTTCAGTCAGTTTGTCAGCTGTAGGGTGATTGTGTTACTTGTGGTTCATGTGGTATGGTATGAAACTTTCCCAACAAACTAAACTGCTAAACACAGCAAGGTGCCACAAGGAGTGCTGAGGTGACGATGAGAGTCTGAGAGAAAAAGTGACAGAAAGTGAGATAGAGATGCCCTTAACAGTTGTATAAAACTCAACTTGAATTTTGTCTAAGCATTGCCCTTGAGTGAGTTGAGAAAGTATTTATCTATGTAACTTGTATTACACTATCAGTTTTTCTATCTAGGGATGCACAAAATTGGATTTTTGCTGATATCCAATCTGCTGATATTTCTGGACTTATTGACAATACCTATATTTCTCATTAAGAGCACAAAGTTATTACTCAATGAAAACTGACTTCTTGCTTTCAGTGTGACAGTGTATTTGTGCAAGGAGCGGTTATTAAACAAGAAAAACAGCATTTCACTCTCAAATAAATAATAACATTGATTTTTAAATGCACCCACAGAGTGATAAGGTAAAGCATTATGCTATATTTGTGTATTTTGCCAAATGGCAGCCAGTATATGGGATGCATATGGCTGATGTATTGGTTGTAAATGTTGGCAGAAATTTCAATGTCTGCCAATATAGATATTCAACTTGTTTGGCCATTTTCTGCTGATACCGGAAAATATCATGCATCCCTCGTTCAGGCTTTATATAACTGTCATCATAACCCTCTATCTTTACAAAAATGAGAAATCAGATTCAATATTTGCAGAGAAACAGACCTGGTGCTTTTCACATAAGGCTCTCCTCAGCTAAAAGTTGTTCCAGATGTGAAGAAAGAAAAACAAGATTTTATTCTTTAATAAATTAAACTTTTGATTTATTAAAGTGGAGATTCAGTGATGATGAGGCAAAGCATGATGGTATATTAGTATATTCTGCCAGTACCACAGCAAATATATGGGATATGTGGTATATGGAGAATATGTTTGGCAAAAGTGTCTGCAAAAATGTTTGTGTCTGCCAATACCAATAATCACCTTTTATAGATATTATCAGCCAATACGGATTGTGTTCTGAGAGTATCTCAGTCTGAATTAGCTAGAAGAGATACAAAAATGTCCAGTTATTTGGTACAATCCCGAATCGAAACTAAAAACAAACAAGAGTTGAGCCGAGCCAACGCCACTGGAAATGCAGGATTGTTTCCTTGAACCTCTCCTCTGGGAACTATATTGTTCCTTTGGCTCATGGTTGGCTGCTTTTCCACAGAAACCTTAAATCCCAGGTAGATTATCAAGCTAAGGACTTACGGTCGTCCCTGCCTTACCTCTGAGGTTCACCAATGCTTTCCTTTAAATGTCCACAGTGTGTTTGACACAAGCACCAGTGGGAAGAGATCTCTGTTCCACATTCATTTTTAGTTGCTTTTTAAATGCATGTGTTTTTAACTTAGTCTAATGTTCCATTTCTGTCTTTCTTGTAGAAAACATGTGGTCACAGTACGGCATGTTAGGCACTAAAGTAGAATCAAAGATGCTGGAGTCTGTTGAAGGAGGCGACACTTCACAGGACATCTACAAGCCCTATGTGGTCAACGACATCACCACCTTCTTCACACTGCTGGTCGGCATCTACTTCCCATCCGTCACTGGTGAGATTGTCACATAAACAGCACACACACTCTCATTAAAGTTTTTTCTAACCCTTTTTTTCAGGTTGATCAGATTTGAAGTGTTGACGTTTGTGTTGTTTTCTTTTTCATTCAGGTATCATGGCAGGTTCAAACCGATCAGGTGACCTTCGGGATGCTCAGAAGTCCATCCCCATTGGGACCATCCTGGCTATCGCTACAACCTCCGTCATCTGTATCCTTTAACTTTTTGTGAGACTGACAACTTGCCCCCCCCCCCCCCCCCCCCCCCCCCTTCAACCTCTGTCCTGACCGGGAAGTGACCTTTAGTAAATGCTCACCCTAATTTGTGACTGTTATTCGATTAGACTGTATGTCTTAGTGCGAAGCTCATTCTCAGTTGAAACAACTGAAAACCGAACTGATGCTCATATTTATATTTGACCATTTTGTTTCTTTTAAAGAATTTGACCTCGGTAAAAGATAAAAAATGATTTAACAAGGCTTATGAGAAAACTTAGAATTCTAAAAACCTCTTAAAGGCTTTAGGCAGAGTTCTTGTTTTGCAAAACACAAGACATGCTTTACAATCTGATCCAACTTGACCAGCATTAACATTAAGTCGATATTGAACATCAACATTAGCATTACATTATGCTACTTAATGATCAGTATAACATTATTTGGTTGGTGTAACACTGAAGCTACCCCGCTTTACTAGAGCATTGTATAAAGTTATAGTAAAAAATGCTTCTCCTACCTTACACTAGAGGGAACAGTTCTTTGTGAAAGTTCAAAGGTTCAGTCATCAGTGTAGTTGTCCATTGAGTTTAATCCAAAGACATATTTTTTACATAAATTACCACTGATTTAGAAAACTGAATGAAAACTACATTTTGATTACCCTGAGGATTTCACAAGTTGCTTTTGGTGGCACCTCGAGCTGCGATGAAGCAACACAATTTCACCAAAATTCACTAAAATGACTTGGCCCTGTCTAAAGTTAAGGCTTAACCTGGAGATACAGTTGAGATATCTATGGTGACATGGAAGCATGATGGCCACCATGCGTCACCTGCGTCGATTTTGTGCAATGGTTGTGCATGTCGTCCAAAATTAACCCGACACAGACGTGAGCAGCAGTGTACACATAACTGGTAGGCTCAGTGTGAAGGCAGGGAGATAATTGCATCAACAAGCAGCAGGAGAAACTACAACAGAAAGTTTTAGAGACAACCTTAAAAAAAAAAAAAAAAGTCCACAATCCCCCAGTTATAAACAATGTGGTATTAGGACTGCACAGACACAAGTTGTTTTGGAAAAAAGTATGGTGTATTGGTTCAGCTAGTGACCGTGTTCATTGGTGAATTTCAGTTGACTCTGTCCATGGGTGTGTTTGTGTTGGCTCAGTATCTATGGCTGTTTGTTGTTTTTTTAAAACCAATGACAAAAAAAAATCATGATGAGAAGTGTTCCAAGATCACAAACTTTTGCCAGACATTTCCAACATTTTCGGGTGAGTTATTGGCAAAAATGTGGAAAACTGGCCCTTCTCACACTGTTAACTGATCATTGAAAAAACTCCTGGATCCACATCCAGATCTGGATAACCACCAAAATCAAATTGCTTCTCCTCTGTACTGTACCAACATTCCCTTATAATGCCATCAAATTCAGTTGAGAACTTGTTGAGTTATTAACAAAAATGTGGACAAGTGCCCTTTCTCACAGCATTAACAAATCCTTTGAAAAATCCCTGGATACACATCTGCATTCAGGCCAGCCCCAAAATTGAATTGATTTGTCTTTGGTCCATATCTGACCTGTCTTGAATATTTCTTCAAATCCAGTTTATAACTTATTGAGTTATGCTGTTAACAAACCAACAAATGCCAGCAAAAACATAGCCTTAGTGGAGATAGTGACATATTGGCTGGTAAAATGCAAGGACAAACAGCCAATGTATATCTTCAGCCTAAGTCACATCAGTATAATTAAGACTGTTTAGGGCCTGATTTGCCAAACCCTTTTCCAGGCTCAATTAATCACTACTTACGTGAACAAAATGTATCTCTTGTTTGTTGCCATAGTGCAATATCATATATACTGGCTCATGCTTTGGTAGAAGAACTAATGCACAGTGAGGAGTGGGTTCTGTCCCTACAAGGGATTTATTTGGGCAGTGATTTTAGTGTTTCTAAAAGCTTTTAGTAAAATGACAATAAAAACATTTCCTGCCGATTGGATGTATTTTCCTGAACACTGATGCTCAGACATCACCTGTGTGGTTCTGTTTGGTGCCTGCATTGAGGGAGTTCTGCTTCGGGACAAGTAAGATATTAATAGAGACCACATGCTCTATACACAACACATGGTTTCTAAGTTTGACTTGTAAATAGCTTTTTTTACTTCTATTAAAAATATGTTTTTGAAAGAAGTCTCTGTTAGAGAATTGAAAGATAAACAGTTTCTATTGTGCAGGTAACAGTCCAAGTTCTGTTTTACTAACCCCTCCTAAGGCCATATAAATCTTCCTACTATGTCCCGTTTTAACTGTGGCCCTCGGTAATGTCAAGGGATCATGTGAGGTGAATGGGCGTCTGTGCCCTCTCAAACACCTTTTTATCTATTTTCAAGAGTCCTGTAGGCAATAGTATTTCATAAGGGCTGATCACTAGGTCAAGACAAGTTCAGGACACTGTGAATGTCAAGCAGTAACAGTTGCCCTCTGTTATTATGAAGGTTTTACCAAGAGTTTACAAAATAGTAAATAAACTCTTAATAGTTACTTTAGCCACCTTTAAATACAGGTAAATTAAGTGTTGGAAATGTCTGAATGTACTAAAGCATAGCATTGTTTTTGTGTTGTAGATTTGGTGACTCAGTGAAAGGAAACCTTGTCATAGGGACCTTATCATGGCCCTCACCCTGGGTCATCGTGATCGGCTCATTCTTCTCCTGCTGTGGGGCAGGGCTGCAGAGTTTGACTGGTGCCCCTCGACTGCTGCAGGCCATCGCCCGAGATGGCATCGTACCGTTCCTACAGGTTTGGCATTCAAAAACAGATCAGCCTTTACTGTCACTTGCTGAGCTCCTGTCTTCACTAACTAACCGTGTTATGCAGGTGTTTGGTCATGGGAAAGCAAACGGAGAACCCACCTGGGCTCTGCTGCTGACTGCTGGGATCTGTGAGATCGGCATCCTCATCGCCTCGCTGGATGCCGTGGCTCCCATCCTCTCCATGTCAGTGTCTGTTTTCGAAGCATTATTGCTCGCTGTCTTTCTATGAAATCAGATCCCTACATAATCCCTGCAGTATTTACCTTCTTAAAGCTGCTTATTGTACTTCATAAAGTAGAGATTTAGATAATCAGAGATCTGTATTTCTCTTCTTCTTTTTTTTAACTGTTGTGTCCCCGCACAGGTTTTTCCTCATGTGCTACCTGTTTGTCAACCTGGCCTGTGCAGTTCAGACCCTGCTGCGGACACCAAACTGGAGACCACGCTTCAAATATTATCACTGGTGGGTTATGAATTACTGTCAATAGAGATTTCCAAACTATGGCCTGGGGGAAACTGATGACTGAATACAAACTGACACAGCATTCAATAACAGGGTTAATTGCCCTCATCTGCTTTGCTATATTTTTCGTCTCAAGGTCGTATTTACAAAGATTGTGGTGCTTCAAGCATCAGCACCCTTTCAGGGTTTGGCAGTCTTATGAAGTTTGCTATTGTTTTGAGGTTGAAAGTGGAGAGGAGCTGTAAGCATCTCTCTGCTGGACAAAGTATGCTGGACAAATGTAATCAAATACTGTTACTAGATTTCTGGGAAATCCTACAAACACTGGCAAAAAAAAACTCCTTGCAGAAATAAAAAGGCAATCAAAAATACCTTGTGTCTGGCTTTTATCAAAATTTGTTGTTGATTTATCAAGCTCAAAACCAAATAGTATGACTGAATTTAATAAGCCAGACAAAGATTTGGGGCCTGTTGGCAGGTCAAACTCGGTGAAAAGGAGCCATACATGTGGTCCCTCAGCCACCAGTTTCCCACCCCTGCTTTACATAATAGTAGAATATAAATAAATACTTGGGCTGAGAGTGTAAGTCCAATCAAAATTGTCACAGAGGAGGACAATGAAGCTTTTTCCCTGTGGAGAGCTCAAAAACAGTCTACAGTTTATTTGCTGACTTATGATCCAGATTTTATGGTAACTTTTTTTATAAATCAATTGTCAGCCTTCAGCACAGCAGCCATATTTACTCTTGCTGTGAATGAAGCAGACTATAACAAACAAGGTTTATCAGGGAGCGTTCATATTTGCAGTATGAGAATTTCTCAGCTCTTTTTTACACATTGAAGACCCACTGATGAGGAGACAGAGACCCTCTTTATTAACATGATTTAAAAATGAAAAGAAAAAAAACTCTTTAACAATCCCCACGCACACCCCTTTATCTTGGTTTGTGTGATGATGACCTTTACTGAGATTACTACCATGTCAAAATCCGAGGACAGAAGAGGACGTCACTTCATTAGCAAGGGATTTATTACTTTATTTGACTCTAAGCCTTTCAGCTGTCCCCCCGGTCTCATATTCATTTGGAAGTTTCATAAAAATAACCAAAGCCTGAAACTCTTGCTCTGAAAAAGTTTGGTTTACCATTAATCTGTCATATTGTGTTCTGTCCTACAGGGCTCTGTCCTTTTTGGGAATGAGCTTGTGTCTGGCTCTCATGTTCATCTCCTCGTGGTATTACGCTATTGTGGCCATGGCCATCGCAGGCTGCATCTACAAATACATTGAATATAGAGGGTAAGTGATCTGTGAATCCAGCCATTTTGTTTATTACTGTACATGAAATCCTGTAGAAGACAAGGTTCAAATATTCTGTATCAATAGTTCATTCATAGGGGTTGATTAGATATATTTAGGCAAACCAAGGACAGTCACCCATACATACTAGGGCTGTAACTTTTCCCCAAAATCAAATTTGAACTGTTTTCAATGTACAAACTAATACTTGAAGATATTTCAACCCCAAGGCCACACTGGTGGGCGGCATGTCGCTTGTTTTTACATATGAATCTTGTAATCTTGTCAGTGATGGCGTTTTTGCACCTCCTGAAGAGGACGTGGGCACACGGGGCTGCACACTCCCCAGCAAATGGGCCTCCAGATTTTTTCATGGGCCAGCTGCTTTGCACATAATCGACACACAGCCAAGCCTTTGATATGTATTTTGCCATCAGCAATGTGGAGCCCAAAGTGCTTCCATGCAGCAGTCTTCAAATGTTAAGTTCTCTGCTCAGAGTGGCTTTGCCCAACCACTGTTTTCTCAAGTTGTACCTCCTGTTGCAGAGGTCAAGAGAGTAATGGACGCTAAGGTTGTACAGGGAGCTCCCTCTCATGGATCAGGCACTTCACTCCTTCAGATGCCCTAATGTGCTGCAGCCGTATATTTTATATGTGAATGTTTATTTACAGTTTGAATACAGATTTTTACCCTCAAGATCAAACAGATATAAGCTTACAGCCCTAATGCATGTAGTTTTTAAAGCGAATGCTAATCTGAAGGGTACAGCGTTGTGCAATTAAAACCTATGTAGCAGTTATGAAGCTACAGGAAATCAGAGATTTAAGCAGAATTAACCAGATTTTGGCAGCTCTCTCAGAAGGAGTGAACTTTGCCAACTGTTTTAAGTGATAACTTAGGGAGTCCCAGGTTTTTATTCCTTTCACAGAAACAGCTGTATGAACGAAAGGAGTTTTGCAGAATTAGACGTCATTTGATCTCAAGTGTGCAAGGGAAACTGACAGGCATGAGCCTGATTTAAAACACTTGCATGTCAACATCTTAAATATCATTTCATGGCAGTTTTATATGTAACCTGCACACCAGCTTGATAACTGTGGCCCCATTTAGATTAAAAAAAGAACTTGGATTAGGAAAACCCCTTCATATTTGGATGAGCATGCAAGCATTTTAGGATAATCCACTTCATTTTAAAAAGGAAGCACACGTCATGCAAAGCCAGTAAGGACTATGAGGTTCTCAAATTATAAAGCTATCTTGCATAACAAAAAGGTTTTTATACCTTAATATTGTTTTATATTTTATATGTTATATCAGCAAATGTTACAAAAGAACAGTTATTTTACATAAATGCAACAAGCCTATGAAGTCTGACAGGTTATTCATTGTTTGATTACTCAGGGCACTGTAAAATGGATTTCTATGACTTCTAAATTATGTCCACAATTGCTAATGTTAAAATGCTATTGTGAATTACTTGTTGATTTCAGGGCAGAGAAGGAGTGGGGCGACGGCATCCGTGGCCTCTCTCTCAATGCAGCTCGCTACGCACTTATTCGCCTTGAGGAGGCTCCACCGCACACAAAGAACTGGAGGTAAAGTACATATATAAATGAAGTTTGTGCACATGTGTGTTCATCATTTGGCTTAGAGCACCTGCCAGTGTTTGGGTGGACAAAAGAAAGACAAGAATAGACATTTGATTAATCTCTTGGTGTTCTACCTAATCTGAGAGAAAAGGTTGATACTGTATATAGGCTCATGCTGGCTGACCTTGCAGGCTGCCTGACCAAAAGCCAAACAAGTTTAATTTACTTTCTTGGCAGAGGCAGTTTTGAAACCTTTGTTGGGATTTCAATTTTTCCAGTCATGCAGCTTTATTTATAGAAACAACTTATTTTTTAGCTCTTCATTGTTAGTCAACTGTTGGGGTATAGGTCCCATCCAACACAGATTAAAGGGAAGTTTCTGTATTTTTTACATCCTTTGATTATGATCCTCAGTGTCAATGTGTAAAACAGTGTAAACATATCTCTCTAGGCCCATTCATGCATACATGTATGTACAAATGTATCATCACACATACATAATATCTGTATATGAACAACTAAGACCAACATACATACATAGGCACCTGTTTGCACACATATCCAATAATCTATATAACACTGTTAACGCTGACTTTTTTTATATCTTGACGCTGACCTCCCAGCTACCAGGATTAATTACAAAAAAGGACATTGACCTTGCATGACAGGATTTGTTGGTGCATCGCTGTCACAACCAGTTAGTTTGGTTGTACTGGTACTCTGGTGTTTTAAAGGATTACTAGTAGTTCCTTCCCAGCACAACAACAACAACAACAGAAAAAAAGCAAACTTAACCATCAAGAACACAGAAGTTTTTGTTACTGGAACTCAAAATGACTGTTTGTTTACTCACAGTGCTTTCACACCGCAGGTCACACCTATCCATTCACACCCATTCGCTCCTTGATGGTTAAATACATTTTGCTACATCAAATTAATCAATTTCAATCATCACTTGGGACTGAAAGTTGTTTACTCTTGCATGTATATGAGACAGGACCAGGCACTCAGCACATGCTCACATGTTCTGTGCTGGTCTTAGACTCCATAAGTCAATGAATACAGTAGAAGATGCTTTTTCTCCTGCCTTTGGATATTATCATCAGCCAGAGGGGCAGCGTGCTGTGTATTTGTGCCAAAAATGGAATAATTACTTCATTGGAATTATTTATTTTATTTGTATTTTAACTGTTTGACTTGCCAGAACTATAGTGGTGATTTGGTCTTGTCAGTGAACAAACACCAACAAAACTCAAAGTCAGACTGGCCACTGTGGTCTGGCACATGGGCAGTAGGTTTCAAGTAGGATTTAATATTTTAATGTACTTGCAAAATGTTGTTACTGTTGTTTTTATTCAAATAATTAAAAAAAAACATTCACCTATCCTAGTGCTTGTCTGCTTATCTTACCTACCCATCTGCTGTATCCATATCACCAGGTGCCAAAAATACAATTTCATCAAAGGTTTCAAGAAATGCTTAAAAAATCCTTGATAATGACATTAACAATATCAGATTAATTGTTTTATAAGAAGAAAATTATAAATCAATGTTAAATTCTCAAATTATGCAAAACCATGTAAATAAATGTTTCAAAAAATCTGGAGGAAAAAAAAGTACACAAAAAAGTACTAACTACCTCAAAGTGGGCATTTCACCACCAAGTGTATTTACACAATAATAAATCAGTTCACCCTCGGCATATGCACTGGTTCACTTAAATCGCCTATTAAGCTATTAACATACCTTAAACCTTACTGTGTATAATATTGTACTGTCTGGTTTACTGTTTCCAGGATCAAAAAAGAGAAAAAAAATTCTTTGACATGAAGTTTAATTATGCAGTCAACTTAAGAAGAAACTGCTAAAGCCTTCAGCCTTTAGCCAGAAAAAAAGAAATTTAATGTTTTGAACAAGCAAATTCCCCTGTAGGGTCATGTTGAATGCATTTATTATCATGTCTTTAAAAAAAACATTTTAGCCAGTATACGTGTTTTTTACTTTACCCTTTAAAGGAATTCAAGATTCATTAGTCTGTCCAAAACAACAGAGCAAACATTTTGACCTGATCCTGTGCTTTATCATTCTCATTGTGTTCCCAGGCCTCAGTTACTGGTGCTCCTGAACCTGGACTCAGATCTTGGAGTCAAACATCCTCGTCTGCTGTCCTTCACCACACAGCTGAAGGCAGGGAAAGGCCTCACAATAGTGGGAAATGTGTTAGAGGGAACCTATCTCTCCAAAGAGGCAGAGGCCAAGAGGGCAGAACAGGTAATGAAGAAATGCACTCATTTATTTTGTTGGTGTATCAGAAGATTATGAAAATCCTACATAACTAAGCTTTATGAACTGCTTGTGTCACAAATTCTGTATTAACCTTTTATTTTTATTTTTACTACCTCATGTTAAGTTCTGTTTATGCTTTGTAGTAAGTTATACCCGAGATCAACTGAATGATTTGTTTTGATGAGGGGAAGTCCTTCAAACCAAAGACCAGCATTTTAAAGGAACTCTGCCATCTACTGGCTAAACAGAGCAAGTCTTGTTCGTGTTTCTGCAGCAGGATTTTACTTTATCCTCAGAGGCTCTTTCAGTCAGGGGATTACTTTTTCTGCTAAATCAATCGTGCAGAAAATAAATTCCAGATTATACAAACAGAGGTATTCATGGGCATTGTTCAGAGCCATCATAAGAAATGTTCCTGGATAAGGGTGAATTTGAGTGAGGGTTTAAGCTCAGCAAAGGATCACATTTATGGAACAAAACAGGGAATCCTTGCTCTTCAGTAAAATGACATGCTTGTCTGAATAACCACTACTGTATCACCGAGTCCTCCTCCCTCGCATGTGTTTTGTTTTTGTTTTTCTCCATCCAGAACATCAAGTCCTCCATGACAGCAGAGCGAACCAAAGGTTTCTGCCATGTTGTGGTGTCTTCAAACCTCAGAGATGGGTACTCCCACCTCATCCAGTCTGCAGGGCTCGGGGGCATGAAGCATAATACAGTCCTAATGGCGTGGCCTGGAACCTGGAGGCAGTCTAATGACCCACAGTCGTGGAAGAATTTCATAGGTACAGAGAGGGGGTAGTTTGAAATAGACTTATATTTATACATGGGTATAACATGAGGAAGTATTGGTCATACATTTGCATTTAAAGTTGCTGCATGAAGACATTACAACAGCTGAACATCTGTAATACAGTGTTTTCTGATTAATTAGCCACAGGGAACAAATACCCTTTCTGTGATTTCTCATGTCCATTCAGAGACCGTAAGAGAGACCACCGCTGCCCACCAGGCCTTGCTCGTGGCGAAGAACGTGGACAGTTTCCCCACAAACCAGGACCGCCTTGGTGAGGGCACCATCGATGTGTGGTGGGTGGTTCATGATGGAGGCATGCTGATGCTGCTGCCCTTCCTGCTCCGGCAGCACAAGGTTGGTATTTGTGTTTTTAGTTATGTTGTCTACCTCTTTATGCTTAAAATGTTAATTTTCTTTGATTAGAATTTAACGCACGGTGGCATGTTACATACTTCTGGAATATCTGTTTATTTTCTGTATCACATGTCCTGCAAAATCCAATTTCTTTGCTTTTAATGTTTCTCGATGGGGCTTGGGGGGCAGAAGAATAGATTAGATTGGACAGAACTTTATTTATCCCTTTGGGAGATTCCCTCAGGGAAATTAAGATTCCAGTAGCACGATTTAAAGCAGATAAGAAAATATATAATAAAGAGATAGATAGAAACAGAAATATAAATAAAAATAGAAATATGGTTACTGGCTGGCTGCTGCTACTACTGCTCCTTCCTGTCCTCAGTCTTCCTGTTACTCCTCCTCCCCCCTAATGAGGAGTTGTACTGTCTGATGGCCTGAGGGACAAAGGAGTCTGTTGGTCCTGCACTTGGGAGGGAGCCCTTTTATTGTACTCTGGGTTCACAGTGAAATACACTGCGATTCTGTAAAGAAAATTCCCCTTCAAATTCTCCATTTTTTTAACTTCCTGGAGTTTATTATGTAATAACTATTAAGCCACGGTGCTGGTTTGATGAAGCGTTAAGCAACTAGGCTTTTGACAGCCTGGATTTGAATCCAGCCTGTGGCCAGTTTGCAAAGTGTCCTCCCACTACTCTCTTCCTTCCTTTCACAAGCCTATCCAATGTCTCTCACTCTTGTCAACAAAGGCCATAAATGCCCAAAAAATAATCTTGAAAAAAATGAAAAATAAAAAATACAGCCTCCGCCTACATGCGTGTTTCCCGCTCGACCAAGGCAGACGCCACAACTGTTTGGAAGTCCGATCCTCAGCCTTTAACCCCTTCTTCCCCCTCCAATCAGACATGGTTTGGGCAGCCAATCAGCACAGACATCATTATTATAGCCTCCCACAGCCCCCTGGTCTCCATGGGTCTGACTGTTTCCAAAGTGGAGGGAAAAAGAACTGCAGCTGATCCTCGACATAGAGTCTGTTATTCAACTCATATCAAATCTTTGCCTAAAAGACACCTAAGACACAATGTTAAAGGTCAAATATACCAGGACATGGGACCTTTAAAGGCATTAGTTAATGTGGTATGTAAACATAAAGCTAATAATTACCCTCTCACTGCTGTAAATAAATGGTTGGATAAAAAGATTGACTCGAGAGTGTCTGTCTTCAAGCTAAACATTTTTTAAGAAAAATGAACAGTAAACTCCCACACTGTTTAACTCGCAATTTATGGCCGTGTATGTCCTGGCCCCTCTTCAGGGAAACAGTTTGATGAAGAAGAGTTAGTTTCATTAGTTTTTTCAGTCTTCGCTGATAATGACTTTCTTCGCTCCCTCCAGGTGTGGAGGAAGTGTAAGATGCGCATCTTCACTGTGGCTCAGATGGATGACAACAGTATCCAGATGAAGAAGGATCTCCAGATGTTCCTGTACCACCTGCGACTGGATGCTGAAGTGGAAGTCGTGGAGATGGTGAGGCTTTGTGAAAACAGCAACCATGAAATTTTGAGAGCACATAGGAATCTACAATTGCTTTTAAATTCTGATCCTCTACTTTATTCTTCTTCTGTGTTCTCTTCTGTGCAGCATGACAACGACATCTCCGCCTTCACCTATGAGAAGACTCTGGTGATGGAGCAGAGGTCTCAGATGCTCAAACAGATGCAGCTTTCCAGAACTGAGCGGGAGAGAGAGGTAACGAAGACTTAGTCAGTCTAAACACAGAAACGCACCAACAGTCATGTTGTGTTGTTTGTAGATGCATTCAGACAGAAGAGAATAGAGTTTTTGAAGCATGTTGTAGATTAGATTCTAACTCAGTAAGTACGGTGAGGTCCACGTGGCCTAATGCTGAGTGAAATGACGATTGGCCCCTCTCCTTGTTCATCTGCCATCACCTCTCTCGGCCATCAACACCACTCAGATTCAGAGTATCACTGACGAATCGCGTAGCTCGATCCGGAGGAAGAACCAGGAAGCTGCCCAGGGCACCAACCTCAGCAGGTCGTCCTCACAGAGGGAGGACAATCAGGAGGACGAGGTGACCATTATAATCAACCACTGCCCCTCAATGTTTGACTCACTGGCCCGTCTTCACAAAGCTGGAACTTTGGCTGCATTGAGCAACTTTAGGCATCATTATTGTTAAGGAGCTGGACTTAGAGAAGGCAGAGTTACTCCAGTTATGGCAGATGATGGTAGGGTAGTTGTTTTTATGAGTTTGAAAAAGATGAAGCTGTTGTCTTTGGTTTTTAAGAAACCTGTTGTTACGACCCAGCTCAGTTAGGGGAAAAGGGAAAAAACGAGTCACAACAAGCACACAGGACTGTTTTGAGTTGCTGAAGAGTTTATTTGATGACTGAAGGCAGAGGCAGGCTAGCACTACCCGCTGACTCCCAGTGTTTGAGCTAAGCTAATTCGCGGTGGGTGAGCTCTACCTGTCTCTTCCATGTTACTGCACACACAGTTGAGAGAATGGAGTCTATCTGCTTGTCATGGACTCGGGAGTGAGACAAGACACAAAAACAAAACAATAATGTTGGTGTATGCCTTTTAAAATAAGATGCTTATCTGGAGTTGTCAGGTGATTTTGTTTTAAACAAGTGTCTTGGATTAATTTTTGACCTGGAGGCGGTCAAATACACTCACCAAGACTTGAGTTTGTGCTGTGTGATGACTTAGACGTTTCATCCAAGCTTTAGCTGTCGTAGTAAATACCCAGCAAGCCAGATCTGAGCTGTAGAGTGCATCAGTGTGAGATTCTCACTGCCAAAGGAGTTCGGACAGTTAGTTGGTGTAAAGGCTTTTAGGAAATATGATTAGAAATACAGAGAAAGAGCTTAGTCTATGCTTTCAGACAGCATCCATCTCCTACATCTGAAGTCCAGACCGGCCTTACAGTAAAACTACTAACTGTCATTGAGCTGCTTTGTGAATACCAGCCGCTGCTCCCTCAAACTGCCGCCCGACCCCCCGTTACCTCCATGACCCCACTTCACCTCCCACCTCTCCCAGTACACTGTGAGAAGTGAACAGTATTGTCTTTGAAACATAGAAGGTTTTGAATTAACAGCTTTAATTGCTTTTAACATTTTCCTTTCAGCTTTGCCTGCATTTTAGGACGTGTCTACCCATGCTTTTGTTTGCTTTTAAGATGAATGCTTGTGCTATCGAGCTAACAGAAAGTTATTCCCATTATTTTAGCCTGTGGGTATTCCACAAGAACAGCTAGACTGCACAGTCACACAGAAGCAGAGTAGTTGTTCAGAGAATAAACTTATTTGATTGATCTGTCAGCTAAGGTTAGAGATAAACTTGCTGTTAACTGCGCAGACATGGATGCTTCACACCCAACTTCAGCAAGCATCAGTACAAAAATAGTCACATTCACTCATTAGACTATAACACTGAGACATTTTCAATGGTGAGCAGAGGAAAATGTAGAAGTGGAGTGCAGACGAAGCTGATGGTGATGGTATTTTTTACTTTGGCTCTCAGAATAACCATGTTTGCAGTTTACACAACAGGTAGTAAGACACAGCCTGGAGTTTTTCTGCGCAAGTTTTGATGGAAGTGACGTTTGACTGTTCTTAGGAAGAGAGCTGCTGAAACACCATAAATAAAAAAACGCCCTATACATGAGTGAGTTTGCCTTTTTACAAAAATGCATTATAATTCCTCAAATAAAGAGGGTAAAGGTGATAAAATGATGTGGTGATAAAACATGTCGATGAGGTTAAATACTTAGGTGTTACATTAGATCTCAGTCTTACATTTAAAAGCCATCTCAAAAAGATGTTTCATGTATTGAAATATAAAATAGCCAACTTCAGACACATTAGGAACTCAATAAAGGGATATTTCAGTATTTTTGAAGTTGAGTTTTATGAAGCACTTGACAATAGTCAGTGAAGTGGCTGAAAGGGCTCCAGAAGGCGCCGATAAACCCAGTGGCCAAAACCTTGATCTTAATGATGAATATGAATAAAGATTAATGTACAAATATATTATTTTACTGACTGTGGTTGGGATTGTGCACATTTCTCTCTGTAATGTTAATATTTTAACTTTACTCTGTTGCACAGATGCAGAAACAGAAATGAACTAATGTGCTGTCAGATGGTATCAAATCAGATCAAATATAACAAATCAATGGTGACTTTTAATCTTTTGACTTTTTACTTAATACCTGCACAACCTTAACTGTAGACATCCAGGCATGCTAAAAATAGATTTATCACAAGCATGTTTATGTCTTTGGAAAGCATCTGTCTATTATTATGAATGCCTCTCAACATTTTTTTAGCCTGATAAGTTTTCCAAAAATCTTTACTGTTCTCTTCAGGCATCCATAAATAATGTGTTTCACCCTTTTTAGAGACCTTTCGTCTGTAGAACACTTATTGCCCATGTCTTCTGTAATGATAGTTTCTTGTATCATTCCCATTATTCTCCAGCTCCTGTTTACTTGTAGAAGTTGATGGTTTACCTTCATTCTTGATGATTCACCTTCATCCTTCATCTTCCTTTTTTCCTGCTCCTCATCCGTCTCTTTCACCTCGTTTCAAAGCTTTACTCAACTCTCATTTTTTGCCCTCCTGCTTCTATCAAGATGTTCATTTATTTTTTCTGTCTGATCTTGAAGGACTCATCATCACTTTTCTTTTCACTAGTGGCTTGTGCCTTATTCTGCCCCTTCTCTTCTGCACAGGCTCAGCTCATCCATGACAGAAACACAGCATCTCATGCCACTGTAAACGACAAGGCTGACACGGGTCCTGAGCGGGTTCACATGACCTGGACGAAGGACAAGCTCTTCACTGAGCGTAATCGTAACAGGGAGTGCAACGCAAATGCAGCCGTGCGCGACTTGTTCAACATGAAACCGTAAGTGCTGATCACCTAAATTCCTGCCTCAAAAACAAACTCGCTAATTTTATCAACAAGACTGATAGAGGAAGTTTGCCCCGCAGACTTATAACATAAAGACACATTTTAACATAGTGGGTGCTAATTTAACATAAATATGACTTACATTATTCCATATTTTGGGGTCTATAAAACTGATGTGAACAAATGACTTTATGTTTGTTCCTGTTTGCTTCAATCTGCAGCTGTGAGACAGGCTGTGATGGTAACTTTTTAGTCTTAAAGAAAAAATATGTTGGATTAATCTATTTAAATGTGCTGCATCATGCCTGTGGCAGGCTCAGGTTGTCATTATGAGTATCTTTCAGTGGTACAAGCAAGAATTCTACTGAAACTAAATAATTCTTTGAGTCTTATTTAATCAGATACACCAACATGTTGTAAGAATACAATCATATTTCCTAAAAAAAGAGAAAAAGAGAAAGAGGGGCGTCATCTTATGTTAAAAAAAAATGTGATGTTAAACTCAGCTTTGTCAAAACTTTGGAAAGTGTTCTTTTGTTCATTTAGATATTGATTAATACTTTACATTTAATAGGGGGTGTACTCATTTATGCTTGGCACTGTATATATTTACATAGCCACAACAATTGTCTGTAATTACAAGCAAAATGTTCATATCTGGCGATACAGATATTCTTCTGATAATATCATGCATCCATATTTTGCGTGAATGAGCAGTTACATGAATTTACCTCACAAAGTAGCCAGTGGGTGTATTTGTATTATTCAAACATATTTAGTGCCTGTTTAACCAGTTTTGAAGCCATTATCTTTTTTTTTTAGAACAGTATTAAAGTTTAAAAATCTGGTAAAGATATCCTGCACTTTTTGACTCCTAAAGGAACCATTGAAGGGCAGTCAAAGGCAAAAAACATAATCATAAAAGAGTAAAGAAATTCAGGCAGCATTCTGTTTAGGCACAGTTGCCATTAAAAGATAATGTTTCCAGTTTTGCAGCCTGATTCATGTACTGACAGAAGAATCCTTTTACATAATTTAAACTAATTATTTAAAGTTCTGTCATTGATTTAGGCCCCAAAATATGCTTGAGTTAATTATCACAATCTAAATACGTTTATCTTCATACATTTCAGCAATGTCATGTCTACTAAGGAATTGTAATGACGGTTGTACAAACATGAAGTTACTGCATGTGCCATGTGAGAGACTTATGCACCATTTTGATTTGTTGTTTTTATTTAACAAATTTCAAGATAAATTGATTTTAAGAGAGATCTGAAGAGTAAACCACAGCACATAGTCTGAAGATTAATCCTTCAGGACAGTGCTAGAGCCTCAGAGCACGAGCGTGTTTGGATGTGGCTGTCGGTGTGATGAGGCCGTCAGGGTGGAGGGACGATTATCTGCATGGTGTGTGCATTCAGGCTGCATTTGGTGGATTTGCACTTCACGCCATTTCAGTCTCAGTGCATGGCCAGACCACGCAGACCACATGCACACCATTTTGCTCTTTGGACTAACACTGAATCACCCAACACTGTCCTTACCTCCAGTCCATACAGTGTGACAGTCTAATTAAATTGGCTCATGGAGTTTAATGTCACTTGATGTAAATAACTCTCACAGGTCCAGAGGAAACAGAGGCTGGTTCTTGATGAAGCCTCTCATCAAACGGCTCAGTTTTTATTGTTTTTTGTGTGTGGCACCTTTGGGTGTCAGGTGGAGCCGTTTGGGACAGTTTGAAGCATGCAGTGTGGTGGATTGAGCTGGAGAGCTGATGTAGGAAGCATCTAAGCCTGTTTCTGTTGTTCTGTCCCATTTTCCTCCTTCTAGAGAGTGGGAGAGTCTGTAAGTTGCATTCTCTTTGCCTTAGGCTGTATGTGAGTGTCGTGCTGCTGCTGTGGTGATCGTGGCTTCGTTCAGTGTCCTCCAGCTCGTATCTGTGTGTGTTTGTGTGTTCGCATGGCCTTGTTTGTCCTAATGTGCATGGACTTTTTGTGTCCGCATCAAAGAGCATGTTGGTCTAACAGGTTAAACCTGAAGTATATTTATGACATTGTTTTAATGCATGTATTATATTTGCTCTCCATTCTCCGTAAAGGAAAATCAACTGTTGAACAGAAGTCAGACTTTCTGTCTCAAACTCACAAACTTTCAAGGTTCATGGAGTTAAATATCAGCTAATAGAGGGTATGCACTGGCATCACAATATGGGCACCAGTCTGGCAGTGTGGCCCGCTGAGTGGCAGAGAACAACATTTAATAACTCATTTTGTGGTAAGAAACAGTGAAATATTTTACTTCAGCTGAAAAGTGCCATGCTTTAGTCATTTTCAAAAGGCCTAATTATTTTCGATAATCTTTCATTACCGAAATATGTTTAACTGCTGCTGCCTCATGTCTGTTACCTCTTCCATGGAGGTTATGTTTTTGTAGGCGTTTGTCTTTTAGCAACAAAGCTCGAGAAGTTATGAACGGATGTTTGTGAAATTTCCAGGGAATGCTGATGATGGCACAAGAAAGAAGTGATGAGACTTTGGTGGTGATCTGAATCCAAATGTGGATCCAGGTTTCTTGTCAAGAGTTTTTTTAATTAACAGTTGAAGATTGGGAAGTTTCCACATCTTTAACAATACCTCACT
This sequence comes from Cetoscarus ocellatus, assembly GCA_037902135.1. Classification (NCBI taxonomy): domain Eukaryota; kingdom Metazoa; phylum Chordata; class Actinopteri; order Labriformes; family Labridae; genus Cetoscarus; species Cetoscarus ocellatus. Next base: position 2,763,577 of record JBAMNC010000760.1, on the reverse strand, counting down.
GACAGTGTTGGTAATGCCTTGGTAAAGGTTTGTGCTCTTGCAGCACTTCCAGCTCCTCATTTCATTAAAAATAAAATGTGTGAAAACTAAAAGTTCTCCAAGAGCACAAACCTCCACCAAGGCATCTCTGACATTATTAGCCGAGTTATAGTTATGTGGAAAACTTCCCTATTGTACAATGTTAACAAATTCTTTAAAAAAATTCCTGGATCCACATCCACATTTTGATGACTGCTAAAATCTAATCACTTCTTCCTTGTGCCGTGACCAGCATTCCCTGAGCGTTTAATTAAAATCAGTTCATAACTTTACAAGTTATCTTGTCAGCAAACAAACAGACGGACGCCGGCAAAAGTTACCTCCTTTTCATAATTGACCAAATGTAACTAATATTATTTTAAATTTTTTTTTAAATTTGTGGTTAGTTCAATGGACTGAATTATTAAAAATCAGTTATTGTCAAACCAGCCATTGTAATTGGACCTCTCAGTGTTTTTTGTTGGCAACAAGCATTAAAAGATATTGTAATGTCCTTAGTGCCTCCTCATTTCAGATATTGATGTTTGATTTTATGAATGATTTGCTAAAACTATGTCTTGATTTTTCTGTAAAGTAGAAAGTAGCAGAAAGAGGAATAATCATTACCTGAATGTTTCTTACTTAGTGATATGACACCAGTTGCTGTAACATCACAGCTTTGTATTAATTATAAACCTGACACTAATGTTTAAAAACATCATCCGAGGATCTACTTTGCCTATGCTGAACATTATTAAATGTTAAAACAAAAAAAATAGTCAGTCTACTTCTTGACTCTCGGTGGCTATCGTTCCACTGAATGGCTCTGACTGTGATGTCGTGTGTTAACCCTCTGTACAAACTGGCCAACATAAAAAAATGCTAATGTAGCTTTGGTTTAAATAGATGTAATTTTATTCTGATTCATTTCTCTTCCATGCTAAATATAAACAATTTTCTAATTCAGGAGAATGGAGAGCAGAGTTTTCTTTTAATTTTCATGTAATTCTGCTTTTGGCATTTGTTGTGCTTTACTGCTTTGTTATCTAACATTGTGTTGGTTGTAATAAAGAGGCATCATTTAAAACAAAAGGGAGGAAAATGCTGTATTTAACATGTTATAAGTTAGACTTAGGTTTATTTATGTCAAGACAATAGTTTAAGGACTACAGCATGTCCAGTTCACTCTAACAAACAACACATCCCACATCCTAATGTCACTTTTTCATCACTCAGCCTAACAGCACAGTATAAACTGACATGACAATAGCCTTTAGGTGTCTAGTACTGCATGTCCCTTTTGTTTCTGAAAATGTTGCCTCTCTATTCAGATTTCATTTGCCTTAGTTCCTTATTCTTGTTCATCATTTGTCTGTGAATCTTTCCTGGTAAACGCTGCTTTTGATTATAATATATAATACATTTTCTATACTTTTGTCTTGTACTTTAAAAGACATTTTCTCCAAGAGTCTTAAAGTACTGTATGATTTAAAGGTAGTATTTCCTTGTATTAGCAGCTTGTATTTATTCAATGATATCCAGATTTTCAGTCAGTGTCAGTCTGTATTCATTTAAAGGGCATAGGCAAGCCCTTTATGTAATGTAATGTTTATAAAGGGATTATTAGCCCTTTTATTTTTTCTTAAACAACAGGAAAAAAATGTTTTAGAACGTCCATTTTAGCCTTTATGATTCACGGTCCGTCCATTCAGTTATCTCCATAAAAATCCATTAATGATGCAGAAATCTAGGCTGTATTGGTAATTTTTTAAATTGGTATTACAATTGTGGATCTTATTTAGACAGAATTCCTAAACATGAGTTAATAGCATGTCTGCTCCTGGTTTTGTTACGAATGAGATTTAGACTTTAGTGTATGTTAGGTCTATTAAAACTGTTTTCTTCAGGGCTCTCCTTTCTCACTGAAATTTTCTTGTCAAACTAGGAACCAGTCAAATGTCCGTCGGATGCACACGGCTGTCAAACTGAACGAGGTGGTGGTGAACAAGTCTCAGGGAGCTCACCTGGTTCTGCTCAACATGCCGGGGCCTCCCAAGAACAGAGGAGGAGACGAGAACTGTATCCTTTAAGCAGCTTCATACGGATGATTTCATGTAAAATCAAATTTTGTTTTAAACAGATATCAAACTGCAATGTGATGGCAGTATCTAAGGGGGTCCTGGCAGTAATGACCACACTGAGCAGAAGCTGGATGTCAAAAGCTGTGATAAACAAGCCTTAAAATTTGATTTATAACTCCATTTAGCAGGTTTTGTATTGCACCCTGCTGAGTTGGTATTTTCTCTTTTGTTTGAAAGCAAACACTTTTTTATGTAAAAGCTCCCTAGATGTTGAAAATATGAACACATTCATGCTGAATCTGTAGCATCAGCACCAGTCTCTTGGCTAATGCTGCTTTTGTCTGATCAGCTTTGGAGCTGACTGATAAAAGTTTGTTAAAGGCCTGAGACACCAACTTTTCTGTCCTAGCATTAAATATCAATCCCCCCTCCGCACAGTCACTACTTAAAAAATATGGGTCTCATTTTGAGACATGAAGCACATTGTCTAAAGCACAGCTGTTTGGGACTTGTTTGTCTATACTCTGTTATTTTAGCAATGTGGATTCACGGTGCAAAACCAGGAGCAGAGTACAAGGGGATAGATCATGTGCCTTGATTATACATGGGTGTGTTTGGGTGTGGCTCCTATCACAGTTTTAACTCTTATTCTCTCTTCATCAATATGTGCCTTGCAGCTAGGGTTTGCTCTGTTTATTTGTTTGGTCTGAATTTTTCTGGATTATTTAACTCCTCTCTTTTTATTGTGCCACTACACTCAAAGAACTCACACAGGACCCTGTATGAAATATGTAAATGCTCAAATTAAAATGCTTTTTTCACTAAAGCATCCCAGAGCATAGGAGAGGATGCAAAGCAAAACCTCATCAGTTATTAAAAGTCTCCAGTTCAAACCACTGGTATCATGAAAACATTTAGATGTTTAATTTACTCAGTGGAAATCTAGCATTTTCTCTTCATTATTTTACTTGTATTGATCATGTAACTGGTCATAATCCTTTAAAGCAGTGCTTCTCAGTTACTTTCTGTGATGCCCCCTTTTAATTTTTTTTCATGCACCCACTCACAAAGTCATAATATGGATGAAGCAGAGATCTGTCATACCAAAACATGGTAAAACCTTTCTCCTTTTCTATACTATAAATTTGGTACAAACGCTAAAATTAACTGTATTTTTATTTCCACAAGTGAGTGAATACTTTATATTCTAATCCTATGCTATCTTAAAAAAGGTACAAAAATCAAGGTGGCAACCTACAGACATGTTTCTTTGGAGACTTAAAGAGTCAAAATTGAGAGTTGTAGCAAAATGAAAAAGTTCCAATTCAAGCAACATAAACTAAGAAGAACAATCAAAAGAAGTGGGGGAATGGGAAGTGTTAACATTGTAATGACAGAAAGAAGATGAAATTGTTAAATGTCAGATGAACAAATGACCAAATCCTGGACTCTCCACAGTTTTATTTCCTTTTAATATTTTAAATATTCTGTGTTGTGAACAACTTATAAAATAAAATATAAACAACTATAACTAAATTAACCCAAATGAAGCCATTTGTTACAAGGCCCTAAATGATTTTTGAATTAATCCCACCTCTAACGTGGCAAATAACCAATCACAGTACAGAAGTTTGGATTCAAGTGGGCTCATGCTCCAGTTTTGCCGAGCCCCCCCTTGACGTGTGTCCATGCCCCTCTTGGGTGTCGTGCCCCACTATTTGAGAAACACTGCTTTAAAGAAGCCATTTTGTACCTGCCCCGGTGAAGGCCTGAATGGCTGAAGCATGTTGGTGTGATTTTAAGTCTATCGCCCTGATGACATAAAGGCTTTTTCTCTGTGACCCCTCTGACCACCTCAGGCCTTTACAATGCAGAGACCAGATACCTGTATGTGTTCACAAAATCTTCACCATGAATGGAGCTCGCTTTAGGTTTTCCACAAGATTTCTTAAAATTAATGATGAGCTTTTTTGTTTTAGACACATTAAGGTTAAGGAGGTTTTTTGTCACTGGCTCCCAACATGGATACCAGAAGATTCTTAATTGGGGTCCACACATAAGGATTTTCTAAATCTGAAGAGGTTTTTTTTTATCTGTTAGAGACCCCACACATGAAAATTAAAAACAGCCATTGAACAGTTTTGATCGTACTGTGTGTGGTGTTCTCTGATCATCTCAACACAGCACACCACACATCTAACAAAAACAAAGAAGAAGAAACAGTAACAACCGGAAAACACAACACGCAACATGGAAGAGGACATACAAGAAGAGGGAATGAAGGAAAAATCCTGAACTAAAAAAAAGAAAAGACTGTGGAAAAAATCCTGGAGACTACGTGAACACGTGAGCTGGTCCTCCATTTCTGAGGTCCACTGAACTTTATGTTTCAGGTTGGCCGTGCTTGTTTTTATTTACGCCTGCTTCCTTGTTCCTCGGTCAGCTCACTTCTTGATTGGCTACATTCCGTTCCACATTACAATTCACGGAGTCATGACTCGGGAGTCGTCGGCTTTCCCCACTCACATGAAGATTTTTGGTCGTAAGTATTGAACAAGTTTAATATTTACAATTGTCGGCCCGACCAGTTTTGGAGGTGGTTATCGGGTCAAATTCACTCTCAATACACCTCAGACCACAGGGTAATCTTATAGGATTATCTTATAAAACATCAGATAATATAGCGTTTGCTGTTTGCGTTGGTCAGGAAGGGGGAAAGTCAGGACAAAAACAGCCCGATAATCTTTATGTGTGTACCCCGCTTCAATGAACCTCATTGTGAACAGGTATCTTTATAAACTTTCTGAGTCTACTTATAAATGAAACTTTATTTAACCAGTGACTGAAGATTCAATTCCTACTTTTACAAATTAAAAGAGAGGTTAAATTAAAAGCTCTGTATTTGAGTCTTTGCCTGTTTTAAACCTTGACTCTCTCTCAGACATGGAGTTTCTTGAAGTTCTTCTTGAGGGTCTGAACCGGGTCCTGCTGGTGCGAGGCGGTGGACGTGAAGTCATCACCATCTACTCTTAAACACAAACAAAACTCTCACGCCCCACCCTGCACTCATTGGCTGTTGCCATGGATACTGGTCACCGGGCATTTTTTTCTGGAAAGAAGCCTGAATTGGGTTTTTTTAATGAAGGGCGGGACTGTTGGAAGGCGGGACCACTTGTGATTGACAGATGGTCTTGACGGACCTCAGAATGAAGGAAACAGTTAGCTTTGATTGAGTCGACTGGCTGAGAGTACGAGCCCAGTGTGTGTCCACGCTGGGCCACCGTACCCCCTGCACATGGAAGATAGAGCATAGAGACACTTTACCATGTTCATTTAAGATGTTCTGTTACGTTTCATATTCTTTCCCTCGTGTGTTGATGTTGTCACGTTACTGACGCTCACCGTGTAATGATAAGCAAAGAAGTGAACGCGTGCTGTTGATCCGAACCTCGTAGTCATTTCATACTTTCAAATGTTCTCGACTGTGGACCTGAAAAAAACAAAACAAGAGGTGAGGTTACTCTGACAGCACATGTTGAAGTTTTACATAAAGTTTGGGGATCTCTGCGGTCAGATCACCATTTGAACTTAATGATTTCATTTAAAAATTGACTTTTAAGAAAGTGAAAAGGTAAACAGTGGATAAGAAGCAGCTGAAACATCCAGCTTTATTTGAAAAGTCTCTGTTTAGATGAATGGTCCTCATAAAGCAGCTTTTTTTAGTTTTAGCGTTCTGTGGTTGTCCGCCTTGTCAAAGATTTACTGAAGGACCAGCCAGGAGGAGATGAAGTTATAAAGTATGTCGGATAACCTTCCTCTATGTCGGTGGGAACATTTTGTTTATGGGGTACTGATACTTTTACCGTTTTACCGTCTACATTTCCCATGTCAGAGAACTCTGATGTTTTCATAGGAAGAATAGCCATAGCTAACACTCTAGGACTCTTTGTAAGCTTTATGGAAATACATATTCAATGCACATGTAAACATATATAAGGAGTGTAAAGTAGTGCTTAGTTGGGAATAGACTTTTTTAAATTCAGGCGCTGTTTGACAGCTTTTGTTAGATTCATTTAAGTAGATTGGCTAATTCTTTGTTCGCACATTACATCTTTGCCTTCAGAGTTGTTGGCAACTAACAAAGTATACTTTGTAAAGCACAAATTAGTGTAATTCTTCCCAAATGGACGTAGCTCCAGCACTGTTGACTTTGCACTACCTATCTTCAGCACTTATTCATTGTATACTGTTTCTATCGCCTACAGTGACACTTTACTCGTCTAATCACCACTACATATGTCTACATATACACACATGGAGAGAGATACATGAGCTCATGAAAAGGTGCATACAGGAGGCAGTTTCACACTATCCAATACTCATGTTTCAATGTTTGTTTTGTAATATTTTAGCTGAAAAACCTGGGACAGAGATGTCGTAATAAAGAATGTGTTGGAGGAAAAAGTGCCAAAACCAAAGAAACTGTGGAAGTATCAAAAGAAGCTTAAATCCTAATCAAACACAAGCTTTTCCTTTTTCCAATGACAGTCTTTAATCTTTTGAACATTTTAAAATTAATCACAAATATTCTTTTAAATATGATTGAGCTCCTGCAGCCATCGATTACTGGAAACAGCATGATTTCTTGGGCATTTCAGAGCCAAAGAAAGATGTTTTTGCGAGGGGACTAAAGGAAACCCCCTTTTATTCACGTGTACCTCCACAGTTTCTTTTCAGATTAGCTGTGCAGTATTTTGTAAAGTAGAAAGTCGTGTGGAGACTTTCTGATCGTCAGTGATGCAGCGTCAGTGTTTTGTTGTGTTTTTGTTCTGTTGTTGTATGCCTATGTTACTTAGCTCTGGTCTGTGTAGTGTTTGTTACGTTGTATTTGACCTTCTGTTACTTTAAGTGTTAATTCTCAGTGTGATTTGTTTGAGTGGAGGCAGAGAGAGGCGGGATGTGTGAGAAGCAACAGCACATGTCAATTTTTTATGTTTTTGATCGTGTTTATATTTTGTTTTAATATCCAAACTGGGCATCCAGGTACAAGGTGTTAATCTGTTGTGTTTGGTGTTGAAGCACCGTGATGCATGCTGGAGGTGATTAGATATTTGTGATGGGTGATAATTAATTAATTGATACACAATCAGTACTTCTTTCTGTACCTCTAACCTCAGGCTTGTTGCAAATCATCCCTCATTCATCACTCATTTGAGTGCACATGGCACACAGGGACTTCTCAGTTCAGTGTCATTTTCCCACTTAGATCATTTGGGAAATTTTTTCTGATACAAACCCAGCAACAGAAATGAACAGGTGACGAATAAGCTCATCACACTGCTGTGGTAGTATTAGCAGCAGCAGTAGTCGTCATAATAACTGCATCACAGTTACCAGGGAACCAGACTGATGAAAAATTACTGCCTATTAATAATGTTTTGGATCCCTCAGAGCCACTTTCTGTACTCAGGCACAACATAATTAGCAGCAAGTTAAAATCACAGGACTCAACAACATGGACCGATTCAAAAACTTGTTTGGACTTAGTATCTTTATTGTCATTGCATTAAGAACAGTGTATTAACACAACAAAATGTAAGGTGCTACACTGAAACAGTGCTTAAAAGAAAAAAATAAAGATAAATAGTTGCAATAAATAGTAAAAATAAGACACCCAACCTAACCTTACATACACTTCACTCATACAGGATGTACATCTTCCCATCTGTCTGCCAAAACCCACCCTCCCAGAATTTAGTCCAGCTCATTCAAGCAGGAGAATTTATCCTTTTAAAGCTGCTCTCTACTTTTCCACATCACTCCCAGTTTCTCTGTGGACACTTCTACAGGTGTTACGTTGTAATTAGTCACCATGCTATCTGGTGTCTTCAGTCGTCCTCTGTAGACACTGGCGAGGGTTGAAAGTCCCTCCTCTTTGTGCAGAGAGTCTGTTTACACTTCTATCATAAGGCGTGTCCCACAATAATGAACCTATATAATCTCACATAGGACATTTGATCTCCCCTATTATCAGGATTATATTATCATTTGTTGTTAGCTTAGCCTGCTAGTTTCCTTCCCATAATGCACAGAGCAGCTTGTAATCAAGGAAACACTGGCTGTGATGTTATGACCAAAGGCCAGCTCTCTGCCCGGCCTTGGCCCTTTTCAGAACACTGAAACAGTCCAAGGGAAAAATGCAAATTTGTAGCTTTTTTTTAAACTGAATTGGAGCAAAGCAACCAAGCTGTAGGTGTGAAAAAACACCTAAAACATCGAGTGACCAGCAAGGCTGAAAGGACAGAAATAAACCACAGTGATCCTGAGAGAGAAAAATGCATTAACTGTTACTTTCGTAAGGGGCGAGCAGCTGAGTTCTGATTGCAGGTTGTTATCGGACACATTTAGTGATGCAAATTTTGGATAAACACTTTAAAATGCAGCCAACTCTGTACCTGAATGTCCAGGATGGATGTTAATGCCAAATATGAACAGGGTCTTTACCAACCATCAGAAACAAATCATGTACCACACACAGGACTGAAAACCCCTCAGGAGACTGTGATACTCTGGACTGGGAGCAAAAAGACTTGAATGATGCCACCAGGGTAGAAACAAGAGTTTGAAACTGTCACACTTTTAAGTTCAAATATTCAGTTTCATTATAGAGTTTTCTATTTTAGCCACCAAAGATAAAATAGAATTATGTTTAAATGTCTAATAAATTTAAAATGCCTAGTTTTACAAAGTTTGAAGAATTTATAATGGTCAGAATAAGATATTAAAGAGTTTTTGTTGTTTTTATTTGGTTACTGAGCTAATTTGCAGTAGCTGCAGAAAGAAAACATTGAATACATGAAACTCAAAAGAAAAGATGTCATTAAAAAGTTTCTGGAGGTAAATAGGATGTCAGCAGTGTGTGTTCAGCATCTCTATAATGTCTGAGTGACTGGAGAAAGTTATCTACCTCAAAGGAGTCACTGAGGCTCGGCTGAAGAAGTAAAAGCTCACATTTCTCTTTTCAAACTGAAGTAACGTGTCGAGTCGTGGAAGAAACAAAAGCCTCTGCTACGTGAGAGGACCAGCAGATCTGTGTGTGCATGTGTGCGAGTGTATGTGTGTGTCTCTGTGCGAACTGTCCGAAGGTGAAGCTGTGTTTGTGTGAAGAGTTTCTGCTGACGTCCGGCTCGGCTGGCGGGTCTCGCAGGCTGGAACAGGAAGTCACTTGTGGGCGCACATATAGAGGAAGGTAGCCCTGTAAATTGTATTTGTGCCTCTCTGAGTAATTATTAAAAGTGCTGAAATAAACACGAGTCTGTGTCCTCATTCTGTGCACAAACAGTAACAGCGCTATGGGAAAACCAAAGTAACTGTGTTTGGATTATAGCCTTGATGCAACTACTGGCCACTTTATTAGGCACACCTCACTTGTACAGAGTTGGACCTTCTTTTGCCCTCAGAGATACATTTAGTCTTCCTGGCATGGATCCATCAAGGTGCTGGAAACAGTCCTCAGAGATTTTGGGTCCATCACACAGTTGCTCCTGATTTGTCAGCTGCACATCCATGATGTAGGTCTTCCAGAGGTGCTCTTTGGATTGAGATCTGGTGACTGTGGAGGCCATTAGAGTACAGAGAACTGAATGTAATGTTCTAGAAACCAGTTTGAGATAACAGGGCTTTGTGATGTGGACCGTTATCCTTCTGGAAGTGGCCCTCAAATGATGGGTGCACTGTGGTTGTGAAAAGATGGACATAGTCGGCAACTTTGCTCAGGAAGGCTGCGACATTTAAACAAGTCTTAATTGGTACTAAAGAACCCGAAGTGTGCCAAGAAAGTATCCTCCACACCATCACGCCACCAGAGGCCTGAAATGTTGATTGAAGGCAGGATGGATCCGTGCTTTCATGTTGTTAATATCAAATTCTGACCCTACCATGTGAGTGTTGCAGCAGAAATCCAGACTCATCAAATCTTCTATTGCTCAGTTTCGAAGATCCCATGAGAACTGCAGCCTCAGGTGTCTGTTCTGAGCTGACAGGAGTGGCACCTGGTGGGGTTTTCTGCTTCAATACCTGCATGCATACAAATAGTCTTCTGCATATCTTGCTTTCAGTGAGTGGTTATTGAAGTTACTGTTGCTTTTCTGTCATCTTGAACCCCTGAGAAATGCAGCTCACTGGATATTGCCTCTTTTTTCAGACCAGTCTGTAAACTCTAGAGATGGATGTGCATGAAAATCCAAGTAGATAATCAGACCAGCCAATCTGGTACCAACAACCATGCCACATTCAAACAAAGTCACTTAAATCACCTTTCTTCTCCACGCTGGTGCCCGGTTTGAACTTCAGCATGTTGTCTTGATCATGACTACATGCCTCAGTCTGTTGAATTTCTGCCATGTGATTGGTTAATTAGCTGTTTGCATAAGCCAGCAGGTTAACCTAACACAGAGACCAGTGAGATCTTCAGAGAAATAATGTGAGATAACATTTAAAAAATAAGTCACTGGTCAGACTTAATGGTGGGTTACTCACTCTGAGGCTGTGCAAGCCAGTGGGCCACCAGCACCATGGTCCAGAGTTGATTTAGAAATCAGTCAGTTTTTCTCCTACAGCTGGCTCTTCCATGTTTTTGAGGGCTTTGAGTGCTGTCAGGGTGAAGACAGTGAACCCATTGTCATGTTCAGAAACCATTTGAGATGATCCGAGCTTGTGGCATGGGGCATTATCCTTCTGATGATGTGCACACTATTGTCATGAAAGGATGGACATGGTCAGCAACTATGCAAAGAAAGTCTGTGGCATTTAAACAAGGCTTAATTGGTATTACCATTGAGGGCAAACTTGTTCCAAGGGCATCCACCAAGCAAAATATTGAACAGCTTAGACACTTGTGCTACCCTTGAAAATTCTGACTGGTCAGGAACTTCTAATGTTCGGCCTTGACCCTAAGCTTTGGCCAGGCTGAACTGCCAACATCACAGAAGCTGATAATGTTGGTGAATCAACTATAACATTTGAAGTACACAATGATAACTACATTTTAAGATATATATTGAATCATGAAAATATCATTTTAAAAGACCTGGTAAAGATGCTTACTAGGGAGGAAGATCTGATGAAGGAACTTCATGACACATGACTTGGAAACAGTATTAAATAGCCATATCATTACATTGCTTGACCACAAGTAGAAGTGGTAGAAGGTCATCCTTGGCTAAAAGCTGGCCATCAACTTTGTGGTCATATCATCAGGTCTGGAAATGTATGTCTGAAGCACTTAACTGGTACACAAGAGGAATATAGAGCTATCAACTTTACTGATGTTTGGTGTTCAGATGGCAGGCAGGGGATTGCATAGACCAGGGGTGTCCAAACTTCTATTAGTCAAGGCTGCAGACAGAAAAGTACTAGGACAACTGGACCACATTATACCTCAACCTGAGTGTATAAAATTTCAGGAATTGGGATGGTCAGTTAAATTACACTGACCCTGGCCAGCCCTAGAGACCAATAGATCGGTCCCTGATCAAGACAAGATAGACGCCCTTTGCATTAGAAGAACCCCTTTGAAAGGTCATCTTAACATTGAGACAAAAACAAAGCAAACTCCACAAAGCTGCCAATTTTTATTTTCATGTGTTGGTGCTTAAAGTTGGTTAAAAATAGATATTATCATATGCTTTTAAACCTTAATGTGCAGCAGACAGTAAAAAATAAGTATGGATTGAAAGATTTGCTGCCATGATCCATTACTATTCATCCTTCAAACAAGCAAAACCTTCATCATTTAATGTGGGCCAACTTTTGGAGTTTGCTTTGGGCCAACTGAAAGTGGTCTGAGGGCTGCATTTGGCCCCCAGGCCTTAGTTTGGACACCCCTGGCATACCCTCTGTGCCCATAGTTGAGGAAGTCTTTGAGGGTTGGGGATGCTGAATTTTAGTGTGGCATGCTCAAGGGCAACTGCAAAGAGGTGTCAAACCACAGTCTATGATGGCTGTAGTTATGGCAACCTCAGAGCTACAAAACAATAAAGGAAGACCCCAACCATGAGGAGGCCTTTTATCAGCTTTATCAGCAGGCAGGGTCTTGATGCTTTTTGGCCCTCAAGAAGTCCTTAGCTGTTTTCAGCATGGAAAGACAACTATTGACTATTTTGCAATGATTTTTCAGCATTGGGAAATGTTCAGTGAAGGATTACTAGAAAATAAAATACAGGAAAAGTGTGCAAATTCCTTCTTGCTGTAGTTATAGCAAAGAAAAAACAACTCTTTAACTGAACCCCCAGCAGAGGTGTGCAGCATTGTGCAGATCACCAATGAAGGATCACAGGTAAGACATCTTCAAAACCCCAAAGGAAATCCTCTTTATAATTATTGTTGATTTGCAGAAACCCAACAGAAATCAGAAGCCTGTAAAAAATTGTCAGCTCGGTTCTTTGGCTGGCTGTGTGGAGGTAAAACTTTAAACTGTAGTCAAATGAAACCACTAGAGGGCAGCATCGCCTTCTCCTCAGTCCCACTGCACTCCTCTTAGCTCAACTGCAGCAATTTCCATGCTGATTGACCTGTAAGACTAACTTGTTATTGAAACTGCCATGTGTTCACCAACCAGTTCTAGTCCATCAGCATCATCCCAGCAGGACTTTGGTTATCTGTCAGCCCCTGTGTCATGGGAGGTGTTGGCCTCCTGTCCGTCTGCACCTCCTCCCTGCCTATCAGACTGGACAATCAGCTCTAGAGCTCTGGAGCTCTGACCCCAGCCGACCGGTCACATGCTCTGTCCAACACAAACAAACAAAGTGTACCAACATCTGATTCAATTAGAGCGTGACCATGACAGAGAGAAGGACATCCTGTGTCACAACATAACGCTCTTCATGATGACAGGATCTGGAGTTTTGTTCTGCTGCCCTGAACACATTAAACATAAAATCTGAATCTGTCAGTGCTGTGTACAAACAAACTGAAGTGTAGAGTCGAGTAAAAGTTCATTAACAGAACACATTCAAAATCAACAGACTGAAAGTGCTGTGTAGACTGACTTTGTGAACAACATGCACAACTGGTTAATACAAAAACTGTACAAATTACACAAAAAAACACTGTGAATGAAAGCAACAGAAAAATAACCACCAGGGTTATCTAATGGTCATATTCTAAAGCAGTGATTACCAACCAGGGGTACGTGAGAACACTGCAGGGGGTACGTGGAAACATTTAATCATTTATTTCTAACTTGGAAGTACTGAGATAAGCCTGTCAATAAAATGGTAAGTGTGTGCTACTACTAGCTCTCCGTTGAGACAATAACTTACACAATAATAATCATAATACAATAATAACAGGTAATTGTCTTTTACAGACAATTCCCAAGTGTTTGGCGCTCTGGTGTTGCTGTAAATGGGCTGGTTTCATTGAATTATTTGCCAGGACTTCACTGCAAACGCAGCGCTGAGGCTGTGGTGAGTCCACAGACATAGAAGTGAATCCAGGTTGAAACCAGTTTGATTATGTTCTACTTTTGGAGAATAATCAACATGTATGAGTGAGGGGGTACTCATGGTATGACAAAAAGACTCAGGGGGTACACAAGACAAAAAAGGTTGAGAACCACTGTTCTAAATAGCTGTAAGAATTAAATTCATGACATTTATTAACTGTATGTATGCCTTTTACACTTCAATATCTAATGTTACATTATCGTCCTACGGAGACAACAATTGATCTTCTGCAGGTTTGTACCTGTGGGAAATTACTGTAAAACTTGCCTAAAAAGCAGTACAGGGGGCTCTGATAGAAGGATAACTGTTGGAGTCAAACAGGCCAAGACCATTTGTCAATATCATATAGGACAGTTTCTCACTGAGGGCCAATGTAAGAAAAACATGCAAATGACTGGGTCACCTTTGATACATCCCAACTTCAACAAAAAAAAGTGGTAAAATCAGTGTAATGTCAAAACTGTCAGTGTCACGGCTTCTTATAAATGGCGTGACAAGAAGAATTGAAGAATTCACAGCAGATTTCTGAGGGCCTTCTTGGGGCCGGGCTACTATTGGATCCATACCTGATGAAGGGGAGAATTCGCTCTCTGCAGCGGAGAGGAGAATAATATGGTTTGTTTCTCTGTCAAACACAAAACAAGAGTGAAATGCACAGAGCTGAGAGATTTTGTAGACGTATTGGTGCCTCAGGTTTACTTGGACAACATGTTTTGTTGGTTGGATTTTGAGATGGAGCCAAGAGCAGAGCAATAGAGCACAGTCTGTGCTGCCATGATCCATTTTTCTTCATTCATCAGGGCATTAAGAGTTTGTCATCACTTAAGTTGTAAATGTTATTACAATCCAAGCTGTACCACAATTTTATCAGAATTAGAATCAGAAATATTTTATTAATCCCCAAGGGGAAATTTGGTTGTTTCAGTGACTCTTATATACAGTATAGCAGTAAGAATATCAAATAAAGACATTAAAATAGATAAGAGCATAAAAAATAAGATAAAAAAAATGAGTAAGCAGGTTGCAACATGCAGAATCTTTGAGCTATATCAACTTCCTTATGAAGGAAAAATATATAAAATAAGTAAAGTAAGACTATGAACAAGGCCAAGGAATTTACACTATTAACATTAATAATTTTTACAATATCACTATAATAGGACAGAACTGTGTGACAGTAGGCCACATTTGACTGGGTATTGCACTGGATATTACGTTTGCTTATTTACAAATATTAACAAATATCAGAGGTGAAAGCAGTGAAGAAACATTCTAGTCTCCAGGACCTGATGGAGCAGTGATACTACAGGGAAGCACAACTTTCATGTACTAATATGGGACATATTTCACTTTGTTTTTAGAATTGGCAAAGAGCTGAAAAAAACAGACACAGGGCCGCATTTGGCCATACTTTGGATGCCCCTGATCTAGCAGTTCTGTTTATCCAAGCACTATGATTTTTGTTTACCTATCATTTAGATTGAAAATGCACAATCCTTACAAGTTGCACCTTGTTGTGAAAGTGACTAATCAGGCTTTCCAACAATATAAAATACAATACCAATCATTTTTGTTAAAGGGGAGAAAAAAATTGACCAAAATAATGTTTCCAAACTTTACTTGAGGAGTGTATTTGACAGTTCAGCATAACTTTCATATAAGTTTTTACAGTTAATAGACTTTCAGGTCATCTGCTAAACAATTAAATGAAATGTGCTTTGGGGAAGTTTGCACATTTAAAACAGAGAATGAGGCCCCGCAGACAAGTGTGGCCACAGCAGAGGATTATTGGCAGAAATGGATGAGAAAGTCATCTACAAAATCATGAAAGAGACATTGTGTTCTTTAAAAGTACTCCCCAGAGACTGTAAATAAAAACAGAGAAGAGCCGAAAATGGAGCTTTGAGGGACCCAGCTACAGAGGAGTGTGAGCACAGATGGATGGAGAAAGAAACCTGATACTCCAGATAGACAAAAGGGAATCAGATGGATCCAGCAGCCATGCAGGATGATGGAGAAAGTCTCTCCTGACAGAAGGACTGAAACCACTTCAGCACACAATTGAAGCCATGATAAAATATTCTGGTGATCAGCCATATCAAATGATGCATTCAAGTCCAAAGCACCAGCACAGTAAGATTCTGAAAGTCAAAAGCTGAAAGAGGATCATTGAAGACTCTTTAAATGTGTTGTTTAGGTGCTGTGACGTGTTAAAATCAAGAACTGTCATTTATATTTGGGCACATGCAGCTGATCCAAATCAATCTCGACAAAATTTCAGAATTATTATAAAGATCAAAATCATGTTTCCTGCTGGTAAGCTGTGCCGATGTAACTCAGGGAGGAGGTTATGAATGTTAAATCACAACAAAACAGCCCACAGACCTGAACCATGTGACAGCCCTGTGTTCGAAAGGCTTCAGCTGTCCTCGTTTTTTGATTGAGGGAAATAATATGCACATCCACTCAGTCTGACAGACATTCTCTGACATGATTGCCCCCTAGGCTTTGGCTTTTTGCACCACTTTCCCTCAACAATCTGTCAGTCCAAAGTGCTGCCTCATGTGTGTTTGCACTGTGCGAGGTTGCCCGGGTCGATAAGTGAGGCCGTGTGTTGACAGCGTGTGTGACCAAACTGTTCAAACGTGTGAGAGACAAAGACTGAGAGCCACAGAGAAATGTTTCACTGATTCTCTGCGGCAAAGTGCAGCCACTACGATTTAAAACAGCAAAGGGAGGTGAGCATTTTGGTGTTATTCTGTAGGCTTCAGCCAGTATTGATTTCAGCTCCGGCATTCAGCTTTTCCATCCACTGAAATGTTTCAGATTAATTCTGTCAGCTGCAGGTCCTCACAGGTTTGTGACAGAGAGACTGAGCAGGAAGAGGAACAACAGATGGATTTTATTTCACTGGAACAGCCTGAAACTTCAGCACACTCATGCCCATTTTGACACCTGAAGAGTTATCTGGAGCTCATGGAAACCCTCACAAGACTACAACATGAGACTCAAAGTATCTGCCTCATCATTTTTTCACAGACAGCTTTCAGTGTGACTTCATTAACAAATTGTGAAGAGTTAAAACTTTGGTGCTGGCAACTTTTCAGCAAGGGCAGAGTCAATGTCACTCCTTGAAAATGTCCTCTCAACTGGAAAAGAGTTGGTGTTCAAAGCACGTGTAAACATGCTGTTTCAGTAAATTGATAGCGTCACTGTAGGATGTTTAACTCTGAGCTTTCACCTTGAACTTTGAACCCACAGGAATGGAAACATCAGAAACATCCAGAGCCATCGAACATTGCAGCAAGACACCGAATATCAGGAGTGACAAGTGTATGTTTATGACACTGAAAACTTTCTAAAACAACTTTTTTCATTACAGAAAATCCACAGGGATTGAAAAGGAAATCAATAAAGAAATGAATCAATGAGCAGAATCGAAAATGGCAACAGTATCAATAAAATCTGTGCTGCAGATCACTTAAACAAAATGTCACATTAAATGGACACATCAACTTGTTTTTGTTTTCATGTCTTGCCTCACTTCTGAATCCATGACAAGCAGACAGACACCATTCTTTTGACTGTACGTGCAGTAACCAGGAGGAGATGGGCAAAGCTTGCCCATCGCTAATTAGCTTAGCTCAAGCACTGGGACTCAGTGGGAAGTGTTAGCCTTCTACTGCCTAAAGTCATCAGATAAGCTCTTCAGCAACTCTAAACGGTCCTGTGTGCTTTTTTTGACAAGCTTTTTACCACGTTATTTTACGTCATCTTCTACTATCATCGTGTTGAGATGTGACATTCATGAACGAATCAAGTGTCTTGAACAGCTCTTTTAAGTGAAAGATGAGAACTGATTTGCAGCTGTGAGTGAGCCATTCATTTGTGAGCCATTCCTAAATAAAAATTGCCTGCAAATTAAAATAGCTGTTCAAAAGACTTGACTTGTTTGCGACATCATATCTCTAGCAAATTACCATGGAAGAAGGTCAACAAAACCAAGCCTCAGTTTACGAGAAGTTTACGAGTAGAAGTAGATGACTGTACCCAGAGGCAGGCTAACACTTCCCATTGACTCCCAGTGTTTGAGCCAAGCTAATTAGCTGTAGGCGAGCTCTGCCCGTCTCTCTTCTTGTTACTGCATGCACAGTTGAAAGAATGGTGTCTGTATACTTGTCATGGACTCAGGAGTGAGGAAAGACACAAAAAGAAAAAAAAGTTGGTGTATCCCTTTAAACTTCCTCTGAATGTTAAATTTAAACACATAAAAACAATTAAGCTAAACTAAAACCAGAGTCGGAACATTTTACAGAAAATCATACATTTATGCAGGGACATATTTAACCAGTGTGAAATATTCTGCACTGTCATTTCAGGTCAGCATGCATTAAATTAACCTCTGTGACAAAACCCAAATGAAGTGTCAGCTCTTTTAACCCCAGAGGGAAATGAAGAAGAGAGGAGGAGCGGAGGAGAGCTGAGCAGCGTGGACTCAGACGTGATAATATTAAAATACTGATAATATTAAAATACTCTCCTTATTTAGAGGATGTGTTCATCCCTGCTGCAGAGGGCGAAAGAGCTCAACTTCAACAGTTCTTTTTCTTTTGTTGTAAGTTAAGTTTTTATTATTTTTGAATCATGTTTTTTGTCCAATAGATGCTGACAAGAAAACAAGGAGGAGGTACATCATTCCAAATAGAAAAAAAATGAGGATGATAATTTTAACAAAAGGCAGATCTACCTATGGCCTGCACTTACAGATCAGGTATTAAAGTTTCTGACTCGTGGGGACTCTGGTAAAGGCTGCCTGATCCAGGTTTCAGCACATTTTAGCACAGCCTTCCATAAAGCTAGAATCATGGCGCAACTCCACTGGAGACATGTGCCAACCTCTTTATTACAAATCCAGCGTTTGTTTTCCTTGGGGGCAGCACGGTGGCGCAACAGGTAGAGTGGGTGCCTTACAGAAAGAAGGTTGCTAGTGTGAACCCTGTGTCAGTCAGGGCCTTTCTGTGTGGAGTTTGCATGTTCTCCCCGTGCATGAGTGGATTCTTGCTGGACACTCAGACTTCCATCCACGGACCAAAAACATGCTTATTAGGTTGCCCTGTGACTGTAAATTGCCATTGAGGTGTGAGTGTGAGCCTATGTGGTCTTGTGATCAGCTTGTGACTGATCCAGGATGTGCCCCGCCTCTCCTGTCAGCTGGGACAGGCTCCACCCCCTCATGACCCAGAAGGAATAAGTGACTTTGACAATGGATGGATTGATGGATGTTTTCCTCACCTGAGCCCATTTTAAACCATTTTAGAGGCGTTAGATAATATCCATGCACTATTTTGTAGTGAATATTTTTTTTAAACAATATCTTAATTGACTTTCGTTCCACATTGTAGAGACAGTTTTATAATGATGTCATTGTGTATTACAAAAGTCATCTTTTTATTCCCAACAGACATCTCCCCAACACAGAAACAAACACAAACACACAAACGCTAATCCCTCTCAAAAAACCAAACAAAACAAAGTGTCTTTTATAATGAATAATTCCTTATTTAATGTAAATTGTTCATTAAATTAGACAGTCCCACACCATAAAGGTAGAGTACGTACATTTTCAGTATCTGTATCCTTTTATTGAATATTTTTTCTCTCCTCTGTGAAGGATGAAGCCTAATGTGGGCTGAGACCAAACAGTGGAGCATCATGTTGACACTGATTGTAAAAAGCCTGAACAAAAGGCTAGTCTGTATAGAAATCAGTAAATATTCAGAGCCAATGGGAAAAGACAGACAAAAGAGTTTGGAAGAGATAAAAATGTGATGAGTGGAAAAGTGTGAAATAATAAGAAAAAATGAGTCAAATATGTGGATTTTGGTTTTCTTGAACCATCGATCTGACACAGTTCATTAGAAATGAAAGGATATTTCATCAC
The DNA here is from genome assembly GCA_037902135.1 of Cetoscarus ocellatus. Lineage (NCBI taxonomy): Eukaryota > Metazoa > Chordata > Actinopteri > Labriformes > Labridae > Cetoscarus > Cetoscarus ocellatus. The sequence goes on along the minus strand of JBAMNC010000760.1, from coordinate 2,744,030 downwards.
CTTTCCTCCAGAAATGAAGAGGAATTAAAAATTACAGACCCTCCCCTCATTTAACATTGTTCATATATCTAAGAGTTGAATGATGACTTCATCTTGGCTCAGATTCCTCTCTCCTCATTGAGCCTCACTTCCTCATCCTGTCCAGGGGCTGAAGGGTTAAACTGAAGGCGAGGCTTTAAAACATTCATCAAGTTAAACTACGATGGACAGGAACAGACCGGAACTTGGCTCATTTTACCTTTAAAAATAAAAGTCCAATTTGTTTTGGTAGAACTTCAACTCTCATCAGTGTTGATGCTACCATTTATCAATTCACTTCAGTTCAGTTCAAACAGCTTTATTGATACGAATGCTGTAGGGCGTTGTTACCAGAGTAATTAATTAAAAAGAAAAATGATAAATGTATTCAAAATAAAAGCGAAATTGTTTATTGTAATGAAATAAATTATTAGGGTCATGATAAAAAGGTTTAGAAAATAAAGACTGAAAGGAGTGTAAAAAAGAAGAAAAACAAACCGATGATATGATGAGTAAAGGAGAAAACTGAAAATATGTTTGTGTTTGTTTGTGTGTGCAGTTGTGTGCGCTCGTTTAAAAGTATAAATGTGGGTTTCTGTTTTGTCTTTCAAAAACAAAATAATGCTTTAAAATTTAAAAGCAGAACAATATCAGATGCTTTTTAATTGTTTTAGATAATATGTTAAATTTCGCATGCCTGTGTTCATCACTGACCTTATTAGGGAGGTCATGTTTTTATTTGTTTGTTAGTTTGTTAACAGGATATCTCAAATAGTTATGAACAGATTTAATGACATTTTCAGGAAATGTTGGTCATGGCACAAGGAAAATGATCAAATTTTGCTGATGATCAGAACCTGGATCTGGATCCAGAAAATTTTAAAGGATTTCTTAGCAATGTGAGATATTCCAAATTTCCATAAATAATTCAAAAAATCTCAGTGTATTTTCATGACATTTTCAGGCAATTTTGGTCATAACACATTGAAGAATGCATTAGATTTGGGTGGTGATGTGAATCAAGATGAGAATCCAGGATTGTCAAAGGGATTTCTTAACAGTGCAAGATCAAGTAGTATTCCATATTTTTGGCCCAATAATGCTGGAAATGCCTTGGCTGATTGTTTTTGCTTTCGAAGCACATCTTGTTTCACATATTTTTCTGAAAAAAGATAAATTTTAAAATTCTTTAGTAGTTGAGCCTTGGGAAAGGGAAAAGTGCTAAATGCTACCTCACTTCTGCATTTTTGGACTCATTCCTGCACCACTCAATAGACAAATCTGACAATTCAGCAGGACGATACTTGTTTTAAGAAAGTTATTTTTTGCTCATCAGCACAAAGTTATAAAGGTTAAAAGGATACTATTATAAATAATTTAATATCATTTATTTTTTGTATTTTCACAGTTTCACCTTTTTTTCAAAAAAAAAAAAAAATGTAATTAATTTTCTTCACAATCGTCTTGAAAACAATCTTACTACTAGCCTATATGTGTTGCAACAGAGTGGTGCAGGGATGATGCATTTTTGTAGGCCAACACAGAAGTTATTCATATAATTTTTATCAATGTGATAATCTTGACTAAAAGTCCACGAGTCTAACTTTTATAATTCTTTAAGCATAACAGAATAGTCGACAGTGAAAAGATATTATTAAGCTATGGAAGTACAATATGGTGGTTCTTCTGAGAAGCAGTTTCAATATTTGCAACATATAACATCAGAAACACTTGCAAGGTTGCAGGCTATTTTTGCAGTTCTTGTTAGCAGCTTGTTAGCAACCATCCTTTAAAAATACAGTAATGTTTTAAAATTCAAAATCAGGGCAAGGTGCATTTTAATTTCTTGAATCAAATGTTAAAAACTCGCATGCACGTGTATATAACAAACCTTATTTCAGATGATTTATCAGAAAAACTATTTTAAAAACCCCATGCTGTCAGCCTTGAGAACCAGGAAGTGCTTACACTAACTCAATTCCACTTTTTGGGACTTGCTCATTCCTGCACCACTCTATGGCCAAGTTTGACAATTTAGCAAAAGAATACCTGGTTCAAGAAATGTATTTAATAATAATAATAATAATAATAATAATCTTTATTTATATAGCACTTCTCAAAACAGGGTTACAAAGTACTTTACAGACAAAATAAAAGATAAACAAGAGAATAAAAGATAAATAAAAAAAAAAAAAGAGGAAATGTGAGGAATACAATGACAAAAAGTGTAAGAGTTAAAACAGAAGAGTGGTAAAACACGTAAGAGCCACAAATGAGAGAAAAGAGAGCAAAATAAATAAAAGATTTATATCACCAAAGACAAGAAGGAGGCAAAGAGGCATAATGGCAAAGAAATAAAACCAAAAGAGGATTAAGAGTTTAACTGATGAAAAGATTAAAAAAAGAAAGAATAAAAGTGGTCATCACGCACATAAAAAGTTGAAAGTCTAAAAAATGAATTATGTAATTTTATTTATTTATATTTTCATTGTTTCAGCGATTTTATTTATTCAATTTTTATTTTTTTTCATCCTTTTCTGTCAACAATCCAACTACTGTATCTGTTGCAAGTGTGTACAAAAGTTAAGCTTTTACTTAGAAAATCCTCCGTCTTCATGCGCTTCCGGTCGCTGCCTCTGACTTGACTGCGCATGTCTGTTTCACCTCCAGTATTATAACGCTGCTGCTGGCTGCGGCGGATCCTCCGGGAGCACACAGAGGGAGACGGCGGTGTTTGTGTGAGCATGCCGGGAGATAGACCTCCTGTCCGGCTCTGTGGGGGTCTTGGGGTGTGAGGGGGGGACCTGAGAGTCCTGCAGGAGGTGGAGAAACACCAAGACCTGAGGAGGAGGAGGAGGAGACATGCCCCTCACTGACTCCAGTCTGTCAGACGCAGCCGAGGTAAAGACTGGAATGGTGCCTCTGAATGACTCGTTCTAACCCCGAGGAGGTCCACGGGGGGCTGGATAAGGTTTCCTCGGAGACTCGGTTCTTCACATCGTGGGATCAGGATCATTAATGCCCCATATCGGAGCAGGATCGCCGGGGAAATGCAGCAGAGTCGGTGTTTGGCTGCAGGTGGATGGCCAACCTGACGCTCCCAGCTGCCGCCTCCTTTCCATACAGCTGCAGCAAGTCTGGCTTCATCCGGATCTGTAAGAGCCAACATTCAGACCCAGATCGGAGCATCTAAGCCGAGCCATGCTGCCCGGTGTCGGCGTGTTCGGCACCAGCCTGACCGCCCGGGTGATCATCCCGCTGCTGAAGAATGAGGGCTTCTCCGTCAAAGCGCTGTGGGGCCGGACGCAGGAGGAGGCGGAGGAGCTGGCCAAGGAGATGAATGTGCCCTTTTACACCAACCGGATCGACGACGTGCTGCTGCATCAGGATGTGGATCTGGTCTGCATCAACCTGCCGCCGCCTCTGACGCGGCAGATCGCGGTCAAAACACTGGGTGAGTCCTCTGCTGCAGCTGCTGTGGATGGAGGGAGGGATGATGGGATGCTGCGGGCCTGCAGGGTGGGGGATGATGGAGGGTGCATGGCGAGCCTGCAGACAGGATGCCGGTGCACTGATGCCTCTGCATGCCAACTTTAAGGGTCTATTGTATCTCAGTAGTTCAGGCGCCAGCCTATATCAATGCCTTATGAAGTTAAGAGTGCGTCTTATATTTGAGTATGATGCTACATAATGGCTTAATGCAGTCTCTCCCCAGACAGTCTGAAACCTTGATGTGTTAAAGTTATTCAGGTTTGACATTTGACCTTAGGGCTTTATGAATTTGTTGTCTGGAGGGTATTAAGGGAAGCAACAGGGATGCCAATTCCGGTAAAGGACATTGGTGCAGATACCCAAGGCTGGCCATTTGGGGAAAAATAGGGGAAGGCATTCTGGGGCCCAGTGTTTTGGGGGTCCCACTGAGGTTAACAAAGACTTTGTCCATCCTAGATTTCCATCAATCCAACCATCATCTATACTGCTTATAAACCGGTCACCAGCCAATCACAGGGCGGCACAGAGAGAGGGACAACCATTCACGCTAACACTCATACCTAAGGGCAATTAGAGTCACAAATTAACCTAATGTTCATGTGTTTTGGTCTGTGGGGGGAAACCAGAGTGCCAGGAGATAATCCATGCACAGGGAGACCATGCAGACTTTAGGTGTGATGAATTAGTTGCATAAAGACTTCGTGAAATATGTCCTATGGCTGCGTGAAACAGTCCATCCTGTGTGTCACATCAGCATCATCAATATTTTTTTCCCTGTTTGTAAGTGTTTGGGAGCATTTGTGTAACCCTTTAGAGCCTGAAAACACAAATTATAGCCAGAAAAGTCTATTTTTTTGGAGCTGAAACGTTTATTTCACTTCCTACTGAAATTCCAAAAAACAAAATTTCCATAAAATTTAACATATATATTTTTTGTATCTCATTTGATACATCTGGTGTTTTTGGCAACTGAAAATCCACTTTTTTATCATGTGTGTGATTGTATTTAGGTGTTTTTTAAAGCAATTTGTTGATCATATTGATTAGATAGAGGTATCAAATGGTATGTATCAAATATGATACGAATGCTTTAAGGGTTAATTAATAAACAGAATAATTGTTTATTTTTCTGGTGAAGCATTCAATTTAAGACCTTCAAGACAGATCTTAAACAAGCCAAATACGTTATTGATTCGACTGTTGGACATGCTCAGTGTTTACATGGCCTAATGTGGACAATACAGACAGACTTAAATGGTAAATCGGCTTGAGCTTATGTGGTGCCTTTCTAGTCTTTTCTATCTATTCAAAGCACTCTTACGCTGCAGGTCACACTTTCTCATTTACTCTTACAGTCACTCACTGATGGTTCAGAGTTTCTGTGTTAGTTAGCCATCAGTGTTAGCTTAACATCCATGCACCTCATACCCATTTACACTCCACTGATGCAGCAGCGGACAGATCAACATGTGAGAGCTTGTTTTAGAGGGTCAAAATAAGTTTGTAGCTGTTAACCCTTTAATGCCTGTTGTATTATATTTGATACATACTTTTATGATACCTCTATCTAATCAATATGATCAACAAATTACTAAAAAAACATCAGAATAAAATCAGATAAATGATAAAAAATGTGCTCCAATGGATTATCAGTTGCCAAAAACACCTAATGTGTCACATGACAAAATACAATACATATGTTAAATATATGTTAAATTTTATAGAAATTTTGAGTTTTTAGGATTTCAGTAGAAAGTGAAATAAACATTTCAGCTCCAAAAAAATTAGAATTTTCTGCCTATAATTTGTGTTTTCAGGCATTAAAGGGTTAAAGGTCTGGATGAGAATGGGGGGATGCAGTGGACTTTAACACTGTATCATCAGCATTAAGATACCTTTTACAACTTACCGTTTGTTGCAGAATATCATTTATATCTTGTGGAAACAGAGGATACCTATGTATAGATCCCTGGGCACTCCTTTGTACTTTGCTTAATAGTTGTGAAACCAGTTAAATATAATCTTGACACACAAAAAGAAGATTATCTACACAATATGAGAGAATGTTTGACCAAATCAACAGCTTTGGACAGGTAATGAGAGTTAACAGTGCCATTTATTACAAAGGCTGCCGCATATACTGGTTTATCATACTGTGGAGGAGCAGGCCGGCAGTACAGCTTTATTAGAGACAGGGGTGGCCCTGGATAAGGACAGCATCGCTTTGCATTTCTCCCATGTCAGCACCCCTCCCTCAGTGTTAATTTTGACAGCACTTTTTAATTTAGTTTTAGTTATAGTCTTTTGCCTAAAGTATCTTTTAGTTTTAGTCATAATTTAGTCATCTAAACTGTTTTAATTTTAGTCCAGTTTTAGTTGATAAAATTTCACAACATTTTAGTCGATGAAATCTACTGTAAATTTAGTCGACTAAAATATGAAGTGGAAAGGGTAAGGCAGTTTTTATGTTTCCTTGAATTTCTGAAGTCATGCTTTACACTTGGATAAAATGAAACATCCAATAACTCTTTATTGAATGCTCGTAAAGTCTGAATGTATAAATGAACAGGAACAAATTGAACTTTTGTGTAAAATGCAGTCACCTTTATTTAGGCTACCTGACAGAGCATCTCAGTTACAATACCAGAACTGACAACAAACAGTGAACCTGCTCTACATGAATATATCAATTCATAAAGAGAGTAGCTCTGATTGGATCACTCCCTAACTTATCCTGCCACCACGAAGCTAAGGCAGCTGTGATTGGATGTCCCTCTTAACTCATCCAACCTTTCCACACAACCAAAGTAGCTGTGATTGGATATATTCCTAACTTGTCCCTACTTTCTACATGACTTGGATTAAGTCTCTGTCTAACATTTAAGTCTAGTTTTTATGTGTTGACGAAAATGTCAGTAGATTTAGTTTTAGTTTGTGTCCATGTGCACTTGTTTTTGTTAGTTACTGTCTAGTTTTTGTCAGGGGAAAAAAGGTTGAACTATGACGAAAATAATTAGTCAACAAAATGAACACTGCTCCCTCATTGATGAAGCTGGTATCTGGGTTGATTCGTGTTTTGGCTGGTGCTTCAGTGAAAGTGAAGTCACTGCTGCTGTCGTAGTTTACGGAGAGAGAATCTTGTTTGGTTGCAAAAGAGAAAAGAATTTATCTTTCCCTGCGTAGTCATGTGATTTGAGTTTGACCATTTGGCTTTTCTAACAGGACATAGCTGGACTGTAGCATCACTGAAATTCCTCCTGCATTAATAAAACCATTACACGTAGTGGATCAATCCACTGTATTTGGAAATGATGCATTAAAAGAAGAGTTCTTCACAGGAAACAAACGAGCAGCTCTGACATGTGTTTGAGTAAACAGGGACTCCCTTTTAAACACAGTGGAGGGTCAAACTTTAAAGTTAACCTTTGTCATTGAGGCTGTCAGCACACAGAAGCCCGGAGAAGAGGCCTGAATGCAGAGCCACAAAGAGAGGTTGTTCTACTTTAAATCTGGAGCAGTGCAGCTTATTTTGGAGATCTCGGTGAAAGAATGGTGGCAGGCACTACTGAGCTGGTACTCTCAACACACACACTGGCTTTATTTACCCCAACGTTTGGCAGCAGAGCTCAGCTGGCAGGGAGAGATAATGGGTCAGGTTTGTGACTGATTCAAACCAGTCCAGAGATGCTGAACACTGCTGGAGAAGCAGACTAATGCCTGGGAAATAAATGCACTTCATCAGTGACAGGGCTTCAGAGGGTCCTTCAAAAATCAAAGAAAGTCTTGAGTTTTATTTTTGTAATACAAGGTCAGAAAATGCCAAACTTTTCTGATCACCTCTTCAAATCTGCCCTTTCTAGATTGTTTAACATTTTTAATGAATCATTTTGTGGATTTGTTTCTTTAAAGTGAAAATTAACAATGAGCAAGGCAGCATTTATGACAGTATATTACTTAAAAATTCACAATATCCCCATAGAAGCAAAAGGGAAAGCAAGTTTAAGAAAATTTGGCCTCAGGATAAAAAATGAAGGTATCATGGATTATTGTTTTTTTAATAGTATAAAGTCGACTGAATTTTAATCAGAAATAGGAATTTTAACGACATAGTGTTTGTTGTTCAAAAATCACTGTAGTCACTGACCATGTATTCATCTGCTGACCACTGGTGTGATACTCAAGCTATGGTTGGTGCACAGGTCCTTCATCACAGCTGTTGCAGTACATTGTGTGATTTGTAGTTTTATTAGTGGTAGTGAAAGCTATTAACAAAGACAATTTTAATGATCTCTTTGGCTATATTTAATTATATTCCGAGCCAGATTTGGTGTGTGAATTTGTTCCACAATATCATATATATGTTTGAGTTCGGCATGTCTAGGTTAAGATATGCAATGTTTGAAAGAAACACAATATATTTGTGCCACAATGAAAGCATAATTGCTCAGTGAGGAGATCTCCTAACTCGTAATAAGTAATAATTTACATAAACAAACTATGTAGCGCTTAACTGCCACCTTTAACAGATTGAGGCTCTGTACAGACAAGCCATGTAGCAGCACTGCTAATGCTTACCAATCAACCCTAAAGCCTTTTACAGGCTCCCCAGCCCAACCATGTAGACTGATGAGCAGCATCAGTCATCAGGTGGGGACCTCCCATCCTAGATGTTTTGTTTTGTCCAATTTGCCCCCATGACCCCTCTTAAGGGGCTTGACTGTGAACTCTGTTGTCCTAGAGCCATCGTCTCTGTGATAGATCTCACTGTCCAACATGCTAACATATCCTATGCTAACATGCCATCACATCCCAAACAGCATCATCACCTTTACCAGGCCAGGCTCCGTACATGCAAGCTCCAGGTAGTGACAATGCCAACACTGCCCATCCTGCTCCATAATTGCCTCCACTAAACAGCTACCACTAAGACCAACATTACCATTAAAGATACAGACATATGAATCCTATCATGTCCATGTTAACAGTATTTTTGAGATTGCCAATCAAAGTGATTTAAACCAGACTGAAGAGATAGAGCTCTTGTAAATGTAGCTTCTGTTGTGCTTCACTGTAAGGTGATCAGGACTGTAATCCACACTCCAAAAGTCCGTCTCCTCTGATTCTGCCACTGGAGTTTTTAGTCATCTATGACAAACACACCTCGACTGAAGTCAGTGTAACCTGCAAGACACTAAGACACACACACACAACACATATCAATCAGTCTTTCTCTCTCACACATCTCTGTTGCACTTTATAGATTGTAATTCATCACATTCAGGATGAATAACTGTGTGATTCTGTCAAAGTGCGACAGAGAGCAGGATGTGTCTCTTGTCAATAATCACTGAGTCACTCGTCACACTCCTGAAAAGCAGGATGACCTGACAGGAGAGGCTGTATCAGGTGTGTTTGTGACAAACTATCACACAGGTGTGTTTGTGTGGGTGCTGCAAAAAACAGCTCAGCAACCAGTTTGGAGCAAAATGACTTTTTAATTGTCCATCCTTGATGACCCAGAGCTTTCTGCAGAGATATGGAGTCATCAGCCAGGAGAAAATTAAGCAGCAGGTCTAGAAGTGCTGCATTCTTCTTCATAAACCAAACAGGTCACATTGATTCAGTTATTCATTTACAGTTAAACTGTAAAAACTACAAGTTTGATGGAAGTTTGATTTGTTATGAGTGCAAACTGAGGATTTGCATCTGTCAGAATATTTGAAAACGCTTATATTTTTGGTTTTCAATTATTGATAAATTGTTTTATTATTATTTTCATTAGTATTATTATTACTATTATCATTTTAAATTCTCTTGTTTGTAGCTTATTTGTAGAACTACTGTTAAATGATATCACTTTTTCATAGCTTGTTTACAAGACTTTTGTAAAGGATGTCAATGAATTACTCATAAAATGATTTTTAGAGATAGGACATAAGTATTAAAAGGAATATGATGAATAAGAAATGTGCACCTTAAATTGCCATTGGAGACAATAAAATATAAATGTGCTTTGAAAAAAGATAAAAATACATTGTTTCCTTGGCTCAGATGCAGGAGAAAATATCACTAAACTTATTTTGTAGAGTACATTACATTTCCACCCTTTAAAGTGACCATATTTCACATTAATTCAGGTGCATATGTTCATTTTTGGTGAGTGCAATGGTGCGTTCACAAACGCTAAATAAAAACAAAACAACTGTAGTTTTCATATTGCAGGAAAAGTCAAGTTTCCGCTTCTTTCTTTGGTTCTTTCTATTCAGTTTTCTAAATCACTTATGTCTGGTTTTCATGTTGGAAATAAATTGACTGTTTAAGCAGTGTTAAGATGCAACTGGATTGTCCAGTGAACTTGAATGCATCATTACGAAGGTGCGCACAAAGCGAATGTTTTGCCTCCTTAAAACAACGTCACAGCAATCAGGTAAAGAGGCGTAGCTGTGAGGACCAAGTCACCAACTTGGAGACACCGGTCGACAGAGAAGAAGACGCTTGTCAATCACAGCAACATCAACCAGAGGCCCAGCAGAACGTTGTGCCTGTTAGCTTACCTTGCGTCTTTTATTTCCTGTCATGAAAGCCAGTCTCCTGTTTCGTAGGTCTGTCTCTGACCTTTGTTCAACACTTCAGGTTAGGGTTATCTGAGGTGTTTAATTGTTTACCTTCATCGGACCTGGAGGCTAATCCATAACAATATGCTAAGTACAACTGACCCCTTATGCTGTGTTGGAGCTGCTGGCCCTTTAAAGCCTTTTCCCCCTTGTGGGTTTTGTCATTTCTGATTGGTTGACAGGTCTTCTCTGTGGTAATTCATCAGTTCAGTGCTGTTCAGTGCTGCAGTTGGCTTGAACTGCTGACAAAACAATGGTAGGATGTCACACTGGTGGGCTGGGATAATTAGCCGTTTCAGGCAGCTACTGGCGCTGTAAGCAGGAGAAGAAGGAGAAGTTCTGATGATGTGGATTTTTTGTCTTGAGTGTAATTGTACTCTATCACATGAAGAAGGCATGTAAAACACATCAAGGGCTTATAAACTCAAAAACAGGACGGTATCAGCTCTGTAATGGTTTGGAAACAGCAGTCAGCTCTAACTGAGTGAGTAGTCTGCTGCATGGCTGGCAGCTGGCCCTTGTGGAGAGCTCTTCACCCATATTTTGTAAATATGTGACCTCTGCATTGGCATCATGCATGAAACACCTCTGTGCTATCCTCTACTCCCTGTCTTCTCTGTGGAGGGACAGTGTGAGCTAATAGGAGGGACATCCTTGATCTGCAGCAGACTCTGTTATCACAGCGCTCAGACTAAAGTCAACATCTGATCTTTACATTCATGAAACTAAAAAGCTCTCCTGTGGTAAAGTTGCACAAGCAGGCTGATCATGAGCCTCACTAAGTCATCATGTTCTGGTGAACTTGACTCAACCTGCTCTTCTACAGAGCTGCAGCCATTCTCTCTCTCTCTCTCCTCCCTCATGGCTCGTTTCCTCACAGCTTCATTGTGTGAGCGCTGCCTGTTCCTTCCCTCCCTGCTCTCTTCCTCAGTCGCCCTCGTACAGTGAAGTCAAATCCTCTCTGCATGTTGGATGAACTTTAAACAGGATCAGCAAATTCTGATGATCAGAGTTTGATTAATAGAATAAGGAAGAACATTCACATTATTATTTGGTCAAAAACACTTTTGGAATAATTACTGTACCTCTAAATCTAATTATAATTCATCAGTTTAGAGCCATACTCTTAGACTTGAGACTTAATCACCTCTGAAGCTTTTTAGAGCCATTTTGGGAGTCAGTCAATCAAAATTAAATGCAATATGTAGTTTGTCATGGTCACATTAATAACATGAGAAGAGAGGAACACACTGGCAAACAGAAAATAAAATAAAGTCACATCATCATGTGCACAGTGGTAGTTCTAGTCCGTAGCCTGTTGCACCAGCTCTGCATAAGTTCTATCTTACTTAATGGTGTAAAGTCGACACTAAACCCTACGTTGAAACTAGTTAACCTGTGACTTAAAGATCTCCTGTCCTGCTTAATCAAGTTTCTTTGCTTTTTATATTGTTCAAGGGGGCTTGAGACGCAGAAGAACATGACATCTTTTACTAAAATCTCAATATATAGAGAAATTCAGTAGGCCTTTTTAAAGAAAAGACCCTTGAAACGATCTGTTTATACTTCCTGGAGTTTATGATGTCATAGCTATACAGCCTTCACCTATGTGTGTGTTTTCTGCTCATCACAGGCAGACGCCATAACTCTTGAAAGTCTCCTCCACGGCCTGCAACCCCTCCTCCCCCCTTTCATCGGGCATTGTTTGGGCAGCCAATCAGTGCAGAGCTTATTATCATAGCTTCACGTGGCCTCCACGCCCCCTCAGAGCTGAGCGTTTCCAAAGGGGGAAAAAAAAGAGCTACATCTGATCCTCTACAGAGATGAACTTGTTCACCTTTTTATTCAACTTAAATCAAATCATTGCTTAATACGCATTTAAGACATCGGAGTCAAACCCACCAGGACATCAGACCTTCATAATGATTAATGGTTTAGTCCTAAGGGCGAACTAGGGATGGGAATCAAAATCTTATTCCAGTTGAACATCGATTTATAAGTCTTTTTGCTTATCGCTTTCTTCCACTTTAATACCTTTGCCAAGGAGGTTATGTTTTTGTTAGCATATATTTGTTTGTTAGTTTGTCCGTTTGTTTGTTAGCAAGATTACACAAAAACTATTGGACAGATTTTGCTGAAATTTTCAGGAGATGTTGTTAATGGCCCAACTTAAAAATGATTCGATTTTGGTGATGATCCAGATAACTACCATTGGCTAATGATCGTTTTTGCTCAATAACTGTCTAACTAATAATGATATCGACATGATTCTGAGTGCTAAGTTTGGATTTTCAGGGTCAAAGAATCATATTATGATGGTAACTTTATCATGAAACTGTTGCTTATAGATGTATCAGCAATATGTTAGCTACCTTGGTGGAGGTTTGTGCTCTCCAAGTGCTTTCTAGATCTGCATGCTTTGCAATTGAAGGACTTTAATCAGAGGCAATCAGCAGAAAAAATGCAAAAAAATTAAAAATCAAAGCAGACAGGGGACAGAAGTGGTCAAAATTGTGTCTCAATTTTTAACAGAAAGATGCTTATTTAACAAGAGTGTTGTGTTGACACTGCTGCCGCTGAAAACCTGTGTAGGTCACATCTTTTCCTCACAGACAATCAGCAGGACTTGATAAATGAATGGTTAAAGAATATTAGCAATAAGCAGAATCTCTGGTCCCTATAGGGCTAACAAACCATCAGCTTACCTCAACTTTAGAGGAAAAATGGAAGAAGATGGAAGGAAGGAAACAATCTTGATAAATTGGGGGAAAACTATTGGACCTTTTAAGGAGGTTGTTTCAGATGTGAAGGTGTTATGGTTGTTTGAGTACAGCAACAATTTACTTCTTCCTGCTAATATAGAATTGTATTGAATCATATGTCTACGTGTCCCAAACCTCTCAGTTAGAGTTTATCTAATGTTCGTAGTCTGACAGTAAAGGCACGACTGTTGTGAAACAGAATGAATCAGTATCACCATTAGCTGAATTGACCAGTGGGATTATCCCTGTTTGACGTCAGCCAACTTTCATTATATTGCATCACTGTAATGACTGTCCTCCACAATAAGTCTTATGTAACCAGCTGCTGGTCATTGAGCGTCGGCCCTCTGTGTGAGAATGTAGATCTGACTTCCTCTTCTGCTGTTGTGTGTGTGTCTGTGTGTGTGTCTGTTTGTGTGTGTGTGTGCTGATTGTAATCTGCCGCTGTGGCTGCTGACTGTCGACCTCATGAGCTGTAAGATGATAAGTGTGATCAACTTCTGCTGCAGAGGAATGTGAACTTTGACTCTGAAGGCGTTCAACAGTTTGAGTGTGTTTTAATTCTGTCTTAATCTGAGGTCAAACAAGCACATCACCCTATCAGAGGTTAGTGATATTTATACTGTTCAGAGTCCTCAAGATGTGCCTTTCATGATTACTAAAGCTGCGTTTACACCAAGCAGTCTGGTTCAGATCAGCTCAGTATGGTACGCAATTACAGGTGTTTCCACTGTCAAATAAGGAGAAATGGTACCTGAATAACCGACCAATGCCATCAAAGTTTTTGGCACCCCTCTGAAAGGGAGCTCTTTGTTGCTCTTTAGGTACTATCGGGCTCTACTTCCCTCTCCTCTCAGCTCACATCCTCACCCTCAAGTGAAGGTACAACTGGCAGTAGAAACACAAACAAGATCAAGGTTAACCTCTCCAAACCATATCAAATTGTATCAATAATGCTTAAAGGTCTGCTAAAATGGTTGCATTTTACAAGAAAACAACAAAATGAGCCACAAAAGACACAAAATTTGAGCCATAAAATCGATTTCAGTGGAAAAAATTACCAAACTGTTTAGAAAATACAAAAAAAGAAATATCAAATAACTCCAAACAGGCTCCAAACCCTTTGAAAGGTTGTAATATAACAAAAATATAACTATTAACTTACTGAATGATGGTAAATAACCAAGCACAGATGTAATCTAACAAACTAGATTTATAGCTTTCTAGAAGATAATACACAATCACCTGCTACTTCATTAGGTGCACCATCTTAGTACCAAGTTTGACCCACGTCTGCCTTCAGAACTGCTTCAGTTTTTGTGAGGCTCTGAAAAAACATTCCTCGAAGACTTTGGTCAGTGTTGACATAGTAGCTTCCCAAAGTTCAAGTGCCCAAAGTGCTCTATTTGATTAAGATCTGTTGACTGTAGAGAGCACTGGAGTGTAGTAAATCAATTGCCATGTTCAAGAAACCAGTCTGATCTTCCTATCTCTGGCATCAAAGAGGAATTTCCAGCCCGAAAAACAGCTTTTTGCCATTTGTCGACAGTTCTCTATAGACCCTAGAGATGGTTTTGCCTTAAAATCCCAAAATCAGTTTCTGAAACACTCAGTCCAACCTGTCTGGTTCCTATAACCACATTTGCAGTGACTTAAATCACTTTACTTCTCCATTCTGATGCTGGGTTTGTATATCAGCAGGTCAACATGACCATGTCTATATTCCTAGGTGCATTTAGTTGCTGCCATGTGATTGGTCAATTGACTATTTGCTTTAAAAGCTGTTGAATGTGGGTTTACCCTACAATGTAACTGGGGAATGTAAATCAAATAAAAGAGAACTTAAAGATATATGCAATGCTGCTGAAGTGTTTTTTTGAGATGTAAAGGAGCCACAAATAAGAAACACAAACAACCGTAAAAAAATCATTAAATAGCAAAACGAGAAATGATATTAACTATAATAATAAATTATGATTAATACAGAGTAATACCCAGGACAGTTAATCAGTTACTTATTTTAAAAAAAGCTTAAATTAACTACAAATAGATACAAATTGATTGAGTTGGCTGTACAAGGATAATGTGTTTTCAGTTTGGACAGAATATATTCAAACTATTAAGTCAGAATAATGAGGACGTGGGAAATCCCTCTTAAAGTCACCATGATGCCCCGTGTGTTGTTCATACTTAACCCGAGCTGGCTTGTCTCCTCCATCCAGAACGTTCTCATTGCAAGAAAACCCGTCTGTCTCGTTCTTCTGCATCCCTCCTCCTTTTCTTTCACTCTTTCCTCCTCTGCTTTCTCTTTCTTACTACGGAGGCATTCCTCAGGCATCTAATGTCACTCAGGATTTTTCTGCACGGGGAAACTGACAGCGTCTGCTGCTCTACACATGAACACACAGACACACAGACACACAAATACACAGACACACAGACACACACTTAACAAGCTCTCAAAGACGACTCGCGTGAGCAGCCTGAAGCGCTCTGGGCCATTAGCCTCTGAGAGTTTGATTTATTAAACCAGCAGAGATTCAAGCTCTTTATTGTCTTCCTTTTTCTTAGATCTGATCAAATTCATTGACATTTTTAATTTCCTACAGCCTGAGGATTTAAAAAGACAAAGATGTTTCTAGTTTAGACCAAGGCTCGTAGGACTACACACTCAGGACAATGCGTAAAATAAGAAGGCGGGTGCCCCAGATTTCCAACCTATAGAGTTTCAGCTTTGTTAGAGTTTTTAGGCTCGGCTCGGACGGACGTGAAAAGGTTCTCCGATGTCAACATAAGAACTAAAGTTTAAGGGATCAATGAACTGATAGAGTTAGTAAAAATATCTACTAATTATGTGGGAATTGAAGGATACTTTGGATATTATATGTTTAACATGGCAAAGTTTCTCTGATGTATCAAAGATCATTGTTTAGTGGAAATTAAAATACCCCTCACACTGTTAAGTTTTGCTTTTCTGGGTCGCCAGCCATCCTGTTCATGTCACCCTCATTGCTGCCCATATGGGGGTTAAAGAGGAAAGTTTTCTAACCCCAGCCTCATAGGAGCTCCCACAAAGGTTAGAAAATGGTCCATCCTCAATTCAAGCAATGTTATCAATCTTTATTTTTGACACAGATAGTGATATTTCTTGTTTAAGCTAAAAATGAACATTTATTTATGGGCACCTTTATCAGTTTTTGCCTATGTCAAAGTATTAACCCCTTTTCTTAAAATTTTCCTGGCCTTTTAAAAAATAATATCATTTTTCATGGTCTGCTTGGCCCTCAGTACTCGACTGTGTAAAGCTATCCGAGAACAACAGCAAGAGTTGGGACGGCGTCAAATAGGAGAAGAAAATGGGAGATATGACTCCAACAGCAGTATGCTGTTTGAGGCCAGGTGTGGCCCTGGTTACCCACACACATCACGAGAAGTCAAAGTGATGCTGGGGTTGCATGATATTGGATTTACCGATATCTGATATGCAGATATTCCCAAACTCATTATTGCGGATAACATGTCCTGTTTCAAGAGCACAAAGTCTCTGCTTTACTAAAATGGACCTCTTCCTTTCATGTTACAGTCCTATTGTGATAGAAACAGGTGCAAAGCATGAAAAAAATGTTTTATTCTTCAATAAATGATGTAATTTAGTGATTATTTGGTAAATCATTATGATACAGTTGTACATTTTGTTAGTATTACAGTCAAAATGTGAGATATTTTTGGTCAATTTTATGGTCAGAATACCAGCTGTAAATATCAACAAAAAGTTTCATATCTGCCTATACAGATAATCAACTTTTTAGGCAAACATCTGCCAATACAGATGTTGGTCCGATCATGTGCTGGGTGAATGAGCTGCGAAACAAATAGTGATTTTATTGTTGTTGCCATAAAAGTCTTTGCAATAAACACACCCACATGGTCTAAATTTATCACAATGAATTATGTAAAACTTTATGAATGTGGTCAAGGTAAGTTTTATGGTATAACAGCCCTGCTTTCACACCTTTTGATGCAGTCAGGTGATCCTGAAGCAGCTACAAGCTCCCTTTCAATTTATTTGTGCCAGTTTAGAGGAAGGAAAGTGTCTTGAGAGTAGAAAAAAACTACAGCCCTATGCACATAGATCTTTAGTTATTTACAATACTGGATATTATTGCACATCATGTTATCATGCCATGCAGGTAAACTTTTTTATGCATAAAATTATAAGTATCACACAATGCACAATGGACAGCTATATATTGCTGCCTCTGTATTTTTACCCATATTTTTAAAGCATGGTTAGGAATAAAATCAATCAGCAACATCAGGCTTTTTTTAAGTCCTGAGTTATTCCTACGTCCATTAAATATTCTGTCAACATATAATGTAAGAATTATGAGCTGTGATGCCCACTGAAGGTCTCTAAGTGCAACTGCTTTTTCATAAACTACACAAAGTGCTGTTACACTTGTTGTTATTTGGCATCATTTTTTAAAGATTTGTCTCTTATTGTGGTGATTTTTCACCAGACTGTTGTTACTCGCTGAGAACTGGCTGCCGTCAGTGTGTATGTGCTCCGGAATCTGAGAGCTGAACTGAAACATAACCCATGAGGAGTTTCAGGTGCTGTCCCCATGTCTCTGTGGGCTTTTGTTTTTTGGCGGTGTGTGAGGAGGAAGTGGTGGGAGTGGAGGCCTTCACCGGCTCAGCGTGACCTGCACAGTGATGAGCAACAGGCATGGAAGTGAATCTTTTTATAGCAGCGAATGACACCTCCTGATGTCTGTGTAAAGTCCCCCTCATCGCTCTGCTCAGTGATATATGAGATTGGGAAATTAAATAAATTCTGGGCTTACATAAAGTACAGACGTAACAGAAACAACAAGGGGGTGTGAGGTCAAACAGACCTACATGATGTTGTAATGACTAATCCCTCATGATCTGATTAGATATATTAATACATTTTAATATATTCCCAACCTTTTAATCACTTAAAGTGAATATTTTAGAAGGAATATGAAGAGGTAAACTTGTGTTAATAGAGAAGACAGAGCTGCCATCTTTATAGTCCATCAAAGTGAATCCTCTGAGTGTCATATCATGAAGCTGCTCGGCCAAATATTCACTCTGCAGACTTTAAACCAGTCTGTGCTCTCTAAGAATAGCATGAATTACAGACCAATAATATTTTGGAGCAAAGGAGATGAACAGATTGGGGAATTAACTGCCTCAGAAGCTGTCACACATGTCCCTGAAAATTCCAAATAAGGTAATCATATCATATCCAAACATGTTTTACCCCAGAGTCCAGTTAGTTAGACCAGTGTCAGCGCTCTGTGCCTTGTTCAAGTATGACACACTTCCTCTTCCCTGGTACGGCTGGAGAAGTGAGCCTTTCTTAGAAAGTTTCAGAATATCCTCTCACTGCGGGCAGATTACCTGACCTTTGTATGTCAGTCAGTGGAGGGACAGGATGGAGACAATAGAGGGCCAGCAGGACGGTGATTTCAGGGTAAAGTCAGGTTTGAATAGAGATGTATTATGACCGCAATGACCTCCAAAATCATCCTCATGCTGTTGTTATAATGGACATTTGTGCAAAGTTTCAGGAAAGTTCCTCCAAGCATTTTTGTGATATTGTGCTCACAAGATCAAGCTCACTAGCAAGAGATCATCATCAAACCCCATGACCTTGGTTTTAGACCCATGACCTTTAAAATCATATTATGGCATTCTTAATTAGGGTGGATATCTCTGCAAAGTTTGAGGAAAATCCCTAAAAGCATTCCCTTCCTGTAGAATGTGTTCACGAGATCAGGTTATCAAGCTAAAGATAAACATGAGTCCCTATGCCCTTGACCTTTAACCTTTGACTTCCATAATCCAGTAAATTCATCCTTCAGTCAGAGTGGGCTTTTGTTTTAAGTTTGATGATAATCAACACAAGCTGTATTAAGGTATGACTTTCACAATCAAAGGATGACTACAAGACTCCCTGACCCTGACTTTTAACTCATGACCTTTTAAATATGTTCAGTTTATCCTTGAATCTGGGTGGATATTTGTTCAAAGCTTTAAAAAAAAAAGCTTTTTGAGATATAGCATTCACCTTCATCTGCACATACACACCTATAACAACACTCTACCATTCCTTTTATAAAAAAAACTGTCAGGGTGAATGTAAACTAATTTATATTTAAAGCCTGTGCTCAAAAAAATGATACAGAAAAATATTGTTGAATATTGATTGCTCGTATCATACAGATTCAGCAGAATCAATACCACGCCAAATGCTGTGTCAGTAGTGGTTAAATACACCTTGATTAATTATATCAAGGCACAGGTCAAAACTACTTGAGGTAGCATGTCTCCCGAAATTTTTAATTTCCTTTACGATCTTCGATGACCTGAAATTTCAGTGTTATAAGTTGTAGGTTATTTTAAACCTCTGCCTTGCTCTTTTTGGTCTATCAAAATGAACAAAAGTTGTCTGGAATTCTTTTAAAGGCGTGATCAATGTCTACAGTTTACGTGTATCTTGATGTGTACTGGTGGCCTCAGTATCAAGATACGAATGATATCGTGAGATTAAAGGAAGTACCCAGCCCTATTTGCACCCATCAGTTAATGAGAATATTAGCTGTCCAACTTTAACTTTGCTTCTATGTGATGGCTGTTGATCATTTTTTAATCTGCCTGGTTCCTCAGTCTGTTATCTCACACAAAAGATGATATTAAAGCATGTCATCAAACTAGTGCCAGAGTAAAAGAGATGGAGCTGAGAAATGGATTAAGATGTCAGATGTGTTTGAGGTTGATTAATGGTGCAGCTCCTCCAGTATGAGTTCATTATCCTGACAGCTGGACCATCGTCGAAACTTTAAATGAGGTTGTGACACCCTGCACTTTATCTTCGCCATTATTAAACCCTCCTGATGAGCGCTCACACGGCTGCACAAAGTGAACTGTCTGTGGATTCATGGAATTAAAGACCCTTCTTCTGGGTGAATAATTTTGCTTTAAACTACACTCCAATGAGTCCAAACACTGAACCATGATCAGATTAAAACCACATATATGTATAATTTTAATGAAATAATTCTAGCTTCAAACTACACTCCAATGAGTCCAAACACTGAACCATGATCAGATTAAAACCACATATATGTATAATTTTAATGAAATATTTAACCGCATTTGTTCAGTGATGGTGATGTTTCATCTTCACCCTGATGATCTTTCAGGCACCTGCTCTGCACAGCCACCCAAAGGCGCAGAGCTAATTATAACCCTCCTGCAAAGGGCAGCAGGGTGTCATCATAAATACTCGTCCCCTCCACTGATGCTCTTATGCAACTGCGCTTCCGACCGCCGATGAGCTTGCTGGCAGCCCACTCAGCTTTACGTTAAAGGGACAGTACACCAGCAGGTCCAGGGCTGTGTGGTAGATCTGTGAGAGGATCAGAAACCATCAGCTTTATTTATGTGGCAGCTGTTTATTCATTTAAGTGCAGTTTTTTAGATTTGCGTCTAATGAATGCGGTAGAGTAGACCATCAGAAGAGATCTTTACGTGTCGTAATGCTCTTACTCTCACTACATGTTTGCATGTTAACACACACCATGATTGGATTACTTTATTTAAAGCCCATGTTGAAAGTGAGTTTAAAACTCCATCAGAATTTATGCATTTGTTGATTTCTTTATTTATAACCTCTGCCTAGGAGGTTATGGTTTTGCTGGCATTTGCTTGTTTGTCTTCAGGGAATTTTGATCATGGCCTCGAGGGAGAAGTGGTTATATTTTGTTGGAGATCTGAATCCGGATGCTGTTAATTAAATATTTTTAAGGATTTTTAAGCAGTTTTCCACATGTTCACTCAGCTTTGAAAGTCATAATGCCTTGGCGGAGGTTTGTGCTCTTTGAGAATTTCTAGTTTTAAAATATCAGAAATTTGAAGTCTCACTGTTTTCACATGTTTTCATTGTTTCAAGCAAACCAGGGATGCAACAATATACTGAGCCTGTGGTTTGCTGTGTACCTTGTTGTTTTTTGCTAAAGATTTTAGGTTTGGTTTTGACAACTCTGACTTTTTTTTTATTGTTATTATTTTTCTATATCTATTTCATTCTGAGGTGTTTTGAGCATTTTTTTTTTCAGAACAATGGGTTATAGATGAGAAAGCTACTTTTCATTTTACTTTTATGCAAATAAAACATTTACATAAACTTTCTTGGTGTATTTATGATATTACTTATTTTTTACAAAAATAAAAACATTTAAATTAATTAAAAAAAAAAAAAAACTTTTCAAGTGCTTTTTATCCCTATGGAACATCTGTTATATCCATAATATAATGCTGGAGAAATAAACAACTGTAATAATCAGTGTTTTTGGACAAACACTTAATTTTCCTTTTCTTGATGTCGTATTTAAGCACCTCATGATAACATTTTGTTTATTCATCTATTGTAAATTTTCTGAACTGTCATTGAACGCATCAGAATAAAACCATCAACATCAGCTCCTGAAAGCCCATTAAGGACTGTTAAGTTTCAAAAGTGCATGGATTTGAAAATGTTAGGACTGGAACTTTTGTCAAAGTCTAATGTCTGCTTTTTTGGCGCTTTTGAGCAGATTAAATTTTTTTTTTTAGCCGCAGGGGGCTAGTCTGTTGTGGCATGAACCGTAAACATCATATTGAACAGCACAAAGGATTCAAAGGAGTTTTATTTTTCATTCCAGTCTGAACTTACATGAGAAAAGAAAGAAACTAGTAACAGAGGTCCCAGAATTAGCCAGAAGAAGCATAAAAAACAAAACAAAAAAATATATAGGTGGTAAAAATACAGAATAGGGATATTTATAATACAATAATCTAAGGCTGGTAATATCTAAATCAAATCTAATCTAATGGAGATAATAGGACAATATTTACAGCATTAACCTAAACTAGAATCTCAATAAAAGTGTCAATAATATTTGCAACCCTTACGTAATCCAGGTAAAAATATAACAATAATATTTACAGCATTTACCTGAAATAAAACCTAAATGACGTAATGATACTCAATATATTATTGAGAATATCACATCCACAATGCTCACATTACCTGTCAAAAACCATTATTGGTCCGAATTTCCTACTGGGAAGTCGGACAATCTTCACTACCCCGACTTTACCAGCTTGTAACTGGAACGCGTGAAACTGAGATGTGACATAATTCCTGCTTCCCCCTGTCCGAGGTCCAAGGTAAATGGGACGCATCATATAACTGTAGTTTAACTCTTAGAAGCAAAAGCATCTTCATTGCATCCTACTTGTCAAGCACATGCAATCAGCATGCTCTGACGGTTCAGCACTGCCAGGTTTAGTGACTCCAAGTCTGAGAGTTGTTACAATTAAACTCCAATTAGTCGAACTTCATGTTAGCAGACTTGTAAAGACTTTTCAGAGCAGGACAGAAAAGCTGCACCAACTCTTTTGGTCTGACTTCCTCTGTATTCATCAGTGTGACAGATCAGAGCCGTCTGGTCCAGCTCTGTTTCTGAACAGGTCTGGTTGTTACGAACTGACCAGAGTCAGCCTGAAGGAAACCGCAGACAGACTGAGGCTCACTGCTTTTCCCAGGAGTTTCCCACTTGTTCACATTCATGTTCTCCTGGATGTCCATTAGCATGCTAATGACAGCCTGGGAGCGTGTGTGTGAATGAGCATCCGAGAGTGAGAGAGGAAAGGCTGACGAGAAGTCGTGGAGCAGTGAGGAAGAATAAAGCCCGTCCTCCTGTGAAATTGCCTTTGTGCGTCACATGAATGGAGGGGGGGTCATGCTGTGCTGACAAGTGAGCATTCCTGGAGTAAACAGGAGAAAGTAGAAGACCTCCCCGTCCCCGCCCCCTCAAAGTGATGCTTTTCATCCACATGGACCCATGAGGGAGTGTTGTGTGGCTGTGAACTTGGGGTTCGGGCTTTGGATGAAGGATCACATTGTGGTATTAAAGCCAGGGGGCAAGAGAGAGGGCAAGCTTTTCTTATGGGGCTTTACCAATAAATCTAAGGGATGGGGTCTGCCAGAAGGTTTCACAAAAAAAAACGGCAGTGTTTGGTTGCGGATGTTTTATTTTTTTACTTAGAATAAATCTGAAGTAAAGAGACAACTGCTTATTTTTCTTTGTGTTAACCGGTGTTCGGGTCTTTTTCAGATATTTGCCCTTATGTTGCAAGTTTAAGTGGATAGTAGGGGTGTGAATCACCAGCCCCACAGTTTGATTTTATGATGATACTTTAGTCCTGATTTGATTTTATTGAAGTTCTTAATATTTTACTATATGCTGAATATTGTGATTGCTAACATTGCATTATGAATGAATTTAATGAATGAAATTTATTTTGGTGCAGTTGCAATAAAACAACTTAGAAGATCAAAGTAAAAATTTAAGTTTTCAAGCTGACTGAAAGGGTGTAGGCAGAAGCCAAAGCTTATTTAAGCTTACCCCTTTAACAAAAACATAACTCTCACAGACAAAAATTACAGCAAGAACAATTCCTTTTCTTTGACTGCATTTGTATCCAGAAAAGAAAAAAAGAGACTAAATTGTGATAAAGTTAGCAAGAAACATATCTCCTGCATGTTCACGCCACATTAGTTTCAGTAAAAACAAGAGAAAAACTCTCTCTGATATCCATGCGTCACAAGTTATTCAACCTGCTCCTCCATACTCTCTTTACTTCACTGCTCTGTAGAGCTTCGGTGCTGCTGTGTCTCTGAAATAATGCAGAGATGGCGGCACATACCTGGGCTCCAACCAGCATGTGACAACAGCCCTTGTTTTCCACAGTATGGTGATGCTTTGAGTCTGTACAGTCTTTATAAGGTTTTCACGTCCTGGAGGGCACAGTAAATTGACAGGGAACAGGAAAAAAGAGAGGATCGATTGGAAAGTGTATGTTTAAAAAAATGATGATCGGATCTGATAGGAAAGTGTTGACTTTAGGTCTCCTGAAGAACTCATTACCCAGACTGGGCTATGACAGAAAACAGGTATAATCACACTCATCTAAACTTGTGTTTTATGACTCAGTCGATAATCATTAATATAAATGAGTGAACTATTGAGAACTTTGAGGTTTACTCCTGAGTTTATGTTATTGATTAATTCAGGAATGTAAATATGTTGGCTGGACAAAACCCCATCATATAAAAAAATGGGGATGCATGATGTTGGATTTTTGTGGATATCCAATATGCCAATATTCCCGAATGCATTTTTGCCAATCCCAATATAGCATGAAGTCTTTTATTTACTTAACTGACTTTGAAACTCCTGATTTTTTCATGTACCCATGCAGTGATGATAAGGTGAAGAAATATTGTACAACTGTGTACTTTGCCAATGTTACTGCCAATATATGGCCCTTATGTATGGCTGATATATTAGCAGTAAATGTCAGCAAAATTTCAATAATGGCTGATACCGATATTCAGCCAATATCTGCTGATGCATCCCTAAAAAACAGAAAGAGATTTGAATTCCAACCGTAACCTTACACAACCTAAAAATATTTTTTTTCTAGGATTGTGTAGTTATTAAGTTTTTAAAAATATTTTATACAAAAAGATTTAAAGCAGAAAATTAAAATAGCTGATAAAATGGTAGAAAGTTTGTACATGAAGTGTGAAGGGGGGGGGATAAATCATTCAAAGTTTACAAAGTGTCGAGGGAGATGTGAGTGAATAAGAAGTGTTAATAAGTAAAGAAAACTCTTAAATTAAAAAAAATAACTATATAATTGAGCCTAAATACGTAAATCAAAGTGATAAATTAAGTAATTAGTATTTCTATTTAGCTTTATGATGTTCTACATCTTTAATAACTCGAAACTCACCAGTGTTTGACCTTATCGAGTGCTATCGAGTCTTGTGGGTCCTGAGACATAGCTTCATTTTTTTTCACTTCACTGAAGCACAAAGCTTCCTCAACTTTGTTAACTTTGTTAACTCAGTGGATTAAGCTCGACACACATCTGCTCGGTACATCACAATAAAACAAGAGGCCACAGTCTAGCTTTGACTCATTATCTTGAAAAAAGTACGATAACTCTGCTGTTGCTGCAGGTAGCAAGAACACACAACACTCTGGCTGCAGCAGGACAGATGTCCTCCTCATCTGCTGAAGTGGACCCTAAAAAAAAGCTCCCAAGCTGCTTCAATGGAGCCTGAAGATTTAAGGACTATATTTCAGGATTTCTCTACGACGTTATCTTGTTATTTCAAAAACGTTTTAACCTAATATCACACACAAATCACAATGATTTAAGTGGTTTTAAGATCTTGCTACAAACATGTTTGACAAACATAAATGAAAAACAACAGTTTAAATCATTGTTAGTCCACCACAGGCTAACAGGCTTGTGTCAGAACTCCCTATCATTGTCTGTGCACGTCTGCAGGGATGAATACTAATCCTTTAAAAATATATTACCTCATTTTGGTTTGTGAAATTCTCAAGCCACACTGTGGATACTGTGTCATTGTGAAGGTGGAGTAATGCAGCAGCTGCAAAACCTCAAAATGTCCTGACCAAAAGACTAAAAAGTTGATGTGGATGTTTCACCTTTTATTCCTATTTCACATCAGCTAGGTTTTAATTGATGTGATCCATGAAGGAAAAGGTGAGGACCTCTACACCTTATCAACCTTTAGACCTCTGACGTCTGTCTCTGAGTGGATTATGTGAGGGAAATGTTAAAGCTTCACTTTTGTTCATAAAAGCCAAAGTAGTCACATTTACAACAAGGTACAACTTGTATGGATGGTACACTCCCCAAGTGAACAACAAAGCTAAACTTGTGGGTAGCACCCCAAAAAAGAGTGTCAGTTTTATTTGGTTTCGGCCCTGGAACCGGTTCAGAACTTTGGACCAAGTTCTGTGAGACTGGTGAAGTCAAAGACTGACCTCGAATCGGGCATCCCAAGAAGACAACGCCCCAAGAAGACCAGTTCCTCACCCTTGCTTCACTGAGGAACCGTCGGCTTTCTTCCAGGGGAAGAGGGAATTTTGGCACATACTGTATTTTGGAGGGCGTTACCAACACATTTAGCCATGTTGCTCATTCAACAAATGCACAATTCTAACAAGTCGTGCCTCGTTGTAAAGGTGACTAATTAGGCCTTTGACAACATAATACCAATTGGGGTTACTAAAGGGGAGAAATAATCAATTGCATTAATGTTTCCAAACTTTGTGGGAAAGGTATGGATTATTTTACTTATAAACTTTGTTTAGAGTTTGGATTTCTTGGTCTTTCACGATCACATCATAAACTAAACAAGACAGAAAGACTGTTTTCAAACTGATGTGTTTGAGCATAAGAAATCTTGAAGTATTAACCCAGTAATAAAGGTAGCAAAGGAATCTAATCTCTAACTGGCTTTTTCCAGACTATCAGATGTGTGTCTTAGATTTAAACAAAAGAGATCTGGTTCAATTTTGGCATTGATCTGAATCTGGAATGGATCCAGGAATTGAACAACAGTTTGTTTATAGTGTTTCCACAATTTTGACAATAACTCGCCCAACAGTGTTGGAAATACAGAGATTTCTGCTCTCTGAGCACCACTAGTATACATTTTGTTTTACATTATTTTATTTTACTTCTTTTTATGAAACTGTGATCTATACTTTCCTTGCATGGGAGTAAGTCTTTAAAGTTTTGAACTAATTAAAAGTATCAAAAGCCATTTAGGTATCTTAATTTTCATCAAAGTGGTAATTTAGAAGTACAGTGATTCTGCCCAAATGTGCCAGTATAATTTAACTTATATAATTTGTCAAAGTGATAAAACATCAATGTGTGGTGGTGTGTCAGTTGGTCTGTAGGGAGTGTTTTTCCTTCATACTCCAAACCTTTCTTATGTGTGATCGGTCAGTAATATGTGGAAGATCTGCACCCCTTTGTACAGATTTTACATTTCTATTTAAAACTAGTAAATATAGATGCTTTAGACCCCAATAAACACAGACACATGGACCCCAAAAGGTTTTCATCTGGGGTCATGCAGGACCCAGCTGGGGTCAAACCTGCTTTGTCTTCAGTTTCTATGGGGGTCCCACATGGGTTAGCCCAGCTGGGTTAATGGGCTCCATGCTGGGACTAAAATGTATGTGTGTGACCCACCTGAGACCTGTCCAGATCCTTTACTTGCTGACTAAATGGTACTCTCATCTCATGAGGGCTCAAACCAAATGTCTTATATTTTGTGTGAATATTGAGTTCATTCTGGGGTCAAATTCTTGAGTCTGAAACTTTACAGACTAATTGTTCCTGTTTTGTTCAGCCTTGCAGCCTCTTTCATCATTAGCCTAGATATTTCATCATGTCATGACCTGCAGCTGCTAATATCTATAATGTGTTTGAGCAAGACGGAAATATGTGCCAACACCACACCTGATTACTCAGGTATTTGTGTTTTGGCATGTCACAGTCCGTTCACTCAGCACTCACAGTGGCGGGGTGTGTTGGTGCTGCCTCGGTAGTGAAGTTTCTCTAAGGTGAAACACTGCGGTTTGCTCTTTGGTTTCATTTTCAGGCACATTTCTGACATTTCCTCTGACATGTTTCTGCCTCTGCTGCTCTGCGTCCTAAACTTTATCTCTCTGTTTAGCGTCTGTCCTCAGCTCTTCCTCTCTATTCCCCTGTGAGTCTCTTCCATAATGGGCTCGCTCAGATGTCCTTTATGTGCTGTGTTCAGGAATAGGCCGGTCTGTGCTGCTTAATTGGCCATCAGGGACGAGGACAAGAGGCAGCTGCTGATCTGAGAGGAGGGGGGCGATGCCGCTGTCCATCAGGGTCCCTGTGGGCGAGGATTCTCTTTCTGCTGTGTGTTTGAGGCTGTTAGCATCTACTGTGCAAAGTCTAAAGCTGCAGGAGATGCAGGGTTTGGAAGTATGGATCATAGTTTGTTTTTATGCTTGGTGTGGTGGTGACTGGGAGTTGTCTGACAAACCCATTTCCAGTGAATTCATTGATAAGACAAATGCCTAAAGCTACAACAGAAATGGAAGTAGTTCTAACATGAGTGCAAAAAAGCTGCAACACAAATTCAGAGATTTGTTTCATGACTGCAAGTGGCTGGAACACAAATGTTAAAAGCTGGTTCTGGAACATTAGTAAATTTGCTTTGCTTTTAGTAAAATCTGATTATATTATTACTAGTTTTATACAGTTGTAACAGAAGAAATAGGCATCCAGAAGGGAACCAGCCTGATGCAAACCACTCTATTCAGTAATGTTGCCAATGTTTTGTGATAATTTAGACGGCAACCAAGAGTTTTTCTGCAATATTTAGATCATTCAAAACAGTTATTTCCCTATACTTGGTGTTTAGGATACCTGTTTAGGTTGTTTTGTTGCTATGTTATCCAGCCCAATCCACTTTATTTATACAGCAAAATTTTAAAAACGATGACCTTTACTCAGGTGCTGCAGTGACTACAATCAGAAATAAAATAAAATAAAATAAACAGCAAGACAACTAAAAAAGAGTTATTAAACACATAAAAACATAAAAACAAGCTAAAATTCAGATATAATAATGCTAAAAATAAAAAATGAGTACAGAGACCTGATAAAAACAGAGGCCACACAACTGTCATGTTGAATAAAAAAAAGGTTTTAAGAAGAGATTTAAAAGTAGGTAAGGTGGGGAACATTCTGACTCGAAGGGTAGTCTGCTCCATAATTTAGGAGCCACGACAGAGAAGCTTGGTCCCTTCAAGTTTTAGCTTTGCCTTAGGGAGGCCAAAAAGAAGAAGCTGCTCTGCAGATCTGAAAGATCTTGACGGGGTGTAGATTTTAAAAGATCAGTGACGTATCAAGGTGCAAATCCATTTAAAGATTTAAAATAAACAATAACATCTTAAAATTAATTTTAAAATAAACAGGGAGCCAGGATGGGGGTGATATGTTCCTGTTAAAAGAGGAGTGGCAGCATTATCGAACAGATATCCTTATCATTTGATTGTTTTTACACCTACAGTTGTTCAAAGCATCACAAACATTTCACTTCGATTATGGTGGTTGAATGCAAGTGAACAAGGAGTTTTTCACAATATTAGAAATATCTGAGTGAGATTAGGTCTGTTGTCTAATTTTGTTTTGACTCAGTTTGAACTCTCTGATATAAACAATATTTTTTGAGCTGTTGGCCTATTTCGAATGATAATGAAGAGCTAGAAACCTGAACATATGACCCAGCTCTTAGTCTGTGCCGTTATGCAGATTAACACCCACAGATCTGGAGGAGGAAATGACATTCTGCTGCACTGCAGTCAAGTGTTTCTTACTTCCTGTTCTGCATGCCTCAGGTAGAAAAAATGTGTTTGTGTGACACTCAAAATTCTTTTCAGTCACTTCCTGCTGAGAAAACTACAGCAGAAAAATCACCTTTATCTTTGCCTCCGAGCACAGCTGAGGAATTTAATCAAACATCTGAGTACGAGATGGAAAGAGGAGACGCTGATCTGTCTCTTATATCTTAAATTTATCTCAGTATCATGTTCATGTACCAAACGTCTCATATCTTTCCATTCTTGTCATTTTTGCCTCACCGAGCACTCAGCGTGTCCTCAGTCATGACTCAGTCTCTGTGTGTGCAGCTAAGTATACTACTGCTGTTTTCCACCCGGTCCACGCCTGACATTGAGCCATAAATGGTTATAATCAAGAACACAAACAGGAAGAAGCAGGTGTATCTCTCTGCAGGATGAATGAGTCTGCTGTTTTTCATAGAACTGATGTCTCAAACTTGTGTGTGTGCATGAGGGGGAAACCTGAGTTCATGGAGGGTCCTGTCTGTCTGTGGTGTGGAGGCTTGTTACTCTGCAGGTGGAGTGAGAGCTGAGTGGCAGAGAGGGTCTAGCAGGTTGGATGTGCCGGTCAAATTGGTCCATACGTTGCATCATAGCTTTAAAAACATCATTGTTTCATTGTCTAGTGTCTCACAAGGTTGCAGACAGGATGAAATCTTGTGGTCACTGTTGTAAAAAAAAAAAGAAAAAAAAAAAATCCAGAAAACTCAAAATTTCAAGGTAATTGTCTGCACTAGATTTTTGAGTTTAGGGTCAAACCTCAAATTTTGAGTTGAGAGAACAACTAAAAAAAAACAACCCAAGATAGGATTTGTACCCAGACCAGTTTCAGCATGTTTTTTCACCATGTTTGTTTCCTTACCACTGTGCCAGTCAAACACAATGACCATACAGTCTATCTTCATGTTCTAGTTTTCCACCACAGAGATGCTACGAGATGTTTTCTAACTTTCCATGCACTTTGTTGAATGACTGAACACAGCCTACTGTGGGCCGTAGCCAACACCATAAAAAGCAGCTTCTTTTTGTCTTTTAAGCCCCGTTTCCACCAAGTGGTCTGGTATGGATTGGCACGGTTTGGCTCAGGCCGGATCGGTAAAGCCTGATCCTGGTTGCGTTTCCACAGCCAGCTGTACCCTACTTGGTAGGCGGCGTCTAAGCTGGATGCTGATAGCATGATGTCATAGCAGCGCGACACAGTGTACCCGGCTATTAAATACAACGAAGAAGAAAACGCGACACAGTAAACAAAGAGCAATGATTCTCTTCACCGAGAATACTGAGGAAGGTCTGCACCTCAACAGCAGACCATGGGACGCTGGATCTTGATGCCATTTTCTAAACAAAAAAGCCTTGAGAGTTATCTTCACGAAGACGAGTGGAGATTTAAACATGGCGGGGCTGTGTTGTTCTTTATTACCCTTGTCGCACGGGAAGTGATGTCTCCTTCGACCAATCAACGGGCTGCAGTGTTTCTAGCTCCACCTTCTGGGGTCAGATCACTATGCTTGGCTGAACCCTCTGGTGGAAACGGGGCTTTACTCTTAACTCTAGCTTTGTTTCACAGCAACTCATCTGCAACTTGTATGCACGCACACACACACACACACATGCTTGTCTGCAGTTATTCACACTCCTTCTCAGACTGATGCATTCACTGACCTTACGGAAAAAATCTGTGATCAATACCACACTTGGTGAAATTTTTCTACATTTTAAAGGCACCCCTGATAAAGCTCAGACACCTCAGAGAGCCATGGCACCCCTGTTGAAAAAGGCTGAATAAAATTCATATAGCACCCATATACAGTGCTCAACAAAGTAATTAGACCAGCAATAATGTATAATGCCATAATAATAATAATGCCACAGCTGCTCTAAATAACGCATTGGTAATAACCAAAATCATTTTTTATGTTTCTGTAATCATACACCAGTATTAGAGATGCATAATATTAGAGTTTTTTATGTATTATTTCTTATTTAAGCCAATACAGATATCAGATATAGAAATAACTGAGTGTAGTTATTTTTTTATTAAGATGTATTTTAACAGTTACAGAAAAATCGTGCTTAATCTGCTCTTTTAAAGGCAAAAACACTGATTTATTTACCTGCTGACAGAGAACCTGCCCTATTTTGGGACATTAAACTCTCAATTAAGATCAATAAGCACTGTCATGTTACAAATATACAAGGCTAAAACATCGGTGGGAGATATTGGCAGAAATGTTCACATCTACCTTTATCAGTATTTAGCTTTTGAAGCAATTATCTGCTGATACCAAAACTATTTTGCATCCTTAGCCAGTATGTAGAAGCTCTTTAACAGAAATTATATTTTTAACCCTTTAATGCCTGAAAACACAAATTGTAGCCAGAAAATTCGATTTAATTTTTTTGTTTGAGCTGAAATGTTTATTTCACTTGCTACTGAAATACTAAAATAAATCCAAATTTCCATAAAATTTGACATATATATTTCTTTTGTATCTCATATAATACATTAGGTGTTTTACATTAGGTAATAATCCATTTGAGGACATTGATATCATTTATCTGATGTCTTCAGATGTTTTTTTAAAATTTGTTTATCATATTGATTAGATAGAGGTATCATTAAAGTATGTATCATATATGATACAAAAGGTGTTAAAGGGGTAATGCTAAATATCATTATTATTGTGATCTATGAATTTTAGCACATTATTGTTTCTTGATTGGATGTTAGATTATAGTTATTTTCTTGCATCCTGGAACAGAAAAATAAGTTCAGTGGCTGAATATTCTGCTTGGTTAACTGACTTCTCAGAGAAACCCAGTGAGCTGCTCAAATTTGCTAATAAAGAGGTGAATTCTGTTTGAAACTCATTCCTGTTACGATGTATCTCCAATAACAAAAACATTTTCTGTTCTAAACAAGTTTTTGAAAGATTTCTAAAATGTTTACTGGTTTTTATGGCAGGTGGTCTAATGAATTTGAATGTTCTGCCCTGTCTCAGTGTGATGTTGAGGACTGAGGTCAGGTCATGAGAATAATGCAAATATAAGATTTTGCATACAGTAGAAGTGACAGAATCATATCAGTTATTTAAAGCTACACGTGTGGGAAGCCTCACCCTCATTTTTCTTGGAATGAAAAGTCCATCATCGTCTGTAAATCATTGATTAAACATTCACCACAGACTTCTTTGGACTCCACGTCTAACGTTTTTAGATTGTCTGTCACCTGCCGCTCGGTCCTGTTGTTGTGTCAAATCTGCAGAGAAACTGAAACTGTCTCCTGTCCACTGGTGTGTGTGGATATTATTTCCTGGTGTGTTGTTTGTTTTGTTCACTGCTCAGTCATTACACGTGCTTTGCATTTTCCACTTTGTTTATCTCACAGCCCAGAAGAGCGGCACATAATGCTTCATTGTATCTGTTCTGCGTCTGCTGTCAGGGAGCCAAACTGAGTTATATCCTCCAGCGCAGGCGGGAAGCAGCCTGATAAATCCAACTGTAGCAGAGAAAAGTGCCCAAAAAAGGGAATAAAAGACGATTTATCAGCTGGTCATGCTGTGTGAGAGGACAGGTCGGTTTGAGAGGAGGTCATCTGTGCTGATTTATGACATCATTGTTGATCACAGTCTCCCACCGGTGATTCACTCTGCTCTCTGTGTCACTGTTAACGGGCTGAGTTTCAGCCAGCGTCTGTTTATCGAGACAGGAAGCTCTGTTTCCCCTCAGCTCTGATGTCAGTGACCCAAAACAAAATATGTTTGACATTTTTATGTGATCCTGTTGTCAAAGGGATGTGTGTGAAGTAGGTATGTTCTTGGCAACTGGTTTGATAGCCAGGGTCATAGATGATATGTTTTAAGGTTGTACATCTGTCTCTAGACACCTTAGTCCACACATTTGGGCAATTCTTGTAAACGTGACATCTCAGTATAACTCAGGCTGGAGATGTGCTTGGTGTCGAGAGTTAACATGACCTGTAGGATCAGAGAGGCAGAGGAGATATGACTCTGTCAACAATCTAACAGGAACAACTTTCACAGAAGGTTTTAGAGACTAAATTAAAAAAACAAGTCCACAATCCACCCATCATCTACACTGCCTATCCCTTCTGGGGTTGCGGTGGGGCTGGAGCCTATCCCAGCTGACATTAGGGGAGAGGCGGGGTACACCCTGAAACGGTCACCAGTCAATCACAGGGCCACATAGAGAGACAGACAACCATCTACACGCGCACTCATACCTGAGGGCAATTTAGAGTCACCAATAAACGTAATGAGCATGTTTTTTGTCTGTGGGAGGAAACAGGAGGATTGAAGAGCGTCTACGTTAGCCTATTCAACGTCCCGTGGTTTGCTGAGTATTTATTTTTATTTTGAGCATCCTCCTCTTCCCCCTGCCAAGATGCACTCCGCCGAGCCAAGTCGAGCCGTCCCCGCGCAGGAGGGTTTCCCGTCAGAGCCCCCCCCCCCCCCCCCCCGATTAGTCGATTTTTGGTCGACAATTTCAGTGTGTCAGTCGACCAACAAATTCTTTGGTTGATTACAGCCCTAGAGATTATCTAGTCCTGCCCCTTCCTTACAAGTCAGATCCAATACTGAATTATAGTTCAATACCAGTTTTCATTATTCATGGAAACAATTTAAAATTCATAGGTAATAGCAACCCCATTCTTTATTTAAATCTCCAAGAGAACAAACAAAAAATCCTAATAATAGGTAAGCACTTTAGAAAAATCAGTGTATACATTATTTATACATATCCATACATATCTACATGAATAATGTGTGAGACTGTACAGACATAAACCTGACACTTCATCCAGCTGATGACTGATAAATTCTCCTTTGGAAGTGTGGAAACAAGGAAATAATTTTGGTTTTGTAATTTAACTGACTGTGTACATGGTTGACTTGGAGTTAACGCCATGGTTGACTTTGTCCATATTTGTATTTGCTTGGTTTTCCTGACTGTATTTTCTCACATAAACAAATTCGCGATACACTGATTAATAAAAGTGAGGCACTGAAAGGCTCACCCTCTCCTTTTCCAGTGCTTTGATTACGACATCTTTCAGTCATCAGATAACACGGTAACTCATTACACCCTTACACCAAGACAGTTCTAACGGTGCACTGAGAAAATATCATTGAAACTGAATTCAGAGTATGCTGACGGTGAAGTCTGATCACTTTTATTGTATTGTTGTTGTTTTTATCCTGTACAGTGTCCTTGAGTATCTTGACAAGCGCTTTTAAATAAAATGTATTATCATTATTATTACTTGACTGGGCATCACTTGTCAACAAATATTTGATGATGATATTGATTATTATGTTTGTTTGTTTTACTCTCAGAGTTATGTTTGTCTGAGCCATGTGTGCAGTTTACTTAACACAACATGGACAAACATGGGTGTTACATGAGCTGATAACAGATAAATTCTCTTTTAGCGGTTTGGTGTATTGGTTCAACAAGTGTTCATGTAAATTGGTTACTTTCAGTTGACTCCATCCATAGGTCTGTTTGTCTTCGCTTCAATCCATCGCTGTATAATTTTACATTTCAGCTACTGATTAGAGTCTCTTAAACAGTGATAAATAGCTCTTGACAATCAAGCATTGTGGAGTTTGTTTTCACTGGTGCTTTAACTCCACCATATATCATTACAGCTGTCTGAAGGTCACCAATTAACATGATCACTCTTCAGAGCATAACACTGAGAAAGTTACTACAGTGCATGAGTGAAGATATCGTAGAAATGAAGAGCAGACCATGTTGATGGTGAGGTTTGACCACTGCCAACAGTTATTACTCATACATGATGATGACATGATTATTTCTGTTTATTTCATTCATTTTAACCTCAGAATTACTGAAATTGTCGCCATGTTTAAGGTTTATGTCTCACACAAATACATATTCCCTGAGTGAAAATATTCACTGATTTTGAATTTGATGCTGCGACACGTTCTAAAAAAGCTGGGACATGGACATGTTTACCATTGTGTTACATCACCCCTCCTTTTAAAAACACTCAATAACCGTTTGTGAACTGAGAACACTAAATGCTGAAGCTTTGTAAGTGGAATTCTTTCCCATTCTTGCTCGATGTTCAACCTGACAGCGAGATTAAATAGTTTCAGGGCTCACAGTAAATCAGAGGGAGCGTCTCCACCCTGTGGTGATTCTGATTTGCTGAAGATGTCTCTAAACATCAGTTTGTGCCTTAAGTCACTGCCGTGTGCTCCCTTAAGGACGTTAATGGTTATTAATGAGCTCTCTCTGTTTGTTATAACAGCTCATGCTAAAGCATTTCTCATGTTCGTGTTTGTTCTTCATGATCGTCTTGCCGTCCTAATTCTCCCGTCTGCCTTTGTTCTCCTAATTTGACTTGTCTGAACCTCTGTGTTGGCTCATTGTGAGGAGTTAATAAGCTTAGTAGTCGACTGAATAAAGATCACGTGTGTGGAGTCAGGAGAGCAGTGTGTACATGTGTGTAGTGCTCAGTGTGTGCGTGTGATGCTGTGTGGTCAGTAACTATTAGCTCTGTGCTGCTAATTAGCATTCAGAGCTTCATCCCATCATCTACTTCTTTCACTTGTAGACTCCACAGACACAAAGGTGCCCTTCATGGCCCTAACTGAAACTTCAAGAAAAGAGAGGCGGGCTCACATTATGTTCGACAAAGTCTGTCTCTGATAGATTTTAGGATGTTTCATGTTGATTGCTTCACTCTCAGGCCTCATTAACCTAACACACCAGTAAGGCAGTTAAATATATACTTTACTCCTTAATGTTCATTCTATTATTTCTTCCCTTCCAGATTCAGATCATTGCAAAAATTAAATCAGTTTTTCTTTGTGTGATTCTAAGACACAAATTGGACAGTCTGGAAAAAGTCAGAGATTAGATTCCTTTGCTACCTTTAATTCTGGGTTAATACTTCAGGATTTCTTTTGGTCAAACACATCAGTTATTGGTTGGTTGGTCTTTTTGTCTTGTGTAATTTAGAATGTCAGAGTGAATCACAACCAAGTTTCTAAACAAAGTTCATAAGTAAATTAATCTATACTCCTCGAAAAAGTTTGGAAATGTTATGTAATCAATTGTGTCTCCCCTTTAACAGTACCAATTGGTGATGCATTTTATATAATCATAAAGCCTGATGAGTCACCTTTACAATGAGATACAACTTGTAAGGGTTGTGCATTTATGGAATTAGCAGCACAGCTAAACATGTGGGTAAGGCCCCCCAAAATATGAGCCAAAATCCTCTCAAAGAAAGCCTACAGTTCCTGGGTGAAGATCCGTCTTTGAGTGTTGTCTTCCACATCTGTCTTTGACTTCACCAGTCTCATGGGACTTGGTTCTAATTTTGGAAATGGTACTGACTCCAAATAATGCTGCCACTCTGGCCACCAGAACACCAGCTACCAGGTGCAGGGGATTTTGGCACATGTTTGGGGGGCGCTACTCACAAGTTTAGCTGTGTTTCTCATTCCACAAAGCACAATCCTAACAAGAAGTACTTTTTGTTAAGGTGACTCATCAGGCTTTCCAATAAAATAAAATACAATACCGATTGGTATCACTGAGGGGGAGAAATAATAAGTTTCCTAACTTTTTCTGTTTTTCAAAAACATATCCAGAGGGTAATTCTATCAGGTCATGGGGAATAAATGTTTTTCATTGTTTTTCACTGTTTTTCACTCTGTGATTGTTCATTATGTCCAAATTTGCTCAGATTACATCCAGTATAATGACATATACCTCTGATATTTGTTAATAACCAAATGTAATATCCAGTGCTATAATGTCTGTACCTGATATTCCTACTGCCATACTGTGTATAAGAGCAACTTAAGCAACCAAATTTTCCCTTAGGGATTGTTAAAGTATTTCTGATTTTGATTCTGATTGGATGATTGTGCTGTCACTTACAATCATTGTGGGCCAATCAGATGTTGTGGTAGGCAGGTGCTACTGCCACGGTGTAAAGTAAAAAACATGAGCCAAGCCATAAATAAACTCTCGCCAAAACATGTTGGAAGAGAAGCAAAGTATCTTCTCCATAGAGAAATGCTTGCAGTGTTGTTATTTCATGGTTTCTGCAGGGCATTAAAAAGCATTAATAGTCATTAAAGTGATGGAAAATTAAGGCCTTAAATGGCATTAAAAATCATTAAATTTGATTCTCAGTGGCATTAGAAATTCTTTCTGTAGTTTTTAAGAAAAATGTTTAATAATATATGATAATAATAATGTAATAATATATAATCATAAACATGTGGAACCATTGTGATAATTGTTTCTGTCCGGTTGGGTACAATTGCTGTAAAACTGGATATTTTGAAAGTGGCCAGGGGAGGAACTAGTGGTCCCCTCCAGTGTGATATAAGTTCTGATATGCTTAAGATAAGATTTTTGTAGGGACAGTTTTCATTTAAAAGTCATCTTTTACATAAAAAGACAAACCTGTGTAATTTTTCTTGAGTTCATGGTCATGGCATTAAAAATTTTACAGTATAGCATTAAAATGGCATTAAAAAGCATTGCATTTGACTGGCTGATTTCTGCAGAAACCATGTGGTCCAGTTCTGATAAACTGCCACAGAAGCAGGCAGCGTCTATGCTAAGCTCTGATTTGTGATGCAGTCACACTCAGATCCTGCTTCCTCCTCCTCAAAAGACACTAGAACACTGATTTTTGAGCCTCTGCAGACTAAACTCAACTATTCAGCTTGAAACTTTTGCAGAATTGATCTATCTGATCGCAGAAAATCAATCAGCTGCACTGTGAAGCTAAGCCTTCATATCATGATGTTGGAATGTGTGGACACAGACAATGAGCCATCAATGTGGACTGCTCAAGCAGTTCCTGGAGTTCCTGTTTACAAAGACTTCCAGGCAGCCCCTTAGAGCCTGTGATGTCTCGAATCATACTCTCAATATGACCAATTAGCAAAATCAATATGATGTACAACACGCCCAGACATGGTATATAGGCTGACCTCTCCCTCCTTAATCTCAGTGATGACCAGGCAGTAAACAAACTAAGTATATATTATTTATTTATTTCAGGATTTATTTCAGCAGGATTTATTTATTTCAGCTAACACAGGATTACTTCAGGTATAGAATAAAAAATCAAAACATATTCATCATCAAATTGCTTATTTAATTTGACCACTGAGAATGAAGAAAAAACACATTTACCATAACGGAAAAAAACACTAAAATAGATCCATCTGTTTATTACCTTTATAATAGGGAACTCCAAGTGACACAGAAGTTACATTAATCAAATTTTTCCTTTATGTTATCAAAGTATATTTCAAACCTAAACAGAATTTCCCTCTTATAGTTAAAGTGCTGAGCTAATTTCACGGTATATTCACATGAAACTCTGTGAACAGTATGCAATGTCATTATAAAAACAAATTA
This sequence comes from Cetoscarus ocellatus, assembly GCA_037902135.1. Lineage (NCBI taxonomy): Eukaryota > Metazoa > Chordata > Actinopteri > Labriformes > Labridae > Cetoscarus > Cetoscarus ocellatus. The sequence goes on along the minus strand of JBAMNC010000760.1, from coordinate 2,705,336 downwards.
CAAGCCTCAAAGTGTGCTTGTGCAAAACCTGACAAGGCCTTCCATCATGAAAACAGTACAGAAGCCAGGAATATAGGCCTCACCTGAATGGAAATGTAAAAAAAATATATATATATTTGTTTTATTATTATTATTTTTATATCTACTTTTATATTTGTGTGCAGGCTGAGTGTGGGAATGTGAGTATGTGTGGTTTGTTAATGTATGTATGGGTTTAGGGCCTGGGTTTGTTAAGCTGTTGCTGTGTGTTTTATGTTTTATCTTGTGTTTGTAGAAAATGCCAATAAAAGTATTGGAAAAAAAGTGAAAACATGCCGAGGTCTGAACAACCACCACTCAAACCAGGAACTTTTATTTTAAGGGGACAGCACTAACCTCTGCCCCACGGCACAACCAAGGTTAAAGATATAAAAGGAAAGAAAACTTTTAACCTCACTTCAATGTGTCCCAATGACATTTTTAATCACATTCATACAGTGCTTATACTTTCTTTTTTAACAGACAAGAAGGTTTTTAGTTCATACCGAATGAAGACGGAAGAGCTCCATCAAAACATGTAAAGATATGAACTAAAAACCTTCTTGTCTGTTAAAAAAGGCAGCTTAAACATATTATCTACAAAAACATAATGAACCTACTTGGACTACATTCATTCAGGATTGATGCTCTTTTTGTGAAACTCTTCCCTCACTGCGGTTGTTAAATCCCCTCCATGGTCCAGACTGTCAGCAGATGATCAGGAGCAGTCACAGCTCTGTTACTATGGAACAAAGAATCACTTACACATTTATTATTAACACTGCTGACAGTCTCAGCGCTTGTTGTTCACTGCAGCTTTCCAGGCATGTCAGCGGTCTAATGATCATCAGCTCATGGAAATCATGTTTCTATTAATATATTTTCTTTTCAAAGCAGCGAACAGTCCTCTGACTTTTATTATGTGGTGCTAATTAATGTCTTTTTACGGAGGAAGGAGGTTCGTACACTGACACACAACATCAAATGATATGTGAGAATGCTATGCAGCCATTTAATCCCAATCCTGCAACCACAGGAACAAAAGTGTGTCTGGACAGTCTGTACTTGACCTTGACATGACCTTCCATCAGACTGTTCAGAGAATCAGATGTTCATGTACAGGAAAGGGCTCTGGCAGCCATGTTTATTAGTCTCAGTTGTGTTAGCAAAGAGCTGTGAAGGAAGAGCGATGATGAGGCTGTTTTATGTGCGGTGTGTGTCTGTGAGCATCAGAGCGATTATGAGGAGGCGTTTGAGCTCAGCACTGAACTTAATGAGACCCTGGAGGAGCTCAGGGTGTGCAGGTGGAGCTGCGATCACACTGACTCACATTTCCTTCACTATGATGTGGGGAATGAGTTATTGTGAGCTGCTCAGAGTTTATTACAGGGATTGATCCAGCTAGTTTAAAGTGAAAGTTTTATTCATATCAGATAATGTGTATCAAACCTTAAGAAGTATTTTAATCATTATAATAATAATAATGTTTTTTTACTTATGTTTTATTGTTGAATGTGTCTTGATGGGATTGTATGATTTTTGTTTGTGAGCCCGGTCAAAGAAGAATTTCTGTCACTATCTGGACGGACAATAAAGCAAAAGTAAGCTAATCTAATCTAATCTAATAATAACCTGTATCCAACCAAACAGCTGAACAGTACATCTTTATTCTTTCATTTATTTTGAGATTTTGTAACTGGATAAACTTAGACTTCATAAATTATCCTGAAACTGATTTATTATAATGATATTATTCTGCCAAATTTATTTGATGTAACATGGTATATGAAATGTGTGCAGTCTTGAATACAGCCATTGTGCTGACAGATAGCCCTCTGGCATAGTGCTCTGAGGATATAATATTATAATATTTCCAACTTCATAAGCCGTATTCTATCTTAATTTATGATATTGTCTCCAAATACTCTGACAGGACAGCAGATTCAAAGAGTGTGGAAAGCCAAAAACTACACAACATCATGAGGATCTTATTTACCGGTGACTAAATGAACTCATGACCATTTTATTAGAGGATATAACGAGTATTTAAAGTTCATTTTCCATTTAAAACAATAGAAATGACTGATTTGTCATTTCTATTTTTTTGTGATTTGATTTGTTAAGTCCTCTGCAAACATTACAGGGGTTCCCCACTTACACTAGTCCCTTGCAAATAGAGCTGAAGTGATGATGTCATAGTAAATACCTGCTTTAGCTCATCCCGATGGCTGTGTTGATAATCCTGGAAGTTGTGCAATATTCCCATGTGTGATTACTTTGTAAATGTGTAAATAACTCTTTTAGTGTAGTTTTTTTAGTTTTATATTTCTAGTCTTTATTTTTATAAAAGTGCACAAACTGTTTAATCTATTTTTTATTCATAATTGCTGTCCCCTTTTGCTGCTGTGACACTGCAAATTTCCCCCTGTGGGACGAATAAAGGTTTAATCACAATAATGAAAGGTTTAAACACAATAATGTTGACAAACTGTTAAAAATTGAAGCAGGTGCTCAATAAGATGATGAAAAAGAATTGTAATCTAAGAAAAATAAATAAATATGGTCAGGTAAAAACTTCATATCTGTATTTATTGTCATCTAAATTATTGTCATCCTTTTGGTCATCCTTTATAGCTCTGAGTATGTTTAATAAATTCCACAACAATTGAAAGAATAATAAGAATTTACCAAATATGATAGTATAGTGTTTATTTATCTGAATCTTTGGGTTTTATTTCATATTACTATTGAAAATTAGTAGAGTTAGAGATTCAAGATAAGGATATTTTTCATTAATCCGAATTTAAGATGCCAGAATTCATATTTTGAGCTCAAAAGCAAATAGTAAAGCTGAATTTAATGAGCTAAACATGGAATAAGCCAACTGAAGGTATTTTTCAGAGCATTTAAGTAATGTTTTAAGAGACTGTCAAAGAAACCAATACAACAGATCATATCTACTCATTTCTTGTAAATAGAAAAACAATGAAGCTAATTTAAGATTGTTACAGAAATATTTCATTTGTTTGTATTTTAATGCATCTTGCCAACACACTATATTGGCAAATCAGGCTGAAACACATCGCATCTTATCATCTTCATGTTTTCTAGAATCTGAAAATATGACCCAGGGGGCCGCATTAACTGAGGAGGAGGGCCCTCCAGCCGCCAGTTGCCAACCCCTGAATTAAATATTAAACTGAAAAAAACTAATATGTTTTTTGTCATGATATGAGAAATGTTTTCACAAATCTGCTTATTTTTCTCATACATACATATTTCTGTAGCATGGTCCTTCTCTCCAGCGTAGGATGCTGATGCAGCAGCTCCTGAGTGCAAACACATCATCAGCCTCTGCTTTTAGTGCTCACATTAGGACCCTCATGATCTGGAGGCTCTCCTCTGGTTACTATTCATCTCCATAGAAGCCAATGATCCCCTCTGGTGCAGAGGTTAATGGCAGCACTTTAACACATTTCAGGATGCTAAACTCCTCACAACTCAAGGGCATTAGCTGGAGGAGAGCTCCGGCTGAGAGAGACTAATGTTCATCATCAGTCATAGTTATGATGTCCACTAATGGACCTGAGGCTGCTACACTGACAATACAGACCCCAAGTGCAACCCTGCAGAAATACTGTGTGGATAAGGAATAAAACACGTTAACACTGACCTCAGCAGTCTGAGAGATCTTAAGGGGGATCGAACTGTATAGAAAAGCATCGAACAGTGACCATTATAAATAATGAGTTTAGAACATCTAAATTTGTGGATTTTATATAGCGGGAACACACTTTTTTTTCCCAGTGTCCACTGTAGAGTCAGTAATTGGTTGTTTCGTCCTCACAAGGTTCAGTTAAGTATAAGGCTGCATGATTTTGAATTTGTGCTGTTATCTGATTTGCTGGTATTTAAGCAGTGATTGGAAAGCTGCATGTGAACATAATATGCTAAGTTACTAGCTTCTCATGAAAACAATCATTTTCACTAAAGTATTAAGCCAAGTTACAGCAACATGTCTGCCACCATCGTAACAAAATATACTGTGTAACATAAATACTCGTCTGTGTAATAGTTTGTTTTAGGACCTTGACGGGGGGATCATCTGCTGCTGCTCTACTGTGTACCGCTGCTCTCTCTTTGGAAATATGGTTTGTCAGGACGCTACTGCACTACTTACTCAAAGATATTTGACTCTGAAAACAACAACACCACCACAAAGCTGCTGGGAAATGTCATTAAGCCTCTAACAATGCTATTTGTAGTGATGTCACTGCCCATCAAACTCAATGATACCAAAGCTGTCACAACAATATCTATTTTTGTCAAGAGTGCAACATCTCTGCTTGACTAAAATTGACCTGTCCCTCTCAGCAGATAGTGTGGATTGTCAGCTGTAGATATTTACAGATAATAAGTTGTAGCCTTATGGTACATTTAAACAGTTTACCAATATTAAAGCTGATGTAGGGGTTATATATGGCACACAGGTATGGCTCCATTATCCATACCTCTAATCCTTCTGGGGTGGTGGGGGCTGGAGCCTATCCCAGCTGACATTGGGTGAGAGACAGGGTACACCCTGAACCGGTCACCAGCCAACCACAGGGCCACATAGAGAGGCAGACAGTCATTCACGCTCACACTCTCATAGGAAGCCAGCTGCATCATACTGTGCATCCTCAGTAAAGTTTATTATCAGAGCACCTAAATATTTGCAAATTTAGCATAATTTATCCTGCTGTGTTGGTGTGATTCTTGTCATATCAACAACTTTTCTAATATACCTCAGTATGTGAAAGTGCAACTATTGTAATAATATTCAACTGCAAGGTGATTTCATACCACCAAGACAGTTACGACGGTTCACTGAGGAAAATATTATAGAAATTCAGTGCACACGATGCTGACGGTGAGATCTGGCGGCTCCCATGAGTTCTCAACATCTATTTGATGATAAAATTGATTGCTGGTTCTTAATTTGTCTCGTTTACTCTCAAAACTCTCGCCACCTTTGCAGTTTACCCCTAACACAACAGATAGTGACATACAGCCTGAGGTCTTTTGTGCCATCTTGTGGTGACCTCCAGTAGCACGCGTCAAATACAAGCACATATATAAAGAAAAATACTATGAAGCCAACAACAAACAGCAGAGGGTTTGATGTCCCTGTTTTTGCATGCAGAAGAAAAGAAACACGTGTATGCTCATTCATCACCACCATAAGGCTTTCTATTTACATGCTAATTTCAGGCTGGAAATGCATGCTAAGCACACAATAAGATATATCAGTCAGTAGGAAGCTTGTTTTCCCAGATTCATGTCTAGTCAGAGAGGTTCTTACTGATGGGAATGTAAAGCCGTACATGTCTGCTCTCTGCTTTGCCCCCTCCTCCTGTTGTAATTGCTTTAAGCCAAATTAAATTTGGAATAATCAGCAGAAAGATGAGCCTGCTGTGTCTCTCCAAACGTCTGCTCCTCTGAACTGAAGCCAGAACATAAGAAGGTTCTTTTTCAATCGATCTGTCCAGTGTTTTCTTTGTTAAGATATATACATATAAACAATACATCAGTCATTGCAGCTTTAAATTCAAAATCACGCAGACCTGTCATTCTGATATCTGGAATACTGCAGGCATGGATGATTTTCCTTTGGATTTTTGTGAATGCTTTGCTTGATTGCACCTTTACTTCCCCTTGTTTTGTGTGTTTGTGTTTTTATCAGTGCTCTTCTAAGGCTGTAGTCCTGATAGCTAATTGCTTTTCCAGTTCCCTGGTAACAGACTCCTTTGTGATCCTTAAGGTCATGTTGTCTTCCTCGTGTCTGGTCACAGCCCTGTCAAACACAAAGTACAGATTTAAGGATGTGACAACACAAGCACACTCAAACATACAAGCCACTAACCAGTCTTACATTATGACATTTAATTAGACGTGCAAATGCGGTTGTAGTGGATGTTGAATCCGAACATGAGGCTAAGTGTCCGCAACGTCAGTCTGCATGGAAACACTGGAGTTTAGGGTGTAGTCATGGTAACCGGGGGGTGGAGGGGTACTTAAGTGTGGCTTAATTTTACACATGACATCAACAGGGCAATGGACCGTGTCTGTGTTTGTGTGATTTCAAGTAAGGGCAGAAACGAAGGATTAGGGATGGGAACTGATAATATTTTATTGACACCAATACCAATGATTCTTTGGACAACAGTACGACATTTGCGGATATCACAAAGTCTGCCACCATTTGATTTTGATTCGATTCAATTCAGGGGCCTTCGATCGATTTAAGGTGATATGATGTACATATTTAACACAATCAGTTACATTTCACCTAAAGCAAGAAAAAAAACAAAGCAATTTTGATGTTTTGATAGTTTTATTGCTGAAATGTAAAAAGATGTGCTGACCTTTGGGTATGATAGTTTATAGATGATTATAACCATCTACATGCACTAAAATTTAAAAAACAAGATGTACTTCATCATGCAGAGGAGACATGTAAAAAACACTGAAAGACATACAAAACCTTAACATTTGACCTCTTCGAGTGGCTGTACTGTCCCTTTAATGTACATTCATTTGGAATATATAGGCTTCACCAAGACGCCCCAACCTGCATATGATTACCTGCACCACACATCTTAAATTGAGAAGTCTCTGACAGCAAGGGCTCCCTTTTCCTTACTCATCAATTACTTGATTTCAACTCTTGTAAAAAAAAAAAAAAAAAAATACTGGGACACAATCCCAGTTTGGTTCTACAGTTTTTCTAGAATGTTCGTAAACTCAACAGGAAACAATGCACATTTCATTTAAGTCAAAGAAGGTATTTTTACATTCCCTCTCATATCATCGGTATCAGTTTGTAGGAATGTATAAATCTCCCCACTGACTCGTCTCCTCCTCCTGACCTTTGCCCTGCAGGAGCACGTGCACAGAACACTGTGGCAGATGGCTATCTCTCCCGACTGGTTCCTCCTGCTTTTTCTATTTCGGGCGTCTTAAGCGTTAGTCCTATTGTGTGGGCTGTCATGATGAAGCATTCAGCATCATCCTTAATCCACCTGGTTTCCCTCTCTCTTGATTTCCAGCTTTTGTGTTGCATTAAGGATGAACTTCCCCTCATTGTGGTGATTACATGGTGGTCTCATTTGCAGATGTAGACATTCAGGATGTATGTTGTTGCTTATCTCCACTTTTTGGATTTTCTTTTCTTTTTCTTTTTTAATAAAACAGTGATTCTCGTCATCTTCCATGTTGATGACTGGGTTTAATTAACTTTAAACACACTGTAAAAAAATAGTGGATGAAGCCAGTTGATTATCAAAGAAGGCTTTTCAGCGTTGAGGATGCGTGGACCCGGCCACACTGTGCATGTAATCCAGGCAGCAGCCTCTGGAGCTTATAAATTAAGATCTATACAGAAGTCCCAAAACCTGTAGTACCACAAGTGTCCACTTGAGGGTGGCTGCAGAAACCTGACACCTAGATGAATGTGTGTGAGGGAAAAAGTGATTTTTACGGCCTTAATTAACATCTTTACAGCCTGGTTCAAAAAACGGCTTCGGTCTAAATATATAAGACATCAGTGTGCTCTCACTGTTCAGGGGGTGATTTTTTTTATCATACCTGTTTTCCTTTTTGTAGATTTGTTGAGAATTTAGAGTTCCTATTGTGGCCTTAGGACCTGCCTCGACATTGCCTCTTTGTTAATAGGTTAGAAGTTTTAGGGAATGTTGGTCTTGACACAAGGAGGAGGTGATAAGATTGTGGTGTGAGTGAAATCCAGATGCAGATCAAGGATGTTTTTATGGATTTGTTGCAAGATTTTCCACATTATCGCTTATGCTAGTAACTCAATAAGTTCTCAGTGGATTTTTGTGACATTTTTAGGGAATGTTGATTATGGCAAAAAAAACAAGTGATTAAATTTTGGTGTTGATCTGATTTTGTATGTGGATCCAGTTCTTATTTCAGTTATTTGTTCACAGCACAAGAAAGGCAAGTTTTTCCTCATTCCCCACAATAACTTGCCCAACAATGTTGGAAATTCATTGGAGCACCTCTAGTCTTATTCTTTGATATTGTCACTGTCAGGTATTAACCTCTTATCTCCATTTTTTATGCTTTTCAATTTTTTATCTATAAAAACAGTGTCAGTGGTAGTCCTCCATGCTAATGAGTACTGTAGGTTTTATACATTTTTAACCAAATAAAATCTACCAAAAAAATTGTAATCAGGACAATAAAATGTTCATTTATTTAGTAGAATAATAAACAATTCTAGCAGTTTTTGAGGTAAGAGGTTTGTGCCTCACTGTGATGATTGGATAATTTAGATTTATAAAAAGTGAGCATCCTGATGAGGAGGTAAACTATTAATGTTTCTTTCTACATTCTGCATATATTGTGACCAATAAATGGGATATATATGAACATATGTGCAGCCAAGATGTCAGCTTGTAAATGTCTGCAAAAATGTTCATATCCACTGATACATATGATCAACTTTTTAGACATTTATCTGCCTGTACTGATACTGTTCTGATAGCATTGTGCATCTCTAGTCATGATAATATAATAGTTGTTTATTTAGTAGTTTATTTAGTAGTACAGTTGGGTTTTTTTTCCATTTCTTAACCAGTAGAAATTTTGGAGAAAAATGGTTTTGGCAGCAGCAACATTACATGAGAGATTAATAAAATACATATATATTTGGTGTGATTTCTTGAAGAACAACCCTTAGTTCCATGTCTTCAGACTCTCTGGTGTGTATTTTTATTGTGTGCTCTGACAGACATGTATGTTTTGTCGCTGTATGGTTGCCATGGCATGTTTCCATCCTGCCATATGACACGTGCCTCAACAAACAATGAGTAATTACATGATGCTGCAGCATGTTGGCTCTGCTGAGAAGAAGAAATCTCACTCTAATTTACTCTTTAACACCTTCCTGCACAGCTGCCTCCACTTCCTTTCCTTCCCCACTGCTGCCTCACCTGCTCTCAGTCTAAAGATATCAGTGTACCAAACCTCATGCGGGGCTTTCTTCTCTTTGCCACACTCCTGAAGCCTCGCTGTGCTTCTTTAAGGCGGTGCCTCCTGTTTGTTGCAGTGAGTGTTGGTTTTTCAGTAGAGTACACAGGAGCCGTGCAGCGAGGCACAGATGATGTGTGTGGCAGTGAGCCGAGGAGAACTCGAGAGGGAGAGACGGCCTTCACACACAGCGATGATGCAGCTGCTCTCTCTGCATGTCTCTCACCCGCCTTTTCTTTGTTCCTGTCTTGAAGGAGTGTTACCTGTTCTTCAGGCTGCTGCTGTCGGGGAAAGATAATGAAAATGTCAAAATAGAAACTTGTGTCCTTTAAAGGCCCTGAAGGAGCACCTGAGGTTATATGCTGTTCACCTTTATTAGGTTCACAGCTAGAGACAATAATATGGTGTTTCTTTTTGAAGGTGATCACCGTATTTTACTATCCCAGGATGAATTCATACTTGTATACAAAAAAAGTAGAGTTAAATCGCATCTTAGATTCAAAAGTATATTAAGTAAATACTTTATCACAAAGAAGGAAGATATGCATATGGTTTTATCTGTCACATTTTTAAAGCTGTGAAGTCTTAAAAAACAGAAAATCTTCTGTCCTGATTTTCACTCAGGCAGTGAGAACAAATTCTCACACCTTTTACATCAATTCTCTGATGAGTGAAGCAGCACTAAATTAAAAGTGGATCCATTCATTGATACCAGAGAGTTTAGAGCTGAACAGTATATGGTCTTGTTGTTGTTTTGCTATTTGATGCATGATGGGGACATTGAAGGGCTTGCATTAGGTTTTAGCATACACTGGGAATAATGTAAGTCAAGTGACACAAATCACTATTTTATACTTATTTTTATACTTCGTTTTATTCCTCCTGACCCTTATTTTTATTCTTATTCTAATTATATGTTGATTGTTTTGCACCAATCTACCAAGTCAAATGCCTTGTATGTGCAAATGTACTTGTAAATAAATACCAATTCTAATTCTGATTATGCTACCACACTTTCCTTCACTACCCTAAATTACAGCTGTGTTCATCTCTGTTTTCTAACCTTGGGGCCTGCCCCAGTGCATCAGCTCTGTCGTCCAGCTGCTTCCTCTGAGGACTGGACTCCTGTTGTACGTCTTGGGGTGCCCGTTTGGGGACAACCATCTTTCGTCCTCTCAGCTTGTTGTCGGAATACTGAGACCAGCTGCAGCTACACGTGGTGAAATGACATATAAATCTGCTTTATACGGCATTCGTTGAGTCATGTTGCAATATATTTGTGCAACAATCAGTAGGGCCAAGCAACTTGAGGCCAAAGATCCCATAAGTTGAGGTATCTACTCGTGTAACATCTACATCAGAGAACATTTAAAATCCGTCTATAATTAGTCAGTGGGCCGTCAGGAAAACATCCTACTATCGTCATGCACTCCTTGCTGATACAAGTATCGATACAGCCTCAAACGCTGTGACACCTGTTGTAAAATACATTTTGGGTAATGCTCACAATGGCACAGTTTAAAGTAGAAGCCAAACGAAATGATGCAGCACATGTTCAAACACTAATTTGCCTCTAAGGTCTTTGAGGCCTTAAAATTATATGTTTTGAGTTGAAGAACCATCATCTTCAACATATTATTAAAGGAAAAACGTCAGCAATTCTGTTAAAGGCGTAATTAATGTCCATAATTTATGCTTATTGGGATACCTATTGTATCGTGGACCTCATTATCAGGATACAGTGTATCGTGAGGTTTCAGGAAGTACCCAGCTCTAACCAGCACAACATTTCTCTCAGCTTTATTTATGTCGACCAGCGTTGAACACAGCTAAATTATAACACCTAAAATCAAAGGTAAATATTTGAACCAATTTATCACACTTTGGAGAGACTGTGGTTCGGTAAATGTTAATAATAGCCATGTATTTTGGGAATGTTCAAAAATTTTGACTTGGAGGGAAAAAAAAAAAAAATAATAAATTAATAAATAACAATATAATTTGCCTTTGAGGGCAACCATACTTTACCTTGGTAATTTCTCAGAAAAATATGTGCAAGAGAAAGATTAATAGCTGGTTAAAATCCTGACAGTGGTTTGTAGAAAAACAATAACAAGGAAGTGGTATCAAACTGATCCCCCAACTGTAAATGAATGGATACAGACCATTGAAGAGATTTATCTGATGGAAAAACTAACTCATATGATTCGACTGCAACAAACCCAGATGAAGGACAAATGGGAAAAATGGAAGGTATACGGAAATCAGAACCGCAGCACTGGAAACTGAGAGACTTAATCGTAAGAACACTGAACGATGAAGTATCTATGCAGAGCTTATGAAGTGGAAATATTCCCCTCTGTGCTGTATTGAGTGTTGTTTTCAGGAAAAAAAATACAAAGTAAGTAAAAAAATAATTAGAACACAGATAAATTGACCCCAGGACTGCACTTTCACTGAAATACTGATGATTTCTCAATGGCCAATATACATTAATGTGTGAATGAAGCTGGCTAACTTGCATCCTGTGTTGCATATTGGGCCCAGTGAACATCACAGAATTTAACTATGCAGTGAGAAAAGCAGGCGCTGACATAATGATTTCAGGACAACTTGCTGCCAATAATATACAAAGGTAAAATATGTTAAATAAAATGTTTTTCATATGTTAATTTCTGTTTTCCTTGAATATCATCGCCCCCTGCATGTTCAGTGTTGTAATCCCCCCCTGTAATTCTGACCCTGCTGCACAGAATCATATCATATCTGTCATTGTCTCAGGTATCTTTTGTTTATTGTCTCTGTTTGTTGCAGCTAATTCACTCTGTGATGATGCTACAATGCTCCACAACACGTTTAATGAAGATTCATTGAGTCATCACTTCCATCCAATTAACCATAATGCCTCAGCTTCGCCTCCTTCTCGTCCCATTCTCCTCTCCTCATAATGAGATCAAGGAATTTAATTTTCCTCGAGCAGGTGATCATGAGCTGAATTTGTGTTTCCTGGAGTGTTAATGAGTTATGAGGTGTTGACGTTCCCCCGCTGTTTAGTCTGTGTTTCTTAGACAGGATGCCTCAGCTCAGATTTGTGTTAACCCCTCTCAGTGTGGTTCGTTTGAGGAGTTTGAGGCGGTTTGTCTGTGAGGCGACAGGATGTGATTTCAGACTGTGAGATGAGCTGATTCTCTGTGACAGGACGTCTCTTTTCTGCACATCAAACACACCTGAAGGCCCCTGACGGAGAGCAGACAGCCACCAAACTGCTGCTGAGGAAAACACTTTCTTAGACAGCAGAGACGTTTCTTTCTGACACCTTTTTTATGAAATATCTGTTAAACTGTTTGGATTCATTCATCCAAAAATCATCCTCTCAGGATCAACCCCCTGACCCTCTGACTCTGCAGAGTTCTCAGATTAAACATTTTTTACTTTCTCCTTAGTTTTCTGATTTCAGTCTCACATAAAAGCTTGAAGGACTTCTCTCTCTCATCTTCAGAGTCTCCTGGTGAGATGTCTTCTGTTCATTAATATTTGATGTTTGGAGGAGTGAGCTGCTTTGCTGGAGGTTTATTTCTCTGCTCCATTAATGTTCTCCCACCAGGCCGGCAGCAGCACTTTCTTAGAGCTGATTCAACTTTTACTATCACAGTGATTAGAGAGCCGAACCCACGGTGTCAGACTCTCAGTGCTTCTCTTCATCTTTTAACAAAGCTGCTAACCAAACACTGACCTCTGGTGATGGGGATTGAAGCGGACGCAAAACTGAAAAAAACTAACCTGACACGTCATTTCCATATATCCGCCATGGAAATATTTCACTGGTCCATCTGGAGAAGAGCCCATAGAAAATGTTTCAGAGGAAAAACCTTCAAAAACAACTGCAGCCGGTGATTGGACGATCGTTCTGTCAGTCACGCTCATCACAGACCAATCATATCAAGCCGCAGTATGACATAGCAGCTAGACCCTGTTGTTAGCCATTAGCTTAACAGGCTAGCGTTTTACTCCTTAGACTATCATCTGACATTAAATTATGCAACACAGATGTACCATTTACCACCTATATGTGACATAAACCTCGTCAATGACAATCTCCACCAAGTTCTCCCGGTAAACTTCTGAGGAGAGCAAATTTCACCAGGTACCACTGAGTAACCATGGCTACCATAGACTAACTGGCATCATCCAGAGGATTTCCACATCTCTCCCAGTTTCCCAGCAGTGATCCCCAGTCGGGAGAAGAGCAAAAACATGATTTCCCAGAAGAAAAGCTTTTTTGCTCCTCTTTTAAAGAAGAAATTAAGTCCATTTCTGATTTAAACCGCAGATATTGCCACGTCCACAGAGACCACTTCAGAAGCCGCCATTGTTTTCAAACATGCAGTCACTTCCCGCTGTCGTCACGTCTTCAGTTTCTGCCTCTCTTCCCTGATTGGGCTGTCCAGCTTTTGGCTGTGAAGTCATCGGAGGCTGGAGCTTGGCAACATGGACTGTTTGGTTTCAGACAATGAATCAGGCAGGTCCATCTGCACTGCAAGGTTAGAAAAAAATAGCAGTTCCTAAATAGTTCACTTATAACTTTTGATCTAATGCAGAAGTTAATAAGTTCCCTTTGAGTCTCAGATAAAAATGTTAATTTTTACTGGTTAACATGGTTGAAGCTTTAGGGAAATTAACTGTCAGGAGGCTGAAAGTCTGTCTAAGTTTCTCTCTTTGCCTGTTTCTTGGTTGATCATGAAGTAAAGTTGAGACAATTTCCAGCGCTGTGTGTACTTGGCTTTGAAATTCTGCTTAAGGAGTCACTAGGTGATGTCACTGAGAATATGTCCATGCCTTATAGGGCTGTCACCTTTAGTGGTTTTGGAGTATGCACTCTGGTTATTAACACCAAAAATGTAAATAAGTCCTTTTTAAAATTCTTGATAGGAATGGGAGTTGGTGTGATTTTATTGATACCAATGGCATTATTGATTCTGCGTATTGATCAACTTCTTGATCTTTTCCCTTATTGATTCCTGTGTATTTTATTAAAGTTTACAAAAGTGTTAAGGGTCAACAATTCAGAAGACATGTCTCTCCTAAAATTAATGTCTATGGCATTATATTGAGTTTAATTAAGCCACAACATTGACTGCCTCTACCTCCTGTCTGCCTTGATTGCTTCTTTGTCGTGTCTTCTGAGTCCACTGTCCTTTCTGTCCTCCAGCTGCTGCTCTGCTTCAGTCTCTGTTATGATTTTACGTCCTGCTCAGGTGCATCCATAATCTACTGGACACTTACCAGCACACTCTGAGAGTTTGTCTGTGGGCTGTGATGAGTCAACAGAGTGTGAAAGCCTAAGTGGACCTCTAGAGCTTTGAGCTAAAGGTCATTATTGATCTGGAGAGGGCGTGTTTTCATCCCCCTGAAGGTCACATTCAGACCAGAGGTGACGGGTCGGTGCTGTCAGCAGTTAAATAGACAATAAGAGGCCTTGCATTGAGTTTTCTCTGCTTTATTTTCTGTATAGGTTTGAAGTTTTGATGTGGGACCCTGCTGAGGGGACTTTTATGTATTTTGGCTGAATCATACAGATAAACTCTGTGAAAGTGAAATCTGCCTTTAGCCATGCTAGCCAGCCAAGCTATTGTTCTGTAGAGACTCAGAGCTCCATCTGAGTGCCAAAAAATAATTCAAGAGTTAGTCTTTACCCAGAGGGGCTTTACCCAAGACTATTCACATTTCCATCATCTGTTTGTGTATGATTTTCCAAAAAGATGGGGATGGGGGCAGAATGTGGCTTGACTTTGTGTCAGCAGGGGTTGCTGGGTGGGTGATGGGTGGGGGCTCCCATGGCGCCCCTCAGAACTGGGTCAGAGGGATTAATTTCCTGGCGTTGGCCGATTGAAGCTAATGGCAGATTAGCATGGGAAGTTTCACTTCCAAAACAGCCCCCTCCACCCACCGCAACCCTGAGCCCCGGCTGCAAGTGTAACAGCCTGCTGCTTCTCACACTCCAGGGCTCAAGGGATCTGTGCATCGTGACACCCATTCATGCTGTGCGCTTTTTTTTTTTTTTTGGCTGCTATGTGTGACTGAGCTAGCAGTGGTAGAAGTAGCCTGATGAATGGGCCTGTTTTGGAGTAAACATCATGATCGTGTCACGGCATTGTGGTGGGAGAAACAGTGGAGACAAGAGGAAGGAGGACAGAACTTTGGTTTAGGGGAAATGGTGCAGTCGGATGTCAGATTTGGACAGCAAACAGTTTGTGAATCAAAAACCAAATCCAGTTGAGAATCAATCACAACTCCCTCGAGGAATCAATATCATCAGTGTTTTTGCTTATCAGTTCCTTCCCCAAATCAAGGACGTCACACCCTCATCAGAGGCAGTATGCAATGATTACAAGGAAGTAAAAACTGATGGGAGAAAGGGCTCAGAGGAGGTCAAAATTTGGTCTTATTTTCAACAAAAAGTTTCAAAAACACAAGCAACTTTTAGAGGCATTTATGCAGCCCAGCACTGAATATCAGCAGTGCCATGTGTTTGACATTGTTGCCACTGGAAACTGTGTCGGCCAACTTTTTTCCACATAGCAAATCAGCAGGATTCGATAAAGGAATCGTTAAAGTATCAGGTCAATTAGCAGAATTGTTAATGACACTGATATCAATAAAATCTTATCAATTCCTGTTGCTGTTGGGCGCAAACCTCCGATCTAAATTTTTTATGACTATCAATTATTTATTGAACAGTGCTATTGGTCACCTTCCATGATGGTGACTGGGTTTTTATAAGCTTTTAACCAAATTAAGTTACAAAGAATAACTTGTAATTAGGTCAATGCAATATTAATTTATTTAGAGGTAAAGTGTTTTTTTCATTTTCTAAAAAGAAGCAATTTGGGAGATAGGAGTTTTGTGCCCAAGAGCAGCAGTATTCTAAGTAAGCATTTTTGAATAAGAAGTTTTTTTTTTATTCCAAAACTTGTTGTGAATCCCTTCAACACATTACATGATAATTAAAATATCCCTTTTCTCATAAACAGATGCTATTACTGCTACATGACTTGATCAATTCTGATCTAATAACAGAAACATTTCCTGATGATCTGGTGTCCTGCATTGCTCTAGTAAAAACAAAAACGCCAAAAGAAGAGACTGTTTTCTGTCTGCATCTCTTCCCATCACGGTCCAGACTCCAATCACTGTTGTGTTTGGGTGTTTCTGGCACCAGAGGAGCTTTTATTGTGCTGGAAGTGGTTTTAATTAGGTTTCATACTGTGTCTGCTGGCACTGTCTCCACTGCTTCATCTTCTCCCCTCTGTCTGCTGTGTTCTTCTTTTATCTACACTTTATCAAGCCTGCATATAAACAATGAACCCTGTCTGGAGCATTTTACTGTACCATTTTGAATTTCTGCTGACGTTATAAACCGTTCAGATCTCAGTGACGCAAACTCCAATTGTAATGAAGTTTGGATGTTGTGCAAATTGTTAAAAAACAGAATACAATGATTTTTAAATCCTTTACACATATATTTCAATGAATACACTACAGACAAGATATCAAATGTTCAAACTGATGAACTTTATTGTTTTCTTTTGTAATTATTCACTCAATGAGAGGTAGGTATGAAGCTCAAAATACAACAACATGCTACAACAACTCGGCTTTGGAGTAAAGAGTGAGGATGCTAGACTGGGCTCCCTGCAGTCCAGACCATCCTACTGTTGAAAACCTGTAGAATGCATATGACAATGAAGACCCCAGACTTTTGGGCAACTGAGTCGTGCATCAAGCAAGAATAGGATAGAATTTCACCTACAAAACTGCACCAATTAGTGTCCTCAGCTCAAAAACTCTAATTGAGTGTTG
Source organism: Cetoscarus ocellatus (assembly GCA_037902135.1). NCBI lineage: Eukaryota > Metazoa > Chordata > Actinopteri > Labriformes > Labridae > Cetoscarus > Cetoscarus ocellatus. Next base: position 2,688,422 of record JBAMNC010000760.1, on the reverse strand, counting down.
TTAAAAGCAAAAGTGATGTAACATAGTGGTAAACATGCCCCTGTCCCAGCTTTTTAGGAACATGTTGCAGTAAATTTAAATGAGTGAATATTTGCAAAAGAAAGAAAAAAAATAATGTTTTATCAGCTTAAACATGAAGTATCTTGTCTTTGCAGGGTATTCAGTTGGATATAGGTGTAAAGAATTTGCAAGTCATTGTATGCTGTTCTTATTTACATTTTATACAACGTCCCAACTTCATTAGAATTGAGGTTTGTGGTTAGATGCTCGATTGTCCCCCAAAAACAATTTAGTATTATTTTTATTTAGGGCAAAATTGATATATTGATATTTAGATTAGATTGGATTAGATAAAACTTTATTAATCCCTTGGGAAGACTCCTTCAGGGAAATTAAGATTCCAGTAGCATTGTGTAGTACAAAGTATAAAAGAACACAGGACATCAAAAACTAAAAAAGTAAAAAAAATATATTAATAATAATAATTAGCAGATATAAAATATATACATATATACATACATTAATAAATCTCAATAATAAATAAATGTATAAAAATGAATCTAATATGTACCAATATGCATTTGAATAAGATTTAGAATAAGTAAATCACTATATTTTTGATTTGCATTGAAAAATTATGTGCTCATTTGTGCAATATTATAAGAACCAGTCAGGGGAATAAAACACCAGGCGTAATGCTTAGTAAAAAGATTGTTTATCCCTGATTGCCTCAGTCTGTGCACAATACAGGATGCAAGTATTCATGTTGTTTCTTTCTTTATGGCCCTCTGGTGCAGTATAACCCAGAAAAGCTGAGGAACTCTTGAGTCAGCTTCTCGGGGAGTTGCCACATTTTACATTGTTTCTTCAGGGGATGTTTTCATGCTCAAGAGGATATTATGTCTGCGATTGTTGCCAAGATCGGACCAGAGTACTTCTCTCATATTCTGCTTTCTTCTCTACCAGCTCCCTCCATCTTGACTGAGGGGAAACTTTGCTGTCAGTGTGATGAAAATACAGGAAAGCAGCACTTAGCTAACTCTCATCCCTCTCTCCTTCCTTTTACAAGGTATTGGAAAGAACGTCATCTGCGACCGGACAGCAACGCCTTTGGATGCCTTTAGGATGATGTCAGCGGCCCAGTACTACCCCAAGCTGCTGAGCATTATGGGAAATGTGCTGCGGTTCTTGCCGGCCTTTGTGAGAATGAAGGAGTTGTTGGAGGAAGGGTACATCGGGGAGCTTCTCGTCTGTGAGGCCCAGGTATGCCACATCCATGACTGACTGACATTTTACATAATATACCCAGGCAGGTGAGCATAAAGTGAGGAAGATTAGTTAGTGAGGAAGATTCTGAGGGCCTGTGACTGAGAGGGGCCCCCAAACAATATGATATTATCAGTATTTTTTACATATTAATGTATTAACTTTTTGACAAAGATCTGTAAATATCTCTTTTCTCTTTAAATACAAACAAATATCATGCCTATCATGTTTTTAATTGCAAAAAACCTAATATTCAGGCATCTTTTACACTGGTTAACTGCCATTAAATAACATTCACTTATGAAAGAAGCCCTTTTAACATTTATAACCAGATATTAGGTTTATTTTGCTTTTGCTGTACCTAATTACACGTTACAATGTTTGGGTCTTAAGAGAAAACAGGTTACAGAGTAAGACATAATGTGCACAAGTTTTTAATCTTTTACAGGTTTCAAAACCAGAGATTCATAAAGACTGATAATACAACAAATAAAAGCATTTTAAATTCTTAAAATGCCAGAAAGTTCTGTATAGCTCATAGATTAATTTGCCATTTATTCTCTCATTTCAGATAAAGAGTATTTTCTTCACAGTCTAAACCTTATTTGTGTCTTCAAACAGAAGAACTTTGGTACAGTAATTATAAGTGGTTCATCAGAAAATATATGTTGTCAAATCAGTTTATGAATTTGCTTTACAGATGTTCGGTTTGAGAAACTGTGCCCAGCCTGTTAAAGATATGGTCCAATATGATATCTTTTCATGGGGGACAAAAATCCTAGGAAAACATTTTGAGTCTTTCTCTTGAGGTAATCTTGATTCAGAGCAGCAGAGACTGAACGTCTTTGCCAAAATCACTCAAACGGGTACTTTTAAGGTGTGACCTCAGGAAGTGTCTCTTTGTTAAGTTCTGCCCTCCTTGGTTATGTTTTTAAAAAATTAAACAAAATTTCTTATTTCCAGGTTTGTTTCCATTTAGAACAACTGGAAATACCCCAAAGTTTTTTTTCACTGAATAGATTAAAAAAAAAAAAAAAAAAAAAAAGGAAGAAACTTAGCTTTAGTGAAAGAATATAGAGAAAGACACAGTTTACATGTAAAAGAAATTAGGGCTGCTAGATTATGGAAAAAAAATTGCAAACATGATTATTATGCTTGACAATGATATCACGATTATTAAGCACGATTAGTTATTGTTTTACAGCGTCTGTGCAAGAATTTTAATCGATTAAATAAATCTTATTTCGCTGAGATGCAGCTACAGCTGTGTGAGAAATGTTGCAAATCATTAAGCATTGTCTTTAAAGCCCATTTTAAATTGATTTAAAATTAAATATTAATTAATATAAAAGGATTGAAAGTTGAAGAGCAATGAGATCAACTAAGTCATTATTTCAAAAACTATCAGTAAATACTTCAGAAAGGTAAGTTTTTATTGTGTTTTTTTTAGTTTCCAAATACTGTTCAGCCCTTGCAGACAACCCAAACACAGTTTGTAAGCCTGCCATAGTAGACAGATAAAGGCCATAATCAGTGCTCCCCACTGAAAAACTTGGCACAGGTGAAGTTTTGTACATATAGAGGAAGCTAAGAATAAGTTAATATGAGTGGAGCTCTATGATTGATGGACCAGCACACAAATCTGTGAACCAATAAAGGTTCAATTGTTAAAGTAATGGCTCAACGACATTCAGGACAAAATAATCAGAATTTAAAACCTGTCTTTACATCTGCTTTATGTCCTTCAGGTCCACAGTGGAAGTCTTCTGGGGAAGAAGTACAACTGGAGCTGTGATGACCTGATGGGAGGTGGTGGTCTCCATTCAGTGGGCAGCTACATCATCGACCTGCTTACGTTCCTGACCGGTCAGCGAGCAGCCAAAGTCCACGGCTTCCTTAAGACCTTCGTCAAACAGACGGACCACATCCGAGGCATCCGTCAGATCACCAGTGACGACTTCTGCACCTTCCAGATGGTGCTGGAAGGAGGCGCATGCTGCACCGTCACGCTCAATTTTAATGTGCCTGGCGAATTTCGGCAGGAGGTGATCGTTGTGGGGACAGTAGGACGCTTGATGGTCATGGGGACGGACCTTTACGGCCAGAAGAACAGTGGGGGTGGAGGAGGTGGTGGAGGTCCTGAACTCTTACTTAAAGACACCACACCTCTGGAGAAGGCTTCCCTACCAGAGAAGGCCTTCAGTGACATACCTTCTCCTTATTTAACTGGAACTATTCGCATGATCCAGGCCGTGCGACAGGCCTTTCAGGACCAGGACGACAGGCGGACATGGGACGGGAGGCCTCTGACTATGGCTGCTACCTTTGAGGATTGTCTTTACGCTCTTTGTGTGGTGGATACGATCAAGAAGTCCAACCAGTGTGGAGAGTGGCAGAACATTGTGGTTATGACGGAAGAACCTGAGGTCAGCCCGGCTTATTTAATCAGCGAGGCCATGCGGCGGAGTCGGATGTCCCTTTACTGTTAACATCAGGCTGATGTGCTGACCTCAGTGATGACCTGTGTTATCTTAAAAAAACTGGAGGTTTGCATCAAAAGGACATGGAGTTTTTGGATATTTATTCATACAGCTACCAGATTTAGCTCTTAAATTCATTACTGCTGTTTTAAGGCCGGATCAGACTACACAAATTCACGCAGATCTTGAAGTGATCACAATTTTATCCTTTTATCGAGGTAAAATGAAAATGAACATACCTAATGGCAAACTGTGTTGTTATTAGACATCCATGTTGTGTCCAAGACTCCTAGCAATCCCAATTGAGCTAGTCTGGCACGTCACAATAGTCTTTCAGCTCCTGTTTAGTCTGACACCCTAATCTAACACCAACAATGTGCATCCTCATGCTGACTGACGGCGTAACTTGTTTGGCCCTACTTTGACAGCATAGGTTTTCATCTAAAGGGGAGTTGGGTAGGGGCTTGAGGTGTGTTTGTCCACATTTACTATCTAAATCTAGCACAGTCCAGACGTACTGAGCAAAAAGGAGGGATTTGACGATACAAAGGAGTGTTTTTGGGGTAATATCAAACCATTCGAAATGTCAGCCCTCACTCCTGAGGTACCATGCACCTTCCAGCTTGTTTGCTATTTACAGGATGGAGTTCAGTTCATCTTAGTTAATTCCTCTTCTTTATAGTTCCACTAAACACAGAACAAACAAAGGACACCACATGAAATAGGATGATCCTCAGATTATAGTTACTTTTCACTTAGGTATTCCCTCAGCATCAGAAATTATAATTATTTTCCTTTCCATTTCGCACAACAGAGTTTAATTATCAAAGTCTCCAGACATGCCAAATGGTCTCTTCATTTTGGTTTCTTTTTAGCATCACAAACAGCAAGATGACAAGATTTCGATAATGAAGTCTGACGCGGTGCCAATACAAAAGTTTAAAAAGTGCAGTCTGATCTGGCCTTTAGTGCTATGAAAGCTGTGTTGTTGCTGTTACAGACAAAGAGGTTACACCACTTTGAAACAGAGGCTTCCTGATACCCTGCCTGAAGTGAAAAAGCAATGTGATCAATTATCAAACCTTTATTTAAAAAGAAGCCTTTCTTGAAGACTTGAATCCTTCCATGAAAATCACACTGATTCATCCAACAAAAAGATTCTGTCACACAGTGGACGCAGACGAGCCAGTGCTACTGTTTTCTGCATTAACCACGATGGTATTTGGCCTCTTGTTTCTGCTCTTCTCTTATAAGACTTGGTCTGGAAGACGACACCTTACACTGTGGGTCCAAACGAGGACAGCCGAGGAAGAACGAAGGTCCTCTCAGCTAAAACTGTGCCGCTGTATTGTTGCTATAATCTCAAGTACTTGTTAGTTTTATCAAGTGAATGTTTAAAAAATAAGCTTGATAGCTTCAGTTTTGTCTGGTCAATATGCTTTTCTGTATGTGTGAAACAAGAGAGGAAAAAATCAATAGTTTGGCTTCAGTTTGGGTTTACAGTGGGGTTTACCCTCTGATTTATGTATGCAATAATTCAAGCTGCAGTACTCTGCTCCTCTAGTGTGGAGTGAAGGGTTAAACAGAACATGGTATGCCTTTATGCAGGAACAGTAGCCTGTGCAACAGTTTGCAGGTCCAGAATCAGCCGCAGTGATACTTGATTGTTCTTATTTATTTGATGCGTTTTATATTGTCTTGAAGCACGGCTGAAAATGAAAAAGAATTTGTATTATGTGTCAATAACTGTCCTGAGCCTTAAGTGTGGATATTTATTAAGACTTGCAGTAAGCTGCAAAGAAACTGAGCAATGTTCAGGTTTTATATTCAATTCAGCAGTCACATCTGCAACAGAACAATGTAATATAGTATTAAAACTGCTTCTGAAAGCTCCTTTAAGATGTAGGGTTAAATGCAGGCTTATCAATGCTCATCTTATGTAAGTTTGGATTGGAAATTGTGTTGCATTAATTTGCTTTGTTGAAGGTATGTAGTACACATATACAGTCCAGTTGCCCTGTATCGGGCTCAAGCATCATCTGGCCAGATCATGTTCACGTCACGTGTTCGGGCTGGTGCATAGGCAAGAAAATAGTGCTGAAGCATGGGCCAGGGAAGTGTTCTATGCTTAAGAAAGAAAAACTAGACTAAAGGAGTGAAACATGACTGGGTACGGTACAGGATGCTTATGCCACATTCAAACATCTATGTTTAGTACCTGATGTTGATCAAGGTTGAGAAATCATCAAAATTTCAGTGAAAGTGCGTTCCCAGGGTCAATTTTTCTGTCTTCAAAGCAGGGCAACATATCTGAAATGGAGAGAAATGTTGTGCTGGTGGAGTATGATGTTTCCCAACGGGCCATTTACTTATTACAGACAGATTTTAAACTTCCTCCAACGTAGATGTAACGCTGCTGTTCATGCTGTAGGACTTCCAGCTCATGCTCTTGTTGACTCCCCTCAAGGTCCTCCATCTGCTCAGGCTTAAACTTAGACTTGCTCCTCCAAGGTCAGCCCATCCTTCTGTAGAGCACGAAATGTAGGCACTGTTGAACTTAACAAACACCAGTAAACACCAGTAATGTTCATTATTGTCATTTAAAGTCTGGAAACGATTGTGCAAAGTTGATGTGAGTTCACCTAGGTTAGGGGAATGATGTGTGAAGTTGTCAAATGTTGTCCAGGTGTTCCAGGAGATGAGTTTACTGCAGCAGAACTAAAACTTTGCACTTAAATGGACATTACAACTCTGCTGAAGGTCTGCTGATGTATGCTGAACTACAAGCCCCAATGTTCGCCAACAGATACGAATGCAGCTGTTAGGATAGTGAAGGGAGGAAGAGGTCAACTCTTGCTGGCATTTACAAGCTCAAGGAAATTTGTAAACATGCTTCAAATGTGCCAACATACCCAACAACCATTTTAACCTAGTTCTGTGTAGCTTGACTTTGCTCGATTTGGCTCGGCAGAGACAGAGGAAGTAATCTGGGTTTTCGTCAGCTGGTCTTGAAAAACTTCATGGCAACAAACTGTAACTGCTGAGCAATGCTGGCTATTTTCAAAAGAAAAAAACAGGCTAAAAATGAATGCCCGGTCTGAAATTGACATTTTAAGGTTGTATTTTTGTGTTTCTTTCTCAGTTTTAAATGATGCAGATCAAACTTTGATATAAATTTCCTAAAACACAAAAATGTGTTTTAGGATCTTGATCTCCTGATGTTATGATTAACTCAGAATCTCGAAGTGAATGTTTTTCCTTCTAAGAAAAGATAAAGACTTAATAAAAGATAGAAACATCCTTTTTTACCTTTGAAAAATTAAAGAAATGCCTAAAGATAAGACACATATTTAAGGATTGTTTAAGACTGTGATATTATTTGTTAAAGTATGAATTACCTCTGCCAAGGAGATTGTGTTTTTGCTGGCATTTCAAACAAACATATTTATTATTTTTAATTTGATATTTGGGAAGCTCCAACATAACCAGAAGCAATCAAATGGCCATACTGACATCACAAATCTGAGGATTACCTGGATGAATAATTGGCTGTGACATCAGACCTCGCCCCCGGACACTTGGGTCCAGAATCTGGCCCAAGTAGCCAGCCCTGGAGATGTTGAGGCTGCTGTTATTCTGTGTTTTTCTTTCACACTTCAAGACCAAAGCCAACAACACAGTGATCCATGTCCTCATATTGATCAACCCTAAACCCGTAGAGTCTTATTGAAGATGTAAATCTTCAGAGCTGCACCAATCAATATGTTTTAATGACATCAGGTCAAACAAGCCAGTTCAGTTTGGACAGTGTCCCTCATATTGATGCATCAGCAGAGTTATCGCCTCTCTGCAGCGACTGTACATCGAGTTGTCGCTCAGCTTAGGCCTGGCACATGAAGATTTTAGACTCATAAATGATTTTGAATCTCTCTGAGACCCCAAAAATGAAGACAGATAATGCCAGATTTAACAGATTTGTTCTTAAAGCATGTGGTGCCACAAAGAGAGGAACACACCACACACCAATAACTAGAGCCTCTACTCTCGTAATATCATGTTATTTTTTCTGCTGAGTTCAAGCTGTCATATCTCCTCTGCCTCTACACTGATCCTACCATTTGTCATGTGTGAACTGCAGCTCATGTCAGCATGGCGTTAATTTTGGATGCCATGCACAACCAGTGCAAAAGACACGTGGCGGCCATCATGCATTGTCGTAGTTAACAGCAGGTATATCTCTGGACTAATGCCCCAAAATGAACACCTGGTCTCAGTGTTTTTATCATTTTACCTCCTCTGTAGTTTGCTGGAAACAAAGCTCATCATTGTATTTAAATCTTGGTAATATCATAGGAACAGTTAGAAAAACCATCAGAAAGTATTTGCAGAAGAAGCTCCTCTTAAAGCCTGTTTTCACTGAAGAGAGCAGCACTGACCTACAAGCCAAAAGATTGATTTTTTTAATGCATCTCTGTTCCCCTGTGTGGTCTCAAGTTCTTAAACTGTGCTGAAATACTATCTATGTAACGACTACTGAAAATGTACATATGAAAATGCTATAAACAACAATATGCGTTTGTTTAAAGAAATAAATGAGTACTGTATGCTTTTATTTGTACAAACCAAGGAGGCTGAACATGTTTCCATGAGTGTTAATGTATTTATTCTTCTTTGTGTTTGCTTGTTGAAGTTTTATGGACTGAGCTGCTGCTGTGTGTTTGGGAGATTAAAAGCAGACTGAGGCCTTGGAGCTTCTCAAAGTTCCCTGTTTATGAATTATTGACCAAAATGCTCTTGTTTTAACTCTGTTGGGAAAGCTTTATGTTTGCTCCTATCAAGCATCTAAATCATAAATCAGATTTAATTACAGTGTCATCTTATGCAAACTCTGATAATAAAAGCCAACAGCTATAAAAGTTCACAGCTTAAAGGGGAAAGATAGTTCAGCATTTGCCAAACCTGAAATCAATAACGTTTGAGCTTATCAGCAAAGCTGTTGAGTCTCGTGGGCCTCTTACAAGACATCACTTTTTAAACCACTGATGCACAAACATCCATCAGGTTTTACAGTAGGAAACATAAACTCCAAGTGCATCAGTATTGTACATTTGATTAAGCAGAACATGTCTACCTTTCCACCTGGTTACTCCTGAAATAGACACAAAAATATGGGCTTCTGCAGCTAGAAAAATTGATGTATTCTGCTGAAAATGGCGGTGAAAAGTGAGCCAGACTTTGCCAAATGTTCTGTTGGTTAATACATTTTGAAAACTTTGCTTAAGTCAGCAGGATGACCAATGGAAACAAACTCAACAATTCCTAATGGTCCTTAATATCAGCCCTAATATTGTCATGATTGTTCAATCACAGGTCAAAAAAACTGATAATTGCAATGGCACCATGGTGTGTTCAAATACAACATCAAGAAAAGGAAAATAAAATTTCTGTCTTAAAATGGTAATGCTTACAGCTGTTTACAGTACAAATTTGACATCTTGTCTCTCCAGCAGTATAAAATGGATATAACAGATGTTCCTAAGGGCTGGGAACTATTTAAGAGGTCATTTTCATAAAATACATCAAGGGTAATTATGGAAATGTCTTTGTTTGCATAAAAGTAAAATGAAGGATTGTTTTGGAATAAAAATAGATTTTTCTTCCTAATAACTCCTTGTTGCTCTGGAAAAAAATGCCTAAAACACCTCAGAATGGAAAATATTTAATTAAAAAAAAGTTAATGGCCAAGTTTTCCAAACCAAACGAATAACTGTAACCAAAAATCCAAGGTATGCCTCAAAAAAGTCACTTTATTTTCCACATCATTATATATTTCATAGAATCCCCTTGTTAACTCTTGAAGACACATTCTGGCAATGATGTAAGGTGACACGGGGCAGGCATAGTAGCAACCATGCATCCCCTTCTGCATAATTAACTGTATATTTCAACCAGGAGAGACAACAACAGTTTTTTTTTTACAAGTTTGGATAAATTGAAATGTACAGTGTCTTTTGTGATTAGCATCTTTTGAGCTTAGACTCCATCTTGATGTTCTCATGTACTTCAGGGATAGTAAAGCCGATTGCTGGATAGGATACTCCCTTGGAGTCTAGACACTGGTGGTGGTGAGGAATACAGGCCAGATGAATAGACGTCTTAGCTGATGTGGTGGACTGGGGTGTTTATGAGCCCTGCAGGATGACATAGGGAGATAGACTTCTAAAGAGCTGAACCTGGACACTGACGAGACGATTGGAGGTGACTGAGGTGGAGGAGGGTTGACCAGGTCATACAGCACAACGGTGACTGTGAAGGAGCAAAGGCATGATTTTAAAAATGGCAGCAGCAGGATGATTGGCCGGACAGATCTTGGCAGAATCTGGTTGTAATCAGCCGATGATTTGAATCAACTGAGCAGGAAAGGCTTTGTGAAGAAAAGGCTGAGAGGTAAATGAACAAATGGGTGACTGATGAATACACAGGTCTTCCTGACTGCTCCATATCTGAAGGACGATGAACCTCAGCAGCTGCAGCCTCTTCTCAAGTAGCTCTGCTTTGACCGGATGTCTCTCAGTGAGTTGGATGAGTTTTTCCTTTTTTCAAAAACATGGACAAAACTCAACATTAACTTAAAAGGGAAAAACCTTCAGCAGTGTTTGACATTTCCTGCTCTGAACATCACAAGAGGAAAAAAAAGAGTGGAGTCAAGATGACTACAAATCGCACAACCTCCCTAGTTTTCATTTTTCCAAGTAGCAGAGTATGCACTTGTATATGGAAATAGTAAATACAAATTATTGGTTGGTTAAAACATGCATTAGTCCCTGTGTGGTTGTACAGTTGTGGTTGTACAAATGTACAAATCCCCAAGACACACCTGGACTTACCTGAAGTCACACCAGTGCTCCCTGCGACACCATTTGAGAACCACTGCTTTACTTTGCACTAACTGGCAGGCCGCATTAAGGGAGAAGGAGAGCCACATGTGGTCCTGGGCCACCAGTTGCCCACCCTGAGCTAAATATAACACAGATAAGCTATCTCTCTTAAGATAACTAAGGTTATATGATTGCCTCTTGTGTAAAAAGTGTCTTATCAAACCTGTAAATAGACTTTCCCCCCTCCGAGTCGCACTGTTTCCACATCATAAATCCCTTGTTTACTCCTGGACTGTGTATTTCCTTTAACCTTGTATTCAAATTTGCTTTATGATTTTTTTTGTTTACTTAACTTGAGATAAAGACTTCATTGAGGTTTTACAGTTGAGGTGGCCTAATATGTGTTTCTTTAAGGCTTAAAATAAGTTCTTCACATCTACAGACAAAAGTCACAGAGCGGGAACTGAAAAAGAAAAAAAAATATATATAAAAAGACTGAAGAAGAAATATTCCAGGATCAAAATCCCAGATTTTATGTTGAATCATTAGTGGGGGTTTTTTTTCTTTTATGACATTAGGACAACAAAAAGACTCTCAAAAGCTCTGGTTAATGACTGTGATGGCACATCAATGGCTGATGATGCAACAGTAGTAGTACCACACACTGAAATTAATTCAGGAGGTCATGGATAATCAGCTAGAAGTGCCCATATTGTTTGTAAGAAGCATTTTAAACACACTAAGGGTGAATAAAACACAAAAAGCATAATAGGACCTCACGGCTGCTTTGCTCCATTCATTTGTATTGCATACAGTCTTGCTGAACCGAGCGTGTGGAGGTAATATCCACAAGCAGTGACTGTTGAACTGTTTTTCTCCTCTATTTTATCTTTGATATGCATTTGAAGTGAATGTGGAAGTGCTTCTAAGTTGCATTCTGTTTGGGGTACTGGTTGGTAAAACCTGAGTCCTGAGATATCGTGAATGCACACACTTAAGTGCAGTCAACTTAGCACACATGAAAGACCACAACAGGCCAGCAGATAGGAGTCTAAAACAGTTGCTATGTTGTTAGGTGTCAGAATAGAAGTAAAAATATTGGCTGAAGGTGAGAATTTTCTCAGTTTTCTCTTCTACATCTGTGTTAACTTTTTCAGGTAACACTCCGTTCTGTAGAGAAAGTGACCTTCCACATTCAGGGAGAACCAGTCTGTGCTCTCATTGGATGTATGGTCTTAAATAGGGGTGGGAAACTGGTGGCCCTGGGGGACCACATGCAACCCTCTTTGTCCCTCATTGTGGCCCACCATTCAAATCAGAATATATAAGATGCATATTAATGAAGAAAACATCACAAAATCTACAACAAAAAATGGAAAATTGCAATATGACCAAGAAAACAGCTGTAATTTTCTCTGTTAAACTCTCTTTTGTGCATTAGTATTTGTTAAAATAAGAATAAACGTGTTATTTAACATTCTTTAATTACCAGTAATTTCCCTGAAAGTTATGAGCATATTCTATAATTCGGCCCTTTGGCATTGAGGATGACATTAATGTGGCTCTCTAGTTTAACAGAATTGCCCATTCTGTAATCATACATGCTTTTCATGTCAAGTGAGTGTAAAATGTAAGGGTATTCATTTTTGCAATATTCCTATATGAGGAATGCAAGTTAGGATAGATATGGATTGTCCTCATAATTGCTATTAATGTGGATTAATATGCATACATTTCTATGATGTAGAGTTTAGTTTTTGTAGCTAAAGGAGAACATATTTTGTCGGAAAAAAATAAGTAACCTGTTATGGCAAATAATTAAGCATTTGTAGTAAAATACTGAAAATAAAACCTTGCCCTTATTTCCTCCCTTTTTGTTATTGTGTACTATACAGTTTATTGTTTTTTATGACATCTGATCTTGTTTTATGACAGGACTTTTCTTGTTTTGTTTATCTGTGTTTTTTGAAGGTGAGTATGTTTAAAGCATCTTGGGTCTCCTGCTGGGATTAAATTAACTTTATTAATGTCTCACAGGATTAAAGATGTCAAAGAACCAACAGTGAGTCACAGCAGAAGCTTGAGTACTTTTTAACTGAGACGCAGGTTTACTCTGTTGGTGCAGTTTTAATAACTGAAGGTTTCTCCAGGTCCATTCCTCGTCCTTGGAGATGCAGCAGAAACATCCTCAGCAGCTAAATGTGTCGTTGGCATCTGATCCACATAAAGATCATCTCAAGGCTGCAAAGCTTCTCATTCCAGGCAGTGCGAATATTTGGCATTACTTTGAAGCTGCAGGAATCCAATTTTGAAAGAAACGCAGGGCCAAACCCCTGATATTTAGGGTTCTTTATTCCTTCTTATTAAAAACGGTGAGTGTCTCTGCATGGAGCTGCAGCCTGAGCCACAGGAGGGAATATAGGATGCTCTGAATATTTAATGAGTGGAATTAATGAGCTGGTACAGTGCAGCATGAGGACACGGCATTGAAAATTAGTTCAGAGTGAAAAATTATTCATTATAATAAAAAATATCATAGTTGATGGGCCACAAAACTTGTAATTAACTCACAAGTGTGGCGCTCCCGTGAACAACATTTTGACACAAAATAAACTAATGAACAGTTCATCATGAAGAGGTGATTCAGTGTTGTGTAACCACCCCGTTGATGACCTATGGAGTTTATAGTTCTCTTACTTGAGTAACATTTTAGTAATGAAACTGTTCGTGACAGTTATATCAATCAATCGATTGGTATTTGTGCAGCACCAAAGCATAATAGAAGTTTTCCCAAGATGCTTCACAAAACAACAGTTCAGTGTCATGATTTGGGATAGCAAAAAATCTATGGATGCTCAGACAAGGGCTGGAAAATATGAGCCAAAATGTATATCTTGATATTTTCAAACTGAATTGAGATATTTGGTATATCCTCTGATATACTCTTCTGTAAAGCAATAATAAAAACATATTCAGTTTTAGGTCAAATCTACATGAACTAAGCGTCAGTTATCAAACAAGCATATAATCAACCCAGTTGTGAATATTAACATCCATCCATCTATCCATCCATTATCTAACCCTGTTTGGGGTCAAATTGGATGTCCCAGGTAAGCGACACCCCAACACGCCCAGTTCCTCATCCTTGCTGCACTGAGGAAACGGCTTTCTTCTGGGGAAAGAGGGGATTTTGGAAGATTTTTTTGGGGTGCTAAATGGGGTGTTAAATCTCATTGTAAAGTTGACTTATCAGGCTTTCCAATGATATAGAATACAATATCAATTTGATTTTTAAGGAGAGAAATAATCAACCAAAATAATGTTTCCAGACTCTGTGACATTCCCTTCTATGCATTCTTTAAAATAGAAATAAAAATGTCAGTAAATTTTACTTAAACAACCAAGAAAGGTTCTCTTGCTTTAAAGAGCTGGCTGAAACTGGCTCAAAAATATTTTTCATCCAGTTTGTGTCCATGTGACCATTCATGTGAGAAGCATAACCGAACCTCTGTGAGCTGATCAAACCGTCAAGTCAGATGTTCTACTCCTAATAAACGAGTATAAGATTAATAAGTATTTCAACATCCATGCATCCAATATCTATACAGCCTATCCCCTTTCGGGGTCACGGGTGCTGGAGCCTATCCCAGCTGACATTCAGTGAGAGGTGGGGTACCCCCTGACCTGGTCGTCAGCCAATCACAGGGCCACATAGAGAGGCAGACAACCATTCACACTCAAACTCACACCTATGGGCAATTTGGAGTCACCAATCAACCTAATGAGCATGTTTTTGGTCTGTGGGAGGAAGCTGGAGTGCCCAGAGAGAACCCACTCAAGAACAGGGAGAACATGCACACTCCACACATAAATGCCCTGACCTAAACAGGGTTCGAAACAGCAACCATCTTGCTGTGAAGCACTGGTACTACCTGCTGCACCAGCGTGCCGCCTTTGTCAAAATTAGGTTAACATCAATATGTAATCAAATTTAATACCACACTGCGGGCATATGTTATCTAAAGGTAGGGTGTGGGGTCTTTATCTTCCCTCTCCGTGGTCACCCGGTGGTTAATTACTCATTTGTGCTGCTTTGTTTTTATTCTCTGTAAATGCTATATAAAAAGGTGTGCAGGAAGTATGAAGAAGACTCATGTTTCCCAGTCACCAGATCCTTGACTTGAATGACCCACTGATCTGGATTCATGTGGACTGTTCTGAGTCGCTGTTGAAGCTCCGTGGAAAAACTCACAGCATCAAAATCACAGAGACTCCCTGAAGCTCCAGTGTTGCTCTGCAACTGTCTTGTTTCCTGACAGCAGAGATGAATTTCTTGTTCTTGCTTTGGCAGAAATCACAAACTGCTGAGTAGAGGTGGAGAGAGAAGGATGGAGGTCGAGGAGGGGATGTGGTGAAAATTGTTCATTTTGGAGTCTTCAGAGAGAAACGATTGTTCTGCCCTCAGAGACCGTTACTTAGAAACAGGAAGCAGCGCTGCCAAAACAAGGTCTGACGTTTCTTTTCTTTCAGTCTCACACAGTAACACACTGACCTCTGTCCTCTACACCTCCTTTCACACACTTTTCCTCCATCTCTCTCCTCCTCTCTCTCTCTCTGACCGGTCGGGGGATGAACTCCTCACTAAGAGGTTTTACTAGTCGTTAGAGATGATTACTGTTTTTCATCTCTCCCCCATGTTGGCCTCAAAGATCTAATGCAAAAACACCATTTAATTTTACTCATCTGGACATAAGACTGTATCAATAAACATAATAGTGATTATTAATATACAAACAAAACTGATTTTAATAATGGAACAATCAATTTTTAAAAAAAAGTTAGAAAATGTATTTCATAAAACACAGAACTATTTCATGGCATACATAAATGTTCAGTTAAACATTACAAAGGATCTTAACAAAATTCCAACAAATGAATGAGAAAGTGGAATAACATAAAAATAGAATGAAAAACAGGAGGCACAGTAATATTTTATGAAATCAAATATTTTGGGAAAAAAGTTCTATAGAAGTTTATTGTTTTTGAAAAACATTTTGACTTATTAAAATATATTTCTATATCATGAAAAGCATTTCTGTGAAGAAAATGAGAAGAGATAAAATGTTGGTGTTTAAAAAATTTCTGCACTTGCAGAGTTAATTTTACTCTGGATGGAGTCAAATATAAAAATTTACCCTCAGTTTAATAAAAGCTGGCATCATAAACAAGGGTTAAAATCATGTTTTAGTTTATCAAATTCAAAAGTGTCACAGTAGGATCTCTAACTCTAAACGTTTCGCTCTAACTCTAGAATTACACTGGTAGAGTCAATTATCCCATCCCTCCCCGATTATTGGACAAGAACCAACAAATGCCACAAGCCTGCGTCATGAGAACAGCTGTGCATTTATTTTTTTTAAATGTCTACCCTTACCAAACTTGGTATCTTAATTTTAGCTTATTTTCCCTGTTAGAATACAGTAATTGAATACAGTTATGTTTACACTTCGCAGTGTTAAAGTCAAGTTAATATTTAAGTAGTCTATATAAATATATATATATGTGTATATTTTTATATATATATATATATATATATATATATATATATAAATATATATATATGTGTATATTTTTATATATATATATATATATATATATATATATATATATATATATATATATATACACACATATACACACACATATATATATATGTGTGTGTATATGTGTGTATATGTATGTATATATATATATATATATATATATATATATATATATATATATATATATATATATATATATATATATATATATATATATATATATATATATATATATATATATATACATATATATATATAGATATACATCTCAAAAACAGCCAACAATCACACTCGATGAGAGTTAAGTTGATGTGGACCCATACAGACACTTAAGAAGTGTTATTTATATATTAACTATATTAACTATATTTATATTAACTCTGATACTGTTAATTTGTCAATGTAGATTTTGCTGTGTACATTTATTATTTGTGTTTGTAATATTGTTTGCATTTTTCATAATATAGTTTTGTATTCTTTACTGTTCAAGTGTTTTTTCATTTTCAGTGAATTTCATTAGGATTTTGATCTCTCGTCTTTTTGAATAACTAAATATTGCACAGGTGATCGATTTCTTGTAGCACTTCATTAGCTATCAATAGTTTTAGGAAGATGTGTTTAATTTCATAAAATATATTCCATTGCACGCATGCATGACATTTCACGAAGCCTTGCATTTGGTGAAACATTGTCTAATGAAATCATCTTTGAATTTCATGATATTATTATTTTTGTACGGTAAGATTACTTGAATTGTTTGACCTTTCAGATATTTTCAGTTTTTGTGTAAGATTTCATTTTTCATGTTTTTTTCCAGAATATAGTGAGATATGTTTTTCAATACAGTGAGTAAAATACATTTCAGTTGACTTTCCAACCTTTTGCCCTCTCATCTCAGTGTTCACAGCTCCTCCTTTTCTCCTTCCTTCTTTCCTTCCTTCTTTCCTTTTCTTTCCTCCAAGATGGAATCAAATGCAGAATCGGCTTCAATAAAACAGTTATTCAGATACAGAAGTCATTTGTTAATGCTTTTCCTAAACTGTTTTTTTTTTCTGATGAATGAGGTTAAATTTCTGTTGTTTTAAAACCTTGTTAAAATCAAAGAAATTATCATTTTGAAGCTGTGCCGTGATAAATCTGGTTCTTATTGTTCTAATTGTTCAAATATAGAAGTTTAGACCTCCATATTTTGGGCTCTCAGATGCACATTTATGAATCAATATCAATCTAAGGAATGTTTGTTGTAGATATAGTTTATATGTCTACCTTCTACCTACATAGGAGGCTAATCAGTCACAAAGCTTCTCTGAGTTCACTCTGTGCAGTAATGTGGGATCCCTGTTACTGAAAGCACTCTTTTTTTCCTTGTCTTTTACTTCCTCATTCATCAGCATAACCAGACCTGTGTTTATGAGAGGTGGGGGCGTAGGATTTTTTGGATCCTGCAGCAGGATGTATTTCAGAAGAATGTGTCTAAATAGTTTCACAAAAATAAATCATATAAATTAAAAATGACTTTGTGTCATTTTATTTAGTATTTTAATACATTTGATGATGCAGTGTGTCTATGTTTTTTAAAAACGTAATGTGAAATGAAGTGCTGCTGTTCAGAGTTTGTGTTTCTTAATGTTTGTTGACCTTTCTGCAGAGTACGCTTCTTCATCTTCACACAGTGGGCAGCCTTTATAAATCTTCTTCTGCCCCCTGCTGGCTGCTGATGGAGCTGCACATGAAACCCTCTGCTGCTCTGAGTTTTCCTGAAGGCACAGGTTGACCTCTCACCTCTCTCAGCCCTCTGTTGGTGAGAATTTGAATAATTTACTTTGATACACATTTCAGATCAACCAATGAGAGCAGTGATGCAGGAAAATAATACATTTAATAAATTGATACTGCACACAATCTTACTGAGCTATTGTTTAACTAACATTATTTTCTATGTTGAAATTTAATTAATTTGATCGAAGTGTCTTCATCTTAACTTTGAATTGTTTGTCTTTACAGTTCATGTTGTGCAGAAAGTCTGAATTATGTGTGGTGCTGAGATGCTAGTTTCAGATCCTAATCCCCCTGCAGCAGCTCAGCCTCTTCTGACTAATTAACCCCTAAAGAGGAAGAAACCTGATTATGTAACTGAAGTCCATACGCTTTTCTCTCCAACCACATGGAGGCACCACAGGCTGCAGTAAAGGATGTGAGAAGCCAATAAAAGTTATCTCTTCTCTACAAATGACGTGTGACCCTTACTCAGAAGAGGCAATTTTCGGTCAATTTCAGACACAAGCAATGATTTTTTTTTTTTTTTTGCATTTGCTTAAAACTAGTATATTTAGTAAAGAAATTGTTCTTAGGTGTTTACAAAGCCACAGAATCACATATCTACATGACGGTGGTTCCCAAAATGGGGTTCACAAGACACCCCTGGTGGGTTGCAAGATGCCTTCTGTGATTAAAAAAAAAGGTTTCTTTTCCCACTATCATAAAGAATTTATCTTTACATATACAATCCCCAATTCCAATAAAGTTAGGATGTTGTTTAAAATGTACACATTTTCCATTGAATACACTTCAGACAAGATATTTAATATTAAAACTTTTAAACGTTGTTGTTTGTTTTTTTTACGCAAATATTCACTCATTTTTAATTTGATGTCTGCAACATGCTTTAAAAAAGCTGGGACAGGGCATGTTTACCTCTGTGTTATGTTTCCTTTCCTCATAACAACACTCAAAAAGCATCTGAGAACTGAGGACACTAACTGTTGAAGCTTTGTAAGTGGAGCTCTTTCCATTCTTGCTTGATGTTCGACTTTAGTTGCTCAACAGTACAGGGTCAACGTTGCTGTATTTTGCACTTCATAATTTACCACGCATTTTCAGTGGGGGACAGATCAAGTCAAGACATGTCAAAGTTTATTTGTAGAGCACGTTTAAAAAACAATCTCGGTTGACCATAGTGCTGTACAGGGTACAATATAATCTTGCATACACTTAATAATAATAAAAACAGTAATTATAATAAAAAACAGTCATGATAATAAAAACAGTAATGGAATAAAAATGCACCCAATATTAAAAACGCATATATAAAAATGGAAATAAAATAAGAACAAAAACAATAAAAAAAGGAGTAAAAGAGAAGATAGAGAGTAAAAGATAGAAAGAGACAAAAGATTTTCAGTGGGGGGACAGGTCTGGACTGCAGGCAGGCCGGTCTAGTACCTGCACTCTTTGTCTATGAACCAGAATGTGTCTCTGCATTG
This sequence comes from Cetoscarus ocellatus, assembly GCA_037902135.1. Taxonomy (NCBI): domain Eukaryota; kingdom Metazoa; phylum Chordata; class Actinopteri; order Labriformes; family Labridae; genus Cetoscarus; species Cetoscarus ocellatus. The sequence continues at coordinate 2,668,932 of JBAMNC010000760.1, read as the reverse complement.
TCCTGCTGAAATAAGCAGGGACATTCTTCAATATCGACATCACCTAGATGGCAGCATAGTGTTGCCCCAAAACCTGTATGTGCCTTTCAGCATCAATGGTGCCTTTACAAATGTGCAAGTTACCCATGCCATGGGCACTAACACACCCCCATACATCAAATACTGACTTTTTAACTTTATGCTGATAACAGTCTGGATGATCCTTTTCCTCCTCAGTCCAGAGGACACCACATCCACAATTCCATGACTCGTCAGACCACAGCAGACTTTTCCACTTTGCCTCAGTCCATCTCAGATGAAGCTGGCGGTGTTTCTGGGTGTTGTTGATATTTGGATTTGCCTTTGCATGGTAGAGTTTGACCTTGTAGATGTAGAGATGAACTGTGTTTACTGACAGTGGTTTTCTGAAGTGTTCCCGTGCCCACGTGGTGATATCCTTTACAGAATGATGTTGGTTTTTTATGCAGTGCCACCTGGGGGATTGAAGGTCCAGACAGTTTTTACTTGGCGTTTCTTAACTTACCCAGTTTTTGTTGCCCCGTCCTATTTTTTTGGACGTGTTGCAAGCATCAAATTCAAAGTTAGTCAATGTTTGCAAAAAAAAAACAATAAAGTTTATTAGATTCAACATGAAATATTTTGATATTGTAGTGAGGAAAAGTCGTGCACTGAGAATGAGCTTGTAAAAATAATATTAATAATCATTTGCATAAAGTGTGACAGTTTTCACACCACCAACAAAAAAAAAAAAAAAACCCAAACAAACAAACAAAAAAAACTGTTTGCAGCCAACATTAAGTTTTTTTACTCGTTTCCAGATCATTTGGTCCATGTGATCATTGGTTACTGACTATTGTATTAAAAAGACATTTGCTCCAAACAGTTTAGTCCCGCCCCGATCGTCGCATGATTTTTATTTTGGGTATCAAAATCGAAATATTGCTGTTTTTCTGAACTAATCATGATTTTCTGAGCTCCTCTTCATCTCTGATTATATTTATAGAACTCTAAAATATCAGATATGTGTGGATGTAATGGACAGTGACAGTATAAAAGTTTTATTTTTATGAATGTTTGTTGAAAAAGAGTATGACGTTTTGTTTAACCCCTTTGGCAGCTGAAGAACCATAATAATTTCTTAGAACTTACTGATTAAATTTTCGCAATAAAGAATATTTTAGGACTCCTTAATCAAAGTTTCCAGTCAGCTGAAACTTGTAGCGTGCGTCGCGCCCTCCCCCTCGGCTCCCTGCTGCTCTGCTCTCTGAATCTGTCAGACTGTAGCGGGAGGACGGAGCTCTCCATCCATCCACAGCCGCAGAGATGGCGGACCCCGCGGAGACCTGCATCAAGGTGGTGTGTCGGTTCAGGCCGCTGAACAGCGCGGAGGTGGCCCGGGGTGACAAGTACATCCCTAAGTTTCAGGGGGAAGACTGCGTGCAGATAGCGGTGAGTTTAATTTTTTTATGAAGAGCTTGAATGATGAACTTAACTCTGGATGCTGCTTACAGCTTGTGCAGTTGGAAATGAGTTAATAAAAGCAGGATCAAATGCATCTTACTTCGACGAACGAGTGTGACTTTGTTTACCAGGAGCGCCAAAAACTAAGGACGCTGAAGAATTGTGTTACCGAAAGCGAGCAGTGAAAGCTTCTTAAATCAATTTATGCACGTCACAAACAAACTGTGCCCATTTTTTTTTAACCCCCTGTCTCTCTCTCTTTTTTTTTAATTAACTTAATGCATGTTTAAGTGGTTTAAAAATGCCGTGCGTAAAGGGGCTCATCATCTGGCCACTGCGCTTTTACGCACGGACTTCTCTTTCATACTAGACAGAGTTCGGTGTCAATCTCGGCTTCAAATTTTCAAGAACACTTCATCGAGCAAATCTAAAATTAGTCTTTAATTGTGCAGGCTTAACCTCCAGGCCATGTCAAACGAAACTTGTGCTCTTTACAGCTGTACTTTTACGCAGAAACATTCCATAAACTTGGATAATCTAGGCACCCCTTTAGTCTTCATTGATAGCTTCATCATGTAGAAGCATTTTTAACACTAAAATGGCATACTGATGTGAGAGCATGCTGTGTTAGCTTTGAGCTAAGCAGGAAGTTAAATTACCCCCCCAACACCAATCAAACTGGAGGTTAGGTGTCAGGCCTTAAGTGGTACAACTTGGTCTAATAATGGAAAGGCTAAATCATTTATGTCCTGATTTATGTTTTGTTAAGGTAATGTCCCAAAAGGCCCCTGCACAGCCCTGTGGCTCAAAGAACACTGAAGAAGGACAAGGCTTGGAGACAAGAATTTTTAATTCTAACGTTATCATTAATGAGAAAAATCACAAATGCACATTAACTGGTTGCTGATTGTGACATAGGTGGGCTACTTACTGCAGGATCAAATGGCTGTCAGTGATCATCAACTGGTGACCAGGGGCCAAGTCAGGCCCTCCATAGCCTCTGATCTGGTCCCCAGGATACTTTTGCATTCAGAAAATCTAAAAGGGGAAAACATGGCTGTGATGTTGTGTATGTTTTTGTTGTTGAATCAATACAACTTTTAATTCAGCTCCCAAAACAAATGACATTGAAACAGTTCTGACAGGAATTAGTTCATGTTACATCAATTTTACGGAAATCCAAATGTCAGACATTTTGGCCAACATTTAACCAAACAAATATTAATAACAGATATACTGGTGTCAAACTCTGTAATATGAAACATGACAGCCTCAGAGAAAAGAAGCCTGGATAATGTAACTGCCTCTAGTGGATCATAGTAATATGGGTGACAGGGACTGATCCCACTTTTAAAGACTAAGGCATACTGTATACACACAATTCAGGAGAAATAAAAATACTTAAGTAATATGTTTATAAGACAAAAATGTTTCCAATATGTAGATTTAATTGAAATCTGGCTTGGCTCTTGTACAAATACAGCTGATAACCTCTGCACAAGCATCATAAAAGGCCTTCAATGTTTTGTGATACGTAACTGACAAGAACCAAACGTGCAAAGATGTGCAGTGTTTCAATGACACTAAAGTTTTTTCAAATCATAGAATGTGGGAGAAAAGTGGATCTAGCTTTATTGAAGTCATAGCTTTGTGGAATACTGTTTTGGAGACTTTAATTTGGCCTTTGGGCTTTCCTGTGATGAGTTTTCTTTGCTTCCTGAGAGGCATTTTTGCCTTTTTTGATGGCTACAAACATTATCAAGTACTATTATTGTTTACTTTTGGAGTAATCAACTCTCAAAACACACAAAATGCTGCTATATTCAGATATTTTTACCAAATTTGATGCCCCATAAAATACTTTTCTTCCATATAACTGATATAATTGTTCGTGTATGTATGTATTATAGAAGTACTTGCACTTGAATGGCTGTTCAACATGAGACTGGCTCCACTCAGGATCTCCAACTGCTAAACAGAGGATTTTTAATGCCACTGTTACTGTGAGCCTCCTATAGATGCACTGCACTGTAGGTTGGCCCAGTGCTGTGCTCACAGTGCATTCATGTGGGTTCTGATGTATGTATATGTGTGTTTTATGTATAAATGTGTATCTATAAAATGATAAGTTTGTCTTCAGCTATTGTAATGTGTCTTGAGATAACACTTGTTATGAATTGGCTCTGTACAAATACAGATTGATTGATTAATTGCAGTGTAGCAGCAGCCTCTTCAAGATAAATTGTTTATTGACTGTGTCTGCATCACGATGCATCGATTAAAAGATGTTTTTTCGACACATTCTTGATTAAATGATAATCACAAAGTGGTAACTATAAGTAGTTCTCTCTTGTTGAATTAGGGTGAGTATAACTATCTTGATCAGCATCATAGGGTAAATGAAAAATCTAAAAGTTTAAGAGTTTTAGTTATATAAATATTTCTATATTTATTGATTGTGTTAATTGTTTTGTAATTATAGATTTAAAACATTTGATGTAATTGGCTGTATCTGCCTTTTCCTCTTGAATTTAACAGCAGTTTGGAGCCAAGTAGAGATGATCAATTTTCATGGCAAACCACATCCCCTGATGTTCATGACCACTGAAAATGAAACATGAACAACTGCGTTGTTCAGAAGGATAGACTCTCAGTCACAGGCCGAGCGGGGATCAGTCTCTTGATGAGGATTTTTGAGAATGTACTCAAGCACATAGTCGAGTGTGTTTATCATGGATCACACCATTATTGGACAGTGTTGCAACAGGCTGCTGCTCTTTTTTACCTGGTTATCTAGAGAAATGCAAAATAAAAGAGTTATAGATGATACAGTTAATCATGACTGAGGTTGATTGAGTTAAAGCTGCATACGAATTAAATCACATCATAACAGAGGGAGGACTTCATCTGTAATCATTTTAGTTTTTGGTTAAACAAAATCTGTCAAATGCCCTTTTGTTATTTTTTTTAGCCTCCCAGCTGATGGAGTTTGCTCACTTTTCATAAAGATAGGCAAAATAACTTAAGTGTGCAATTAAAAAGTTCTTTTCAAAGTTTAAAGGAAAAACATCACATCCAAGAGGCTCTCTCATCAGAGTTGGAAAATAAAATAGTTGATCCTTGTAAATGTGCCATGTCACAACCCCGGGGAGCTGAGTTGTTTTCTCTGCATGACTCTGCAGCATTAACTCCAATCAACAGCACTATTATCAGCATGGATTATCATGTACTTCTCCACATGATCAGAATTAACTCAGACAGAAAACCTGCAGATGAAGAAAAACTCTGCTCTCTAGCTGTTCTCAATAGGCCGACATGCTGAGACATATTCCTGCCACTCAGCCACAATGTCTGCTCTGCACGGGGCAGACTGAACGCTGGTTTCATTTTCATCAACCTGAAGACCACTGCTGATGCTAAAGCTGATGGCCTCGGTGTAATGACTCAAATATTAAAGAGGCCTTTTCTGTTTAAATCTTATCATTGTTAGTTTATTTGTTCCTGTAGGGAAATTAGGGTGTGGCAGGGATCACAGACATTTGGCAACAGAATCACTAAAAAACACAAAAACAATGCACTCACAAAGAAGAGAAAAAAAAACAAAAGCAAAAAAAAAAAACAAAGGAAGCCATGTAGTGATGGACAGGCAGGTCGGTCTAGACCAGCTAGACCTATTTTAACTGTTCCTCACAGTAAAAATACTTGTTACCTCCACATAAGGGGTTAAGTTTTTTACTGTTGTGTAAGTGTTAGTTAGATTGTGGAGGATAAATTACAAAGTTAAGAACAGATTTTGATGAAGTCTTCTGGAAATGTTAGTCACAGCTTAAAGAAAGAGTGATTAGATTTTGCTTGCAATCTTTGTCTGGATTCAGATCCAGGATTGTTTTAAGGATTTGTTCACAGTGTGAGAGAGGGCAGTTTCCCACATTTTTGACAATAACTTCCCTGACAATGTTGGAAGTGCCACTGTGGAGGTTTGTAACCTTGCACAGCAGCTGGATCTGCCTGATTCATTGTCTGTGATTAGGCACATCCATCTTGCCAAGCTCCAAACTACAGCAACTAAGAGCGTCCCAAAGTGGCACAGTCAATCAGAGTGCTTCGGAGCAGGAAGAGGAATGAGCAATGAATAAGACAACAGGAAGTGACTGCACATACAGAGATTAGCATGGATGCTAGCTGTGACTGCATTTCTTTATTAAATGAAAAACAAATACCAACAATACAAACCTCTCTAAAATAAGATATTTGTTTTACAAAGTGACTCATGTTTTGTAGTGCAGTGTCTCCCGCCTACATTATCTGATTGACCTGTAATAAATGTTAATTGACAGAACAATCATCCAATCGCCTGCCAGATATGCTTCTAGAAAGGTTCAGACCTCCCCAAGCACTTTCCGTGGGCTCTTTCCCAGATGGATAGTTGAAATATATTGATTTGTACATCTGGTATTTCGGGTTAGCAGGTTGAAGCTCTTCTGTTTGTGGTGCTAATTACTTTTTCCTGTCCCGTCTTAGTTTATGTGTCTGTAATTTTGGTCTTGTCAATTACAAAACAGTAAATGACTGAAGTTCCTGAAAATGCAATCGCGTAACTTTTCAAGTTATCTTGCTAACAGACCGACAAACAGCATCAAAAACAAAACCTCTTTGGCGAACTTAAAAATCACACTGCTTATTTTCTGAATATTTATACTTTACAAACAAAACTTCTTTTTTTTTTTTTTTGCCAGTTTAAAGGGGTCTTTCTGTGGTGTTATGTTGATGTATTGCTTCAATACATTATTGGATGTCATAATAGTGTTTTATATTGTATTTTATTCTGTAATATTGTTTATATGTCAATTATCATGTCTGACTCTCCTGTACAGGGTAAACCGTACTACTTTGACCGTGTTTTCCAGTCCAACACCACTCAGGAGCAGTTTTACAATGCTGTGGCTCAGAAGATCGTCAGAGGTGAGAAATGCTGCAGAATATCGATGCAGTAACAATAATCAACTCTAAAATCCTGCTTTGCCAAACCAACACCCAAATGCCCAAAGTTTTATCTATTTAAATGTATGCAGATGTGCTGGAGGGTTACAATGGGACAATATTTGCATATGGGCAGACCTCCTCTGGAAAAACACACACCATGGAGGTAGTGTAAAAAATCCTTCTCAGCTTTGACTCATATAATGACAGAAAGGCTTAAATTTGGGAGTTATCTGTATTTTCTCATTTTGTTATTGTCTCTTAAAGGGAAAACTCCACGACCCAAATATGATGGGAATCACACCAAGAATTGTTCAGGACATCTTCAACCACATATATTCCATGGACGAGAACCTGGAGTTTCATATCAAAGTGTGTTATGGCTTCTTTTTTGGTGCTTAGCTTATCCAAAATATCTGGAAGTATTAATCATAATGTTTGTTTAATCTCATCAGGTTATTCTCCTTTACAGGTATCATATTTTGAAGTCTATTTGGACAAAATCAAGGACTTGTTGGATGGTATGTTTTGGGTTTCCTTGGGATATATTTCAAATGTGAAAAGTCTCTTTATTATGTTTATTTGACAGGGACTTGAACTTCACAACTGTCGGGGCAGAGCCAAACATGTCAGTGGTACCAACAGGACTAATTTTCAGGAATTTTCATGGATAATCTGCGCAAAAAACATTCCATTTCCTGTAGGACACTTAATATCTCAGGCTTACCATGCTTATATACGTGATCTCAGTGAATGAGCAAGCCAGAGAGAGAAACAGAGGTGGGTGGGGGGATTTATGAACAGTCACTCTGGATTGCGGAAAACAAAAAACAAAACAACAAAAAAAAAGCATAATTAGAGAGAACGAAGAAAACCCATAAAAGCATGGTAACACTTTATATAATCCCCCATCTGTAATACATTATGAAAATGTTACAGTCATGTTCAAAATGTGTTATAATGTGCTTATAACGTCATGTAACCATAATTACAAATATATACTTGTGCAATTTCATAATCTTTATAAAAAATAACCATAGCTCATTATGATGCCAGTGTTTGAGTCATACTTAAACTGTGTATGTATTTATGTATGTATGTATATATAATATATGTGTGTTTGTGTGTGTGTGTGTGTGTGTTACATTGTGCTCATAGCTTTAACAATATTATTTTATGCATACTATGACCACTTAAGTGCCTTATTAGCAGTTTGAAGTGATATCTGCGTATAAAACAGAGTACTATGACATTACCCAAGGTATCAATTACAGTGAATTACAATCACATTATATTGCATTGCATTAGTGTTTAAGATATGTTGTATATTGTGAATGATCACAAGAATACAAATCCCCACAGACCTCATCTTTGTGAAGATCCATGACCAGCAAATATGTTGTCTTAACACCTGACCTCTTATGCCATTGTGCCTGCAGTGTGTCTGATTTTTTTATTAAAACAGTGTGAACAGTTGTGATTTCTTATAGCTATATGCAAAATATAACAATATTGAGTCATGATTGCCCTAGTACAGAATTATAAATCATAATCAGTGCTTAGAACTGTGACAGTATGAGTATATTTTATGTATTGTAATTGGGAACTGCATAGAAAGTGTTACCAAAAACACGACAAATGACAAAACACAATTAGAAAAAAGATTGGCAAACAACTATGAATGCACAATAATTCATAAACAAAATGGCAATGGAAGCAGACTGTTAGGGTCACCATATTTTCAGACCACCAAAAAAGGGATACTTTGATTGGCACATCAGCAGTGAGTTTTACCTTGAAGATTATTTATGATGTTTTTTTGTTAAATCAGCAAGAGTTTGGGGAACAGCCTTGATCAAAATATATACAGACAAACCAGTGTTGCAAGCATGAAGAAATGTTTTGGTAACTTTTAGCTGGTTTGAATAGGGGCAGGGACTGTCCCAAAGTGGTGGGTTTTTTTTAATATATATTTGTGGAGATACGGGACACAGGGCCTGAATATGGGACGTCTTGGCCTCACTGGGACATCTGGTCATCCTACACTGTGTTCCAGTGCTACATACAGCACCCACAGAAAAGCGGCTTTCATTTACAAAACTTTAAAAACGCTTCATTGTTTGAGGTTGCCTATGTGTTTTCTGGTAAACAATTATATAACGACATTCATACGTGTTAATATTTGTATAAAGGCATTAGTGCACATCCTCAGTAGTTTTTTGAGCATGTTGCAGGCATAAAATTCAAAATAAGAGAATATTTTTTAAAAAAATAGTTTAAACATTTAGGGCCTGATCTGCTAAAGGTTTGCGTGTATAAAAACACATGCAAACTTGATAGCACACACAAAGCTGATCTACTAACAGGGTGCACCGAGGATTGCACCTGTCAAATGAGCAAAATAGCATGCGCAATCCATTTAGCGTGTTTGCCTTCATGAATATGCAGAATGCATGCAGATTATCAGAGCGCGCAAAATACTGGGAGGAGGAGATGGAAATGTAATCATTTAGCACCTGCAATGTGATTTATCAAACCAGAAATTGATTGCGCTGGTTGTTTTTGCATCTATATTTAGCACGTTTGAAAGGCAGGTGCATAACAGGCTCAGCGTTATTGTGGCAAGAAACAGGGGTCACATTAACCAAATATTTCCATAATTGACTGAATTTTTTGATGAATGATGAAAAGATTAGGAGGCTGTCTGTCATTATAAAAGACTGGAATAAGAGGGACAATCCAGTGTGCCATCATACTCATGCAGACACACGCGTAAAGCAAACCCTCTCTGTTTTGCGTTCTACATCGTGGAGGAGGTCATTTAACCTGTGTAAAAAAGATCCCCTTCATAGCCAGAATCACTCCTTTTGTCACTCAGAGTTGATTGCGTCACACTCTCCACGCACTGACAGTGAGTTTAGGAGCTGTCAGTGCGTGGAGAGTGTGACGCAGTCAGTGCGTAAAAGGCCAGAGTACTCGCGTGGTCTGTGTTTGTGTAACTGTAAGACTGCTCCTCACATAAGAGGTTATTGGGGATATAGCTGTGGAGCTCTGTGAATGCTGTCATTTAGATTATGTATAATTGGAACTAGAGAGGGAAAATGAAAAATGATGGATAAAAATATGGCATGAGGGAAAAGTGACGACCTTGTCCGTTAAATAATAAAATAATCAACAATAGAACAAAAATTAACAGGTTCAACAAACAAACAGAAACATAGCGAGTATAAAGAAGTTGACAAAATTTGAACAAATTTGAGACTTAAAGAAAACTAAGCTTCATGAATTAAATGTAAAGACAGTTTTCTTTCAAATGTTTTTAATGATGATGAGCTGTCGGTTACATGTTTTTTATCATTCCATATTTGTACACCACAATATCTGATGGAAAACTGACCATGTTTAGTTTTACAGAAAGGAAAGTGAAGATGACGAACCTGTCTGGTATTATATGAATGACTCTGTGAATTTAATATGAAGAAATTTCTAAATGATGATGGTAGACATAAAGGTGAGAACATGATTTTGTAAATAAACACACATATCTGATTAATTTTTATATTATATACTGTGAGAAAGTTCAGTTTTTTGAAAAGTGGGGCAGAAGTTTCTGTTGAATTAGATAAAGTTGCCAGTCTTATAAAATGTTTTTGCAGCATGTGAATTTTAAGAAGGTTGGACGGGTATGTGTTTGCCCATATTATGTTACCGTAAATCAAATATGGATAAATCAAGGAATAATACAGGGTCAATTAACAAGCCTTATCTACAAAATGTCTAAGTTTGCTGATGATTCCAAATGACCTTACAGTTTTTTTGTGGATAAAATGAATGTGTTGTTTCCAGTTCAAATTCTCATCCACTAGAATACCTAAAAATTTGACATGGGCTACTTGAGAAATTTCATTTCCTTCATTTGAAACTCTAGTATAGGTGTTGTCATACCTCCTGCCTCTTCCTGCAAAGACTATGAAACTTGACTTTTTAATATTTAATGTCTGTTTATGGACCTCTGGTTTATGTTTCATTCAAGGATATTTTCTCTTTCTCTTTCTCACAGTAACAAAGACCAACCTCTCTGTTCATGAGGATAAGAACAGAGTCCCGTATGTGAAGGTGAGATGTTTCTATGAGGTGCAACAATGATTGCATCAGTCTGAATGTTGCACAATCACACAGTCACAAGTCTGTCCAAGACATTTGTAATGCTTTGGCCAAAAATAGCGCGAGAGACCATGATGTAAAATATTATTAAAACATTTATAAGAGGAGATGAGGGTATGTTAATGGAAAGCAGTTTGGCTGTCACTCCTGTATTTCTGTGAATATGAGAGAAATAAAGGAAAACACTTCAAGTTCAAACGAAGAAGCCGAATAAACTCACTCTCTTTAAAGTTTTCCCTGTGAAAGTCCCAGGCTGATGCAGTATGTCATCGTCTCCTCTGCTAAGAATTGTCTCTCTGTGCCTCCCTCCTGCTGCGGGGCCATTAAACACAGTGTTTCCTTGTGATTGTGTGTATGTCCTCAGGGGTGTACTGAACGCTTCGTATGCAGTCCCACCGAGGTCATGGACACCATCGATGAAGGCAAAAACAACAGAAGCGTGGCTGTCACAAGTGAGTTCAGGAGTGCCTTCGGCGCTCATGGGTTCAACCTCATCGGGTCTCCTGACTGCAGAGATCAGACCAACACACTGTCTGTGGGCTTCAAACAGAGCTGGGAAGAGAGGAAGTGGAGAAAAAAATAAGATACTAAACATAATTACAGTATATCAGCAAGTATTTCTGAATTTAAAGAGCTTGTTTGAAATGTTTGATGATACATTTAGAAATGTCTGAACCCACAGACTTTTGTTGCAGCAACACCAGTAACCAAAAAGAGCAAAGACGAATGCTAATCTGTCCCTATCGACGTCACTTTGTTCTCTCGTAAATTAGCGTTTTGTTAACACACAAACAAGCTATGTTAGCATATAGAGAGAGAAAGTAGGAGCTAAAGCTTTTGTTGTCCATTTTTCCATTTCCTGGAAATGGTTTTCCACTAAACCTTAAGGCCGTTTCACACTGGAAGCATTGATGGCAGATTGTGGGCCTGTTTTCATTTCATGTTATCAAGTCTGGATAGACAGCAGGATCAGACTGGAAGCAGGAGCTGTACATCTTAGAGGCATCTTCTGCGCTAAAAATCTTAGAGACTAGGAGGCTTGCCTATGTTTTCCACAAGCTGCTTGAGTTTAGCGGCCAAAATAGACAGAAAATTACAAATATAGAGCCATGTTTAAGTAAGAAACGTCATCATCACTTCTGATGAGTCAAAATTACTCATATTTGGTTCAGCGTTAGTGCCCTCAGCCATTGTTGTGTCAGCAGATCAGAAGAATCCAAACACATCACCACGTATGTGGAAGAGCACACGGCCATTTGCTGCATCATAAAATAATGCCAAACACGGAGACTTCCTGGAGGAAAAATAAAGCACTTTTTAATTTTTCGCCAAATTGGTACAAGTGACTCAACATATTTTTGTTGATATTTTTGTAGCTCATTTTTACATAAAACTCAAACAATTATGTGAAATAACTGTACCCACCAACAGCAGTGTACCTTACTTATTCTCCTTAAAGGTACGGCACTGCTTTGAGCCCTCTCAGCCTCTTCACTGGCTGTTGTCAATTACCTGATACAACCCAACTTTGAAAATACAGAATAATCCCTTTTAATATAACCAATTGGCATTGAATGCTTATTCTGTGTGCACAGGTAACCTCTAACGTTATTTCTTAATATGTGGATGTTTGTGTGTGTGTGTGTGTGTGTGTGTGTTTGTGTGTGTGTGTCAGACATGAACGAGCACAGCTCCAGGAGTCACAGCATCTTCCTCATCAACATCAAGCAGGAAAACTCTCAGACGGAGCAGAAACTGACAGGAAAACTCTACCTCGTCGATCTGGCCGGGAGTGAAAAAGTATGTTAGCTCACTGAAATACACTCCCTCTCTATCCCCTTCTTTTAAGATCCCTATTTTTTGTTTTCTGCTGTTTTCTCTTGTTTTTAAAACCATTTTCTTTGAGCCACAACATGAACTAATCCACTAATTAAAGACTATTTGTAATATAAACAGACCCCTCACTCATATTCCTGTTTCTTACCCATATTGACTTGATCTGCTGCTGCTCCCTCTCAGCAGGGGGCTCTGCAGTCATCTGTCTGTCACTATGTGATTTTAATAATCCAAGACTAACACTAATCTGCAGAAGACACACTGACATGTTTTGTCAACATTCTTAAAATAATCGTCTTTATTCTCAGTGATCAAAACAACACCAAAAATCTTTATTTTTGTTTTTATGACAGTTTGAAAATCCTGAATGTTGTTGGTTTATGTTATGTAGGGTGAGTCTGTCAATGATGTGGTCTGTTTTAGGTTTATGGACTCTTTTTCACAAATGTTACTGTAGATGGGCTTAATGTCATGTTTTTATGTTTAACATGTTACATTCAGAGAAAACAGGATGAGAAGTTAAATTGATTCCAGGTGGAGCTGAGTGTAAATATCAGTTTTCAGTCTCTATGACTCCTCCTGTGTCTCTGTATTTCACAGGTTGGTAAAACAGGAGCTGAGGGCACAGTCCTGGATGAAGCCAAGATGATCAACAAGTCTCTGTCTGCTCTGGGGAATGTTATTTCAGCTCTGGCAGAAGGCTCGGTGAGACACACAGAGCTTCTCGCTTTGTTAAATTCTCTGCTTCTGCAGGAACTAATATGCCCAAGTATTACCAAAGACATAATCTTATCATGTGTAAATGAGATATTCTTATATGAGTTTGCGTCAGCAGCCAATTTTGTGCACCCGCACTGCTGCCTTTTAACCTCAGCTGCACCCACTCTGATTTAAACACTCCTGTTATTGTCACTGAATATTTTTATTTACAAGGATAGGTTATCAAGAGAACATCACTGTTACTGGTGTTCACAACAAAGCAGACAAACTACAGAACAGAAAAAAATAATCACACTGAATAAACCTTTGTGATTTACACAGCTAAGGGCTAAATATTAAAGTCTTTAATAAGACTCTCCTCTCCTTTTGCCATTTTTTTAAAAAAATTATTTATTGGGTTATCAACATCACTTGTACCCATAAACATACAAATTACCCAGATTTTTACTTATACAAACACACATACTTTTTTTTCCAGGTTATTTTTATTGAAACAAAATACAATGAGCTTACAATTGGCAAATATGTTTACATTTTTAAGTTGTTTTTTTACAAATACAGATGAACGGGAAACCCCCCCCTCCCCGGCCCAGCTCAATGGTGTAAACTAATGCACAAAAATGTGAAATCACAATGAAGATAATTATAAAACAAAATAATATAATAATAATAATAATAAAACTAATATATAAAAAAAAGGTTAGGCATCTCTCAGTCTGGCATAGCAGGTAAGTCTCTGAAGTATGACAAAAAAGGATGCCATTTATGTAAGAACTTGTCAGTATTTGCTCTGAGAGTGTATTTAATTTTTTCAAGTTTCAGAAAGGAGACTGTGTCCTCTAACCACTGTGCAACAGTTGGAGGATTGGAGGACTTCCATAGTAAAAGTAAACGGCGTCTAGCTAGTAGTTAAGTAAAACTAATAATTTCCCTTTGTAAAGACGTTGATTGAATTGCTTTATCTGGAGTCCCAAAGATAGCTATAAGTGCACAAGGTTTCAACTGTAAACCAGTGAAAATTGATACAATATGAAAATAACCAGACCAAAAATTCTGTAAATGTGGACAGAAAAAGAACATGTGACTTTGGTGGCAGTTGGAACTTGAACATCTTTCACATTTATCCTCTACCTCTTTATAAAACTGAGCTAATCTTGATTTAGAAAAATGGACCCTGTGTACAACCTTAAAATAAATGAGGGTAAGACATGCACATGATGTGACAGTGTGCATCTTATTTACGACCTCCTCCCACCACTCCTCACTTAAGTGACGTCCCAGCTCCACCTGCCAGGCCAGTCTTGTTTTCATACTGGAATGATCACAATGGTCAAGGATATAATTATATATTGTTGAGACAATCCCTTTTACTTTCTTGAGCTTAAAAGTGAGCAACTGCTCCCAGAAACATTGAAATGGTAAAAAGGGAAAATTAAAGAAACACTGTGACACAAAATGTCTCACTTGAAGGTATCTGAAAAAATGGTTTTGTGAAAAATTATACTGAGTTGTTAAGTTACAAACACACATACTTAACAACCAAACAGGTTAACCCCCCTCCCCTCAAGATATATATATATATATATATATATATATATATATATATATATATATATATAAATGATAATTAAATAATCCTGCAAATACTAAGTAACATAATAATTAAAAAAAAAAATAATACTAATAATAATTCCCATTACAAATAGGACTGTACAACATAATAGAGCACAAAAATAATATTATTTGCTCTATGTAACTGTCAAACATTATATTAGTCATCTAGAGACCTAAGAGAGTCAATAAATGACAGAAAGGGACCCCATATCTTGTTAAAACGGGCAGAGCAACCTCTAATGCTGTACTTAATTTTCTCTAAATAAAGGAAAGACATTAGGTCCCTCAAGAATAAGGAGATGGAGGTTTTCGGTCCTTCCAATGAAGTAAAGAGAGCAAAAGCCATAATCTTCCCCTCCCTGGTGGGAAAACCAGCAAAATCGTCAGAAACATCAAAAATAGAGATTAGAGGGCTGGGAGCCACAGGTCGTTTCTTTTGCCCTCTTTTTATTTGATTTTATGCCTTTTGTTGTTTTGTGTTTCTTTGTTTTGTTTTAGAAACTAATGACCTGACACACCCAGTTGACCATTCAGTATACTTCACTATTCCGTCTGGTTCATAGAAAGGTGTCTGTAATGGGCAGAACCTTTCAAAAGCATATCCAGCAGGCGATTGGATGATTGTTCCAGCAATCATTCATTACAGACCAATCAGATAATGTAGTTGACAGGGGCTACTATAGCGACAAAATGTACAGGACAAAATGTGAGCCACTTCATAGAAACAAACTCTCAACAAAACATGTCAGAAGTGCAGCTGGAATGCCATTTCTCTAGAGAAGTTTGTAGTCTTGTTAATGTTTTACATTTAGTGCACTCAAGATCTGATAAAACTGCTTCTGAAGCTGTTAGCATCTATACTAATCTCTATACGAGCACTCACTGCCTTTGAAGCTCCCACCCCTTCCTGCTCCAAAGGATGCTGATTGGGCCGTCCCATTTTAGGCCTCTCACAATCGTTGTAGATTGAAGCTTGGCAGGATGGATCTGTCTGATTGCAGACATTGAATCAGGCTGATTCAGCTGCACTGCAAGGTTGAGAGTCTAATGCTTAGTTGACATTTATTGCCTCTTATACCACATTGTAATTATAATAGTAACTTTGATAAAGGTTTATAAAAAAAAGAAGAAAGGAGGCCCAGAAGCAGTAGTTCCTCTAGTGTCCACTTGAGGCTGGCTACAGAAACCCTGGAGGTTACTTGATGGTGTTTGGGGATTTTTTAGAAATCGTGCCCATTTTTATTTCATTGGGCTTTTCTGGTTCTGGAAATTAGGAACATGGTTGGCATGGCTATGAATCCATGTGGAGTCACTACTGATCAGACAGCCTGAAGTCCTGCCCCAACATGGCCTCTATGCCTATGAGTAGGTTGAGCTAAAGTTTGTTTGAGATGTCATGTCCAGTATGGCAGCGTCCATGAATGTGCATCAACAACGTACCACAGGCTCCTTTGATAATCAAATAACTGACGTCACATGGTTTCATCCAGTTCTTCTTCCTGTCCACTGACTGTTGAGGGTTAAGGGTTTGAGGCAGAAGCTATTGGCTGCATTTGAAGCATGTTTGAATGGGTCAGCCTTTCACTCTCCAGAGTGATGTTTGCAGCCAGTGATGATGGCCTTGAAGACTTGTGAACTCCTGCCTGCTCCAGAGACTTTCCAGTTTTAAGATATGTTTTTATGTTTGACTTTATCACTGTAGGTAATTAATGCGGTCTAAAAGTGAAGCACAACTTCAGCTCAAAAATATGAGAACTGTGTAGAAAGTTCAGACATTATCCCACACTCTAAACTCTCATTATAAACAGCACCTCCTGTTCACATATTAAATAATAAATGTTGTCAGTGTCTGTGTCCTCCGTCAGAGTTATGTGCCGTACAGAGACAGTAAGATGACCAGGATCCTGCAGGACTCTCTGGGAGGAAACTGTCGGACCACCATGGTCATCTGCTGCTCACCTTCGTCCTTCAATGATGCTGAGACCAGGTCCACGCTGCTGTTTGGACAGAGGTACACAAAGACATAAATATACAAACACATCATTCATGATTGGGCATTTTAAAAAGGAATCAAGGACTGGTGTTTTTGGCCAAGATATTTTTTCAGGCTTCGTGCTTGTATTTATGAAAGACTCTTTATTATCAAGATGAAATTAAGTTTGTTTGAAGAGTATATGAATACAAATAGGATTGGTGCAGCAAAATAGATGAGGATACATATTATTATTATTATTATATATATATTTTTTTTTTCATATTTTGTTTTTTCCCTGAAGTCCTATTGAGATTAACTCCTTATTTGGCAAACATGTAATATATTTGGGAAAATTTATTTATTTCTATTTTCTGGTGTATCAAGCTTAAAATAGAAAAAATAATAAAAAACAAATGTTTGTCTTTTTTGTTTTTGTTTTTGAAATATAACCTTTAGTTTACGTTTTAGTTAGTCTGTATCACCCAAGACATGTTTGCATTTTAAGGTCTACATTTCATCATTTTAACTCTTTGAATCAATGTTCATGTGGTCGCTTTAAACACTCAAAAATGCTTTTCAGCCATGGTATGCCTATAAAAGTTTAGTATTTTTTTGTAATAAATTAACATTAGTTTACAGTTCATGCTAAAAATGTTGGACACCCTACAGTCCTGAGAAATGATTGGGGGCCCATCCAATAAGCACTGGTGATGTAATCAATGAAATATATTCAGAATAAAATTAAGATTGACCAATATTCTGTACTTCAGTACTTTAGATTAGCCATACAGTAAACTGCAGAAAACAAAAGTCCATGTGTTCATGACTGTCTCTGCTTTATACCCTTATATTTTGCAGTACATCCCCAAGGATACAACATTTAACTGCTGATCATAGTAACTAGTAACTACTAACTTTGATTACTTCTGAAGTGATTTATGCGTAAAAACAACAACAAACATTTTACTGTGAGTGTCTTTGTCACAGCATGCTGCCATTTTGGATTTTAATGCAAATAAAGGTCACATGACCTGACCACATCGCTTTCAGTATTTCCCATAAAAACATGAGTCATCATTTTATGCCCCACACACAGTCTGTCAAATGTTTATTTCCCCCAAGGATGGAAATCTCTTTTACAAAAACAAAACAGGTCCAGGTAGCAGCCATGCAAAATCCCAAATATATAAAGACTAAATAGAAAAACAAAGCAGTTGTTCTGTATTCTTATTAATAAATTATACAAGTATATATAATAAATATACTACAAGTGTCAGGACTGTTGGTGTTTGGAAAAGTTTGCTTCCATCATCTCACCTCCACGTATCCCACCAGGGCAAAGACCATCAAGAACACGGTGAGTCTGAACGTGGAGCTGACTGCAGAGCAGTGGAAGAACAAGTGGGAGAAAGAGAAGGAGAAGAACAAGACGCTGAAGAACACCGTCACCTGGCTGGAGAACGAGCTCAACCGATGGAGGAGCGGTAAGGACTTTAGTGCTGGGTTTAGCAGACGCTTTTGTCCAAGGCAAATTTCATCTGAAGGTCAGGACATCTCACAGTTTTTTATAAATCTCTGATGACTTTGTCTGAGTCATTTAAACAAAAGAAGATTAACCTGTAAGATGCGGGTCCTTTTTTTCCTTGTGACGTGTTTAAAAAGATTCTGGTAAAGATACAGCCTCTTTTACAATCCCTTGGTTCACAAACTGATGAAAACTTTTATTCTGAAAGCAAAATATGCCCTCAAGTACAAATTTTTTCCACATGAAAACACGTAAATAAAAACATTATTCCATATGCTAACATGAATTAAAGATTAAATTGATGGTCAGAGGAAGATTAAAAGGACTCTTTTATAAGTTGTATAATTCAGACATTCATCAAAGTCTCTGTCAGTTTGTTAGCGATGAATCACACTGATGCTATTTTAAGCTTTTGAAGGATTCCTTCAAAGAAAGAGCCCTTTGTGTCCAAGTTAAGAATGCCATGAAGAATACAACAGGAGATGTGCTTTCAGCAGAGGGCATTTTCATTTCTAAGTAATGCAAAGATGAGACAAATATTTTTATCTTTTTATTAAATCTTTTATCAATGAAAGCTTTTATTAAACATGATGTTAGCATAGTTTTAACATTTTTAACAAACACAGACAGTAAAAAGCAAAGAGAAAAGGAAGAAATCATAATAATAAAAATAATAATGATAATTACGACAATGATAAAATAATATGAAATAAAAGCAAATAAAACAATGAAAGATTAATAATGACGATTCTAAAGGCCTGAGATAGGTTTACATGTTCAAGACATCTCAAATAGACCAGTGTTTAGTAGACAGACATTTAGCAGCTACAGCTAATTTACCTGCTCTCACCATGTCCCACAAGGTTATGAGGAAGACAGCATCCCACGACCTCCTGAAATCCTCACATTCATCATTGATTCTGGCAAACGTTTGTTCATATGATCCTATTTCTAACATGAGCTCTATTACTTATTAATATCAGGTATTGACATACGTTTCCATAACCTGAGGATCACTCTGGCATCTGTGACAACCTGGACTTTTAAAGCCAAAACTTTATGTTTTGATATTTTGAGCACTTCTTTCTGATCTCAAAGTGAGCATGGCCTTGGAGATACCAGTACTGTTAACAATTTAAAAAAAATAATAATTTGAACATAAAAATGCACATTTTATTGTTTTGTCCTTTCACACTGTAGTGTGGTTATCATAATGTGGCAGCAGATGGATGCTACTTGCCTTGGCTGAAAGCAAAATAATGTGAATCACCTTGTTTGTGGTTAATGTCATAACCCTACCAGAAGTTCCTTACTTACTTTCAAATTAATAAAGTACAGTGCACCAAGCTTGAAGTAACATTTTCACTTTACTCATCAGTCTACGATGAATCATACAGTTGATGCATAGTTATTTGCACCTGTGAGGCAGGAAGGGCTTCAACCTTTACTGTGTATATGCATTTAATTGATCTTGAAAATAATGCCATTTGGATTGCTTTATTACAGCAACCCTTTACATCAGGGACCATCAACTGTTTGTACAAAGGACAGTTTTTTTCTTGACATATCCTACGGAGGCTAGATTTGAAATAAACTGAAATACTATTCATCTATTTTTTTAATTAAAGAAAAGCATTTTTTTTTGTATTTTGAACATCTAAATATCCTATTACCCTAAATATCCTATATCCTATTACTGCTGTCTAATCACTGTGCTCGCCCAACCAACACCCTTTCACCGTCACTGCAGCACGCTTCAACCCTTGGCAGTGAACCAGGGAGTTAACATTGAGGAAATCTTGTTTTTGAAACTTTACTCTATTTTGGAAAGGACAACATGCTTTTTTAAATTGTTGGACTTATATGAAATCTTTTTCTGCCTGCTCTCCATCAGCGCAGCAGATAAGAAGCACTAATGACCCGTTGGCTTAACTGAGACAGTTTAGGCCGTGAAGATTCATTTACCAAGAAAACCAGTAATGTTCTCAGCTGATGTCTTGATTATTGTGAGACTAACTTTGCAAAACAAGGAGAAATTCCACTGCTGTCCTGTAGTTATAAGATTTACAAATGAACCGTGGTACTATTATCTCTCAGCAACAGGATGCATTCACTGTCAAGTGGCTCTGAGTTTAAGGAAGAAAAAGAATATGTGTGCATGTAAGAGAGAGGGAGAAATAATGCCGTGGTGAAGGCATGTGAGGATGTCAGTCATTGTTCTGTGTTTCCCTCAGTGAAGAAGCTGATTGTGTGGCCATTGTGTTTAGTGATGGGTCGTGGGTCGGGTCATGGGTCTGATATATGTGATTTCAGGGGGGTGCAGATTTGACATCAGGAAATCTGTGGGCAGTGGATTGGGTTGGTTTTCCAAGATACTTGGGAACAGGCAGATACGGGTCTGAAAAATTGGACCTCTGCAGAGCTCTGCTAGGTACAATCCCTAAAGGAGAACCAGTTTGACCAAGTAATGTCCAGTCAAGTCAAGCTGACACCACATGGTGAAAAAGTCTCATTAGCCTGGTGGGCTTGAATCATATTGTAAGAATATCTCACAGCACCGAAAGATCTATAAATTGACCAGTAGCACATCAGTACCAGACATTAACTTTTAGTCCAGGCTTTTTTGCCATCATTTTGCAACATTAAGAAGCAGCCAATCAAACCTTATTTCATCTGCTGGAGTGACAACATAACTTTCAGTTCTAACATATAAATCACTTCAACCCCAAAACACAAAAAGCTGCCCAGGTGTAAAGATAACCCATTTATAACTTTAAACTTTGGTTAATGGAGAAGAGGAAGAGGAGTATGTATGTCACAGACAGCCACAGAGATCTGGACAGATGATTTCTGCTTCTTCCTGCAGGAGAGAACGTTCCAGCAGAGGAACAGTTTGATAAAGAAAAGGCCAAAGCAGAGGTCCAGGCCCTGGATACTGTGTTAAACAACGATAAGACGGCACCAGCGCCGACACTCAGCAGCCTGCCTGGAGTCAAACTCACCGACGCAGAGAAGGAGAAGTATGAGGCAGAGATGGCTAAACTGTACAAGGAGTTGGATGACAAGGTGAGGACGGACTCACAGCACTGTGCTTACATGACACTGGAGTCTTCATGTGTTAAAGTAAAGACAGTATTTGTAGGCTGACTTTTTTTTTTTTAAATTCACATTTTATCCTCAAAGCAGCAGTTTTCAAACTTCTTTTTCCCAATGCGCAATGAAGAGTCTTCTTCTCGTTTTCTTCTTGGCAGTAGCATCCAATCAGGAGAAGCCAAAGGTCAACAAGAGACAAGACAGTTACCTGACAGTTCCCTAAAGAATCAAAAAGGAGGTGTGATTAGTTTGATGTGGCCCTTTCAAAGTCTTAAGATGAAAATTGCATCCAAGTGAGGCTCAAATAACTCTATGGATCAAAATCATGCCTGAAGGATAATGTGTAAATACGTGAATAGGTTTGCTGTGAGTTTCTGAGCAAAGTCGTCACTGATCTTGTAAATATTGTTAATATTAATAGTGTCAATTCCTTGGCTTTGTTCACAGTCTAACTTATTTTATTTATTTTTCCTACATAAGGATATAGCTTGAAGAGTCTGCATGCTGCAACCTGCTTACTTAATTTTTTCTACTTAACTTTTTATGCTCTTGTCTATTTTTTGTCTTTATTTGATATCCCTACTGCTACACTGTGTATAAGAGCAACTGAAACAACCAGATTTGCCCTTGGGGATTGATAAAGTATTTCTGCTTCTGATCTGTATATGATTCATATGATGTTCAGTGAGATATATAATATGCCTTGAATCATTGTTTTGTATCATTATACAGCTTTCAATTCATAAATCTGATGTTGATTTAGCATAAATATACTAATATCCCAAGTTGTCCAGAGAGAAAAGATGGTCTTGACTTGATTGTGATTTAACAGGTTTGAGGCTTTTCACACTTTATTACAAAATAAGTCCAGGCACACCCCAAAAAAATGCAAAAAGAAAAGAAGATTGGGGTTACAAGGGTTAGTACAGATATTAAAGCATATGAAATACAGATATAGTTTCTAATTTGACCAAACAGTTGTACGTATTCTCAAGACACACCACATTTGAGAATCAGTGCTCTAATGTATGCTTATCTGCTACTGCATTTACTTTGTGTGCAGTTCTTCTTTTGGCCATCAGGTGGCATGATTGCATTTGTCCAGTGTCATTGCAGTACAATTCTGAGTAATGTATCAATTCTCTCTCCTCCTGTGTACCCCATCGTCCTTTTTTCTTATTCCTGCAGGACGATGAGATCAACCAGCAGTCTCAGATCGTTGAGGACCTGAAAGAACAGATGTTGGACCAGGAGGAGGTGAACCAACTCTCCCATTTTTCCTCCCTCATTTCCTCCCCTCACTCCCTCTCTCCTCCACGCTGTCTTTTCCCTGCAGCCATTCCTGTTAGCTCAAACACAGTCTGACAGCTGATAGCAGACCATTAGTCTCCCTGCAGGAGAGGTCAGACTAAAACTCACCCTCAGCGGGTGCTCTGCAGCCTCACAGATTGAACACATTAGCTGAACACAAATGTAGTTTTTAGATTCTGGTTTGGATTTCAAACTCTACTCCCATGAATAACTTTTCATCACTGTCTTCACTCCCTTTTTTTTTTAACCTGCAGCTCTTATCGTCCTCCCGCCGAGATCACGACACGCTGCAGACTGAACTGAACCGGCTGCTGGCGGAGAACGAAGCATCCAAAGAGGAGGTGAAGGAGGTACTGCAGGCCCTGGAGGAGCTGGCTGTCAACTACGACCAGAAGAGTCAGGAGGTGGAGGACAAAGCCAGAGAGTTTGAGGCTCTGAGTGAGGAGCTCAACCAGAAATCTGTACGTGGATTAGCAATGACTTCAAGAAATCATGACACTGATGACAAAAGGTCTACAGCTTTTGAGGGAGCTGGGTTACTGCAGTTGGTAACACAGCTGAGGGGTTGGCGTCCCTTACCTCTGGAGTCTCAGGGTGTAGGGTCTGCACCCTTGCACCCTTAAATTTCATCACACATAAACACCTCTGAATGAAGTTGGGTTGATTTTGCTGGTGTGCAGACAAGTCGTCAGGAATGATGAATGGTGAAGTGCACACGGCGTGTGCACCCAACCCTGACCTGACCTGAGGTTCTTAATGTTTGCAATAATTTGTTACTGTCCCGTGCCACAAGCCGCAGAGCAGGGGTCAACAACTACATTTGGGCATTTTTTTTTCTGAAAATACAGTACTGGTGCCAGATTTTAAAATAATTTTAAATCACATTAATGCTTTGGTCTAACAAACATATCATTATCTTAACAATTTTCTTTTTTTTTTACTTCTATGTACTTCATAGCCTTTAAAAGTGAGATCAGTCCCTATCACCCACACTATACTTCAAGCAAATTAGAGCCATTGTAAGAACTTTCTAAGGCTGTTAATCAGTGTGGTTGAAAAAACATCAGTTGCAATGCAAGGCTTCAATACTTTACATCCTTGTAGATTATTGAAGCCTAAAACAATTACATATGATCAAAAAAATTGCCTCTCGACACACAACATCAATCCTTAAGAGATAAAGGCAAGAAATTAACCCATAAAATTATGTTAATCACACCAATTACATACTGTTGTTGTTTGTGGAGCATCTTTGTTAACCCAGGGTTGTAGGGCAACAGCGGTTTTAACAACAAAAAGATATAAGGACACCACTGCTCCTTTGAATGCCTCTCCACTTAAAACACTTGCAGACAAATTAGTTGACAAATTAAAGCAATCTGAACCTTGTTACTTGGAACATTTCACATTCTTACCATTCTTATTAACTATTTCATTTACTTTCTTATCCATAGCAAGTTATTTTTTATGTTAAGCATTTGCTCTCACCTTTCAGGCCCTTGTTTCTGTTAAAATAATACAGGTTTTTATCCAAAAAGGAAGTTAAAGTTACAAAGTAAAAGCATGACAAGAACATAATAGCTGACAAAATTCAAACCCTAACCTATGCAGTGATAAAGAGTAAGGAACCCTTCTTTGTAGTTTATAAAACTTGCAGATGTGGCGCTTATAGCACTGTGGTAATGTCAAAGTCCAAACCTGGCCTGTGGCTCCTTTCTTGCATGTCATTTTTCACTCTTTCTCCCCCGGTATCTTATTGAATCAAGCCACATTCTCCAAAAATATGTCTTAAAGGTCCCATGTGCATGGTGAAATGATCCCAGCTCTGTTTTTTACTTCCTGGGGTTTATGATGTCATAACTATTCAGCCTCCACCTACATGTGTGTTTTCTGCTGGTCACATGCAGAATCCATGACTGTTTGGAAAGTCCGCTCTAGGGCCCCTCCCATCAGACATTGTTTGGGCAACCAATCAGTGCAGAGCCTGATATCTTAGCCTCCCATAGCCTCCCCGCATCCTCAGATCTGAGTGTTTCCAAAGGGGAGGGAAAAAGAGCTGCATCTGGTCCTCTACAGGAACTAACTTTTCATTTATTATTCAACATAAATCAAATCCTTGCCTTGTTTTATTTGCTGTACTGGCTGATTTGAATAGAAAACAATCTGAGTATGAAAAGATAATAATTTGACAACCCTAGAAGAATTATACCTGTTTATGTCCTCTTCTTTTACCAGAGCTCTTTGGCCTCCATCGACATAGAGCTGCAGAAGCTGAAGGAGATGACGAACCACCAGAAGAAGAGGGTGACCGAGATGATGTCCTCCTTACTCAAAGACCTCGCTGAGATCGGCATCGCTGTGGGAAGCAACGACATAAAGGTTCATTTTAATTACAGCCTGTCAGAGGAACAATAACCAGCTGAAACAGAAATGATACACTTATTTAAACCATTGTCTGCTGCCTGTTGTCCACGTGTTCAGCAGGACACATGCTCATAATTTATAGCCCGTGTTTTCATCTTGTTCTTTTAACAGCACTTTTCATGGCCTTTGGTTCAGCTCATTTGCAATCCATTCATGCTCATCAAGAACCAGGCGATGTTTTATTCACATTAGAGATGGATATGTGTGGGCAGCTGCATACAGCTATTTCTCTTGTCAGTTAATACTTCCTCTTGTTGTTTTTGAAGAGCAGTGTTGTTCAGGGTTATTGTTTCTTGTTTTTAGGAATAATACCAACTCATTGTGTTGATGTTAGGGACAGATGAGGAAAGAAATCAGAGGTCCAGGTAACTGTTTAGTAGTTCTTTGAATAATTTAACTGATTTGTCTGTCAAAGAAAAGGTAAGGATAGCACTAAGGCTAACACTGACAATAACATATACATGGGAACAGGTGATGTGATGAGTGACGAAGCAACAGGTGTTTGTGAACAGTTTCAGAGTCACTCCCCAGTATGATGCCACTTTTTACAAAAGGGAACAAGACACAAGTAACAAATGAAAAGGTCAGTATGAGTTACCATCTGATATGATGTTCAAGTAAAACATATAACCCCCAATTCCAATGAAGATGGGTCTTAAAACGTGAATTAAACCAAAATGCAATGATTTGAAAATCCTTTCCGACCTTTGTTTGTTTGAATACACTACAAAGACATGATGTTTAATGTTCAAACTGACAAACGTCATTGTTTTTGAAATGTGTTACTAAAAAAACCTGGGACAGGGGTAACAAAACACTGGGAAAATCGAGGAACTCTCAAAAAACTCCTGTTTGGATCATCTGGAACATTTGGAAACAGGTGAGTGTCATGATTAGTATTAAAAGAGCCACCCTGAAAGGCTCAGTTATTCACAGTCAAGGATGGGTCAAGGTTTACCATACTGTGAAAAACTGCATGAGCGAATAGTTCAACAGTTTAAGCACAACATTTGTCAACATACAATTGCAAAGACCCAAGTACAGTCCATAATGTGATCAAAAGATGCAGAAAATCTGGAGAATTCTCCTCATGTAAGAGACCAGGCTGAAAACCAACAATGAATGTCTGTGACCTTTGATCTCTCAGTTGCCACTGCAAAAGGATATCACCACGTGAGCTTAGAAACACTTTGGAAAACCATTGTTAGTTAACACAGTTTGTTGCTACATCTACAAGTACAAGTTAAAACTCTCCCATGCAATGCCAAATATCAACAATGCCCAGAAAAGCAGGCAGTTTCTCTGGGCCCGAACTTATCTAAGCTTATCTGAGTCCACATTTTAAAATTAATTTTGGAAATGATGGATGCTAGAGAGGAAAAAAGCCATCCAGATTGTTGTCAGCCCAAATATCAAATACCAGCTTCTGTGATGGTATGGGGGCGTGGTAGTCCCCATGGCATGGGTAACTTGCACATCTGTAAAGGCACCATAAATGCTAAAAGGTACATGCAGGTTTTAGAGCAACATGTGCTGCCACCCAAGTGGAGTCTGTTTCATGTACGTCCCTGCTTTTTCCAGCCAGACAATGCAAAGACATATTCTGCACGTGTTATAACAGCGTGACTTCGTACTAAAAGAGTGCAGATGCTAGACTGACCTGCCTGCAGTTCAGACCTGTCTCCCGTTAAACATGTGTATCACATTATGAAGCACAAAATACAGCAACAGAGACCCTGGACTGTTGAGCAACTAAAGTTGTTAATCAAAGAAGAATGGGAGAAAATTCCACCTACAAAGCTTCAACAGTTAGTGTCCTCAGTTCGCAAATGCTTATTGAGTGTTGTTATAAGGAATGTTGATGTAAGACAGAGGGAAACATGCCCCTGTCCCAGCTTTTATGGAACTTGTTGCAGGAATCAGATTCAAATTGAGTGAATATTTGCAATAAAACAATGAAGTTTATCAGTTGGAATATACTGTATATGCATATATATCTTGTCTTTGTGTTGTATTCAAATAAATATAGGTCAAAAGGATTTACAAATCATTCTATTTTCTTTTTATCACATTTTACTCAACATCCCAACTTCGTTGGAATTGGGGTTTGTAATTTGCAAGAAGTTACTGAAACTAAAAAAGCAGAAGATGTGTGATTTATCGACTCGATTTCATGGGGGTCAAAACAGGACACAAACTTACAAAAGCACATAACAAAGACAAAGGAGAAAGAAAGACGGAGATTTAAGAGTCAGAATTGATGACAAAAATCCTTATTTCACCTTTTTTTTTTTTTTTTAAGAAATAGATGTCCAAGGTTTTAGAGAGAAGATCAGTGTAGTGAGGACTCTGCAGTGTTCAAACAGGTCTTATAAACAAGCTGACTCTCTCTGCATCAGTTTGAGGATAGCTCTTTTTTTCCTGGTTTCACTGTATTTTTCGAAGTAAAGTTCCTGCTTGATTTATTTCAAGCTGTTCTCTTTTCTAGAAGAAAAAAGGTTGAAAGTCTCTCAGGGGAAACTCACAGTACTGCTGGTTTGTTTATGTCAATCGCACAATAGTCCTGAAGTAGAAGTTTAACCTCTCCACTGCTGAAGCTGCGGCCCACACTGTTGATCTGAAGACCTGAACTGTCTGTCCTGTTTTGTGCTGTGAACATTTCAAAGGTTCCCTTCCAGTCGAACTGTGCTCAGAAGGGCTTAAAGCCAGTTGATTTGTTGGTCATGAGAATTTTCTATGCTTGTTAAACACAATTTTTGTGGCATTTTTGGCCTTAATTAACAAAAGAGAGACAGAGGAGAGAATCGGAAAGGGAGGGTGTGAGCAGGGGAAGGCACACGGCAAAAAGGACTCAGAGTCTCATATGCTACATGCCAGGGTTTCGATCCACTCCACGAAATCAGCACCCACCTGGACAATCAATCAATCAATCAATCAATCAGTCAATCAACCAATCAGTCTTTATTTGTATAGCGTCAGTTCATATCAAGTGTTATCTCAAGAGACTTTACAATAGAGCAGCCTGAAGCATACTCTTCATTTTTTAGATACACATATATGCATAGATACAACTAAACATATATAAATATATATATTTGTATATACACATACATCCAGAGATGTATCCATCCAGGCAGAGGCGAGTTGTCAAAGTTGTCTCTGCTGAATATAGATTCAATCAATCAATCTTTATTTGTATAGCACCATATTTGTCTATGTTGAATGTAAATTTATTAAAGGTAAGCCCCTTGAGATGTGGCATCTCATTTTCAAGGGGGTCCTCATGTCTATATGGTTGTAAAGATAGTTACTATGGGTGTTTAATCAATACAACCATGGATAGAGAGATCAATCTAATATTACAATTAATATCTATAATGGATATAATTGGGAGAGGAATGGTGTTGATTAATATGGCAGCATCTAGCTGAATTGCGATTAAATTAGGATTAACTGGTCTAAAGGAAGGAATTGATGTTAAATGATGTCATTTCTGTTAACACAACTTAGTCTATGTATAATTATTTGTCAATAATCATTTGAAAGACACCTGCGCTGCACTGCAAAATGCTTCATATGTTTCCAAAGCAATAACTCAAAAATGAAGTTAACAAAAAAACATGGGACACTTCCCACACTTTTTTATTTTTCTTCCCTCTCAGCAACAAGAGAGCAGCGGTCTGATCGATGAGGAGTTCACCGTGGCTCGCCTCTACATCAGTAAGATGAAGTCGGAGGTGAAGACGATGGTGAAGCGCAGCAAACAGTTGGAGAGCACGCAGGCCGAGAGCAGCCAGAAGATGGAGCAGACGGAGATGGAGCTGACTGCCTGCCAGCTCCGCATCTCCCAGGTAACGGCTGCTTAGCACCGCCTCCGCTGCCATCACGGACTCAGTCACCACAGTGACAGACATGGCGGTTAATTAAACTGGCAGAACAGGAGCTTATCAATCAAACAGCAGGGAAATGAGCCGGCAGGTCGCTCTGCATTCATTACACCCTCTGTTCTGAGGCCTAAAAAGAACTGTCAGGGAGTTTGTGTCAGTCTGAGTCACAGCTTGGTTTATTAATTCTGTGTTGTTGTGCAGTATGAAGCAAAGATCAAGTCCCTGGCAGACTCCCTGCAGAATGTGGAGCAGAAGAAACGACAGCTGGAGGAAAACGTGGACACCCTCAGCGAGGAGATCGTCAGAATTAAAGCCCAAGGTGAGAAACACACAGTTAACCCTTTGATGGTCCCTTTAAAGATGAGTTTCTTTTTCAGAAATGAGCTCCACTTAACTCATTACCCCTTCATGTTCTCATCATTATTACTCTGGAAAATTATTGAAGCACACACACCACGACTTCCAGCTGCGCTGTACAACATCAGTATTGAACAGTTTGTAGCCAGCTAATCAGGGGTGAAAAGTAACTAATTACATTTACTGAGGTTACTCTGAGTAGCTTTTTCATGTACTTGAACTGGTTCATTTTACAAACCTAAATTCCAATGAAGTTGAGACATTTTGTAAAACCTTAAATAAAATCGTAAGACAACAATTTGCAAGTCCCTCTGATAAATTATATTTAATTAAATACAAAGACAAGATACTTACCATTCAAACTGATAAACATTGTCCTTCTGCAAATATACACTCATCTTGAATTTGAATTGCTTACACCACATTCCAAAAAAGCAAGGACAGAGGCATGTTTACCGTTGTTACATCACCTTTCCTTTGCATAAATGCTGCCTTTACGGAAGTGCAAGTTACCCATGCCATGGGCACTAACATACCCCCATACAATCACAGATTCTGGCTTTTGAACCTTTCCTTCTTTAGCCAGAGCATGACATCCATGATTTCCCCAGAAAAAAAATTGAAATGTGGACTCATCAAACACAACAGACTGTCCTACTTTGCCTCAGTCCATGTCAGATGAGTTCAGGCCCAGAGAAGCCAGCAGAGCTTCTGGGTGTTGTTCATATGTCTTTTTCTTTGCAGGGTAGAGTTTTGACTCGCACTTGTAGATGTAGAGATGAACTGTGTTAACTGACAATGGTTTTTGAAAGTGTTCCTAAGCCCACGTGGTGATATGCTTTACAGAATGACTTTTTTTTTTTTCCATGCAGTGCTCTGTGAGGGATTGAAGGTTATGGGCATTTAGTGTTGGTTTTCAGCCTTGCTGCTTTCTTGCAGAAATTTCTGCAGATTCTCTTAATCTTTTGGTGATTGAATGGACTGTAGATGATGAAACCCCCAAATTCCTTATAATTATATGTTGGGAAACATTGTTCATAAACTGTTGGACTATTTGCCCTCACACTTGTTGATTAAATGCTTGCCCCATCCCTTTCGCAAATGTTCCTTTTATACCCAATCATAACACTCACCTGTTTCCAGTAACCCGTTCACCTGTGGAATATCAAATTTTTTCAAGTCAAATTTTCACAAGCTAAATGCCACATGTCTGCTCAGTGTATTCATGAAAGGTAGCATAAAAATGAATGACATGTTTGTGAAAATATACAAAGATGTAGATTATGATATGGAATATAATGCATCTTTTGTAAGTTCAGATATATAAAAAGTCAAGTCCCCATGTAGATGAAGCCGTTGAGTATGTGTTCTTGAGGTCAAGAAGAATATTACTGCAGGCACTTCGTACAATAAATATTCTTTTTAGTCAACATGCAGCCTGGTATCTGTTTTTTAATTCACTTTTTTGGTTAAATCAGTTTATGCAACATTGCACTCACCAATGGCCAGATAAAATCATAAGACATAGATCAACAAATCATCTAATTGAAAAATATACAAATTAATCATAAAGTCTTCATATGTAACCTTGTTGTCTTTCCTCACAGATAAAGTCAACACGATGGAGAAGGACAACGAGATTCAGTCTGCAAATGAGGTCAAGGTAAAGTTCCTCCCAAACTGGTCCTGTAAGTCCGTATTTGAGCCCCTCGTAGATTCTTCATTTCCACTGCTGTGTATTTTTGTGTCTCCAGGAGGCCGTGGAGAAGCAGATCCTGTCCCACAGAGAGGCCCATCAGAAACAGATCAGCAGCCTGAGAGACGAGCTGGACACCAAGGAGAAGCTCATCACAGAGCTGCAGGAGTGAGACATCACATCAGACAACAGAAACACTTCTCACACTGTTAACGTGACCATCATTTCAGTGCTGACGCTGTTGTGACATGTGTTTAGTCTGAACCAGAAGATCATGCTGGAGCAGGAGAGGCTGAGGGTGGAGCACGAGAAGCTGAAGGCTGCAGATCAGGAGAAGAGCCGACAGCTGCAGGAGCTCACGTAAAGCATCTCTGTGTAGTCTGGGATACTCTGTTCCTGTCAGACCAAATTCATTTATTGAGTTTCTGATGTTTTCAATCTGCAGGGTGCAGCAGGACAGAAGGGAGCAGGCCAAACAGGACTTGAAGGGACTGGAGGAGACTGTGGTCAGTTATGAAGTGTTTTGATTATTAATTTATTGATTTAAACAAGGAATGTAGATGGAGGGAAAAGTTTTAATCTTTTTTAAAAACTTAATAGATAGTATTGATCCCTGACGGGTAACCAGTGTTTCCTCTTAGCTTACTGTTGAACTCACACACGTGTTTGGCCACCAACGAAGAGGTGTCAAAGGGAGGGGGCTAAATTGAAGTGCTGTAAACGGTTTCAAGTTTGGTGCCTTGCTAAAGGGTACCTCAGCAGTACTCAGGAAGTGAACAGGCTCCTATTCAGTCATTGGACTGAACTGGTCTGACTCAGACATGAGTGACCCTTTGGCTACCAGTCCAGGTCCCTGCAGACTGAACAACTGCTGCCCAAACTTTATTTTTTTATTTTAGAATTGACAACAGAGAAAGTAAAGAACAACAACTAAATTCAAACTCATCCTTAATTTAGAGAACAATCTTTTTACATGTGTATTTGCAAAAGCAAGAGCGAAAAGGACTTATCAAAACAAAATCTGCACTCTCATATTGCATTTATCATTTTTTATACACACGTTATTAAAACACAGGTGCAGCCATAAAAACTCAGAGTAGTTCACACTAAAGCAGGTCCAAAATATATTTAAATTTAAATAGTTCTTTCTTTTTGCTTTGATTTATACTCTTTTCTCCACATTGCAACTCAAAAGGAAAGTATGTGTCTCTAAGAAACAGAAAAATTATAATTCCAGTTGGTTAAAACCTTGAGACATTAAAACATTTACATGTACCAATAATCCATTTCACAAGTACAGTATGGTAGTTCAATAAAAGTAGTACTTATAAAGTAAAGGTAATGGTGCTTGTAATTGTCTATCAGCGGCAAATTAGCCATAGCAGTATTAATTAGGCATTTGTTAAAAATATCAATTCAGCAGCATATCATCACTTAATCCTTCTGTTATGTGTATCACTACAAATTTGGCAGAATCAGAACACCCTGAATGCTGTGACAGCAGTTGTGAAAGACACCTTTGGTAATATTACCCATGGTTCAGCTCAGAAGGTGCCAGCAGAAGCCAAACTACATGATGTAGTGTTTCAATTTTTACATTACATCTAAGATCTCTGAAAAAAAATGAAATATAAGTTGTAGGATTCGTCAAACTACCGAAAACAACAAGTTATAGGGAATTCTGTTAAAGGGTTAGTCAGTATATACTTTTTTATCATGTTTCATAACAAGGCCTATCTGTCTGAATGCGTATTGATTCTTGAAGTTGCTGGAAATACCCGGCCATAGTATGATTATTAATCTATTTCTGATCCAGATTGTAAAGCCTATATTTGGCATATCTAACATAATGTTAAATTTCTTTCTAGTATAAAGAGAAATCACAAGACATGTTTTTTTTCTGTACACTTAAGTCCAATTGTCACACAGTAAAAACAAGGATATTCACACTACACACAATAATATCCATCAGTCGTATCAAACAGAAACCTTATTCAGTTCTTGAACAGAAGCCTCTTGGATAATAGAAATGACCATTGCTATAACAACTAGGAGCCCTCACAGAGAGAGCATGCTGTCATCAAACAGCAAAGATATTATCAGTGATCTCCACTAATGCAGATAGATTTGGGCTTGTCAAATGTGTAATTTTAAAGTTTCTTTCAAACAAACATCTCTGAATTCATCATGATCGTCATCATATTACAATGTTTGCCTTCCATCTGCATACAGATTTTTCACAAATGACTGTATGGAAGTGAAAAAGGAAACAGTAGCTCATATCTGGAGCAGATTATGTGAAAAAACCCTTTGATTTCTTCAAACTTTTGTCTCAGAGCAGGTTTCTCTTGTCTTCACAGGCTCGAGAACTGCAGACACTTCACAACCTGAGGAGGCTCTTTGTCCAAGACATGTCCACCAGAGTCAAAAAGGTAAAACTACTGCACCATTAATGTTGTACTGATGTGAACACAGTTATAACAGTGAAGAATTTAAATATTAATATGTTAAAGACTGTGGGCCCTGTGGGTTTGGAGCATGGTAGTCTATATTTTGCTATTTGAATACATGGGTGTGTTCTGGGTGTAAAATAGATCAAAGCAATTAGCGCAAACAGTGGTGCATAGTAATTTGCTAGTTCAACAGTGTGAGCGCTCGGTGTAAAAATGACGCCAAAACGTCGGACATACAGTATGATACAATCAAGTGACTGTGAAAACAGTTAATCAATTTATTAAGTTTTTTGTGGCAATATGTTTTAATGGCCCCCCCTGCAGGTGCTTTAAAAAATTAAAGCAACTGCAGTCATTCTTTGTTTTTGTCTATCATCCCAGGACCTACAAAAAAGTCTCTTGGGCCCATATTGAACAATCAACAGGATGTCTGCCATTTTGAATATTTAAGATTGGATTAAGTGTCAGAGGAACCGCTCAAATAGAAATGTAGGAAAAATAAAAAATGCTTTTAAAGCCATGAAATCGAGTAGAAAAGTCTTTGGCTGGCCAAGGAAAAGATTAATATGAGTTTTTGGGCGTGGCCATCATCATCATGCCAAGTCCTGAACAATATTGTTAAATTTACAAGAAGGAAGCTTTTTTAAATATTTGTTAATACACAGCTATTATATACATTATGTCCTGTCTGAGCTTTTTTCTCCTAAGGCTTTCAGGCAATTGACTTTAGTATTTGTGGAGAATAAGAACAGATTGTTTTCATGAAAATAGTTAGATGTTTGTACAAATATCAAAGGGCATGGCTATGCATCTCAAACCTTTTATTCTAATCATAACAGATGTGGAAAAATTCTGAAGATGTGGTCCTCATACGAGTAAAGCTCTCCTCGTGCTTGGAAACAGGAAAAACTCCATCTGCAAAATAAACAGATCTGTTTAAACATATTTGGATGCATCCTGAAATTATCTTTTACAATCTAGCCATGCTGAACATTGAGAAAGTGACAGATTAAACGGATAGTTTGGGTTTGGCACCATGTTCAGCAATGTATAGCATTAGCGCCTGTCCTGAGATTTCTGAACAGAGAGAGAACTGAGCTGTGACTCCGTGGCGCACTTCAGGCTCATGTACTTCGCACAACCCTACTTCAAAAAGCCTGAACAATCCCTTTAAGGATGCTGATTCACTGTATAGCATTAACTAGAAATTGCTGTACAGAATGATTTTAGCTCTTTAATGATTTTTAGTCAATAAAATTAGCTGTTTTATCGCTGTGCCACATGGATGCATGTGCCACACCCTGACCCTGCCCAAGCCCGAGGTCCATGTGTGTGCGAGGGCCCGTCCAATTCTGCTTGCACCTCTAGTTGATTGAAGGAATCTGACAGAGGTTACAATAACTGTTTTGCAAATTTTATCATCCATATTAAAGATTAATGTAATTAAAACCCACTGTGTGTAAAAATTAATGCACTAATGGATGCATGCCCAGCACTGATGACACATTATAACTGTAATCGTCATCCTGTGATCTGGTTTCATGTGATATCCTTCACAGTAATGCCACATGAGCCCAGATCCCAATATTTACCTGGAATGAGACAAACTGATCCATATTTCTGCTCTTGCACCCACTGCACTCCATTTAATTTGCACAGAGATGAAATTTTAATGAATCCAGGGAACACAACGGCAAGTCTCTACAGTAAGTAGGCCATCTGATTCTTCAAAGGTAGCTGCTGAAAATTAGGGATCCAGGCCGTCAGCGTGCTGCTTGTCTGCAGCCCTCAGGCTCAGATGATACAAACACAGAAAAAGCATGCTTTACCTCGTGGAACACACAATCTGTCACCGTGTTGTACTCATCCAAAATCTGGTCTCTGTCGTCTGGTGTAGCAGGTTTGGGTTTTAGTGTTTGGGGTACGAACAAACGAATGAAAGAAATCAGTAGAAGATAAATGGCTGAAAGCAGAGGTAAGACATGGATTGGATAAACTGTGTTTTGTACTCGAGCAGAATGCAAAAGCAGACTCGGATGACACAGAGGGCAGCGCTGCTCAGAAACAGAAGATCAGCTTCCTGGAGAACAATCTGGAGCAGCTCACACAAGTGCACAAGCAGGTACAGATATGAGCAGGAGCAGCAGTAACAAAACTCTTTCTCTTTTGTTTTATGGGTCTTCTCACTGTCCTCTCTCTTTGAATGATCTCTTGTCTCTTCTGCAGCTGTTGCGGGACAACTCTGACCTCCGTGGTGAGATTCCTAAAATGGAAAGGCGTCTACGGGCCACTGCTGAGCGGGTCAAAGCTCTGGAGACAGCTTTGAAAGAGGCCAAGGAGAACGCCGCCCGGGACCGAAAACGCTACCAGCAGGAGATGGAGCGCATCAAGGACACCGTCAAACCCAAGAACATGGGCAGGAGACCCTCAGCCCAGATAGGTGGATAGACACACATTAATGAAATTGTATTTTACAAAAGTCTAGAAATATGATATAACACTTATTTATGATAATCAACTGAGCACTTATTTCACTGCTTTATCAATCCAATCAATACATCCGTCTTTATTTGTATAGCCCCAGTTCATAACAAGTGTTATTTCAAGACACTTTACAATAGAGCAGGCTGAATCCACACACCTCATTTTATAGATACACATATGTATATACAGATATACAAATATATATAATATATATTTGTAAATACGCATACATACATCCAGAGATGGATCCATCCAGTCAGAGACAAAGGACTTACAATAAGAATTTATGATAGCAACAAACACATGGATGCCCAGATCATAAATCTATCACCATTATATTTGCTCTGCTGAATATAGAGTCAGTCAGTCAATCTTTATTTGTATAGCACCATATTCGTTGAATATGAATTTATTTAAGGTAAGCCCCTGAGATATGACATCTCATTTTCAAGAGGGTCCTTATGTCTATGTGGTTGTAAAGATAGTTACTATGGATATATAATCAATACAATCATGGATAGAGAGATCAATCCAACATTGGAGAGGAATGATGTTGATTAATATAGCAGCATCTAGCTGAACTGTCATTAAAATGAGTTTAACTGGTCCAAAAGTATGACTTTATGTTAAATGATGAATATATGTGTGCTGTTTGCAGGAACTACAATGTATTTAATTTTGTTGATCTCTCTAAAGTTAATATCTGTGGAGTTTGGACTGATCTTGCCACAAGAGACAATTAGCTTAGCTTGGGGATTCAAGAAGACTAGAGGCAGCTAAAACAGCTTTCTTAGCTCCTGCTTAATATCAAAATACTGACTCAACAATGTGTTTAAAGCTTATTTATTTACATGATCTTTAATGTTTGTTTGACTGGCCCCAAACAGATTTGTATGAAGGACAAGTTTGGGCATTTCAACATGATCCACACCGAACAGCCAAATTTTTAAAACAAGCTACATATTTCTAACCTGACACACCAGATGGACTGTGTGATATATACTGTACAGAATATATTTCAATCCTCCATCTGGACAACAGCCCACAGAAAGTGTTTAGAAATGGGCAAAAACTTTCAAGAGCATACCTGTCAGGTGATTAAATGATCATTTCACCAGTCACTTTCATACAGGCCAATCGGATAATGCAGTAGACAGGCGCTACTTCCGCAGTGTAAAGTACAAAATGTGAGCCACTTCATAGACACATCACTTCGTAGAATAAAGGCTTACCAAAAGATGTCAGAAGAGAAGCAAAGATATCCTATCTATCAAGAATGCTTTCAGTGTTGTTTGCTTTTCATTTAATAAAGAAGTGTGGTCCAGATCTGACTAAACTGTTACTGAAGCTCTTAGCTTCAGAGCTAATCCCTGTACGATCAGTCACCTCCTGCTGTTGTCACACTTGTACCTCCCACCTTTTCCTGCTTTAAAGGATGTTGATTGGGCCATACCTCATTGAGCCGAGGACGATCGTTTTAAATTGGAGCTTTGCAAGATGGATCTGTCTGAGTACATTTAATCAGGTGGATCCAGCTGCATTGCAAGCCTATGCTTATTTCTCACCCACAGACAAACTGGATCCATACAATATTTTGGGTCTAAAGTAGTCTTGGCATTAGACATGACCTATCTGTGTGTGACTCATTTGTCCGTCTTTGTCAAACAGCCAAACCCATCAGACCAGGCCAGCTCCCGGGAGCCCCGCTGATCGGGGGTTTCAACAGATCCAACCTCATCCAGAACAACCTGCCCCCAGAAATCAAGGAGGGCAATGACAGGTAAAGAGAGAATAGTTTTTTCTGGACTTTTTTATGGTATCTGTCTGCTGGATATTGTCTGAAACTTGTTTGCCTTATCTGAATTGAGAGCTCTTGTAAGAAGTTTGTAGTTGGTTACAAAATAGACAGGATGCTTATGCTGATGAAGCCATCAGACTACACAACTCCTCCTCCTCCTCGGGGGGAGGAGGAGGAACAGGAAGACAGAGGACGGGAAGGAGCAGTGGCCAGTAGCCATATTTTTATTTTTATTCATATTTATCTATATTTATAATTGCAAATTGTTTTTGCTTTTTTTTTCTGTACCTTTGTGCTTTTTTTGGTTTTAACACTATGTGCTTGTTATGCTGCTGGAATCTAAATTCCTCTGAGGGAGTCTTCCTAAGGGATTAAAAAAGTTCATTTAATCTAATCTAATCTTAAAACACAGGCTTTGTTATTTTTGTACAGTTATTTTGAATGCCCATGACCATGTGCTGCTGGGGGATAAGTGTCAAATTAAAGAAGTGACCAAAACAGAAAAAGTTTTACATTTTAAAGGGATATATCAGTCATTTTTAAATCGGGTTGTGTTAGGTCCTTGGCAATACACAATGAAGTGACTGAAAGGGCTCCCGGCAGCTTTAGTAAGTCCAGACCACTGGTGAGGTATACTGCTGTTGCAGGTACAGTTATTTTGCATAATTTTGCGAGTTTTACATACAAACATGCCACAAAACTATGTTGGATCGAATGTACAATTGGGCGCAACATTTTAGAGTGCTTTATTTTTCCTCCAGGAAGTCTCCATGTTTGGCACTATTTTACAGCATATGGCTCTGTGTTCTGCCTGTGTGCATCCAGAAATTTCTCTGGAAACCCTGGAGATGGTTCACATGACACGCTAGACAGACAGTTTCATACATCCACCACAGAAATATTTCACTAGTCCATCTGGAGAAGAGCCGATAGAAAATGTTTTCAGAAGGCAGAACCTTCAAAAACAACTGCAGCTGGTGATTGGACGATCGTTCTGCCAGTCACACTCATCACAGACCAATCCACATCAAGCCACAGTATGACGTAGCAGCTAGACCCTGTTGTTAGCCGTTAGCTTAAAATACGGTTTAGTCCTTTTACTATATTCGTACATTAACTTATACTACCTTTGGGCCATCCAGCTTTTGGCCGATGAAGTCATTGGAGGTTGGAGCTTGGCAAGATGGATCTGCATGATTTCAGACAATGAATCAGGCAGGTCTATCTGCACTGCAAGGTTAGGAGATGGGTGGGGGTGCCATTTCCAAAGTACGACCAGCTCATCAGGGCTCCTACAACCATGCCATGTTCAAAGTCACTTACACCAATCAGGCATAATGACCAGCCTGGGCATCCTGACTGGTCTGCAGCTGCGCAGGCCCATATGAAACAAACTGCAAGGCTCTGTGTATCTGACACCTCTCTATCAGAACCAGCATTAACTTCTTCAGCAATTTCAGCAACAGTAGCTCATCTGTTTGATTAGAACAGCACAGGACAGTTTTTGCTCCCCACATGCGTTAGTGAGCCTCTGCACTCTCAACCTTGTCACCAGTTCACCACTGTTGTGTCCTTGGACCACTTTTGATAGATACTGACCCCTGCAGACCAGGAACACCCACCAAGAGCTGCAGTTTTGGAGATCCTCTGACCCAGTCATCTAGCCATCACAATGTGGCTCTTGTCAAACTCACTCAAATCCTTATGCATGCTCATTTTTTATGCTTTTAACATCAACTTTGAGGACAAAAAGTTCACTTGCTGTCTAATATATCCCACCCACTAACAGGTGCCATGATGAAGAGATGATCAATGTTATTCACTTCACCTGTCAGTGGTACTAATGTAATGCCAGTTTTAATCTCCTTTCTTCTCATTCTGGTGCCGGAAGTTTAGCGGATCATATTGAACATGTTTACATGACAAACTTCATTGAGGTGCTGCCATGTGGATGGTTTATATGCTATGTGCACTCCAGAGAAGTTGAACAGATGTACCCAAAAGGACAAATATTAGATTTGGTAGTTTGCATGTGATTCGTGTGTGTCTTGAAATGGGCAAAAGAAGTTTCAGATAAGTTGCTCCTGCAGACTGGAATCTTCTTCAAGAAAAACTGTGTCTTGGAGAGCTGGTCTCTTTAAATCTTGCAGATTAAAGGCATTGGAGGAAGATGAAGCATGCTGTAGATGCATTGACTGGTTAAACAAAGTTCATCATCATCATTCCTGTATTTTTTCTATTTTTTTATCATGTATTCCTCAAAGTAAAACATCTTCAGGAATGACGTTTACAATGAAAACTAACAGAACTTCTTTCACTTTCTTTTTGTCTTTACAGCAGTTGAAGGTAGAGGACGTTCACCAGACAAGAACCCCAAGTCCTTCTCCAAAAAGAAGAGTTTCATTTCAAATTATTGAACTTTTACCTGGAAACACAGCACCAGCCTTCCAAGAACCCGTCCATGTCTGTATATACTGTATATAAGTCCGGCCTGTACTGAAAACACGAAAACCAAATCACTGCTGCCTTTCCATGTGAACACACTTGTTAGTCTGTCACCAGCAATTTAGAAAAACACCATTTTAGATGCATGGTTTCTGTTGTTTTAGCATAAATGATAAAAGGATTTAAACTAAACCCTTTAGTCATCATTAACTTCAGAAATATTTATTCCAGCTCTTTTTCCGTCCTACTGCATGGAGAAAATCCCGAGTTTTCTTTGAGACACTACTTTACATATGCATCATTGTTTAAGGTATGCATTCATTGGTTCAATTCAAAAGTGTGTACATCATCTGAGTGACTTCAAAATGATGCTACAGTATGTTATGAGAGAGACAGTCTTACCAAACATTTCACTTCAGCACTCATGTTACATCATGCATCCTCTGCCCTGTTATTTTCCTCATAATTATACAAACTCATAATTCAATGATGTAGTCAACTCGTCACTTTCCCAAAGATTTTCAATAAAAGGATGGAGATCTGTCTTTGGCTCGGGGCAAGAAAAGCACAGAGTAGGTAGAGATAAATGTTATTTATGTAGAGTAGAGAACCCTATTTATGCCTCTTGGTTGCAGATGAGAGTTAATTTATGTTTACTTTAATGATGAAACATTTACGATGGTTTTAATGCATCATGACTAAGAAGGAAGAGGCTGTATTTACAGTATGTGGTAGATTATTGATTTCATTACACTGATGTTCTGTCAGTTTGACTGCAGTCACATTTAAAGCATCCATAAAAGACGTAATGCATGTAGTAGTTATGTTTTTTACAGATTTGAGATGAAATCCTTTAAGTTATTACACATTTGAAAAGTAATAAGTGATTCAGCTGTCCAGGTTTTTAAAATAAACATTAGGTTGCAGCTTTTGTTTGGTGCTTGAGACTTGATCAGACCAACAAATGAATGGATGTGTCACTCAGTGCATTTACATGCATTTTAAAAAGTTGAATTTTTAGGGTTGGTTTGACTAGAACATGGCGTCTAAAATACATGTAAACACATAGCTGTCAAAAATCAGACCTAACCAAAATTCATGAAGTTGAGCTAATTTATGTCAACAATGCGGTTGAAGATTAAGTTTTTCTTGCATGTAAACATCTCACTTGGACCAGACTAAGCTTAAATGTATACATGCACCTCAGTCTTCACACTGGCCTTTGACCTGCAAGTTAAACTGCATACAAGTGTAGCATAGCAGGAGTTAAGTTGTATTTCTTTGGTTATTACTGTAAGTTTGAAAGATAGCAAGAATTCACTAGAGCACAGAGTGAGAGCAAAATATACATAACTGTAAAGTTTATCCCTATTTTCACTGACTGATCCACAACCAGCTTACATCTGGCTAACATTTTAACTAGGTCAGCTGGAAGAAGATCCATAATAAGTTGCTGGAAAGATGATAGATTCTGCTTTCTTTACTCTTTTTATAAAAAAAACCAAAGGACAAAACAAGATTAAATGAAGATGTAGAGGAGAGTAGCCCTAAAGGTCCCACGCCCTGCAAAATGAATTCCCTTAGCTTGTAATGTTCTTAGAAGGGGCTTGAGGAGTAGCAGAACATTACAACTTCTACTTAACTCTCAGCTCACAGTGAAATGTGCTGCCTCTTTAAAGAAATGCCCCTTTAAACACTCCATTTTTACTTCCTGGGGGTTATGATGTAATAGCTATACAGCCTCCACCTACATGTGTTTTCTGCTTGTCACAGGCAGAGAACATGACTGTATGAAGGTCCACTTAATGGCCTGTAACCCGCCCCCAATCAGGCATCGTTTGGGCAGCCAATCAGCACAGAGCTGCCTGTAGCCTCCCTGCCCCCTCAGATCCAAAAGTTTCCAAAGGGGAGGGGAAAAGAGCTGCATTTGATTCTATACAGACATTACATTTTTCCAATAACTTAGATCAAATCTCTGTTTAATAGACACCAAA
This sequence comes from Cetoscarus ocellatus, assembly GCA_037902135.1. NCBI lineage: Eukaryota > Metazoa > Chordata > Actinopteri > Labriformes > Labridae > Cetoscarus > Cetoscarus ocellatus. Next base: position 2,626,715 of record JBAMNC010000760.1, on the reverse strand, counting down.
AACATGATGTAAATCATCAAACACACCAGGACATGGGACCTTTAAAACCCAACAGGGGCTTGTAAAGTGGCATTCCCCTGATACAGTTATAAATCAAACTGTTGCTGCAGAAAAGTCATAATTTATACTCCACAAAACATCTGCAGCACAAGTCAGAATTGTGTTTTAAGGCAGCAAATCATCATGTAATACCATAAATATTTACAAATACACTATTTATGAGCATGTTACTATGATATCACAGACACAACAAAGACCTTCTTAAAGTGAGCATGTGAACAAAAGTGATGGATACTCGTATACTGTCACCTGCTGTAACAGAAGAGGACATGCTTCTGGACAGGAGACCATTTGAGTCACAGAATCAAGCTCACAAACCTACTGACTGATCAGGTGAAAGTGATGAGACTGTGCAGTGTTTGACCAAACACTGCAGTCTAGACCTGCCGTAGGGTGTTTTTTGACATGGAACTTAAGTTAAAAGTTTTTACTTTAGGCATAATAAATTCAATCTGGAAACCATGCTGGGATTCATTTATTTGTCTATGATTTTGAGTGCGAGTGAAAGAGCTCATATTTGCCTTAAATTAAATTCATGCGAGCATTTATGAAGACTGTTGGTGTATGTTCACAAACACTAATGTAAAAAAACACTCTTGTTTTGTTATGCAGAGCACCCTTGATAGTGTTGTATTCTCTGTATCACAGACTCTGTTAGAGATCCTGAACCTTTAAGGCTCCCTTCCTTACACGGGCCAGTCCGATCTGATTGGTTTACAGGTCTACTCTGTAGTTATTGGTCAGTTCTGTGCTTTGGGCCATACAGGATTGTCAACAACTCTGCATTTATTCTAACATCTGGATGTACTAAAACTGATGATGAACAGTGGCAGGCATCACAGTGGTAGGTGTGTTGTGGGGCGGAGTAACGAGACATCAAGGCAGCTGCAGGTGCTGCACAGAGGGGGAGAGGGAGACGTCTTAATACCTTCATGTCTGAATGAGCTTTTTTGTCTTGTTCATAGAGAAGCACAATCTCACAGAGGAGACATGTTAAACACACTAAAGGGAAGAAAAATTTCAAAATCCTGAATATGGGCTCTTTAAGTCGGACCACAGTCTTTATTTCATTTTTTTGCACATCCTCAGGGTGTGTCATTGATGAATGAGCTACAATTAAATCTCAGCTCTGTGAACGCAAGGAGACAGATTCTATTTGGAAGATGGTTTACTTACTTCTGCCAAGTGTTTGTTAAGTTAGTTTGTTAGTTCATTGACAGGATAAGTAAAAAAAATTATGAATGGAATTTGATGAAATTTTCAGAATAGGTCAGAAATGGGTCAAAATCCAATCAGTTAGGTTTTGCTGGTGATCCAGATGTGGATCCATGAATTTTTAGGAGAGTTTAACACCGTGAGATCATGCAGGTTTCCGTTTTGTTGCTCAATAAGTTCATAATAGATTTTGGCAACATTTTCAGGTAATGCGGTCATTTGTCATGGGATAAGTGATTGCCTTTTGGTGGTTACCTGAATCAAGATGTGGAATTTACGTATTTGTTAACAGTGGGAGACAGGGGCATTTCTGATAATAACTCCCCTGACAATGTTGAAAATGCTTTGGTGGAGGTTTGCGCGCCCTCTTTTTTTTTTTTGATATGCTATAGACCAGTTGCCCCCAACTAGGTTTCCTTGGAGACCCCCCAGTTGTACCAACAGAGAGTTGATCCCCCCGCCTCCCAAGACCCATACCAAAACAGCAATACATTGCCTTCCAAAATTAACATTTCTTATTGTTGTTACTGATAAAATCAAGAAAAGGTGGTCCTACTCATACTGTTTTCAAAAGACCTTTAAGGGAAGTTTGCAGCAGATGTGATCATTCTTTCAGGCTATGTCTACATAGGCAGGTATTTGTTTCAGTCCATTTCCAAAATTAATCACACCCACATGGGTGAAGTTGTTAAAATATCTCTATATTAGCGATAGCTATTAATTTTCATATCTATTCCAACCACATGTGGCTATGTTAACTAGTGATATCAGGCGTGTTGATTGAATATTTATCTGTTTTTTTCAGTTCAAGACATGTCAGATAATCTTGATCAATTCCTGTTGTCAAAAAAGTTTGAATGGTTTTCTTTTTGGTTTCAACATCTGTTGTAACCACTGCAGCGCCGTCATGGGTCACCAGTCAACACGGTCACTTGTGAAACAATAACAGCGGGTTTCATCCAAAACTTTAGCAGTGTTTGAACCATTGGAGTGTTTTAACACCAGCATAAGTTTGTGTGGGCATGTAAACTGTCCAATCAGCAGCACTAACAACAGTAATAGTTAAGTTAATTGAGAGGATGTGTTTCATTGTATAATACAAAAGTCACCCAATTGGAAAAACATTCAAATGGCCTAAAAATTGGAAAATATAGAACATTAAATTAATACAAAAGATTAAATTGATAAACTAAATAAATGGAAATCTCTTCACCATGGTACTCCATTAAAGCTTCAGTAAAAGAGTACATGTATATATTTTTGACAATGTTGAAAGAATATTTTATCCCAAAGCATGCTCATAACGGTCACTTACTTTCACATTTTTCTGAAGCCACCAGTGCACGTCTGTCACTCCCTCCTCACACCTACAGGGTGAGCTTTAACACAGATATATGCCAACACACTGAGAGGTGATGAGATTATATTAATGATGAGACGCTCATAAATTATTCTGAAATAATGCAAACAGTGAATTTCATTGCCTTGGGCAGATTTCAGTCCCTTCACAGTCTCAGTGCTCTCCATTGAAGATTTACTGTTCCTGGATCATCCGAGCTCTAAATCATTCATGATCCTGCTGCCTGGCTGCTCAAACTCCCCGCTGTGATTACAGATATTCAGCTCTGCAGGAGAGGGAGGGGGCCATCTTTGTTTACCCCACAGTTTTAATTATCTCTGATAGGATTTGAAGATCATCCTCATAAAAATATGACGGATTTGACTGAATGTTTTGCTGATATTACTTATAAAGACTTAACAGAGGAACCAAAACAAACTTTCAACAAGACCCCCGTATGTCCGCGGACCACAGGTTTGGCAGCAGCGGACGGTGATGTGTTGAACTGGAGGGGTGAGGCTGGGGGGGTGGGGGGTCTCAGGGCTCTGGACGCCGTCTATCAGCTCTGACAGACGGGCGGGGTGGGAGCGACAGACCGCGTCTGCGGGTTAAAGACCAAAAACTACATCAAGCCAACTGAACGATGGCTGAGAAGAACCGGATATTGTTCAAAGTACCTTTCAGAACAAAATGCCATTACAAAAATAAAAACAATCATGGTGGTATGGTGTTTTTTTTTATTTGTAATATTGTTTTGTAAATAAATACTTTTTTAAAAACCTTTGGTAATGGTAACAAATAAGTGTTATTGTGATAGAGGGGAAGGTGGGGATACATAATAAGTACAATCTTTCGCTATGAATGGTCCCTTTCGAAATACATCTATCTATCTGTCTACATATTTATTTCTATGTATCTATTTACTGTCTCTACCTATCATCTTCTATCATCAGATAGATAGCATTGTGGTATTACAACATCTGGACATGACAAGGATTAGACATTAAACATGCATTTGAGGCCAAAATAAAATTATTAAAATATGGTTATGTGCAATAAACAAGGGAACTGAATCCACTGTTGAAAAACACATTCAGTATCAATAAAGCAATACATGTATATCTGTAGGTATATGTATATGGTCTGTGAACATGTCTTGCAACCAAGGGAGATGGTACTATACAACTGTACAATATTAGTAATAAAATCTAGTGTAAAAATGCTTACCATTGTTTTGACAAGGAGAAATGATATACCTTGACATTAAACTTAAATAACTGACAGCAGCTGTTGTGTATCTTGCAGGACAGGTGTACAACCTTATCAAAGTGATACAATTTTTACCTAAGTGCAGTATTTTTAGCTCTCTTTCCTCCTGTGCTGATATGCTGTGCCAGAGGTTTTCATTAGGGCACACTGGTGTGTCTTGGGACAAGTCGAGGTGTGCCCTGGAAATCTGAATATCAATAAGTTCTTTCTATGAATAACTCTTTTTAGGTGCAGTAGTTTCCTTATACAGATGTGTATTTGGTAAATTTTAAAAATCTCTGTAAAACCTTAAAGGGACCAGTGCCTTTTGCAGTTAAAAGAATCAGAATGTGGGGAAAGTTTATTTTGTAATGAGGCCAATCCAGTTTAAATACATTTTTAAATGTTTTTTTTCCCCATATTTTTGGAAAGATGTTGCAAAGATGTTGCACGTCTTTTGTCTGATTCTAAGAGACATTAAACATGAATACACTTGCACAGACCATCAAGGTATTGCAGCACATGAAGAGACTATTTTTCATGGTAATTTGGTCTTCCTTGAGATTTAGTCTTAATGTTAGGTGTGGCTAGGACACAAATGTTTAAAACCACTGATAAAGACTACACATGAACATCAAAATGCACACTTTTCACCCAAGTACATTTCTATGTCCTCAACAGCCCTTTTGCATTCCGAACATTATTTACAACACTATGCAAGCTTTTTCACTCTTCCTTTTATTCTGAAGGTTTAGACCGGATGTGCCATATGTCACAGACACCAGCCTGACTTGGGGCAGAGAGGCGGGGGATTGTGAACAGACCGACTGAGTGGAGGTCTGCTGCGGACTCAGTGTGAGCTGCAGACAGTCTTATAGGTGGAAAGTTGTCCTGAACTACCTCCACGGTTCACCGGGAGCGGAGAGGCGGCGGAGCAGTCCTTCAGGTCAGTGTGTTTGTTTCCTCTGTCAGGGCGCTCCGGCGGCTGGTCAGTGAGAGGTGATTGGCTTGTGTTGAGTTACTTTGTTGCTATGCACGCTGTTGCAGAGCGGAGCGTTTGTGAACCTGCAGCGCTTTTGTCCGCGCTCCGAGCGGCTGGAGAGGCTCACGGAATGTTTCAGTCTGTTTTTTTTTAACCCAACAGGACCTGTGTTTGTGTTTCACATGCTGATAATTCACGAGTTCATGTGGCAGCATCAGCTTGAACGCACCTTCAAATCCACGGAGCTCTTTCCCCCGCGGTGTGTGGGGCTGCCTGTGCCCGTCAAAGAGAGGCTCTCCTCTGGCAGGCACGTCCCCGCTGCCCCTTCCCTCAGCCCTGGGAATTCTTAATGATTCCGAGTCAGAGCCCTTTGTCGTGAATGCACATGGATTAAACTCCTTTGTGTTGTTTTTCTGCTGTCTGAGGAGGGCTGGAAGGGACCCTGCCCCCCACCTATGCCCCCGCAACCCGCCTCAGGCATGCTTTGGCTGCCCAGTGCACACAGTTTATGGACCCAGGCTGCTTGTTAGGAGAGCATAAAAGAGACAGTGCTCATGCTGTGCAGATCCACACATGCAGGTACAGATAGTCAAATGCAGTAGCGGCACATGTTGGAGTGGATGCTGCTGCTGCTGCTGCTGCTGCTTCATGGTCACATCTGTTTTGAATGAAGCTCAGGGACAAAGGCACTTCCAGTCTCAGGGTGTTTTGCTGCCACAGTGGCTGCTCTGCAGATGTAGGCAGGCTGGAAGCACGGGTCGTGATCTCTCCAATGGTGCATACCTTCATTTTCAGGGAGCTGCAACAGAAGGCTGGTCTGAGCCTCATGATGCAGTGTTGTTATGAAAGAGCTGAAGAGATCCCCAACATGTGGGATTAATATATAATGATTTTAGATATATCAGTTTTAAAAACACAATATAAAGGGAAGGGTAATGCCTCAGTAGGGGTGCATGATATTGGATTTTTCCCTGATATCCATTATGATGGTATTTCTGAACTCATCACCAATATCAATAATCTACCGATATTTTTCATCCAGAACACAAAGTCTTCATGAAAACTGACTTGTTGCTTTCAACATGACAGTCTGTTTTATCAGGGGTGTACAACACTGGACTTTTTGCAGTGTCAGATCAGCAGATATTCCTGAATTAGGCACGCACAATGGTATTGGAGCAATATCAGTATTGGCAGATAATTGCCAAGAAGTCAATCACAGTGTTGGCAGATTTGATTTTTTTTCCCAATATTTACAGCTGATATTTTTGTAGGTGCAAATTGGCCATAAATATCTCATAATGGCTGTAATATTGGCAGAATTTACAAATGTACCATAATGGTTTATCTCATCATCACTCAAGATCCATTTTTTACCATTAAAATATGATTTATTAAAGGTTAAAAGGTTGTTTTTCTTGTTCCACATTTATTTCCAACACAAATGAACTGTAAACATTGAAGAAACAGGCCAGTTTCAGTTAAATGGAGGCTTTGTGTTCTGGACACACACTAGTCTTACTGATACTGGTAATGAATTTCAAAATATAGATGTATCAAATAGCAAAAATCCATACTTCAATCCCTATTTTTAACTCAACTGATAGTGATATTTTTATATTGGTTGTATAAAGTACGCAACTTTTCTAAAAAAAGACCCAGTCATTGTATGGTGACAGTGTGTTTGTGTGAAAATGAAATATGAACCAAATAAACAATAAAAAAAAAATCATCAGTTAATTTGCCTCTAAGGATCTCCACCTTTAAGCCCCTCAGCTCGTGGGGTGATAACTTAAAAGCATGTTTTACTTTTGGTTCTTTAGTTCTATGTTACAGCTCTTATTTTGACCTTTTATGCAATTAAATTCTAAATTATGTATCTGAAAGGCCAATGGGGCCAAATACACTGCCTGGCCAAAAAAAAAGTCACCACCTGGATTTAACTAAGCAAATAGGTACGAGCCTCCTGTTGGATAATTACTGCATGGGCGATTATCTTTCAGCTGGCAACAAGTTATTGAACCCCAGCTGATGCAATGAGTAGCTTCTCATTTCTTAAACAACCATGTGGAAAGATACATCCTGTGGTCGTGGAAAAGATGTTAGTCTGTTTAAGAAGGGTCAAATCATTGGCATACATCAAGCAGAGAAAACATCTAAGAAGACTGCAGAAACTACTAAAATTGGGTTAAGAACTGTCCAACGCGTAATCAAAAACTGGAAGGATAGTGGGGAACCATTGTCTTCGAGGAAGAAATGAGGTTGGAAAAAAATCCTGAATGATCGTGATTAAATGTTTGGCCAAATCAAATCGAAGAAAAACAACAGTAGAACTCAGGGGTATGTTTAATAGTGAAAGTAAGAGCATTTCAATGTGAAGGGAACTCAAGGGATTGGGACTGAACAGCTGTGTAGCCTTAAGAAAACCACTAATCAGTAAGGCTACCTGGAAAAAAAAGGCTTCAGTTTGCTACGGAGCATAAAGATTGGACTCTGGAGGACTGGAAGAAGGCCATGTGGTCTGATGAGTCCCGATTTACCCTGTTTCAGAGTGATGGGAGCATCAGGGTAAGAAGAGAGGCAGGTGAAGTGATGCACCCATCATGTCTAGTGCCTACTGTACAAGCCCGGGGGGGCAGTGCTATGATCTGTGACAAATCTTGTGACATTGCAGAAGCTTATCGAAACAATGCCACAGCAAATGAGTGCTGTAATCAAAGCTAAAGGCAGTCCAGTGAAATGTTAGAGTGTGTGACCTTTTTTTTTGTTGAAGACTTTTTTTTTGGCCAGGCAGCGTATAAAGGATACATTGAAGTTGTAGCAGAACAGAATGATGCATCATCTTTATATGAAGTCTTTATAATCCATTTTGAGTTTCAACATAAGTTCTCTAGGCAGTATAATGGATATAATACAGCATGTAACAATATAAGAGACGTCCTGTGGAAGCTCTTATTCTCTGGAGGAGTGTCACAACCAGACATGGAAGACATGAACATATCCAATAAATGATACTTTTGATCTATAAAAGTGGACGTTCAGTGATAAGGTAAACCTTTATGGTTCAGTTTTACACTCTGCCAATATTACAGTCAATATATAGGAAATATTTGCCAATTTGTCTGGAAAAAAGTATGAGCTGTGAATATCAATTAATATTTTCACATCTGCAGATATCAATAATCAGCTTTTCACTCAAATATGGATATTAATAATATTGCGATGTTGTGCATCCCTAGACTGTTTGTTTAAGGAACAAATGTTAAACAAGAAAAATACAATTTCACTTTGAATGCATAATGTCATCATGTTTTTTTTTTTTTGATGTAGCCATGCAGTCAGTTCCCTGGTTGTGAAAATTAGAGCCAATGCCAAAACTATTGTTTAAAATAAGAATCCGGCTGATACAGATGCAGATACTGATATTTTCATAATTACATCTTTTGGCATAATTCTCTCATAAAATCCATATTTTCAATCTTGCTTCCAGGAATAAAAACAAAACAGATTTTACCGGGTAACTCTGCATTCTGTTCATATGACACAATCTTTTCTTCCAGCACTTGTTTTCTGGTGGCAGATGTTTGTAAAAAGGGTTGATATTGACCAGTAATTAGGATAATTTCCCAAACAGTGGGACTTGTGGGTTGATTTTCAAAGAAATGCCCAAAAAGTTTTAGATTTCTTTCATAGAGTTTTCCCCAAATCCATCGAAAACTTTTAAGACCAAAATATGTGACTGTGATTTACAAGTTTCTGACTGCATTTTCTCCAGTATCTTGACACCAAGGGGCCGTCCACACTGAGACGAATTCAGGCGTATCTTGCCAAGTTTTTGATTGTATAGGCATTTCGTCCACATGGATATGGAGTTTTGGATGCCTGAAAATACAAATTTTTGAAAATGGGTCCCAGAGTGGATCAATTTGAAAATGCAGGCCTAGCGCTTCTGTATGTGCAACAGATATGGACAGCTTCAGTGGTGGATTACAGAGTCAAGTTCATGCTGCAGAAGCTCCTGAGCTTGTTTTGGCCTTTACAGCAAAATCTTCTGCTCCTCTACGACCACTGTGAGCAACAAGAGGACACGGAGAACAGCAGACGCCATGTTTGTTTACATTTCTCCAGATACACTACTGGCCAAAAGTTTTAGAACACCCCAATTTTTCCAGTTATTTATTGCAACTCAAGTCGTGCAAGTCCAATGAATAGCCTGAAATGGCACAAAGGTAAGTGCTGTATGGCCAGAGCTTAAAAGAAAAGGTTAGATTACTCAAAACTGAAAAATAATGTACATTTCAGAATTATACACAAAGCCCTCTTTAAGGGGACAGAAATGGGTAAACAATTTAAAGCTGTTCTGCAGCAATGAAGGTTGATCAAGCCTTGAAAGTTGGCTCTACTAATTCCTACAGGTGTTCCAACTTTTCTTGGTTGCTTACAGCCCCCTCTGTCTGCATAAAAGCATACCCTGTGGTACCATACCCTTGTGAGCATCAGTTGAACAGCATTGTACTGCAGAAAGTCATCTGTTGCTGCAAAAATGGCAAGAAAAAAGGCAATTAACAATGGAAGAGAGACAGACCATCATAACACTTAAAAAATGTAGGTCTGTCTTACAGACAAATTGCAAAGAAAGTCAAGGTGTCAGTGAGTCCAGTTTTCTTCACCATCAAAAGGCACTCAGAAACTGGGGGAAACTCTTACAGGAAGAGGTCTGGCAGACCCAAAGCCACAACTAAACCAGAGGACAAGTTTCTGAGAGTTAACAGTTTGTGTGAAAGGTGCCTCACAGGACAACAGCTTCAAGCACAGCTTAATAGTTATCATAGTAAGCAAGTCTCAGTTTCAACTGTGAAGAGAAGACTTCGAGCGGCAGGTTTGACAGGACGAGTTGCAGCAACAAAGCCATTGCTAAGATTTCAGAATAAGACAAAGAGGTTTGCCTGGGCCATGAAACACCACCACTGGACTACTGAAGACTGGAAGAAGGTATTATGGACTGATGAATCAAAATTTGAAATCATTGGTTCATCACGCAGGATCTTTGTACGTCGTCGAGTAGGTCAAAGGATGGTCCCACAGTGTGTGACATCAACTGTCAAACATAAAGGAGGAAGTGTGATGGTCTGGGGCTGTTTTGCTGGATCCAGAGTTGGTGACTTGTACAGAGTGAGAGGCACCCTGAACCAAAACGGCTACCACAGCATTCTGCAGCGCCATGCGGTACCCTCTGGTATGTGCCTAATTAGTCAGGGGTTCATCCTACAGCAAGATAATGACCCAAAACATCAGTCCAAGCTATGCCAGAACTACCTCAGGAAAAAAGAACAAGATGGTAAGATTGTAAACCTGGAGCGGCAGGCACAGTCTCCAGACTTGAACCCCGTCGAGCTGGTTTGGCATGAACTGGACAGAAGAGTAAAAGCAAAGCAACCTACAAGTGCCACACATTTATGGGAACTTCTGCAACAGACGTGGGAAGAACTTTCTGAAGAATATTTGGTTTCTATTGCAGAAAGAATGCCTCAAGTGTGTTCAGCTGTTATATCTGCCAAAGGTGGCTACTCTGATGAGTCAAGAGTTTAGAATACATTTTGGCCTATAAATTGATTTCATGATTTCTTTTTTTACTCCAGGTGCTTATTTGTACTATGCTTTCATTTCAGAGTGCAATGAGACATTAAACTGGAAAAATTGGGGTGTTCTAACACTTTTGACCGGTAGTGTATATGCACATGGTTCATGTGTTCTTTCCTTGTTTTTGAGGTTTGTCGGTGACAGTGTTACAGCGCCACTTACAGGCCTGGCATATGTACTACAGCGGTTTCAGTGTTTTTGTGCGGACAGACACATTTACTGAAGCAATCTTTACAGAGAATGTTTTCAATATGCAAAAGGTTTCATCTCCACGTGGACAGACCTGCGTGTTTTATATACTTTCAGTTTGTGATATCTTGTAATATCTTATTAGCATTCATAATAAAATTGCACAAACATGTTGGTAACATTTTCCAATAAGGGTTTCCCTTATTCTCTGTGTCCAAATGTGTTATCATGATTGTGTAATTCAGTGAGCAGACTATTGATTTTGATAGTAATTAAATAATGAATTGCCTAATATCGCATGTTTAGGACTGCTTTTGGTGTTGGGATAGCCCCCCCTTGAAAACGAGATGATTCATCTGAAGGAGTTATGCCTTAATAAATTAAAGTTGAAATAATATCAATCAGGTATAACTCTAATTTGATTTCTACTACGTAAACATTTGCTAATAATGCAAACACTCTCCATCTAGACCAATCATACAAGTAAATATTTTGTAATTTGTAAACATAATTCTGTTAGTAGTTCTTACTATAAATCATTATATTTACAGGGTGTATGGCCTAGCTTTATCAAAAAACCCTCAAAATTAGCTATATTAGTACAAACAATGTTGCCTTTCCCTAGTTCCCATTGTAAAATAAATGGATCCCTCAGAAAAAGCTTGATGAATCTTGATATATCTTCCCGCCCCACTCAAGATGACTATGAAATAACTGTAGTCTTCAAAACAGAAGCAACAAGTGCACATAATACATATAATCCAGTGAAGATCAGAGGTTTGAAGCTTTTATTTTATTCATCTGAAGAGAATTCCCTGTAAGAATGATTAAAAACATATTAACAGTAAAGTCTTTGACACCTTCAGCTGCAATTAAACTTAAAGCAGTCAGAATGGCAGGTCGTCGGAGACTCTGGTTCTTCTCTGCAGATTCCAGTTGTTCAGTCCGGCTCGGCCAACATGTTTCTTCACATTAGCAGCATCATATGGGCGCCGAGCAACAAGTTGGCCAGCATACTTCCTCTGAGACTTCGCTGACACCACACAGCCACTGGGATTCAGATCCAGTGAAATTTACTCAGTCTGGTCCTCTGCCAAAACGCCCCGGGACACAGAGGCAGTTTGAAGAGAGAGGGGGAAGAGGGGGTTGTAAATTTCTGCAGTATTGTGACTCTGGAGTCAGGTTGAATTTATGGTTAACTGGAAGTTCTGTGGAAGTGAGTAAGATCTGAGGCCCATGTGAAGCAGCTGGGCTTTTCAGGTTACTCAGGCTTTTGATTTGCCTCCAGTTACTTCACATTTAATCTTTTATTTCATTTTACTAGTTAGATTTTCTGCCCCCGACAGCTCATGATAGACTGTTAGGACAGTAATGGGAGCATTGATCAAGTGCTGTGCACATAAACACAATTCAGGAGAAGACTGAGCTCATAATGCAGAATCATTTCCCAGTGTGCTCCAGGAGTTATGTAACCTGCTGGCCCGTCAGCGTACTGGAATCATAAAGTCTTTTCTCATATGCAAAGAAGCTTCCAAGCTCTCAGGGTGAGCATGTGCACCACAAGTGACCAAAGTGTTCCCCCCGACTGAATCTTAGATCTTTTTAATTAATCTAAGAATAACTCAAATGTGATCTCAGAAGTAATTATTTACTTCCACCAAGGAGGTTATGTTTTTGCCCCTGTATGTTTGTTTGTTTGTTAGCAAGATTACACAAAAACTACTGGATGGATTTTGCTGAGATTTTCAGGAGATGTTGGTAATGTCCCAATTTAAAAATGATTAGATTTTGGTGGTGATCCAGATAACTGCCATAAATGAAGGATCATTTTTGCTCAATAACTGTCTTACTCATAATGATATCAACATGATTCAGAGTGCTAGCTGTGGGTTTCCAGGGTCAAGGAATCATATTATGATGGTAACTTCATCATGGAACTGTTGCTTATAGATGTAACAGCAATATGAGAGCTACCTTGGCAGAGGTTTGCACTCTCTGGGTGCTTTCTAGTTATTCAGTGGGATTTACCACAAACAACTGTCTTGGACATGGTGTAAACACGACACTGTGACCACTCAGTGGCATCTTCTTAATGTCATGGCTTCCTCTGGGGACCTTCACCCCGCTCAACAGGGAATGTCTCAAGGGCTGTGTGAAAGAGGAGGGCTTTTGAGGAGTGCATGTGTGAAAAGGGATAAAGGTAAAATACTATAAGTGCTCTCTGAAGATCCTTTATTATTTTATGTGATAAAATCAAAATGGAACGGTGAATGGTATACAAAAAAGTTTGAGAGGTTTGATATAAACAAACCCCAATTCCAATAAAGTTGGAACATTGTGTAAAATATTAATAGAAACATAAATACGATTGGCGAATCCTTTTCGACCTATATTTTAATGAATATACTACAAAGACAAGATATTTAATGTTCAAAGTGATAAACTTTCTTCTTTTTTTTTTTACCAATTCACTCATTCTAAATTTGATGCCTGCAACGCATTACAAAAAAGCTGGGATAGGACAAATAAAAAATCTGGGAAATTTTAGGAATGCTCAAAAACACCTGTTTGGAACATTTTACAGTGAACAGGATAATTGGAAACATGTAAGTATCATGATTGGCTGTAAAAGAAGCATCCCCAAAAAGCAAATTGTCCAACAGTTTTTTCAATGTAAAACTGCAGGGACTTAGGGATTCCCTCATCTACAGTCCATAACGTCATCAAAAGATTGAGAGAATCTGTAGAAATATCTGCACGTTAGCAGCAAGGCTGAAAACCAACACTGAATGCCTGTGACCTGTGATCCCTCATGCTGTACCAACATCATTCTGTAAATGAAATTACCACGTTGGCTCAGGAACACTTCAGAGGACCATTGTTAAAACTCTACCATGCAAACCCAAAGCCACATATCAACAACACCCAGAAACACCACCGACTTCTCTGGGCCTTAGCTCATCTGAGATGGACTGAGGCAAATTGAAAAAGTCTGCTGTGGTCTGAGTCCACATTTCAGACTGTTTTTGGAAATCATGGACGTAAATCCTCCAGGCTAAAGACAATTTAAGGACCATTCAGACTGATATCAGAGCAAAGTTCAAAAGACAGCATCTGTGATGGCTTGAGGGTGTGTTGGTGCCCATGGCATGGGTAACTTGCACATCTGTAAAGGCACCATCAATGCTGAAGGGTACAGTAACATATGCTGCCGTCCAAGCAACGTCTTCTTCAGGGACATCCCTGCTTATTTTAGCAAGACAATGCAGAGACATTCTGCAGGTGTTCCAACAGCGTGGCTTCAGAGTAAAGAGAGCAGGTACTAGACTGACCTGCTGCAGTCCACACCTGTCTCCCATTGAAAATGTGTGGCGCTATATGCAGTGCAAAATACAACAATAAGGCGCTGGACTGCTCAGCAACTGAAGTCAAACACCAAGCAAGAACGGGACAGAAATCCATCTACAAAACTTAAACAACTATTGTCCTCAGTTCTTGAACGCTTATTGAGTGTTGTTAAAAGTACAGGTGATGTAAGAGTGGGAAACATGCCCCCTGTCCCAGCTTTTTACCTACGCCAAGGAGGTTATGTTTTTGCCGGCGTTTATCTGTCTGTTTGTTTGTTTGTTTGTTTGTGTTCAAAATAACTTGAAAAGTTCTGAACGGATTTGGATAAAATTTTCAGGAATTGTTGGAAATGGGATACGTAAGAACTGATTAAATTTTGGGACTGATCCGGATCACCTTGGCGGAGGTCTGCACTCTCTGAGTGCTTTTCTAGTTCAGAACATGTTACATTCAGAATGAGTGAATATTTGCAATTTAACAGTCGGGTTTATCAGTTTGAACATTAAAGATCTTGTTTTTGGAGTGTGTTTAATTTAAATGTAGGTCAAAAAGTATTTGCACACCAATGTTTTCTATATTTATGTACGTTTTACACAACGTCCCAACTTCATTGTCACTGAGGTTTGTATATTTGGTGGCGTGATCAGGTTTTTTGGATGGTTTTATTATCTTTGTACATATTCTGCTGTGAACTTTCAGATAAATATCTCCTTGAAAAGAGTAGTTGTTACAAGTCCATCGTCTAAAGGGGGCTTGAATGAAACTTTCACCATCAGTGTCGTTTATTTTATTTATTAGGTTTTTATTGTCGACACCACAGTTCGCCCTGACACAGCCTTTACTTCTGTATAATGCAGGAGCTTTGTGAACTTAGTGGGAAGGTCGCTGTCATGCTACATCCCTGACAGTGGCGTTATCATGTGCGTGACTCTCTGCTCTGACAGACGCCTGACTTCATCTGTGACACCTCAGCTGATGGCGTGAAGTGTAGATAGTGTGTGAGGTCGGGTTACTCGAGGGTTGTGAGGGTCCAGCACTCATTCAAACGCTCACACACTCTCAAACAGAAAGTGTCTGTTTCTTCAGAGACTGTCATTCATAAAGGATTGGGTATGTGAGGGTGACATCATGGCTGGAGCTCGTGCTGGGACAGGCCCGGACCAGGCTGCTCATAGACGCAGAGAGAGAGCACGGGTGTGACGTAACACTGTGCCTGTGTGCGGGATGTCAGGCTGAGGAGTGAGTTATCTAACTATTCAGGCTCCAGCCCCCAAAAACAGAGAGTGGGGGGCCCTGCAGAATACAAGTGAACTCCATGTATGGACTGTAGCACTGAGTGGATGCACCAATTTTAGATAAGCACGGTCTGTGTGCATCTTTTGAAGCATAAGACCTCTACTATAGTTTGTAACATGAAAACATACATTTCAGAGAGTTTATAAAGGAACTTAAACGACAAAAGCATCAGCACTCGTAATGAAGTCTTTGACTTTTATTAAAGTTAATGCAGCAGCAACAAAACGAAAGTGTTTCAGCCAGAAGCTTTCATTAGTGTGTGTTAGACCTGTGTGTGTGACCATCTAAAAATCTTCAGGATGACCATCTAATATAATTAACACCAGATGACCGGCCAGGTAGATGATCAACAAAGAAACGGAGAAACAGAGAGAAAACATGTCCAAAACAAGGGAGAATATTGTTGAATTTGAATTTATTTCAAACATGTATACAAAGAAATGAAAGTAGAGAAATACCACCCACATACAAAGAAAAAAAAAGAAATAAAGTTATTATACATGTTTGAAAAGGAGTAGGAAGAAATAAATACTAAAAAATGATGTTGAATCAAAATACCTAAATACATGCTATAATAAGTAAGTCAATTACAGGATGTAGAGAGACCCAAACATCGATTAGTAGTAACAGATCCATCCAAGATCAATCACAGATTTTAGACGTTATGAAAGTGATGAACCAGAAAATACATAATAATACATCATAATAGTAACAGTACTAAATATTAATAATTATAATAATGAAAAAAATAAATAATAAATAAATAAATACATTTTAAAAAGAAAAAATAATAAATTAATATATATATTTTTTAATTAAAAAACAGAAACTTTCCATTTCATCATACTGCCACAGATGATTGTTCAAATGCAAAGTCATCAGTTCCTACATACAGATTAAGCTCCATTTAAGCTGCATTTGCACTGAGCCAGGGGTACCCAACAAGGTGCCCGCAGGGAGCCAGTGAGGTGCTCTCAAGGACATTAAAAAAAAAAACACAAGCTACCATCATAGAACTTGAAATGAAAAGACATTATTTTAATTTCAGTCATATATTTTGCTAATAAATCACTCTTAATTAATTCAAAAATAACATGTAACGTGCATCACGTGCAAAACTGTCTTATTTTCTTAAACTTGACCTGCATAGGGTCAAGTTTACACTGATGCAAGTATATTGTTCTCATATAATGTAACAATCTGTGGTAAAATCATTGTTAGGAATAATTAAAAGTAAGTAAGTAAACATACAGTGTTGTATGTGGCCCATCAAATGCGTTATATTTGTCATTTTTTGTTGAATTAGAACATTTTTGTTACTTAAGAACATTAAATCAAGCAAGTAGCCCTCCATGATACTCCTCATCTTTATGGTAGCTCTCAGGCTCAAAAAGTTGGTGACCCCTGCACTAAGAAGTCTGGTTCAGTTCAGCTCGGTACTGTACGCGATTACAGGACTTTTTACAGGAAATGAGGAGAATAGGTACCCAAATAACTTATCCGTACTGTCAGCTTTTTTGGCATCCTACCGAACGGACCCTACAGGGTGGAGCTGAGACCGCTGCAGTCTGCAGCACAGGAAGCTAAGAGGAAAAAACATTCTGGTCCATGTTGACCCATGGATCTGAGTTTTTCCTCTTCTTTCATTATAAAGGTTGTCTGAACGTAACAATGCTGCATGGAGAACTTCAGAGGTGCATGTCTTACTTGCCATGAGAGAGGCGGGAGTGCAGGGAGAGCTGGGTGTAGCTGGTGTGAATCTTATCTACCGACCCACATCCCCGCCCCCAGGTGAGGGTACAGCTGTCAGTGGAAGTACAAGCAAGGTCAAGGCTTATCTCTTCAAACTGAACCGAACTGAACCAAACCAGACCACTCGGTGGAATGCAGCTTCAGTAGAGAAAAGTTCTGCCAAGTTCTACCAGTACTATGTGTTTGTTTTAAAGCATTTAGTACCTCCGCCAAGTAGACTCTGTTTGAACTGGGGTTTGTCAGTTTGCCTGTTTGTGGGCAAGATCACACAAAAAGTCCTCAGCAGATTTTGATGGAATTTTCTGGGAATGATGATCATGGATCAAGGACAAACGGATTTTGGTGGTGATCCCAGTCTGGATCCAGGTCCAGGAATTTGTTAAAGGATTTACTGAAATAGCAATATAGGACATTTTTAAACATCTTCGCTGATAACTCTGCTAAAAATATCAGTAATGCTTTATCAAAAATTAATGCTGTCATTTGTCACTTGGGTCCATGCAAAAACACAGTGAAGTGGTCTGGTTCAGGAGCACGTGGATTCAGTCAGGCCTCCCTGAGCACCTCTGGTTCAGTGTCCCATGTGTACATCTGGATTTTAGTGCATTTCTACTGTATGGCAGTAGCCATTAAGTTGAGCTACAGTGGTGCAAGCTGTGGGCGGCCATGTTACAATCAAAACAGAGCATCTGACAGGAAACATAAGTCTATTGTTTAGAAAAGAAGTTTAACCTACTCCCCATTATGATGCTTACTTGTGTTTCCCTTACATATTGTGCATCACCATTTTGCTTAGAGAGCCCAAACTTTGTCTTAACTGTGGTTTTAAATTAATTATCAATGACTGCAACAGTATTTTCACAATCACTCATGTTCAACAAAACCTTCCAGTTTCCATGCACAGAGTACTCCTGGTCCAGCTGTATTCTCTCTTTGTCTGAAAGGCTCTGTTTGAGGGTTGTCTTTCCCATGTGGGCCTAGTTCACTCTGATTGGTTGACAGGTCAGCTCTGTGGTAATTGGTCCGTCCAGCGCTATGTCATACATGTTGTCAGCAACTCTGCATTCATTCCAATGTCTCTGCTCTGCACATAGCTTGTTGCCGTGGGGTTAAATCGCTAAAGAAACAATAGTAGGATGTCTAGGAATGGGAATTGATTAAATTTTATTGATGTCTGTGTCATTAACGATACCTTTACCAATTCCTGCTGATTTTCTGTGTGAATAAAAAGTAAGGGTTAATGTAGGTTTTCAGTGGCAACGATGTCAAACACATGACAATCCTGATGTTCAATGCCTTGTTGCATTGATAAATGCTTCTGCAAGTTGATGGTGTTTCCACTTTCTGACAACTGTGCAGCATCTTTGTGTTGAAATTAAACCACAATTTTGACCTTGACTGCCTGCTGGCTGCCATTTTTCTTTGGCTTCTTTGTTACGATCCTGATGACTGCCTCTGATGAGAGTGTGATGCCCTTGATTGGCAAAGCATGCAGAAAATGGTGGAAGGAATTGATAAGAGAATTGGTAAACAAAAAGAATAATGATATCGATTCCTTGAGGGAGTTGTTATTGATTCTCACCTGGACTTGGTTTTTGATTCCTATTTCTAAGGATGTCACACTTGTAGGTCTTTTGGGGGGATGAACTGTTTTAGGCAGCTACTTGTTACCTTGTTCATAGACGTACTACCATGTGAAGGAGACATGTTAAGCACACTGACAGTTATATTAAACTAAAAACAGCATTATGTAGGCTCTAACATTACAGAGATATGATATCTGCTTCTTATTGCCAAGCCCCAGCATGATGAGATTGAAACATAAAATCAGAAACTGTTGAAGCTCATTATGAACACGTGCTGGATCTCTCGTGGTCTCGCGCTCATTCCCAGACAGCTCCGAGCTCTGTAAATCTATTCCTGGTGAGTATCTGTCAGTCTGAGCGTCACAGTCTGTGTACATATTCTTTTACATAAGGCCCTGGCCTCATATAGACTCAGCCTTGTGTTCTCACGCCGCACCAAAAGCACCTGCTCTTACCGCCGGGACACCAGGATGTTGGAGCAAGGCGATGGCTATTTTAGGGAGGAAGAAGGAGAATGTGATATGAGTGGAGCAGGGGCTCGGGAGCAGCTCTCCTCTGCTGTGGGACCGCTCCTCTTATTTATTTAGGTTGACTGATGCAGGGAGACTCTCTGACGGACGGATCAATGACATGCCTCATCCCAAAACAAACTGTGCAGGAGAAGAGAGGGCCCAGCTGTCCTCTGGCTCACACTCTGACTGTGTTTGATATATCTGGAACATCCCCCCAAGCTTTTTAAAGATTTCTCACTCGGTGTTGTAACTGCTTTACTCTGCAGCAGGGCTCGGTGAGAAGACAGACACAAAATCTTGGCAGTGGATCTTAATCAAACTAATGAACATTTCTGATGAAGCAAACCACAAATTATTTTAGCTTGTTTATTTGATCGACAGGTGCGAAGCATGAGTGTATTAACAGGAAGTCAGTTCAGAGTTAGTGGCATGAAAGCTGGAGTTTATAATCCAACAGCTGACAGGTTAGCGAGTGTAAACATGTACCATTTAACATGAAATAGAGACATGTATGGACAAATTTGACAGCTCTGTAGATATTTACCTATAATCATTATGTACACTCACTGACCACTCAGTGCCTGAAGGCCGCTCTGTTACACATTGTTGGACGCTCTGGATGAGGAAAAAATGTATATAAATGAATAAAAAATAGCAAATATAAAGCTTCAAAAATCATTATACCAGCATTAATATATTTGAACTCAAACACATTTAAAAGTTCATGATTTAATGACACATAACTAAAGCCAATTTAAGCTTTTTTTAAATGCAATAAAAGACCGTTTTTACTAGTTTTTAAAGCACATATGTATGACTGGGCAACATGGCCTAAAAATAAAATCCTTGATTATTTTCAACAACACTCGAGTTACGGTTTTAATCATTATTTTTCCTCTCAAAAAAAAAGAAGAAAAAAAAGAAATCCAAGGGACACAAAAATCAATCAAGTTTGCCTTTATGTTATCAAAATATATTCACAAACCAAACAGAATTTCCTTCTTAAAGATAAAGTGCATGTCATAAAATTTTGACTATGTAGTTTGTTCACACAAACACTGATAGCCGAGCTACTTTCTCAGCATATTAACATGGACCTCTTAGATCAATATTTAATCTAATTTAAGAAATAAATACAAGTGAAAACATGTGCTTGTTCAAAACCTGACAGGACTCACCATCATAAAAACTGTATGTTTTCAGTATTCTTATTTTCAAACATTGCAACAACTTACAGTTGGAGTAAGTCAAGAAAAAAATCACATTTTAAAAGTTTTATATCTTCTGCAGAAAATAATTTGAATTAATCAATTTAATCATTATGTTGCCCAGCCCCACACATATATATTACCTTGACCATTGTTTTCAAATATATTGTTACTAACATTACATTTAATATTTGAATGCCTCATAAAAGATCTTTAGGGACACAGTCACAGCAAAGTAAGTGCCTTATTGACAATCTATACCAATTATACAATACAAGTTGTTTTTTTTTTTTTTGGGTGGGGGGGTGGGGGGTGGGTTGATGGGCTGCAGTGAGTGAGGTGAAGGTCTGCATATGGCCCCCAGGCCACCAGTTGCCCACTCCTGGTCTATGCCATTATTTAATGCGGCAGTCTTGAAGCATGTGAGTGTCTATTATTGCAGTCTTGCTTGATCCTGATATTACAGTCATATGGGCCACAATCACTTTGTAATCCTATTATGAGTTACGCCACAATCTCTGTCCCCTACGGCAGAGTTGATCATCGGGAAAGCCTCTAGATTACTGTAGATCTTATTCAGAGTTGTGTAATATCAGATATCAGCCCCTTCTCCTGGTGTCCCGTCACTGTATAAATGTCTAATGATCTCAAAGTGCAGCAAAGCTCCACATAAAATGACACACTTTATTTTTGGACTTGGTCTCTGAGGGAACATGATCTCTGGGGAGTTGTTGTAGTCACTGAATCTCCTGCAGGATGTATGCGCAGGGTCATGTTGTCATCACCCTCAGCTCTGCAGAGGCCGGTCGGGTTACCAGCTGGATATCCTGAGAGGTGGTGTCGGTTAGCAGAGCAATCAGTGTAGACCGTGTGTTGTGGTTTTTGATGATGAGAGGGAGTAGATGCCCTGTGGTGGTATTTACTCCTCTCACCGACGGAGTATGTACGCCTGGAAGAAGATCCAGTCATAATATGAGTACAGTGGCTGCACTTTGTGGTTATGATAGTCAGGTGAGTAATAATGTGGGTTGTGACAGACTTGGAGCTTTGTGCAATGAAATGGGAGCATGTTTGTGTGGTTTGGTGGGTGTATTTTCATGTTCCTAATCAAGTGATCTGGGAAAATAGAAGAAAATATGTTACTGGCAGTCTGCAGAGAATCTAGGTTTTTAGAAGCTGTACTGAACTTGTGAAAACACAGCACAAAGCTGGGTAACATGAGCTGTGGAGTGAGCTGATGTGAGAAAGCAGCAGGAAAAAATCATGAGCAGCTGAGGGAGGATGGTGACATTTACATACTGCAATCTGCCTGTTAGGACTGCATTAGAGCTGAACATACCGTCTTCTCCATTCTGATATGTGCACATATGTGAGGGTCACATTATAGTGCAAGCAGAGTCGGTCATGTGACTCTGAGAACATCATGCTGCCACTTATTTGTTCTTTGGTAGTAGAGCTGGGCTAGATTGTCCAAAATTCATATCTCAGTATTTTTTAGCCAGATGGCAAGATTTAATGTACATATAATGAAATGAAGTAAATAAACAACAAAACCTGACAAGAAAATATAAAAACAATTTTAAAGGAATATGCTAACATATTTTTTGTTTTAATGTCCTACCTCACTCTCAAGTCCATGACAAGCAGATAGACACCATTCTTTTGACTGTGCATGCAGTAACAAGAAAGAGATGGGCAGAGCTTGCTCAATTAATTAGCTTAGCTCAAACACTGGGAATCAATGGGTAGCATTAGCCTGCCTCTGTCTACAGTCATCAGATTCTTCAGCAGCTCTAAATGGTCCTGTGTGTTTTTTTTTGACTCATTTAATTTAGCGTGTTATGTTACGTTATCTATTTTTAGACAAAGATTAAGGGTGAATCCCAATTCTACCCCTTAGCCCTTGTCTTACCCCTTACCCCTTGGTTTTGCGTGTTCATGTCTAAGTGAAGAGGTGTCCCAATTCTCCATACGGCTAAGGGGAAGGGGTAAGACGAAGGGCTACACAGTCCTTGAAGTGAAGACAGACCGGGACCTCACTTGAAAGGAAGGGGTATGAGAATTTCCCATAACACACTGCGTCTGCTGACAAGAAGGCAGAGCAGAGACTGAAGGAAGCGCATGATTATGACTAATTATTAAATCATCAAGACAATATTTATCATGTTTTGAATTGTTGGTCGTATTTTAAAATTGTTCGTTATAACGAGCTAGCTTTCACAGCTGTAGCTACGGCTATTGTCGCATCTGCCTGTGACATAGCCAGCGAGAGGCTCTGGGTGATGACGTAACGGGAATCGAGTGGCATCTCATTTCTCGGGGGCATGTTTTCACCCCTTCCCCTTGGCCCTCAAAACAGAGGGTCAAGGGGAAGGGGTAAGACGAAGATGAAGGGCTAAGGGGTAGAATTGGGATTTACCCTAACTCTTAAATTTTCGAATGAACTACAAATGAAACTAAACCGCAGGGCGCATGCACAAACAACCACAGACGTGTTTCGTTTTGTTGACCTACAAGCATGTCTGAGGTGGTTTGCGCATGAAGAGTTTATCTGATGACTGTAGGCAGACGCAGGTTAATGCTACCCATTGACTCCTAGGGTTTAAGCTAAGCTAATTCACGGTGTGCGAGCTCTGCCCGTCTCTTTCTTGTTACTGGACACGGTTGAAAGAATGGAGTCTATCTGCTTGTCATGGACTCGGGAGTGAAGAAAGACAGGAAAACAAACAAAAAAAAA
Source organism: Cetoscarus ocellatus (assembly GCA_037902135.1). Lineage (NCBI taxonomy): Eukaryota > Metazoa > Chordata > Actinopteri > Labriformes > Labridae > Cetoscarus > Cetoscarus ocellatus. Next base: position 2,603,603 of record JBAMNC010000760.1, on the reverse strand, counting down.
TGTTGCCGTGTCCCTTTAAACAATAGTATATCACTACATATCTACATAAAACATTTTTTATAAATAATTTTTGATTATTGAAATACGGGTATATACAGTAGATATTTTTAAGAGAGAAAAAAAAAATCAGCTTAAAGTTTTTAAAACCTTTTAAGAAACTTCACCAAACCATTTGTCAAATGTCTTAACATTCAAGGAAAAGATATAAAAATAACCCTTAAATATTGTGTTTATTGTGTTGAAAAAGTCATTTTAGTCTAGTCCCAATATTGCTATTGTAAAGTTTGATAAAAGCTATAGTTATTCCTTTGATTAATCTCAGTGATTCTAAATTATAACTTCTTGTATGGTCAATAACAGTCTGTCCCTAAGGCAGTGTGATAACATTAATGTAGCCATCCCAGTGACCAAAAGTTTCCCATCCCTGTGCTTCTTGAATAATGTAAATGTTCGTCTTGTCAGTGCTAAAGCAAGAAGAACTCTTGTTTTCATAGAGTAAATCAATGATACAAATAACAGATGAATTTCTGTTTTGTGAGCGTAAATTGTTGATTAACAGAGACTGCAGAAGCTACTAAAACAGACGGACCTGGGAACTGTATAAGACCCTCTTTAAAACAACTGTAAGGAAATTAACTTCTCATTGCGATTTCTAATTTTCTGATCGAATAAAAAGAGCAGAACTGTGATGCATAATTTCACAAATCAACTGAATTCACTGAAACAAATGTATGTGACACTAAAATGATTTAGTATTTTGATTGGTAAAATATCTGCTTGCCCGGTGATTTTTTTCATCTACCTGCCGAGTTGTCTGGAGTATCATTGAGTTAATTTCGGACCCTTCTGTGTTGAATAGATTTTGGCATAAACATGCTTACAGAACTCATCTTTCAGTGGCAGTTGCTCCAACTTAAGCAATGATCTCTGAACTTGACAGTTCAAAGTAAACAGATTTTTGATTAGTCATTTTTTTTTTTTTCATTTGATCGCTTTAATAAAAGAGATTGTCTTTTTTAAGAGATGTAGGGGTGCCCTCTAGCATCTCCTCAGCTCTGTAACATGACAACAGTTCTTTCTTTTTCTTTTACTGAACAGCAGTCAGCAAACAGCTTACCGGTTTGCTGGAGCTACCGTCTCTGATGGTGATCAGTGGCAGAGTGACTTCACCCCGACAATCTGCCTCTGTGTTGCTCTTTGCTGATGGTGTGTAATGGGGCGTAAATATGCTGCCTTGGCGTGGCAATTTGTAGGTGCCAAATGCTTTGCTTTGCACTATGGAAGCAGTAATGTACTTCAGCGTGCACCTCAAAAAAGCAAAACTTGCAGATTGACTTTTGTTTAGATTTGTGCTCTGTCTTTCTGAAGGAGCAATCTGTATTGAGAAAAACTCAAAGTGGACCATTTTGTTCAGAAACAGGTTTCACAGCTTTTGTGCCACTTTGAATTTTCCTTTAGGTTTTCCTGAAATATAGCCTTCTATCTAAAACTGAGAATTTCTTCTTGTTTCTTCCTCCCCCAGGTTAGCAGTACATGCTGTCAGACATGAGGAGCCCTCCAGTCCTGGGTCACTGAGCTGCTGAGGTCAGAGGTCAAGCACTTGTTCCGGCAGTCATGGCTGACAGAGAGGGGCTGCCCGTCGCCCCGGGCCAGGTCTACATCGAGGTGGAGTACGACTACGAGTACAAAGCCAAAGACAAGACGGTGACCATACGTCAGGGAGAGTGGTACCTGCTGGTGAAGAAGACCAACGAGGACTGGTGGCAGGTGAGGAAGGAGGAGGGAACAAAGGCTTTTTATGTGCCGGCGCAGTACGTCAGGGAGGTACGCCGGGCCCTCATGCCCCCTCAGAAGCCCGCTCTGAGGGCCAAGCCAACTGTTCTGGATATCTGTCGCGCATCCAATGAAAACCTCAACAGACCCCAGCCGGAAATGACCAGCTTTGGGCGTCCCTCACCCTCCTCCACCCCGTCTCCATCCTCCGATCGGGTCACTCCGCCAGCTCTGCCGAAGGATTCTAACCAGAACCTGGGGAGTCCTCTTCACTGCAAGGTGGTGGCTGAACTGGTACTTCTTCACAACAACAACAACCATCACCTCAACTCTACTCTGCCAAGAACACGGGCAGACTCGCCTCCACTCCAAGTGGGGAACAACCACAGCAAAAGTCCAGACAGTGACAAGACATCGTCTCCGACTGAGCTGCAGGGAGACGGGCTGAACAAAATCCACAATGACTCTGAGTCTGGGGACGAGCTCAGCAGCAGCTCAACGGAGCAGATGCAGGTAAGATGCTGTTTTATTACCTCCGCCAAGGAGGTTATGTTTTTGCCAGCGTAGGTTAGTCTGTCTGTTTGTGTTCAAGATAACTTGAAAAGTTATGGACGGATTAGGATGAAATTTTCAGGAAGCGCCTGGAATGGGATAAGGAAGAAGTGATTTGATTTTGGGACTGATCCGGATCACCATCCGGATACAGGAATTTTTTTAAAGGATTCTTCACATTGCCAGATAGGACCATTTTCGCCAAAGTGGACTGAAGCTGCTTGGCGGAGGTCTGTGCTCTCTGAGTGCTTTTCTAGTTCTAAGAAGGTTTTGGTTTCTGCTTTTTTAGACTTGTTGTTATTCTTTTCCCTGTAGCTTCTGTAGTCTTCTTTTAGCGTTGCAGTGTTGAGTCCTGAGTGCAGAAGTGAGTTGGAATATCTGCGCTTCATGCACCTTTTCTGAATAATCTGTGGGATTTTGTAGTGAGTTGCCAGTTTGATACCCAAAAAGTTGCCCAACTGTTAATGTTGAAGCTTTTTCTTGTTTTACAAAAGAGAGTTCTCAACAAGCAGCTAATAAGCTCTCTGGAACATCAGATGTCATCATGCCAAACATGCTAACTTATTGGTGGTGACATTAGCTATGTTGCCTTGTGGTCTGGTTTGGTTAAGTACAGTTTGGTATGGTTTGGAGAGGCAAGCCCTGATCTCGCCTGCATTTCCACTGCAAGCTGAACCCACACTTAAAGGAAGGGATGCAAATAGGGTTGAACAATAAATCGTTATCGTATATCGCATATCGAGATATGAACATTCAAGATATTAATATCGAAAAGCAACGATATAAACGATACAGATTTCCCCCGCGCTAAAACTGCACTTCCCACATTCTTTTGTATTATGATGTTTTTATTTTTTTGAAAAATGCTTGGTTTCCACCGTACCTGTAGTCATATCATATCGTATCGATATCGAGATATCTGGCATGAATATCGAGATATGAAACTTTGTCCATATCGTTCAGCCCTAGATGCAACCCTGTAAAGAAGGAGAGGGTCATGCTAGCTAGCCTGCGTAGCACCTAGGTTTTGCAACACAGTGCAGCATTTAGAAGCAGAGCGTGACAAAGACCAACAATGGAAGACCTCCAGCACTCCAATACTTGTTGTGAATGTTGTAATGTAAATGTTGTGTAATATAGCCACCTGCCACTCGTTGGGGCTATGGCTGCAGTCTTCGTTTTTGCCATCCGGCCCATTGTTTCACAATGACCTGAAAATACACAACCACCTCTGAATAATAGCATGGTTTACCTTGAAGCAGCTTGGTGGTATTTTGAGGGATTAAATAAAGATAGTTGTATTTAGGCTGCTTAGACACGTTTACCTTGTTCCTTATGGACTTGTAGATATAAGAGAAGCAGAAGCCAGCAGTGCTAGAAATGCTTACAATAGCCACTCCCTGCTATTCTGACTGCTTGACCCCCTGTTTGCAGCCAGACCAGAGTTCGGTTCTTTCGTTCACACTAGAGTTCATATGAGCTTTCACACCAGCCAAAAATCAAACAAGCTTTCCAGAACTCTAGAGTTTGTTTGGTCCGGACCAAACATGTGAGGTGTAATGCCTAGGTCAGACCAATGATTTACTATTACAATCAAACAGATGTAAGGTTTTGGGACACGTCAGCCACTATGTTTGACAATTACGGATGTAAAAAGGCAGAAGTTGTTGCCTTGAGAGCTACAAGAAGGAGACTGAGTCAAGTAAAAGCTTTAAAAAAAGCACCTGTGTACCTGAGATATGTTTTAGAGGAGCTACCACCAGAATGTAAAAAGAGAAGTGTAGGACTAAAATAGCAGAGGCTACTACCTTGGTGAGTGACTGATGGAATTTGTTTGTTAGCTGTTCTCAGTGTTGCCCTTACTTCTTCCATCGTCATCACATCAGTCGCTATTTGCAATCTGAGTTAATCCTGTAGTCTGTGATGCTAGTCAGGCAAGATAGCATGATTTTATGGCTCTGTGGTCCTCTAATCTGACATAGTGACCTTAGTAACTGGTGAAAAATTGCATAGTCCGACATCGGCATAAAATCGACTTTACTCTAATGAACCATCCCAAGCATCATCATATCCATCATAAACTTATTTTCTCACCTCTGGACTAGTGTTCACAATAATCCAAATCTCATGGAAACCTGTCATCTTTTTGTTGATAGAGCCCACAGGTTTGCCCATGAAGATATGTCATCCCCTTAGCAGTCTGTACTGAAATTCATACAGGTGCCATAGCTCCATCTCTGCTGCTATGCAAACAGGAAATTTAAAATACTGACCCCATCAGGGGCCTCGGCTTTGTCCTTCTCTTTAATCTAACTTTTGCCTTCAGTTCTTCTCCCTCTCTTCCACTATCTTCACTTTATTTCCCTCCCTGTGTTCATTTTGTTCTCTGGGGTTGGCTGCAGATAACCGCCCTTGTCTCCATCAGATTCTGAGATATTGGCTGTTCAGAGATTGCATGTTCGTCATTCCCCGTCTCTCGCCGAGCCATATTCATCCATCAGCCCCAACGCCGCTCCACCTCGAACAATTTTGTGGCTCATTTAGCAGATTTGAAGAAAGCAGCAACAGTTGCAGGTGCTTATTAAATCCTCTGCTGTTGCCCTCGGAGCATAATTTGTCTGAATTGTACAGATGTGCTTTTTTTGGGTGTCGGCTGCTGCAGTTGGGTCATTAAAGGCTAAATGGTACGTTCACAGCTCACTGTTTAATAGACGGTTCTGTAATTGAAAGCCATTAGCAACATTTAGTAGCAGTAACTGCCAAACACAACAGATGACTGTGTGCTTTTCCCGGCTGCTGACACTTTTGCTTTTTAAACTTGATGATGACCTTGTACTACATGTTTGTTTTGGTACTGGAACCAAGAGTCTCACCTTATTGAAGATTAGAAGGGGCCTTTCTTTCCAACTCAAACATTATACAAGTTCTCAGGCAGTAACAGATCTAAAATTTCATCCATTATTTTTCCAATAAATGCAATTCCAATGAAGTGGAGTCTGCTTTAAAAGTGTTTCATGTAACTAATGTCCCCTCATTTGAACTAAGCATGGGAATAGATACGATTTTTTTGATAGCAATGCAATCAATTCTGCATTCATTCCGATTCTTGAACAGTTTCCTTATCAACTCCTGCTGGTTTTCTGTGTTAACAGACTCCGAGTATTCAATGCCCCGCTGTAGGGCTGAATGATTTTAAGAAAAGATCTAATTGCCATTTTTCTGGCAGGTATTGCGATTTCAATTCGATTCATGATTTTCTTCAAATCAAGCTTCAGTGCAGTATTCACTATGTGTTCAGTATAGACAGCAGGAAGGAAATCAATGATCAAAAGCACATAACACATTACTCATCATCTAATATTGATGATAAATAATCAGTTTTCATTATTTAAGGGATGCTCCAACTTCTACTCTTAAACAGAGACTTTTAATTTTTGACCTGCTTATCAGCACTTTGGTAATTGCAAATTGCCTGCAAATAAAATACTATGTGTGAAATAGTTGACAGAACAAATCCTGGGTCAGTCAGGAGCTTTGCCGATCACAGGATTGCTTTGCCTGAAATTGCGATTTCGATCTGAAAATGATAAATCTTTCAGCCTTACCCTGCTGCAGAGATGAATGCTTCTGCAATATTTTGGTGTTTTCACTTACCAAAGTTGTGAAGTAAGCTTCTTGTCGAACATAAAGCCACAACCTTGACCAGTGGTCTTTATCATCTCTGCTGACTGCCTCTGATGAGCTTGATGTCTTTGATTTTCAAGGCATGCAGAACAAAGTGGAAGGAATCGATAAGCAGAAAGACCTATGATATTGGTTTCTTGAGGGAGTTGTTATTGATTCTCAGCTGTCAGTTTTCGAGTTAAAAATACATTTATATCAGAATTAACGTTTGCCTGCAGTCTTGGGGTAGCTTTGGTTAAATAGTATAGATCTATAATAAAAAAGAATGAGGTTTGGTTCCCAGCTTCAGCAACCACATTTTTAACAGAGTTTGGCACCATGTTAATTTTTTCTCAGTTACCCTTGACCATTGATTAGAAAAGGGGAACTTGGGGTGCTCATTCGGCAGAGTGGATAGCAACTAGGACTGGGTATTTCCAGCAACCTCACGGTACGTATCGTATCCTGACACTGAGGCCAAGATATGATACGCATCCCAATACATGAAAATTGTGAACGTGGACTACACTTTTAATAGATTTCCTGACAAGTTTCGTTTTGTATTATGAGAAGAAAAAGAACAAGGATGAGTTGTAAATGATTCTACAACTTAAGAAACTTAAATGCAGGTCCTCAAAGATGGTAGACCTAAGTTCAAATTTGGAACATGTTCTTCATTGTGTAGTTTGGCTTCTGTTTTGAACTGTGCCATTCTTACCGTTACCCAAAGTGTATTTACAACAATTGTCAAATATCGAGGCTGTATCAATTCTGTAGAATTTGTATCGATACACGTATCCCCAAGGAGTGTATGGCGATATTTTGCCATATTGATATTTTGAGCCTAATAGCAAGCATGCATGTACCATACGTGAGCGCTCATACCTTGTGTGTCTGGCGCAGATTTGCTTCCCACCAGAGGCCCATTTGTCCCGGGTCCTCCCCTGATCTCTCTCCCCTTTTTGGATTTATCCATTGTCTCTTCATCGTGATTAAAGGCTTCGAATGCCCCGAACATGTTTTTTAAAAAGTGTATTAGCAGTATAAGCTAACTTGTAAATGTATGTTTATGGGATACGACAAAAATTCAATATTGTTCATGCCAAGTGGACACAGCAGGTCAGATGAGTTTAACTTTTTATCGACTGAAAACCTCTCACCTAGATTCAATCTCAAACGATTCCTATTACGGGCTGCTTGGTAGTGCAGCAGGACAATGCATGTGCCTCACAGCAAGATGGCTGCTTGTTGGACTCCTCGTGTCTATCAGGGCCTCTCTGTGTGGAGTTTGCATGCTCTCCTCATATGTGGGTGTTCTCCTAAGACATGCTCAATAGGTTACTTGGTTGTTTTGAGTGGTCCTTAGGTGTGACTGAGTGTGTGAGTGGTCGTGTGTCCTTTATTTTAGCCCAGGGATTGTTTGGCGACTGGTTCAGGGTGTATCCTGCCTGTCACCCAGTGTCAGCTGGGATAGGCTCCAGCCTACCTAGGGATAAGTGGTATAGATTATGGATGGATGCATGGATGGATTAATGCTGCTGCAAAAATCTAGTTCCAAACCTGGACTGGTTCTTGATGCCCAAACCTGCCCCATGTGAAGGTCTTGGTAATGCTTCTGGATTTGAAAACTGTATAAATTGTAGCTCTCTTACTGCTCACTCAGACAGAAGAGGCATCATAAAACACACAATCTTACTCTTCAAAGCAGCAAGGGTAGACTGCAAGGACATCAAATCGTGTTTATCATGTTGAGTGAACAGCTGCAAGTCAAGGCTGCTCCAACTGATGGGACATGATGAGTCAGAGAAGAACACTTTGTGACCATCCAAAGAAACAAGTCAACATGGATGTCCTGTGTTGTTTCCAAAAGTCTTGCTGTTACGTTAAAACTAGGTCAGCAGTACCTTTAACTTTAACACCATCCAAGAGATTTAAAAATACTAATTAGGGTGGAAGTTTGGCCTCATCACAGCAGTCGTTGTTGGCTCTAAATCAAATCACCGTAGTACTGATGGAGCCTCACCCTGTCGCTCGGACCTCCTCCCACCTCCACCGCGAGCCAGGAGAACAAGAGAGCGAGAGGAAGGCAGCAGGAACTGGGACGCATCCTCCCTCGTCTGCAGCGGAGGCAGATCAAAGCTGAGAAAAGGAGGAGATTTCCAGACAGTGGGAGTCCGAGCCGCACCGATCTTCTGAGCCATTTTTGGGGGTGGCTGTATCCAGGCAGGGTCAGCCCGTTTGAAGGCTCCTAGTGCTGCTTGTGTTCTTTGTTCCACAGGCTGCAGCAGTCTTCTCCATCGTGGAGCCAAACAAAGAGAGACGGGCCTGAATGGAAAGTAGGTCATATCGGCCGAGGATCAGTCTGTTGCCCCCAGTCGCCCCACCGTGGGGAGCACGCTGTGAGGGAGCGTGAATGCCATGTGTGATGCGCCATGTGAGGGAGAGGGAAAGTGAGAATGGAGGCACGTTAACACAGTTTACAAGTTTAGAGCCTCATGGACTGAACGTGTAAATGGTCTGAAGGTGCCTTGTGGGGTTGGATAATCAGATCATTTCTTGATACCTTGAGCTAAATGGTGATAAACTATACATAACTAATTTCGAAAAAGTGAGAGAGAGGGGAAAAAATATATGGTGGTTTTAGGGCTGAATGATTTTAAGAATAGATGTAATTGCGATTTTTCTGGCAGATATTGTGATTTCAATTAGATTCAAAATATTCTTCAAATCAAGCTTCAGTACAATATTCCCTATGTTTACAGTATAGACGACAGTAAGGAAATCAAGTACATAACACATTATTCATCATCTAATATTGATGATAAATCTGTTTTCATTTTTTAAGGGATACTCCAACTTCTACTCTTAAACAGAGGCTTAGGGTCAGTCCCAATTGTACCCCTTAGCCCTTGGTTTTGCACGATCATGTCTAGTGAAGGGGTATCCCAATTTTCTGTAAGGTTAAAGGAAAGGGCTACACAGCCCTTGAAATGAAGACAAACCAGGGCCTCAGTTGAAAGGAAGGGGTATGAGAATTTTCCCATAATGCATAGCGCCTGGTGACAAGATGTCAAAGCAGAGACCGGAGTAAGCACATAAGTATCAGTAATTACTAAATCATTAAGTAAATATAAATCATGCTTTGAATTGCTGGTTGTATTTTAAAATTGCTTGTTGTAACGAGCTAGCTTTCGCAGCTGTAACTACAGCTATTGTCAAATCTGCCTATGACACAGACAGCGAGCAACTGCGGGTGATGACGTAACGGGAATCGAGTGGCGTCTCGTATCTTAAGGGCATGTTTTCACCCCTTCCCCTTGGTCCTCGAAACAGAGGACCAAGGGAAGGGGTAAGTTGAAGGGGACGGGCTAAGGGGTACAAATGGGATTGACCCTTTGTATTATTGACCTGCTTACCAGCACTTCAGCGGTGGAGATGTGATGTTCGCAAACTAGTTGACTCTTTTGAACTGCTCTTTTAAGTGAACAGTGAGAACCGAATTGCAGTTGAGTGTAGGTCTTTCATTTGCGAGCCATTCTTAAATGCAAATTGCCTGCAAATTTGTAAAATAGTTTATGTAAAATAGTTGACACAACAGATCCTGGGTCAGTCAGAAGCGCTTACAAAAATTGCAGCTTTGGCGATCACATGATTGCGTTGTCTGATATTGCGATTTCAATCCAAAACACAACATCACTCAGCCCTAGCTGGTTGTCACAATATGAAAATTATAAACTCTGATATGATTCAAATAACAGTCAAACATCACTGAAACATTTTGTTACCATTACAACCAAAATAAAAATCAGAGAAACCCCCAATTTTTTTTGTATAACTTTTAGAAAATCTCTTAGTCATGGATAAAACATACAGAAATATCAATCATACATTAACTTTTATTGGACCTGAACAGTTTTTTGGTATTGTTTAATATAATGTATCAAAGTAATGATTGCGTTTTACTTTTAATGGGCAGTGACATCTGCCACATTTGGAAAGTGCTTGAAGCTGATAAGGAGCAAGTTTTTTTTTTCACCAATTCAACAAACTATTCCATGTGTTACCAACAAACTTGTGCAATTTAGAGAAAGTGTAGGAGTTTATCTGCAATTTCCTTGATTAAAACTAGAGATTATCCAGTTTGTCACGTTAGCTTGTGCTGGCTAGCTTGTTGTTTTTGGCTAATTTTCGACAACGTTGTAAGATAATGCTGGACCCTTTGAATATGTGAGGTCACTTTCTGTAAAGAACAAATAGTGTGGCTGGATAAAAGTCAACTCTGATGAATGGGGGCAGAATAGATTAATTTCATCCTTGAACCATGACTGTTATTATTTTATTTTGTCACCCAAGAGCTCAACAAGATGATACATTAGTACATCTGTACTGCCTGCTAGCCTGTGGTGGGTATTTATGTTTGCCTCCAGCTTTGCTGTGTTTTGCCTCTAACAGATGCAGTGACATTAAATGGTCTATAATTATGTCACTGTTAGATATCCTTATTATATTCAGTCATATCCTTAAGTATTCCTTGGTTCTATTATTTAAATTAGTTTGTTTAACATTGTTCTCACCAATGACCAACCAAAGTCAGATGAAATTAATTTAAGGCACCTGAAGCTATATTGTTATAAATAATACATTCCAACCCTTGATGCCATTTAGAAATATTCTATAATACCATAAAATTTTGACATATTGTCCAACCCTATTTTGTGGGATGGCATGACATACCTCAAAAGCCCCCATCAAGAAGAGAAAGAAGGCTTGTTTTCTGTGTCAGCGCCTGCCTTCACCAACCTTTTTGAATTAATTTCACGCTTGTCAAAGCACACGAGCCAAAATAAACACACATTTCACTCTCAGCCATTTACATTTGCATGGGCTGCTCTCTGCAGGGTTTTGTGTCAGCCTACAGTGAGCTGGAGGGGCGGATAAGAATCAGACAGCAGACGGGATTCTGGGAAAACTCCCGGTGAAGTTTGTGGTCGCTGGGGCAGGTGGACACCCCGCTCCCTCGCTCGCCATGTGCCTTTGTGGTGTTGTTTTAGTATGTCCTGTTTGGCACGGGGCCGAGCAAATGAATGACCCTGCAAAAAAACACCAATTCTTTCAACTCCTGCACTTCCACTGCTTCCTGTCAGAGCTGGGCTGCTGACAACCTGGACCTGCGTCTGAGAGAAAACAAGAGGATCATGTTGTTGTGCACAACTTGATTTCTTATAATCATTAGTCCCTCCTCTACTCTGACTGATATTAGAAGTATGAGACTACAGATACGGGGGCTCATATAAGGGTTAAAATTGCATTAATAACTTGATATTTGTGACTTTAAAAAGTAAAGACTTGTGACAGTGTTGCTTGACATTATTGATTTGACAAATCAGATAAGACTGATAATTAGCTTTGTTGAAAAGAAAATGTTCTGAATCCCTACTGAAAGTAGCAGAGTGAAACAACAGAGAGGCATGATGTTCATCTGCAGCCCCGTCTCTGCCTGACACAACAATGCTCTCGACTCTGCTCTAACATGAGCTGATCGTGATGTCAGCTGAAGTCATTCTTAAACAGACAGGACCAGGCCAGATCATCATGAATGTTTTTATGTCAGAAAACTCCTGTTTAAACCAGATTTCCTGGACAAAATACTCTGGTTACATGCATATGATTGTCATGATTCCAGACTTTTAACTTCAGAATAATAGCAATTTAAAAAATCTGAAAAAATCAATAACTCATTTGAAACCAGAGCAACAGAAAAAGACAGATAAGGAACCCAATTCTGATACTGTTCTGTTTTCATGCTTTTAGAACTTTCAGGTGACATTTGCTCTCTACAACAGCAGTAGAAAGATATTTTACAAATTTATTAGACACTACAAGGATTGCAAGGAAGCGATGTTAACATCTGCCAAACGTTGAAATGAAAGGACCCTGATGCTCTCTTGAATTCTCATGGCTCCTTTGTGTAGAGCTATTTTGAGGACCTGTGGAGTTTAGTGTCAAACTCGAACGGTTCTGGCGCGCTAAAAACAGTGTTTTGAAATTAAATTACAGCTGCCTATGCCAAGGAGGTTTTGTTTTTGCCAGCGTTTGCTGGATGGTTAGTTTGTTTGCTGGCTTATTGGTTTGGTTGTCTGTTTGTTGGCTAGGTTGTTGGTTTGTTTGTTGCATTGTCGTTCTGTTAGTTTGATGGTTTCTTTGTTTCTGGTTTTGTTTGTCTGTCTGTTACTTTGTCAGTTTGTTGCTCTATTGTCTGTTTGTTGGTTTGTCTGTTGCTTTTTTGTCAGTCTGTTTGTTTTATGGGTTCTTTGTCTGTTTGTGTCTTTGTTTTTTTAGTGTGTTGGTTTGTATGTATGTTTGTCAGTTTGTTTCTGTGTTTGTTGGTCCGTTGTTTTTGTTTGTTGGTTAGTTTTTAGGTTTGTTAGTTTTTTGGTCTGTTGTTTTGTTAGTCTGTTTTTTTGTTTTGTAAGTGTGTAAGTTCTTTGACTTAGTGATTTATTTGTCTCTTGGTTTGCTGGTTCCTTTGTCTGTTTGTTACTTTGTTTGTTGGTCTGTTTGTTGGTTTGTAAGTTTGTTGGCTTGTTAAGTTTTTTCTGTTCGTTGGTTTGATCATCTGTGAGAAGATAACCTCAAAACTTTTTAGCAGATTTAATGAAATTTTTAGGGATATCAGTCATGGCACAAGTAAGTGATTAGACTTTGTTTGTTATCCAGATTCGGATCTAGTCATTTTGTAAAGAATTTGTCAACATGGAAAATCTGGGCAGTTTTCACATTTTCGTTCATAACTCTCAAAGTTCTCAACAGATTCCGATGGAGTTTTCAGTGGATGTTGGCCACTGCACAAGAGAGAAGATATTCGATTTTGGTGGTGATCTGAATCTGGATGCAGATCCAGGAATGCATCGAGTAATGGAGAGATTTTGTGAGTTTTAAAGCTGGAGTACTGAAAGAATCAAAGCTCTAAAAAGATTAACACACTCAGCAACAAATCCTGTAAGTTACATTAGAAGTAAATGTTTCAAGTCACTACAGACATGAATTTATGCTCTGTTATTATTTTTGTTTAAAATGAAACCAAAATCAACCAAAAATCAAGTTCTGTTCTTCACTCCAACATTTGTTTTGTGTTTGATTGACCTGGACATTCATTATATTAAAAGTCTGTACTGAACACCTGTGACCAACAATCCAAACTTGCCATGGGTACGTGCGTCAGATAAGATAAAATCAGGGTGATGTTTCATGTTTCTTGAGCTCCTTCTTTAACAAGACAGTCCCCCCTCCACATAAACAGACCCTTCCTTCCCTGCTTCCACATTCAGTCTGTGCAGGATCTGCAGGATGAATGGACAGACAGCGGGATTGATGGATTTGTCGCTGTCATGCCTCGGCTCGGCTGCCAGCTGGCCACCTCTAATTGATTAGATTTGATCTCTGGCTGACGATTAACGCCTCGGTGTGTCTGCGTGCTTTCCATATGTAATTTGCTTATCTCCAGGACTGAGGCAGCAGCAGATCTGAGCGGCCCACTCCCCTCCTCTCCTCCTCAGCACCATGCAGGGTTACTGGGGCTTGTTGACTCCCCTCCTCTTTAGAATCACAGCTCCTATGCTCTTAAGGGATTGGCAAAATAAACCTCTTTTCCACACTTCTCAGGAGGCTGGCAGAGGGACAGAGTGTTTATTTTCTGAAAAGAATGTGGAGAGGCATATGATTCAGAGCCTGTTTTTCACATATACATATTGGGTTTATTTATGCCTATTCTCTTTATGAAGACGTTTGCCCTCTTTTAAATTCAACACACTTCAAACACAAGCCCACACAGAGACTCAATCCTCATGAAGACGTTACTATGAACAGCAATTGTTACGAACTCATTTACGGCAACTGGGCAATAAACCAAGTTTTTTAGATGTCTTAAAATTTTAAAACAATGAGCGGAGTTAGTTATTTACAGATAGTGCTTAGTTTATGTTGATTAAAGTGAGTAGATTGCAGCTCTTATTCCCTGTAAGATTGACCAACAGTAACGATGATGCAACGTATATTCAGTTGAATTCACTACATAGACAAGATATTGAATGTTCAAACTGAGAAACTGTTTTTCTAAATATTCCCTCATTTTGAATTTGATTTCAGCAACACATCCCAAAAAAGCTGGGACAGGGTCATGTTTACCACTGTGTTACATCACCTTTCCTTTCAACAACACTCAATAAATGTTTGAGAACTGAGGACATGAATTGTTGAAGTTTTAACAATGAGAAACATTGTTCTTTAAAATGTTGGACTATTTTCTCATGTAGTTGCTCACAAAGTGGTGAACCCTGTCCAATCCTTGCTAATGAACAGCTGAGCTTTTCAGGGATGCTCCACCAAATCATGAAACTTAGATGTTTCCAGTTAACCTGTTCACTTGTGGAATTTTCCAAACAGGTGTTTTTGAACATGTGCAGGCATCAAATAAAACGTGTGAAAAAACTTATCAGTTTGAACATCAAGAATCTTATTTTTGTAGCATATTCAACTGAATATAGGGCAAAACCAAGTGAAAACCATTGTATTCTGATTTTATTTACCTTCCATGCAGTGTCCCAACTTCATTGGAATTGAGGTTTTTCAGTGTTATATTCATTGTTGTTAAAAATCAAATAACATTAGTGTGTTTTTGGCAATCAAAAAAGTCCTAATCCCCAGATGTTTTTTTTTTTTTTTTTTTTTTTTTTTTTTTAACTCATTTTCTCAAAAATTGAGGGCAAACCCAACACCAGGGTTGCAAGAAAACAGTAAACCAACAGTTAAATATGTATCGTGTTTTTTGTTCATTAAGCTGCTTCAGTGAGGCTCTTTTGGTCACTCCCTTTTATGCTTTAAGGTAGATCTTCTGGAAACACAAGACACCAAAGATTATGAGAAATTTTGAGATCCTTATTATACACAGAAATGTTGCCAATATTTTTGTCCAGCGTAGACAGTGTAAATGAGTTTGTTTTTTAAGTTTTGATCATTAAAATCAAATATTGCCCAGCAGTAAAGTCATACTACAGTATACAATCCTGGTGTTGTGGTTATATATTTGTTTTGTGTCTACAGAAAAAAAATGAAGGGATTAAGTAAAAGTAAAAAAATGACAGGTTTTGATTTCTGGTCCATATCTCTCAGCCCTTCTGTTTACTAACATCCTGTCAAAGTGGGGAGAGTCTTTTGAAACGTCTCCTTTTCTTTTCTAAACACAGAGACTTAATGAGCAGCTCCTCTTCAGGGTTGTTTTCTTCTGCAGAGGAGTGTCATAGTGGGTGAGGATGTGGTGGCCCCTGGATGTGTTTGTGTCTGTGGCTTTGCACCGTGGAGCCGTGCGGGTTACCCTGAGCTCACTCACTGTCTGATTAGAGCGACCTTGAGAGGCCCCCACGTCCCTGCTTTTATACCACACACTCCAAACAAGGCATCCTTCACTGCAGGGCCCTCCCTTCATTTCACTACTCTGTCACATTAAGCTGCTGAGACACTCCCAGAACGTGCTGCCTCACATGTGAGAGCTCGACGATATGACCCTCTCTTACCTCTGTTTGTCCTCATCACCTGAACAGTTATGCATAACTCTGATCTCAGTGTTTTTATAAATAAAAGATGACTGTCACTACAACTGAAATCTAACAGAGATTTGATTTGATTAAATATACAACATCCAAACAGCAGATGTTTCTGGACGGATCATTTCAAATCTGGTTTCACACAAATTAAATTTTATTTCCAAAGTTAACAAAACAAAACAGTCAAAACCATCCCAGGGTAAACACTATACAGTCAGTTTGCAGGAGTGTGGCTAATTTAGCTGCTAGCACCACTAATCTGTGGTTCCTGTTTGAGATTGAGATTAATATTTTTGGGTCAATGTGGTCGCTTGCTGCTTTGGTTGAGCAGTTATATGTAGGGGTGGAAATTGATACAAATTTATGGATACCAGTACCACGATAATTTCTTTATCAATTTCTGTGGATTTTCTGAGTGGACAAAAGAAACATGGACATTGATTTTTAGTGGCAACAATGTCAAACACATGACACTCCTGATGTTCAATGCTTTTCCACCCACTGAACATTATATGGTAAGCACCTTATTGTTGAAAAACGAAGCGTAGTTTTGTCCCCCTCTGTCCCTTTTCTGCCACGATGACATCTTGACTTCTTTGTCACCATTTCTGCCAACTTCCCCTGATGAGAACATGATGTCCTTGATTTAAGCAGAAAAAAGTGGAAAGAACTGATAAGGGAATTTGTTAAACAAAAAGACCAATGATATCAACTGCCTTGAGGGAGTTGTTATTTATTATTAACTGGAACTGGTTTTCGATTCCCATTCCTGGTTATATGTGAGTTTTGCCTGAAAGAGCCTACATTCAACTCGATCTCCGTATTTCAGACTAGAAGTGCTCAGAAACCAAAACCCTCCGCCAAGGAATTTCTGACATGCCAAGCTGTCAGTGAAAAGGTATAAGTATGTCTTATAACATGACATATTCCGCAGTCCTACTGCATATTGATGTTAAAGGCAGTAATTCCCTAGGATTACAGTCCTAAAATAAGATGTTGTACACGACAGTGTGTCATATTTCGGAGAATCCTCCTGCACTCTAAGGATGCCTGTTGTCTCAGTGACATAACCGTTTTGCCAATGAATCCACACAGAATCTCAAAGGGCCTCAAAACAAAAGGAAACAGCTGAGCCGAGGCCACAGTGGGTCTGAGCCTGCTGTGTGGTCTTCCTGCCCACAGGAGGAGAGAGCCTGGCAGAGGGAGGGGGTTATAGGCAAAGAGACTTGAGGACAAAGTGCAAGAGCCCAGGGCCGAAACAGAGCGACTGTGGGACGACAGAGGCCCCGGGACAGAAGGCCAGACAGATATGTTTTCAAGTTTGGTTGAACGTGGAGATTAACTGAAGCCTGTGAGCCGTAAACCTCTGAACGACTGCGAGGCTGAGATGAATGACTCCAAAGAGCAACATTACAAGGTCACCATTAAAGATGGAGGAGAGCATTAAAAGTGGATGTGGTGGATGTCTGAGCGTGTGTTTGGATGAACATGGATGCAGATGGATCGTGATTGTGTGAGCTGTTGTTCCTCCAACATGGTTTGGCTCTGCTTGGTTATATGTTTGCTGACTTGTGCAACAGAGCAAAGGCTGAGTGTGTATCAGGGGCTCAGTGGTGCGGGGAAATAGACGAGATGTGGGGGTGGATGGGACTCCTAAGAGCACTTTGAAATGTTCACTCCTAGAAAGGTTTGATCTTTTTCTTCTACTCTTTCAGTGCAGTGAAGTGGATATTTATTATAGAGCCAAGTGAGTTTTCATCAAAACCCAACAGAGCAGCAATTTTTAAAACAGACATCTGTACGAGATAAATGTTTACCCAAGAGCAGGGTGCTAAAGTGAACTTATGAGCTTTATAATTGTGAATCGCCTCCAAGATGCTCTTTATCTGTAAGTATTATTCATAGTCAACATTTGTGGTGCAACTATCATGCTCAGTTGTGATGCAGTGCTGAACGTCCAACAGAAACCACCTGCAGTATTAAAACTGACATCTAAGGGTCTCAACAATGTCATCAACATGAATAAAAAATATTACATGATACAGTCACTGTTTATACTCTATGCAGCACCCTTGGATTGCAGAACATACTCTGCCATCCTCCTAAAGAATCTGTGGTAGAGTCCACAAAAAAAAAAAAAAAAAGATTCCACGTTCAAATCTGTAAAAATCCACTCTGAGACTGGAAAGGTAAAAGCTTGTCAGCTAACTAAACAAAGTTACAAATGTGCATTATAGGTCAGGAGATATGATGTGTTTTTTATCTGATATGCTGATATTTCAAAACTTATTGAGCTGATACCAATGACGGTGCCCATATTCTGAGAGTAACAGATAGAAGCTTATTTAGATTACAGTTATGTTATATGCAAAATGTATTTTCAACAATAATAGTAAAATCAAGCTTCATCTGCCCTTTCAATAGCCATAAGCAATTATTTACCTGTGTGCTGACTGAAAATCGGCCCTAATATGGAATTTATACTTTCAAAACAAATGAACATGCATAAAATGAATGTAGTGCAAAGTTATTGGCAGGAAGTATCAGCAGGAATCTGCTAAAACTGATATCATTTAGATAATAAAGGATGCATGAAATTGGAGTTTTGCAGATAACCAATATGATGAAATTTCTGAACTCCTTATTACAATGCTAATATGCATGCAGTATGCAGTCTCCACTCCATTACCCGTTCCTTACACCGTGACAGTTTATTTGTGATAGAAACAGACATGAAACGAAAACATTTTGTTCTCTAAAAAAAGTATTTTTTTGTTTTTTAATGCTGGAATTCAGTGACTATAGAGTGAAGCATTATGGTACATTCATACATTTTTCTAATATTTCAGCTGATTTGAGCAATATAAATGGCTGTTATATACGGCTGATATACTGTTAGTAAATATTGGACACATTTTTCATACCTCAGATACTGATATTGTACCTGTACAGTTATGAATCCCTAATTCATTCAGTCTGGTCCATTTTGGCCTTTTTCCATGCCTCTGGTGGTGGAGGCATGGAGGAAACAGTTGCACTCGTCTGAACACCTAACAATGTGCTGCTGGACTGAGGATTTTGGACACTGGACAGTTGGGTTGCGCTGAGAGCGCCCTCTTTTGGATTGGACGGTTCACTGTTCCAGGTTCCCTCTTGTGCTGCAGAACTGTTTATTTTCTACTAGAATGTTTAGAGACAGCTGGAGTACTGAATTTTACCCCCATGCTCGAGCTGATATTCGAAGGCCTGCCAAACCCGTGCAATGGGCTTGAACTACTGATATCATAGTGGTTGGACATCACTCTGGTAGGTCTTTTTGGGAGGGTTCGGGGGATCCGCCGTTTTAGGTAGCTACTTGTGCCGTTCACAGGAGGAAAGGGAGAAGTCCAGATGCTGCAGACTTTGTTGTTTTGTGTGTAGAAGGGCTCTATCATGCAGAGGAGACATGTGAAACACACTTTTAAAACTCCTCAAAATCATAATTTGACCTCTCTGAATGAATAAATCAGAACTGGTTTAAACACTGGTTTATTTCTGCTTTACTTAAATGTATATTTGATTTGGGACTAAAGTTTTTTTTGGACAGTAGGAGTTAGCTTCAAGTAGATGCCTGAGGTTACTGCAGTTTCCTACACCTTTACATTATCTTTATTTTTCAACTCCACTGCTGCTTTGTGAATACACTATCTATCTATTATTATTTGCACACATGTGAACATCTGAGTCTGTTTTTAATTCATCTGTGACAGACTTATGTATCTGTGTTTTGCCATCTGGCTCTGCATTTCTCCCACATGAAGCAGAATGAGTGCATTGTTCAAATAAAGGACAGCACGCTGGATGATTACAGAGCCTTTCTCTCTCACACCAGAGGATCCTGGGAAGATGTTCGGTTTACTGTACAGAAAAGACCTGCTTGCTAACCCCTCTACACCACAATAAACGGCTAATTACACGTTGCTCTGACTGATTCTTTGCCTGCAGAGTCTAAAATCCATCACAGAGCTTTCTTTACGACCAATCTTCAAAATCAACTGAAATCTCCTGAAGTAACTACAGGCGAGTACGTGCTTTTATTACATAACGAGCCGGTAAATACCATCACATACGAGCTCAAGCAGAGCTGTAAAGTGTAAGAGTCTCCTGTCGCTTGTGCCTCGTAATCTGGAGCTCCGCCGAGAGTCTTACTCCTGGAGCGGCTGAAAAGGAGGCCCCTGCTTGTTTTCCAGTGCATGCCTCACATTCCTGCCTCAGTCCCTACACACACGGTCACACACTGGGACAAGCTAAGTCAATGAAGGTCTGACCTGCCTTCAAAAGGAAAGCTCCGGACCGTTCAATGATTTAATATTAAACTCGAGTCAATAGTGTGTCCACTGTGCTCATGTGAGAGTCTGACAGCGTCCTCTTCTCCTTCCTGTGTCTGGTCTCTCGGTTTCTCTTCTACTTTTCTCCCTCAGTCTGTCTCACTCGCTTCCTCCTCTGCCGTCAGCGTTGGTGGTTTTATCATTAGGCAAAGGTAGGCAATGGCCCGGGGCCTCGTGCTTCAGGGGGCCCTAAGATAGAACAACAAGGTCTAGATTGCATCAAGATGTTGGCAGTGTTTGGCCAAGTGGATGAAACTGGTGTAGACGCTTTCCTCTTGTACAAACAGTGCCAACGTGTTAGTGAGTTAGACAGAGACAAAGAAGTTCTTGAATTTTCAGTAAGGATGCGCTATATTGGATTTTTCTGATACCTGATATGCTGATACCAACATTTATTTTGGCCGATATTTATTCCCATGTATAGAATTGACTAAAAGCAGTTATTTTTAGATCAATATTTTTGACATTAACTCATAAAATCAAGTTTCATTTGCCCTTTGAAAAACTAAAACACTGATTTACTTACCTGATGAGAGAAAACCTGCGCTACTTTGGGACCTTATCCTCGCAAAATATTAAATCACATGTGCAAAATACCAAAGCGCGAGTTATTTAGTAATTCGTACAAGTGTTTTATTTGTATCTCCTGCGCAGAATTTATCTGTATCCCACACGTGTTGTCATCGCCTCCGACACGCACGTGATCAAGCTGTGAAAGAATTAATCTGACATCTTCCTTTCCTACTATAAGTCCATGCCCCAGACATTTTCTAAACACCCTCCATGGTGTTTCCCAGGGCCTCTTAACTGCTTGCTAATAAATAAATAACTTCCTGCAAGTCCGAATATCGTCGACAGCAAAGTCGCTGTGCTTTGAGGATCCTGATTAGGTGTCTCCTAATCAAAATAATACCATCTGTGGCTCAGCTATAAAGTATCTCTGTGAGTCATACATAAATGAAAGAAAATGTAAATAAGCAGGTCTCAGTCCATGAGACTGGTCTTCTCCTCTCACAAATGAGGCTGGCAGTACTTTGAGGATTATTTACAAAAGTAAATTGTGTGCACGAAATACAAAAAAACTTGTGTAACGATTTAGTTTCTCACATGCGCGAAATATAGAAAAAGAAACGCAGCGTACGACTTAGTATCTTGCGGGTGAAATACAATTAAAATGAGCATGCGATTTTAGTATTTTAGTATTTGCGAGATACTTAATCGCGTGCACGTTTTGCAAAAATAAACAAGTTTATGACAGCTCCCGGTAAGGCTGCACAATTTTAGGAAAAGATCTAATTGTATTTTTCTGGCAGATATTGCGATTTCAATTAGATTCACAAGTTTCTTTAGATCAAGCTTCAGGGCAATATTCACTGTGTTTACAGTATAGACAGCAGTAGGGAAATCAGTGATCGAGAGCACATAACACATTATTCATCATCTAATATTAATGATAAATAATCTTTTTTCATTATTTAAGGGATACTCAAACTTCTACTCCTAAACAGAGGCTTTGTGTTGTTGACCTGCTTACCAACACTGCTGTGGTGGAGATGTGACGTTCGCGGGCGAGTCGACTCTTTTGAAATGCTCTTTTGAGTGAACAATGAGAACCGATTTGCATTTGTGAGTAAGCCGTTTATTTGCAAGCCTTTCTTAAAGGCATATTGCCTGCAAATTTGTAAAATAGTATGTGTAAAATAGTTGACACAACAGATCCTGGATCAGTCAGAAGTGCTGCAAAACATTGCCGCTGTGGCGATCACATATTTATATTGTCTGAAATTGTGATTTTGATCCGAAAACGATAAATCTTTCAGCCCTACCTTCCGGGCTGGTATTGATAATTTGGGGGAGTAATTGATAACAAAAGAGCGCTCATGAAAATATCAATACTCCCATCCCTAGTCCAAACTACAGGAACTGACAAGGAAATCAACTGAATCACTAAAATTTTATGAAGTCCCATCACAAATTGTCTCCACTTGTCCAAACTGTGCCAACATATTTGTGCACTTTAGACAGCTCTCCCTTTCTTATGGTTGAAATCAGTTCCTGTACATTAACACTGTGGCTCCTCTTAGCTTAAAAGGAAAGAGCTTCACATCCCTCTTCCCTGTTGGCCTCTGGATCACCGTAACCACCCCTGACTGCTGGCCCTGGATTCCCCTCAGCTCACCTGTCTCTCCCTTCAGCCTTTACACTGAACTGTGCTGTCACATGTGCTCTCTCTCAGAGGATGCTCTGAGCCCCCAGTCTGCACTCTAACCTGTGACCACCTTTTTTTTCCTCCCCCCACATCCCTCCTGATCCGTGCTCCGGTGATATAACAAGAGGATTAAACCCACAAGCCCCCAGGGTCTGAGCCTTCAAGACGACCACAAGAGCCAGCGTTGACATCAGGCCCGGGGTTTAGCAGAAATGTGTCTGTTGTGTAAGGTGAAGGATTACACCTCCGTAAATCTTCCCAAAGTGGTACAGAATGGTTAGAGCTGGACATAGTTGAGAAAATGTTATGTTTAGGTTTAGATAGGGCAGGAAAATGTGAACTGAAAATCACTTTCAGATTTGTTAGCTTGGTGGTGATGCAGGATATATATCCAGATTTTCTGTTTTAAAACCTAATGAAAGAAAAAAAGATAAATAAATCACACACTTAGCTTATTAAAACAAATAGCTAGTCAGCCAATCACATGGCAGCAGTTCAGTTCATTAAAGCACCTGCTGAAGGTCAAACATCAGAATGGGGAAGACTTTTGATTTAAGTGACTTTGAATGTGGTTGTTGGTGCCAGACCAGCTGTTCCAAGTGTTCCAGAAGCTGCTGATCTACTGGGATTTTCACACACAACCATCTCTAGGGTTTCAGAGAACGGTCTGAAAAAGAGAAAACACCCAGTGAGCTGCAGTTCTCTGGACCAAAAGGCCTTCTGGATCCCAGAGGTCAGAGGAGAATGGTGAGAGTGTGTCAAGAAAAGCAAGACCATCTCTGAATACACAACACTTCAAAATCTTGAAGCAGATGGACTACAGCAGTAGTAGACCACACTGGGTTCCATTCCTGTGAGCTAAGAACAGGAAACTGGGGTTACAATGCACACAGGCTGTCCAAAATTAAACAGGAGATGAATGAGGATACATGGCTTGGTGTGAAGAGTCTTGATTTCTTCTGCAACATTCTGATTGTAGGATCAGGATTTGTTAGCATGGATCCATCCTGCCTTGTATCAACGGTTCAGAATGATGGTGGTAGTGTGATGTGTGTGGGGTTATTTTCTTGGTACACTTGGACCCCTTACTACCAGCTGATCATGTTTTAAACTACACAGACTAACTGAGTGTTGTTGCTGATCATGTCCATCCCTTTATGACCTCAGTGTAACCATCCTCTGATGGCTACTTCCAGCAGGATAACGCTCCATGTCACAAAGCCCAGATCATCTCAAACTGGTTCCTTAAACTTGACAATGAGTTCACTGGCAACGTGTGCCTAATAAATTTGCCAGTGTGCATACGTTACACCCCCTGCTGTATATTCACATTGATATCTGTTATCTTAAAAATTAATTTGTGTCAAGGTAAATCAGTGATTTTTTTTTTAAGAAGTTGCAATTACATAAATTCATTGGCAACTTATGGTGATAGCAGATGGTGGTGATGAAGTGAAAGAGATCAAAATCATATTCATGCAACTGGTACTAAACAGATATGAGTGTGTTATATGACTTTCCTCAATAAGAAAGTATACCTGAAAGAAAACATAAGAATAATCATTTCCCATTAAGACTAAATATTCCAACTTTTTGTCTGTCATCTTCAGTATGAACTACATTTAGACCAGGGGTGCCCAAACTATGGCCTGGGGGCCAACTGGGGCTTGCGGTCTACTTTTTGGGGGCCAGCACCAAATTCAAAAACATAGAGGAAATTTATCCCACTGAAGTATAAATTTTAGACTTGACTGATGAGTAAAGACAAACTGATTCCATTACTTGAACATGGCATTTACTTCACTATCTTCTACATCCCAAGTCTGATTATGCGGGTCATCTTTAAGCACCTACCAAGCTCTTTTACTGTCAAGCCATTAATGGAAAGTTTTTTTATTTCCTTTAAGCCTCTTCAACAATTAACCCCATACACTAAAGCTTTAGTATACCAAAGTGGCTAAGCCATCCTTACACACACAAGTTTGGGCACCCCTGGTATTGCCTTTTCTTATATTGGGTTTAAAATGTAGTTATTAATCATAAAAACTGGGAATGCTCTCCAGCTCTTTGTTTAAGGCTTACATTTCCAGGACCTCCAACTCTGATTTGGAGCAGTCAGTGATGCTTTCAAAATGTGATGAAATATTCAGCGTTCACCTCAGACTTATTTTAGGATACGGAGGAAACCCTTTTGTAACAGATCATCGTTTATTTCTCCCTTTAGGGCTGCCGTGACTCATCTGTGTCATTTATAATAGAAACACTTCTCTTTACATAATGTGCGTCACACCATCACAATGGATTTGACTCCTCAAAATGGGCTTCTCCCCCTTAGACCGAGCTGCAGCTAAAAATAATCACCTGTGATTGGCTTTTATGTAATTCAGAAAAGACTTTAAACAGAGACTAACAGTGCTGTGTCACTGAAGCTCTGTAAGTGTTGATTTCTGCTCTCAGGAGCACCACAGCTATTGTTACACAGGAATTATTTCAGTTCATCTACTCATTATCTATCAGCTTATCCCAGGCCAGGGTGCCAGGATTGGGTTTGAGGGCTTGAGCCTATCTCAGCTGTCATTGGGCAAGGGCCAGGGTACATCCTGAACCGGTCACCAGTCAATCACAGGGCAGACTTAAAGGGATGGTTTGGGATTTTTGGGGTGGATTTGTATGAGGTAGATGGCATGAGCCTGAATGTAAGCCACAGTCACAAAACTCAGTTCTTCATCTGTTCAGAAAAAGTTTGCACACAGACTAAAACATTGCTGTACATTGTGCCTCCGTTTCTGAGTATTTAACATAATTTGGGGTGAAAACAAGCTGGAAAACGGCGCAGAGTCATCACATGCTATAAACAGTTTATTCACAACAACTTACTTTTCCACTGCCAAGCCGATTTGTCTAGGCACTGCTTCATGACTTGTTACAGCAGAGCCAGAAACACTCAGTTTTTACGATCTATGCGGCCCTCTTCTGCAGACCAGTGTTCCTCAAAATGTCGGGGGATGGTATCATAAGTTGTGATTGTTGACTTCATTCTAACTGAAGTAAGGAAAAAGAGATTATCAATATAGAGAACCCCGTGGACATGTTCTTATATTTACTTCTGCTCTTGAGACAAAAAGAGAGAGGAGGTGGTCTGTACGGCTGATAAATCCAGAGAGGATAGACAAGGGGAGGATAATATACCTGTGAGGACATTGCCAGAGAAATAATGTGTATGTATCTAAGAAAAAATATATAAGAAACCATGTCTTTAGCCTAATGCTGAACTAATGCCAGCAGTAGATCCTCAAAGTCTGCCATCTTGTTGTCTTAATCCACACCAGCCAGCGTGACGTTACATATTTCGACATGCCTCGTTGCGTTGGTTCTTTGTAGCAGATTTTCACCCGGCTGTGCACATCTCCAACTCTTGACAGATGAGGACGTGGACGACAAAATTAAGCAGACTTTGAGGATCTACTGCTGTGGAATCAATAACAACTCCCTCAAGGAATCAATAGTCTTTCTGCTCAACAGTTCTCTTAGCAACTCCTTCCACTTTCTTCAGCATGCCTTACAAATCAAGAACATCATGATGGGGGGACAGTAGTGGTCAAAACTGTGTCCACAATTTTGTCAAAAAGATGCTTACTGTACAACTTCAGGAAGGCGAAACGCCAGCAACTTGCAGAAGCATATAAATGTCCCATGTCCAGTGAAGTTGGGACAAAAAAAAAAATTTAAAAACAGAACACAATAATTTGCAAATCCTTTCTGACCTATATGTACACTACACAGACAAGATATTTAATGTTCAAACTGATAGACTTTATTGTTTTTTGCAAATATTCGCTCATTTTGAATTTGATGCCTGCAACATTTTCCAGGGGCATGTTTACCATTGTTACATAATCTTCCCTTTTAGAAACACTCAGTAAGCATTTGTGAACTGAGGAGACAAATTGTTGAAGCTTTGTAGATAGAATTCTGTCTCATTCTTGCTTGATATCAACTTCAACTGCTCAACGGTTAAACAGGCTATTAGTCAGGTTTAAGTCTCAATTTCAGTTCCTGCTTTCCACAATTATGAAAACAGAGTCATCAAGATTAAAAGATTATTGTGCTACATGATATGTTATACTTTTCTTTTTCTTTTTCCATTATTAATATTAGCTTCATTTTGAGCTATTTTTCTTAATTACAAGTATATTTTAATGTATTGCCTATTCTTTAATGTTAAACTGATCATGTCAAAAGCGTATACATTTAGCTAAAGGATATGGTGCTGGTTTCAAAATCAGTGACTAATCGTGTTTCATAATCCGGATCTTAATGTCTATCAAAATAATTCCAATTGTGATTTTTGCTCTAATAGAGCCGCCTTACAGTCTAGTCCTCACACTCTTTTACTAATTAGCCATGCAGAATGTGACTTGGCATTGTCTTACTAAAATAAGAAGGGGCGTCCGTAAAAAAGATGTTGCTTGAAGTGCAGCATATGTTGCTCAAAAACCTGTTCTTGTTGACATACTTTTTTTTCTAAAAGTTATTATTTCATAAAATGCATCAAGGAAGTTCATGTAAATGTCTTTTTTTGCATAAAAGCAAAATCAATGAGTTTTTCTAGATTGAAAAAAATACCTTTTTCTTCTCAATACCCCTTTAATGTTCAGAATAAAATGACCGAAACAACTCAGAGGGGAAATGTATAAATAAAGAAATAAAGGACTTCAGACTTTAATGGCCAAATTATTAAAACCAAACTGAATTAAAAACGAAAAGCAAAACCTGACATACAGACTGAACCATGAGCTTAGTTCGTTATTGCATCCCTTGTATCTTAACAGCTTTACTCCCCTTAATGACCATTTTTCCTGTTTTTAATTGAAGCCCTCCCAACATGATTTGTATATGTTCTACTTAAACCATAAAAAGACATTAAAGCACTCCCCAAATGTTTCCCTCTGCAGCTAACGTCACAGCTAACTACCCGGCTAACAGTGGAGTAACTGTGATTTAAGGCCTCCTCCCTCCGTCTTTCCGCTCCAGCAGCATCCATAAAGCAGCTCTGCCTGTCAGCCCGTGACACTGCGTGGCGTCCATTCACCAAGCTGATGACGGGGGAACATCACCTATTTAATTTGCTCGCTCTCTCTCTCTCCCTCTTCTCCTCCTCACTCCATCGCTCAGTGTTTTATTCAGTCCCTCCCCTGTCGCTCAGCGTCCCTCTCTGGGCCCGGCTCTCTGCTGTAGCTCGGTTTGACTGGGACAGCATGTACCCAGAAAAGGTAAGAACACCTAAGCTGGCCTGCTTCTTTGATAGCACAGTCGTTAATTCTCCTGCTGCTTCCTCCCTCTGCTTCCCTCTCTGATGGAGCCAAAACCATCTCTGGATCTCTCTGTGCCCCGGCTGTTTTTGGTTCCACTGAGATTTCCCTGAGCCCTGTGACATTTCCACTTCAGACTGACAGAGCCAACTGTTGTGTGAACTATTATGAGTTTGATATGGTGTCGGGGCACGTGTGGGTGTACTTGTGTGGGATTTATTTAGCTAGTAACTTGACCAGCACCCCCACCCCCCTCACTCTGTTATCCTCAGAGGTCTGTGTTTGCACACAAGTGATGGAGGCACTGGGCTCTCAGTGCACCGTTACATAACTGATGCCGGCTACATCCAGAACCTTTTTAACAGCTGCTAGTCATTTTTCCCCGCAGCGTCCGGCTGTGGATGAGCAGACAGGTCAGGCCGTGCTCACACGCAGCCCTCTGAGGACAGAGACCAGTCCGGGGAACCATTTTCAATCTCCCTGTCATGGTGGATACATGTGGCTGTTAGCACCATGATGTGAAGTGAAGCCGTTTAGATATCGCTTTAAGGGTGTAAGAGCTTTTTGGCCTCTGCAGTGTCATGTAGGGCTGGGAAATAGATGTTGTTTGCACCAGTATGATTATTGTTAATATAAACATGTAGATGCCAAGCCTTGTGCTTTTTTTAAGGATTAAGAATCAATCACTTATTAACTGCTGGACAATATTTTAATATTTAAAGGGTTAAATGGGACATCATCAACTTTTTTCACCTTCTGAGCATTTTCATAATCATCGAAATGTACATCTGGTGAAGAAACACCAAACATTGACTTGTTTCTTGTTAATTATCAGAAATTACAGACATTATCCTTCACACTGTCTAAAGCCTCTTTCAAAGTGCATGAGGTTGTGATATTTTTCCAAAATCACAGTGTGATACAGCTTTAAAGGAGGAGGAGGAGATTGAGCAACAATGCATGTTTTTCACAGGCACAAAAAACCAAATACTCTCACAGAGCTTCTCTCCCCCACTGGGTTTGTGTGCTCCCATCTCACCAACATCACACCTCTGATATTACCTTGGGACATTGCAAATGGAGAGTCAGCTTTGCCCCTTTTCTGTCTTTGCAACATTTACAGTGAATTGGAAACTCATTAGGGGCATAAATATCAACAGAGATGATGTGGAACACATGCCAGGACAGTTGTAGGCATCACCAGTTGGCTACGAGATATTCTGATCTGATCCTTGGTTTTTATTTCCCAGCCCTAGTGTTATGCAGTACTTTCCTTGAGCTGTGCCCCACTTCCAAATTTCTCCCATTACCTCTGAATCCACCTTTGGGGATCAGCGTCAGCAAAGCGCTAAAGTGGAGCAGTGTCGCTCCCCGCTGTGCTCCGCTTTGTGTTTATAACCCTCTCCGTTTCCACCCACGCTGCTGTTTCTGCCGCTGAAGATCTGACAGAAATTTGAATGTTTCATGGATTTAAGGATGGAGATTTGTGAAGAAATGCTCCCCATTCTTCAGATCTGTCCTTTATAAAACGTAGAATTCAAAACAGGTAATATGATTAGTGACCAGAGTTAGATTAGATTAGAGGATAGTGTGTGTATGAGGGAGACCATCCTGTGCAGCTCTCTTTCTATGAAATGAGTCTTTGTGGAATAAATTTGATTATAAATGAATTCAGCATTGAGGCAAATGTGATCTTCTGTTTATTAGAAATCATCTTATTTTTATCCTTTTATTGTTTTTTATTCCGTCATGTCTTTAATGTTTCACTTTAGAGTAAAAGTTAGCGATGCTCATCAAGGTTTTTGCCTCCAAAGATCATCTGTGAGTGAGATCAGCTTATACTGATCATATTTGAATTATTTTTTATAACAGCTGGTGTAGCAGTTGGTCCGTGTTTAGCTTTGTGCTGTTTGTGTAAGATCTTCTTCAGGTGGAAGCATAACCTGATAAAAGGACGGCAAAGTCCTCTGTATTCAGTAGGCAACATGCTTTTACTTTGTTCAACAGAGCAGTACAAAAACCTCCCAAGGAGCAATGCAACAAGTGTCTTAAGGGCAACTGAACAACACGATGTAAGGATTCATTGATTACATGTGTCAGTCTATGCCAATTAAAGCAAGAAAATGTACAAACCTTAATACCAATGATGTTGGGACATTGTGTGAACGTAAATACAAACAGAACATTATGATTTGCAAATTTGACCTATATTTAACCGAACAAACCACAAAACAAGCTGTTGTAGCACGTGCAGAATATGTGTCTGCATTGCTGAAATAAGCAGGGGTGTCCCTGAAAAAGACATGGCTTGGGTGGCAGCAAATGTGGCTCATGTGCCTTTCAGCATTAACGAAGCCTTCACAGATGGGCAAGTTACCCATGCCATGGGCACTCACACCCCACCATACCATCACAGATGCTGCCTTTTTGCTCTGATAACAGTCTGGATGGTCCTTTTCCTCTTTAGCCCGAAGGACGCCATGTCCATGATTTCCAAAAAAATTCTGAAATGTGGACTCAGACCACTGCAGACTTTTCCACTTTGCGTCAGTCCTTCTCAGATGAGCTCGGGCCCAGAGAAGCCGGCAGAGTTTCTGGGTGTTGTTGATTTATTGGCTTTGGCTTTGCACAGTAGAGTTTTAACTTGGACTTGTTGATTTAGCGAGAATCTGTGTTAACTGACAGTGGTTTTGTGAAGTGTCCCTGAGCCCACGTAGTAATATTCTTTAGAGAATTATTTTGTCTTTTAATACAGTACTGCCTGAGGGATTGAAGGTCATGGACATTCAGTGCTGGTTTTCAGCCCTGCAATTTACATGTAGGGATTTCACTGGATTATCTGCATCTTTTGAAAGTTAAAGTGTTGGATTATTTGTTCAAAAAGTGGTGAACCTTGCCCTATCCTTGCTTGTGAATGGCTGAGCCTTTCTGTGATATCCAAGCATGGCACTCACTTGTGTCCCATTAACCTGTTCACTGGGAATGTTCCAAACAGGCGTAGTTTGAGATTTTTCTAGTCTTTTGTTGCCCCGTCTCGGCTTTTTCGAAACATGTTGCAGGCATCAAATAGAATGAGTGAATTTTTGGCAAAAAACAATGAAGTTTATCAGTTTGAACATTAACTATCTTGTCTTTCTAGTGTATTTATTTGAATGTAGGTCAAAAAGGGTTAGCAAATGGTTGGGTTTTTTTTTTAACATTTTCCACAATGCCCCAACTTCCTTGGGATTCAGGCTTTTAAATATTTCACCTTAAGATGGTAGTTTCAGAATTTGTCTTTTGACAGAAGGACTCTCAGCCAAGAGAATTACATCCATCC
This sequence comes from Cetoscarus ocellatus, assembly GCA_037902135.1. Lineage (NCBI taxonomy): Eukaryota > Metazoa > Chordata > Actinopteri > Labriformes > Labridae > Cetoscarus > Cetoscarus ocellatus. Next base: position 2,572,809 of record JBAMNC010000760.1, on the reverse strand, counting down.
CACTCCCTTAGAGCACCCTGTTCGCCTGATTATAGCACTATGTAAGTTTTACTGGGAGCAGCATCCATCTCAGGAGAAGAGTGTACTGCTTTACATCATGAGTAGTTTGGCAGTCTCACCACTGTGTTCTATGCTGACTGAGGTGACAGAGATGAAAGACGAGACGAAAGATGATGGATGAGTTTAGGAATGGACAAAGAGAGGCAGAGCCGAATGACGATAGTGGATATTGGACGGGCTTTTACATGTTGGTGAGAACAGCAGATGATCTGTTTTAGTGACTGGAAGTTTTATTTCTGATCTATCCATCATATAACTGTGACAAAACTTGGCTGTTGATGATTGGTTGCCAGTAAATCTGGGAATCTACTGTAAAACGAAGCACATCATTAATATTCCCCGAAAGTGTTCAACCATATATCCTCCTCCTCTCCCCCTGCTCTCCTCAGCGTAAGCACAGCTGCTGTTGGCTGTCAGTGTGTGATGAGGAGCGGTGATAGCATCAGTGCGTAGGCGTCTTTGAACATCAAGGGCCATGTATTGTCTCTGTCATACGCCATCGCCATCACTAATTACTTGGTGTGGCAGCCAGGGAGACAAAAGATGAGGTGTGAAACTATCAGCTCTGGAAAACTTCCACTAATGGCTGTTAGCAGAGGTCACTGACTGTTGAAAGGAGATAACAGTTGATAGGTATCTGCTGAAAGAGTTCAGGGTTGTGAAAAGATGTAGGAGTTACTCAGATGTGTTTTTAGCTTCTACATTCTTCTAATGACCCCTCGCTGCTCGACATATTCATTCATTTATCAGAGGAAATTATTTTGCCTCTGACTATTCAGTGCTTTTCTGTTGAGATACATAAATATGACCTGTTTTTATCCAAGCTCAGGAATGCCAGGTTCATTCTTTTTACCTGTAAATACACCAAAACCCTGCTCTGTATTTTCTTCTGCCATAAGGGATTACCTGTATACCTGGTATCTTGTACTTATATCCCTCAAGTGAGATCCCAAGAAAGCTCAGCTGATACTAAAATGTGGTATTAAGACTCTGTGGACCCCTGAATGGTCAGACATTATCGCCAGTGGGATGTCAAGCATGGAGACAAAACCTCTTGTTGCCTCCATCCTGATGTTTGACCACCAAAACTCTCCTGTACTTGTAGCAGTATTTTGTCTCACGTCTCACAACTCCCCAGTATTCTAACCTTGCAGTGCAGCTGGATCCACGTGACTCATTTTCTGTAATCAGGCAGATCCATCTTGCAAAGCTCCAAGCCAAAAATACTGAGCTTTGTCTACAGAGGTGGGAGCTATGAGTGTGACAACAGTGTGAAGCTGTTGCTCGGACAGAGATTAGCATAGATGCTACCAGCCTCAGTAGCAGTTTCGTTAGATCTGGACAGCATTATACAATTAAATGAAAAACAAATAACACTGAAAGCATTTCTTGGTAGAAAGGGTATTTTTGTTTCACTTTCAACATGTTTTGGCTCATGTTTTGTACTTTTTTTTTACCGCAGCTGTAGTTGTACCCGCCCACTTCAACAATTGGCCCTTAATAAGTGATTGACAGATCAATCTTCCAGTCACCTTCTCGACACTCTTTTAAAAATGTTCTGCTCTTCCCAGTCACTGCCTATGGGCTGTTTCTCTGTTAGACTGCTGAAATATATCCTGTGCAGTATATATTGGACTGTCTATCTGCTTTGTAAGGTTGCTTGTTTACTAGATGTGATTTAAAGGTAGATTGGCCGCACTTTTATTTAGCTAACTGCATCTAAGAAACATATTGAGCTCCAACATGTAGGGACGCATCAAGACAGTTTTGGAGCAATGCAGGAGATACTTACAGCTGTCGAAGCTTGAATCAAGCTACCTGACTGTCTGTTATTCAGTTTGTACATCATCAGCAGCTGATTTTAAATTGTGAGGCGCATCATGTATTTTAGCAGCCAGTCAGCACCTAGAATCAAGAGGGGAAATGGGTAATGGAGGATATGTCATGTAGCATCCTGCAGTATGTCTTTATCAATGGTTATGACTCATCTGACGCCAAGGAGCGCAGCATAACCATCAGCTGTTAAATTCCACCTCAGTAGTTAATAGTCCCATTCATGCTGACGTTTGAAGTAGGGTTGCAAAAGGATGAAAGCTCCCAGTAAATTTCTGGAAACTTTCCATGTTGAGCTGGGGAGAAATATTCCAATTTTGAAACTTCACACCGGAATTATGGGAATTTATGGGAATTAACTGTAAATTGAGGGTAATTCAAAATAACTGTTTCATATCCAAACACAAATATAAACATTTGGTTTTGTCACAGGCAGACATTGATGCAAAGTAATACAGTTAAAAAACATTACATTTCAAACTGACTTATTCATAAGTAGAACTTTATGAAGTTTTAAGTATTTTATGGAACACTCAATTTCAGCTTCACATTGTGTAGTCAAAAGGCTCAAATGTGTGGCTTCAATAGTCCAGGGCTCTAGAAATGATCCGTGCACAGTACATGTAGGGGGTGTGGCCTAAATACCCCTGCAGTAAGCAGTGTGCATGTGATTCAGAATAGAATGGATATTCTCAGGAATACTTGCATGAAATCTGGTTGTTTCAGTCAGGATTATGCCAAAATACATTTTCTCCAACTGCATTAAAAGTCCTGTTTAGGGCCAACCTTCACTTGAATAAATTCCAGGTTTATGGTCATTTATTCCCATAAATTCAAGTTTATTCCCTTAAATTCATGTTAATTCCCATCGAAAGTTTCCAACTTTGAAAATTTCTGGAATTTTGCAAACCTGGATTTGAAAAGCAGGTTCATTATGCCATGGAACTAAGTTTGTCAACATTAAAAAAGTTGTTCCGTGTTTATTGCATGTATTCATCGTGAGAGATCATATCAAATCAACAATAAAATTGCAATTAATTGTGCAGCGCCATTAAGACGTGTCAGAGTCCCCTTAAGCAGCCGTATATAAGAAACCCTCTCAGCATATGATTTAGTGTCATCTGTTTTGACCCTTCCTCTCTTTATTTGAAACAGTGTGTTGGGCGAGAAAGCAGCTCTGTAGGCTAGGATAGATTAAGTTGTGGTTCATAAATGTAGCCATAAAAACCGACTTAAGCACACTCTAGCATCTGTTTTGCCTGTCTAACATTAAAGTGAATGGGTCAAAGTTGGCTCATAGAGACTCTATTACGTAACAGTAGGAATTATGCTGTAAAACTTTTCATGGTAATGAAACACTGAGATGAAATGAGCATGTAGCAGGTAAGGATGTGTTGCTCCTTACAGCTCAGTGACAGCTGTATGATTTGTGCCCCTGGATTAACTTTCCAGAACCTCCGTTTTTGTCCGGAGAACTTTCCACCAGCTGCTGCGAGAGCACAGAGATACTACAGCGGAAACAAAGAGGATACAGAGAGAGGGAGCACACAACACCACTGTGGACGAGTCTGGATCCTTCTGCCAGCTCCGCTGCTCTGTACCCAAACAGTCTCTTCAACAGCAAATCCAATTTTAACACGGCACCAACACACATCCTATAATTGCAGCCTGATGGGATTTGAGCTCAGTGGGGAGTCTGCCAACAAGCTCTGCCTTTTGGGTACATAGTACACGTCTCTGTGCATTTCCTCAAAGCTGGTCAGGAATAGCTTGGAGATAAAACAGAAGCAGGAGGCTGATCAGTGTTCGCTCCACCACGCGGAGGAGCCTCTCCAAGGCCGGCAGCCTCTCCGTGCCCTTGTTTGTGATTGGCAGAGAGACACTCCCACTGTCCATTAATGAAATGGATATGCCAGAGGTAGCGGATGTCTCGGCGTTCCCTTCATGCTCTGCTGGCTCTGCAGCACCATTGGCTGGTCTGATCACCTCATTGTACTGTTGATTGACAGGTTGTTGATTATTCTGTCATGGAGGGATTACAAAGTTTGAGACATAAATGTGAGGAGCAGCTTGTGTTTACTGCAGGGAGGATTTTGCTCTAAAACCTTCAACTTGCTGTTAGAAATTTAACCTTCAAACTCTCACACATGAGCCTCCTGAATCTCATATTCCTCCTCAGGGGTGGGCAATATGGACCAAAAATGATATCTTCATATATTAATAGCTGAAGGGTGATGCGTTATTTAAACTCTGATATTTTTCTTTTGCTGCAAGGGAATATCAAACAGTCACAAATTTTAGGCAAACACGCTGGGCAAACTGCACAAAACCATTGGCAACATTTACATCCATTGGAGGAGAGAATTTCTACATTTTCTTTAAGATACCATGTGTTTTAAAACTGTCACATTTCAGTTATTTAGTGATCATTGAATCACAGGGTAGCTCATAGTTTCATATGTTATGGTACACATGGCTCATGGTATCAGTAATATGATACGGAGACGCTGTGATTATTGATATAATGCAGAAATATTACACACCAAAACATTACTATATTAACAGGGGAATATAAAATGACTCATAAATTAAAGTATAAGACCACGGACTGTTATTTGTACTTATCCATGTGCCGTCAGCTGTTTCACCATCAAAGAAGCCTTGGAAAGTTAATGTGTCAAAATGGACGCTGCCATACTGTACATGTCAACTCAACCAAACTTTAGCCCAACCCACTCACAGGTGACTATGTGTGGACATATAGCCATTTTAATCATGTCCTTACTTCGAAAACCAGAAATCTTCAATGAGACAAAAACAAAGGGGGTATAAGGAAAAATTCACCTGTTGCTGTCAGGCACAAAACTCCTTTCTCCAAAACTGTTACTTTCAGAAAATTAAAAAAATGCCCTACTACTGAATGAAAGAATATTGTTTTGACTTGCCTACAAATTATTTTTATTTTTTTACTTAAATTAGGTTTACAATTTGTAAAACTCACCAACATGGAAGGTGACCAACAGCACTGCTTAATGAAACAAATAAATATTATAAAAAAGGTTTTTCCCTGACAGGGACCATATTTCTAAAGACCAAATCCGTTTTTTGAACAATGCTGTAGAAATATTTATTGAAAAACCATCCTGCACACAATCATAACACCTCTTGAAGTGAGATTCAGACACACAGTGGAGGAACTACAGCTCATTACATGGACCTCGTTTTTCAGCCCTGGATGTTGCCACCTGTGTAAAACAGTTAAAACATTTTCAGCAATGTGGAGTCATTTTTACAGTATTGGACAAGACTTGGATAGGACAACATTGATGCATTATGCGACTTTGAAACAAAAAACAGTGGTAAGACGCACTTCTTTCAATAAAGGCACAAAATAAATACATGAGATACACATTATCAACTTGTCTTTGTGGACCTCTACCTGGTGAGTTATTGTCAAAAATGTGGAAAACTACCCTATCACGCACTGTCCTTGAAAAACATACAGGATCCACATCCAGATTCAGATCACCACCATAATATAATCTCACCCCTCTTGTGCCATGACCAACATTCTCTGAAAATATCAACCAAATCTGTGGAGAAGTTTTTGCGTTATTAGAGAAAACGTGGAAAACTGCCCATTCTCACAGGGTTAACTAATTCATCAAACAGGTAAAAATCATGTTTGATTTCACATTATTTCAACTATTTTGTCCTACAGGTCATCTCTTTTCAAAATAAATAGACATGTCATAAAAACTCAGACCATTTCCGAGCCCCCTGCTCCACATTCCAGTGCTCCCTCACCTTGAACATTGGTCGTGTCAATGTTATCTATTTGGGCTGAACAGAAGGTAAACAAACAAACCTCTCTTTTTGCTCACACTGGACTAAAATTTTCTTATCAACCTAGTTTGTAGCACTAACACTTGAATTTGTACATTTTCAACCAATTTTGGACAAACATCAGTGAGATGATCTGAAAAGTTGTCTGTGAAATGAATACAGTTGCTCTCAGATACATTTCCTAATGTATACCTAACATAGTTATCCTGCTCTGGAAAAGTCAATAAATTGCTAAAATAATTGATCCCTCTGTGATAATATGGATAGACAGAACCTTATAACACATTACAATGAGTTACTGACATGAATGTATTATTGTCTCAGGTCCGCTCCACTTTTCCTGGAATTTCTCTGTTTTGTCTGTGTGTGTGAGCAGCCAGTGATTGTTTACCTCTAATGGAGGTTACATAGACTAAATCCACAGGGCTAATGTTGGCAGAGTGCAGGGACACCAGATAGCTGAGCTCATTTGACCCCAGGCCTGCTAACCATCTGCTCAGACAGACATACCCTAATTAATGCTTGTTTACATCTTTTCACTTCATTTCCCAGTTATAAGTGCACAAGTATTTCTCTCAGTAGGTGCAGTCTGACAGCATGTTTTGACATGAGCTTATTCCCATGGTAACCATTCAGGCTGGTTTAGTGTGGGAATCACAACCACTGAGTAAAGATTTATTTAATCTTTTTGAAGATGATACAAGTTGCTGCTGGGACATCAGGGTCTGAAAATTAAGCTGCTGCAAATTTTGATCACTGTCTTGCTGCATTTATTGACCCAGATAAAGGCTACAGTTAAAACTAGGGACGCTGTGGTTGCATTTTTTCCCATGTGGATTATGACACCAGTCAACAGTGTAGGAGATCTAAAATCCACTGAAAGTGCAATCACATGGTGTGTTTTGATACGTCACTTATTTCAGCAGTTGCTCAGTCTACTAAACTTTATATTTGAATGGAAACTCAACATGCTTTTACTAACTTAGTTCTGCAGGGCAGTACAAGAACTTCCAATGAGCAATGCAACAGTTATCCTACATTAAAAAAACACTGAGTTATGTGTTTAAAAATTGATTGATTATTTATTTCTGTGAATCATTTACAGATTTAACAGACCGTAAACAAATTAACATTAGTTCTAAAAGCTAAGCAATGCAAATATTTAACTAAGTGATAGCAATAAGTCTCAGTGACTTTGTGAAACTGGTCCAATAATTCTGTATTGAAAAAAGACGAAAACACATTCCTTTCTTTAGGACTGTACTTTTTCAAGTTACTTGGTAATACCAACATTTCCTTTTCTTGAGGCTACATTTGAACACATCATTATGACATTATAAACAGTCCATTTCCCTCAAAGTCAAGTGCTTGGATTTGTTCAATCATAATAGTTATGCTCTTAAACACATCATATTGTCATGTTATGTTGCCTTTTTCAGATGACTAACTAGCTTTCAGCCTACTGGGATTTCAATTTTGCGGTTTTTTTAACTAAGGGGAGTTACTATAAAGTTTTAGGGATCATACCATGGCTGCTTCAAGTGGAGAAGAATGACTGACCTGCAGCAGCAGCAGTCGAGTTGAGAAAGATTTTTTTAGCTGACAGTGAATAGTGTTGCATTTCTTCACATTGCTGTTAGACACCATACTCATTGGCTAGCAGTTTAATTAGAAAGTTAATTAAATCCAAACTCTAAATCAAACAATCTAAGTAACTACTTAAATATTTTTCAACAAAAATGATCCATCAGGGTTTTTGGGTTTAAATTTGACTAAGTTGACACAAAACAAATTAGACTTTCAAATGGCTGCCAAGAAACTATTTCCTCAACATATTATCCGCCCTTTTCTGTCCTAATGAGCTGATAAGAGTCTATCATGGGAGATGGTGGGTTTTTGCCAGTATCCAATATGCAGCTGTGTGATGCTATCATGTCACTATGGACCAAAATCTCTGAGGAGTGTTTCCAGCATCTTGTTGAATCTATGCTCTGGAGAAAGGAGGCAGCTCTGGCGGCAGATTGAGGTCCAACCCCGAGTCAGCAAGGTGTACCCACTGTCATTGCTAGTGAGTGTATACTTCCAAGGGGAAGTGTTTTTAGGACAAAGTAATGGACTCAGTCCTAAAATTGGACTTCTATGCCATCAGCAGAAACATGATGAGTTTGTACCTCTTGGTTGAAATGACTGACCCTATGCCACTCTGACATTGTTCTATATGGATTAAAGCCCAGAAAAGCAGACCAGACCAGAGTGCCATAATCATCTAAAAAGTGTGGTTGGCTCCTCTGTGGGAGCTTAATGCACCAGCAACTGTGGGACAGAGGGGCTTACAGGTCAGCCGTGCCTGGACAGACTGCCCCCGCCTCTGCACACATACTAGAATGCAATCTTCTTACATTTCTGGATTAAGAGGTTGTGTACGGTACATTCCAGGGTTAAACCTCCCTCCGTCCTCCCCCCAAACTCCTGTTCATCCAACATGAACATGCTCCAGTAGTTCTCATCTTGTTGAACAATGTTCTTTACTGCGTTGTGCTTTTCTGACCCTGAGTTCCAATGGTGGAAAACAAAACTGTTGATTTACTGCAGTAAGTGTGCCATACTGATCCTTTAGTATATCGGGGTAAACAGGAGGGGCTGTTTGCTTTTTGGTTCCATGTCGTCCTTTTTCTTTAATTCACAATTTCGCCCACCCTGCCTTGAAGCCCCTGTTGCTAATTGAAAGGCGAGTAATCAGTCTTTCTAAGGGTTGGAGAGTTACGTGGCTCCTCTGTGGCCCCGGCCAGGACCCCCACCCTGCAGCCGATAGAGAGGTTTGTTGTTGATCTGCCAGCCAATCCCCAGGCCCTTGAGCCCTTATTGATCTGGAATGAGAGGGTGTTTGCAGCCATGGTAACGTATTTAAATGAGACCTCAGCCACTCCAGAGCCTATTGGAGACGAGGTGCTTTAGGTGTTCAGCATGTTCAGTTTGAGATGATGTTTGAGAATCACTTTGACGAGGGAAGGGGCACTTGACACAAAGATCCTTGATTGAAGAAAAAATGAAAAAGGGTGAAAGGGAAGCCATTATTTCCCATCAATGCAGAATCCCTTGGAAGGATCTACATGAAAATAGATTTGTTTAAGTGCTTTTATAGACACTATGAAAGTCACCTGCTTCTCAGATAAAGATCAGACAAATGCATGTGTACACTGTATTTTGATGAAACTTGGTGAACTACTATATCATATAACATACATCAAAACTGTGAGGATTCATAAAATTGTATTATTTAGTACCTCTGCCAGGGAGGTTATGTTTTTGCCAACTTTTGTCTGTTATTTTGGATTTAATGTCTGCCTACGACGAAACTAAATGTTAATATTTCTGTTTGGATATGATGCAGTTTGTTTAAGTTACCCCTAACTTCCAGTTAATTCCGATAATTCCCATAACTCTCATCAAAAGTTTCCAATTTGGAACATTTCCAAAATTCCCCAGCTCCCCATGGAAAATTTCTGGCAAGATTCAGGACATTTAGCGGAAGTTTTCCACCCCTTTGCAACCCTTCTAAGTGTTCTTTATTTTCACCTTAGCTGTAGTGTAGAGCATTATGGCAGCTTGGCAGTAGCCATTAAATGGATTGTTGGTATCTGCAGAGAGAATAAGTACCTTATAATACATAATATAAGTATATTGGTTTTTCAAAATAAAAGTGTCACCTTTAACAGCTCAAGGTCAATTTGTTTAATTTGTTCCTATTGAACAGAATCTGCCACTCTGTTGTGTAGATGTGGTTGAGTCAAGTTCTTAACTTCATCACCATCTGTTTATAGATCCTACCAGAAGAAAGTTTTTTTTTTTATCTCACTCATTTGAAGAGCTGGTTTGTTGGTGTATTTCAATTTCAGTTTGGTTAAATCTGGAAAAAAAAATGGTTGTTTGTGTTAAAAACATTTGCCAATGATGACGTTGGACCGACGTGTGAAGCACTTTGTTCGATGCTTGGCCAAAGAGTGTACTTACTTGTCTTCCTAAAGCCTTGGTTTTGGAACAAATAATCTTATCCTACCAAAGCCCAGTACTACAAGCAAATCACAGCTTGCAACACTGGGCCTTAAATGGAAAAGAAAAAAGCATGAGAGATATCTGACCGACACCAAAGGTTAATCTGAAGGACGTCACTGAATTATTGTATCCTTGTTCCAGAGAATTCAGTAGTCTTACTTCATTTTGACATGACTGCAGCTCTGAATTTGTAATACTCTTGAGCCTCTGCGGCCATTGTTACAGGATAGCACAAAGTCAGAGGCTTTAGACAAAGCTGTGGACACAGTTGCCAAATCCATTCAGACTTGACCCAGAATCTGAGTGTGAATTGATTGAAGCTGCAGACTGTCGCATCTGTCCTTTAAAAAGCACAGTGATGAGGTTCTGCTCATTGTTAGCAGTACATAGAAAGGATAATGGGACTTGTCAGTCATTTTTTTATTTATAAAGCCGAAAATCAAGCATTCACATTTGCCTTCAGACATCACCGTCTGAACAGCATGTATTACTCACCGTCCTACACCGTTAACTTCAGTTTTATTTTAACAGTCTCTTGTCAAGATCCAGATATTCTTCAAGGGTGTTTTTACTCCCACTGCTTGTTTGCTTTGTTCAAATGACAAAAAGGACGCTTTGTTGTATTTTCCCAGTTTGTTTCATGTTCATGCTGCAGTATTACAGAGAAGCTAATAGGCTCTGTTAGCTTAAAGGTTGTCAAACTAAGGTTTATGTATTGTATCAGCACTCCCCAAACTTAGTAACACTGCAGCCCACTTTGTGACCTGGACTTATAGGCCCACCAAAACCCTCATTCAACCATGCTGAAAGAAGATGGAGTCTGTAAGACTCTATCGTCTCTTTTTTTCATAGGTCGATTTCAGTTTGAATTTTAGTTTGCTTTTGATACTCTTTTTTAAACATATTCTGTGACTCCCAAACTCTTTTCAGGTACCTTTTATGACTGAAATAACAGAATAATACTTGAAACTAGTAACCAAGAGTCCTAGCGAGGTATCTAATAGGAAGTTCCAGTCTGCAGTACCCTTGCAGCCCAATAGTTGGCAGAAGCACTGTATAATACAACTATACATAGCATCATATTAACAGTGCTAACATGCTAACCGCATACTTTACTGAAACATGTGTGTAGATAAACTCTTACTGGATTTTATCGGTGAAAACAGTTCAAATTGATGTCAGCTTTAGACAGGAATGTATTGCTGTTTTGTGTGGGTCACTGGGGGCTTGACTCCTCTTAGGTAACACTTAGGCTTTCTAGAAAATGGTTGGGAACCACTGGACTAAAGTAAAGTATGAAGTTGTGATCATATGTAAACTCAGAGCATGAACAAGAGTAGCTTTTAACACTTTTCAGTGTGTGTTAAAACAATGGCAACCACAGATACAAGTGGCTAAGGGTCATCAGTTTACATGGTAACTGTTTACAGCATGACACCTTTTAACACTAACAGCAGCATTATGGAAACATAGGAAACACCTTTGTAAAAATGGATTGTTTTGCTTGTGCCAATTAGTATCTGTGAATCGTAAGCAGAGCAAAGACCCTATTGGATTGCAAATGATCAATATGATTCTTAATTTTCTGTACAGTTGTAATTGAAATTACTCAATAACCATACTAATACCTCTGCTACCACCTCTACTACTGCTGCTGCTGCTGATGGGTCAACCTGTACTTGTTCCTTTAACCATTTCAGTCTAATACAAATGATCCAGCTCAGGGTTCAGTTTAAAACGAGTCAAGACCACTTCTTATGGGCGATCCTGTCTTGGCTGTCCATTCTGAAACAGCATTTGATTGCTGGGTTCACATGGTAGTGATGAATGGTAAGTGAACTTAAGCTTCTTTTACTCTTTCTTGGTCTTTCTGACACCTCAAAGCACTTTTACACCACAGATTGTTAGCACATCTACCCAGTCACACCCATTCACTCTCTAATTCACACACCAATAGCCTGAGATTTTATGAAAGATGTCTTTCAGTATTAGTTAGCACATTCACGACACGGTAGTGGGATCAGCTTTGGGCAAAATGTCCTGCCCAAGGAAACATCAACATGTGACAGCTGGAGCTCCTGATTGATGATAGAGCATTCTACCAGACTAAGCCACCAATGCCCCGAGTGCACCCCTAATTGGGCATCCCAAATCTAAACATTTCAGTAATTTTGAGGAAATATGAAACAACAGTATTTTTTAGCCAAACACACTGAGCCAAAATGGATTACACCCTTATCTTTGGAACAATCTCTCCAAACAATCCAGGGGTGACAGCACCCTGAGTCTGTCAGTGTCTTTTATAATGACACTCAAGTTCCTGTATTTATCCAAGCTGTAAAAGTATCCTCCCATCAGTGTGCCAATGTAAAACCAGAAAACACTTCCCTCATGTAGGTAGGAGCCAAAGCTCATAAACTCTCTCTTGGCTCCTCTGAACCATCTCTTTGCCCACTCAGGCTCTGATCCAGTGTCCTTTTGTTACCCTAAAACAAACCCACTGACCCGTTTGTTACTGTCCTCAAGCTCAGAGGCACCATCACTCCAGATTGCTGTCAGCATTACTCAGCAGGAGAGGACCACCTCATGGTTCAAGGTTTCCAGTGCCCCAGTTCCTGCTCTGCCTGGTGCCCATTCTGTCAATGGACCGCGGACAATTTGGCGAATCGAGCCGCCTTTACGTGCCACTGCCAGTCCAACAAAACAATGGCACCATTCTTGTTAATGTGGCAAGTCATGCCCGGTGGAAATTGAATTGCTTTCTGCACAAGCAGTCCTGTGACGATCAATTACCCAACCAGGACCTTTTATAGGTCACTCAGAGGACGATAGGGAACAAGGCTGAGATATAAGAGCCTGGGAAAGTGTGGAGAAGTGCCATTATACACCCAGAGTGTTTATACTTAATATTAAGAGGCCTTTTTTTCTACCATCAGTCAGTTATTTTGTTTTAATAATTCAACAAAAGGCACCAAAAGTCATCATAGTTCACACAGTATATGGTACATTTCAGCTTTTTTCCATTATGAAAATGGCAGAGACCAAACTCTTTTTAACAAATTAGCAAACCTTGAACATAACTAGACTTGGTGGATTTAAAAAAGCAATGGCCAAAAGGCACAATAGAAACTTAGAGATAGAAAATGAAAGGAAAGGAGACATGGATCAAATGAAAACAAGAAACATAAAAACATACAACAGAGTTACAGAAGTTTGATTTATCCAAGTAACAGCAATAGAGATAGTAAAGTGTGACAGTTAATAAGCATTATTGTGTTCTATTACCAAGTCATGAGGTCTTATTTCTTGTTCCAAACATGAGGGATTCTGCTTTACTCTTGCATCTTTGTACTGGATTCTAGACCTGAGCAGTTTTGGAAAAAATAATATAGTGTAATAATTTCCCTTATGCAATATAAATTAGGGGTGTCCCAATACAACTTTTTTTTACCTCTGATACGATACCAAGATTGCAGCCTTGAGTATTGACCGATATCGATCTGATATGATATCAGCAGGAATCATACATACTTTTATTACTTATTTTGTAGTATAGACTGTAAGAAAAGGCTTGATCAAGTGAGATTACTCAAACAGAGAACAGTAGTCAGCAGTAGTAGGTATGAGAAAATCTGACCCATTTGTTATTAACCAATGGGTTAAATAAATTTTAACCTTAAACATAAAGATATACTACAATTAAATAAAATAAATAAAAAATAAATTAGAAGACCCTAAAAGTAACCTCAGTAAATCCAATAAAAACAAAAACATATATTTTTACATTGCAAAATAACCACAGTGTTTAACTTAAACATTATCATATTCTATGACTGAATTAAATAAATAAAAAATAAATTAGAGTGGACTGCTTGTATCGGAGAGCTTATATCGGAGATTTTAGATGCAGGCCGATATAATCCGATATCAGTTTTTTTGCTGATATCGCACCGATATCCAATATCAATATCGGATCAGGCCACCCCTAATAAAAATAGCTGCTACAGAGTTACAGAGTGAATTTCTAGAAATTAAAGCCAGTCTTTCATATTTTTAATCAGCTTAACCCTGCGGTGCTGGTCAACTGTCAAATATAAATAGTAACTCAGCTCCCTGCCTCTAGCTAAGGGCTGTAACTCCTGCAGAGTGCTACTAATAATACTGTGGGGCTACTCTACTCAGATGTAAACAAGCATGTGAATTTATTAAATCTTTACTTTACAAAGCAGCTGGATTTGCCAGTTTCCATATCGGTCATCAGGCGGATCCATCTTGCAGAGCTTCAAGCTGAAATGATTGTAACTTTTCAGAAAATGATCGAGCTTGTCAGTGTTCTTTTAGTTGAGATAGAAGTAAAAAGAGACCGGAAGCCTTGGCTTACCCATATGAAATGTGACAAACATAACATATGTTCAATCACCCTCCAGTTTTTCTTGATTTACTTTATCATGCCTGTTCCCCGTGCCATTCAAGACATTTCGTTGTTTCTGCCATTCCCGATCACTGTTTATGGGATGTTGCTCAGATGGACTGTTTCATACACTGATCAGGTTTAACAGAATGATGATGTGGTGTAGTTCCCTTTTTGCTTCTATACAACTGTGTATTCTGACACCTTCCTATCAGAACCAGCATTAACTTCTTCAGCAGTTCGAGCAGATTCAACAGTCACATGGGATACAAAGATTCTTGCAACCAATCAAAAGACCACAGCATTTTCAGCTCCTCCCTCTGGGGTCAGTTGGTGTGTGCGGCACCCAAACAATACGGTGCCAAAAAAGGACAGCACAGGTCAGTTATTTGGACACCTGTCCTTATATCTGAGAGCGAAAACACCTATTAATGAGCCCAATTGTACCAGTGAAGTGAAGACTAAGGATGCACAATATTATCTGACATATATTGATGCCGGCAAATATGTGCCTAAAAAGGTGATTATTGATAACAGCAGATAAGATTTTTGGTGATATTTACGGCCAATACTTTGACCATAAAAAATAGGCCATGAACATCCCATGTATTGGCTACAATATTGGAAAAATGTACAATTGTACTATGATGGTTTACCTCATCATCACTCCATATCCTCTTTAATAAATCAAAATGTAATTTATTAAAGAACAAAATGTTGTTTTTCTGGCTTCACATCTAACACAAATGGAATGTAACATTTCAAGAAATAGGTCAATTTTAGGTGGTGTTTACACTGCTCCGTTTTTGGCCAAATCCGAAGAGTTTTCATTGCGTTTTAGCCTCCCGTTTACATGAGAACGGTGCCTGGAGCACCTGAATCCGCAAACTTTTGAAACCAGGGTCCAAGGTGGAGAGTTTTCATAACGCATCGCCACCTGGTCTCATGTAAACAGGATTCAGTGTTTCAGGGGGAAAAGCTGACGTCACTGCATGCGCAGTACTCTTTCACATGAAGGCTGCGTGCGCATACCAGGAACAACAACAGCTTCGGCCGTCTCCCGAGTAACATGTGTGCTGCTTCCTGTGCTCGGTTTGTTATCCAGACAAAACTATGCAGACAGATTTGTTGTCCAGACAAGAGACTCTTGCGTCTTTGTGCGTCCACTCGCCTTTGTTGTTTGTAGAAAGGTTTTCTTCTTCATAAGTGTGTTGTAACAGCGCTGTTTCTCTGCAAGCCTACATCGCCATCTACTGGACTGGCATGCACGCTACAGCGTTTTCAGTCGTTCTCGAGTCTCTGTCTGAACGCAGATCGTTTTTGAAGACGCAAAGGAAAAACCTTTGCGTTTCAGGTGAGAGCGTCTTCGTGTAAACAGGGCCTTAGTTCAGCAAAAATCCAATGTCATGCATCCCTCAAGGAAACACAACTCTTGTAAACCTAACTGTTAAATCAACATGGATTTTTTATTTTTTTTTACTGGGCTTATGTTGGTGAGACTTTGAATTGTCTTCATGGTCTAATGTAGGTCATTGACATTGTTGTAGTCTTACACGGTAAGAAGTAGTGGAAAAACACTGGCATTCAGTTAGCTTTATTCAATTATAAATAAATTTTTTTAACATAAGTGTCAATAACAGCTTGGTTTTTTGCATTGGTGCATCCCTACCAGAGACTAGTCACCCATTCTGCATTGAAATTTGCTCAGAAACAGCTCTTGCTGGGGACATCCCTGCTGTGGAGTTGAGCATGTGGTCATGTTTTCAGTCTGACATGCAGACCAGTGGCCAGCTGATGATGCAGTTCATATTTGTAAAGGACCGGCCCATGTGATGACAGGGCAGCCCTCTCTCTGCTGGGACAGTGCACAACAATGGCCTTACAGTGGCTGCTCCGATACTGGAACTTTTCAGTGGACGGGTACAGAGAGGGGTGGGGGCACGAAAGGGGGCACAGAGAGGGGACAGGCTGGCTGGATTGGCAGTCTCTGGGTAGTGGGCTGAATGACCCCTGACCCATGAGCACAATGGATCTTTCTGTCACTGGGACTCATCCACTGACGCACACGCACACTGGAACCGCCTGAGTCATGGTATGTGGGCCAGTGGGCTGATTTAGCAGGACGTTTAATTCAGCTTTTTAATTTTGTGCAGCCTTGTAGCCTGCTTTCCATATTTCTCTTCTTGGCCTTCACTTCACAAGGACGGGGTCATAATTATTAATTAATCTGCAAAGACTGATCAATAACTCGAGCTAAAAGCATGTCCACAGCAAAACAAGGCTGTTCTCAGTTTTAAAAGCTCTTGCTAATAGATTTTTTCTATTTCTGCTTGACACAAGACTAATTTGTTATTCATTTTCTGTCAAACATGAATCAGTATATTGATTGACAGTTAATCACCAGCAAGGTCAGAGAGTTTGACCAGTGATCTGAGATTAGAGTGAATTATGCTGAGGCATACAGCCTTGAGTGTTTGTCTGAAGCTTATTGTCATTGAAAAAAGGAAAATGTCTCTTTGTTTCATCATTTGCAAAAACTGCAAGTGTTTTTTTTAGGTTTGCAGTTTTGTGATATTGCTGATTAATGTTCACAGGTAGAAGTTTGTTTTGCACCTTTGGAAAAAGAAAAAACAAAAAAGAATACATTTTCAAACAATTTTTGGTTTGAGTCTGTTGAAAATATTTAGGATGTCCAAAAGTTAGTCAATCTTTGTTTTATTGGTTTTATCTTTAGCAGTTAAGATTGTCAGAATACTTGATGAAGTGATGCACCATGTTGAATCTTTGCCAATATCCTCAATGCCAATACTTTTAAGTTCATTATCATCTATTTGTGTTAGAAACAGTTATGAAGCAAGAGTTAAATGATACTCTTGATTTTTGAAAGTGGACATTTAGTGATACCTTTTTAGCCTGGCTTTTAGCTGATTTTATTTTATCGTCTTTATATCCTTTATGAATTTCTTTGCTCCATTTTAGTGAGAGAGTTATTTGTTGTGTTTCATGAACTCTTTCTATTTTTATTAATCACATTTTAGCATCTTTTTATACAATTAACTTATTATTTTGTTATGTCAGTGGTTATTAATCTTCATTTAAAGTCATATTTTTTAGAGTTATTATTGTCCTCTCTTACTTTGTTCTTGAAAATGATGTGAACCATCATGATACATAGTTTTTTGGGCCAATATTACAGCCCATGTATGGATATTTATTATCAAAATATCAGCAGTAAATGTTGGCATAATGTTCATATCTGCAGTACTGATATTGGTCCAGTTATGATGTTCATCCATAAACAGAATGTAGCAGTATGTACTTTTTATAAACAGAATATATACACAAACAATCAAAACCTTGACTTGTGAATAAGCTTAAATTCATGAAAACAAACTACAAAACAACTGAAAAATGGTAAAAAAAAAAAAAAAAAAAAACATAAATAAAGGACAAATAACTTAATTAATAGATTTAATGAAACAGGAACCGAGGAAATGCCATCATGAGTCCACTTCAGGCAAAATTAAAAACACTGAAAATAAAGATAAAATAATAATAAACTACATAACAAATAAATAGATGTAACAACATCTAAACAGGAATGTGTATACAATGGCCCAAAAAAAGTTAAAATCTGGAATAAGACACTGAAACTCCAAAAGACAGAACACTGATAATATTTTATGATTGATGAAATAAATAATTTAGATTAAATAATAGCAGAATGTTCAGAATAATATGACTTTTCACTCTTAATGATATATTATAATATATATCATTTTATCTACAGCCAGGTACACCAGTGTTTCATACTCAATTTTCATCAGCGGGGGATTAAGTAATCAGTCAGATTAATATGTTAGAGTGTATACAGGCGCATTGATCCTAAACGCCCTGACCCATTTATCTAACACCGCTGTGTTTCTGTGCCGTCATTTAATTAAGACCTACATTTCATTAACACCATCCTGGATAATTTACCCCGCAAGTCCTCAATCAGCAATAATTTGTGAGTCAGTCTTTTTTATGTGTGCCTCCAGAATGAAAATCATTGTTGTAAATATATCTGAAGTCTCCTCCTGAGCTGTTTTCTGAGGCAGAGGAAGACCTCCTGCTGTGCCCCTGTTTTTATCTCCGTGCTCAGGTAATTCCACTTCCTCTTTGTGGACGTGCTCTTCCTCTCAGTGGGGGTCCCTGCTGTCGGTCTGTCTCAGCCCAGATGTGCTGTTTACTGTCTGCAGGCCCCCAAAACATCAGCCTCTCATCCATCTATTCATCCATCCGTCATTACCCCTCTGCTGTCTGCCTCTTCTTCTTATCCTGAGGCCTCTCTCTCCATCAATGCTTCCTCCTCATGTGTCACTCTCTCCCTGCCTGATGCCTCCTTTACTGATAACAAACCCCAGCCTGAATTTAAAAGACATCCGTTCTTCCTGGTGCAGTATTAGGAAGTTTTAGGTCAGTCAAGAGGACCAAGAGTTGATTCATTCAACAGCTGGTTTGTTCACAAAGGAGTGACAGAAACCAGGTCCCAAATGGATCCTTCTGTGTTCATCACTGACAGCCTTTGTTTTCTTTTTAAAGTCTGAAACAGGGATGCTCCGATCAGGTTTTTTGCATCCGATGCTGATCAGAGTCAGTCATGAGTGAGGTTGTTTTAACACCAACATGATCATATTTAGTGCTTGTTGTAGCATCTGGTTTAGTTTTGTTGGTTGACTTTTAACTGGGACCTCCTGGTGGCATCGTGACCTGATGAAACAAAAACAAAGTTACTTTCATTCAGTCCAAAACATACACAAAAGCCCCCCCAATGAGCAGTGTGATGAGTTTCCTCCAGTAAGAACTACAGAATTATAGAGAGACATCATTAACAGTTCACTAGCTGCTGTTGTGAAGCTGGAGATGCACATGCCTCACAGCAAGAAGGTTGCTGGTCCAATCCCTGTCTGTCTGTGTGGAGTTTGCATGTTCTCCCTGTGCATGTGTGGCTTCTCTCCAGGCAGTCCGGCTTCCTACCACAGAGCAAAGACATGCCCTTTAGGTTTATAAGTGATGCTAAGTTGCCATTAGCTGTGAGTGTGACTGATTGTCTGTCTCTTTATGCAGCCTTGTGATTGGTTGGCGACTGGTTCAGGGTGTACCCTGCCTCTTGCCCAATGTCAGCAACACCAAAAGGGATAAGCAGTATAGCATAGTAGTGAATGGATGGATGAATATTTTTAATAGGAAAACCATTACAACAAAGTTAGTCCTGTAGTATAAATGAAGAACGATGTTCATTTGAAATCAAAACAAATTCAAGGTCAGAGACTGTCAAAGATTGTTCACAGTTGGAATTGTGCATGGGAACTGATAAGATTTCATTAATACCAATGTCATCAACAACTTGGCTTGTCTCTCCGATTCTCAAACGATTCCCTTATTGATTCCTGCTGGTTTTCTGTGTTGACAAAAGTTGGGCTAAATAGGTTTTCAGAGGCAACGATGTCAAACACATGGCCCTCTGTTATTTTAATGCCATGCTGCTGCAAGTTGCTGGTGTTTTCACTTCATGAAAGTGGTTTTGTAAGCATTTCAAAAAAGGCCAGCATTTTGAACATGCTTATTAGTGATGCTAAATTGCCATTAGGTGTGAGAATGAATGGTTGTCTCTTTATGCGGCCCTGTGATTGGTTGGCGACCTCTCAGGGTGTGACCTGCCTCTCGCCCAGTGTCACCTGAGACAGGCTCCAGCCACCTGCGACCCTGAAAGGGATAAGAGGTATAAATGATGGATGGATAGTTGTTGATGTGTCCTTGTCAGAAGGAAACGTGGGGGAGAGCGTAAACTATGGAAGTGGAAACAACCCTGATTACAGACGCTGAATCAGGCTGATCCATCTGCACTGCAAGGGTAGGAGGTTTGTGCTGTATCATTATTATTTGGAAGTGGGTTAATTACTGAGTACTTGTGCAAGGTGAAGGGGTGGGGCCAGATAAGTTTCAACTTCCTCCTGCTCCTTTTTGAATATGCAAATTACATATTTATTTTGCACTTTGGTTGTTTTTGTTTTTTATTTTGTTATATGTTTAATTATTTGTTCATGTTCAAAATAAAAAAGAGAAAGAAAGAAAGGAGCACTTTTAGTTAATTGTGCTTTCTAAATAGTAGTAATAGTGAGTGGCTGATCATTTTTAATGACTTGAGAAAAACAGTGAAAAGGCTCACAAATAAGTTCAGTGTGAAATTAATAATAAATGTAAGTCTTATTTTGCTGTAATCCTCAGGCTCAGTCACACTTTGTCATAGAGTCTGGTTACAAATAATCTGATGAGAGATATTGTACCAACAAGCCAAACCACAAACCAATGAGAAAAAGTGTCTACTTAGAAAGACTTGATCTGTGAAAGTGTCATGTGCAGATGTTTGTCCTCAGATGCATATTCAGAGAAACTTGTCTCTCACCTACAGCTGACTGCACTTCCTGTCTGCTGTGTTTACAGGCTGATCATGTTTATGTGAGTGTGTTTGTGTGTGTTTTACAAAGTCTCATTGGTTTGAGGGTTTTGTCTGGGAGGAAGTTTCCATTTCCCCTGCGGGTGACTGCAGCCTGTTGAAGTGGTCCACACACACATGGCCCCTCACCACACACTCAATCTGCACTGTGGAGGGTTTGATTCCAGAGGACAGTCTGAATAATTAAGCCTGTGTTCACATGATAATATGAACTCATGTCCTACACACACCAGAAGGTTACAGGGCTTGTCAGAGTGTGAGCTGCAGAGCAGGAAAGATGGAGCGATGTGTGAAAATATGCCACGAGAAGCTCCGGGGGAGCGGGGTGCGATTATCTGGGTCACATTCTGAGAGGAAGATCATTAAATGTGGAGCATCATAAATGAGAGAAAACACACTCTGATACATATGTATGATTCCAACATGATCACACTGTAACACACTTGAACACACAACCACAGGCCACCCCATTGCGTCGTCTGCTGCTGCACCTGAAGCAGAAATGACATTGTGTGATAAAACACTCCTCGCCGTGCGTTTGATTTTCAATTAACCTGATTCTGCGGGGTTAATACCCTGATGCGCCGCAATCAGCCCGCTCAGCGTCTCAGTGGCGATCCTGCGTTCAGAGCAGAAATGAGTCATCGTCTTTAGGAGACACGCACACACTGAGCTTTGTCTCTGCCGACGGCCTTTGTGGAGAAATTATGCTGAAACTAACGAACAAAGAAGAAAAAAACTCCTAAACTTTTACTAAAAGTAGATATAAGCTGTTCTACACATGCACTACACGCATTATAACGTCAAAATCTGTTCAGCTGACATTTTCAGGCATACCCCCCACCCACTCATGGAGTCAGGGTTATGGAGGGGTCACTCTAGCCTCTCTGTCAAGAAAACTCTAATTAATTCTAAAAATCTTAAATTTCTTATATATTCCCGTATGTCTGCCATAAAATTTTACTCCAGACTCAACGTCTTCAGTGACTCATCCATAATAATGGCGTGCTTCATTATTATGTGGCTCTTGTAAACAGCTTGAAGCGGTGATCAGTGATTCATTCTTTATTTTATTCTGAGCGGCACTCGTGTATCAGCAGAGAAGGGAGAGCCTGTTATTGTGTTTCAGCCAATGTTTGGCCCATCATGGATTTCGATTTTCTTTTGTTAAAAGGAACTTGTCTCAAATCTGTGTATTTAAGGAATATTAGTTTTTATGGTTTTGTGAGTAAATAATTCCCCAAAAAGATTATTCATGCTTTCTGATTAGGACTGCAGCAACTCATTATCTTAATTACCAACTTTTCTGCCAGTTGTTTCCGTTATGACTTTTTATTTTGTTTTTTGAAGTGTTGAAGTATTTAATGGTGAACTTTCCGATGTAATAAACTAGACTGTATGTATGAGAAAAGTGTGCAATAACAATGTTCAGTATTCTGATAACCAAGGAAGCACGCTGTTATGTGAAAAATGTTGATTACAGTTGATAATTGCCCAAAAAGTTGATTATCTGTGTTGGCAAATTTGATATTTTTGCTGATATTAACAGCTGACACTTTGTTTGTCAATTGGGCATAGATGTCCCATATGTTGGCTGTAATATTTGCAACATGTACCGTAATTTTCTACCTCATCATCTCTAAATGTCCTCTTTTTAAAGCTGGTAAAGTGGAGTCTCTCTGCTCTGGACAAAAATCACATCATTGGAATCAGCAATAAAAGAGTTTGGGAATATATGATATCTGCAAATTCCACCTCTATTGCACCTCTAGCGATAACGATATGATTTGCAATTAGGGTGGCACGATAAAATGGTTATAGGTCATGAAGAACTAGAATGCATTGGCCATCTGCCAAAGCAGGAAAATCAAATGAATGTTTATAGAGCCCATTCTAACTGATGCTGCTCTATGCTCCCGCTCTTGCCTCGTGGTGGAGCAGGAGTTGCACTGAAAATGAAACAGAAACTTCCTTCTGTAGGCTGTATGCCTCGTCCTTGAAAAGAGATGCGCCTCGGTTTTATGGTACTCTTTCTGATTTTTTTTCCACACCTACAGGATGCAAAGCATTATATTTGCGTGATCTGCTCAAAAAAGTTTGAATGTGTCATGGCAATACAGCAGACATTAAGACTTAATGTAGTAGTTGGGGTGCTGGTGTGGCGGAGTGGTACGCAACCAGGCACGACCCGTATTCATGCCTCTGCCGGCCCGGGTTCAAATTCAACCTGTGGCCAGTTTGCAGAGTGTCGCTCTAACCCTCTACTCTCTCTCACCCCCTGCACAAGCCTATCCACTGTCTCTCTCTCCTATCAATAAAGGCTAGCCCTAACCCTAAAGGCACAAAAGTGCCCAAAAAGTAATCTTTAAAGGACTTAATGTACTAGTCAACGGAGGCGGATGTAATCCTGGTGTTCCTCCTGAGGTAGGTGATGATGCTATGAAGATCTGGACCTGAGTGCCATTAAAAATGTTTAAAACAGCTGACAGGAATATGTGTGTAAGTGTGATGCACGTCACTGCTCCGTCTGTTACCTGACCCCTCAATGAATGAAAATCAATATTATGATATTACCAAAAGAAGATCACCTCCTCAGTTTATCACACGCTCGTGTTATGAACTAATATTGTCTTCATTAATCATTGAATTGAAGTAAATCTTGTGTTTTCTATAAAAAGTTACATATATACTTTTTGGCATCTGTACAAAGATGAGTGAGTGAAGACACATAATATATTTTTAATTCTGCATTCCTTCATATGAATGTATTTATCAGTGCATTAAAACGTGTGTGATAACCACTGGAAAAGATTGAATTACACAAATTAGGACAAAAATATATTGTAGTTATGTTAGAAATGCCCAAATTTATTCAAAAAAATTGTTCAGAAAGCAGAAAAACAAAAGTTTCATGCATTTTTGTGGAAGAACTTCACACCCAATTGCGATAAATTGTCATATTAATCTTTACTTTGCTGCATTTACTGCCAAAAAAAGAAACAAAAAGATTGAATTCTTTGAAATATAATCAGAAACATTTCAGTTTATTCACGTCAAATCAGTTTTATTAAAAACAGGAGTAACACTCACAGATTGAAGTCCTTGCTTCACCTGTATGCTCAGCCCCTCTTTAGCTTTTAGCTCTACTTCTCTGTAGAGCTTCAACAGTGCTGTGTCAGTGAAATAACGCAGAGACAAAAACACACACCTGCCATGTTTGTTTTCTAACTCTCCCCTGCACAATAAACTTCACCTCTGCATCGGCTCAACAGCACGATTATGTGGACTTGATTTTAGTTCTATTGAACCAAAAGCTTTATTAAATGTTGGACTTGAAAACATTAAAAACACTGATACTTGACGGATGTGAAACAATTTTCTATCAGCACTACTATTGTGTATTGATTTTTTTTGCCCCAACAGAAGCATTCATAGCATTTAGTTCACTTTTTGAATATTTAGTCCTTATCACTGCAGTACTTTTTATTTTAAATTTCTTTTTCTGGGTCTTTATTTACTTCAGATTGGATAAGGCAGTGGATAGTGTTGGAAATTTTGGAGCAAGTGGGAATGACGTGTGGAAAAGGAGGTCAAGCTCAAACTTGTATCCCCAGTCGATATCTTGATCTTAACACTTTAGACCATGTCCACATGGAGACGATAACATTTTCACTTTTCAAAACTTCTGTACGTAAGGCATTGTGTCTGTTCACATAAAAACACCCAAAACACTTTAGTGTTTCTGCCAGGCCTGTAGGTGGTGCTCTAACGCTGCCGCAGATATACACTGACACCAGAGAAAAAACATGGAGCATACATCATGTAAGATGTATACAAACACGGGTGTATGCTGTCCTCTATGTCCATTTGTTGCTCATGGTGGTTGTATGGGAGCGGGAGATTTTCTATTAAAACCATAACAGGCTCGTATTATCCTCAGCATTGTTGTCGGAGTTAGCACAGGCGGTTTAAGGGATGGGCAGGGCTATGAGATTATTGTTTCTGAAAATGTGTGTATATGTTTTAAACACAGAAACGCAAGAGCAGTGTTTTGAGATTTGATCAATCATAAAAATGTGTTTATGATTATATGAAAAACTTGTGGGGATATGCCTAAACTCACCTCTTTAATGACAGCCTCTCGATCTCCCTCCCTTTGTAGTCATCTTTGCTTTTCCATTTTCTGTCCCAGCTGTGTCTGAGCTCACTCCTGATTCTGCCCACGTGTAAACCACAGCAGGCTCGCTCTCTCACTGGCTCTCACTCACCTGGCTCAGCACAATGAAACTGTGACGTTCTGGTGACACTCGGCTCCTCCCACCGATCTGCTGCTGCACTAACGAGGCAGATAATGGCAGTAATCTGTCATCATCCTCATCTACTCTGGCTGACCTTTCTTTGACAGAGGGAGGAAGCTCTGGATCAGCTGGGATCACTTTGTTTTCACACACAGCTGGTGACAAACTCCACACATCTCCAAAAATCTAATCACAGTAATCTTCTGCCCCACACAGAGGCTTCTGGAGAGGATGGCTGCAGCCTGTTTGCTGCATACATTTGGGTTTCACGTGGCTTTAGTTGAGCTGCTGTGGTTTGTTTGTGTTGCTGTGCAGAGATTAGTCTGTGTTTGGATTATTTTTCTGTAATGTTCAGAGCAGAGTCAGGACTGTCTTCACTGGAGCGTGTGAACCGCAGACTTTACGACCTCAGGATCACACACTCTGACCTTTGACGGCCTTCTGGGTGAGCTGTGAGTACGGCCACCCGTCAAGCAATCCACTCTGTCTCTTTCTCTTTCACTTACTACATCTGCTCTGTCACTCTCTCTCCCTTTATCTTAGGGCTGAGTGATATGAACAACAACATCAACTATCAGTATATTTTTAGCTGCATGACAATACAACATATCTTATTTTTCTGTTAATTAATATTAAATGGTTGGCACAGTACCAGTAGTTTAGATTTTGATGATTTTAAATGAAAATCTCTGAAAATCAGAACGTGTTTGATACCAAGTCAACAAAAATAGAAAATAGAAACTCCTGCACGTTGACTATAAAAACAAACAAAAATCCTACTCTCATGGCAATATTTCTGCATAAGTTGGTAGAAATGTTGCATGTCCCCTTAAAAAACACGCGTAGGAATGATAAATCTCTATTATTTGATAATGGATCCTAACTAAAAGCACAGAAATTTAATGATCTTCAGTCATATTTTTTTGTTTTTTAGAGAGATGGGGAAAAAAAGCATTGCTGATAGCAGAAATCGAGAGAACAACTTTATCAGACCTGCAGAGTTGTTCTCCAAACTATGTCTTGTTAAAGCTTTTTGTTTTTTTTTTAAGAAGTTCCTTCATCATGCCCTTTTAAGTTGGTGATTTGGTGCCAGAAAACAGTAAATGGACTTGTTCTTATTTGGCACTTTGCAGGTCTTTCTAAAAGTGCTTTTACACCGCAGATTACATCCATTCACACCCAGTCACTCTCACATTCAATCAATGATAGTTGAAGTGTCTGGGAATGTTACCCAGTTGCCAACACACACACAAAAAAAATGACAGAAATAAAAAAAAAAACATTATTTCATCAAAATAGTTCACAAAACCAACAAATTTTCCCTCTTAGAATTAAAGTGCAAAGTACAATTTTGTCCTAAATGGTACATTATGTAGTTTGGACTTAGGCGGGCTTGACTACTTTGACAGTAAAAGCAGTTATTTTTTCACAAAGCATTTAAATTGAACTGGATGACCTTTATTTAATCAAAGCAGGAAAAAAATAAGCCTTAAAACTTCCCTTTGCAAAAGTTGCAGGACCTACCATTATGAAAACAGTGAAAATGTTCATTATTTATATTTTCAAAATTTCCCACAACTTACTAATATAGTAAAAGTAAATTGAGGGAAAATTCGATCTTTAAACCTTCTGCAAAAAATAACTAGAATTATTTGTATAATATATTGTACAAATCAATTTATCACCCAGACCTGTCAAACAGGTATTAATATTATTGAATTTTAAAGACTGGAACTAATGCTTCATTAAGAAAGCCCTGTTTTGGCCCAACATTTTAAATAGATCTCATGATATGCAAGCAAATTGCTGCCATTTCTTTGTATTTTTCTAATAAGCAACAACAAACAACAAAAACATTTTTATATAAACAATTAATTTTTACTCTACGTCCCTGAAATATACTAAAAACTTAAAACCTTGATATATTCCCCAGCCCTACTTTCTCTCTCTCTCTCTCTCTTTCTCTCTCTCTCTCTCTCTCTCTCTCTCTCTCTTCTTTTTCTCTCTCTCTCTCTCTCTCTTCTTTTTCTCTTTCTCTTTCTCTTTCTCTCTCTCTCTCCCTCTCTCTCTCTCTCTCTCTTTTCTTTTTCTCTCTCTCTCTCTCTCTATCTCTTTCTCTCTTTCTCTTTCTCTCTCTCTCTCTCTCTCTCTCTCTTTCTCTCTCTCTCTCTCTCTTTTCTTTTTCTCTCTCTCTCTCTTTTCTTTTTCTCTCTCTCTCTCTCTCCTCTTTTTCTCTCTCTCTCTCTCTCGCTCTCTCTCTCTCTCTCTCTCTTCTTTTTCTCTCTCTCTCTCTCTCCTCTTTTTCTCTCTCTCTCTCTCTCTCTCTCTCTCTCTCTCCTCTTTTTCTCTCTCTCTCTCTCTCTCGCTCTCTCTCTCTCTCTCTCTCTCTCTCTCTCTCCCGGGTCATTCAGCTAATGAGTAGCTCCTATTTAAGGAATGCACCGGGCTCTAAATAGACCTCCTAAGATCCTTTAATCGGTCGCTGAGGCCTCTTCTGTCCCAGTGACGACACTTACAGTGTAGATGCAGTGACTCACTGTTACAGTGGCCACCACCTGCCACGCTCACATACCTGGCCTGCTCGGGACCCCCTCAGACTGGACTATCCTCTTCTTCTGTGACCATGTTTTCCTACCTGAGGAGCCCACATTATATTGTGAGTATCCTGTGGTTTTCTGACAGCAGTCTGAGTGGATGTGACTGGAGGTGTCAGGGCTTAGGCTGCTTGGCAGAGGGCAGAGGGGAGAAGTGGAGCAGGTGTTAGTGGGTCTTCGTTTGCTCTGTGGGCTCTGAAAGTGACTACAGAGCTGCTCTGACAGCCTCTGTTTCTGCTATAAGTGCGAACTCCTCATGGCTGTGGTCTGGTTGTTTTTAGGGATGGAAAGATAGAGAGGAGCTCCTGTTGTAGTGGAAGTGCAAGGCTCGGTTCTGGTCCCAGGTTTGTGCAGTATTTGCTGATCAAGCTACTTTACACTTAAACATGTTACAGATTTGTCTGGGAAATACTGAGCTGTCAGTGCCTCTAGTGTCAAAACTAGCTCTAACAGGGTGAGCAGTGATACTTAAATGCTGATGTATCATATGTGTAAAAAAAAAAAAAATGATTTCATGCAACCATTATACCAATTAATGCTTTATCTTTCATGTAATTTTTAAAGCACCTGAGCTGCAGACAGTGGGTGTAGCTTCTCTTGTTAGCAGTTAGCAAACAATAATGGGAGTTTCAATGCTTGGTATAAAAATATCAATACTGTTAGAAGTACTTTGCTGGTATCGAGTACTTCAATAAAGCATTGATACCAAGCAAGTGCTCTGACAAAATATATATTTGTATTCTTCTCCAGACTATTTTCAGTCTTTCTTTCTCACTCCGAGCAAATACAGTGCCAACATCTGTGTCACATGACCGTGGAGACCAATCAGAGATATTAAATTACTCTCTATGCAGCTGCAAGCGCACACGCAGGCACATATCAAGGCATGGAAATGAAAAACCAATTCCAGTTTAACTCGATATGAACTCCCTCAGGGAATCAGTCTTTTTGCTTACTGACCCCCTTATCAATTCCTTCCACTTTGTTCTGCATAACTTGTAAATCAAAGACTTCACACTCTCATCAGAGGCAGTCAGCAGTAATGACAGATAAGTAAAAAAAACATGAAAGACATGAGGCAGAATTGGTCAAATTTGTGGCTTAATTTCACTTTCAGTGGCTAGACACATCAGCAACTTGCAGAAGCATCTATCAATGCAGGAGTGTCATGTGTTTGCCACTGTTGCCACTGAAACCTGTGAATTGAATTGAGAAGCAGAATCTTTGATGGCGTTGGTATCAATATAATCTTGTCAATTCCCATCCCATAACTCAGTTCTGTAAGGAACTCAAACTTGAATGAGTGAAAGGAAACTGTTTTATGCATTGTTGCTCTCAGTAAAATATATTAAAGTCACTTTTGAAGTGAAGTATTATTAATTTTTTTTTTAGTTTAAAAATATTTATAAATCAGTGCAACACCATCCTACATGTTTATTTGGTTGGTCTTATTGTTTGTATTTGTATTTATTGAGCTGTTATTATTTTGCCTCTTAAATGTATTCACTTTGGACTAAAACTACATTGAACTCACTTTTAAGATCTGATGATCAAGACTATGTATCTCCTTTGTGAGCTTCTGGTCATTAAAAAGCTTCTTATATTTACAGATTTGCATATTTCCATTTTAAAGTGTATTAAGTCCAGGCTGAGTCCCACACAACCCAACTTTGTTTAAGAATATGACTTGGGAAATGTATTTTTTCCCAATACAGCAGAGCGTCGAATAATAGACTTTGCCATTTTTCAAAAGACAGGGAATCAGAGAGTATCAGAGAATTTAAACTGACAAAATCACAGTGGACATGTCTTGTAAATGAAGTTATTCAGTCAGACATCATGCTCTTGGATTCTCTATTTTTGCACCACATGGCATGGATTGACCTCAGGAGGCTGTGTGAACCTTTGCCCTCATCTCTTCAGGTTTTGGGTTACATAACATGTTAGAGGTTGGTGGTTGTTTTCTGTCTCCTCTTTCAGCATCAAAAGAGTCCATAAGTGACTCACAGAGGGAGCAGAAAGAAGATCTGACCTTCACTTAACTGCAGGGCAAACGCAGTTCAACTCCAACGCCCCGCTGATGATGAGCTGCTCTGTCAGCGAGCACAGCACAGACTGAGGAGTGACACAAGCTCCTCCAGGTGGTGCTCATGTGATTGTATTGACAGTGAGAGTTTTTCCTCGATAAAGAAGAGGTGAAGGCCTTTTCATCACTCCGCCCTGACTTGAAAGTAAAGACTGAATGGTTCCAGTGGTGTAAGCTCTGCCCCCTCATCCCTGAAGTAACCCCAGCTGGCTGAGACTACCTGCCGTGCCGTCTTTATTCTTCTTTATTCTGGTGTTTTTTTGTCTTTGTTTTAGTGCTCTCCTCCACCGTGTGACTTCTTACTCCCCTCTTTACCCCTCCACCTCTCTTTCTGTTGTTGTCAGCTGTAGAGACTAAAAGCTGACTGACCATTGTTCCCCTCTGTACCAAGAGCTCTTGTGTCCCGCGCTGTCCCTGCTCTTCATGTGGCAGCGCATCAATAGACCTCAGGCCGGCAGCCACCCGGCCCCCTGAGCCTGCTCCATCACATCTGTTAACCCTCTCTGATCTGTGCGACTGTCAGGAATCAAATCAATCAGAGCCTGGTTTAACAGGTCACATCACTTCAAGTCCAATTAAAGATATCCGCTTACCTGGATGTCTGCACACCACACCTGCATTAAGGAAGGAAGAGTTGAGACAACAGCTATTAATTTTGACGTATTCTCCATTAAAAACATCATGCTAGAGTTTTTTCTTCCTCTATTAACAGACAAAGCAAACACATTTTTTTGTCTTCTGTAATAATTTGTTGTATTTCTCATATTTTCCCTCCTCGGTGTATTGGTACATCAAATTCAAGCATGTATTGAAGGGATCATCATCTGAAGGTCAACACTGGTTTGTTAAACTAGTATAGTATTCTGATATTTGGCGTAACAATACGGTATTGATTCACGGCCACCATGTATATTATTCATTTCCAACATTTAATAAAGCATTTGGTTCAATTAAAAAGTCAGTTAAGTCCACACGGTGCTGCTGTTGAGCCCAGTAAGACAGGTGACGTTCATTGCTCTGGAGTGTTAACAATCGAGGCTGCGCAGGAGAGAGACCAAAGTACTCACCATCAGCATTTAAATCTGCAATGTGGACTTACTTTGGACTCTAAAAGAGACATAAGACATGAACATGAGACATTGGGATGCAAGGGTGCAAAACAGAGTGAACACAAGGCTCACCTCATGAGGCATCAACCTGGGACAGTGAAAGCCAACAACAGCAAAGCTAATGCTATGTTAATGCTAAGCTAATGCTACAGATAAAGCAGCCAACACTTGACATGCTTAGCTTGTCAAAGCTGTCTCCCAGTTTGAATGATCTGGTAAAATTGGCTCAATCCATCACTAACTTTATGATCAGAGACTGACAGCCTCACAAAGTTGTGGAAAACAAGGGCTTTTTTTTACATGCTGGCTGATCTTTTTTTAAGTATTACTTCAGCAACAGCGGCACTAAAGCTCTACAGAGCAGTGAGGCTAAGAGCTGAAGAGAGGCTGACTTTACTGTTTTTCATAAAAATTAAGTGACATTATGAATATACTGAGATATTTGTCTTATTCAATTTTATTCTTATTTTATTTTGCAGACAATAAAGGGTTAAATGTTAAGTATCACAATACACAGCATATAGTAAAATATCAATACTATCGAATTGGGACTCTAGTACTGAAATAATATCATATCAAGTCGCTACTGGCAATTCCCACCCCTACTTTCTACCACCTTCTCCAAGTGCTTCGTTTAACTGTATGTTGCTTTAGATGTATTGGAAATAGAGCTGAACAATTCATCAAATTTTAATCTCGATTACAGTTACTTCCTTTCAGCAATGTGAAAACTGAGTAACTGAGATGAAAAGATTAATGTGCCACATGACATGTTGAATTTTTTTTCTTTTTCCATTATTATTGCTAGCATTATCTTGAGATATTTGTATTTTTACATGAATATTTCTATGTATTGCTCAATACCTAATGTTAAAAATGACATTGTCAGAAGCAGATACATTCAATAAAAGCATGTGGTCTGTGTTTTAAAACCAGTGATTATAGTGTTTTATAATCATGATTTCAGTTTCTATAAAGATAATCATTATCATAATTGAGCAGCCCTAAATGGGAAAACAAAGTAGCCAGTAGCCAAACCATGTAGTCGAGCAGATACTACAAATGGAATAGTCCCATAATGCAACAGTCCTCGCTTCAGAACAGTTTTGAATCAAAGCTCTCAACAAAAACCTACTCTGTAAGTGTCCTGTAACATCTGTGCAGACAGAAACAAAACAGTTTAGAATAAATCTTCGAGTTCTGTCGAAGTCTTCCTCAGTGTCTCCAAACTGATGGACAGTCTGTTGTCGTCTTCTAGTCTAACACGTGATATCCATGTTATCAGTGTGAGGGCCTCAGAGATCTCTGAATTATTTATCAGTGAGGAAATGTTACTGCATCCTCCCTCTTATCTGCCTCTGCTGCTGGGTCTCAACATTTATTTGACATTTTGTTCTGTGCCGACAGAAACCCGATCTGTGTTTGTCTCAGTTTGATGAGCTGATGATTCAGGAAGCTTCTCTGATCTTGTGATGAGGATGCAGGCAGGAGGTGTTTTTACACTTTGCTGCATTAAAAGGTCACAAACTCCTGTTTCGTCTTGATCACTGCCTTATTCCTCTTTCTTTTGTTTGTCTCAAGTTGAAAGTGAGCCCGGTCTGAAATGCCACATCAGCTCTGCAGCTCATCATGCTGTGTAATCACTCTGGCAGTGGAAGAGCCCGACACTTCCTGTTGTTTTTCCTCTCAGCTGTTCGGGATTCAGAGGAACTTGTCCGAGCATGAGGGTTCACAGATGATGAGGGCAAGAATGCAAGAGATGTTATTGTATCAAAACATGTTTACTGCACACATGAAGTTACACTGAGTTCAGATATGGCTGGAAATAAGGACCAAAAATCCCATCTCTATATTTTTTATCTAAATAGTAAGACATGTCATATATCTTGGCTTTTTTTTTTTTTTTTTTACAGTAAAGGAATTACAAATGGTTGTCACAACATCAGAACGTTTCTGCTGACAGGGACAAACCTCCTATCTCCAAAATTTAAGGCAATGAAAGAAACACTCTTCTGCTGAATGGATAAAGATTGTGTTGGCCTGATCAGAAATTATATTTTGTTCTTTAATTACCAATAACACTGTTTTTATGAGAAAAAACATAAAAACTGGAGATCAGAGGCTTGTGACTGATAACAACAACTTTGTACTTTGATTCTTGTAAAAATCAAAAACATACTTGACACCTTTTTAATGCTTGAAGCTTGCAGTTTAGTCAATGTGAAGGAGTTTAGCCACGACTTTTGGTTTATTATAAACAGTTAGCAAGGTGTTAAAGCCTGCATCTTGCAATCTTCTCCAGGATGGCCTTTCTCTGGGCTGCCGAGGAGGACGCACTCACATGGGCAGAGCACTCCTCCCATGTGCTGCTGCACATGGGTGAAAGGCAGACAAACGGGCCCACGGGCTTGTCTTTGACCAGCTGCTTTGCACATAATCAACACACAGCCTGGTCTTTCTTATGCATTTTACCATCGGTGGTGTGGAGCCCAAAGTTCTTCCACATGACAATCCTCAGAAGGTTTTGTTGTCAGCTCAGAGTTGCGTTGCCTGTCCTCTATTTTCTTGAGTTGTACTTCTTTTTGTTATAGTCAAAAGGGCAATGAACAGTTGTGTTGCAATGGGAGTGCCTTCTGTTGGATGAGGCGGTTCACTGCTCCAGGGGCCCTTATATGCGGCAGAGCTGTGTATTTTATATATTAACTGTGTATTTACAGTTTGAACACAGATTTTACTCCCACTTGTCAGCTGATATTCCGATTGATTATAAGGGGAAAACTCTACATGTGCTTCAGTACATTGTTTTTTTTTTCTTATAAAAGTGCTCCTTAAATTGAACACAAAGTAAACGATAATTCCTTCCACAGACGAAACATTTCATTGTGTTCAATTATCATGTTATTGTAAGTGGCTCTAACTGTAAACAGTCTTTTTAATGATCATTTGGGCTTGATTTCAAATTAATCATTCTTTGTTAATACTAATATTGTCTTACTATGTACCCCGTTGAAAAAATAAATATATCTAAAAGAGTGATCATAGGGCTGAACAGTAAAGCCTTGTAACATCACAACTGCAGTGTGTCCATCGCAGTAGTGACATTGAGGCCCTGTCCACATGGAGATGAAAACATTTCAGTTTTTTAAACGTTCTCTGTAAAGACGACCGCGTTTCTAGATATGTATCCATCCACATGAAAAAGCTGTAGTATATATGCCAGGCCCGTAAGTGGCGCTGTAACACTGCTGCAGACATACACTAGAGAGAACAAGAGAAGAAGACATGGAGCAAGCGCATTGATCATGACGAATGTAAACACTGGTGTCTGCTGTTCTCCGTGTCCTCTTGTTGCTCACAGTGGTCGTAGAGAAGCAGAAGATTTTGCTGTCAAAACAAGCTCAGTAGCTTCTGCAGCACAGACACGATGCTGTATTCTGCCATTGTTTCTGTTGTCGGGGTTCACACGTGGTTTATAGAGGAGGTGGAGCTACAACATCATCGCTCCTGACAACATATGTATCTGTTGCATACACGTAAACACTCAGCTGGCATTTTCAGATTTATCCTCTCTGGGACCCATCTAAAAAATGTGGCAAAAATGTCTCTGTTCCCCGTTTTTGGGCCCCCAAAATGTTGTATCCATGTGGACATAACACCTATACAGTTAAAAACTCCTGAGTTTGTATCTGTGTGGACCTCCCTTAAATAGCAGTGTTGGCCATGTGACTCAAAGTATGCCATAATGTCATTTCTGTGTTTTGAAACCAAAACAACCGCTTTTCTCATTTCCTTGACTATCTGTAGTAAAAATCTGTTTGATATATCCATCAGTGATTGACTCAGAGACCACAGTGCATGCAGATGGTGTTTCCTGCCTTCCTTCATAGAGTGACTATGTTTAAAAAAGACTTAAATGACTGATTATTTTGCTTTATTTAGCCTTTTTATCATAATATTAAAAATATTCATTATATGTGTCTTGAATGGCAGAATTTATCAGGAAAGTTCCCTTAAATATCTAAACATATTTCACAGGTGGAAAAACTATTGTACTATCATTTTTTCTACATATATTTAAATTAGTTTGTTTCTCAAGCTACATCGCTCAAACAACTACATTTAATCTGCTTCTTCGACATTTAATCCACTCAAACAGGAAGTACTGAGGGTCTTTGTTCCCACCATGAGGGACATTTCTCAACATGACGAGGCTTATACGCTCTAATGGTTTTATTAGACACATGAAGAATGTACGTGCGTTGCACATGTGTTAAAACAACCCTGTGTGAACATGTTTTAATCCCTCTCCTCATGTCTCGCTGATGTTTGAGGTTTGCACAGATTTGACTAAATGGGCGGCTTAAAGAGATTTGCATAAATGTTTTAGCTTTGTTGGACTTTATGATGAAAGTATCCGGCTAAACATGCCCGGGTCAGTTTAGTTAAAAAAAAGATGAAAACATAACTGAACATGCTGATGTCAGCGTTTGTCTGAATAGTTTTAGGCTTTAGTGAACTGAAAACAGGGCTGTTCTGGAGGACTCTGAAAGTGTGGTGTGGTGAATTTAGTGGGATAAATTCACATGGGGGTGACTTGGAGGAGGAGCAGAGGGTCTTTGAGGCTGTTTGGTGTCAGCAGTGTGTTCTCCGTGATGGATAACATCCCCCAGAAATAAATGATGACTTCCTTGCTTTCACTTTTGTTTCCGTTAGCCGAGATGATTTCAGCTGTTCAGCAAAAAAGCAGTTAGATTATGTTATACTGTTGGGGATTTTACTGCATGTTTTCTCTGTTTTTTATGTAACTCTGACTGTGGATTAAGGCTGTAAACTTTTGATAACTCCTTATCAGAATATTTTGACATAATATATAGATATGTATATTATGTAAATGAGGGATGCAACAATTCTCAATAACAAAATGATCAGTTTGGTACATTCAGGATTCAATATGCACACAGATTGCAGTATTTTCAGATTGAGTACAAACAGATATCATTTGTTTGTGCCCCACATTCTTCTAATACAAAGTCAAATAGAAGAAAAGATAGTTCAGCTTTTGCCAAACCTGAAATCAATAAAGTTTGAGCATATCAAAATGGCTATGGAGCCTCGTTGGTCCCTTACATGTTGAGATTGGGACAGAAAAAACATTTCCACTTAAGAATCAATAACAATTCCCTCCAAAGAATCCATATCATTAGTCTTTTTGCTTATCTATTCCCTTATCATTTCCTTCCACTTTGTTCTGCATTGCAAATCGAGACTATCACCTTCTTAGAGGTAGTCATGATAAAAAGAATTCAAAATTCATGGCAGACAGGGGCAGAGTGGTTAAAATTGTGGATTCATTTTGTTGAAAAGACACTTACTGCACAACGTTCAGTATGTGGAGACACCAGCAACTTGCAGAAGCATTCATCTATGCAGCCTTGCATTGAATATCTGACATTGTTGCCCCTGAAAACCTAATGTAGGCATACTTTTTTCTCAAAGAAAATCAGCAGGAATCAATAAGGGAATTGTTAAAGGATCAAACTGCTAAGCAGTGTAGTCAGTGGAACTGGTGTCAGTAAAATGTTATCAATTCCAATCCCTACTTACGAAATGTAACTTCTTTAAATCATGGATGCACAAACATTCATCAGTGTTTTTCAAGGGGAACATATACGCCGAGCACATCAGCATTGTTCATTTGATTAAGCAGAACATGTCCTAACTTTTCACCTGATAACTCCACAACAGACTTATATCATACTGGCCCCTGCAGCTTGAAAAATGCTGTTGTGGGGAAAAAAGACTAAGAGGCATCAAAAATGGTAGGAAATAGTAGTTGGGAAAAAAAAGACTGTAATGGCGATGTTGTCAAAAGTGAGTAAAACAGGGGAACTGTTGGCTCAGTGTGTATTTGCATCCCTTGTGTATATAGGGATTAATGGCACTTACCAGGAGTTATTCCTGAATGTTAGTCTGTACTGAGATATGGTGTGCTCCATTTGCCCCAGAATTCTGTGGTAGCACTGTTGAAATGAAAATCAAGATGCTTTTCACTGATTGGTCAAATGAAGTTAAAACATAATTTCCATGAGTATTTTGCTTAGTCTGAAGTTTACACTCTACTGATTAAGATAAAACTTACACCATTGTAGTGCAACCAAACTTTGACACAACCTAAACTAGAAAGCATTTTGAGAGCGCAAACCCCCACCAAGGTAGCTCACATATTGCTGTTACATCTGTAAGCAATAGTTCATGATAAAGTTACCATCATAACATGATTTCTTGACACTGAAAACCCACACCTTGCACTTGGAATCATGTTGATATCATTATTAGTTAGACAGTTATTGAGCAATGGCGGTTACCTGGTTCACCATCAAATCTGATCATTTCTAAGTTGGGCCATTCCCAACATCTCCTAAAAATGTTAGCAAAATCTGTCCAGTAGTTTGTGCAGTTCTTGCTAACAAACAAACAGATAGACGAACACTCAAAAACATAACCTCCTTGGTGGGGGTAACTAGAGCTAAACTAGTTTCAAAGTAGGGTTTAGTCTGGAGCTTTAGATAAAACCCATAAAACTACTGCAACAGGTTTCAGCACACTGAACTCAAAAATCAGATTTTGCCATTCCTTTAAGAGAAGATTTAAGAAAGAATTGATGTTTTTGTGTGGAAGATATCCTTTTAACATCTAATTCACATTTCTCTTCACAGCTGAGGTGAACAGGCTTGCTAAGCCTTGTTAGCACACATTAGTGTTGCACTTTATTAACGCTGTGGTTGCTGAATGGTGATTAACTCTGCAGGCAGGTCTATAAATCTACTGGCTGAAATTAGGGAGACCCAAGGGTGCTGCAGAGGGAGATTAGGGAGATTAACACCACTATGGTTTTTAATGTCTTCTTCAATTATGAGCATTGTTAAGGCTTTAATGTGTCCATTGAAATGTGTGTTTCAAGTGTCCATTTACTTTTGAACCCTGGTGTTATTAATAAAAGTTATAATGATTTTTTTTAGCTGTTGTCATGGATGGATTCATTATAAAGTATTTTCCCTTAGAGACTATTCTGGATTATTGTCTGGATTACTATTCTTACTTCATTCTCAAAGATGTTTTGTATTGGAGCTAAGTAAAATCAGCTCTCCCACCTCCTCTTCCAGCTCTCAGAAACACTCAACAATCTCTATTTCCACATCAACAGAGCAGATTAGCTGCAAAATTGACGAGCATATTAATAACCAACCTTAAACTGCAGGCAGCTCCTCCAGAGGCAGAGCACTGCTGAGGACAAGAGGGAGAGATGCTGTGAGTTAGAAAATACACACAGATAATATGAGCTTTAATTATGCAGTCTGTGGTCACTGGTTTTGTACCAGATATCAGTAGAGTCAAGTAAAGCTAAGTTCCTCCACTAAAACTGCGAAACACCCTCCTCGTTCCCAAAATAACATTGTAAACAAACATTTTGAATGAATAAACAAGTCATTTATTTAAATGTGACCCACATAGGCTCAAACTTGTACTCTGTTTATTTGTGTGCTTCTCCTCTGTTGGTGCCTCTTAGTTAAAAGCTAACAGAGGAGCGAGATGAGGTTTCCAGGCTTGTTTGTTTGCTTAGTCTAATGTGATAGCTCCTTCTTCATAAAACAGTAATCACAGACTGCTGATTAAACAGCAGGACCTCCAGAGGGGCAGAAGGACTGATGGTGTCTGATATGCAAACTCAGTGAACTCTGGATTTGTTCCTTTAACAACACCACTGGCGGCTACATGAAGCACCAAAGACGAGCAGCAGGTGGTTCTCTGCTCACCTGTAAGAGCTACTCTGTAATAGAGCTTAGTGTGATCTGATAGAGGATCTGCTTATGTTCAATCTGCCATGTGAAAGAGTAAATAGATGAAATCATATTGAAGGTGCAATGTCACAGGAGTCACAGGCTGACTTTACTTTACATTCAGACAAACCAGTTGAGATGTCCTTTTTCTCTGAAGGTCCAAGCGTCATAGGTTAACAATGATTTGGTCCCCGCCATGTCCTGTCTAACCAGCCATTCAGCACTCAGGGGAGGGGGCTGGCCTAATTAGCTTACACCAATCACACTGAGGGCATGAGGCAGGATTAGTCATTAAGTGTGAGCTGAGCTGTCAGCTGTCAGCCACAGAGGAACGCTGCTAAGTCTGTCCTTCAGACCCCCTCGCTCCCTGATGGAAGAAAACAGGAGAACAGCACTCTGAAGCAAAAAGGCTCCAAAGTGGGAAAGATGCTCTGAAATGGCCCATTCCATCTGAGCACTTACATTACTTAAGATAATTCCAACAGATTTCCAAGGCAGAAAAATATCCTATACTTTATTTTAAATGGTTTGGAGAAGGGATGGGCAGCACATGAGCTCTCCTGCATTACTTCAACACATCCCCCAAGTCACTTTTAAGCATATTTCTAAAAGTTTCCTCAACCATACTATGCACAAAGACCAAATCATTAGAACGTCTATCCATTATCTATACCGCTGCTCCCTCCCAGGACTGTAGTGCTGGTCTTTATACTGCTTCAGACTCCCATCAACTAGGATTACTTCCTTAACTAGTTGCTGTTGTTAATGCTGACTGCCTCTTACTGAAGCTTAATGCTGCTGGCATGCCAAACGAAGTTCGCTTTTAACAGCTGTTCTTCCTCACTATGTGACATTCAATCATAGATCATATAAATTGTAGGAATGCGTGATATTTGATTTTTACCAATAACTGACATGCCGATATTTCAAAGCTTATTTTGGCTGATACCAATATAAAAACCAATATACAGGAATGACTGAGTGGTGTTTTTGTTACTACCCCTACTTTATGTCCAACATTTATTTTAAACACTGATTTTCTAATCCATTGATGTAAGATCAGATGTTTTTGGAGCTTTCCTTTGCAAAAATTCTCCAAACCTAATGCAAATATCCATCCACCCATCGATTTTCTACCACTTATTCAGGTCCGTGTCAAGACTGCATCAAGCCAAGCAGGTCAGCCCCGACTTCCTTCTCCCTAGCAACATCCTCATTACTTTGGACATTACCCAAAGCTCATGACCATTAATTTTGCAGTGCAGTTGGATCCGCTTGATTTAATGTCTGTAATCAGGCAGATCCATCTTACCAAGCTCTATCCTGCAACGCCTGTAAGTGTCCCAAAGTGGGAAGATGTGAGAGCTACAAGCGAGACAACAGCTGGAGTCACTGTTCATACAGAGATTAGCATAGATGCTAACAGCTTCAGTAGCAGTTTTGTTGGATCTGGACCGCATTTCTTCATTAAATGAGAAACAACTAACAACATTGAAAGCACTTCTCGATGGAAAGGATCTTAGCTCCACTCCTGACACATTTTGGTGAGTTTGTTCACCAAATGTGGCTCAGGTTTGGTACTTTACACCTCAGCAGTAGCTCCCACCTCTTACATTATCTGATTGGCTGATAATGAATGTGATTGACAGAGCAATCGTCCAATCACCTTCCTGATATTCTTTTGAAGGGTTCTGCCCCAAACACCTTTAATGGGTTGTTGCTCCGGTGGACGACTGAAATATAATGAACGGTCCATCTAGAGTGTCTGGTTGTTTGACCTTGTAGGTGAGGAGTTGGAATGAAGATGGAGCAGTGAATTGAGAGCTTTGCCTTGAGGCCTACCCTCTAGTCCAAGAGCTCGGTATAAAGTCTGCAGCACTGCAGATGCTGCAAAATTAGCTTGTCCATCTCTTGGCCCATGGTGTAGTTTATTTTTGAATAAAGTACCTAATAACAAAAAAGTAATCAATAGAGGTAGGCAGGCTTAACAGCATGTCTCAGCAAGTCATCTTGTGTTATTATTTTGGTTGAGAGCCCCCCTTGAGGTACAATTTATAGACTGTGTTTGACTTTAGAGCTTTTTTGGTATC
Source organism: Cetoscarus ocellatus (assembly GCA_037902135.1). Taxonomy (NCBI): domain Eukaryota; kingdom Metazoa; phylum Chordata; class Actinopteri; order Labriformes; family Labridae; genus Cetoscarus; species Cetoscarus ocellatus. The sequence goes on along the minus strand of JBAMNC010000760.1, from coordinate 2,532,092 downwards.
CACATTCATGGATATATGGATTAGAGAGCAGCTGTAAATGTCCCTGCAGTGTTTGCCGTCCTCTCGCTGTCCTAAAGATGAATCACAGCAGAAAAACTCGGCCTGATAACAGTCTGTGTTGGCACTGATTAACCAGGTTGTCATGGTCCCAGCTGTGAGAGTCAGATCTGTAATGTTCAGTGGTGTGAGCACAGAACAGAGCCTGTGTTTGTTTTGGCCCTGCAGTGGGAGAAAAGCCGGTGGCAGCAAGTTTGAACACAGAGAGTCTGTTGTACGGTGAGGACCTCTCCAAATGAGTAATAAGAGAGACATTTGGCAGCGCAGCTTCCATTAAAGAAATTGAATTTTCCTTCGGCGTGTCGTCAATATTTTTTTTCTCTCCCTCCAAACCTGTCCATGACTAAACAGAACAAAGTGATGCTGTCACAGCGCTGGCAGGTCGTTTGACTTGTGCAGCCAGAATTCATTTATCGGACCCTTCCCGCTCTGTGTTCTCTCTCAGGAGCAAAAACGCACAATCCATCACATCCTGTTCTGCCCTTTTATTGGATGGTTGTGTGGCTAACAGATTGCACTGCTGCTCTGTCATCTCAGCCCACAAGTCTGCCTGTCCGTCTCACACTCTGGTCACACTGCACAGATTGTTGTGCAGCTTTTGGAGAAGGACCGAGCGAATGCAGGGTGGTCAAAGGAGAGCGAGGGAACAGGGTGCCAGGAGGCGACAGACTGCTGCGGGTCTGGGAGTCACTCCTGCTGCGTGGATCTGTGGCCTTTGACCCCCCTCAGAGGAGAGAAACGTAGGAGTCTGCATAGTATGGACATGTGCACATGCAGTCTCTTTGTCTGTGTCCCAGCCTCTCACCCACACATGCTGTCTCTCTCAGGCTTTCTCAGAGTATAGAGCTGTCACAGCAGCATTCAGAGCAGGCACATGTTGGGGTGAATTCTAGAGATGTTGATCTTTGCTCATCAGTTCAGTTTTTATTCTGAAGGTGGGGATTTGATTCTCTATCATAGCCCCTTTTTGTCACAAGGGTTCTTATATCAAGATTTACAACAATTTATTGTGTGCTTTATGTTGACAGACAGCTCAGAAAAAATATTTTAAAGACTTTACACAGGAAAAATAATCAGTAAGTAAAATAATCGAGTATATTCTCCCCAAAAATAGTTTGGAAACATTATTTCAGTCAGTTATTTCTCCCCAACTGATATTGTATTTTATGAGACTGGAAGGCCTGATTAGTCACCTTTACAACGGGGTACAACTTGAAAGAATAGTGTACCTACACACAGCTAAATGTGTGGGTAGTGCCCCCAAAAATGTAACTTGTAGCTAGTGTTCTGTTGGACTGGCAGCATTATTTAGTGTCAGCCCTCAGACCATTTCCAAACCAAGGACAAAGACTGAGACAGGTGAAGTCAAGGACAGACAGGGAAGTGGGCGTCCCAGGCGGACAACACCTCAAGAAGACCAGTTCCCCACCCTTGCTTAACCAAGGAACCAGAGGCTTGCTCCAAGAGAAGAGGGGATTTGGCACATTTTTTGGATGCTATTCACATGTTAAGCTGTGCTGCTTTTTCAGGTTTGCAAGATCCTAACAGGTTATATGTCATTGTAGAAGTGACAATTCAGATTAAATCAAATACATTACGATTTGATATTATTAAAGGGGAGAAATAATCAAACAAAATAATGTTTCCACACTTTTATGAATCTAAAGCCTTCGTTTTCTACAAATCTGTAGGGTCAAAAGTCTGTTGAAACAAAGCAGGCAGTGGATTTAGTCCTGGATTAAGACTAGAAGTTGAGTAAAACTGAGCAGAGTACAATGGTCAGTAGTCAGTACTTAAATTTTATTATGCAGAGTCTGCCCACTGAAATCTTCACGCCAAGCTCTGTTTGCCCGGGACATTGTAGAATCCAAAATGCACCCACACGCTTGCTTTTGGTGAAGGACTGATGAGCTGTATTTTTTTTTGCTGCAAAGTTCTCAATGGATTTTGATGACATTTTCAGGGAATGTTGGTCATATCTCAAGGAAGAAGTGATTATATTTTGGTGGTGATTTAAATCGGGCCGCAGGATTTTTTTTAAGGATCTGTTCACGTTGCATAATAATAATATCTTGGCTGATAATGTCAGAAATACCTTGGCGGAGGTTTGTGCACTCAGAGTACCTGTAGTTTTAAGGAAAGAACTTTTTTGAATTGAACATTTACCAAAACTTTAAAGTAGTTTGAAATAAACTTGTGATGCTTTGGCCCCCAGTGAAGACCCCCTTTTAATCATGTCCCAGTGCACTACAGGTAGGTTGCTTAAAATACCAAAAGGTCAAGAGTTGCCGCACCCTTGACGCATTCAGGAAACTAAGGCTCTGTGCATGCAAGCTCCAGTTTATGACAGGGTTAACTCTACCTGCTTCTTTTCATGGCCCTTTCATGGCCTTCAAACCAACTTTGTAGACTGTGCCGGGTTCCCACACATCCTGGAAAACCGTGAAAATGATTGACCAATTTTCCAGTCATGGAAAACATAAGGAAAATGAGACAAAAAAAGGAAAATGTCCTAGAAAAGCTTGAATTGTCTTGGGAAATGATTTATCCTCCCTCTGCTTCAAACAGGTTAAAAGATATACGCATAGCCAACATGTCTGTTCTCTCTGCCTCTAGCCGGCACAGCGCCCCATGTGACGCAAATGAACATGTTCCCCCAGAGCAGTCCCGCTACCCAGTGTTTCCATATTACTTTGTCACTAGATTGAGCAATTTTTCAGACCCCAGTAAGGACTAATTTTCCCCAAAGAAGTGCCCAAAACTAGTGACTTTCAGTTCAAGAGTGTAACTGTTGTATATGGAGTGTGCCATGCAGTTTTTAGCTAGCTACTTTCTAATAAAAGTCAACAACCTGAACACCATGAAAACCGGCACAGATGCACACAGGCCACAGGGAAGAGACTACCCTTAAATGAGAAAAATAAAGACTTACATGTTCATTTGAACTGCTAGCAGTTCTTTTTGCTAGTGTTGTTAGCATAAATGAATGACATTCAACCTGGCTAAATTAGCATTACAGCAATCAATCGGTCAATATTTTGCAACTTTCAAACAAATCAAATTCAAAGGACTTGACAGGTTGATTAAACAAAAAGACAGGAACTGAGGTAAAAATGTGACAAAATGTTCTGGAAAAGTCCTGGAAAAATAATTTCTAGAAAATAGTGGGAACTCTGTGTACAACAATTTGCTTTAAGTAAATTAGATTTCTCAGGTTAAGGCATGTAAAGTTAGTGAGCCAGTTCTTTGTTATATTGTACCGTTGTTTCACCTTTGATCAATGCTTTGTGTTTTATTAGGTGGCAGTTGTCAAACAGTTGTCAGATGTGCTGCTGTCAAGTGATGATGATCTTTTTAGATGAGATTAAAGTTGTACTAAAACATATTTATTAATCCATCTTATATTTGATCTAAAGAAACCATGACCCATCCACAGCAAACAACCAGTCCTGCAGACGCAGTCAGCATTCAGCTTCACAGCCCAGGAGGCCCTGATGTGTTTTTGCTGTCTCACTTTGTTCTGTGGTCGGCTCATTAGCTGCTGTGAGTCCCTTGCTGCACAGATCTGATGACGATTCTGAAACGGAGAGACAAACACACTGCAAACAGTGCGACAAAGCCTGCTGAGGAGCTGCAGGGACACAGGTGGTGCTGTTCTAAACTGCTTGTTTCACAAATCAAATCATTCACGCTGACATTGACCAACATCTGCAAAAACATGGTCTCAGATTCTTCGCCCTCGCCCACTCACTCCAGCAGCTGTACGTGTGCCACACAGACCTGCTGATATTTGAAAAATTCAGACACACTGTTTCTTAAAGGCTCCAGGAATGTCTCCATGTGTTAAAGGGAAGAAATGGACAAAAAAGGAGATGTCTGCATGGCTCTGGCTGGTTGCTTCTTTTTCTCGCTCTGACTGGAGTTTAGCCTCAAACAGGAGCCAAATGCTCTGATCCGTTTGGTGCCTGTTAAATAAGCATGCATGTGCTGTCCCTGATTTGAATTGTGTGATTCCCCGGCTTTAGCTAAGCTTCCTTCTGCAGAATCTGCAGACCAGTATGGCAGCCTGGTTCTCGACCAATGAAAGTGTCTTCCAATCAGCACATGAGACTTCACATGAGGCTGCAGGCTTCCCCCGTTCTTAAAATCCTCGCGCTCCCTCACTCATTAACATTTCAAGAGGAGAATGTGATTGTGCGGAGCAGCACAGTCCTTCTGTTCTTCACACAGAGGGTTGTTCAAACAGCATATCCGCTGATTCGATGTCATCTGAATATGTGACAGCATCAAACAGTATGTAAAACAGATCATCGTGACACAAAAACCTCACAGCAGCCGTCAGATGAAGCTTGTTCGCGTCACAGTTAAAACAGTTTCCTGCTCTTATCGTGTAAAGTGCCTTTTTTCTGCAGCCTTGAAGATTCTTTGTCTCCAGTATCCAGGCAGCACCAGCTTTTCTCCATCATACCGCTACAATCTCATTATTTTATTTTAATGAGTCACTAGGGCTGCTCAATTACAGCAAAGTTATAATCGTAATTACTTAGATAGATGTTCAGATCATGATTATTAGCACGATTACTCGCTGACTTTACAACAAGCCTCACATGCAATCATTTCACTTAAATGCTCTTAACAGGTCATTCTGATTTAAAGGGGTCCTTCTGGATTTTTAACGTTTGTATGAGGCACATGGCTTTAGCCTGAACACTAGCCTAATTACGAGGAGTCCTTGGCACCATCTGCAGAATGTAAAGTCCTAGCTGATGTTCTGACTCTTTCTTTTTTGTGCTGCTATTGCTCAGGCTTGTGCCATGTACCTCACACAACCCCTGCTTCAAAAGTCCTGGACTATCCCTTTAGGCAATAAATGAAAATGTATGTAAGAAATTAATTTAAAAAATCAAGATGGGTGGGAAAAAGAAGAAACTTGTGCTACATGTCGCAGTCAGTTTCTTTACTTGATTATACAGTTTCTCATGATTGTAAAATTAATTTTAATAATGATTTAAAAATAACCAACGTTGTCCTTGTATCCTGGTCTTGATCTTCTTCCCCAGCCCCTAGCTACTTACAATGCCTGCTGTACAAACCAGTGAGGCCACATTTAACAGCTTTTCTTCCTTATAATCCATAAAACTGCTCTGTGAAATGAATTTACTGTTCAGAAAACACAACTCAAAGAGTGCAGATTTTCTTGAATGGAGTTCTGAACTCAAAGCAAGTATGCAGAGTAGACAGGCGGCGCAGACAGCATGTCTCAGATTTGCATCATTTTTTTGTTATTGTTTTGATAAAAAAATTACATGTTGTATGATATATTCAATATTTTTCATTCCTTTGGATCTTATATTTTGATATTTAATGTCCTATATTTGCTAACTGTCAGGACTTTATTTGCCCTTAAAACAAAAACATCTGTATTTAACTCTCTAAAGCTTTTTGAGTTGCTGCATGTGTTGATGCTGCTCTATAAATACTCTGAAGTTTATCAGCAGCGGGGTGTTTGCCCAAAGACACTCTGACATTTAGGTCGGGCGCTATCAGCTCAGGACCCAAAGGTTAATTGCTCTCGTGTCTGTCAGGTTGTGAGCCTCATCGGATCCTCTGATCTGTGAAATGAAAGTCGCCGTCGTCATCCTGATGAGAAGAAACATGCTGACTCACTTCTATCCTGAAGGTTTTTTTGTGCTTTCGTTCACAAATCCTGCTCATGTTTTGCTGACCCGTGTCCGAGTGAGAGTGACTTCATCAGTCAGTAAGGGCTGGGAAATTAAACACGTAAACAGTATATATATATATATGTATATTTATATATATATATCGAAGTAAAATTTTATGAGATACGAGGGGTTGGACAATGTCATTTTGATTAGAAAAGAAAAAGCAGAAGGATTCTTTTATTAAAAAAGAATTTAAAATATATTCATGGCTGATAGATCTAGGTGAGCCTTATGTCCGCTTTCTTTTACTGTCCTGCTTCTTCGTGTGTCATGTCCATCTCTTTTATCCATTTTAAAGTCTAAATCAATCAGTCATCAATCAAAATTTATTATAGCACTTTTCATACAACATGTTGTTCCTTTCTTCGCTCTCCCGTACAGCCATGATTGTTTACTCTCTAGCACAGTAAACTTTATCCGTCTGACCTTGTTCAACAGCAGTATTGTGTGGACTTAACAAGTAATCAATTTGATTAGTTCTGAGCCAAAAACTGCACTGAATGTTGAAAATTAATACACAAAAAGTTATTGATACGTGGCAGCCATGAATAGATATAATATTGTCACGGCAAATATCTTGCTACTACATTGTAGATACAGATATTTTGTGTCAAGAGCACAAACTCTCTAGTCGACAAATATTGACCTTTTCCTTACATGGTGACAGTTCATTTTTGTTAGAGATGGATGTGAAACAGGAAACTTTTATTCTTGAATAAATTATACTTTTGATTAATTAAAGCTGACATTGAGTGATGACTAGGTAAACCATTTTGGCACAACTGTACATTTCACCAATACTAAAGCCAATACACAAGGTATTTATGGCCAATTTTTATGGTCAAAATAGATTATATCATATATGTGTATATATATATATATATATATATATATATATATATATATATATATATATATATATATATATATATATATATATATGTGTGTGTGTGTGTATACATTAATCTAAATAATAAACATTAAAAATAAAAATATGGCTACTGACTGGCCACTATAAAATTGGCTATAATAATAACATTGGTTATTATAAAATATTGGCAGAATCAGCAAAATATCTGCCGATACAGATATATGTTTACTAATATTGTGCGTTGTTAATATTAGGAATGGTAATCAAAAACCAATTCAAATGGAGATTCGATAACAGCTTCCTCAAGTAATGGATATCATCAGTTGTATTGCTGAATGATTCTGTTATCAGTTCCTTCCACTTTACTCAACATGCCCTGCAAATCAAGGACATCACGTTCTCATGAGAGGCAGTCATCTGAAATGACAACAAGGACGTCAAAAACAAAGGCATACGGGAAACGCAATCGGTTGAAATTGTGGATAATTTTTGACAAAAAGTTGCTTTCCTGGGTGGATACACACGCAACTTGTATATATGATATCAATTCAATGTTGTCAATTCCCATCAAATGCTTTTTGCTCTCTCAAAAGGATCGACTTGGGGACTGTGAAGGCACTGGCACCATCCTTTTAGCATATCACGTGTATTGGGGGAAAAAAAATACAAAACAATACCCGACCCTATTGAGATAAAAACCCTTCACTGCCTCACAATTCAAGATTATTGAGGCATGATTTTAGCCCATATTTCCCAACACTAGTCAGAGTTCATTAACATTCCCTTCCACCCACACCCTTGGTTTAACCTTTTGGTCAAGTCACTTTAATCACAAAGCTCCTGTAACCTGCAGCACAAAGCTGGACCTGGTTGCTATGGGAAATAAGGAGCTGTGTGTGTGTGTGTGTGTGTGTGTGTGTGTGTGTGTGTGTGTGTTCATGTTTGTACACTTGTGTGTTGATGGGGGGGGCGTCTGGATGCGAAATGCCACAAATGTGATGATGGGCGAGTGGGCAAATGTGGCCTGACGCCCAGCGAGGTGGAAATGTAGGTTAATCTGGTCATATGGAATCAACCATCATGATCAGCAGCATACATCCTGGAGCACATGGAGACAGGGGGTGACGGGGAGGACGAGGGGGGTGCAGTGGGGCGTTGGCTGAGCCTGGGAGGAAGTGAGGCGGGAGGTTTGGTGCATGATTATCAAAGAGGGATGCAGCCGAGGAAAAAAGGGCAGGGAGTGTTTGCTGTGTGTGTGGACAGAGTGAGAGATGGAGGAGGAGGGCGGAGGTCAGAGCAGGAAGATGAGAGGAGACGAGAGGATGGATGCTTTCGCTCAGAGGTGTAGCATAGGGCCGGGAAACATGGAGGAAAATCATATCCTGTTCTTTTTTGTTTGTTTTGATGAACAGTGTCATCGCCACTATATCGTTAACTGCAGATATCACCTTAAAATGTTAATTATCTGTATCAGCAGGGGTGAAAAACTGCTACCAGTGTAAAAACATTGGCCACTTTATTAGGCACACCTTGATTGTACCAGGTTGAACCCTCTTGCCTTCAGTACTGCCTTCATTATTCATTTCATCAATTCAGCAAGATGCTGGGAACATTCCTCAAAGATTTTGTCCATATTGACATGTAAGCATCACACACACAAATCTCCTGCTCCACCACATCCCAAAGGTGCTCTATTGGGCTGAGATCTGGTGACTGTGGAGACCAATGAAGTACAGTGAACTCATTTGCATGTTCAAGAAACCAGTTTAAGATGATTTGAGCTTTGTGACATAGTGGATTATCCTGCTGGAAGTAGCCATGAGAAGATGGGTACACTGTGGTCATGAAGGGATGGACATTGTCAACAACAATACTTAAGTAGGCTGTGGAGCTTGAACAATGCTTAGATAGTCCTAAGTGTGCCAGTATCCCCCACACCAGACCCTACGCCACAACCGTTGGTACAAAGCAGGATGGGTCCATGCTCTCATGTTGCCCACGCCAAATTCTGACCTTAGCATCTGAATGTAGCAGCAGAAAACAAGACTCATCAGACCAGACAACACAATCTTATCTTGTCAAATTTTGATGAACACGTGCAAATTGTAGCCTCGGTTTCTTGTTCTTAGCTGAGAGGAGCGGCACCAGGTGTGGTCTTCTGCTGCTGTTGCCTATCTGTTCAAGATTTGACATGTTGTGCATTCAAAAATGATCTTCTGCATACTTAAGCTGAAGTAAGTGGGGATTTTAGTCACTGTTGCCTCTGTCAGCTTAAACCACTCTGGCTAGGCTGAATATTTTCTGTTTTTCGGACCATTTTCTGTAAACCCTAGTAATAGTTCCTAGTTCTCAGTGAAAATAACCACAGATCAGCAGTTTTTTGAAACACTCAGATCAGCCTGTCTTGAACTAACAATAAGGAATGCACAGAATAACATCTGTATCGGCAGATAATTGCCTAAGAAGTTGATTACAATTTTTGCCAATAATTACAGACAGTATTTCTGCCATACAAATTGGCCTTATATATCAGCAAAATGTACAAATATACCATGATGGTTCACCTCATCATCACTGATTGTCTACTTTTTTCAGTCAAAAGTATGATTTGTAAAGAATAAGATCCTGATTTTCTTGTGTTACATCTGTTTCTAACACAAAAACACTTTAACCAATGAAGGAACAGGTAAATATTAGTGAAGAGGAGATTTGTGCCCTTGACAAAAAATATCAGTATCTGTGATAATGACTTTGGATATACTAGCATATCAGATATCAGCAAAAATTCGGTATCATGCATTCATACTAACAAGCATGCCGGATACAAAGTCTCTTAAATCATCTTTCTTCTCCATTCTGATGCTGAGGTTGGACTTCTCTAGGTCACTTTGACCATATCTTAATGCCTAAATACACTGAGTTGCTGCCATTTGATTGATTCATTAGGTATTTGTTTTGAAGAATTTGTCTATCTAATTTAGTGGCCAGTTGCTGTGTATATACGTACATATATGTGTAAATTTAGTAACCTCATCTGTTCGATCCATCCTTAAATGTTGCCAACTTTTTGGTGCAGTGTGGACACTGTGCAGGAGTTTGATGATTCAAAACAATAAATGACACTTTTTTTGGATGTTAAGGACTCTCGTCTTTGTTGTCTTGGAATCAAACAGGTATCAGTCTCTTCTATTTGAACCAAATAACACAAATGGTCTTAAAAAGAAATAAAACAGTATTTCACTGTATGGACTTAACAGTTCAGATAGATGACCTTGTTATTTTTGTTTCTGGTTCTTTTTGGTTCAGCATTTTAAATCAACATCATCAAAACTGAATACACAGTATTGCCTACCTTGTAGTCCAGTTGAATATAGAGAATAATATCTTTACAATACAACCTGTTTCCCAGCCCTGCAGTGTACCCCCCCAACCCTTTGGTCCACCTTCAAACACTTCTCTGCGTGACCGCCTGATTGGCCGGGTGTCGCCATGGTCACAGATGCACTTCTGTCAGTCACCGTGCCACAGCCCCCCCAGCTCACTTCCTTTAGCTTTCATGTAATTCAATTACACAAGCACTTATGTAAGAGTTAGGAGGAAATGCACACACTCTGAGGTGTGACATTGATGCAGTCACCATCTGTGACGGGACAGACGCAGACCTTTAAACTCAACACAGATTTAATTTTAGCATAGCGGCTGTTATGTTAACATGAAAGATGTTCAGCTCTTCAGGCTTTAGGTTCATTTGTTTCTGCAGCTCTTAACATGAAATACAGTGAATGGAAAAATATCTGTTTGTATGATCGGTCCTTCTACAGTTGTGTGTCCAATGAATTTAACAGACTAAGACATTTTTAAAGGGTTATTTTGACATTATATATATATATATATGTATTATATATTTAATATTACTGAATGTGTAACTTTGCTGTCTTTACTTTACCAAAATTAACCTGTTACTTACAATGACATTTTATTTTTGTTATAAACAGATGTGAAAACAGGAAAAACAACATGTCATTTTCTAGGTATGATAGTGTTGATTTTTTTAATGTAGACATTTAGTGATAATGAGGTGAAGCAATATAGTACATTCGTATATTTTTCCAGTATTTTAGCTGGTGTAAGGGCTGATGTGTATGGCTGATATATGAACTGTAAATATTCGCAGGATTTTTCATATCTGTAGAAACCAAACTTGGACTTTTAAGCCATTTTTGGGGTACATCTGTCTTGCATCCCTATTTGATTTTTAAATCCAGCAGAATTAAAAACAATATCAAATGTATTCAGATGAATGAGACTGTTAAAAAACTTTAAGAAGACTGTCTGATTAATGTGGGACATTAACATGCACTGGCGCTGCATGCTTACTGTGATAGAGGCTAATTGCAATTAGCAAAAATGAAATGACAAATTTTTGTAATCTCAGATTTTTGGGTTGTCCAGCAGGTGGTGCTCAAAACTAGTTTGTCTGCCCTGGAAATCTCAGCTGTCTTCCTTTCTTAATGATTTTAACTTATTCTTAGCCTTGTCATATTGGCCAGAACCATTTGATAACACTGCGTTAGGCATCTTTATATTTTAAACAAGAATGAGATTTTTAAAGAAGTGTTGTAGGACTAAAGGATTTAGTTTGAGCACACAGTTTCATCACTTGTGCATTTGGTCAACCCCTCATGCACAAAAACCCTGACACTTTCCAATTTACTTTACCATTTTAACAGTGATTTTTGAACCCAGATCTGACCCTGACTTTTCTTTTTGCCGGTTCTCTGTTGTGTTTTTAACCGTGTTTTCACATAGAAAGTACAGTAGACTTGGTTGGAGTTGTAGCATTGTTGCAGTTTTCATGTGGCTCTGTTAACTCTCACACTTCTGTTTGTCAGACGGCCCAAAGACGTGGATGTAAATGGTACAGTAAATGGACTTGAGATTGTATTGCAGCTTCACTGCAGGTCACATCTACCCATTCACCATAGTAATTCTATGTAGAACAAAACTGTGCACAAAATATAACATAAAATATAAATGTGGAATTAGATTAAAACTGGACACCCACCTCTCCCATAGAGATTCATTGAAAAGAGGAGAGAGGGTGGCAAAAGGAATATAAAAAAATTACCACAGAAGAAGAAATAACTGAAGGAGGGGCTGCAACTTTTAACACAAGTGCATTGTGGATTAACAAGTCCTCTAGGGCTGATACAGAACTAAAGATTGAGGATTAATTTTGTGTAATTTCAAAAACAGTACTGAAAGATACAGATGAAAATTTAATCCTATTACTTTACTCTCAGTACATGAATAATCTTCATCCTCAAAACCAACAGTGAATCAAATATTGAGAAACACAGATGAATATTGACCCTATTACTTTAGTATCAGTAAATTAATAATCCTTATCCTCAAAGCCAACAGTGAATAGATATTGAAAGCTACAAGTGAATATTTGAGACTGTTACTTTAGTATCAGTAATTTAATAATCTTTATCCTCAAAACCAACAGTGAATAAATAATGAGAAATACAGGTGAATATTTGAGGCTGTTACTTTAGTATCAATAAAATTAACAATCTCCATCCCTAAAACCAACAGTAAATCAATATTGTGGCTTGGTTTAGTCAAAATTTAAATGGTTCAGAATGATGTTTTAGCTCTCTTAGTGTGCTTGCTGTCAAGTCAAGGGCAGGACCATCTTTTTCAGTCTTTACACAGCTACTTTATTCTTTCCCTGCTCTAAACCAAATGCATTCAAGTCTTTATCCCTTACTTATATCGTCATTCCTATTTTCAGACCTTTGTGAATCTTAAATGCTAACAGAGATTCACCAACACATGATGTTCTTTGAGGGAGACCTTTGAGACATTAAATTTTGACCATCTCCAGCAAATCCAGTTCATTCAAGCATAATAAACTCTTAAAAGCTCCGGTAGCTCATGTTGCACCATCAAGCTCATACGTCTTGGAGTTCAGCCATTTAGAAATTCAGAAGAGTCCAAGCATCAGCATTTCCTCCTCCATGACTCAATGGAGGCTGGAGTGGATCTGTAGTACTGATGTCATGTGCTCCACTTTCTTTGTCTCAGTCAGCATCCTCAGCGTGGAGAGCAGGCTGCAGATTCTGAATCAGCTGCAGCAGCATGGTGAGATGTTCACGCTCTGACCAAGAGGAGAAAGATTTGAGCTGCTTCTGTCTGCAGAGCATGAGGAGAGGGTCTCTGCATGAGGATGCTAGAAGACCACAGCGTGGTCAGGCTGCAGCATGGATGCAGCAGAGTGTGCTCCCATGTGTTCACCCAGAGAAATCCCTCCCCCTCACGCTTCTCTCCTCATGGCCTGATGCTTCTGATAGAGACTCCCACCCACTCACAAGCACCCCTGCTCCCCCCCTCCGGCTCTGCCTGCCAACGCAACAGAGACACCCAGTGGTGTCAGGGTGTAACTGCACCCACGTCTCTGCTGCCCTCACCCTGACCCACACAGCTTTACACACAGAGTAATTTATGGTGCATGGCATTTTTCTACTGATTGTACAAGCAGAGAGAGGGAGGAGGGGGGTCCCGGTCTGGTCATAAACACAGAGGGGCTTCGGTTAACTGTCCCAGCAGCAGAGTGTAATCTCGTCAGGCTCCGTTAGGAAGTCAAGTCTGATCAGTTCTGCTGCAGTTCCTCTGCACTCGCTCCGCCTTTACAGACTCTATTAATCCCCGGGGATGAATCGTTAACGAGGAATAATATTCAGGGGTTTTCTGCAGTCAGAATTTGGGAGCAGCCACCACTGCCTGCTTTTGCACCACTAGGAGCCCTTTTTTAGTAAACTTCTCTGTCTGTTATTGGCATCATTAGACTTCATGTAAATGATGACATGTTTGGGATATTTAACATGCATGTTAGAGGTATGGTATATCAATGAGGTCTCACATTGTGCACAGATGTCATGCCGGAAAACAAGAATTAAAGCATATAACCCTCAACATTTTCTAGAACAAATTTCCTTTTCAACTCTTAGTATTTAGAGGAAATATTTGTTTATATACTTGTTGGCCACTTTTAGTTCCACCTTTCTAGTACCAGGCTGGACCCTCCATTGTCATGGAGAACTTCCTTAATAACTTCCCACAAGAGGGATATGTTTTTGTAAGTCAGGTAAAGTCTTTAGTTAACCTTATTTTATATTTTTGATCTGTCAGGTTTTAATGTTTGCTGCCAAATTTATATAATTCAAGAAATATTCAAAAGAGTTGATGATTCATTTTGTCGTAACTATCACAGTTATTTGTCAAAATCAATTTGTTGTAAGTGGATAAAAGTAAACTCACAGATATACAGTACTTCAGGCTAGGCATGAAGATGAATATGGTCTACCTTGATATTTTGGCTCGTGTTTAGGTGTGCCTTTGTCAAAAAAAAGTTTGAAACCACTGCACAGCAGGCAGGGTAAACTGGGGTAAATATTTTGTATTGTTTTTATCAAACATGAATTCTGTCAGATGATTTTGTTAGAGCAGTTTCAGGCATTATACAGTCACACACAGTAAGAGCACTGCAAAATGACTTCAACATGCTTTTTTTAAAAAAACATAAGTAGAAAAGACAGTAGATAATAAAACCAATAACCATAAAAATTCTCTGAACTGACAACACTGGAAGAAGGCTGAAAATAAATAAATTGTAGTAATAACAATAAAAATATATTAAACAATAATAAAACAGTAATAAATAGACAAATGAATAAAAATGTATACAATAAATTCCTAAATCAATACAAAGATATAGTGACTAATGAAAATGATTATGGCAGAATAAAAGATAGTACATATATTCTGGATCGAATCATGACCCCCAGAATCATAATCAAACTTAACTTAAACCTACAGGAAGATTCATGTTTTCTATGTGTGTTATCAGATTGGAGGATTTTTAATAAATGACTCATACAAAGTCTTTTACTAAGCATTAGGCCTTGCAGCCTTTATTTTATCAATCAGCTCATTCAACTCTGACCCCACCAGCGGTCAGTCAGGGTCAGAACAAACAAACTCCAGTGTTATTTTATCACAAAGGAAACATATTGATATTATTGATTTGGTCTAACCCTACGTCTTGTTAAAAGCAGAGTGTGATCAGTACCTGTGCTGCCTCTGTGTTCACCTGCACCTCCACTGACTCTATTAGACCTCAGATCTGAATTCATCACATGCTGGCGGTGCCTCCACGCTCTCCAGGCTGCATAATGCATCCTAATGTGGTTTATAGAGATTCTATACTGTACTGACCCCAAGTCTGAAACTCATTCATCATGACTGTTCTGCATGCAACAGCACATCTCCTCCCTCTCTCCTCACTCCTGCCCTCTGTTTCCCCCCCAATCCCTGCCTGGTTAAACACCCCCCACTCCCCCGAACTTCCCCACCGATCCTTCCCACCCCCTCAGGTCCTTTTCTATTTTTAATTACCTGTCAAAGACCCCTGGTCTCTGTCCTCTGCCTCTGAGCTCTGTGCCATGTCTTATTCATGTCAAAGTCGTCAGAAATCTGCCTACGAGGATTCACTGCGGGGTGATGATCTGCAGTCAGGCAGACATGGAGACCATGTGGTGTTAGAGGGACCAAAGATACAAACGGTCTGATTATTTCAGCAGAGTATTGCTGTGATAGGAGTTTACAGGTTTGTATCCGCTCAGTCCTACACCTATTAAAGTATGTGATTTCTTTATTTAGAAGAGATGAAGAAGACAAAAAAACATCATCATGATGACAATATGTTAATGTGCCAGAGTCACATAAACAGCATTAGCAATGTAACTCTAATGCGATTACGATAGCATTGACTTTCTAATATCAATAATATGAGCTAGTTTGTCTATATTTGGCTGCTATAGACAAACTCAAGTCATGTTGTGACAGGCAGGTGGTTCAGTTTAATTCTGAAAGTAGGCTTCTTCATAGGGATGCACGATATTGGAATTTTTCCTATTCTGAACTCATTATCCGCAATACCAATTTTATCCATCAAAAACACAAAGTCTTTACAGAATGATTCAGTTTAGCTCACAGTTTTCTATATCTGAGGTTTACTTTTGATATGTTTGTCATTTATTCATGATAGCACAGTTAAATCTCATTTTCAGTTTCATTTTCTGCATAAACTGATGCTTTTCTGTCAGAAGAACAGTACTGATTTAACCCGCCAGTGATTTCTATCATTAAATGTTCACATAAAGGAAGAGCTTTAAGAAGGTTGTGCGTGTAGACTTCAGATGAAGCAAAGCAGGGGAGCACTCTTGGATCTTATGTGCATGTGTGACATATATCGGCTTCTTAAGGATAAAAAGGTGTAAAGTCTGAAATATTTATCAGCGTCTGCCTCATTGAATTATCATCATCATAAACACAAGCAGAAGTGCTTCACAAGTACTTACTGTCTGATATTCATGGAAATATCCTTACATAATGATGATCACACATGGATTTTTATGTAGTTATTTAAATAACTTCCTCTTTGTGATTACAGTGGATCATAAAAAGGTGAACAACTCCTAAAAAAAAGGGTAGTTTCTGATAAGCATGTTTTGCAGGTAGCGGAAAGTTCTTGTAACATCATCCTGTTATGAAATCTTCTAGTGAATGTTGAAGTGAGTTATCACCCCACAAACTCTGCACATCATTGAGAAGATGGACTTGTTTTGGGCCAAAAAAAAGGTGCTTTAGTTCTTCAGTTGGCCACAATCATTCATGTAATTATTATACAACTTCCCATTGCAACATTAGAGTCTTCCTTCCTCTTACTCTCTCCATCTGCTGCTCTTTCTTCACTTTTATTTTGTTCCTCTAAACTGAGCACCAACATTGCACACAGTGTTTCTCCTCATCATTTATTATTCCAGGTGAAAGATGAGAGCAGGACCAGTGATCCCACTGCAGCCATCAGAGAGTGAGTGTATTAGATTACCCCGACACACTGGGCCACTCTGCGCTGCTGAGTTTAAGGGCTCAGAGAAAAGGACCTGAACAGAGACACAGTCTGAATCAGTGGTTCCCAACCATATTTTCCTCAGATACCCCCTTGTTGTGCATTAAAAGAGTCGAGCCCTGCACCTACTTGAAAAAATGTGATACATTGCCGTGCAAAACAAACATCAATTTCAATAGTTGTCATGAATAAAACCAGGATAATTGGACATACACGTTTCTGTACAAAAATTCTTGACTTTAGTTTGTATCAAGAGGGCAAATCATTGTTTTAGCTGATATATGTGAACGAGATTTTGCCAGCCTTAAAGTAGACAGAGCCCTATCCCCTCAAGAGCTGACAAAACAAATAGTTTGGGTGAGATGATCAGTATTAGGGCCCGTTTACACGACAACAGAAACAGCTGAAAACGGAGAGTTTTCATTGCGTTTTCACCTTCTGTTTACATTAAAATAGTGCCTGGAGTGCCTGAATTCACAAACTTTCGAAACCGGGGTCCAGAGTGAAAAGTTTTGAAAACATTTTTGTATCTGTCTCCGTGTAAACAGGAATCATCATGAAGTACACTCCAGTTGGTGGCGGTAATGCGCCTCTAAGTTGGTTTGCCAACCGCCATTAAGCAACAAAGAAGAAGAAGAAAAAAAACCACACCCCAGTCAGCATTCTACTGGTTTTGTAGTTGAGCGCCACATCCAGAAGCAGCCCAACTTCGTCGTCTGTCCAGACAAAAAACTCCTATGTCTTCGTGTGTTGGCTCGCCATTGTTGTTTGTGAAAAGCTTGTCTTCACCAGAAAGTGTTAGTGTGCAGACGCATGTTAAAACACCGCTGTTTCACTACAAACTGACATTGCCAACTACTGGCCTGGCATGCACGCTACAGCATTTTCAGACATTCTCACAGATCTGTGTGAATGCGGATTGTTTTCACATCGTCTCCATGTGAACGCAGAGTGCTTTTGAAAATGCAAAGGAAAAACCTTTCTGTTTCAAGTGACAACATTGTTGTGTAAACGGGGCCTTAGTCCCAATCTCTGATCAAAAATTCTTATATTGGACCCGATCTGATGGGGATACTAATGCTGATACAGTATTGGGACATCCCTAGTAAGTTTAAAATAGGGCAACTGTTAAGAACTTTCTGCAATGTTCAGGTTTTTCCCTGGACCTGCATTTTTCTGCACTGTAGCTTGTCAGTAAAAAATAGTTTTCATATTTTTTTAAAGACTATTCCTTGCATTTTTTCAATTTTTGTTGTGATACCAAAATAGGTATCAAATGAACCTATTGAACCTGTGAAATTGAAGTTCTTTGCTAGTATTGTGTCCATATTTACACCTCTGTTATTTTGACAACCTTAAAACAAACAGACACAAACTAGAACGCAAGGCAAACAGCAAGTATATCTCCAGATTTAAGGGCATATAGAGCTTTTAAAAGGTTGATATTACCTCTTGAAGTGGTCAGAATCATCAGTTATTTCAAATGTTCACCCCTTTTTCACAGTGCTCTACAAAAAGCACCACAACAAAGTACTGTTGTCTTCATACCTCAAGACTTTCATATTATTCCATGTTGCAGTAATATCAAATGTCTATTAACGCTTCACATACACATTTTCCTTACATACTCACAAAGGCAACAGAGCCTCGGTCTTCCCAGAGCCTTGAGTTCCTTCTCTCCAATATTACACCTCTGTTTCTACCTCTGGAGATGGAGTAACTGGGGTCAACTCATTCCTCCTATTCCATCTCTGCAAGGTTCTCAGTGGAGGTGAAGCATCACAGGGGTGTAATATTATGGCCTTAAATGGTAGCGTGAGTGGGGCTAGTGGTCCACTCTGATCTTCAGCCACTTTACCTGGAGAACAAGTGAAAGTGAGAGCACTGCCCGTGTTGCATGAGCATGTTGGCAGCATTTGGTGAATTGGGTGAGCTGGTACATGTAAGTTGTGGTAAATGTTGTCAGCAATATTCCTACTGAGCTTTAGACCAAACATCTGCTTCTGCATCAATTCATTTAGCTTTGCACTCTCCAAAGGCCCAAAGAGATGCCTTACTTAAATTTAAAAATACTGTCCAGCCCTTGTGTGTGATTTTCATTCAGGTTAAATTTAGAGTCATTTGTATGAACGGCTCCATCAAAGCTTCATTTGACTCAGAAAACCGCTCTGACAGAGGAAGCCCTGTCTCTCTCATTGTCACTTCCTGTTGTGTTAGGTGAAGTCGCTGGTTTGTGAAGTTGAGAGGTCTTGTTCCCCTTTGCCTCCGTCACAGTCCGTCTCAAATTCCCTCGTGCTGTCAGCCGGACCGTTGCACAGGCAGAAGCAGGAGGAAAAGTCAGAGAGTGCTGGAAGGAGCTGAATCCACACAGGGGTCCTCGTGTGTCCTGAACCATGCGTCGTGCAATCAGTGTGTTCAGAGGGTACAGGAGAGCCAGCGAGGACGATGATGATGTGTTTGTGTGCAGCCCGGGATACAAGGTGATGTGATGTTAATGACACATGATGGATGTTGGTCTGAAACAGGCAGAGAGGCAGGGGTCAAAAGGGGGTTTTGGTGGTCTGGTTTTTGTTGAGATAGAACAGAAGGTGTCTTCCTTACCCACAGGTGGATTCTGTCCTGTAAAAACTTTGGTCAAGTTTCTTCCAGACAGTTTGGTACAGCTAGCTTTTTCTGTTTCTGTTCTGTTAAACTAGGGGTGGACAATACATTCACTTCTTAATTGTAGCTACTAGCTGCAGTATGATTGTGCTAAAAGTCAAGTGATGTTAGTATCAGTTTTGTTCCCATGGCAACAATTAGATATCTTAGGCAACCAATACTGGTAACATCCTGTGTCAAAACCAAAAGTTGTGGCCAGACTCCTCTACACTGATAAATTCTGCAAGATTTCAGCACTGAAACACTGCAAATGCTTTTGTGATATTACAAGAGTTTCATATTTCTATTTATATTTCTTTAACACATGTGACTTTTAAAACAGATTTTTTTCTCTTGCAAGGTTTGAAATATTAAATTTTTTACTGATCATTAAACTTTCCTTGATTGTAGCATTTACAAACACCAAAATATTTAAACTTTTATATATTGTATGCTTATTGACTTTAAGGTATTGTATTAAAATAGAGATACAGGATATTATCAGAGCAATATTTGCACCAGCAGATAATTGCCTAAAAAGTTGTTTATTGACATAAGCAGGGATTATGTTTTTTTCCAATACTGCCAGTATTTTGGCTGCACATTTTTACCATATATACCAATCAGGAATAACATTATGACCACTGACAGATAAGGATGTACAGTATTATTGGACCAATATCAGTATTGGCAGATATGACATTTTTTGCCAATATTTTGACCATAAATGATGATGTACTACGATGATTTACCTCAGCATCACTCAGTGTCCACTTTAACTATCACAAATATAATTTATTAAGAATAAATGTTGTTTCTCTTGCTCCACATCCGTTACTAACACAAATGGACTGCAGCAATGAAAGAAACAAGTCAATTATAGTTAAAGGCTTTGCGCTCTTAAATCAAAATATCAGTATTGATATCAATATCGACGATAATGAGTTTGGAAATATAGGCATATTGAATACTGGCGAAAATCCAATAGCGTGCATCCCTAATGACAGGTGAAGTGAATAACACTGATTATTGCTTCATCTTGGCAACTGTTGGTTGGATATATTAGACAGCAAGGTAACATTTTTCTTCAAAGCTGACGTGTTTGAACATATTGGCTGTAATATTAACAAAATGTACAAATGTTCCATGTTTTACTTTATCATCAATGAAGGTCCACTTTTACAAATCAAAAATTTTAGAGATTTATTAAAGGTTAATTGTTGTTCTTCTTGCTTCACATCTGTTTCTTACATAAATAGACTGTCACCATGAAGGAACAAATTTGTGCTCTTGACAAAAATTGTCAGTATCGATGGTAATGAGTTGTTTATAATTGGCGAATCAGCGTTTGGCCATTTGTTTGCTTGTTTGTCTGTCTGTGAGCAAGATAACTCAAAAAGTGCTCAAAGGCAGCAAATGATGGTCATGGCACAAAGGAGCAACTGAAGTCTTTAGATTTTGGTGGTAATCTGGACAAAGATGCAGATCCAGGAATCTTTTAAAGGATTTGCTACCATTGTGAGATAGGCAGGTTTATTTCACATTTTCACAAAAGTGCTCGATGGATTTTGATGAACATTGTTAGTAAATTTATGTGCACTGTCTAAAGGACACGAATACATTGGCAACATAATATTAGATGCAATGTCCTGAAATGAGTCTCTTTCTTAATGTTGCCAATGTTTTTGTGCAGTTTGAACAGTTTGTATGACTTTGTCTGCTTTATTTTCATATATAAGTCCATAAAATGAGCAATACTGGGAGTCCAGGACTATTTTACTTGCTGTGCTGTCATTAGTGAGACCATTGTAACATCATGTTTATGCAGTGTAGACACTTCTCTCTTTGTTGGTTAAATATACAGTGTATATTGGAAATTGTGTACTTCCTGAACCATTTTATATTACAAATCATCAACAGAATAAAGAACTTGGGAGTGCAGAAAATGTTGATACTATAACAAAGACATTTTTTAGCGCTTTTGTACAATTAACAGTGTTTAGGAGCCCTGGCTGCAATTTGTGATCATTAATAAACAATGGTTCTATAGTTTATGGTATCCTTTTACGTTCGTATTAGAATCATATCAAAGATTATAATACTAGTATTGTGACAGCCTTATTTCTCTCTAGATATACATGCCTAACCCTTCAGCTAAAACAGCTTATATGTGAGTTTTGGTCTGCATTGCTCTGCTCTACTTTAATCTGTTTTAATGGAGTCCGGGTAGCACCGATAACGTCCTGATAAGAGTTCTCCTTGTTGATACTATGCAGCCACAGTGTGCCAGTGAAACACTTGATCTTTAGTTCAATTAAACATTAACTGTGCTGAAGTTCCTCTCCTGTCTTCTGCTTTTTCAGCCCTGTGTTGGCCCTCTCTCTTAGCATATGGTGCACGTTGCTAGTTACATAAGGCTTTTTATGTCTGGTACAGAGCAGTCCAATTTCTGCAAAGAGGGCACCCATTGTCTCTTGACATCGCAGCTATTTTGGGTCGGTTCTCAGTTTCAGGGGAGCTGTTAGTCATCCTTTCTTCTTTCTGAAGGGTTTTTTTTCTTTTAAAGGTGAAGTGTTGAAGCCAAAGTGAGATGTTTACTGTGTCACTGCTTTTTGGTGGTTTTATCTCTGATACCTGCAGAGGCTTTTGGTCAAGTGTGATGCAGTCTCCATTACATCTTCCTAAAGTCAGTGCTGGCATATGTCAGCTTTTTTATGTGGGGCATATTCTGGTTCAGCTTAGACTGAAGGAGGAATCACTGGTTTTGTGGGAACAGATTGAGGCTTAAAGCTGAAGTACTGGTTAAAGAAAGACTTTGATTCATTTATCAACAAAGTGTTGGGCTGACAGGCAGCACTGCTGTCATGTGTCAGGTACGGCAAGTTTATTCATGGAGCACTTTTCATCCCCCTCAGAATGGGCTAGTGTGCAGCCTTTCAGTGCTGTTTTGATCTGAAGTCCCTACTTTTTCATACTTAGCAATCTGTCAGGTAAACACCCCCAAAAATCCTGTTTGTTTGGCCAGTGTGGGTGCTCAGTGCTCTGCTCAAACACAGTCGCCTTCTTGGACCTGGTGCTGTTTGAAGAGGCGGGCTTTGGCCTGGGACACCTGCAGATGCAAAAACAGGGGCATGGATTTGAAAAACATGAAAAACGTCATATTATTCCCTTACAGACAGTGAAGGGAGTTGATAAGATGTTGTAAACACAAGTGGCATTAACGATATCAACAGTTACTGTAGCTTTTGTTTGGAGCAGAAGTCGGCCTATGCAGATATTCAGTGGCAACAATGTCAAGCACATCACACTCCTGATATTTAGTGCCATGCTGCACTGATGAATACCTGAGCTGCTGGTGTTTCCACTTTTG
This sequence comes from Cetoscarus ocellatus, assembly GCA_037902135.1. NCBI lineage: Eukaryota > Metazoa > Chordata > Actinopteri > Labriformes > Labridae > Cetoscarus > Cetoscarus ocellatus. The sequence continues at coordinate 2,509,452 of JBAMNC010000760.1, read as the reverse complement.
TTAAGAATTACACAGAGACAAAACCTGCATCGAGCCTCATTAAGTGTAAAAGTAGGCCACAGTTTTGGTCTCTTCCGTCTCCTTTCTACTATAATCAGTTCTGCTGATAAAGACGAGACAACAAATGATGTTGATTCCTTAAATTTCTTTTTTTAAAGCATCAACCTACAATACTGTTTGCATAGTAAAAACGGTTTCTAATCAGTGTTATTTATATAAAATACAGTCCCTGCTACATTTATAAACATTATAGTTGGTTCCAGAGACAGAAATATTAATTCTATGGATTATTGCACTGAAAATATCGATACAGTATATGGCAAAAACTATATTTGTGTTTAGCTATTTCCTTGTGGCTTTACTTTGCAGTTTTTTTTTTTATCAAGGGAATCCTCTTAGAAAATTGGAGCCTGATCCACATCAGTCATAATACACTCTTCCTACTCCAGTTTTGACCATCCTGTTATTAGAGTTGAATAATGCAAACCATTACCAGATCAATATGTGATTCCAGGTATCTGGATTTCCATTGAAGGCACATTTAACTGGAAGTGCTCTGACTGCATAAACCTCTGCCAAAGCATTTCCAACACTGTCGGGCAAGTTATTGTCCAAAATGGAAAACTGCCCTATCTTACGCTGTTAAGAAATATTTCAAACGTTCCTGGATCCAAATCCAGATTTGGATCACCACCAAAACTAATCAGTTATTCCTTGTGCCATGACCAAATTCCCTGTAAATGTAGTCAAAATCTGTTGTACTTCACTTTTTGAGCTATCTTGCTAACAGTCTAACAACAGATGGACAAATGCTAGAAAACACATAACCTCCTAATAGATAATAAATAAAATGCATGTAATTATATAACAGAGAGAGGGAGAGTCAAATTGCTGAATGCCTCCTGCCAACTGTAAAATACAAAACAAACATCCCATATTTATAAGGTTTATTGAATAATAGAATATCAGGATATTGCACTAAGAATATCAATTTAGTGTATGCCAAAATTATTGCAATATATTGGCCTTATTTTGCAGAATTTAATCAAGGATACCCTCTTAGAAAATTAAAGCATGCTCCACATTAGTGATAATTTACTCTTCTTCTTCAGTTTTGGTCATCCTGTTATTATAGTAGATTCATACAAACCATTTTAAGATCAATATGAGACTTCAAGTATCTGGATTTCCTTTGAAGGCAGAGATGAAGATGTCTTTCTCTGAAGCACTGAAGGAAACACTGATGTTAAATGATCGTGACATGCAGTACATGTCTAATGTGGGCTTGTGTTTCTCTACTCTGTCCAAACTGATTGTTAAATTATTGGCTGAATTAAAGCAGGCGCCACAGGAAAGCCTTCAGCTTTAACTGGTTTCCAAATGCACATTACTGCCTGTTAATTCCCTCTCCTATGGATGCAGATTGGTTTGTCCTGCCTGAGTGGAATCTAAATAGATTTGACCCTGGCCTCGTTCTCGGGCTGCTCTCCGTCATCTGCCGTTGGACTTGATCATTACCACATTATTCCCTAAAAAGCCAATTAAAGCTGCGGCACACTGGCTCCGTCCTGGATGTGACTGATGGGTCTGAACTCGACTGCGGCCAAACGCTCGTCTCTCAGAGGTTTGTCTCCGAGCTTGAGCACTTGCTGGGTGTTGGACAGAAACTAAGAATCAGCGGGTAAGGCTAACTGAAAACAGCAGGACGGCGCTGAGACCTTTCCTCTGCTCCTGCGTGTGTGCAGGATATTAAACAATCATTTATGTGAAAAATATTCCTGTTATTCCAAGAGCGGCAGGAAGTCCCATCTGTGTCCTGAAAACGGTTCAAACTGTCTGACTGAAGTGCGTCTCCCCCCACATTCCTCACCTGTAACAAACGCAGGGGGGGACGTGTGCTGTTGGCACAAACCCGCCGATCTCATTCTGTCTCTGCTCGGCCATTTATCCGCTCGCTGTTTTACAGAGTGTTCAGAGCTGGATCTCCTCTGCAGAGACACAAAACTGGCATCAGAAATTCAGCTCCGCTCCAAAAACACAAAATATTTTTTTTCTGAAGCATTCAGCAGCGTGTTAAATGCCCAGAGCAGTTACCATGGAGATGAGGCTCTCTGGCTTTGTGAGCGGTGACCTTCGGATGCTGCCAAGTTTTCAGAGACCACTGTTAAAATCTGACTTTGAAGTGTTTCTGCACAGAAGCTGAGGGGCCACAAGTGCAATCAAGTTTATTGTGTTGACTGTTGATAAGGAAAAGAAAATCAGTCCAGCAGAGCTTACTCACCCTCCAGTTATTAATGTGGAAGAACTTGAGTACATTTTGTTCCATGTTTTCAACTCCATTTGTAAGTCAGCGTTTCTCCTTCAGTCTCAATCAAAACTTGACACGAGCCCCTCGTCTAACAGGGAACCTCTTACATAATCTCTTCTGCTTCCTCTGCATGAGCTCAGCACATATCTTACTTAAACATCAATATTCATGATGGTTTAAACATTGTTGATTGCAACACAGTGGCGAATGATTGCTTTTTTTTGTAACAGATTGAACTCTAATCCCCTCAAAATGCTCCTTGTCAAAATATTCAATCATTTGCCGGTGCACTTGTTACTCTCTCTGAATCAAAATGTCAGACATGAACTCATCGAACCAGGATTATTCTCTCATCTGTCAGTGTAAAGAGGATTTTGACCTACATAATAATAATGTATGGATGCAGACAGGCAGGGTTTTCCTATGTTAAATCCAATGTCAAGCATAAATCTATGGATTATGATTCAGTTTGAACATGAAGTTTTAGTCTAGGGTATATAATCTCATTTTTGGACTGCTTGTGTCATCAGAGGATGCTACCTTCTCCAAAACATTCAGAAATATTTGGGTCAGGCTTATCTTTTAGACAGACAGCAATTCAAAGTGCTATACAGGGATAAATATGCTTCAAACAGGACCTGATACTGTAAGAATACACTGCAAACTGCAATATGATCATCAGATGTTGTGGTTTTAAATGAGTCAGTAAGCTGTTCATCATGAAGGCCGTGATGATATCAGATTTTTACCTCATGGTTATCATGGCCCGACTCAGCTCACCGTCCAAAGCCAGATCGACATGGGGATCCGCCCCCCTTCACTCGAGTCAGATCAGGCCTTCGCTGCTTCTTTGTGAGAGTTAGGTAGAAAAAGCTGTGGTGATAAATAGAGCCGGAAAACTAACTGAGTTTTAATTGCAATTTCAATTACTGCCTTCCACAACTATGAAAAATGTGACTAACTGTGGCAATTAACATGTTGAACTTTCTTCTTTTTTCCATTTTTCTTATTATTATTAGCATTATTTAAAGGTATTTGTATTTTTTAAAGTATATTTCTGTGTTGCCAATTCTGTAATGCTAAAAATAATAGAGTCAAAAGCATATTGATCAATGAAAACATGTGGTGGGTGTTTTAAAATCAGTGAGTAATATGTGATTATGATATTCGCCATAGTTGAGTGGCCATAGTGATGATTTTATGCAAGCATGCACAGCATACTCAAGCGTGCTCAGTGCATCTTCCATTGACTTCTCTCAGCTTCAGGTATGAAGCAGCTTCAGCTTGTTTTGTTACGTAACATGTGCCTCTCTTATGCACTCATTCAGGTCTCATCTGAATGGATTTCTGCCATTACACAGCTGGGAAATTTGTCTGTCATTTTATTGATACCAGAACGTTAAAAAATGGTGGGTTTGAATCAGGCTTGATCCCATAAATACAGCCTAGAGGACGGGCTGGGCCAGGCTTGGACAGAATGTCCGGGCTCAGGTCGGATCAGGCTGTATCTTAACTCCATGGTGAATCTGATACTGATATCAATCTTTTTAGCTACAATATTGTAACAATCGCGCATCCCTAATAATAACAGCTACTAAAAGATGATTTGAAAAGTATCTAACTGACAGTGATCATACCTGTATGTCACTGTGATTTTTTTTATTATTATTTAATTAAGTTATTTTGCTTTTGCTCTTCCTTGTTGTATTACATCACTGTATTACACAATTAAAGAGACAGTGTATTTTGAATTGAGTTTGAGAGCTACAACAGCAATGACTTAACTAGCAACTTCTATCTATGTTAAAACAAAGAAAACATCAACAATCATGCCCCTCCCTGATTTTTCATTAGTCAGTGAGGGTGACATAACATGTGTGGTGCTGTTCCAAAAGTTGAACTACTTTTCAACAAAGACTGCTGGGAGTGAAGGGACCACAGGACATTTTTGAGCTCTGGGGGCTTCATGTTGAAAACCATGACTGTGGACACAGGCCTTTATTGCAGAATGTCATGTAGCTTGGACTGTGGATGGAGAATGCATTTTGGGGGAGAAAAGCGGGAATGACATGAGCAGAAGTAGCCATTTCAGACTCGGGTGTGAACTTAGTGTCCTAACATCACATATTTTTATCACATTGAGCATTTTTGGAATGACAAACAAAAGTCATGTCATGATCCTACCAGATGAACAGAGGGATCTGTTCCCTTGACACCGTATTTTGTATAGTACAAATAAAAATGACCAAGATTATTTCTCTATTTTTAGACAAGTAGGAGATTTGAGGAAACACCCTTTGACACACAGAGGGACGTAAATCCTTTTACGTCTTTTTTTTTTTTTTTAACGTTGTACTTTTGACTGTTCACTTTTACTACTTTAAATGTGTATACACCATCCCTGTGTGTGATCTGGGACAATTCGCACAAGCCACTTTCAGTTCTTTCTAAATGCCCTGATGTACATAAAAATTATTTTAATTTCCTTTCAGCTATAGTCTGTATATATCTTAATTCTATTTGTAACTTTTTATAACATCTATTTTTTTTAAATGTTTGCTTTCTTTTCTTATGCTGCCACAGAAGATGCCAAATTATGTTTCCCTGTGCAAATTCTGTTGCCAAACAAGTGTTTATAAAGTCACAATAAAGAGCTAGTCTATTTTATTCTATTCTTAATCCTTGTCCTTTCTCAGAGGTCCATGAAGTGTCAGGTTCACACGGACAGTGGCCCTCTGTTAAAACAGAACTTCCTGTTTAACTTGATTTTGAGCACAGAGTCATGCTGCTTTTTCTTCAGCACTCCACAAAGTTCTCTCCAAAAGATGGAAAATCAATTACACCCAGGAGTGGATTTAAGGCTGAAGATTCAAAGGGCTGTGCATCTGCTCTTTGTGCCCAGACAGACACATCAGTGATTATGTAACTGTGCTGAGTCCATCTGCTCTGAGGACATGATTAGCATCAGTCTGATACAGTCTCTAAAATATCTGTGAGCCACATGTTGAAGCTGATTGGATCAGCAGCTGCTTCCTGCCCGCAGACTCAAACCCTTAACTCACCTTACTGATCTCAGATCATGCACAGCAGCTCCCCCGCTCCTGCAGCTTCTACCAATGTTTGTCATCAGAGCTTCACTGCTCAGCTTGTTACTTTCCATATCTTAGAGCATGCTGTGATATCTGCTGCTTTATAGGCTGGATGGGACAACATTCCTGCAGATGGTTGGATCTCTGCAGGCTTTGGAGGAATTTCAGGGATCCCTCTGATTATGGAATTCCTGGAATATCAGTGATCGGAGAAAATTCAGGACATTTAAAACATGTGGAGAAGTGTGGGATAGGAAAAGGTTGTACAATCAAAAGATACAGCTCATTTTATTTCAGCTGAATGGTGATATTGGATGAATGTTCTCCACGTGCATGCCTGGGTTTTCCAAGTGCTCAGGTTTCTTCCCACGGACCAAAAATAGATGAACAGGTTGATTGGAGTCTTTAAATTGCCCATAAGTGTGAGTGTGTGAGTGTTATTTGTTGTTTTTCTTTACATGTCAGCCTTGTGATTGGACCAGTTCAGGGTGCACCCCGCCTCTCTTCAATGTCAGCTGGGATAGGCTACAGCCAACGATAACCCCATAAAGGATAATCGTTGAAGATAATTGATGAAAATTGCATTATCTGATCCCCCTCTTCTTTCCTCCATCAGACCACGTCACCCACCGGTCAGGGCCGCTCCGACTCACCGGTCTACACTAACCTGCAGGAGCTGAAGATCTCCCAGTCCAGTCTGCCGCCCGTCCCCTCCGGCTCTCCGCTCCACATCCTTGGCGACTGGGAGACGCACAAGGACCTGAGCGGCAGGCACTTCTACTACAACCGAGCTACAGGAGAGCGAACATGGAAGCCACCGCGCACCAGGGACACCAGCGGGAGTACCAGCAGCATCAGGGTGGACAGCCAGGGGACAGCGGAGAGCGAGGTGAGGGATGCTGCAACAAAGTCAGGGTTCATATCTCCAACTTCTGGAGCCGTGGGAGATGTGAACACACCCTGGAACACAAAATTCAACAGTTAAATTACTTTAAAGTGTCAACTAAAGCCAAAATCAGAGATAAAATGAAGTCTCTGGTTGTTTGTCTTCAAGAAAGCTGCTGTGGTTCAGGTGAGGTTGACCTCAGAGGATGTTCTAGATCCTGCTGTGGTTTACTGAACCTGTGAAACAAGTGTGTCTTTGATATGGGATGTTCTGCTTTCCTGTCAGGGTGTAGCTTCCTGTCAAACAATACAACACTGCCCCCATCTGGTGGTTTTGTGTGATTGCAGGCTGCTACGTGTAGAACAGCTGAGTACTACACAGCTGTAACAGGATTGTGCTAGCTGACTGGAATAAGTAAAAGACAATTTACATTAATTTTACCAACCTAAATTGTGACATTTGGTTACAATTAAAGGTGGTTCCCGTCTGTTAGATATTCAGACTTGCCATCTTTCACTTGCAGTTGTTGACTGCACTCTAACTGGCCACTAGATTAAGTACACCTTGCCAGTATTGGGTTGAGATCTTGGTCCTTATTTACATGATAGCATCACCCAGTTGCTGCAGATTTATCAGCTGCACACTCAGGATGTAGATCTTCCTAAGGGACTGTGCTGAATTGAGATCTGGTGACTGTGGAGGCCACTGGAGAACAGTGAAGTCATTGTCATGTTAAAAAACAGTTTGAGATGATCTGAGCTTGTGACATGGCGAATCTATGCTTCTGTATTGTTATATGCTTAATTCTGACCCTACCAGACTTATTGGGCCAGGCAATATTTTCCCCATCTGTTATAGGCCAACTTTAGTAAAGTGGCATCCGGTGTGGTCTTCTGCTGTTGATGTGCTGTGTGTTCAGAAGTGTTGCCATATGTCAGTTGTGATGAGTTGTGATTTGAGTTACTGTTGCCTTTCTGTTATCTTGAACCACTCTGTCATTCTCCTCTGACCTCTGATATCAACAAGACATTTTGTCCCAGAAAACTGCTGCTCGCTGGAAATTTTCTCTATTTAGACCATATTGTGCAAAGCGTAGAGATGGTTGTGAATGGAGACCACAGTCATTCAATCTAATCACCTTTCTTACCCATTCCGTTTGGAACTTCAACTGGTCATCTTTACCATGTCTACATGCCTAAATGCATTGAGCTGCAGACATGTGATTGGCCGACAAGCTATTTTAAAATTATAATAGAAAGTTATAGTTATTATAACAAGCAGTTGCACGTGTGTACCTAATAAAGTGGCCGTGTGAGTGCACATGAAGAGTGTGTAAATAAAAGAAGGATTGTTTTGTTACACCGGTCAACTAAAAATAATAAATTAAAATTACCTATACCATTTGGTAAAATTTGTGAAGTTTTTTTTTTTTCTTAAAGGTAAGATTTTTTACCAAAAATCCCCAATTTTCACAAAATTAGATTGACCTATTGAATTGATTTATCGTCCAGGCCTGCATCAAATGTACAGTTTATTCTGTTTATAGATCAGCTTTTGTTGTCAATGGTTTTAAGATAACAGATTAAAGAAAAAAGCCATTATCATATTTATTTTGTCTTATATTAAGATCCCTGATATCCTTATAAATGTTCTTAATGGTTTTCAATGTTACGAAATTATAGAATTTATATTAGTTTCACAGGACTTTACTTTTAATTAATTAATTTTATTCCCTTTACATGGGGAGTTTTTAAAGAAAATGCTTTTGTTTTGTGTCCTTGTCAGTTACTTTTTCTTGTGAAGTCCTTGAAAAAATCCTTTTGAAAAAATGTTTCTTGAGTGTTTATGAAAGTGAAGCCTTTAAGTGCAGCTAAAGAAATCTGAAAAAGGAACTGAGAGGAGGTGTTTAAGTTTATTAAAGGGGTGATAGTTTTCATGGTCATATTGTTTCCTTTTAAGTTCACAAATACATATGTTTAACACTTTTTGTGTTGTGTCCAGCCGCTGTCCTCAGAGGAAAACTGCCACAGCACACACTCCAGTCAGTCTGACAGTCAGTACGGGTCGCCCCCTAGAGGCTGGTCTGAGGAACTGGACGAGCATGGACACACACTCTACGTCTCTGAGTACACACAGGAGAAGGTACCGTGCTCTGACTTCTTTATGGAGTTTTTTATTTTTATTATTCAAAAATTTAACCTGTATTAAATCCACTTTTTTCATTTGTCTTGTTGATTGACTGGAATTATTGTGATTGTTTGTGTTATCAGTGGATTAAACACGTGGATGAGCAGGGTCGGCCGTACTACTACAGTGCTGATGGGTCCAGATCAGAATGGGAACTTCCCAAGGTAAGATGTATGAGAAACATGAATCTTATCTGATCTTTCAAACCTATAAATGTAATGTTGCTGTATTGTGGAATTAATTCCCTAATTTTCTTAATTTCAACAAGACATCAAACCCTGCTCTGCTTGTATAACATCATGGCTCTGTAGTTACAGTAGAGAGGTCAAGTGGTAAACTGGTCTGCATGCAGTCCCAACATGTCAACCATTAGGAATATTTTGAGCATAATAAACACAAAAAATTGACAAAAGTCAAGTGTAAGCTGCTGAATGCATTGTTCACAAGGCTGACAGCAAAGCAGCAAAGGGAAGGAGGATGTGGTCCACACTGACCACAGCCTTATGGATTTAAAAAAAAGTATGTAAAAGGGTCAAAAGAGTTTTTGTAAACTATCAGTATATTTTAAAACAAGATAGATGTTCAGGCAGTAGTGCTTATTTCATTAAAGTTGTTGATAGGCAGAAAAGACATTCACCATTGGGAGTGCAAATGTTGAAAATGCCATAACAGGAGGCAACAAAAGCTTGAGCATTATTCCAGATTTCACAGAAGTGATTTCACAAAATGTTAGGCTGTAGCCCCACACCTCAAGCTTTTGTGACACTCTGCACCAAAACAATCCTTTAACCTTCATTAAACCTGCATTTTTAAAAATATACATCTGGTAAAAATACTGAGATATATATTGAATATCACCTTTCAGCAGAAAAATATCAAGATATAAATTTAGGTCCACATTGCCCAGCCCTAAGGATCAGTCATGCTTCAGGGCTCAAGAGGTGTTCGTGTTAGCATATGGTCATCTCCATCCAACCATCCTCCATTCAGAGCAGATTTAGTCACTAGCATGGCTGCAGACTAACTGAAGGAGGTGAGGATGGAGTCAATCATGGTGATGTCAAAGTGCACCGTCAGGTCAGTTGGTACTGGCAGGTTGAATTTCATTACCTCGCTGGTGCATCCTCTGCTGACCTTTTTTGATGAGGGCACTGATGTTAAGCTTCCACTTGAGGTTCCAGGGTGATGATTGGCCAAAGAAGCAAAAGGAGTTGAAGGTTAACTCTACAGCCGTCTCCACTGATTTTGGAGCATTGGTGAAGTATGAGAACTGTGGTCTCCAAAGTGTGGGTCACAAACAGTGAAGGTCACAAAAGACTGAAAGGGAGTTTGTAAGATGCCTTTATTTTGAATAAAACCACGGCCATTGGATGAGATAATGCTGGAATTAATGTTGCTTCTTATACTGGGTTACTTATCCCATAATTATGACTTTTAGGCTGTTATATTGATTTGTGTTGTTCTTAGACCCATGTCAGGGTAGGCCCAGCATGGCTGTGCTCACATTATGCATATTCTTTTTCTACATCTCCAGTCTATTATATCAGGAGAATCAGGCTGAAAAGTTTCAGATACTTTGGTCTAGAACTGAAAGGGACATTTGTTTTATTTGTCTGTCCTCCTATATGCTGGTATTCAAAGAAGTTCAAGTCACCCAAGTACCTTTTAGATTATATTTTGATCAGTAATTGTATTATAATGTCTGAGTTAGCAACAGTAATGCATTACATAGTAGGGTTACTGATTAGTATTGAAGTTTTCTTTTTTTAATGAAAATTAAATTATTATTTTGAATACAAATTGGCAGATTGCCTAAGCACTGCAAAATAAATTTCACTGAAAAAAGTCCAAACAAGGTTCAGGCTCAGTGACCACAGATTAGCTACAGAGACGGATCGTCACAGAAAGAGCTGGCTCCCAGAGGAGGCCGACTTGGTCTCCACTTTGACACACAACTGGTAGAGCCAGAGCTTGACTTCTTCACATCCTGCCCTAAGTATCAGGCTGAAAGAGAGGAATCCAGTCCCCCAAAATAAATACACACACACAGAGTTTTGAGTGTATAACTGAAACTAAGAAAATCCCAAAGTTACCGATACAAATGCTGACATGTGTGATTATTGCAACCATTCACAAGGACACGCTTATTCATACTAGTTAGCATGCATACACAACTACTGATGCACACACAGACAAGCACATGCATTAAACATGCCTTGTTTTTGTGTCTTTTTTTCTTTAATGTATTATCTGTTTTTACTTATATTTAATCATGATTTTATTTATTGTAATTGTCTAATCTTAGCTATCATAATACTACTAACTTATGTCATCATAATTTACTGTTAACCCTTTTATTTTAAATACATTTAAAATATTACATTTAATCTAATATTTTGACGAAGATGCCTTTCAACATTCATGCCAACACAGCTCTTTTTTAGAGATATCTAGTTTACTTTCACAAGACTCAATACTGAAGCAATACCTGAGACTAACATGTTACAGATTTAATTTTAAATTATAACTTAATAACAATAATAATAATAAGAATAATAAAACATTTTATTTGTAACACACTATACATTTGAAACAAATCTGAAAGTGCTACAGATATAAAAGCAGAGCATAATCAAATAGTGATAAAATAACAATAGTAACAAAAAAATAATCAAAACATCAATTCGAAACTCACTTTTAAAACATTGTAAATCAAGTTAAAAATCGTTATAAAACAAGCTTTTTTGTGTGTGCAGTACAAAAATAAAAGAGAGAAAAACTTTGATCAAATCAGGCTGATTGAACTGAATAACTCCTTTATAATAAAGTCTAATGCAACAAGAAATTTTGGATTTAATGGGAAATTATTTTTCCACTTCTGCAGCAGAACGTTATGTTGTAGCTTAAGCCGAACAACAATAGATTCATACAGCTGATGTAAAGCTTGGAACTTCTTTTCTTGCATTTTTTTTTAAACTTTTTTTTGGTCTTTTTTTTTTTAACAATTGTACAAAAAGAAACATATGAACGTCAATGATGTCTCATTTTTAAACAGTGAAACCCCCGCCCATACCTCCAACTGAACCCCTTTCCCATTGTACACTACAGACTTAGTAAAGGAAGAAGTTAAAATAAATTGGAAGAAGACAAATTAAAATAAATAAATTGATAAATAAAATATAATAAAAAATTAAATTAATTGATAATATCCTCCAGCACAGCTCTTTGACCTGAATCACTGACAAACACACAGTGACCACAGCACCATCGTGCTCCTGGTTAACTGACAAACACACCATAACCACAGCACCACCGTGCTCCTGGTTAATGGACAAACACACCGTGACCACAGCACCACCGTGCTCCTGGTTAATTGACAAACACACCGTGACCACAGCACCACCGTGCTCCTGGTTAACGGACAAACACACCGTGAACACAGTACCACCGTGCTCCTGGTTAACTGACAAACACACTGTGACCACAGCACCGCGTGCTCCTGGTTAACTGACAAACACACTGTGACCACAGCACCACCGTGCTCCTGGTTAACTGTCAAACACACCCTGACAAACACACCGTGACCACACCACCACCGTGCTCCTGTTTAACGGACAAACACACCGTGAACACAGCACCACCGTGCTCCTGGTTAACTGACAAACACACCGTGACCACACCACCACCGTGCTCCTGTTTAACGGACAAACACACCGTGAACACAGCACCACCGTGCTCCTGGTTAACTGACAAACACACCGTGACCACACCACCACCATGCTCCTGGTTAACGGACAAACACACCGTGACCACAGCACCACCGTGCTCCTGGTTAATTGACAAACACACCGTGACCACAGCACCACCGTGCTCCTGGTTAATTGACAAACACACCGTGACCACAGCACCACCGTGCTCCTGGTTAACTGACAAACACACTGTGACCACAGCACCGCGTGCTCCTGGTTAACTGACAAACACACTGTGACCACAGCATCACCGTGCTCCTGGTTAACTGTCAAAAACACCCTGACAAACACACCGTGACCACACCACCACCATGCTCCTGTTTAACGGACAAACACACCGTGAACACAGCACCACCGTGCTCCTAGTTAACTGACAAACACACCGTGACCACACCACCACCGTGCTCCTGGTTAACTGACAAACACATCATAACCACAGCACCGCCGTGCTCCTGGTTAATTGACAAACACACTGTGACCACAGCACCGCGTGCTCCTGGTTAACTGACGAACACACTGGACCACAGCACCACCGTGCTCCTGGTTAACTGACAAACACACTGTGACCACAGCACCGCGTGCTCCTGGTTAACTGACAAACACACCGTGACCACAGCACCACCATGCTCCTGGTTAACTGACAAACACACTGTGACCACAGCACCACCGTGCTCCTGGTTAGCTGACAAACACACCCTGACAAACACACTGTGACCACACCACCACCGTGCTCCTGGTTAACTGACAAACACACCCTGACAAACACACTGTGACTACAGCACCACCGTGCTCCTGGTTAATTGACAAACACACTGTGACCACAGCACCGCGTGCTCCTGGTTAACTAACAAACACACTGGACCACAGCACCACCGTGCTCCTGGTTAACTGACAAACACACTGTGACCACAGCACCGCGTGCTCCTGGTTAACTGACAAACACACTGTGACCACAGCACCACCGTGCTCCTGGTTAATTGACAAACACACTGTGACCACAGCACCACCATGCTCCTGGTTAACTGACAAACACACTGTGACCACAGCACCACCGTGCTCCTGGTTAACTGACAAACACACCCTGACAAACACACTGTGACCACACCACCACCGTGCTCCTGGTTAACTGACAAACACACCCTGACAAACACACTGTGACCACAGCACCACTGTGCTCCTGGTTAATTGACAAACACACAGTGACCACAGCACCACCGTGCTCCTGGTTACACCAAACACTGATTATATCATCGCGGGCCGTCACTTCGTGGCACACTTCCGTGCGACTCATCCTCCTCCTCCCCGCAGTGGTCCTGTTAATGTAAGTGGATAAAAGTCTCACGGAGCCAAGTTAGTGTGAAGTGTCTTTACAGACTATAACCGGCTCACTTACTGCTAATCTGATCGCTGATCAAAATAGACGGCAGCAGTCACATCAGCAAGAGGCTGTCAGGAGTGAGGACGTGGATATGTGAGGAGGAAGGTAATGGGCAGTCATGGCTGGTCTTTAAGGGAAATACCTCTGTGTGATGGTGCTGTGGAGAATAAAAGGAGAGGTAAGGCTAGGGCTGGGTGTGCAGAGTTTTTCAGATATATCAGTATTTTTAAGCCTGGTCCAAATGTTGAGTCAGAGGAAATTAATATTATGATTTATTATATTATTAAAAACAAAGATATGAATGCCTTTTTTCAGTCCTGAAATGGATGGTTTAATATTTGAAGTGTGTTTGAGGTTCACATCAATAGTCTGTCATTTGGATCTGCTCTGTGAGGACAGAGCCAGCACAGAAGTGAAGTTATTTCTGCAGATGGGGTCAAGAGCTCTGCATCATTAATGGAAATTTTGGCAAGTGCAAACTGAAAAACACTTTTGGTGGATTGTTTTATTCACTGATCACATTCACAGTGCTTCACTTTAATTCCAGTAAGTCCCTTTATTTTGATTCTCCCTCACTCCAGGCAGAGGTTCACGTTGGTTTTGCAGTGTGTCAGATTGCACCAAAACAAAGGGGCGTGCTAACAAAAAGTGTGATTCCTTGTTAATGTTTTCAGTGCTTGACTTTTGTTTTAACCTCAAATCAGTAAGTTACAGGGAGCCTTTGACCCCGTCTGCAGCAGGGCACTGCCTGGCTTATGTGACAGTTATTCTAGTATGAGGGTTGAGCAGATCAAAAATCATGTGTCTGATTTATTTCCCCCTCCTCACCAAATATCTGGTATTGATTTTAGATGTTGGAAACTTCGAACAGACTAATGCACATTGTCTAACTCGCGGGTGTGTCGACTCACACTTTTCCAGATGTTGCCGACCTATTTGTGCAAATTGAATGTTAGTTTTTGTCGTTTGGTTAACAATACAACAGAAGATTATTTAATGTCTGCACTTATTAAACAACCTGTCATAAGAATGGACATCTTAATTTAAAGCACATGGTATAAAAAGCTTATAAATTTTTTGCAATCTCTTTATATTGAAAGTTGCCAATATCTTTGCACATTGTAGGTGTCAGTCTTAAATTTTGATTGATAACAAAAATGTCACCCAGCACAGGGTGTCAAGGACTTCTTTTAAGATTGATTGTTTTTTATACATCATGTTGTGCTGAAACTTTTCAAAACAAATTTAGATAACAAATAACTAATATACAGAAAAGTGCAAGTGTAATAATTAAAAAGTTGTATATCTGGAATCCACAAATCAGTTCAGTTTTCAATGATAAAATGTCAAGACTCAGTGATTAACTTAAATTGTCAAAAACTTCTCAAGGTTCAGAAAAACTCTACAAAATAATGTAATTACTGCTTACTGTGTGTATTGACATTTCAACATTATGATCTAAAGTAGAATTATTTATGTTTTTCTTTGCATGTCAGGTTTTTCTTGGATTATACAGGGAGAGCAAAAATAAGCCTCGAGCTTCAGCCTGTGACCTTTTCGGTTATTGACAAATTTGTGTCAAGTGGTTGTATTTTATGTTTGTTCATAACATTTATGAAACCAAATTAAAATGTTCATATATATGAAGATCTGGGGATAAGATGTGGTGTCAGTGGTGCAGTCTCACTGTGGCTTCGTCGGTGATTGAATTGGGCAGGTTCGAGCCCAGCTCCTGCTGTCACATGGCGATGTGTCCTTGGGCAAGATATTAAACCCCATGTTGCTCCCACTGCTGCGTCAGCGGCTATGTTTACATGCAGTCATTAAACCTTTCATATCCGGAATATTAGCAATAACCCGGTTGCATGCAGCCATGTAAACACCAAAAAAAACTTTTTAAAAACCGGAATATGCTCATATTCCGGTTTTTCAAAACCCGAAAGTCCCCCCTTGGTTACTCCTTTTCTAACCCAAATGTTTGGTCATGTATACGCCGATCGGGATATCCTCATCGAAAGGAACATTAAGTTGTGTTCTGCGCATGTCTGTTTTGCAAGGCATCTTGGTCTTTTGAGTACAGGAAATACTTGTTGTAACATGGCACAGCTCTGGCTCAATTTCCTAATCCTTCACGTTCTCGCCTTCCATTAATGAAGAAACTGACAAAGAACAGTGTCAAGTACTGGTGGTGGGTCAGTACCAGCACCAAAGCACAAACAGAGCCGACTGTTACCTGCTCTGGGCCGTTCATTACCCGCCATGCTGCTGCTGTTGTTCTCGTTGCTATTGGATACAGGAAGAAGAAGCGGAAATGACGTGCATTGTGTCATGACATTCTCCATGTGTCGCTGTTTTGTTCGGGATACTATGCATAGAGGAATAACCCTGTTTGCTCACGCATGTAAACTGGGTTATTCCCAATGTTTCAGAAACTGTAATATTGATCTGAACCCGAATATTGACTGCATATAAACGTAGTCAGTGACGTGTAAATGGGCATGAAAGGGTGTGAATGTGTTGTTGATCCTGATGGAGAACTGACAGAGAAACTCTAACCATCTGTGAGTGAATGTGAGAGTGAATGGATGTGAATGGTTAGCTGTGACCTGCGTGAAGCAGCTTTGAGTAGTCAGAGACTAGAAAGCTGCTCTTTGAGTCCAAGTCCATTTACCATTCAAGTCCATACAATAAGTATTGACACATGAGTGATGATCATATGTCACAAACTACTGCAGTACTATGAACAGGCTGATATTTTGTGATTTCTATTTTCACTAAAATGTCTTTACACACTAAGAGCCCACAATATTACATGAGTGAAAATATCCAGTCTCTAATCATTGTTATTAATAAGACGTATGGTCCCAGGAACATTTATAAACTTTGTCTCAGTGACAGAAATAAAATCATCCAGAAATTCTCAGAGAGCTCAAACCTCTGCGAGGGCATTTCTGACATTCTAGCTGAGATATGATCGTAAATGTGGGAAACTCCCCGATTGTTAACACATCCTTTAAGAAATTCAAATCTGCATCCTGATTTAGATCAGCACCAGAATTCCGTCGCTTCTTCCATGTGCCATGACCAACATTCCCTGAAAATTTCTTCAAACCATTGAGAACTTTTTGGGTTAACTTGCTCACAGACAGACAGACAGACAGGCAGACAAATGGACAAACGCTTGCTAAAGCATAACTGTCTTGGTGAAGGTAATAAATGTCACAGAAAGAGGAGTCATTTAAATAAATGTCAGCTGCCAACTAGTGGCCAAAGCCTGAACTAAAATACAAAAATGTCCAGAATTCTGGAAATTATGAAATAAAAAATGTCACAATACTGCACTAAAATCTCAAAACACTATTGTGCTGCAAATATGGTGATATATATATATATATATAAACTGTTGTGTCAAAAGTCTCTCACACCCCTAATATCATCATATCATACTGATAACTTCTGAAAAGGGGGCTGGGGTATCAAACAAGTGCTATGTTGCTGTATTATCAAACAGGTATCAACATCATTTGAGTTTTCTACAGTCATATTAAGTCATAATAACATACATGTAAGTATGTTTGTATGGGTGCATAGGTGCAAAGTATATTTATATTGATTTTTTTGTAATAAATGTATATTATGTCTATGTTGAAACTTAAATGTTATATGTATGTATATACATTTTGATTATATATTTTGTTATGTATATATGTATAAAGATATTTAAATGGATTAGATTTTTTGGGGTGTACATATGTATAATATATTTGCATAGATGTTAAAGCAGAATATATTTTTATGTGACCCATGAGAAACAGTTATAAGGGGTAGGAAGTATTTAAGAAGTATTTACTTCTTCCTACTCCTTTTTGAACATGTATAATACTGAATTTCTTTTTTATTTGTATATGAATGAAATTTCTCTATTTTTATTTCTTTGTATACATGTTTGAAATAAAATTCAAAATCCAATTATCAAAATGTATTAACTGGTGACAAACTTTTGATATTTCTTTTCAGTGTAAAAGTCTTGAATAATATATTATAACCACCATTTTATTACTAAAATAAAAAAAGAGCTGAGGTATGATTTTCAGTCAGTTTAGTGAAGTGGCAGAGGGGATTTTGTAGATGTTTCAGTGAAGTTTTTGATGACTAAACTTCATTTTTCTCCTCTGTCTCTGTCTCTGCAGTACACTTTCTCCCCTCAGTCCGGTGAGGTTCCTAAGAGTCGCAGTTTGGAGAGGAAGCAGCCCGATCCCATCGTCCTGACCAAGTGGAGACACAGCACCTACGTGTTAGACCTCAACGACAAGGTGGGACAGGTTTAAACAGCTGCCTTTAACACATGGACACGGGTCTGCCTGATGTTTGAGACGGTATTATTGGACTGGTTAACCTGTCTCTCTGTGGTGTGGGCCTTTATCCTGTCTGCCTTTAGTTCCTTCATGATCAGTAAAGTTTCAAGGGAAAAAAAATACAGATACACATAAAAACAATTATTTAAAATACTGTATGTTTAGTATATGATAAAGAAACTATAGTCAGTCACTGCTGCAATACAGTCAGACCTAAATTTCTGCAGACATTTCTCTTTTTTTTCTCTCTTTCTGCAACTTGTTTGCATCAAGTACTTGAGGTTTTTTTTGGACATGTTTACAGTTAGCTTCAAAAAACAATTAAATACATTTAAATACTCTCCAATACAAAATCAGAAGAGAGCTGCATTCCATGAAAGCGGCTCATGTCGATTAGATTGGCCTTGACCTAATAACTTGATCTTAGCATGGAGCTGCCAAAGACCGTGCAGCTCTATGAACATGTGTCCAACTGAGCAGTCAAAGCTTAGCAGTTACACTGAGACAAGATTTGTTCCAAAAACTGGTTTCATACTTCTTCCTATTGATCCAAACACAAACAGTTTATCTGTAACAAACTGCCCCGTAATCATCAATCCATCAAACTTTAAAAAGAAGAAATGAAAAATAAAAAAATAACAATATAGAATTGAATACAGTGGAAATGCAAGACTCCACCCACCCTCGTGATCCACATACAGCACACACACTGACTTACGCATGCACACACACACACACACACACACCCACACACAAACACACACACACGCACACACGCACACAAAGACATTAAGAGGAGATTTTAACAGAAACAGAATTAGAGGACTGAGGAAACACTGTCTTGAATTAAAAATGAGGAAACACAGGAGCTAAGACTACAATGACAAAAACCATAAAAAAAGAAATAAGATAAAAATACTACGGGGGAAAAATAAATAAAAAAATAAATAAATAAAATTTAAAATAATAATGTGGTAAAATGAGATAGCCAAACACCAAAATGGTTAGAAAAATCTGCTAAAGTAGGATAATGAAAAGAAAATCGATTAACAGAGAATAAAATTCCAAACAACAAATCTGAACTGAAATGGAACATAAAACAGATTAAGAGAAATTAAAATAAGTAGACAAATAAAATGAAATAATACATGTTATCAGCGAAAAAAACAGACTAAAAAGGCAGGTCTTGATTTGAGTATTACAAATATCATCACCAGTATATATAAATATAAAATATGGACATCATCATGTAGCTCCTCAGTCTTTGCTGCATTTTTCTGAACACTTTAGAATTGAAACCTAAGTTAAATTGTTTGATGTAATTTTATTTTGCTTAATTTCCATACACATTTATTGACATACATTTTGCACAAGAGACACCTGAAAGGAGAAAAAAAATCACAGCATAACTTAATAATGAGATATCAGATAAAGCGTCCTGTCAGAAATAGCAACTACACAGCAAGACTTTAAACTTTATTTTGTTTATTCGATGGATGTTCAAGTGAAACTTTGAATGTTTATGTCTGTTATTGGTTTCTATGTAAACAAATGAACCCTATTTACACTTGCAGAACAACCTTAAATTTTCCTGAATTTTCCCATGGTGCGTCGCATGTGTGAATGCAGACTGCAGGGTTTTTTCACACAGACTTTACCCTGAAATTCTCCTGCCGGTCCCCTCAAGTAATTTTCCCCTTCACAACCCATCCATTGACTGACATGCAAACCAGAGGAAAACCTCCTGCTGTGAGGGCAGAGTGTGAACCAGTCAATCAGCGTTTTCCAGCTGGGTTACCCTGGTACTCTCTTGGAAAGTTCAAGGTTGCATGTGTGAATGGGACTGAGCATACCTTGAATGTTTTCCACTGAATTTCCCCATAGTTAATCTGCGTAGCATCCTGACGGGGCTGCAGCTTTGCTTTAGACTGATGGCCCATATCCTCACCCACTGAAAGCATATTTAAGGTGCAGTGCAGCAGAGCGAAGCCCAGATCAGCTCAAAATTCTAGATCAGGGGTGGAAAACTTTGATTACCAAGAGGGCCACATAATTTTTTTTTCAGTGCATGAGGGCCACTCTGTTACATTTTGTTGGGCACCTTCATTGAGGAAAAATATACATAAATGATCAAAAAATAGTATATTTACATCTTCAAAAAAATCCGTATACCTACATTAATATATTTTAACTCACACACAATTAAAAAAACTCACAATTTAATTAGACATAACTGAAGCCAATTTGAGCTTCTTTTCAATGCCATGAAACAGTGTTTAATAGTTTTTAAAGCACAAATATATTACTTTTATCATTGTTTTCAAATATAGTTTTTCTAACACTATATATTTTGGGGACATTTTTTGGAAATGATTGATGGGCTGCATTGAGTGACTTCAAGGTCTGCATCTGGCCCCTGGGCCGCCAGTTGCCCACCCCTGTTCTAGATCATCATCAAGAGTGAAGCACAACTTCATCGTGAGATCACAAGACAACAAGAAGACATGTGAACAGCAGGCTGATGTTGATTATCATTATTTTTTATGATAAAACTGACTATCCACGTGCTGTTGGCACATAGAAGAGGTGGACTGAGGCACAGGCTGAGGAAACTGACTGATGGACAAGTCAGGGTGATTTGTCTCAGAGTGTGTGGGACAGACAGAACACTACGCAGGGGGAATATGTGAAAATTGGAGGTCAGGGTAACCTTCCTGTAAAAAATTTTGGACTATCTTGTAACTCTTGACCCTTTCAGCAGGAATTTTCTGCAGTTTGTCAGTCAATTGGGTGGTGGGGGGGCGGTGACCAAGCAGGGACATGTCAGGCTAAAGTGCAGGTGACAAGCACTGCTGTTTGTGTTCACTCGTGCAGATCACTGGAGTAAATTCTGGACATTTTCAGGGTTTTTCTGCATGTGTGAATGGGGTTAAAGGTCGTCCTTGACCTGAAAGCTGGGACCTTTGTTTTGAGCAGCCAAAGGCATCACTTCAGTTTGAATCTGTCTCCATGAGGGGATCACTGACACAATAGCTGTCCCTATACAGCAGCTGGCAACTTCTGTTCATTTACACAAAAATTCAGTGACAGAAGACATTTCCTTTGCAGACTTTTAAGTTTTCCACTCATCATCAATATATTTGGGGCCTTTTCCTGTCAGGCTTTAGAAAAAATTGTACCACTGAAACAGAAAATACTCTAGCTGCACAGAAGCAGCTCTGTGATGTGGAAAAGCCTGATTTTTAGTTTGTTAGTTTTATTTGAGTGACTTTTAAGGCTGTTTTTTTTTAAAGACAGCGCTGTTCTTCACACTCAGTGATTAATAATCTTCCCTCACCTGTCTCCAAAATGCCACCATCTGACTGTTTCCAGTTTTGTAACCTGCGTGACCAGCTGACGTCGTCTCTGGGCTCAGAGGCTGTGATTGGCACGACGTGCCATTCACTCTTAAACCAGCTGCTGGCAGCTTGACAAACTGAATGGCAGGGAACGCTGTCAGCCGGCCAGACTCCAGCTGCAACAACACAGATCTCACACCATGACTGTCCCCTGCAGCCGCCCAGAATGGTCTGATTACGCCATAAATCCTTTGTCCAGATTGGGCAGCGGGCTTTTGTATCTTCAGGGGTGGACTGTCCAAACATAATCATGCAACTCACAGAGGACAAGAGCATGAAAATGTTGATGTTAAATGAAACAAAGCTCACTGTGTTGAGCAGCCACACACATCAGTGCACCGAACAGCTGATCGAGAAACAATCACAGCAGCATGATTGTGCCAACAGACTGTGTTATTGGTCAGAGTTTGGGTGTAACAGTTACAGATGAAATACCACAGTAAAACAGTAAAACCACAGTAAAATCAGGTTCTAACCACTACAGATTGTTCTTAAATTCACATTATTTTTTAACTAAATAAAACTGTTTTTAATGATTTCAGTTAGTTTGGTTAATCTATGGTAGCCCGGAGTCATGGTAACTCATCGATAACCTGGCAAAAAATGTGGGGATTGTCGTTGACGAGGTTCATGTCACAGATGATACATCTGTTTGGTATAATTTAATGTAAAACAATTGTCTATGGACTGAAATGTAGTTTAAACTAATGGCTAACAACAGGGTCTAGCTGCTATGTCATACTGTGGCTTGATATGATTGGTCTGTGATGAGTGTGACTGGCAGAACGATCGTCCAGTCACCAGCTGCAGTTGTTTTTGAAGGTTCTGCCTCTGAAAACATTTTCTATGAGCTCTCCTCCGGATGGACTAGTGAAATATTTCTGTGGTGGATATCACAGGATGTCCGTCTGGCGTGTCGGGTTAGTTGCCAGCGTTGTTCATGTGGCTCGGTCATGGCAGATGCCACAACACGACATAACCTGTTACAGCTACAAGAATGAAGCTTTTTTTTTTCTAGCTTTGAAAACTTGAGATGATTTTAAAGGTAATGTATGTGCTCTGCTATAAATCTGTGTTACATATTTAGTCATTTTTGAAGGTAATCTAGGCTTTCATGTTTTCAAAAATTCTACATATTATTCATTTAAGACGAGAAAAAAGATAATTAAAAGCTTCCTGTTTGATAATTTTATTACAGCTTTCTTTCAAACTAAGGCAGTTCACCTCCAACCAGCACAAGAGGAGGTTTCGTCTCTCTCTTTACAGTGACAAAGTTTGTATCACAAAGATCCGCCCTGTTCTCTGATCAATACGATTTGTTTGATTTACTGTCACTTTGTCCTGTAGAAAGGCTCATAAAATAGCTGTGGTCATACAACAATCAATACTGCGTTCTCACTCAACCAAAGATGTCTTATTTGTACCATGGTGACATAGAGATACAGAAAGGCTGATATCTCCAAGCTTAAACTAACTCTCTTTAAAGATGAATCAAGAGCATGTCCTCAGCTTTAACCCCGACCGTCTCTCTCGTTAAAGCTTCACTTTAACCTTCAGTCCAGTCTAACGATTTCTCTCCAGGTTGCTGATCATCTTCTTCTCCTCACTAACCTGACTGACTCTCTTCATGTTTCTTGTCATTAGCTGCTAGTATTAGCATCTCATCATGTTGTGCCTCTTGTTGGTAGGAGTGTGCTCCAGCGCCCAAGCAGAGCCCCCCCGACTCTGACTCCTGCCCCTCATCTCCTAAGCACCCCTCAACCGTTAGTATCCCAGCTCGCACTGCATCGCAACACACTGTTGACCATCATCATCTCTGCTTTCACCTCCAAATACAAACACATCCTGCTCCTCTTTAAGTGCTGTGCATTCACTCATTGCTTCTCATCTTCTGCATGTCACGCCTCATGTTCACTGCATCACATCTTAGACCATCTAAACCTGCTTCCAACAACAGAGAGGCTGAAACTTTGATAACTCAGTAGAGGTATGGAGCCCTCTGCTGGTGATGTTTGACCAGGATATCAAACCTCACTGGCACTTTGGGCCTCCTGTATTTGTAGCTGCATTTCCACTGAGAGGTCTGGTTTGGCTCAGTAAAGTTCGGTTCATCAACTACGTTTGTACAAGGGCCATTTTTTAGCTTGACAGATTGATGATACAAGAGCCAGATTTTTAAAACAACAAATATAGACATTTTGGTATCACTACCATATCCTTAGTTTGATTTGTATTTCCTAATGTTATGTAATTCTTATCCTTTGGAGGGGAGATCAGCCCCTGTCACCTATACTGCTGCAATGGGACATGGAGAAATTTAGATATGTTGATTTCTTCTCTCTGGGTCTGTAAAGTTTTCCGTTGCTGGATTTGACCCTCAGTAATATGACTCTCTGGTGAAATACTGGAAAAAATGTCAGTCAGGCTTCAGATGAAACATGAAGTCATACTTTATAAAATTGTTTCAATCCCCATTTTTTCTGGGGTTGTTTAAGAGATACCCCTAAAAGCATGACAGATTTTTCACCCTCACATTTCCTGAATCTGATTGGAAGCTGTGGAGGGCCTGATGTGGCCCCCGGGCCGCCTGTTGATAGTCACTGATTTAGAGTGATAAGCCCTGATGTTGCTTGCATTTCCACTGCCAGCTGTGCCCTGACCATTCTTAAAGCAAAGCAGTACAAAAGTCGTTCACTTGGATCCTTGGTGCTTTTTTTATATTTTTGCTGCTATTGCACAGGGAGTGATGATTCTATCAACCAATTAACAGTCAGCAGCTTTTATAGCTCCACCCAGTGGGCCAGTTTGATATGTTGGGCACCACTTCTGAGGGATAACCTCATACAGCACCTGGACCTGTCTGATTCAATTTCTGCAATCAGGCCGATCCTTCTTGCTAAGCCCCAATCTACAACGACTGTGATTAAGCCAAAGCTGCATGGTCCAATCAGAGTCCTGTAGAGCTGCAAGCGAGACGACAGCAGGAAGTGACTGAACGTACATAATTAGCATAGATGCTAACAGCTTTAGTAGCAGTTTTATCAGATCGTGACTGTATTTCTTTATTAAATGAATTTGATGTTTTCTGATTGGCCTGTCATAAATGTTGAATTACGGAACGATTGTCCAATCACCTGCCGGATATACCTCTGAAAGGTTCTGCCCGCCCCGAACACTTTCCATGAGCACTTACCATCTTTTGAGTTAGTTTATCTGATCAGTACCTTTTTTTTCCATCTTCGACAGTGAAAACACCTGTAATTTCATACCGTACTGAACCAAACTGAACCGGATTCCCTGGTGGAAATGCACCAATGATAAGAACTTGGGAAGAGTATTGAGTACCACAGCGTATTTAGTTCTGGTTCCTGAGTGACTGATGCTGTTTGCCGCCGTAATCCATGTGTTTCTATTCATTCATTAAGAGCTTTATGTTCCAGTGCTGGCCATAATTAACTGCAGTGGCCCGGTTTGGCCCCTGGGCCATAGTTTGACACCCCTGCACTATCCAATTGAGACTTGAGTCAAGCAGTGACCACAGCCACAGCTGAATGGTTAAAATAAAAATGCACTTTTTGCATGTTTTTATGTTTTTTAATTTTGTTGCCAATTTTAAAGGGAAAGTCAAAAAGCGATAATATTAGAGCCAGTATCCACATATCCTGCTGACACCCATCCTTTGTGTTTGTTTGGGTTGAAATGTGTTTTTTTATTCCCTGCTATGGAGCAGGTTCTTATCTCCTCATGTGTTCTTCTCCTCAGCCCTCAGAGAAGTGTGGAGTCCTCAACGTCACCAAAATCACTGAAAATGGAAAGAAAGTCCGGTAAGAATATGACCGTCTTATATGAAAAATATCGTGAAAGAGGTGTGTTCTTAAACCCAGGATCTTGTGTATTTGTCCAATGTTTCATTTTCTCTAACAAACAGGAAGAACTGGACCTCCTCATGGACGGTGCTGCAGGGTTCCTCTCTGCTCTTTGCTAAGGGTCAAGGGGGCAGCACCAGCTGGGTACGTCTCCCTCATCCTCCACAACTTGATTTTTCTGTGAATCTTCTAGACTTTGTTTCATTCCTCAGTCTCTTTGGTTCCTGTGTAGTCTCCTGTCTTCATTTTCATTCTCTGCATATCGCTTTTCTCCATCTCCTCTCCTCACCTCTCCCCCTGAAGTCGTACTATCGCAGCGGCTCCATCCCCGAGCTGCTCCTCACTCTCCTTAGCAGCTGGAAGCGTTCAGTAAAACCTCGTCCTGCTGTCTCCTATGTGAGCTGTAGGCCTGTCCAGGCTGCTGCTGTATGTCCTCCTCTCTCTGCATGTGTTTCTGCTCATCTCTCTTCCTTTAATTTACCCCTGATTGACTGCACTGAGTGTGTATGTGTGGGAAACTTGAGCTAGATGTTAAAGCTGCACTAATGTTTGCATTAACAAGCATCAAATGATTGTGTGCAGCATGAAAAGTCTGCACCAAGTTCTGCCTCTGCTGAGAGTGTAAGCATCTTTTAGAAGACATGATTGCTTTTGTTCACCAATATGTCCCGAGCATAAGGCAGCTGGTATTTGCCAAAAAGCTTCAGGAAACTCACCTGAAGCTTTGTGCTTAGCCAGGAGTTTTAAAATAACGGCCGTAAGCGGGTGCAACAGGTTTATTTGTATGTCCATTTTTGGATCACCACCAATTCTAACCACTCCTTCCTTGTGTCGTAACCAACATTTATTAAAATCTGTTCATAACTTTTTGAGTTTTGTTCACAAACTAACAAACAAATCTTGCAAAAACATTGGCGATGATCATGTACTAATTTCCAGACCTGAACTTTTTTTTGTTATAAGACTGTTAAAAGTAAAAACAACAAGAGTGAAATAAATCACCTTTAGTAGCTCTGTTTTCCTGCCTCGAACTGTGAAAATATGCTGTCACATTGTCCTGACATTTTCAGCTTAGTTGTCTGTAAATAACTGCAGTATTTTTCACATCTGCTGAAACAGATTATCAGCTTTTATCACCTGTTATCTTCTGATACTGGAATCATGCCAGTAATATCATACATCCCTAGAGATAATTGAAGAGTGTATGTTTAAGAAGATCACTAAAATTTTCAAGCTTAATACAAAGATACTACAAAGTAATACTAAATTTCCTCTGTGCTTTCTCTAAGTGTTGAACAGTGATTGGTACCTGCATTTGCCAGCCTTATTCTTGTGATGATCGTACTGTCAGTGTGTTAACAATAACATCAGGTAATAAATGTCTGAACTTTCCAGAACTTCCAGAACATCCTCTTTTTAAACAGTTTAATTCCCTGAAAGCAGATTTAGATTTTAGTTCATTTTAAGTTCAAGAGAAAGACAGAAAAGTTTGTGCTGTAATTGCCCTGCTGGACAACTTAATGTTTCTGTCAGTCTTACAACACTATCCTACACAGCTCAACAATCGCACGACAAATGCTGTCAAAACATGAGGACTGGATTATTCTAGCAGCATGAGAAACTGGAATAAATATGGCACAATCAAGTCATAATAAACAACTGTACTCATTTCTATGTGATGATAATTCAGTATACTGAAAAGAAAACATCTGTGCAGAGTGTTATCATTAGTTATTGTTATTAATATCAAGGTTTTTCCTCAAAAAAATTATATATATTGTTAATATAATGCCCTGTAAGATTGCCCTCTGGTTTAAAATGAGTACAAAAATGTCCCAAACCATCTAATTAAAGCATAATTTTCCAGTAATAAGCACATGATTCACTAACAGTGGTTTTGCTTTTATAACATAATATTTAATTTAATATTTCTGTAGCTCCTGCACTAATGAGCTCTTACAAATATTTCACAAGCGTGCTTTTGAAACACTGAACGTCAGCTTCAACCAAACAAACATGTTTGTATTTAACTAATCTCCAAACTAAAACCTTCTTTTTCTCTTATCTCTATTCGACATACAAATTAACGCAGTTTCATTGATTCCAGAAGTTCGGGAGCAACCAGTCGAAGCCGGAGTTCACCGTTGATCTGCGAGGAGGGTCGGTTGACTGGGCATCGAAGGACAAGTCGAGCAAGAAGCACGTCATTGAGGTACCAGATGCTGTGGAGCTGCTGTTGATCAACGTGTATATAAACTTCTGAAACTGATGCTGATCTCTCTGTTCCTTCAGCTGAAGACGCGTCAGGGGACGGAGCTGCTTATCCAGTCAGAGATAGACAGTGTCATCAACGACTGGTACCGGGCCCTCACCGAGACCATCAACACACACGTGAGGAGACATCCCTCATTTGATTTCCTTTAAAGACTTAATTTTTAGATTAATTTATTCATTGATAAATCCCTGAAAAACGTCAATACTGTGAAAAACTTTGAACCACAGTCCAGAGGGAGATCAGTTTAATGACCCCAGAGCGTCATCCAAACCATGACCACACTAAGAAACAGAGCTGAAGAACTGCCCGGAGTCTGATAAGGCTGCTTCATGTTTGTTGGGAATGAGGCCGAGTAGGGCTGAAAAGTATCGTTTAAGCATCACAGGTGTAATTAAGGCATAGTCAGTTATAAAGTTGCAGAAAGTGCAGTCAGTCACATGAAGCAAAACACTTTATGCCACCATTTGTGTGTTTGATGGAAACCAAAACCTCAAATTTGATGTTTCCTCCACTTTCCGGTGTGACGGCTAAAAATACCGCTTAAATAAATCTGAGGTAACTTAAGGCAATGTGTAGATTTTTTTTGCTGACTATGAATCACACTGAAATGAATATTGGTACCTGTACAGCATGTTATCCACCAAAGCAAACTAGGCCATCATCCATGGCAAAGATATCTGACAAGATGATTTTTAACCTTCTGATGACACAGTTTTTCTGTCATTCTTTTTTTACTTGTTTAATTTGCATTTTTCACTGGAAATAAATATAGCGAGCAATGAACAAACAAGCCTGTAAACAGAGCAGGTTGATTAATTTTTTGTCAAGAATCACTCAACAGGATCAGTAAAGCGATAGATCATAGAGCTTTTTCAGTTGAAAGGGCTTTTAAATCTGAATTTATTAAAAAGGCATGTACAATATGTGCCTGTCTCCAGGCCTGGGAGTCAGATGAAGCCATCGAGGAGGACATGCCAGAGTCTCCAGGAGCTGAGAAACAGGACAAGGAGAAAGACCAACGAGACACCAAGAAGAACAGAGGTGATACACACGGACTGATCATGTCACTACAGTTAATGAATGTTTGTATTTTAAGTGTTAAAGAAGGACACTGACATAATCCTGCCTCCTTCAGTGATGAAGAACTCTGTGAGTATGGACGCATCAGACCAGAAGAAAACCAGACTGAAGCTGAAGAAGTTTTTGACACGACGACCGACATACCAGGCTGTCAGAGACAAAGGATATATTAAAGGTACTCAGACGGAGCTCAGAGCTTCAGATTCTTTCTGGATTCTTCTCTTCATGTGGGGGCATGCTGCTGCTGATTCTGCTGCTTTAACATACACTGATAAATGATGTTCATGACATGGATGTGCTTTTTGTGCTCCACAGATCAGGTGTTTGGCTGCAGTCTGACTAGCCTGTGCCAGAGGGAAAACACTTCAGTGCCCAACTTTGTAACGATGTGCATCGACCATGTGGAGAACACAGGTAGGTTTTTTTTAGGTAACTGAGGCAGAGCTCATGATCACAGCCTCCTGTAGCCTCCCCGCCCTCTCAGATCAGAGCGTTTCCAAAGGGGAGGGAAAAAGAGCTGCATCCGATCCTCTACAGAGATGACATTTTTCATTTTTTTTATTCAGTTGTTAATCAAATCCTTGATTAAAAGACTCCAAAGACATGATGTAAATGGTCAAACACACCAGGACATGGGAGCTTTAAATCTGATTTGACAGCTTAAGTGACTTTTTTATCACCAGAAAGATATTTTAATGTCAGTGCATCAGTGTTGCACTCTATAATTTAGTTTTAGTTTTACTCTTTTGCCTTAAATATCTTCTAGTTTTAGTCATAATTTAGTCATCTAAATTGTTGTAATTTTAGTCTAGTTTTAGTTGATGAAATTTCACAACATTTTAGTCAACAAAATCTACTGTAAATTTAGTCGACTAAAGTATGAAGTGTAAAGGGTAAGGCAATTTTTATGTTTCCTTGAATTTCTGAAGTTATGTTTTACACTTGGATAAAATGAAACATCAAATAACCCTGTACTGAATGCTAGTAAAATTTAAATGTATAAATGAACAGAAACAAATTGAACTTTTGTGTGAAATGCAGTCACCTTTATTTAGGCTACCTGGCAGAGCATCTCAGTTACAATACCAGAACTGACAACAAACAGTGAACCTGCTCTACGTGATTATATCAATTCATAAAGAGAGTAGCTCTGATTGGATCGCTTCACAACTTATCCCACCACCACCAAGCTAAGGCAGTTGTGATTGGATGTTCCTCTTAACTCATCCAACCTTTCCACACAACCAAAGTAGCTGTGATTGGATATATTCCTAACTTGTCCCTACTTTCTACATGACCAAATTAGGTCTGATTGGATTAAGTCTCTGTCAGACATTTTAGTCTAGTTTTTATTTGTTGACGAAAATGTCAGTTAATTTAGTTTTTGTCCATGTGCACTTGTTTTTATTAGTTACTGTCTAGTTTTCTTCAGGGGAAAAAGGTTGTTGATGAAAACTATGACGGAAATAACTAGTCGACAAAACTAACACTGGAGTGCATAAAGTACAGCTAAACTTGGAAGAGTAGCATCATCATTATCATCATAATAATGTGTGTATCATTGCTGTCTGGCATAGACCTTGTACTTCTGAAATCACCACTTTTCAGGACAATAAAAAGTGCCCTTGGTAATGTCATTATTTGCAGCAGGTTTTGATATTTGTTTTTAACTGCTTTATGAAAAAATATGAAAATAGCAACAATATGCACCTACTATACACAAACATATGTTCATGTCTAGGGATGGGAATCAAAAAACAATTCCAGTTGAGAATCGATAACCGCTCCATCAAAGAATCAATATCATTAGACTTATGCATATCAGTTCCTTCCACTGACAGGGGTCAGAAGGGGTCAAAATTGTGATTTATTTTTCAGAAAAGTGGTCATTGCATAGCCTTTAGTGAGTGGAAACACCAGCAACCTTCAGAAGAAAGTATCCATGCAGCACAGCATTGAATCAGGAGTGTCATGTGTTTGATATTGTTGCCACTGAAAATCCACAGGCCAACTTCTGCCCCCACAGAAAATCAGCAGGAATCAATAAGGGAATCATTAAACGATAAGGGAATCATTAAGGAATCAGATCAGTAAGCAGGATTGTTAATGGCATTGTTATCAATCAAATCTTATCAGTCCCCTCCAGTATTTATGTCTTGATATAAGGAATAAAGTGAGCATAATAGGAAATTTTTTTCCCTAATCTTTATTCCCCCAGATGTGTCTCTGTGGGTGTCAATAGCCTGGCAGGTAATGTCCACACATCCTATTTAGGGTGTAGAGGCCTCAAACGGGCAGCTTAAGTCTGTATGTCTACCTCTACTTTATATATATATTTCATGTATATGAAATGAAAAAAAGCAATAGAGGATGTAATAAAAGATGATAAACAAGTTATTTTATCATCCATACTCTGGTAGTAAAAGTTCTCCAAAGTGTTATTCATGAGATGGTACAAGCAAAACAAATGTACTTAAATGAAATAACAAGTTGAGCAACATGTGTAACCTGTATTTATCCAGACTAGTCAATATTCTTTTATAGAAACTCAGATAAAGGCTATAAATAGATGAAATATTCTGTTGATTTCCGTTAATTCTTTTACCTTACACTACAAGAGCTTCTCTGTTTATCACAGCTAGTGACAAAATTTAGTAAAGTCAGATCAGTTGGCATCACAGATAGAAGAGTTAACTTCCAATTATGTTAGAAAAAGTCTGTTCTGATTAACCACGTGTCACATTAGGTATCATATCAAATCAAACCGTCACCCTCAGCATCCAAAAACTTCTCAGTCTGCCAGTCCAAAACACTTTTATTTGGCATATCCTGATCACATTACATTTATGTATTTTGATTCTGATTTGATTTTTATGCAGATGAAGTCTGTATGGAAAATAAGGAAGAACATGAAATGCCGTGTTTGTAAATCAAATCAGTCACATAAGGAGCTGATTTAAATTGCTAATGTGGTCAATTTCCTTCTGGAGCCACTCGGTCCAGACACCGTTTCTGCTCAAATTAGATTTTAAAGTGTCTTCTGCTTTTCTCCCAGCACAGCACACAAAGACTTCACATTTAAAGTAAAGAGGAGCTTTACTGTAGATCATTGTTCATGCTTTTGCTTCAGAAGGCTCTCCCATCAGTATGAAGGTTATGAAGGAAACTCCCCTGCATCACATCACATCACATCAGTGTTGTTATCACATGAAGAGTATCAGCTGTTAAACCAGCATCTTTAACGGAGGAGAATTTTTTGTAACTTTGTCGTCACTGGCAGCTTTTTGTCTGAGGTTAGACGAGCGTGTCAGAGTTTCCAGTTTTTCATTGACAGTCTTTGCTCCCCTCACCCTCCCCGGCCTCTTCTCTACCTGCAGGTCTGAACATCGATGGACTCTACAGAGTGAGTGGAAACCTGGCTGTGATCCAGAAGCTCCGCTTTGCTGTAAACCATGGTGAGAGTCCAGCGTGCCAACTTCACTCTGATTGGCCAAAAACACACACAAATACACACCATGTTTATTAGGGATGCACAGTTTCATCAGTGGTAACAAAATCAATGGCTGAAAAGTTAAAAAGTTTGTCTTCTGATCAGCAGACATGAAAGCATTTGTAATAACTCCATAATACTCAACCTTATATGCAGAGATTAGGCTGGGCCCAAAAAGCCTGAGCCCTCTTCAAACCCAATACAATAACTAAGGCTTGTAGGTCAATCATCAATCACTCTTTATTTGTATAGTGTCAGTTCATAACAAGTGTTATTGCAAGACACTTTACAAGAGAGCATGCTAAAGACAAACTCTTTATTTTATAGATACACATATATGCATATATACAAATACGTAGAATAAATATATTTGTATATACACACACATCCGTCCAGAGATGAATCCATCCAGGCAGAGACAAAGGGACTAAAAATAAGAATTTATGACAGAGACAAACCCATGGATGCCCAGATCATAAATCTGTCGTCATCACATTCATCTCTGCTGAATATATATCTTTATTTGTATAGCACCACATTGAGAAGCGGCATCTCATTTTCAAGAGGGTCCTCATGTCAATGGATAGAGAGATCAGTCTGATACTAAAATTAATATCTGTAATTGAATGTATTGGTTGCACTGTCTATGTCACAAAAGATAAAGAAATAAAGTTAATTTAAATTCAAAAAGAAAAAAATATATATATTTTGCATTCCTGTCATATCTGTATGCAGCTCTGTCCCTTTACGCTCGATTAAAAGTGTCTTGAGAAACACTTGTTATGAATTGATGCTACACAAATAAAGACTGATTGCTTGATTAACTGAAATGTTTTTTTGATTTAATTCTCTCTCTCAGATGAGACATTGGATCTGAATGACAGTAAATGGGAGGACATCCACGTCACCACTGGAGCTCTGAAGATGTTCTTCAGAGAGCTCCCAGAGCCTCTTTTCACGTACGGATCCTTCAACGACTTTGTCAACGCCATCAGTGAGTGAACTGGACATGCATTATTTCTACTCGTATCACTTGTATTTACAGACACCTTCCTTTGGTTGACGCCAATAAAAACAGATGAGGTCTTAGGAATTTGTGTTTCACCGATTTCACCACAAGATGGCGCCCCGCTCATGTCAGTTCACTGACCTGCTCTGTTTTTCTCTCCACAGAATGTTCAGACTACAAACAGAGACTGAATTCAATCAAAGATTTAATTAAGAAGTTGCCAAAACCGAACCACGACACAATGCAGGTCCTCTTCAAGCACCTCAGGAGGTAAGACCGAAGCAACAAATAGTCCATTCTCACTATAATTTCTCTTTTTTTCTGAACTTCACTTTTAAGACTTTTCTTTATTTAAGCATAACAGATCAGTTGAACAAACAGGCCATCAAGGTTAAGGGGGTACAGTACAGTCTCTGCAATTAATTCTTCAAAAGGGATCACAATAACAATAAAACCCTGCCGCAAAAGGTCTAATAAAAGGTTTAATTAGTCTTTTTAGTGTTGACAGTGATGTGTCGCCTTACAGCAGGGGTCACCAAACTTTTTGAAATTAAGAGCTACCCTAAAGATGAGGAGTATTGAGGAGGACTTCTTGCTTGATTTAATGTTTCTAAATGATAAAAATGTTATCATTTAACAAAAAATAATAAATATTTTGCATTTGATAGGCTACATACAACACTGTATGTTTACTTTTGTACTTTCTGTTATTCCTTACAATAATTTTGACCACATATCATTACATAATATGAGAACAATAGACTTACATGCATCTTCAATTATTTGTTTTTCTGTGTCAGCATCAACGTGAACTTTGACCCCATGCTGGTCAAAGTTTAGGAAAATTAGGCGGTTTTAAAATCTACCATGTTACATTTGTTATTTTAGTGTGATTTGTTAGTAAAATACAGATGAAATTTAAAAAATGTCTTATTTATTTCCAATTCTGTGATGGTAGCTTGTGTTTTCTAAGTGTCCCTGAGGGCCTCATTGGCTCCCTGCGGGCACCTTGTTGGGTACCCCTGCCTTAGTGTTATCTTTATATAAAAGTATATCTTATCCATAACTTATGTTATTGTGACAAAGACATAAAAACTTTATTATACATCGTTTTTCTTAAATTTGAAACTATTCTCCTGTCGTGACATCTGTGAATGGCTACATACTGAATTTTCATTACTTTCTTCTTTTGAGTGCAAACTGCTTATGTTGGACTGAAATATGAAAGATATTTAATTTGGCATCTACTTCTCCTTATTAAAATCTTGTTTATGACCTAGGCTCCTTTACATTTAATATCTCCTAAGTAGAAGGTTTTTTTAATTAAGTGATTTGGTCTGATGTATGAAGTCAGATGAAGTGTTTGAAAGCACCTCCATTTTGTCGGTATACAGACATTTTGTCTGGATCTGGATCTTTTAAAAGGATTTGTTTAAATTGTGGGAAAGGCCAGTTTTTACAGTTTTGCTAAAAACTGAATGAGTTCTGATTTTTGAGTTTTGATGAATGTTGGCCATAGGGCAAGGAAGAAGTGATTCGACTTTGGTGGTGATCAGAATCTGGACGTGGATCCAGGACTTTTTTAATGATTTGTTAAATTGCGAGACAGGGCAGTTTCCCATATTTGTTTATTAGTTAATACTTTGTCCCTGGGTTTGGGTCAAATGTTAGGGAAATGCTGACACAAGAGAGAAGTAATTCGATTTAGGTGGTGATCTGAATCTGGATGTGGATTGAGAATTTTTTCCAAGGATTTGTTAACAGTGCAAGGCAGTTTTCCACATTTTTGACAATAACTCACCCAACAATGTTCAAAATGCCTTGGCAGACTTCTAGTTTTGTTGTTTTATCAGACTTTCTTGTTAACTTGTAGAACAACACTGGTTTTCTAATCTGCTTAAAAAACGAACATATACCAATTATTGCAAGAAACTGAAGAAAATGAATGGACACAACCCCTAACTGTCTCATCAAACTGCACCATTTTTATCAAATCAATGTGAGCTGATAAGAATAAATGATTTACTTCATAATGACTATGAAGTATTAGTTGAAAACCACTACTTAAAGTCATTAAAGATCCAGGTTTCCCTCCACCAGATTTCATCCACATTCTCTTAATCTGGTTAATCCCCTTGTTTACCAGCCCACAGGTGCCAGAGTCCTTGAGCTCTGTCTTGAGCCCTCTGTGGTGTTTATTCACGTCTCACACACATGTTTGACGTTCATATTGACTTTTAAACTCTACACGGTCTCACCGCAGTTTCCTGCGCTCAGATCACAAATGGCGTCTCTGCGTATTCCTTCTGTCTGCTGTTTGACTCGGCGTGTTTACCTTTCCTCATCCGGCTCGGCCTGTGGGCAAACACAAACTGCATCCAGCTTTAACGTGTATTCTTAGCCCGCTGCAGCCATGGGCAATATCATATGTTCACAATGACATTTGCCTAGCTTCCAATTTGCATTTATATGGCACTGTGTTTGCTGTAATTCAGTACCTATGAAGTGGTGTTTCTAGAGGAAATTTATAGTGTGACATTCAGTGTATGGAGGTCTACGTATATCAGCAGGCGGATTTAATCTGCTTTTTTTCTCCTCCATGAATATCTTATTGTTTGTGCATCTGCATGCTAGGATGTAGATTCTATTTAAAAAGGCTATTATACTGTAGCCCGGAGCGTTCATGGTGTTAGAGTGTGTGTCGTCAGGCTCCAGCTCAGGCCTCGAGATGTGTGCACAGATTTTAATGTTGGTTTTGTAGATGAAAGCCTGAAGCTGATCTGAATCAAACAAACAAACACCCTCACCTTAAACCGTTTATGACGCCATCCTTCTTCACATCTCCAGCATGTTATCCCTTTCAGGCCACTATTGTTCATGAAAACTAAGAAGACGTAAGATGTAAAATAAAGACTTTTGTTCACTGAAATTATAAAAAAAACCAGCATTATTTATAGACGAAGCCAGACTAAGGCCCTGTCCACACAGAGACAAAAACTTTTTCATTTTAAATATTCTCTGTAAAGTCGGCATTGTTTGAGTAAATGTGTCCGTCCACAGGTAAACGCTGAAAACACTGTAGTTCATATGCCAGGTCTGTAAGTGGTGCTGTAACGCTGCTGCAGACATACACCAAAACCAGAGAAGAAGACATGAGGCATACGCTTGCATCATGAGAAATGTTAAAAAAAACACTGCCGTCTGCTGTTCTCCGTGTCCCCTTGTTGCTGACAGTGGTTGTAGAGGAGCAGAATTTTTGCTGTTAAAGTCAAATGAAATTCAGTAGCATCTGCAGCACGAATGTGACACTATATTCATTTTTTGTTGTTGTCAGGGTTTGTGCATGAGGCTTAAACAAGAGGTGGGGCTATGATGTCATGGTTTCTGAAACTGTCTGTATTCGTCATACGCAGAAACGCAGGGGCAGCATTTTGGGACCAATTTTCAAATTGTGCGTTTTTAATCACTCAGATGATGTATCTGAAGTGCCTAAATGATTAAAAACTTGTGCAGATATGTTCATATTCATCTCTCTGTGGACAGCCCCTAAAACTGAATGAAAACTGTAGATAAAAGGCCCTTATTTTTCATAATCCATATTAGACATAACGCCAGTCCCTACACTCAGACCCTGTATAGAATCTTTCTGTAGGAATAAACTTAAGGCTTTAAGGTTTTCCAATTTTTGCATTTTTACCCTCAAACAACAATAAAAATGGAAATAACAGAAGCGAGCTCTCAAAGCAGAGCCCTCTGCTTCACATGAAACAGCAGAACTACCCTAGAACTTAACAACACATTAGTACTTGTTTGTCAGTTGTCTTAATCTGAGTTTCAAGCTAACTTGCACCCTGCAAAGTTTATTTGCTAAAAAGCACAACAATGGAGATCCGCTTTCTCCGCCTTCAGTTCCACTTGTCTTTGAGAACTAAGAACTCCATCCATCCATTATCTATATTGCTTATCCCTTCTGGGGTCACGGAGGCTGGAGAGAGGCAGCTTACACCATGAATCAGTCGGCAGCCAATCACAGGGCCACACTATTCAATGTTCAAAAATGAGACATCATCATTGATGTCATGCGTTTGTTTTTGTATAATTGAAGAAAAAAAAACAATTAAAAGACCTTAAAGACCTTACCTAAAAAAAAAAAAGTACTGATGGCAGAGAGGAGACAGAAGCAGTCAAATGTGTGGCTCAGTTTTACACAATATGATGCTTTGGAATTTCAAGCAAGGGTGAAGACACTAGAAACTTGCTGGAGTAAAGCTGCATTCACACTGAACGCAACTTGGCGACCGAGATTGCGTCGCCCACCCAAGTCGCCTGTCCATAAATAGCTCATTTGGTGGCCGTCGCATCGCCAAGTGACGTCACACCCGCTCGAGTTTCACTGCGGTCATATCATATCATATATTTGTATGTATTAGCTGACATTATTTCAACTGTATCCTTTTCACTCACCTACCAACCACAAAACTCTGCAGCTGATGGCCCTGCAGCAGCATCGTTTACGAGTTCTCTGTGGTCCCATCTAGGCGGAACTAATGTACTCACTAACTAATGTTCCCACATGGACATGAATTGTCACTCTGTGAACCAGAGTCTGTCACAGGTGTCGTTACACACCCACACACTGATTGGCTGTCGCAGCACAGCCACATGCAACGTCACCTGAAAAGTTCAAATTTTTCAACTTTGGCAACTGAGTGATGCGGCCTGGTCACGCGTCCAAAGCAACCCGGTAACACAATCAAGTCCCCCAAATCGCATCTGTCGCATCGTGTGAGGGCTGGCCCCGCCCCATCGCGGCTGTACATTGACTTTGCATGGAGAGTGTGAATTCGGCTGAAGAGCAGAACGGCCTTAAGTATCAGGAGTGCCAAGTGTTTGATGTTGTTGACACTGAAACCTCTGTAGGTCTGCTTTTTTCATATAAAACCACAGAAATAGATAAAGATTGGATCTAACAGTGCCCTTCTCGTCCTGAAAACATTGACATGGTTGTTAACCTCTACATCTCCTCATGTTCTCCCTCTTTCTCTCCCCTTCAGGGTGATCGATCACGGTGAGGCCAACCGTATGACCACCCAGAGCGTGGCCATCGTATTCGGACCCACACTGCTCAGACCTGAGACCGAGACGGGCAACATCGCAGTCCACATGGTATACCAGAACCAGATAGTGGAGCTCATCCTCATCGAGTACGAGAGCATCTTCGGCAGGTAGAGACGCCGGCCCAGAAGAGGACGCTGGCTTCTTTTTCCTTCCCCCCCACTTTTTCTTTGACTGAGCTGAACATTGCTGTGGACCAAGCAGTCGGGAGAAACAAAGTATTTCATTCACTGATGGGAAAAAGTATGAAAACGTTGCACTTACAGATGAGTTTTAAAAGATGGTGTACAGTACTCACCCGCTTTTTCAGCCGTCATTTAAGCTGCGAGGAGTGGGCCGGAGCACGGGCAGTGTTTCAGAGTGATGCCGTGATGACGTCCGTGTGATTTTCAGGTGTTTTCACATACACTGGATCCCTGCGGCCAGTACTATAGACTTCAAAACAGATCCTGTGGCTATTTCTCTTGCCTCCCGATGAAGCCGAACAGACTTCTTGTGGCATTAAGAGTCAAAACCGGCAACCTCATCACCTCGCTGAATCAGAACTGGATGGATTTTTCTGCGTCATGGAGCTTTTTTTTGTCTGTGATGTCGTGATTTTTGGATCAGATGGAGTAAAATAATCAGTGTTATATTAACAGACTGTCTTTTGGCACTTGGTGAAGATGAACTGGAGTTACAGATCATGTCCTCGACCTTCTCCCCCTTTCACCCCCCCTTCCTCTCTCAACCAGTGTTAAGCATTAACCCCCCCAACATGAGTGTCCTGTGACTTGAAT
Organism: Cetoscarus ocellatus; assembly: GCA_037902135.1. Taxonomy (NCBI): domain Eukaryota; kingdom Metazoa; phylum Chordata; class Actinopteri; order Labriformes; family Labridae; genus Cetoscarus; species Cetoscarus ocellatus. Next base: position 2,470,488 of record JBAMNC010000760.1, on the reverse strand, counting down.
GATCGAGTTGTGTGTGAGAGTGTGAGTGATTTAACTTTAATGGAGTAAAACCTGAGCAGAAGCACCCTCGTCTTGCCACTTTGTACAAATGTGTCGTGTCGTCTTTGTGCTTTTGGTAAAACGGTTCGAGCTGCTGGGGTTCATCGTCTGTGCTCCTTTATGAACTTAAGTGTTTGTGGGAAACATCACAACATCCTGGTGTTACTGGAAAACAACAAAGTGGATTTCCTGAAGCCGCAGTGTTACCAGTTTTTACATGAATTGTCTCTGACTGATTTCTCTCCGCTAAGCTAATATTAAAGAGTATTGAGAGAAGGGAAGCGGTACAAAGACTTCAGTTTGATGTTTGGCGGCTTTTAGAAGAGCCTTTGAAACCCTTTCAGAGCGTATGTACAGAAACTAGCTGTTAAAATGTGTTCTAGTGACTGAGGTATGTATGCTTTGATGGTGAACTAGTGGAAGCTGATTTTGATTTTTTTGTAAATTTGAAATAAAAGATGAAAAAATACGCAGATTGTGAAAACAACAACCACACGATCGACTGTTACTTTCGTTTGAAGGTGTATCTGGAGTGTTTGCGCATGGTCAGCTGCACATTTTGAATGTAATTTTCAGGCTAACTGCTGTTTGTGAAAATGCTACGTCTAATAAAAAAGACAAACTACATGATCAGGGCTCCAAGGTGTGTATTTTTTTTCCAGGAAGTGCAATAAGCAATCCTTTTCAACCTATATTAATTTTCTATCTGATATGCAGCAAATACATGGTGAGTAAATGGGTATATCAGCATGGCTGTGTTAGCTAAAAACTCTGAGCCATCAGTGAGTGAATGGGTAGATTTGACCTGTGGTGTAAAGCTGCTTCGAGTAATCAAAGTCTAGAAAAGTGCTAGATAAGTTTAAGTTAAGTCCATTCTCTGTGTTAAATCACCTTTCTTTTTAACAAACTCATTAAGTGTTTGTACACTTATTAGGTGTAGTTCTTTCCCATTGATGAAACAGTCTTGGGTCTCCATGGTCATATTTTGTACTTCATAATGCCCAACATATTTTCAATAGGACACAGGTCTATCACAGGGCGGGGCAATATATCGATTAATTCAAAATATTTTTTGCAGAAGATTTAAAAACTAAAAAAAAACTGATTTTTTTTCTGACTTTCACTTTCTCTAATTCTAAGTTGTTGCAATATTTTAAATACAAATAATGAAAATGTACAATTTTCATTGTGGTAGGCTCTGTTGTGTTTCGCAAAAGCACATGTTTAGGCTTATATTTGTTTTTTTAAATGAGATTAAATACTGATCAGAGAGTTCCCCGACAATGAACTGTGAAAATAGCTCAGAATTCAATGTTCATGTAGACAAACCTGCCTACGTTCAAACTACATTATCAGTATTTTATGAAAAATACCAGCATGCAACTTAAACATACGAGGGAAATTCTGATGAGTTTCAGAATATTTTTATAACATAAAAGCAAAACGTGATTCTCGTATTTTAGTGTCCCTTAAAGGTTTTTTCTTGAAAAGGAAAAAAATCTATTAAAATCTTAAATCAACTTTTGTGAAAAAAAAAAAAAATCGGGGATTTTATTTTTAGGATTTTATTTTTATTTTCCTGACCTGCACTTTAAAGCGGTGGCCTGAGAGCATTTACATAAACTCCAATGACAGGATGTGGTCATGCTGGGAAATGATTCCCTCTGCTATAAAGAACACAAGTGTCTATACTGGACTGATTATTTTTGAGTAAACCTTAATAGTACTGTAAAGACTATTATTGTCTTCAACAAACGGACCATTTAACCAGCAAATAAAAGACATAATGTAATGCTTTCAATAAAGGACTTACTGAAAATACATATAATTCTGATACAGACGTTAGGGATTTTAATGTCCCCATTATTCATAAGTTTGCGTAAGATGGTCTGTAGCATGCCCCCATAGTGCAGTTCTGAGCTTGTTTTAACAGTCCTAAAAAGCAAATATATTGTAAGTTAGGGTGCAGTGCTGCTTGGTACCATGTTGTCAACAACTCTGCGTTCATTTTATCATCTACACTCTGCACTGGACTAGCCACTCAGAGCTTATGGACTTTACAGACAAGACAATGACAGTACATAGCACTGGTAGGTCTAAGGTAGGTATGGGGAGAGCTGGGGGACTAGCTGATTAGGCAGCTACTGCTGCTGTGAACAGGGGGACAGGGAGAGGGTCAGATGCTGCAGACTCTTTGTCTTGTGCATAGAAGCACTCCATCAGGAGGAGGAGGCATATGTGACAATAAATGGCATATAAAATGTCAAATAGCACAATGTGGGCTCTTTAAAGTAATAGCAGGCTGTCGCTAAGATACATAGGAGTGTATCGTTAAAACAAAAAGCACTTGACCAATTAAAAACCAGGTGAAGCTAAGCCACTCAAAGTGCCTCAACCTTGGGAAAGTAAAGGGGTATTTCAATTACCCTGGAACTTTCTTTAGAACTTGGTTCCTGCCATCAAAGTAAACAAATGGCCTAAAAAGTTCCTAGTTTCTGTGGAAAGTACCTTCAGTTCAAAAGAACCTTAAAACTGTTGAGGGTAACCCTGATTAGAATATAACTTAAACCAATGAACATTTTCATCTAAAGATTCAGACCAAATCCAAAGCAGCTGTAAAAATGAGCAGTGAAGGGAGACGACGGAGCCCTAAGGTGAGTCTGCTGTTTAACCTTCAATCATCTCTAATGCTTCACCTCTTCCCTCGGCTTTAATTACAGAATTGGATTAATCTACTCAGCTGATATCCTGCTTATTGAATTGAGTGATTAAGCTTTCATGTCTCAATCAATTATTTTCCTACCTGTTAATTATGAAATGAACTGCGCTATATTTCCTCAGATTTCTCAAATGCAGCACAGCCTCCGCGGCTCGGCCTCCATTAATCTGATTTCTCCGTTCTTCGAAGGCGTTTTCGTCATTACTCCTCGGGTCAAACTTGGCTGCAGACCTGAAGGGTGTGGATTAATTGATGTCTAATTAGGTAATTGCCGCGGTGCCAGTTTTGATTAAGAAGCACAAGTCAAAGCGAGTGCTGAGCAAAGCTGCTTGCTGCAGGCAGAGATTGAGTGAGAAAACCTCCATTTAGTTTTAGTTTGCTTTCACAGCAGCTGGACTTTCTGTCCTGGTTTAGCTGAATATGATTTAATTTAGAATATCTGAGTATCTACAGGAGGGAAGCTCTATTAGAACCTTGTTCTGCCACAAAAACCAACAATAACAAAATACTGTTTTTAAAACATTCATAGGATCTTAATTTGCAATAAAAAATGTTTTGTTTTCAACCAAATTAGGAGATTTTGGTTCCATAATGTTTCACAACCATCACAAGTAGATGGCCAAAAAACTGACTTCTCAGCCAAAGCAGGGAAGAATCAAATATGATCTGTCGTGGCAGACCAGTACAGTACAGTTTTTAAATTATGTAATCAAATCAGTTATGTTCTTACAATATGTTGAGACACAATTACTGGCCACTTTATTAGGTACACCTGTTCCACTGTTTATTAAAACAAATGAGGGCTGCCACCAGACCCAATATTTGTTTGAGCATGGGGGTCAAAATCCATAATCAAAGTGTAAATCCAGATCTGAATATAAGATATATAGCTCAACAACACATTAGTACGGTGGCCCTGAAGGCCAATGGGAATAAACATTTCAAAAAGCACAAAAACATTTCATAAAATACAAATACATTTCACAAAACACAAAAACATCCAAAAAAACATGAATACATTTCACAAAACACAAAAAAAACATTTAAGAAAACACGAATACATTTCACAAAACACGAATACATTTTACAAAACACAAATAAATTTTACAAAACATGAATATATTTCACAAAACACAGATTCATTTACCAAAACACGAATACATTTCACAAAACACAAATAAATTTCACAAAACACAAATACATTTCACAATAGGCAAAAACATTTCACAAAACACAAAAACATTTCACAGAACACAAAAACATTTCAGGGATCATGAAATACATTTCAAGAAACCTAAAAGGGTGGGACATCAGGCTTCACTCAAATATAATTTCCTGTTTACACTCGATACTGGGAGTTCATTTTAGAAATGAACTGGACTACTGTTTAGATACCGAACGATGTGGCTCACCCTCAAGCAGAAACATGGTCTGCGTGTCAAGAGGGAGACGGTCCAGGTCCCAGCAGCTCTGATGATATTGTCCTCCTAACGGCCATCAATGAACAATACACACCCCTTCTCTGTAGTCTGAGGTCCTTTAAGCCTGATTTAAAGGTTCCAGTAGATATATGTAAGTTGTGATATATGGAGGGCATTTCTAGAATCACACTATACGTGTGTCCCTTGTTGAAGTATAGTTCTGTCAAGGCAAGCTCCTCTTCCATCCTGGAAAATGCTTGAATTTTCGCGCTGGCTGTGCCGTAGCAGTATCCAGTGTAAACAGGAAATGATATTAGAGTGATGCCTGATGTGCTTTAGTTAAGCCAATCAGAGACAAGTAGCATGGTCCCACCCTTTTCGGTTCCTTGAAATGTATTTCATGATCCCTGAAATGTCTTTGTGTTTTCTTAAATGTTTTTGTGTTTTCTTAAATGTCTTTGTGTTTTCTTAAATGTTTTTGTGTTTTGTGAAATGTCTTTGTGTTTTTTTGAAAAGTATTCATGTTTTGGGAGATGTATTTGTGTTTTCTTAAATGTTTTTGTGTTTTGTGAAATGTCTTTGTGTTTTTTGAAAAGTATTCATGTTTTGGGAGATGTATTTGTGTTTTCTTAAATGTTTTTGTATTTTGTGAAATGTATTTGTATTTGAAAAAGTTTTTGCACTTTTTATAATGTTTATTCCCATTGGCCTTCAGGGCCACCATACATTAGGGCACCTGGAGCAGTTTACTGCCAATCCAACTGAGGGCGCTCCTGGTGTAGTCCAACCTTTCATTGCTCTCTTGACCTCAACAACAGGAAGCACACCTTGAGAAAATGGAGGACAGGCAAAGCTTCTCCATGGAAGCACTTTTGGATCCAAATGGCAAAATAACTCCTCGTCTACCACAAACCCATGGGGGCATTTGTCAGCCTTCAACCCCCTGCAGTCCAGGGGCACCTGTCAAGTGCTCAGCTCTGTGCAGCCTCAGATGGGATTCATATGGAGGAACATTCAGCCCACTGGTAAATAGTGAATCAGTCTGACTGAGAAGCTTTATACACTGCAAAAACTCAATTCTAGGTGAGATTATTTGTCCAATTTCAAGTTAGAAATTCCTCAATACACTGATTCTAAGCCACAGTTTCCTGACATGTCTGGATTAAGATCTTAAAAAAAAAAAAAAAAAAAAAAGCCTAAGTTGCTTGTAATAAGTTAAATAATCTGAAAATGAGACAAGACAATTTTAACTTTTTTTTTTTTTTAAATTTATCATTACAAACAGTTCAATATCTTGTTTTTGCCTTTTATTCCATGTTGCAATATATTTATCTGGACTTTTAACGTGAATGTTTATTAGAATAAGTGTTTCAGATTATAATGATTTTAAAATAGACAAACACACTTGCTGGGTTTTTGCAGTGTATCTGCCAGTTGCATGGCAAAAACTTAACATTTTCAGGCATGTAGACATGGTGAAGATGTGGTGGTGCAGGAGATTTGAATCATGCATGTACAGTAGACAAATCTGCAGAAATTGGGCGATGCTATCATGTCAATATGGACCAAAACCTCTGAGGGATGTTTTCACTCTGTTGAATCCTTAAGGCAGTACTGAAGGTAAAAGAGGGTCAAACTCAGGCCTGGTAAAGTGTACCTTATAAAGTGGCCATGAGTGTGTCTCAGATTTACGTGATGGAGGTTTTTAAGGTGTTCAAGGCATCAGCTGTGTGTTGATTGTTTTATGGTGCCCTTTTGAATTTGACAAAGTGACTCATAATGTTGACTGAGTACCTTATGATACTCACTCCTGTGAGTATTTCACTTTGGTCATTGAACTTTTTCTTTTTCCTTTTTTTGGCAGCAATGGGCCTCCAGAGTTCCTCAGGGGACCCAGAGTGGAGGTTTGATCCAGTCCTCAGGTTTGTTTTATGGATTTACCACCGTGTGCCTCCTCTTTTCTCCTACGGTCACAGACGTTGCTCTTTGAAGACAAATCAAACCCCCTCCTCTCTCTTGGTCTTAATTTACAGCAACAGGTTTGACTTACACCTCGGCTCCGGCTCTGTTTTGACACGACAGACCACCTTGGATTCAACAAACGTGTTGGAGGTAGGCAGCTCTGAATCATGTGCCCCGTTGGAAACCCACAGGCCGTTAAATGTGAGACTCAAAGAGGAGGGCCCCCACTATTTCCAAATGAGAAAACAATTAGATCATTTCTATAATTCATGGGTGCGACCACAGCTCGGCCCAGGGAGGCTCTGAGTGTTTGAAGTGCTCCATATGCCGGTGGTTTTTTTCAGGTCGGCCCAGCACTGGCCCAGCCCGCTCACTGGAGGCTGAGGTGTGGGCAGGTAATGTGAACAAGCCATTATGGAGCATAAAAGATTTATGGGGCCTCAGTGCTCCCCTCTGCTTCATTTGCAGGTAGGCTGGTGGCAAAGTGGCTAGATGAGGAACAAAATGGTTGGGAGGTTTAGCCGCTGTGTGATGTGGACTCGTGTACTTCAGCCAATGCTTTTTACTCCCAGCTCAGTGAACTAATGGAGCTGTTGGTTTGGGATTATGAAACAGTCAAGGTGCAGAAATATGAGGATGTGTGCTGAAACAGTATTATATCAGTCTTAAAGCCTTTGATCAGCAGACAAGAGTTTTCATGTGAATAATTTGCATGAAATTATTTTTTTCTTCCTGTCCAGTCAATGCAGTATAGCAGCTTTTAATATTTGGATCATGGTCGATTTATGTAGAGTAGTCTGGTAAGCCCACTTCTGACCATTTGAAGCACTTCCAGTTGGTACAATCAGTCAAAACATTAAATATGGTGGCCCACATGGAGATGTGTTTGTGTCAGAGCTCCCTGTTTGATTTGACCAAAGTCATCACAAGGACAACAATAATAATTGTTTTCATGACGTGTGCTGCTGACCTCTTGGCCAGGTCACCCTTGTGAAAGAGATCTTGATCTAAGTGGGTTTTTATCTGGTTAAATAAAGTTTATATAAATACATTTTAAGATAATGTATGGATTAGACCTTTGCTAAAAAAAAATCAATAAAACAAAACCCTTGCCAAGTTGATATGGCTCTAAATGCTTCAATGGCAGTTAATAGATTGTTGCTCTTTGACATAAAACTCCTATATTCATGATTTTCTTTTTTTTTCATAAAACAGAAATAGGGATCACCGTCCATGTTAGTGAGTAAGCTTTTTTTTTTTTTTTTTACTTTTAATCCAATTAAAGTAAGAACAAATGACTTGCATTTAGGAAAAGAAAATATGTATTCATTCAGTAGTAGAGCATTTTTTTCATTTCCTGAAAAGCAGCAATTTTGGAGAAATGCCTGTCTATTACAAAATGCACTTTGAGTAATGTTATCAAAAGTGCAGTTCTAAAGATGGCAGTAGAAGCCAAACTACATGATGCAGCACATTTTCCAAACTATAAATTACTTCTCAGATCACTGAGGGCCTGCATTTTAGTGTCTTGAGGTTTAGTGTCCTTAAAACCTTGTCCTTGCTCTAAAAAAAAGCAAAATTGTCAGGAATTCTGTTCAAAATGGAGTCAATGCCAACAGTTAATACATCTCTTGATTAGTATTGTGTTGTGCCCTCAGAAGCAGGATCCTTACTGTACTGAGAGGTTGTTTGAAGTCATCCTATTATGGATGAAGATAGTGTTGGAGCTGCAGTAGGACCATTGGTGAGTGTCTTCTCAAGCTTCTGCTGTTGTGAACAGATGATCCTGAAGCAGCTGTGGTACAGATTCAGCTTCTGTATTAGATTGTGAAACTTAAGAAGTCCAATTAGTCAATCATTCTTATTTGTATAGTGTCAAATCATTACAAATGTTATCTCAAGACACTTTACAAAACAGTAGGTAAGTGCCATACTCTTCATTTTAGACTTTTTAAAAATGTATTTTCTTTCTTTCTTTTTTTTTTCAACCAACCTCACTTCTTTTTACAGAATCAGGTGGATGTATTAAGTTTCTGTTCAGTCAAAATGAGCATAACAACTTGATGTCAAGTCTGTTTTGAATTTCATAGCGCCATTATTTTCTAGGATTTATTCAATATATGGAAAAATGCATTGCTTTAAATGTGAATAGACAGGGGCATCTGATATCACCCCCAAAGTATTATCAGTTTGCTGCTCTTTATTTTCATTGCCCTCTGTAGTATAAGTGTGAAATCCCATGAGACAAAACAGTTTTTGGAGTAACTGTGTCATAAATGTTGTTATAATAGTACATAACAGGAGTTGTTTGAGGTGTGTGTGTTTTAGTGGTAGGTGTGGTTGGTGGGTGGAAGAGGCTGGAGCAGTAATGACATTACATCATGTCGGTGCGGTGGCTCAAACTCATCAGCGTGCAAAGACTCATCTGTGGTCAGGTAGGCTGGTGTGGAATAGATGTCAGAAGCTCGTTGTTATGTTGATGACATCGGGCTATCAACCAGGAGTTTGGACATGACATATCTTGGCTATTTGTTAATAGGTCGTAAAGAATTTTATTTTTTTTTTCTTTACTTTTTTACCTGTTTGCTTCTTTGTCTGTTCGTTAGCAAGATTGCACAAAAACTACGTGACAGATTTTGCTGAAATTTTCAGGAGATGTTGGTAATGGCCCAATTTAAAAATTATTAGATTTTGGTGGTGATCCAGATAACCACCATTAGTGAACGATTGGTTTTGCTGAGTAACTGTCTAACTAATAATGATATCAACATGATTCAGAGGGCTAGGTTTGGGTTTTCAGGATCAAGGAATCATATTATGATGGCAACTTTATCATGGAACTGTTGCTTATAGATGTAACAACAATCTGTGACTTACCTTAGCAGAGGTTTGCGCTCTCCGAGTGCTTTCTAGTTGTTAATATTTATGTTTTACACAATGTCCCAGCTTCAGTGACATTGGAGTTTGTGTGCGGTTAGCTTGCAGTCGGTTACCTTTTCCCTTTCTACTTACCAATCCCATTTTTTTTAAATATTGTGGATGCTACCATTTTGTGAGCTACTATGAGTCAGTTGGGGAATCAGAATTGACAAGATTCCAGAAAGTTCATCCAAGTTTTTACCTTGTTATGGATCATGTTGCAGTTGTGTCGGCTCTACAAAGACTTTTAGAAAGACAAGAAGAAAACAGTTGTGTAACTAGCTTTCTCCTCTGACTTTGAAAACTCGTTTTGGAAAAGATGGTCCATAATTGACATTTATTCTTCAAGCTTACAGCTTTAAACATGTAAGTGCCAAGACGAATCTAAATAAACCATCCTGTCATCATCAGGTAAGCCTGATAAACCAGTGGAAGACATTATAAGCTAACTATTACTGCCCATTTTGTGGCTGCCCCGTAGAGAATTACCAACTCTTCATGTGTAAAAAATGATGGAGTGGTCCTTTAAATGCCCTACAGACATGTGAGCCCTTGAAATGTTACTTCATATACCTCTATTGTTTAGACCAAGAGTAATCAGATCCGCATGCTATCAGAGTTAAGTAGAAAGTATGTTCTATTATCCTCTGAGTAGGCTGCGCCTTTAGCTCAAATGATCAAATCTATTAGTGCAGCGCTGGTGTAAATGTACTTATAAAATGAGTAAATGAAGCTATCTAAGTAAACACTCATAGGCCTGCCCTTCTCTCTCCATAGTCAAAGACTGTGTGAGCACTAACAGACTGAACTACATGTTCCAGAAGAAGGACTAGTTCCAGTAACAGAAATAACTCGTTTACTGGCACGTTTTAATTTGGAGCCATCCTTTTTTTTCCAAATGTGCTGTCATAGCAGCAGCACATGGCAGCCTGAACGTTGTTCCTGCATGCATGGCAATGCTAAGTAAGCGTGTAAGTATTCCAAATGTCAGGCCCTGCCCGTCGTTGTTATTAATGAGCTTCAAGCGGCAGGAGTGGATCATTTTCCATGGAAATTCAATGCATTTTAAATAGCAGTGGATCAACATTCCAGACCAGGATTTACATAAGGTAATTGCAGGATGCTGAAAGCACCTTCAAGCTGGCAATGGATTTTTTTCCCCCTTCTTACCTTCAGTAATACAATCAAGTCCATTAAGTAGGCAATAAATACAAGGCAGGCCTGTATGAGCACTCCATGACAGATAATGGCCGCTCTCCAGAATATCTATTTGTTTATGCTCACACAGCTACAGCTAACAGACTCACACTTCCCCTTCCTCCTCACCTGCTTAAGATCTGACAACCTCTGTTGTGTTTTTCCTGCTGTGATTGAGAACTGAAACTGTTAAAAGGAGGGTGTGTGGGAGATTTGGGATGCAGCCCTGTGTTACGCCTCTCTGAGGTCTACCTGCAGCAGCTGCGATGGGGGTCTGGGGAAATTAACAATATGAGGAGAGGGGAGCACAGAGACAATGGTGGTGGCATGCTGTATGTATGCAGAGGTGGAGGGGGACTTCAGTCAGCGCTGCACTCCTTCTTTTTTATGGCTGTGTCAAACCGTGGTCACAATATCTTCCTGAAATATTAACATTAAACACACCGTCAGGTCCAGAGCCAGTTTAGTCATTTGGAGCCCTCAGGCATAGACTGATATTCTGCCTGTCATGCTGGTCAATGAAAAGATGTTTGGGGCTTTTTGAAGGTATTGGTAAGTACATATTTATGAGCAAAGTCTCAACTGCATAATGAAGTTGATTAACAAACAGGTTAAACCTCACTCGTAGCTTGGTTCCACCCTTTTTTCCAAAGATTGTACAGAAGCTTCCAACCAATATTTTTAACCACAGAAAAGACAGGGGCACCATCTCAGGTGAACAAATACAGTGTGTTGGCAATATTAAGAAATAGAGATGGACCTGATGAGGCGCCATGCCAGGTACACTCAGTTTAACAAAGGTATACAATGTGCGCAGGCTGGCTTGCAATGTTCCTAACCAAAGAAAGAGCGCTTTCTCTAAATTGCACAAACTGATTACCATCATTTCATTTTTCTTTTTGGTCCTGACCCAACATGAATTCATGATAATGATAAATTTATTTGTCCTTATTATATTAGTCTCTATTGAATTGAAATATATTAGAGGTCAGTCTCTTGAGGTATGGCATTTTTTTTTCAAGAGACTTCTGCTCTCTATGTAGTTGTAAAGGTAGTTATTATAGTGTTATAAACAATAACAAACGTGGATAGAGAGGTCATTCTATTGTTATCATTTACAGCTATGTCGATTATGAAGTTTGAGAAGACTGATGTCAGTTATTCTTTCAAAAATCTGCAACTAAATTTGGTTTGATTAATTTTAAAAATGAGAATTCATGCTAAATGATGTTTCTGATGTTGGTTAATATGTGTTAAAGCAGTTGGGATCAAACAGGTCCACTGCAGCAGATTGAAAATGTTGGTTAGTCACGGCCACAGTAATATTTGTGTAATATTCGCAGGAACAGTCGTGTATTTTAATAGACTGATCATTCTGAATTGAATATAACAAACTGTAATGATGATGGGGCTAATAAAGGCCCAATATTTACAATTGTAGGAACTGAAGTCATGCAGGTCCAGAGCAGCAGGTTGTCCACACCAACAATCCAGAGCATCTTACAAGGCAAAAACAGAGAAAAGTAAAAGTGCAAAAAAAGAGGGACAAACAAGCAGACCTCACAGCAATTACACCCACTTTTCTAAACGTTGCCAACTAATTCAAGCAACTGAGCTTGAATCATCTTTTACCAAAAAGAAAAAAGTTTTGGTGATTATTGAAGTAATGCCAGTATTTTGTCAATTACAGTCACTATGTTAGATTAGATAACAGTACAGTAATGTCCGTTTTTGTCTTTTCAAATATTGATGATTGATATGTTATTTTTTTGCTTAGTTTTACCCACTTAATCAAATGTTGCCAACCTATTTGTGAAGTTCATATAGTGAGCTGATGTATGTCTACTGTATTTTTAATGGAAAGAAACTTTTAATTCATTTTGAGGGTTTTTAAGTGGCTTTGACTTGATTGTTGGAGCCAATGCAGCTTCACAAAGCCTTTACTGGAAGCATTTAAATCTGTTAGGGTGCTCTTTTGTCAGCTTTTGGTCCCTTTTTATGTTCAACATACACGTAATAAAAGTAATTTAAGACAGTCATCTCATATTTGATGTTCATCTATAATAACTCTATTATGAGGTCCATTGTTCCATGAGACCTTAAGTAATTCCCTTTCTTCCCTGTTGATAAAACCTCCTGGGTCTGATGTAGGGGAGTACCTGTGTTGTTAGCTTTCCTCTGCGGGTCTGTGGCTCAGCCTGTTCAGCAGCTCATTAGAGAAATGGGCCGAGCTGGCTGGCTGCCCCTCGTTCCCCTGCACTAACACGCTGTTCCCCCCGGAGACCCTGGATCATGTGTTGGTGGTGTGTAGGGGGCTTTGGGGCTGTTAAGTGATGATCACAGTCAGAGAGGGCTTTTCTTTGATTGAGACTAATGGAGGGGACAAGACGAAGCCAACAGCATAAGCACTTATTTGGGGAAAGATCAGACAGGAGAACTTCTGACCTGAATGGAATTATGAGACGGAGTTTGGACAGTAAATATGTGCTGAAAAAACTGCAATTACTGGAATGGCCACTTAAGGCTGCTCGGAAAGTTGGTCAATAGGCTCATCATCTGTGCTTTTTCAAGATTTACAATATATGCCCTTGTGATGTTTCCTCTTTAGTATGAATTTCAGGGGTGTTATGCTTGTTTTAGCCTTGAGGCATCCACAGAATCATCTGCACAACCAGGCTACAGTCGAATAGTCACCTCCTAAGCCCTTTCCGAACCACTTTTCCTTAAGGAAGGTTAAGGAAAGGAGAAAGGAGAATTTAGAAGGACTTAGGAAAGGAAAACTGCTGTGCAGAGAGAATCCGACTACACTTTCACTATCATCGTCATCATGCAACGGTGGATATTACTGACGTTAATATGCTGCGGTGAAACTACAATTTTCCGAAGATGGACTACAAAAGGCGCATCTTAGAAGTGCTCGTGTATCATGACAATGTTGTTCTTTGCAGACAATTTGAACATTAACATGCCGTTAAAAATTACATCTGCATAACTGATGTTGGAAGTGAGGATTTAAATAAATTTGTCCACTCATTATCAACATGAATACCAATCAATGCATGAAATAAACTATAGTATATATATAAATAAACTAGTAACTGAATGAAAGACAGGCATACATTTTTAAGCCCACAATCTAATAGTGGACAAATGATTAATATTGAACCATGTTTAAAACATAATCAACATTAAATGGCTTATATCCTGCTCTCTTCAAAGAATCAGACTACTGGAAAGTTAAGGCATGTTTTGGTATACTTTTTAAAGGATCAAACAGCAGTTGTAACTTACATGGTCTGTGTGCTTTGTTCATCATTATTTGGTTGAATTTGGAAGCAGTCATATAACGCGTTGTTTATAAATGCTGTTGCTGCGGAGAATTGTGGGACAGAATAATCTCCTTTCCTTTTGTAAAGGATGCTCTGGTGTATCCTATGCTAAAGGAGATGCTAAAGGAAGCACTGAGCCACCTTTCCTAAGCATTTAGACTATTCAAACAGCTCTTATCACGAACTACTTCCGGATAATTTCCCTCACTTAGGAACCTTCCAAAGCAAAAAGGACTATTCGACTGCAGCCCCATGCCACAAAACCAGACACACCCTTTCCCAGGGTCCCGTATCATAACCAAGCAATCTATTTCAATAGCTTCAACTCTACCAGGCTATGGATGTGATTTTTTAAAGCCACTGCCACCGATAGTTGGCTGCTAGATGTAAAAATGAGAACTTATATTTAATGACGTTGGTTCTGATATTGGTTAATATAGGATAATTATGTTTGCAGACGGGTGGGTCCACAGCAGCAGGTCGTCCATCTTTGTAATCATGGCTTCAGGATTATATTGGTCTTTTCCATTTGTGGTATTTGCTCAACTCTGCCCAACTCTGCAAGATTTGGATACTATCTGCTCCATTTTCCATTACAGTATAGCCCTTATCAGTACCTCTTTAAGGTAGGCCAGATCGTCATAGTGTGGCTGTGCAAAACTGCTTTGGCATCCTCTCAAAATCAAAAGAGACAGAGCTGCCAGCCTCTTTGTGGCTTTTTATAATGTTAGGGGAATAATTGTGTTCCAAAGACATGCTATTGAAGCAGAGGAGAGTTTTGGAAGTCATAAAGCATCCAGCATTTCCCTCGACTCGGACCATTTTGAGGTCAGCAGTGCGTCCATGTCACATGTAGTCTCAGCTTGGCTCGCCTGGGACCCTGCTGTAGGTGATACAAAAACTGTGCCAGGTATTAGGTACAGTCCCTAAGGGAAAACCAAAACAACCGAGTAAAGTCACATTGAATCCAGCAGATACCACATGGTGAAAAAGCCTCTTATGTGTGGTTTTAGCAGGAGGTACCATAGACTGATCACTCTGAAGTTAATATCAGGAACTGTAATTATAATGAAATGGGGCTAAAAAAAGCAAAATATTAGTAGTTGTAGCAGTTGAAGCTTTGCAGGTCCACAGCAGCAGGCCGTCCAGAAGAGAACAGCCTGAAAGGCAAAAACTGATTTGTGCAAATAAGATGGTGCAGGGGTTTCCCACCAATATGTATAATCAAGAAAAAAGACAGAGGCTCTGTCTTAACTGCACAAATATGTTGGCTTTGTTGAGAAAAGCAGATGGAACTAAAATAAATAAAGTGAAAATATAATGAAATATAGGCCCTCCAAGACTGTATAAATACAGTTTAGAGGTCATGGATGTCACAGTGGTTATTCCTGTAATCATTCAAACAGTTGTTAGTCCATCAGTGATGAGGACTGACTAAGAACATGTTGATCTGATTAATCTAACAACCAAGAGTCTGTTTTTCCACCACTTCTCATTAACACTGTTGGCTTAAAAATCTGTTAGCTAACATCGCATGTATTCCCCTGATAAGGCTTTCTCCACTGGGTCTGTAATTAGGACATTTCCTCCAACATGACTGTCTGATTGGAGGAAAGATGCTGCGTAATTACTGAGGCCCTGAGCCCCCTGACGCTGCAGGAGGGGCCCCTAAACAAATCACAAACAAGAGTTTAATTAAAGGATCAACAGCCTGACACGTGAACGTTTGTATCTGATCAGATGATCCTCCATCATGAGTTGAAGTAAAGTCGAAGTTTCCTCCTCTCTCTGCAGGTAGCGCTGATGAGGTGGGGGGGGACTCTACCCTGCCAGCTCTCTCATAAGCTCATTGGATTTGCTCCGGTGCCAACGTCTTACTTAATTAGCCTGCACATTTTTACGGGCATAAATCGCTTTTACATCACTGCCAGCGGAGCGCACCGCAAAGTGGGTCGATCATATATTATGTTGATCCTCCTTGGCGCAGTTAAAGCCATACATTACATTTGAATTTGTCGAAGAGCGGAGGGCCCCCTGGCATAATTCTTCTTTGTTGTGCTGTCAACGCTAATCTCTCCCCAGGGGTCCCAGCATCAGCACTCTCTCCCTTCCTCTCTCTCTCTCTCTCTCTCTCGCCGCTGCCCCCAGATTGGAGAAGTAAAGGGACGAAAAGATTGAGAGGAGCCAGGAGGGCACCCACTCATCTCTCCATCTACCCCCCCAGCCCCTGATACCCCTCCCAACATGAAACCTACCTCCTACCTTCATCTTACATCTTCATCATCAGCAAACTGACTAACAGAAGGCCTCAGTGTTTTAGAATGAGTTAAAGATGCTCCTTTTGCTTTTACATTTTAAAACGTCCGATTATTGAACAAAACAGATTATTGAACAAAACATGGCCAACTAGCAAGCCTCTCAGCCCTAACATGAATCCCCTGTAAGGGTCAAAGGTCAACAAGAGTCTTGCTAACTTGGAGATGCTGAACAGTGAGAGGAAGAAGCAGGTCAGGGTGCCTCAGGAAGCCATTTTTTGGACATTTCAACCAGGCCATCGTCTGGTTTGTGTGAGATTTTTATTGATGCAGAGCTGCCTGAATCACTGCACCAGAACCAGTTCAGATCAAATTATCTTTACACCACCAGCAGTTTAACCTGACATGCCAGACGGACACTTCCATATATCCACCACAGAAATATTTCACGACTCCATCTGGGGAAAAGCCCATAGAAAATGTTTTCAGGGGCGGAGCCTTCAAAAACAACTGCAGCTGGTGATTGGACAATCGTTCTGCCAGTCACACTCACAGACCATCACAGACCAATCCATATCAAGCCACAGTATGACGTAGCAGCTAGACCCTGTTGTTAGCCGTTAGCTTAAACTACGTTTCAGTCCTCAGACCACCGTCTTACATTAAATTATACCACACAGATGTATCATTTACCACCTATATGTGACATGAACCTCGTCGATGACAATCCCCACCAAGTTCTTCTGATAAACTTCTGAGGAGAGCAGATTTCACAAGGTATCGCTGAGTAACCATGGCTACCATAGACTAACCGGCATCCTCCGCAGAGGATTTCTGCATCTCTCCCAGTTTCCCAGCAGCGATCCTCAGCTTCCAACTTCTCTGAATTGATCGTCCAAAACAAAGAAAAATGATTTCTCATAAGAAAAGCTTTAAGTGACATCCTTTGCTCCCCTTTGAAAGAAGAAATTGAGTCCATTTCTTATAAAGCTGCAGATATTATTGTGTCCACGGAGACCGCTTCAGAAGCTGCCATTGTTTTCAGACATGCAGTCACTTCCTGCTGTCGTTGTGTCTTCAGTTTCCGCCTCTCTTACCTGATTGGACCGTCCGGCTTTTTGCCCTTAAGTTGTAGGGGTGGACCAAGATGAGTGGGCTTTTGAAGAAAGAAAACATAAAACTTGAGTTTCCACTGGGGCTAAACAATATATTATTCAAACATTGAAGTCAAATTGTGTACATGTGCAATAGTCACAATCCAGGACATGCAAAGCCAGTCATGTGACTCAACACATCTTTCTGCATTTTTGTTGTTTGAGGGAAACAAATACTGTCAATCTTCCTGTCTCCTTGGCAGCAACTTAAGTTCCTCTGATATAATTTTTAGTGAAGGCACTCAGAATGGACCACCATGCACACAGAGCATGTGTTTTCCCTGTGCATGAAAGTGTACAAGCTTCGAATGAAACACAGACTTAGACACAGACCGGTAGATTTTTTTCTTTCTTTGGAGTTTTTTTTCTTTCTTTCTTTTAATATGTTTCTTAGGGGCAACACGGTGGTGAAGCAGGTCGTGTGCATCCCTCACAATAATAAAGTTGTTGGTTTGAACCCCAGTCAGGGTCTGTCTATGTGGAGTTTGCATGTTCTCCTCGTGCATGTGTGGAGTCTCTCTGAGCACTCTGGTTTCCTCCCACAGATCAAAAACATGCTCATTAGGTCAATGGGTGACTCCAAATTGCCCTTATGTGTGGGTTTGAGAGTGAATGGTGGTTTGTCTCTCTATCTGGCCCTGTGTTTGTCCACCGGTTCAGGATGTAACCCATCTCTTCCCCCAATGTCAGCTGGGACAGGCGCTAACCTCTCATGACCCTGAGAGACATAAGCGGTATAGATAATGGGTGGATGGATGTTTCTTAGGGAACATCTAATCTCAGGCGGTTTTTACACCTTTAGCTCAGTTGCTTTGTTCTGATTCAGATGAAAAAAAGCTACAAATTTGCATATTTTCCTTGAATATCTACATGTTGCTATGACTGTATTTTTAAAAGGGCCGAGTCCAGCCCGAGTTACACCAGCACTGCCCACAGAAGACTTGAGCTACCCTTAAATCATTACACATGGGAAGGATATGTAATGACATAACATTATAACGATGACAGGCAAAATGTCCTGTGTAAGCTTATACAGATAAGCATATTTATCAGTCAGTCAAATATTTATTGTAAGGTGTCAAATTATAATAAGAATTGATTATAACCACAAGTTCATGAATGCCCGGACCATAAATCTGTCCTCACAACAAATGTCTCTATGGAATTGAAATTTATTAGATTTAGCCCCTTGAGCCTTGACATCTTGTTTCAAAGAGGGTCCTCCTCTCTATGTGCTTGTAAGGGCAGTTATTATTGAGGCGTAATCAATAACAATCATGGATGGAGAGGTCACTCTAATATTGTCATTAACTGCTATAATGATTATAAACTGGAGAGGAGTGATGTTAATAAATAAAGCCACATTTAGTTGAACTGCTATTAAATTGCATCATTAATTTGGGACACACCATACGATTAAAGTGTAAACAAACTGAACAAGAAAGAAAAAAAATTAATGTATAGATATACTGAATTTTCATTTAAGTTCCTTTCTCTCTGCTCACCTCTCTATCTTCATATCTCTCTCTCTCTCACTAATAAACAAAAAAGAATTAAATTAGAAATAAAAATTAGAGTATGGTATTGACCAACTCTTCAGTAAAGTGTCCCGAAACAACATTTCTTATTATTTGGTGCTATACAAATGAAGATTGATTTATTGATGTTTGATGAAGCATTCAATCTGAGGCAGGTCCACTGCAGCAGGCCGTCCATGTCATCAATAGTTGTAAAATATAAGTGTGATACTGAGAAACATTGCATTAAATTGTTGGACAGTTTGCTCACGCAGGTGTTTACAAAAAAGTGAAGATCACTACATCCTTGCTGTGAATGACTGAACCTTTCAGGGATGCTCATTTCATACCCAATCTTGATACTCACCTGTTTCAAATTAACCTCTTCACCCTAAGAAACAGGAGTTTTTTGAGCATTCCTCAACTTTCCCATTTTTTTGTTGCCCCTGTCCCAGCTTTTTTGGAAGATGTTGCAGGCATCAAATTCAAAATGAGTGAGTATTTGCCAAAGAACGAAGAAGTCAATCAGTTTTAAACATTGAATATCTTGTCTTTGTAGTGTATTAAGTTGAATATAGGTGGAAAAGTATTTACAAATCATTGAATTCTGTTATTTCCCTTTTACACTATGTCCCAACTACATTGGAATTGCTGTTTGCATCCTGTCATTGTACCTAACTATATGTTTTTTTGCTTTGTCAATGATGGCATACGTTGCCTTTGCTGACAGAGCTGTTTGAATCAAACTGCACTCCTGCTCTGTAGGTTTGACTTCTCCCTGCAGTGCATCTTCTTTTCCACTAGGGTGTAGTAAAGAACACAGATTCGCCCTCCTTTCAGCGACCCAGATGCATACCTGCTCCAGGCTGCGCTGTTTATTCTCCTTGGATTAACTTCCCCCTAACGTCCACCCTCCTCCTCCTCCTCATCTTCATCCTCCTCTCCCACCTCCACAGGAGAAAGAAAAACAACCAGAGACAGTTGGCTCTTCAGCGCAAGGCAAATCTGCTCTGACTGAGCTTATAAACACACACACTCACACACACACACACACACTCGGGGAATCAAGCTTTTGCCACTGCCCCCCTTCTCTGCATTAGCATGGAAGTCATCCATATTGATGCTAGCTGATTCATGTGCTGCCAGCCTCTTTGTTTTATCTGTTTTTCCTTTTGCCTCCTCACCCTCTGCAGCTTTCTGGGGATCAGGGGGGTGATTAAGGGCAGGGAGAGATAGAGGAGTGGTCGAGGGAGGACCCCCAGGGTGGTGGAGGGGTGGAGGTGGGGTTTTGTAGCCCTGGTCCCCCTGGTGATGAGGTGGAGCCTAATTGATTTGTCAATGTGGAGCCATCTGGCACGGAAAGATGGAGCTCCAACCTGTTCTCCTTCCTGAGGTTGGAGGAGGAGGGGTGGCGAGACAGGTCGGATTACACACACATGACGGACACACACATGATATCCCTCACTTTTAGGCTGAACCTCACCTTCTGTTGTCTTCCTTTGCTTTTTATCCATCATCAGATGAGTAGTAAATTGACCTGAGCTTTGTAGTGACTGATACCCAAAGAGCTTTTACACCACTCTTCACACTTACCACTCACATTTTAATGGTGGGGGCTTTACTGGAAGCTGTGCATCAATATTCACATCTACAACTGTAGAATTTGCATATTTCCCTTGGATCGTTTCATGTTCACATGGCAGTATTTAGGTGCAGGCAGGGTTAAAAGGGCCTGAGCTGGCCTTATGTCAGTACACACAGCCAGCCAGTTACCCTGTGCATTATGGAAAGAAAGCTAGCAGGCTAAGCTACCCACAAAGCAACTCACTGATTAATAGCAGAGGTTAAACGGTTAGATCAGGTTTTTGAAAAGGGGTTGCTGAAGACTCATGGGACTAGAAAAAGCCTCCCACTTATAGGTTAAAAATACTCAAAAACTATGTCAGCGTGACAACACAATACAGTAAGATTTTTTACAGTGTTTAACCCAACATACTGAAGTTCTAAACTCAGGGTCTTAGTCTAGGAAAAGTTAAAGGCTGTGAAGAATTTTACTGTAGAGTATTGTCAAGCCAACTTAGTTTTTTTAATAGCTTCTACCTGTAATTGGGTAAATAACGAGGTTTATAGTGGCACCATGTACTGCTATGTACTGGCTACAGTCAACCCCAGGATATCTCCCAAAGGAACAAAGCTGACAAGTTCCTTTATCGGCACTCTAGTGCCATGGGTCTCTAGCAACCCCACTTCAAAAAAACAGAACTAACCCTTTGAATGTGCTATGTAAGATTATGTGTATAAACACTCATCAGCATCTGACATGCCTTATGATATAGATGTAAACAAATTCAGTGCAAGTAGAAGAGGGGCTTTGAACGCTGATGGGTGTCTGCAGGAGACCATAGAGGACACCACATGGCATGGTAACTTATTACAGCGTAACAGTGTCAGCAGCGAAACTGTCAGTGATGCAGGATATGCAGCCATATAAAGGATAGATTCTCCTGCTTGAATGAGCTGGACTAATCCTGTGAACTAAACAACTTTTTGCATCAGTGGGTGTTGTTGAGTCCTGTGATGATGTGCTGTAGAGACAGTGTGTTGTTAACCTGTTGCTAATTTCATGTATGTCGTGCCTGAACACAGGCGATGTTTCGGTTGTATCCAAAACATTATTAGGTAGTACGTTGTCTTCAGCCTGATTGCCTGCTGCTGCTTGTACTACTACAGCGGTGTGATGAGTTAACTCTTCACCCTGTTTGTGCCAGGTGCTGGCTCGATTGGGTCTTCACTTCAAATGGACTGCTCCAGGGGTTGGTTGAAAACAGGAAAGACCACCTCTTTCTGGCGTTTGAACATGATTGATAGCTGTGTTCATATCTATTCAGACAAAACATGCTGAGCATAGAACACCCTTTTGTGTTGGAACAACTCTCCAAAACAATCTAGGTGTGAAATAACCTAAGAGACTTGAAGACTGCTGGGCCTCAGGATTGAACCCCCGATTTACCAATGAGAGACAACCAACTCGAACACATCCCACGCTACTCTGGTTTGGTCTCTAGTTTAGATTTTTATTCCAGGAATGTGGGCTAAAAAACAAAGCTAATGTTGCAATGCGAAAAACTGCAGTTACTTTAGTGTCTGCTTAAGACCTACTGCAGAAAAATCTGGAAGTTACATGATTTTGTGTGGGTAATGGATTGTTTTACAGCCTAAATAAACAGCTTTACAGCCTGGTTTAAAAAACAGTCTCAGTCTAAATATTTAATATGTCTGGCGTCTCTCACTGTATGGGAGCTTACATTTTTTTTGTATATCATAGTTGTTTTTGTTTTGAAGAAATCTCTGGTTTTGGATACTTAGGGACATAACAGACATGGCTGCAATGCCCGCACAGTCTATTTTTATCAAATAAACTCAAGATGGCCGTCAACACAGCACGGATGACATCACATGGCTTTGTCCAATTTATTCTACAGTCTAAAGTTTTACACCAAGCTTTTTATCCTATTTGATTTTATTTCCTTTTTCAATTTTAGTTTCATTAATACTTTAAAATGCAGAGTTTTTGCTTTTATTTCAGTTTTTAATTTGCAACAATGATCAGATTCAGTTATGTTAGTTATGTTAAGGAGGTCATGTTTTTGCTGCTGTTTACTTGTTTGTCAGTCTGATCAGCCGTCTGTCTGTCTGTGAGCAAGATTTCTCAAAAACAGCTGACCTGATTTGGATGAAACTTCTAGGAAACATTAGTAAGGGCACAAGAAGGAAGTGATTTGAATTTATGGTGATATGCAGATCCATATCTGATAAAACTGCAACAGAAGCTGTTAGCATCTATGCTAATCTCTTTATAAACAGTCACTTCCTGTTGTTGTCTCACTCATAGCTCGTTTCTCTTCCTGCTCTAAAGGAGTCTGATCGGCCGTTCTGCTTTGGGCCACTCACAGTTGTTTTAGATTGGATCTTAGCAAAATGGATCTGCCTGATTACAGACATTGAATTAGGAAGATCCAGCTGCTGCGCAAGGTTAAGTGGCAACTGTACTGGTTCAGATTCTGTAAAGGAACACTTCAACATTTTGGTTGTTTTCATGTCTTGCCTCACTCCCGAGTCCATGACAAGCAGATAGACACCAATCTTTTGACTATGCGTGCAGTAACAAGGAAGAGACGGCCAAAGCTCACCCACCGCTAGCTGGGAGCATATGGTAACGCGCTAGCCAGCCTCTGCCTACAGTCATCAGATAAACTCTTCATCAACTCCTTGGTCCTGTTTGCTTGCTTTGACTCATTCTTGTTTTTGTTTCTTAAATTGGCAGGCAATTTGCATCTAATCATGGCTCACAAACGAACGCCTCACTCAGAACTGCGAATTGGTTCACATCGTTCATTTAAAAGAGCTGTTCAAGAGACTAGACTCATTCCCCAATATCACATCTCTACCGACAACTACTGCAGAAGTAGGTCAACAAAACAAAGCCTCTGTTTAGGAATAGAAGAAGGTAATGTGAAGATAATAAAAGATAATGTAACATAAAGGGGTAAAAAATGAGTCACAACAAGGACACAGGACCGTTTAGAATTGCTTAAGAGTTTATCTGATGACTGTAGGCAGAGGTGGGCTAGCTATACTCCCAGTGTTTGAGCTAAGCCAACTAGCGGTGGGCAAGCTTTGGCCATCTCTTCATTGTTACTGCACACACAGTCAAAAGAATGGTGTCTATCTGCTTGTCATGGACTCTGGAGTGAGGCAAGACATGAAAACAACAAAAGTGTTGGAGTGTTTCTTTAAGACGTTTCGCCTCTCCTCCAAAAGGTCTCTTTAGTTCAGCATTTTTGGAGAAAAAAAACAACAAGTCTTCAAGAATCATGGATCAGTGTTGAATAACCATGACCTGGATAACTGAGAACCTACACAGACATCTTCGTAGTCATTGGTTTTGTGAGCAAACAGTACAGATTTCATCTATATAATGGTTTTTATTGTTTTTCTGCTTAAATTCCTGTAAACACTTTAGTTGTTTTTTATTGAAAGCAATAAAATTCGTCCCATGTGGCCCAGAGTGCCCCCCCTCGAGCCACACACCGGCTGATGACCCAGACAGAATGACAGAGCCCAAAGGCGAGAGCCCGCAGCTTAAAATAGGAAACAAACACATCTCTTAACCCTCACATCGGGGCCTCTGCGGGGGGATCAAAAGGTCAGGGGTGCTGATGGATGTGGGCGCAGAAATGAGGCCTATAGTGTCTTAATGAAAAGATCAGGAGGAAATGGGGACAGACAGAGACAGAAGGGGAGAATGGGAGCTGCCCACACAGATTAGGATCCCTCCACATCATCTCGTGTAGCTCCTCCTCCCGCCTTATTCCTTTCTCTGCCAGGGGCATCGTTTTTTAGGGTCACTCCAAAGGTAATGACAGTAGAGGTAAAGGAGAGTGTGATCAATACTTAAAGTGATGATAGCATGTAGCCTGTTTTTAAACACAAACATCACTGTCAGCATCAGCGTACGCAGCTCTGATTAAAGCTGACAGCTCATATCTCCTCTGACGTGTGAAAAGCTCATATTGAAATGTTGGCTCTTAAAGGAAAAAAGGGGGGTGGGATGAGCCACACTGGGGCCCTGGGGCGATGTGATGATGTCTTCAAGTAAGATTTGTTCATGTATTTCGGCGTGTCGAGCATCTCTGGAAATCTTCAGATTATTTCTAAATTAAACACCCTCAGAGAGATGACTGGCTGAAGTCGCCTGAGGCAGCAGCGAGGTGTTGCTGAGGCAGAAGAAGCTTTAAATAAAATGACTGACGTGCATTTACAGAAAAGGCGTTGAAATGTTAGACATATCATTTTAGAGTAAGTCAGAAAAGCTCAGTTTGGGTACTTAAATTTGTAAATGCTCCAAATGTAACAATAGTTTTCTCATTTTTGATTCTGTCCTCTAAACCTGCATGAACTGATTCCTCTCTAGAAACAGAAGGTGAATGGCTCTATGTGGGCGTCAGGGGCTTAGTCTGGTAGTTGCTCTACCAACAATCAGAAGGTTGCGGATCAAGCCAAGCTTTGCCTGCCACATGTCCATGAGCAAGACACTTAACCCCTAGGTTGCTTCCATTGCTGTGTCAGTGGCATGTAAATTTGTTAGTTTGTTTATAAGGGAAATTGTGGTGTGGCAGGAATCACAGACATTTGGCAACAAAATACAATGTCAACACTGATACAGTGTTGAAAATAGACAAATAAAAACACATCAACCTCACTAGAAACTCAAACAATACACTCACACAGAGGAGAAAAGCAGAGCAAACCTGGTACTGATGGACAGGCACCTGGGTCCAGACCAGTTAGACCTATTTAACATGACTGTTTCTTATCGTTCACTTAAAAATTTGATCACTTGTGGAACAAAAGAAAAGTCTGATCTGTTTTTTGGTGAACAGAGGAGCTCATGGGTATGAAAGGTTGTGAATGTGTTATCTGATACTATAAACAACTTATCCAGAAACTCAACCATCAGTGACAGAATGTGAGAGTGAATGGGTGTGAACAGGTAGATGTGACTTGCAGTGTTAAGCTGCCTTGAGTTGTCAGAAATGACTAGAAACACAATATCAAAGCTCAAGTCTATCCCATTTAAATGAAGGGCTGATCTGCAGTTAACCAAAGCTCCACTGTGTATTTACTCAGGCATTTCCACAATGTGATTCTGGCTTAACTCTCCTTAGCTCTTCTTATTTACCTCTGTCCAGTAGGTTAGGTTTTTGCTGGCTTATGTCTGTCTGTTTGCCTGCTACCAAAATAACTTTAAGAATTATGAATGGATTGCGATGACATTTTCAGGGAATGTGAGTCATGGCATTAAGATGATTCAACTTTGGTGGTGGTGCAAATCTGGCTGCGGATCCAGACATTTTTTTTAAAGGATTTCTTAACATCCCAAGATAAATCAAGTACTATCAGAAATGCCTTGGAGAGGGTTCTGCTCTTGGAGCACTTCTATTTTTTTCCTGGATTTTGAGCTTGTTCCTGGTTCCTAATACATTTTTGTATCATCTCTGGTTAGCTTCCAGTGGGCTGAGTTGATACTGATATGTGAGGTGGGGACCCTTCACCACTGAATAGCCTTTCTGTATACAGAAAGCTCCAGAAGCTCTAACACTCTGTGAATTGACACAAATATCCTTATCTTGTTGATTGGATATGAAAGTCTTAAGGTGTAATGATGTCTGGCTTTGTCGTAGCTTTTTCATGTAAATACACTTTAAAATGGGCACATTTATCATTATCCTGTCTGTTTTGACAAGTCAAGCATGCTGCCTGCCTTCTATTCTCAAGATTCATTGTACTGGAGACTTTTGGCTCACACCGGCTGTCTGAAAGCTCTGACTAGAAAACACATACGCATTAATAACAACATGAACCCAACACAGCTGTCATGCAAGTGAAAGGCACCCAATTTAACAGCCATATCATGCTTGTTTCAGTTTAATATGCCCTTTAGTGTGCAGAAGATGTCTCCTACACATCTCCTACAGAGCACCATGTCCCTCTCAGGCCAGCAACTGCCTAAGGCCCCGTTTACACGACAACGTTGTCACCAGAAACAGAAAGGTTTTTCCTTTGCATTTTCAAAAGCGCTCCGAGTTCACACAGAGACTCAAGAATGACTGAAAACGCTGTAGCGTGCATGCCAGGCCAGTCGCTGGCGATGTAGGTTTGTAGTGTAACAGCGGTGTTACAACAAACGTATGCTTTCCGGTGAAGACAAACTTTTGATGAACAACAAAGATGAGTAGACGCAAGAAGACACAAGAGTTTCTTGTCTGGACAACGAATCTGTCTGGATAGTTTTTTCTGGATAACAAACTGAGCACAGTAAGCCACAAACATGTTGCTAGGTAGACGGCTGAAGCTGTTGTTGAAAGAGTACTGTGCATGCGCCGCGTGTCAGCGTTTCAGTGGGAAACGCTGTTTTCTGATTACACAGATATGAAAATGTTTTCAAAACTTTTTACTCTGGACCCTGGTATCATGTCTCGTTCCCCCATCCCCCACAAATTGACCTGCAAGTGCTATGCCCCGATGTTTACCATAATTTATATAAGCCGCTACTTTTTCCCCATGCTTTGAACCCTGCAGCTTAAACAATGATGTGGCTAATTTAAGGATTTTTTTACATTACATTTAGCGTCGTCACATCAGATTTAATTTAGAGTTAAAAAATCTTTCTGTGTACCATATCTATGTGCAATATCTCATGTTACAACGTGGACAGTACCAGGGCATGTGAGCAGTGTGGAGCGATGAGATTTCCCACTCCTCGCGCACAGAGCTGTTCGTTGCGCCCGCTCGTCCACTCAGAGGGGATGCACACCGCTCCGCTAATTAATCTTCCACCTTTTACTCTTCAGACGCATGGTGTGAGTGGTACCTGAGCGAAATTGGAGCAGGAAGGAGCAAAAGATAAGGTGACGCTCCAGCTTTTTAGAAAAAAGTGTTCAGCGCTCTGGCCAAAGTCCTTCCCCTCGCGCTCACTGCGACACCTGCGGCTTAAAGACAAGTGTGGCCTAGATATGTACACATTATTTTTTCTTTTTAAATTTAGTGGGTGTGGCTTATATTCCGGTGCACTCAATAGTCCAAAAATTACGGTAGTTGTTAGTTTTAGCACATTTGGTCATATCAGCAAGTCCATTGCAGAGTGAAGATGTTAAAATGAAAGAGTCCTTGACAACCCGGTGCGGAGCAGAGCTGAACTGACCAATTACTGCAGATTTGACCACTTAACCAATCGGAGTGGACTGGGTCCATGTAGGGAGGGCAGTATAAAAGGGACAGCAACTCTAATGGGCATCGCAGATACATATATGCACTATCAGGGGGATTCTGTATATGACAGCTAGACATTTTTGAATAGTAGGGACTGTGGACATACCCCAGCAGTCATCAAAAGTAAATATTTGAGCCTGATTTAAGGCAAATATGACTTCTTTAAGTCTCTTTGACTAAGTCTAGGTTGATCTGAAGTTATTGTGAGTCAGCTTTTTTGATACAGCCCTGCAGATTGACTTCCAAAGTCTCTGTTAGTCACCAAACGACATCACTGTGGCTTCATTTAATATTTTCTATTGTCAGTGGTAATGGTATGGTCATTCAACAAGCAGGGAAGTGGGGCCCTATTGAGTGGGACAGCATGTGTGTAGAGCAAAGGGGTGAAATAAGTGGGTTAAACATTCAAGCAAATGTCAAACTATTTCTGTTCCTCTACTCCAAGTAGAGGGAGTAAATGTCATTCAAAGAGGAGAGCTTTTGATATATAAAAGCACACTGACAGTGCTGCGGTGGGTTGTTACTCAGCAGATTTTTTGAGCACTTCAAAACTGCCAAAAAAAATGAACTGTGCATCAACAGAGACGAACGCCTGTTGAGAGCACTGTACCATCGAAAACAAGAGATTAGTCAGCAACACTTTCCTAGCAACAGGTCTCAGATGAAATGTTAAATGTATTTTAAAAGTAAAGTTTAAGTCAGACAAACTCAACAAATCATTTTTTAAAATCATGAATGCTCAATGATTTTAGGCCAACATTAAATCTGTAAAGCCTCAACAGTCTCTGACACTTCAGCAGCTCAGACTGAGAGTCTCCGAGCAGAAGGGAGGACGACCAAAACTGTTGATAAAGTCTGGAAATGAAACAACAGGTGCTGTCCAAGCTGGAGGAGAGGCAGGAAACACATATTTGTGGGTGAAACAGGAGGAGGGGGAGGGAGTGAGAGGGAGTGAACTGAGTTTGAGAGTGCAGAGAGGTGAGCAAGGACAGAAACTCAGGTACTGGTGAGAAGAAGGGGGGCGTATTAATGTCCAGGGCTGCTTCAGCACTGAACATGCCCCACGTCTTCTCTCATGAAACCTGCACACACACTGACGTCTCTCAGAGGAGTCAGACAAAGGCCAAGGTGAAAGGTCCTCAGACTGATGCACGTCTACCTGGGGATGATGCAAAGGTTAGGTGCAGAGGGACAGAAGGAGTGGACAAAGTCCTAACATGACTGCTAACGGAGTTAGGCTTCAAAAATTATGTAAAGAGAGGAGCAGACAGAAAATCTCAGTGTTTGGTCAGCCTGAATGTGAGAAGGCTGAGAGCAGGATTATCAGAGTTCAGCTGTCGGGTGCAGAGTGATTCAGATGTGAAGAAACACATCTGGATCATTTCTCCAGGACTTCACTCTGCTGGTCTACTAAACATTTCTGTGGGAAAACTGAGATTAAAACCAGAGGAGCAGAGGACTTTGTCTTGATCAGTGTTTCTTATACAGGCCTCAGGTCTAACAAAATTCCGACATTGCGTAAAACATTTTAAAAAAAAGTTAAAATAATTTGCAAGCTTTTTTTCACCTATAATCAGTTAAACATCAGAGAAAAGCTGTTTAATGTTCAAACTTTTGAAAATATTCACCCATTTTTAATTTGATACCTGCAACATTTTCTAAAAAAGTTGGGACAGGAGCTACAAAAGACTGAGAAAGTCAAGAAATGCTGAAAAAACACCTGCTTGGAACATTCTTCATGTGAACAGGTTAATTGGAAACAGGTGAGTTTCACGATTGGGTATATACGGAGCACCCCCAAAAGGTTCAGTCATTCACAAGCAAGGATAGGGCGGGGTTCACCACTTTGTGAACCACTGTTTGAGCAAATAGTCCAACAGCTTAAGAGCAACATTTCTCAATGTACAATTGCAAGGAATTAGGGATTTCATTATCCATAGTCTGTAACATTATCAAAAGATTCAAAGAATCAGGAGAAATCTCTTGAAGTAAGTGGCAAGGCTTAAAGCCAACATTTAACACCACACTTTGATCCCTCAGTCATCACTTTATCATTCTGTAAAGGATGTTAACACTTCAGAAAACCTTTGTCAGCTAACACAGTTTGTTGCTACAATTACAAGTTAAAACTCTACCATGCAAACCCAAAGCCATATATCAACAACACCCAGAAACACTGTAGGCTTCTTTGTGCCTGAGCTCATCTGAGATGGACTGAGGCAAAGTGGAAAAGTCTGCTGTGGTCTGAATCCACATTTCAGACTGTTTTTGGACATCATGGACGTGGTGTCCTCCAGGCTAAAGAGGAAAAGGACCATCCAGACTGTTATGAGGGCAAAGTTTAAGAGTCAGCATCTTTGATGGTATGAGGGTGTGTTAGTGCCCATGGCATGGGTAACTTGTACATCTGTGATGGCACCATTAATGCTGAAAGGTATATACAGGTTTTGGAGCACGACAAAATGATTCAGGGATGTCCCGGCGTATTTCAGCAAGACAATGCCAAGACACATTTTGCTTTAGCTTTGCATGGTAGAGTTTTAACTTGCACTTTTAGCTGTAGCAACAAGACTGGGTTGCAGGCCAATAGAAAGTAATAGGGAAAAAAAAAAACGTAAACATTATACAATTTTCAGGCCTTTGTTGTGAGACTGATATGTTTAGTACTGTGGACAAATGTAGCTATTTCACATTTTGACATGAGACCGGGTTGTCTGATGATATAATGGCCTGTAGGTAATGAAATCCATAAATGCCTTGCAATTGTACGTTGAGAAACATTGCTCTTAAACTGTTGAGCTATTTTCTCATCCAGTTGTTCACAGTGTGGTGAACCTTGCTCTGCTTTTGCTTGTGAATGGTTGAGACCTGTGGAATGATCCTTTTATACCAAGCCATGAAAATCACCTGTTTCCTATGAACCTATTCACCTGTGGATTGTTCCAAACAGGTGTTGGAGGTTTGAGCATCCATCAACTTAACCCGTCTTTTGTTGCCCCTCTTCGCTTTTATAGAATGTGCTGCAGGCATCAAATTCAAAATCAGTGAATATTTTAAAAGAACAATGAAGTTTACCAGTTTGAAAATTTATATCTTGTCTTTGTCATGTATTTAATTGAATATAGGTCGTTAAGGATTTGCAGGTCATTGTATTTTGTTTTTGTTCATGTTTCACACAACAGAAATAAAAAGCATGCATATCTGTGACTTCATAACACTATACACAAATATTTATTTACATAGTAGGACTAATTTAAAGGGATAATAATAATAATTAAACAGAGTAATAACAATAATATTAATAACAATAATGACACATAAATAAATAAACTTAAATTTAAATAGAATCACTTCAAAAGTGAAAATAAATGAGAAATTTATTTAAAAAAACATAACAACAATAAAATAACATTAAAAGATAAAAATTATAGTAAAAAATATCATTACACATAAATACATACATTCATGCAGCCAGTTACTTCTTAATTCCCTGGTTAAAAAGCAGTTAGTTACTTATTTCTCTCAAAGATCAGTAGTTTACTCATCTGATCCTCGATCACTGTGCCAGTTTAAATGTTCTTATTCTCAGGAGTTACAGCTCGACATGAAACTTAAACCCAAATTACACGCTCACAAACTCAAACTTAAACTACATGCATGCACACACACACACGTATGCTCACATGTATTTTGTATTAATGCTCTGGCACTTTCATGCTTTCTTTTCAGGGTGAGGTTCAGGGCTGACTTTCACCACTTCCCCTCCTGGTTACCACATCGGGACTCGAGTTGCGCTAGAAAAACACCAGCGCAACCACAATCACCTCACAGCCCCTGCCTCCTCACACACTCGCACACACACACATACACACACACACACACACGCACACACACATGTAACACACACACAGTGCAGACCGGGCCTGGGTTTGCAGGTAGGGCAGGCCCTCCCACACTGCTGGGACAACATGGAGCAGCTCTCAGTCATGACTAGAATAACAAGGAGCTGAACAGAATTCAATTAAATGGTCTGCTCTTTGAAAAGCTACCACCCACCTGCCTGCACAAACACACACAAACACATGCACGTGCACACACCTCCACCCATCTACCCACTCCTGTACGCTTTGGTCCTCCCACACCAGAGAGCACGAGCGCACACACACTCAGATCTCCATTTCTCCTGTCTCCTCTGTGTGTATGAGGGTGTGTAATCCCATTGTCCCGTCCTCCTCAGAGAGGCCTGGACCTTCAAGAGACGTCTCCGGCGCTCTCTCCTGATTGGCTGCTGGAGGTCATTGGCTAAGCCCATAAAAAGGCGTGACATCTCTTTACACTCCTTTAAATGTTCACCTTTTTGTCCTCACAGAGTGTGTGTGCTGTGAGGAGGAATGCATCTCGCTGCCTTTGAGCCGCTCGCTCAGTGATGTCTGCGGAGACAAACGCCCTCCTCACGGCTCCTCCTCGCTGCTCCTCCTCACTGCTCCTTCTCGCTGCTCCTCCAGGACGCTCTCTTCTTCTTATCCAGAGAGGAGTTTCAACTTTGACTTCCTTCATCCTCTTTTCCCACAAGCTTTTGTCTTACTTTTGTATGTTTTTATTAATGTATTTTGAGGGAGAGAAATACTAATAAAATAAACATTTCTTCAAAACTATTGGAGCTCCAATAGTACACATCTTGGTCCAACAGACCTTCATCTGAACAAAACTGATTCAAGTTGTAACTGGACTGGTTTAGAGTCCAGTACAGTTGCCTCTTGGATCAGTACTGGAGAACAATGACCCCGATGTGGAAAGCCATTTGAGCATAAATTGATATTGGTGATGTCAACTGTAGTTCAGCTCTACTATTACACAATTTTGGTCAACAAGTGTGTGAGTAGACTATACTAGTGAAGCAAAAAGTGCCACTTGTACTACTAGTAGACTTAAAAATATTCACTAGTACTACTAGTAAGCCTAATGTACTAACCAGTGTTAATTTTGGCAACTTATTATTTTCGTCATAGTTTTCATTAACAACCGTTTTTCCCCTGACAAAAACTAGACTATAACTAAAAGAACACAAGTGTACATTGACAAAAACTCAAACTAAATTAACATTTTCAGCAACAAATAAAAACTAGACTTAAATGTTTGACAGAGACTAAATCCAATCAGACCTAATTTTGTCATGTAGAAAGTAGAGACTAGTTAGGAATATATCCAATCAGCTACTTTTGTTGTGTGGAAAGGTTGGATGAGTTAAGAGGGACATCCAGTCACAACTGCCTTAGCTTCACGGTGGTGGGATCCAAGTGTAAAACATGACCTTAGAAATTCAAGGAAACATAAAAAATGCCTTACCCTTTACACTTCATATTTTAGCAAATTTACAGTAGATATCATCAACTAAAATGTTGTGAAATTTGATCAACTAAAACTAGACTAATATTAAAACAATTTAGATGACAAAATTTTGACTAAAACTAAAAGATGTTTTAGGCAAAAGACTAAACCTAAAACTAAATTAAAAGTGGTGTCAAAATTAACACTGGTCCTAACAAGGGGGCGGGGAAAAGCAAACCCAGGCTTCCCATCGTATTTTGAAAATATTACAACCAATCAGGGTGCTGAATTTGGTTATAATCCCTTCATTTGTATTAGGTCTACTAGGGCTACGAGTGAATCTTTTGCCTTTACTAGTACAACTAGAGGACTAAAAACAGTCTAATAGTTCTACTCGTGAGACATTTTGAGTTTACTAGTAGTACTAGTATTGTAGTGCATGAGTAGATCTTAATAGTAAAGCAAAATCACCTACTAGTAGACAATTTTGACTTACTGGTAGTACTTGTAGACTTAAAAAATGTTCCTAGTAAAAAGTCAAAGCTTTACTTTGAGTAACCCACAGAGAGTTTTTGGTGAGGGCTGAACCTTTCAAAAACATCCAGAGGGTGACTGGACTCTCGTTCTCTTCATACCATTTAATACGGGCCAATCAGATGATGGCAGGAAGTCAAGTACACAAGAGGAGCCAGTTTGTAAATCAAACTCTTTGCATGAAAATATCTTCTTCATGAGAAATTGGTTCCAGTGTTGTTCATTGTTCTTCATGTAATGAAGAAATATCACGACGCTGTGATGAACCATGGCTGTAGCAGGCAGCATCTATGTCAGGGGTGGGCGACAATGGTAATCAAGAGGGACATATTAATTATATCCTCAGTGACAGGGGGCCACATTCTTAAAATTGAAACAATAAACTTGCAGCTTTCAGATAACTTACTCGTTTATGTTTACTTTTTATTTTAACAAACATTTAGTAATGCACAAAGGGGATATTTACAGATAATTATAGCTAATTACAGCTCTATTTTCTTGGAAATATTGCTATTTTATTGTTTTCATGGTAGATTTTGACATGTTTCCTTAACTATAATGCATTTTTTGATATTTCAAATTGACTGCTGGGCCATATTGACAGAATAAGAGGGCTTCATGTGATCCCCGGGCCACCAGTTGTTAATCCCCTCATGAGCAGCCATTGTTTACAGGCTTGTAGCCATTTTGCTACAGGATGTATATACCTTATATTGGGGGTGGGGAAAAAATCAACACACCTTAGTATCAGGATATTTGCATGGTGATTATCATTATTTCTTATGTATTCATTTTCAACATTATATAACGCGTTTTGGTTTATAGAAAGAAAATAAATTATTCATTAAGTCCACATGGTGCTAATGTAGGTGAGGTTAGCAGTGGTGAATTAATTGTGCAGGAGAGTTAGTAAACGAACATGGCAGCAAAGCAGAGACAAAAGGAATGCATCATCAGCATTTAAATCTGTGGCATGGACTTATTTTAGACTTTGAAAGGGACATAAGAAATGGACATGACACATTAGAAAAAAAATACTGCGGAAATATGTCTCACCTCACTTGGCATCACCCAAGGAAAGAGAAAGCAGATGACAGGAAATCTAATGCTAACCCTTCTTGAAAAAAAAAAGCCAACACTTGTCATCCCAATTTTGAGCAGGCAAAGAAAACAGCTCAATCCATCACTTATTTTATGTACAAGGCCTTGCGATGTTGTGGAAAACAAGGTAATGCTGGCTGGAGCCCGGGTATGTGCCTCCATCTCTGCGTTAGTTCACTGGCACAGCAGAACTGAAGCTCTGTAGAGCAGTGAAGCTAGATGATGATGAGAGGCTGAGCACAGCAGACGAGAGTCTGAGAGTTTTACTCCTGTTCTTAATAAAACTAAAGTGACAAGATGAATATACTGAGATATATAGAATTGTTTTTCTTTTCTTTTTGGATGTAAATGCAGACAATAAAAGGCTAAAAATCCAAATATATCACAACGTTGAATATCAGTTTACTCAGCATATGTCAAAAAATTAAGAATCACATGAAATTCAAATTGGGACTGAAGTATTGTGATAATATTGTATCATGGGGCCACTGGTGATTCCCACCTCGAATGTATATAATTCATATATATACTTTTTTTTAAAACACACACACACACACACACATATATATATATGTACTTTTATACTATGACTATGTATATTCAAATAAATAGAGTTTTTTTTAATAAACTTTCTACTTACACTACATAAAGAATTTAATCTCCCTCACGATGCTTTTTCAATGCCACTTGACTTTCATAGTGGTCAGATCTCTAGAATAAAACTGTTAAACTGCATAGTTGTCCACATTATTATAATTTATAGTCTTCACAGAAATTAAGCTTAATATAGCGTTGATAATTTGACTGATTTGCTTCAAAACTTGCCTCAGAAACCACAGAGTTTCATCACTTAGACTGTGCGCGTTTCCTGATGGTGTTAGTTGATACTGCACAGAAGCAGTAGCTTGTGACTGTGCCAGGTTTTGGACACCTTAAACTCTTTGTCTTTGGCACACAGCGACCCAAAATACACAAAAAGGACAAAATAACTGTTGAGACATTCACAGCAGCAATTGAGACAATCAGCTGTCTAATAAAATGAATAGAGTCTCTAAGCAATTACAAGCTTAAACGATGATGCATAAATTTCATTTACAGATAGATTTCACCAGAGCTTATCTCAGAGAAACACTGTAATAGGATTCAGCTGCGAGGAGAGGAAAATGTGTGTGTGTGTGTGTGTGTCGTTGGAAAGTGAGGCGTTATTTGTGATTGGAGTGATTGGTGAAAGGTGACCAGGATTCAGGATAATGACTCTGTGCTAAACAAGGACACCTGAAACCTTGGGTGGATCTGTGCTCAGTTAACGATTGGTTTCATGTGACTGTAGCTGAAGGGTAATTCTCCAGGGAGATGTTTAAGGTACGAGCTAAATACAGCACAATGACAATCCAATCAACCCTTCGCTCCGCACACAAACACAAGGAGAGGCTCAGTGACCTCCGCTGCTGACCCCTGGAATCCTTTGACCGCTGACGTTTAGCTGTTTGGAGTGTTTGAGCATTTACCTCTGATTGCTTCATTCAAATAAAACAAGCAGATAGATACGATGTTGAGTTTATTTTCAAAAGACAAGCATATATAGACATCAGTGAGAAGAAGTTTGATGGAAGCACCCTGAAGCTGAGCAGATGAGGAATATATATATATATATATATATATATATATATATATATATATATATTCTTAAAGGGATACGGCAACTTGTTTTTTTTGTTTTCATATCTTTCCTCAGACACCATTCTATTGACTGTGCGTGCAGTAACAAGTAAACCTGCTAATT
Organism: Cetoscarus ocellatus; assembly: GCA_037902135.1. Taxonomy (NCBI): domain Eukaryota; kingdom Metazoa; phylum Chordata; class Actinopteri; order Labriformes; family Labridae; genus Cetoscarus; species Cetoscarus ocellatus. Next base: position 2,434,398 of record JBAMNC010000760.1, on the reverse strand, counting down.
AGCTTAGCTCAAACACTGGGAGTCAATGGGTAGTGTTAGCCTGCCTCTGCCCACAGTCACCCAATAAACTCTTCAGCAACTCTAATCAAAGTTTAGAGAGACTAAGATTAGCACTTTATTTAATTTTCAAAAGAAATATATAAGAAGCTAAACCCTGAAGAAACATCCTCATCCTCTCTTACAGTCGTACCAATCTTCTTCTACTCATAAACAGAGGCTTTGCACCACCACGGTGGTTTGCACATGCACCTTGTGATTTAGCTTCGTTCGTATTTCTTTCAAAAAGTACAGAAAGTGCCGATCTTAGTCTCACTAAACTCCATTTAGAGTTGCTGAAGAGTTCATCTGATGACTGTAGGCAGAGGCAGGCTAACGCTACCCATTGACTCCCAGTGTTTTAGCTAAGCTAATCAGCAGTGGGAGAGCTTTGCCCATCTTTTTCTTGTTAGTCGGGACTGAGGCAAGACACGAAAACAGAAAAAATGTTGGTGTATCCCTTTAAGGCTCCCTTCCACATATGGGCTTAATATATCAGTATGATGAAATTTTCATTCTGAACTATGAATAATATTGTTAGATTTACTATTTGCAGTTGTGTTTGAAAAATGCAGGTCATTTTTGTGTTCTGTGATGTGTTTATTGGACTTAAGTGTGCTTCATAGTGTTGTTCATTGGTCAGCAGAGACCAGCGGTATATTTAAATGTTTCCTGTGTGTTTCTCATGTTGTTTGTGTAAATACATTGATTTCCAGTTACAGTTTGAGCTTATGCTGGCTGGTGTGTTAAAAATTGCGCCCTGATACGGCCATTTGTCAGTTGAAGTGGCACATTAACCTGCCCCTGTACACACACACTGAACGTCTGTGCGTACATTGTGCTCTTTAGTGGTTGAGTAAATGAACATGATATTTAAGTGACTGCTATTTCCTGAGCACAGGCTTTTCTTTCCTCCTCCTCCTCCTCCCAGCTCTCCTCTAAATTTCCCCGGGGAGCCGCGGCCCCCCTGGGTTTGGCTCGGTGTCAGAGCCCCGGCAGCCATGATACTTCATCAGGCTTTTGCACCATTATTGGCAAGAGCACTCCATATCCTCTTAGCAGTTATAGCTTTTCAATTTTCCTTTGAAATGCTGAGCCCAGCAGAACATATGGCAATATCTTGGCTTTAAGTCTCGGATTGGACTGAAAGCCTGTAAAAACGGTCCGCATCCTGAACATGCAGCCACAGGCGACACTCGGCGACCTTTTTGGGCTTTGAGAGCGCTGCTGTGAATTCTGTTAAAGACATTTATAATAAGCACAATTACAGGATGCTGCTGGATCAGTTTGACACAGTAATGTTATGGTGTTAGCTGTCCTATAAAGCATTATTCCTCCTCCAACCCCCTCTTTCAAGTGTCTCTGGGGACTCATTCAACATGATGGCAGGGTCAGAGCTTCTCTGTCACATCACACACGCACGCACTCCTGCACAGGTAGAGCAGCCATACAGCCTCTCTCTGCAGACAAAGAAGCTGCAGCTGTGTTGCTCCAGTTCCACTTAAACCTCTGTACCTAAAAACAAAGACTCAAAATCTGCAGAACCTTAATAGTTTTCCGGAAACACTGTGCTTGGAGCCTCCTGGTAGAAGAGAAACATTGAAGGAAGAAGCAGAGAACTATCAAATGTGTTCAGCAGCTATTGTATCATTTTCATCTCCTCAACAGACTATGGATTTTTAGTCCAGTCCATTACTAATTCATGCTGGTGGAGGGGCTGAGGATGAGGAGGAGGAGGGTCGACCCTCCTGGAAACATAATCTGGATCAATAGGGTTGACCTTGTGCTGGGCTGCTAACACAGACTGGACTGAGAGGGGGGCTCTGACTCGGTCCTGAAGGGGTGTGTCAGAAATATTTTAGTAATTCCTAAAATGTAAGAGAGAAGTCTGACATTCTGGGGAAAGCACATTTGCTTTGAGAAGAGCTGAATGAAAAGGATGATAGTTTACATGTAATGATAGTCATTTTACTCCATTTTCTTTGTCATTTTAAAGTTAAAGAAACCATGGCCATGATATTAAAAACACTGTGTCAAATATGTATCAGTCTGATTTTAGACAAAAAGTGGAGTCAGAGCCAAGCTTAAGGGTCCAAACAGACACTTGCTTGCAACTGAATTAGCCCCTAATTTTGCATAATGTATTTCAAACATAACAAAAGCAGACAAGTTATAATCAACTTGACCTCTGTGCAGAGTGAGCTCATAAAGACATTAAAAATATTTTTTAACTGGGCTGAAAACATGTTTATTTCTGCTGTAGAGGTAAGAACTTTCCATTGGAGTATAACTGTGACCTCTGGTGTTTCTGCAGTCGGCCTCTAGTGGACAGGTGCAGCACTACAGCACTTTGCATCCCTGCTTCAGCCTCATTTTTCAGCTTCTGATGTTTCCACTTGACCAAAATAGAAGTATTTAGACATTTTCTGCATGTTTCCTTCATGCACGTTATCATTGTTTGGCCGTCAGTGTTCTTATAGTTTGGTCTCATTTGAGAGATACAGTTGGCACTGCATCATGATTGGGGACGGGGCGTCAGTGTGGAGGAAAGCAATCCTTTTTCCCAGCCTGTAATAAAGAAATAGTGCAGATTTTAAGACACTGATGCTAATGCTAGCAAGCTGTGATTTTAAAAAATATCACATAGCGTTGAAAAAAAAATAAACAACTGATTTACTGCTGTCATGATATGATAAAGATACAGTAATATAAAATAGATAAATGGGATTGGATTGATCTACATACATCAAGTCCAGTGATTAATGCCACTCTATGGCTGAAGTGCTGTTCCGATATCATTTTCCACCTGAGAATATCATACTTACTAAGACATGATGAACAAAACTTAATATTATAGCAATAAATAGGTGATAATAGTGACATGGAAGCCAGTTTACAGGTGTTTAAATCGGCAAATGTACATTTGTTTATCTAAATAGTTATTATTTTATTTCCAATATGGAAATTCTATACTTAATGAATTTTTTTCTGTCTTTCAGTATATGTATAATGCCAAAAAGTTACATATGAATAATGGCCTATATCAAGGATGGGCAATTGGCGGCCCACGTCCCACATGTGGCCCCCACCTCACTAAATCATTTTTAAAGATCAGCAAATTGTGAACATAAAGCAACATGACAGAGGGCAAAACATATGATTTAACTTGATTTACCAGTTTGATGCCATGCTCAAATGAAGATAAGTCAAAGTAATATAAAATCTAGGTTTTGGTAAGTGTTTTGTTTTTTGCAAGTTATTAAAGAATTTACATTACTTTAATTTTTTTCTCTAAATATCTATGTAGCATTAACATACATTATTTAGTATTAGTTTTAGTATTTAATATTATATTTTTAGGAAAATCTTAAAGCAAAACAGCTGTATTAAAAAACACTCGTTTTGTTGCGTTTAAAAAGAAGGTTCAATAGGCTTCAAGTCTGTATAAATTGGCTTAAGCAGATTTAACTCTATGTCAAATTAGTTTAACTAAGCATTATTATTTGAAGTGTCACGGTGATGCAGCAGGAAGTGCGCTTGTCTCACAGCAAGAATTTTGCTTGTTCGAACGTCATGTCTGTCAGGGCCTTTCTGCATGGAATTTGCATGTTCTCCTCATGCATGTGTGGGTTCTCTCCAGGCACTCCAGCTTCTACCCACAGACATAAAACATGCTCATTAGGTATATCTATCTATCTATCTATCTATCTATCTATGTAAATCTCTCTCTCTCTCTCTCTATACATACATATATATATATATGTATATATATATATATATATATATGTATGTATGTATGTGTATATATATATATATATATATATATATATATATATATATATATATATATATATATATATATATATATATATATATATATATATATACATATATATATATACATACATATATATATATATATATATATATATATATATATATATATATATATATATATATATATATATATATATATATATATATATATACATATATATATATGTGTGTGTGTATATATATATGTGTATATATATATATATATATATATGAATGTTTTTATGCGGCCCTCTGGGTAATCAAAGTTGCCAATCTTTGGTCTACAGTAAATGAAAGGTCAGTTGTTACTGACCTTAGTTTTGATCAGTTTGTTCTGTTTTGGCAGAGTTTATGACAGAAATGTTGTAGCATTAAGAGCAGAATGTGCATTGTAGGAAAGCAATATTGTGTTAACTATTAAACAGAAAGATTAAAAATTAAACATCAATGTCCAATTCATGAGAAAAGACACAAATATTTCTGTTTTATATCCTACAGGTGACAGAACCTGTCCTCTTGTAGATGGCTTGAAGCCACGGTCTTCTTCTACTCAGACCTCTGCTTTGTTTGGATGAAATATTCTTAAAATATGATTTATTAAACCATTTGTTGAGCAAAGTGGGCACCCAGCAGCCTCAAAGCATCGATTTAAGTGATTTCTTTTACCCCATGGCGCCAACCAGATGTTGTTTTGTTGGCGTAGTATCTGACTGGTAACAACTGTAAATAAATAACTCTGTATATATTTAGCCTACTTTATTTTATTATTTAATTTTATTTTATTTTATACTATATTTCTATTTCTGATTACTCTTATTACAATGCTGGCACCTTATTTTTATTTTTATTTTTATTATTATCTTTTTACTTATTGTCTGTACCTTGCACCAACAGCACCAGAGCAAATTCCTTGTAAGTGTAAAAACCTACTTGGCAATAAATCTGATTCTGATTCTGACTGTATCTCTGTCTCTGGTGAAATGCCTCTAAATGCTGCAGTAACACCTTCATGTTTCATCTTTATTGAAACTTTAAATAAAAAAAAACTGAATCCCAGCAATTTGTAATTGATGTATTTTATTGTGAGATGGGGAGTCATAAAAAAAATGAACAAAAATAAAATAAAAGAAACAACCAAAAAACAATCACTATAAAAAAACGATGGTGTTAAAGGCAGGGGGCATATAAAAGTGGGCGTGGTCTGGACACTGACATATAAAGTAACAAATTGGCACAAATAAAAACATAAGAACATACATCAATATTATTTTGGCTTGGCAAAAAAAGGACAGTTTGTGTGGTTAAGGATAATCCTTCAATAAAACAGCACACACTCATGCTATTAGACATACTATTAGTTTTCAAAAGTTCAGTAGCTTCATATTAGAGAGGGCAAAGAAAACTAAACTAACATGAGAATGGATGCAGAGAGGTCACAGGTTCCAATTTTCAGGCTTTCAGGGTGCGACTTTCTTTTCTCCCGAGGAAAAACTTCATGTGTTTGTTCGAAAAACATACTTCAGTACGCCGGAGTCTCATTTTCCAGGCTTGTAGTTATCCGCCTTTGAATGTTTTTTTTCCCATACTAAAATATATTATCGTATTAATACAAACTACAGTATTGTACACTACATAGTGTAATAAATAACCATAAAGAAATATAAAAAATAAGACACATAAATATAAAAGTTCTCTAGGACTAACAGACAAACCCATCTCCGTCTGTGGGTGGGGGTAATACTGCCATTGCTGAAACATACAGTACACACAATGAAACTGAACAAACAACAAAAAAAGACAAAAAATAATACTGACAGGTAAAAACATACTGAATTGAACTCCTGGGATTTTATATTTGCCTTCATTTTGTTACCTGAAGAGACAACAGAGCGTGTCATGGCGTGTTAAACAAGTGCACTGAATAAGCTTTGAAAAGGCAGGACACAGAAATCAGACTTCATCATCCATTAGAAAACATGTGCATTGGATTCATTAGCCGCTCAGATTAAGAAGAAAAGAAGCCTCAGTAAAATCTATCATACATGTTGACATAAACTTTGCTCTCTCAGGTGCGGTGGCGAGCCAAAGTCCAACAGTATTCCGGCTTTATTGGTTGATCAGGGACCCGGTAATACCTGAAAACAGCTGCTAAGCTTCAACAGCAAGATTCAATGGCACTTTTGATATGCATGTTTCTCTTGTTTAAGGTTTTTTTTTTTTGCATACGGCTTGGAGTGGGGGAGGGTATAAAAGAGGGTCAGACATGTTTTCTAAATCCCCTTCACGCTCACTCTGAACATTGATGTCTGACAGTTTGGGAAATTTCACTTTTTTCTGTTTTGTTAGTGAAGACCAGGCTGTTTGATACGATGGCTGAAGTTCTTTACAAAAATAGGCCACATGTTTAGCACCAAACTGGCTTTGTTGCTTTGGACCAGTAAGGTTGTTGTCTCACCTTGATTGTTTCAACATTGCATTACAGCTGGATCCACCAGATTTAATATAATCAGACATGTATCTTTCCAAGCTCCAATCTACAATCGTTGTGAATGGCCCAAAGTAGCACTGACCAATCAGTATCCTTCAGCGCAGGAAGGGGAGGACAAGACGACAGCAGGAAGTGACTGCTTGTACAAACATTAGCATAGATGCTAACAGCTTCAGCAGCTGTTTTATCAGATCTGGACCACATTTCTTTATCAAATGCAAAACAATTAACAACACTACAAATTTTAGAAAAGACATTTTTGTCCTCCTTCCACATGTTTTGCTGAAGGTTGTTCTACTAAGTGGCTCACGTTCTGTCCTTTACACTGTGGCAGTAGCGCCTGCCTACAACATCATCTGACTGGCCCGTATGAATGTGACTGGTGCAACAATCATCCAATCACCTTCCAGATTTGCTTTTAAAAGGTTCTGCCCATTTCCAAACACTTTCTATGGGCTCTTTCCCAGATGGACTAGTGAAATACATTGAACAGTCTATCTGGTGTATCAGGTATGTGGATGGTAGATTAATTTGGCAAAACACAGACTTAGTTAAACTTGCATGCCTGATTTGGGGAAAATTAGCTTGCATATTTCTGACTTAAAACACACTTTTTTCTTACATTCTGCCATAAACTTTTCATTAATATGATGAACTGTATGCTTCTGTTTGTAGATGGATGGGCTAGTTTAGCATAGCATAAACTTGGCTAAACCTGCATACTTGACTTGAAAAAAAAAGTCAATGTCCCTCTTGAAGCAAAATCTAGTCCAAGGAAATGCTCCATGCTGGGGCTTGCCTCGATCTTTTCGACGTCTTTTAAGGATGTCATTGATCTTCTAATTTCCAACATCCATATGCTTTGGGCCTTTTCATCAGATATTTATTCAAGACACCTTTTCTTGCAATTCCATATACTTTTGGCCTTCTACTTATCCTACATCACTTTATACTCATCCAAGTCCATCAGGAACAGAAACAAGCATTTTTCCCAAACTGTCAAACATCTATTAAACACTGTATGAAAAGAAACTGACGACTCAACATTAAAAATGAGCTAAATGACTGAAAAGACCCCTCCTCTCTCTCCTTTGTTTTTCTCTTAAGGCTCGCAGTCCAATCAAAAAGAACATCACAAAGAAAAATGTCATGCTAACATCAGCTAGCGTGATGGCGTGGTGTATATCTAGTGCGGTAATACTGAAGGGTAGAAACACAACTGTTTAATCCATAGGTAAACCAAGCCACTTGTAGTGCACAGGATTTTTCTTATTTTCCTTCCAACTTAATAAAATACTGACTTTTTTTGTTCATTGGCAATAAAAAGGTATAGAAATATCTCCCAACTGTACAGCTTTTAAAGGTTAAAATATGAGTGATAAAATTAGTAACACTGATAAAAAGAAATGACCCAAGGTGTTTTAGTAATAAAACATTATCTAAAACGTGTCGGCTCTAGCTTCCAAAGTCTGTATAATGCATTTCCTTCGTTTGTTAAAATTCATGTTCGTCTTCATTTTTCTTTACAAATGGATTCTTCTAACAGTGAGACATCATTCTCCTGTGGAAAAGTCACTAGTATTTTTCAGGCACACCTGGATTTCTACACAGTAGTGAACTGAAAGGAACAGTCAGAGCGACTGGACATCGCCTCCTGCGTTCCTCCTCAGCGCGGGGAGAGGAGGAGTCTGATTGTGTCTCATGGAGGAGTCGGGTTCACCTCTTAGTCGACATCTCCTTCCTCCTGCGACGCCTAGTCTTCAGGAACCTCACTGTTTGTTTCCTCTGTCAGCCCCTCCTCTGCTTTCTCCTCCTCTGCATCCATTGCCTCCTCTTCCTCTTCTTCCTTAATGCTCCCGAGCACCTCCTCCTGCCTCGTGTCAGCCTCATCCTCTCCCTCTCTCACTTCCATTTCTGTCTCCTCCTCCTCTGCTCTTTCCTGCATCAACACTCTCTCCATCTCCTCGTTCCTTTGCTCATCCTCCACTTCTCCTCCTTCCTCTCCTATCTGCACCACCCGGATGTCATTCATGTCCACTGCTCCCTCCTCCATCTCCTCTTCCTCCTCGCTCTCCTCGTCATCTCTAGTGCTGCTGCCTCGCTCGTCCAAGTCCAGCATGGAGGGTCCGAGGAGCTTCTGCAGCCGATTCAGGGCCTCCATCTCTGCCACCTCATCTTCGGGACTCCCGGGGCCACCTCCTTGGCCCTGCGCCTCCTTCTTGCAGTAGGAGTAGCGGTGGTTCATGTGCTGCGAGTAGGACCCAGAGTGGGAGAAGCGCTTGCCGCACTTGTCGCACTGGTACGGTTTCTCCCCCGAGTGGAGGCGCATGTGTTCGATCAGGTGGTGTTTGTGTTTGAAGGCCTTGCTGCAGATGCTGCACTCGTGTGGTCGCTTCCCTAAAGGGAGAGAGAAAACAAATACGCATCAACATCTCTGCTTGGGGGAAATTAAATAATGTTGAGAGAAAAACCGCAGACATGGGAGGAAAACAATAAACACTGCAGACTCAATCGCACTGTTCTCGTATCACTTCCATATGTCAGAGTGTTGAAAACGGAAGTTTAGCTGTTTTGATAAACTTTGCCAGACATGTGGGTTTGGTTGAGACGACTTTTACTAGTTTCAACAGCTTTGCAACATGGGTCCAAAATACAAGAACACCTGAATGTGTGGCTACAGTATGAATTTATCCTTTCAATTCAGGAAACAGTAATGGCCCTATGAGGAAGTTGTGCTGTCACATCACACAGCTTAAAGGACATAATCAAACATATCATCTGAGACAATAATGGCAGAAAGAACCGGACTTTTTGACTTATTGCATGTTTTCCTCAAAATAATCTAAGTTAAATTTATTTATTTTAATCTGATTGAGTGAACATGGATACAGTCCAATCATGGCATGAGTGAGTGTGACTCGAGCTTATAGTCTCTTTGACTCAAAGCACTTTTACACCACAGGTCACATCTACCCCTTCACACCCATTCACTCTCACATTCACTAACTGAATTTCTATAAAGTTGTCCCTCAGTATCAGCTCACACATTCCCGTCCCTTTATACTCATTTGAACTCCACTAACACAGCAGTGGGAACAGTTTGGGGTTAAGTGTCTTGCCCAAGGACACATCGCCATGCAGAGTCGGCAAATACTAAGAGCACCATGGCCTCCAGGGGGCACCACAAAATCTGGAAGAAATTCACCTTCGATATAATTATATTAAAACTAGTTATTACTATTAAAGCAATGCCCATTTAATATTACTATACGTGATAAAACCAAATAAGTCAGATTTTTTGTAATTTGTTAAGCATGTAAATTAGGTGACATGTTATCTTATAAATTTAAGACAATTCTATTCGATGTCTTTTGTAAGCAAATGTAAATCGCAGATGGATGGGGGAGCCATATAAAATCTTGCCTAGGGCGCCACATTTGGTAGGGCTCTGTCGTCATGTGACAGCTGGAGCTGGGCGCAAACCTGCAACTTTTTGATAACTGCTGAGTCATCAACAACCCAATGCATCATATAACAACATATAATCAGAATGAAAGCATTTGGACTGTCTCTAAAAACTACACTTAGAGAGAACAGAACAAGCAGCTGTTCTTTGCTCTTAAAATACTTTAAAAGAGCTTTATCTTGTGAAAAAAAAAAAAAGATTTCTTCTTTGTATGAATTTCTTGTAAACCATATAGTGACAGCTGACAACCGTATGAATGAGCCATGTGCATGATTATCTTATTGAGCATTTGCTGACAAAGTATTTCTCCATTAAGAGAGTTAAATTGTTAATAAACAAGTTCCACAGAATGTTTCAGGTCACTTTCACACCTTGAATTCATCAGACTCCATTTGGTACCAGGGAATAGAGAAGTTGCAACATGGTTTATTTTTGACTTGCACTTTGTCAAGACGACTAAGGGCTTTTGTAATGTTGTGTTACAGCCACCTGCCCCTAGTTGAGGCTTTAGCTGCCGTCTGTGTTCTCGCTATCTGGTCCACGGATGCACTGTGGTCCAGAAATACACAACCGCCTTCAAGTAATAACATTGTTTAGCTCAAAGCAGCTCGGAGGAACTTTGAGTGACAAAACAAAGAAAATGTATTTAAGCTGTAAACCAAACAAGAAAACCGGCTACAGCCTCTTTCTCCCCACAGAGTGCTGACTTCTGCAGTAAATTTCTGAATCAGGAACAAGTTTGTCTGTTCAAGGCTTTGCATGATGGATCCACCTGATGACAGACAGGAAATCTGGCAAACTCAGCTGCTTTGCAAGGTTACGGGTACACGGCATTTGGCAAACAGCTGCATCTCCAAACTTATTTATGATATCCATATTAAGCCTATATAAAATGAAAAGAAACTGGCACTTGAGAATGTTTTTTAAGGAAATGTCACTGCTGTTAAGGGAAAACTCACACTTGTCATGCTAGCTAAAGCCTTTGGCCTTGTCCTTTTGGCTTTCAGGAAGAGGGAGGAATTACGTAATCAGCTTAACAAAGATGAATGTTTAATGTCAGTATGACATTCAAATCCCTTGATCCTGGATATATCTGTGCCTAAAATACAACTTTCTCCCGATGATTGCATCTCTAGTACATGGTGTAAATGCTGAATATTTGTTTGTTAGTAAAGCTAATAATGGCTGTACCTTCTTCTTTTTTGGAGCTTTACAGCAGCCAGGATCCACAAAGTTGAATACTGCCATTTCTTGGTCTCAGTTCTCACTTATTCTCTCCTTGTTTTATAATCTCACGTCGAGTCCAGTCACCTTTATAAACCTAATTAAAACCTTCTGCCGTGCTTCCCATTCACAAGATGCATTGACTATTGTTTTATACTTTTTCAAGCCTTTGTGAGATGCTCATCAGCTCCTGCTTTTGCCTTCTAGATTTCCTGCATGATGCTACTCACTGACTCACTGCACTGACTACACTTCCCTGTAGGATGTTTTCCTATAATATGTAATGTTCTCTGTGTCCTATCCTGAGTCTGGTTATCATGATCTGCTCTCTTTGGTTTTCTCCTGTATTTAATTACTGACCATGAGGTTTGTTAAAACATGCAACTTCAACAAAATAGCGATGATTTAAGCCCTTTCTTGCTTTTTTTGTCATGTTGTTTCCATTTGCTATTTGCCCACTGTGCTACAATGTTGAAAATATCCATTAGTAATAGGTAAAAAGAAAACAGATCACATAGTGCAATCAGTGAATCCCCCACACTGGTGTGAGAAAGGTTGAGGTTAAGCATCATAACAACATCTATCATCGATGTATCCAAGGAGAAGATGTCAAAACAATCTAACAAAACCACAACACATACACTCTAAACCCTTGAAGGGAACTTTCTGCAGGCAGGGAGCAGCTAGTTTCACCTAGCATGAGGTCATTTGGAGCTGAAAACCGTGTTCGCTCGCCAGGTATCAGAGTAATAAAGAAAAAAACTAAAACGCCTCGGAGAGCGCTGACCTGCACTTGGCCACAGAATCATCATCTTAGAAAATCCAAATCACTACCAGAGCTCGCACTCTTGCAACATTTGGTGCTTCACATGAGAAGCTGGCAGTGCAGAGGAGGGGAGTTGGCGGAAAGAACTTCTCAGACCTCTTCTGTGCATGTTGAGTAATACCTGCTGGAATGGAGGTGTCCACCCTTAGTTACGCAGCAGCTCAAAATCCCCTTTTCGCTCACGCTCTGACTCATCTTTCCCAGGAGCCAAATGTGCATGATGGTGAGACAAGTTCCGGTTCTGGTTGTTTTTTTTTGGATTATGTCTTTATGTAGGCCTGGGAAACATGTAAGAGTGCATCTTTACCTGTGTGTTCGTATTTGTGTCTCAGCAGCGAGCTGCTCTTCTGGAAGATCTTGTCGCAGAGGTCGCAGGCGTACATGCCACTCTCTGTCTTCTTCATCTTCTTCCTCTGAGGGCTGGAGTCTGAGTCGTTCTGCTCCTCAAGAGTGGACAAGCCCTCTGAGCCCGTGTCCAGCCGTTCCTCCTGGAGAAAATAAAATCACAAATGTATTGTTGGAAATTCAAAATGATGACTTTCTTATTTTTCATCCATGAGAGTCACTGATTGTGTTTCATGAAGACCCCTCACTGATAGTGAAACTGTGACAGTCCTATAAGACAGTTTGTCCTCAGTATTTTATCAATGTCACAGTGAAACCACACTGTTAGAAGCATCTAGACACTGACATAACTGCTGCTATAGTGCTAGACAGTGATTTAATCCCTTCTGACAGCAGGTGTTCCAGAAAAGTACCCATATTTTTGGCCTATCAAACATTTCTGTTTGTACACAAGGCACACATGGTCCTATCACAACTCCTGTTCTGACACAACCCAATAATTGAACTTTTTAATGGAACAAACTGTTCAGTGTAGACAGCAATGTTTGGATTGACTGAGAAATGACGTTGCAAAAGAAGAGCAAGCTTTGACTCCATGGCGGTTAACCATGTGAGCCTCATATTTAAGGGTTTGACTTTTGGCAGACGTAATGCATTATTTTTCAACATAATCCCCTTCAGTATCTATACACTTTTGCCAGCAATGTTTAAGGGCCTCAGTGCCGTTCAGAAAGTCCTCCACTGCATGTATGACGTCATCATCTGACCGAAAGTGGGTACCGGAAATGGCCTTTTTCAATTTTGGAAATAGATGAAAGTCTGATGGAGCGAGATCAGGCGAATAAGGCGGATGCTCAATCAGTTCAAAGCCACAATCTTTCATGGCAGCCATGGCAATGACAGACTTGTGAACAGGGGCATTTTGTCCATTTTGCTAAAGTCACTTGCCTTGTTTACTTTAGAGTGCTACCTCTTCGACATAAACTGGCCAAATGACACCAGTCTTCAGGTACACAGCCTTAAATAGTCAGGGAATAGTAGGACAAAAAGGACATCCCTGCTTATCTTCTTCGATACAAGGCTCACCACTTATCAACCAGCTCTCGTATCATAACAGACTGCAGCTCTTGTAATAGAGCATCACAACAGAGCCGAAACCATCCACTGAGATTTGTTTGACAATGTTCTTATCTGAAAATATGTTCCCAATTATCAGAGTTTTCATATTACATTATGTTGCTGTGAGTTCAGTAGGATAAACTTGTGTTTTATTTGTTTAAATCAGTGTAACATAGTTTTGTGCCAAGGCTCTGACCGTATTCCTCTTTGCAGAATTATTTAATATGCAGAACTGGAAGAGTGATGAGATAGTATCTTAAACACCCATGTTCGAGCCTACAGGTGGATGGTGGGGTGGTGCAGGGTTAAAAGCAAGAGCACAGTGCTGATGTATGCCAGAGCAGCAAAGCCAGACAAAAGGGAGGGAAGCAGAAATCTTAAGTAGTGGTTGAGTGTTTGACAGGTGATTGTATAACGCTGCATATCAGGTGTAAATTAATGCAGCTTTAGTTTTCTGCCTGAACTCGCTCGCAGACACTTCCTTGTCATTGTAATCCATTCAGTTTGTACTGTGTGTAATCTATAATAAAGTAACAAGAAAACTAAGCGTTATTTACACAATCTTATGTTAACAAAGAACAAAAAAAACACAAACTAACAACAACAAAAACAGAATAGTTTGCACAATTTTTATTTCACTATGACTTTTCTCCAGGCACCTGCACACATTATGCCACCAGACATGCTAAGATAGCTAACTAATTACTAATTATTAAGTAATCTAGCAAAAAGACTGAGAAAGAGCTGAAATAACTTTTGAAATGTCCGTTATGTTGACTTTTTGGAACCTAAACATACATATAGAAGCACTCGTTGTATTAGTATTTTCTTGAAGCAGCTGGGCTCTAATATTGTCTTCATGAGGCCTGTGTTCACAGTCAATGTTTTGTTTGATTGTAGCATAAATTGCTTTAAATTAAAAACGAGTGCTTTTTGAGCAGAAACCGCTGCTTTTTAATCATGTTTGCTGCACTCAGATAAAAAACAGTTCAACTTTTGGAATAGCTTTTTGGAACGCTAGTATTTTGATCATTCTAGGACTCTGTTATGCCGATGTGTCCTTGGGCACAGTTTTAATGTAATTATATTAAAGGTGAATTTTTTCCAGATTTTTTAGCAATCTCTGAGGGCCTTAGCATTTGCCTATATTGCATAATGGGCCAGCCGGCTCTGCATGGCAATGTGTCCTTGGGCAAAGCACTTCACCCAAAGTTGCTCCCACTGCTGCATCAGTGGTGTGTAAATGGGTATAAAAGAGTGCAGAGTGTTGGCTAATGCTGATAGACAACTTTTAAAGAAGCTTAGAACCAACAGTGTGTCTTAAATTTGATACAAAAAGCAGTTTAAGAAGTCAAAAAGACCAGAAAAGCATTAAATAAGGTCACCTCAACTTATCATTTATTTAAAGTAATCTTACCCAACACTAAGAAAAAAGTTAAATAAACTTAAAGTTATTGTTAAAAATCACTTCAGCGTCCCCATCGGTCGTAGCTCTAATGTAAGCCAGGCTTTAACCATTCCAGTTAACATCTCTGTTCTGTGTTACTGCAGGAAACGATGCCATGTCATATCCTCCTCATAGCTCTCTCTTGGGGGAGTTGTGAAACTGCACTTAACCAATATTTTCCCTGCTCTGAAACATATTACGAGCACACCTACAGCTCCCTCCTCTCTCTCCAGGCTTGTAAAACTCATCGCAGCTGCAGTCAGTGGGATGATATTAAGGAGAAGACATATAATACACAGCGCTCTTTTTTACAGGGCAGGTCTATGCCAATCCACTTAACACGAAAGTATAATACAACAACAATAAATCAATGAGGCCAGCAGAGGTGTGCAGTTTAAACAGATTCCGGAGGATCAATAGGAGCTCTGCAGTAAAGTGCAGCCTTGTGTCCTCGTGGTGACAGCATGGAGAATCACTCAAACACGCGCGGATCTACATCCATCATTACAGGACCATTAGGTGTCTCCACAATGAAGAACTATTAAAGGCTATCATTTTTTCAAAGCACTGAATTCTGACATTTCTATATATGACTTATTGATTTGATTTCAGATGCTCTCAGACGATCTATCATGTTCTGATGCTTTTGAACGAAATGAGGTAATGATCCGCACTCAAGGCTCTGACTGATCGCCCCAAAAGAGAAAAGCCAACTTGATTCCGACCCATTTACCTCTCAAAATGGCAACCAAATTAGTCGTTAAACATCAATTTAGTTGTTGAGTATATTTTAGGAATTAAACTTGTCCACAGTGTTTGACCTCCAATGACACTAAAGGGCTTCTTCCCCTCTAACGAGCAAAAAAAGCTAAAGCTACATTCACTCACTGACGTTCTGGCCAACTTTTGCGGAAGTATAAGGAAACATTGAGCAGCATCGAGCTAAGTCAGGCTACACAGAGCTAACATCAGTTGGGCAATGCTGATGATCTTTGAGTATGTCGGCAGACACACTTGTAAATGCCAGCAAGAGCTGACCTACTTTTGTCACTCTCAGTTACAGCAGCGTTCATCTCTGTTGGCGAAAATTGTGGCCCGCCTCCCTGTGGTTATATGTACATAAGCTTGGTCTGGTCCAGCTGCTTGCTCCTATTGTACGACTTGAGGTGTCCTACTATGGACAGCCGTCTTAGGCAAGGTGTTAGAGACCAGCTGCAGCTGTACGGGGTGAAATGGCTTATATGTCAACTTTAAATGATGTTTGTCGGTACAGCATTCAGAGGCTCCAAGCCTTTAGTAAGCCAAAGTTTCCCTCAGTTGGTAGTGCTACCTATGTGTTACATCTATGTTGATAAATTGTCTACAATTAGTCAGGAGGCCATCTGGAAACATCATACTCCACCAGGACAATGTTTCCCTGTGATTTAGATACATCAACCTTTGTGAATGCAGCAAAATTGTTGCTGGGAACCAAAAAAGCAAAAGACCAGGAACCATAAAGCTTAAGGCGAGTGAGTCTTCTCTGTTGTGGCCCTTAAACTATGGAACAAGCTGCCACCTTAATGTCCCACACCTTAACTTTTCTAAATCTCGTTTTAAAACATATTTTTACTCGTTTGCTTTAAATTCCGCATGAGAATAGTGAGGTCTTTGTTTTTTTATTTTCTCAAGTTAGCTTTTATTTTAACACACTGTCTTGTGTTTTGTTTGCATTTATGAGTTTTTAAAAGTTTTTATTATTTACAGTGTTTTTTTACTTTCATCAAGGAGGTTATGTTTTTGCTGTAGTTTGTTAGTTTATTTGAGAACAAAGTTACTCAGAAAGTGATCAACAGAATCAACAGACGAGGTAATCACATGTTGGTGGTGATCTGAATCTGGATGCAGATCCAAGAATGTTATAAATAATTTGCTGATTTTGCAAATAAGGCAGTTTTCCAAATTTTCACCATAACTCCAAGAGTTCTTCACAGATTTTCATAACATTTTTGAGGTAATTTGGTCATGGAACAAGTGAAAGTAATTTGATTTTGGTTAACTGAAACTGAATGTGGATCCAAGAATTTTTTAAAGGATATGTTATCAGTGTGAGATCAGCGGTTTTCCACATTTTTGACAATACCTCATTCAGCGGCGTTGGAAACACCTTGGTGGCGGTTTGTGCTCTTGGGCACTTGTAGTTATTTTCTGGTGTTAATTGTTTATTTGTTTTTATTTGTTTTTATTTCTTCTTAATAATCACTGTGCTGCACTTTGGTGAACTGAATTGTGCTTTAAAATGTGCATATAAATAATGTGGATAGGGATAGATTAGATTTTGCTGCCTGACACCCCCACACTCTCTCCAGTTTCCTCTTCAATCATTATCCTATCAAATAAAGGCATAAAAAACCCCTTAAGGAAATAAAATGCTCACCTTGATTCCGTTGAGGTGGATGGTTTCCTGTGTCTGTGTTCCTGCTGGGCTGCTTGCTGTAGTGGTATAGGAGTAAGCCAGCTGTGGGATCAGGATAGTCTGTTTGTTGTTAGTGGAGAGTGCCCGTAGGCATTGCATTGTTACAATGTCGAGGGGTTTGGCACTTGGCTGGCTGGCATACAGTGCGATAGGGCTGCCGCTCATGGCTGAGAGTGGCGATGCCTCTTTCTTTATGCAAGTTAAGTTTAGCGGTTCATCCACATTGGTAGAGCCAGAGGGAGGGGAGGGGTAAACACGGGCTTTGGCCACCACTCTCTCCGCCTCCTCTCTGGCGGGCTTTGGCAGCGACAGGTCGAGGGGTCCCTCAGTGCTCTGGGAGGGTTGAGCTGGGACGGGACCTCCAGATGTAAGGTTTAGTGGCGAAGGGGAGGCCGGTGAGCTGTGACTGCCGTTGACCTCAGCTGGGGTGGCCTCAGTAGGGCTGTCCTGGTTCACAGAGGGGCTCATGGCCTTAACCTTCCCTGGGACCAGAGATACCACACTGCTAGCTTCACAAGTGTCCTCTTCCTCTGAGGGAGGTGTTGGTGCACCCAGTGATATTTGGCCCTCCTGCATTTTATCGAACCACTTCTTAACCACGTGGATCGGCAGGTTGACTGAGTCTGAGATCTTGGCAAGCTCCTCCTTTGTTGGTTCTGCGTTTAAGGCGAAGTAGGCCTTGAGCAGGGACAGAAGGTTTTTGGGCTGGTTGCAGAGTCCACCCTCTGCCAACAGGGCGGCGATAGCAGACTCAGACTTATCCAAGCCCGCTCCGTTTAGCCTGAGACCTTCCTTCTTGCAGTGCTTGAGGGCGTGGAGAGTGTCCAGCCCCTCGGGACAGTTATCACACAGGAGACAAGTTTTAGTGGTCTTTTCCTCTTCTTTAGGATCAATAGGCCTGGAGACTTTCATGGTGAGATCTTCAGGGAGTTTCTCAGACTTGAAGGAGTCTGTGGTCTGAGCTAATGAGATAGGCTCAGACTCTTGCTTCAGGTTTTGGGCTGTGATTTGTGCCTGGTTGGGGTCCAGACTGTAGTTTATGATGATTTTTGCATTTCCATCCTGACCCACGATGGGCAGGCTGATGGCTGAGATGAGTTGTTGCTGTGGCGAATGGACAGTTCCAGTGGTTAACCCCGAGTTTATCTGCCCCTGCCCTTTGGCGTTGTTCTCTAGCACCTGGCGAATCACGTTCCCATCCACCGCCACTTTCAGAGCGTTCTGCAGATCTGCCAGGTTGATGCTGATGGGCGACACCAGCCCCACAGTGGGCAGGACCACCGCCTGCACCGTGCCCTGCAGGGGAGCCGCAGCACCTCCGTTAAAAATCCCTCCATTCATGGCGGCCACAGGTGGCGATGTGATCAATGCCGGCTTGTACTCGTAGTCCACAGGTTCAGTCTTGATCTGGTTGATTGGCAGCTGCTCCTGGAGGGGCTTGCTGTGCTCTAGCTTCTCTCTTATCTGGGTGCGTAGCGCTGATGGCGGCGTGGGCACCACAGGCGATGGACCCTGGGTTTGAGCTTTGGTGTTCCCCGAGCGCGGTTTGCCGTTCACTGAGATGACGCTGATGCACTTTTTACTGCTGATGTGGGAGCTGTATGAGCCTGAGTGGGAGAAGCGCTTCTTGCAGTTGGAGCACTCGTAGGGTTTCTCTCCTGAATAAAAACCACGGGGAGAGTGACAGATAGAGAGAGGGGGAGAGAAACAGACTTCCATTAGTGAATGAAGCTAAATGAAAGAGCCGGGCTGTGAGCAGGATGGCAGGAAAGCTCTAATGCATTTCAATGATGCTTAAAAGTTGATGTAATGGCACCAGTGGGAATTGCCTTTCTCTAATTGCTGCCCCATGATGCCAAAAGAAACACAATTATGGCACATTCAGAAAGAGCTCACGATGCACTGAAACACAATGTGGGTGATCTAAATACATAAATAAAGCATTAATATCTGTTCAAAGGACATTATAAGATCTATGTCCAGCCAACATTATACATCATCAGACACACAAATAGACAGACAGCTGCCATGGTGACCAGGGTTATCCACTCACCGCTGTGGATGCGTAGGTGCTCCTTCAGATGGTGCTTGTATTTAAATGCTTTGCCACATTCAGTGCAGTTGAATTTACGATTGCCTGCCGACTGTGTGATGTGTCTCTGTCGGACGAGGAGAGAGAGAGGAGGTTCAGTGAGATACACAATGAAAACACAACCTTTGAACTGATACTAATTCATGTCACTGTGTCATTGATCAATCGGGGGCAAAAGCTCATGTTTATTTATCGTGTTTGGAAGGGAGACACTGAACAAGACTTAAGCATCCACGCGGGCTTGAATAATTCAGACTCTCTCTGTGAGTAATTACCACAGTGCTACAACTACGCTACTTAAACCTATCAAAGGTAATGAAGTAGTGCTTGAAGGGGACACTTGTAGTGTATACTGATGCATGTAGCACTACAATATTCATCTGAGATGAGTAACATTTTGGATTATTCACTGTGTAAAAGACAAAAACATGCACATGATTAGGCTTAAAGAATCAATTAAACTTCATATAAAAGCCCCTCCTAGTTAAAGGCCCAGACTCTTTTACTATCCTGAAGCTGGCACACATTTTGTCAAGTAAGGTTTCAATTGGGGCTGAGAAATATCTACCAAAAGTGATATCTAGTTAGTTTTTCAATGACCAATGACCTGTGCACTATACATTTAATTGTCACTTCATTAGGCACTCCTAGCCAGGGGCACTGCCAGAAATTTTGGGGCCCCACAGAGCAGTGTTCATTTTAACAGCACTTTTTAAATTAGTTTTAGTCTTTTTCCTAAAATATATTTTAGTTTTAGTCATAATTTAGTCGTCTAAATTGTTTTAATTTTAGTCTAGTGTTAGTTGATGAAATTTCACAACATTTTAGTTGATGAAATCCACTGTAAATTTAGTCGACTAAAGTATGAAGTGTAAAGGGTAAGGCATTTTTTATGTTTCTGAAGTCATGTTTTACACTTGGATAAAATGTAACATCTAATAACCCTTTATTGAATGCTAGTAAAGTTTGAATGTATAAATGAACAGAAACAAATTGAACTTTTGTGTGAAATGCAGTCACCTTTATTTAGGCTACCTGGCAGAGCATCTCAGTTACAATACCAGAACTGACAACAAACAGTGAACCTGCTCTACATGAATATATCAATTCATAAATAGAGTAGCTCTGATTGGGTAGCTCCCCAACTTATCCCGCCACCACCAAGCTAAGGCAGCTGTGACTGGATGTCCCTCTTAACTCATCCAACCTTTCCACACAACCAAAGTAGCTGTGACTGGATATATTCCTAACTTGTCTCTACTTTCTACATGACCAAATTAGGTCTGATTGGATTAAGTCTTTGTCAAACATTTTAGTCTAGTTTTTATTTGTTGACAAAAATTTCAGTTAATTTAGTTTTAGTTTTTGTCCATGTGCACTTGTTTTTGTTAGATACTGTCTAGTTTTCGTCAGGGGAAAAAAGGTTGTTTACAAAAACTATGACAAAAATAATTAGTCAACAAAATTAACACTGCCACAGAGAGACATCAGATTGGGCCCTATGCCAAACCTGACCTGCACAGTTTCTCAAACCAAGCATCGATAAAACTAATTAATGAATTATTATGACAATATACATATATATATTTTAAAGAACCATGCATACTTGATGCAGCTAACTTATTCTGTTTAAAGACACAAATAACCTTCAAACAGTCAAACAAACCAATAGAATACATGGTGCATTACTGTGTCCTTTTCACCTTTAAAGATCTTTTTGTTCATCATATAATCAGCTCTCATTAATCTCTGATCTTTAACCACTGTACACGATAAAAAAAAAATAGATTTTATATTTGTCAAGCTATATAACCTGTGTTTTTTCTAAAGACTCAAATATTTGAACATTAAAGTAAAAATAAAACTAATGTTCTTTAATGAATGTTCAAAAGGGCCTCTTTTTTATTTCAGTGTGATTTTATGGAAGTAAATCAATGCAAACTATGGCAACATATATGTTTTTTTTCGCTATTTAAACCAAGAAAAGCTTAGTACATCTTGAACATGAGGACAGAAAGGATTTCTAATCTATAGTAAGAAGTTGATAAATAAATATGTAGAAAATGCTGATACTCTAATATTTATTGGCCCCTCTCAGTCATGGGCCCCTACTCCCCCTGCTCCTTGCTAGTACCAGCTTAGACCCCAATTTGTCTCAACAACTGCCTTAGTTTTTCATGGCATAGATTTAACAAGGTGCTGAAAACATTCCTCAGAGTTTTTGGTCCATATTGACATGATGGCATCATGCAGTTGCTGCATATTCATGATGAAAATCTTCCATTCCACTTCATCACAATTGTGCTCTATTGGACTGAGATCTGGTGACTGCGGGAGCCACTGGAGTACAGGAACTCCTTGTTATGTTCAAGAAACCAGTTTGAGACGATTTAAGCTTTGTGAATGGGTGCATAACCCTGCTAGGCGTAGCCTTCAGATGATGGGCACCCTGTGGTCAGGAAGAGATGAGGAAGGGAAATCCTTAGAGATCAGCTGTCTCTGGAATTATTCTGACCAGACCCATCAAAAACCATCCCACAGTCACTTAAATCAGCTTTCTTTCACACTCTGATGCTTTTTAAAACTTCAGCAGGTCATCTTGACCATGCCTAAATGCACCACAGACTGTCATTTGATTTGCTGATTAGCCAGCTACACTGATGAGGAGTTGAACAGGTGTACTTAATAAAGTGGCCGGTGAGTGTATGTAGGGAGTTTGGGACAATTTTGTAGCTGTGGTATCACACAGGGATCAGTATAATTTGATTTTATTTTATGGAAAAAAATCTCCATCTAAGATTAACATATTTTAATTAGCTAATCTTGTGGTCAATAATCAAATTTTTGGTTCTCACCGTAAACAATGTTTTTATAGAGCATTAGAAAGGGCATTTTTATATTTATTTTAATCAACATAAACATGAACTAAACTGATATCCACTGATATTAATAGTGTGCTGCACTTAATCCATCTGACTCACTCATCATTCAGTTTCGTACCTGATCCCGGCTGCTCTTGTGGACCGTCATGTGCCTCTCCAGTTGAGCCCGGTATGCGAAGCTGTAGGTGCACTCGGGGCAGTTGAAGCTGTCGTCGGTCCTCTCGTGCCGGTACTTTATGTGCTCCTTCAGGGAGCTGTAACGCTTGTATCCTCGTTCGCAGTACGGACAGGTGAGCAGCTGCGAGAACGAATCAGGAGTGCCTGTGGAGGAGAGCAAACACACAGGAGATAATGACATATGTGAGAGTGAAAGGAGGCGGGAGATGAAGGGGTTAAAAACACACAGTACACGGGGGAGGGATCTTTGAAGTCACACAAGGTCGAGCACAGTGACGCTCCTCTGCTGTTTCACCAATCTGTGACGGATCCTCCCCCTCAGGTAAACAACACCCAGGTAACCAAACGGATGAAGGCTGATGAGTGATCTGCAGGAACACTGCCCTGACATTTTAAGGCTGCCTTTGTGGTATTAATGCTGCATGAGCACAAAATCAGAACTGTTGATTCGGGTCCCTCAAGGGTCTGTGCTTGGCCCAGGACTGTTCATACTGTAGATACATCATAAGATAAAGTCATACTGTTGGTAAATTATTACCAACAATCATGATGAGAAATGTGCAGAAAATGTCCAGAAAGGGGACATTTTGAGGAAAAATGTTGCAAAAAAACTTTGAGAGATAAATCAAATCACAATAAAATGCTAAAATATTCAGAAGATATTCATACATATTTTGGGAATAAACTTAAAATGCACAAAACAAATAAATGTTGAGATAAATTTTAAGGATGATGAAATTTGGAAGTTAAAATGTCAAGACATAAAGTCTTGAGAAGGATGTTGTTGTTGTCAGAGATAAGAGTTAGAGTGACAAAAAAGTTCATAATTTGAGATAAAAAAAAATTTAATCTGAAAGTAAAGTTCAAATGTCAAAATTTAATGTTGACACACATTGAGAAGAGCGAAGTTTAAACTGTAAGAATAGTGTTGAAATGCGGGAAAAATGGGAAGAAAAAAATAGAAATAAAAAATATTTAATTTGATTAAAATAATTTTTTGAGATGGTGTTGGGATAAAATTTGAGAATGAAGGCAGAATATCAAAGAGGAGCTGAAATCTTGAATAAAAACGTTGAGTTTTGAGGATAAAGTCAAAGTGAGATGAGAAAAGTAGTACAGTTTGAAAACATGTCCAGATTACATTTAAGAAATAAAGTAAAAATATACATTTTTTATTGATATATTTATTAAAACAAGTTATAAAAATATGGCAAAAATTGCAACAAAAATGCTCAAAAATTTAGACAGTGTTTGAGATCAAATTTGACAATAAAGTCAGAATCTTAATAAAGAGCAGAATTAACAAAAAAATAGACAAAGTTTTAATATTAACTCTAAAGTGTTGAGGAAATTGTTTAAATAGGTTGAGATAAAACGGTAAAATAAAGTCTAAATTTCAAGAATAGCTGTTTTGTCAAAAAGTTGAGATTAAATTCAAGACTATAGTCTTATTACAAAGAAAAAAATTTAAATGTTGATGAAAAACTTTAAGATATATAGGCATTTATAAAAATCAACATAAATGTTAAAGAAAAAACTGAAATGTGCAGAGAATTGTTGAAACACAATGTCAGGGAAAAAGGCTGAAATATGGAGAATATGGAGAAAAAACTTGAATTTGTTGAAAAAGAAGGTAGATCAAATTTCAAAGACCAAAAACTGTTTGGGAACAAGGTTGAAATGTTGAGGAAAACTTTGTAATTAGAAATGAAAGCAAAATAGAATTGTAAGAAAAAAATAAGAAAAGCATTATAATGATGATTCTTCCTATTCTTTTGTGCTTTTGTCGTATATGTTGATATTGTTGTTGTTTTTGTGTATGCAAACATATTGTTTATTTAGGTGTGCTGATGTGGTTGTGCTCGGGAACAGATTAACGTGTGCTCAGACTCTTGCCTTGTGCTGGCAGCTCTGGATTACGGTCTAAATCGAAGCCGGTTCAGCGTGTATCTCCCCCGCTCTCTCACCCCCTTAGCAATCTCTATGTTCTCAATAAAGGCAAAAGGCCTTAAAAATACAAATAAGAAAATAAATATTGTTCATTTTTTTGCATCTAAATGCTTAAAAAAAACAGGTTTAGAAACATTCTTATTCATGGCTCCCGTTAGTTTACAAAATTTTATTAATACAATTAATATCGAACCTCTTTTTGATGTCATAAATATTTATTATTTGGTGTGCTACATTTTTTTGTCATAGTAGCAAATCTTAATTCTCTCTTCTAATGATCAGTGTTCGCATTATTTCCTGCTCAATTTTACAATATTATGCATTCATTTCAAACCTCTTCATTTTTTTTGATCTTCCAATTTAATATGATTTATCTAATTTTTAATCAAGGCCCTGTTATGCTGCTCATGTTGTTTGTTTTTAACTTAGTGTGAAGCTCTTCTAACTGCTGTATGTTTAAATGATGATTTATAGGCCTTTATTATCTCTTTTCTCTGTGTTGATAAATTTTTATAGCTGAACATATTTACCAGACTACTACTTCCACTACAACAGCCTTCCTCCTGTCTTTATTTTGGCTTTTCTGCTTCTTTCTGACACAAATCTGCAGAATTACGGCTCTGACTGCTCTGACGCTCCATCATTTGATTGCCCACCGTGCCTCAGAGACGTTTGAAAACGCCCACACATGTAAGGAGAAGTGAGCTTTGCAAACACGGGCCGCTCTGTTGGTTAACAGAGGGTCTCGGCGGCTCGGCTCCCACACAGGTAAAACATTATTTCGTTAACAGGTGATGTATTAAGTTCCCCTGCGGCACAGGTGAGGGCCTGGGGATGGGAACACACACACATTATCGCACAGGTAGCCGTGAGTCAGAGCTCGCACGGACGTGACAAATTTACCCAGGTGTTGCTGTTCCTCCTCCTCCTCCCTCTCTTTTTTCCCCTCCGCTGCAGCAGGTAAGAGCCAAAAGCCCAGGAGCAATAAAGGCCCCAGTGTGCTGCACTTAACAAATGGCCGTGTGTGCGTAATGATGTCGGAGAGTGGCGTTAATGGGGGGGGGTTTACACCTGAGGTGAGAAGGGTAGCAGGTAGAGCCGTCCCCCGGGGTGCTGGGTAATTACTGTGTAGGTGCAGTAATAGTGTGAGAGCTCAGTGACTGTGAGCTCCCGGGTGGAAACAGTGTGTGATTTAGGGACCCTGCAGCCTGTTTTTGTGCACCTCTGATGAAGACGGGAGGACTTTTCATTTCCTTTTTTCAGGTTTTACACGCGCAGCAGACAAAACACAGAAAAGACTTTCAGAGACAAAGTTTTAACACTTTCATCATTTATGCCCAACTTTAACTGCTTTAATTACAAAAATCAGTTCCTCTTTTTCATTTTTATTAAGATTGTTAAAGGGATAGTTTTTTTAAGTTGGTTTGCTTGAAGCTCATGGCACTAATTAATATAATTGCCAGCTGGCCATCCCTGCCCCAGGTATGGAGGCTAGCTGATAAATGGTGCCAGTAAAAGCTACACAAAAACTACAAGCTCAACACTACAGTTACATTTTTTACAGCAATTCACTTCTTTTTTCTACAAAGCCCCTGCTTTTGGACCAGTTCTATACATTTTTTTATTTATTTTTACACTTTATATTTGTTTTATATTCTTTATTTTCACAGTTATTTGTGAATGTACATTTTAAATTTGTTGCTACATTTTTTTAATTCTTTTTTTTCTTCATTTTTGTCGTTGCATTTTATTTGATAGTTTGAGTTTGTAGTTGTATTATTTTCATTCTAAAATTATTTATCTGTGTTTCAGTGTTGTTGTGATGTTTAAGTTGTATTTTGATGTTTTTTTGTTGTATGATTATGTGTGTGTGTAGCCTGGATTTGGTTTTGTGTTTTTTGTTGTTCAATTTTTAGTTTTCTGTTGATTTTTTCTGCCATTGTGGTTTCTTGGGGTTGCTGTCTTGCTGTCTTGCTGTTTTTTTGTTGTTGTGTTTTTTCATTGTTGTAGTTGCATTGTATTGGATTACCTGGATGTTTTGGTTGCATTTCATTCTTCTATTTTTTATATGTGTTTTCAAAGTTCTTGTTTAGTCCAGGTTATTTTATTTCTTTTTCTCTGTTGCTGTTTTGTGATAACCTGATGAAGGGCTGGTACCACATGAGGCCAATGAAATGTTTTTGTCAAGTTTATCAGGGAATTATTTATCTTTGACAGGATGGATACATTTTTGGACAGCTGATAAGAGCAAAAATGGCATATCTCTCCAGTTTTGAGTGCCTATTTTAGTTACATTTTACATAATTATGCTCCCTGATGACAGTGACTCCGGTCTTGCCAGAGTTTTTGGAGTTTTGTAGGTGTGATTCATTGTTTGACCTCGGTGTGTGTTACTAATACAGAATATCGGAGAACTGTTGGTAAAAGCACAGCTTTGTAAATTGGTCACACCGAGAAAAGATCTTTTCTAAATAGGTTGTAGATGTAGCAATATATTTTTTCTAGTACCGTTCTCATCAGGGACGCTGGCATCAGGCGTGTCCTGGCGTACGGGCTCATCCTCAGGGGCTTCTGGGTAAATGACGGCTGTGTCTCCCTGCTGGAGCATCTCCTCCACGAGGGCGTCTGTGCTCCCATCGTCCTCAGCGTCTGACACACAATCCTCCTTCACCGCCACTGTGAGGGAACAAACATGCTCTCATTAGAGTCAGAAAAGGATCTTCGATTTCCTCCTCACATATTTGTCCATTGATGCCGGCAGTGCATATGAAAGCGATACCTTTGTACATGAAACGTGATGATCCAATAGAGTCACAGAGTCATTATACACATGTATGATGGCTCAGTATAGTAGGAACTGAACATCCTGAGTGCTTCTGTCCACAATGGGATGAAGAAGCTAATTAGCGTCACAGGACCCAGGCTGCTGTGTGAGCATCGTGCCTTTATTTACAATGTTTGGCAAGAGACTGAAGCACGGACTGATAATGAGCTGATCCATCATGTCTTGGTATATACTCATGGACCGGAGTCACACATAGACAAGGCTCTCTTTTCTGGAGAGGTTTGGCCTTTAGACTGGGATTAACATCCAAACAAATGAGAGCCTGCAGCCCGTTAGACAAACATAGACAACTACTTAGGGCCTCGTGACCCAAGGGATATAAAAATACATTTTTTATAGGTGAGCATCAAAAATGAGGAAGATGTCTGCAGTTACTTTGATTATTATGTTGTGTAATTAAATAAGACAATCATGTATATTCAGGCCAAAGTAGGCAAAAGGGAAAAATAAGGTGCAAAGCATACTATCAAACTAAGCCACCACGGTTCCCATGTACAGCACACTGCAGAGTTAATTCAGTTGATTTAAAATATATAAAAAAAAATGAGGAATATCCTTTTTTCAGGACAAAGATGAGACGATAACTTACTGAAATTGAATGTGTAATTATTAAAACTTTGATTTAGTTATGTTTAAATTTGTCAATCAGACAAAACAAATGTAAAGGATGAGCTGTTGGACATTTAAAATCCATAATATTGGGGTGCTGGTTTGGTGGAGTGGTAAGCAACCAGGCACGACCCATGTATACACTTCTGCCGGCCCGGGTTTGAATCCAACCATTGGACAGTTTGCAGAGTGTCCTCTTCCTAGTCTCGCTTGTCCCCTTTGACAAGCCTAACCACTGTCTCTCTCTCTATCAATAAAGGCATAAAATGCCCCAAAAATTATCTTAAAAAATAAATAAATAAGAAATAAAATCTATAATATTTCAGTTGCTTTGGAAGAAAAGGGTCCAAATTGCTTGAACTTGTTAGTATCATTAAAAAAAGGAAGAAATTTAGAAAATATATTTTAATTACTTAAAGACACTGATAAAAAGCTAAAAATTAGATCTAATGACTTCAAGTCATTTAGAGCTATTTTTTTAAATAGACATCAGAGCATTTATGGATTGCAAAGGTATATTTTGCTAACATTTTTAAATCAGTTTTGATGCATATTAGAGATTATCACTGGAGCAACTTGAAGTGCTCTGAGAGCACAGACCTTCGCAAGGCCTTTCCAACTTTGTCGAGCAAGTTATTGTCAAAACTGTGAAAAATTGCCCTCTTTTGGCCTGTTGGCAAACCCTTGAAAAAACTCCTTGATCTAACTACTCAAATCTAGTCATTTCTACCTTGTGTCATGACCAACATTCCACAAAAATGTCATCAAAATTCACGAGAACTTATTGAGTTGTTAGCTAAATGATTAAAACTGTGCTATCCGGCAGTGTTAACAAATCCTCAATAAAATTCTTTGATACACATACGGATTCAGAACACAGACAAAATATTTCCTCTTCTTCCTTGTGTCATGACAGCATTCATCAAAATCCTTTCATCACTTTTTGAGTTATCCTGATAACTAACAAACAAACACACAAACAAAAGCTGGCAAAAACACAACCTCCATGGTGGGGGTAATAACAGCACATTGTAGCTCTATTTCCCTTGAAATATTGTAATTTTTTTATCCGGTCGTTGCAGGTTTTGTCAGGCTTTCTTTATGCACACACATTTTCTTGATATTTCAAACTGACCGGCAGACCAAATTAAGGGAGTAAGAGGGGAGGGCCGCCAGTTGCCCACCTATAGACACAGGTAAGGGCAGATTACTTACACCAGCCCTTTCTGCATGTCAGGACCAAGCATTCCCCC
Organism: Cetoscarus ocellatus; assembly: GCA_037902135.1. Lineage (NCBI taxonomy): Eukaryota > Metazoa > Chordata > Actinopteri > Labriformes > Labridae > Cetoscarus > Cetoscarus ocellatus. The sequence continues at coordinate 2,405,368 of JBAMNC010000760.1, read as the reverse complement.
TCTACATCAGATGAGCTTGTTGGCTAACAAGCACTAATTACCGAGCTGTGGGTAACAGGAAGTGTAACCTGAGGACAGAGTTTAGGATGCAGAGAAGCTTCCTTCCTTCCTTCTTTCCATCCCTACTCGCCTGGGGCTTCCTGAAGTGGATCCCGGAACCAAAGATAGTATTTCAGTGATTTAACCGAGCTGTATCCCTCAATGGAGATGTCAGGGAGCCTGTGTGTATCATCACAGAGGATAATAAGGCTGAGCTGTCGGATGATAGTTAAGTTCAGCTAATGTAGAGCTGGCGTTTAGCGTGCAGATGTTCCACAGATTGATTTAAACTCCCTCCTGCTTAGAGGAGATTTGTGTTTTGTGAATTGTGTGTGTTGAAATACAGGCCCAGCTGTGCTCTCCACCGAGAGGGGAACAGGTGTAACACTTCATGACTCACTGACACACACACTGAATACCAGCACTCTTACACACAGCCCTGCTCCGGCTTCCTCTGGTGCACCTTAACGGAGCTGTGGAACAATACACACAGTCATTTGTTGCTATGGTTATTGAAGATCTTTTGAAGAAATGGTTCCCATTGTAGAGGAAGGATCAGTCTGAGATAATTAAGGCAGTGTGATGTTTAACATGTGAAGCCTGCAGAGGGTGCTGAGAAAGTTGGAACTGAGAGGTTCTCATCATACAGCAGATAGATGGAGTGAAATAAAGGGCCGTGCAGTCACAAATATTTCACTTTTTTCCCATTAAGTTTGAATTTCATTATTATTAATGAAAACATTTTCATTATTAACTATTAATAATTATTATTAATCTAAAATGCAGTGTACACAATGTCCCATTTATAAATATCTCCAGAACTTTGTTTGTTCTTATATTTGAGCTTATCCTGAACATCCTGATATGATGCAAATATCCAATTTGAATACACATCTCCTTTTTATCATTGTTTACTGCCAAGTCGCCATGGTTTCTTCTACACAAACAAGCTGAAATCGCACTGCTGATTAGCTTTTGGGTCGAGCTTTGCAGAGACACATGGGAAGGATTAAACTCGCACACATAGACCATCCAATATATTTCACTAGTCCATCTGAGAAAGAGCCCATAGAAAGTGTTTGGGAATGAGCAGAACCTTTCAAGGCATATTCGGCAGGTAATTGGACAATTGTTCCATCAATCAACATTCATTACCAGCCAATCAGATAATGTCATACAGAACGTGGGCCACTTCGTAAAACCAACTCTCGTCAAAATGTCAGAAGTGGAGAGGTTTGTCATGTTGATTTTTGTTTATCACTTAATGAAGAAATGTGGTCATGATCTGATAAAACTGCTACTGAAGCTGTTAGCATCAATGCTAACCTCTGTACATTAAGTAATTTCCTGCTGTGGTCTCACTCACAGCTCGTTCTTTAGACACAGACATTAAATCAGGCAGATCCAGCTGCTGTGCAAGGCTAGGGAAGAATGGCATGCAAGGATATATGCTCAAGACAGCACAGAGCACAACAGCAAAGACAGTGTGGGTTTGACGCAGAAGTATAAACCAGGTTAACAGCAGAAGTGGAAACCTGGATTCTGCACAAAATCAGTGGTTAAACAATGGAGTCCAGCAGCTTTAGAGAGACTTTTTGAACATAACAGCAGAGAAATGAGAAAATATGCCATTACAGCGAGGCCAAAGAAGCCACAAAACTATTAATTTTGTTGTCTTTGAACAGCCCTGCACCCTGAACCTTTATTACACCCTGTTTTTCACTGCCTGCTGCGACAATACCCTGGTTTAACTTTCTGACTCTACTACTTATTAACCCACAGAAACCACAAAAATATGTGATAATAAAATAGGGGAAGGACTGGGATGAAATTCATTAAAACATGAAGCTAAAACTAACAACCACTTGGCTTAGCTAAATGTTTCTATTGCAAATAGAGCAAACCACTGATCCCACTGTAAGTTAAAAACAGCTTTCCCTTTTATTCATATGATTTAAAACCAACTTAAAGACATGAGAGCGCTACCAAAGGAGTGAGCTATCAAAGAAAACAGATATGTGCACATCAAAACACAACAAACCATCAGTTGTCTCACATTTGACACAGTTGTGTGGCCTGTTTTATGTGGCATAAAAAATGTTAAAAATGATAAAATGCTGATCTGACATGGTCTATCCCTGATCCCTCGGCTCAAAGGCAGCATCCAGACGCTCAAACACACCTTTAGGCTACTGAATGTTGAGCATGTGTGTGAAGTAGAGTCCCACTTGGGGGGGTTTGCGGTGCAAAGGTATGACAGGCTGTTGTTTTTTTGCTCCTTGTGAGTGTGTACGTGTGTGTTTGTCTCTCTCAGCTCTTTGTCAAGTACAGAGCGAGGCCAGAAGGGTTCTCTCTCTCTCTCTTTCTGAGGCGGCCCCGCGTTATCAGGCTGCTCCCCTGACATGAAACATCACACAGGCCATTTATGTGCTGACGCAGGGATGTGAATGCACCACTGCACATGAGGAAAATCAGTTCAAAGCCCCCACAATGAAAGCCCCCAGGAGGCTGTCGTGAAACATTCTGTTGCTTTTTTGGTCTGGAAAAGGAGGTTTTGGCTTAATTTGTTACCCAACTTTGGTAAATTTGAGCCAAAGTCACCAGACCACCCACCCTCGTCTTCTCATTCCTTTCCTATCTTTTCCTCCCAAATCTCTGCAACATTATACAACACTCTCCCATGTTGCATTTCCTGTCCCAGCTGACCTGTGCCCTCGCTGCTTCCTGTAGTCGTGCATCAAGACCTGCTTGGAGATTCTATCTTGGTTTTAGGAGACAGAGATTTGCACAACACCTCAAATATCCCACAATCCTTAGAGAAGATGTTTCTCTTTATCTCACATCAACAGGAGGTGAGTTGGATGATACATGTGAGGTATTTCCAAATCTACGGTGCTTTGCTTATCCTTCACTATCAAGAATTTGTACTGTGAGTCTCTGCTGGACAATCATCCGAGCTCTCGGGGGATTCCTCCTTTCCTGTGCAGAAGGGAGGCTCAGCTTTTGTGTCACATTATGACATATGGCACACAGGAATGTAGGTGTTCCTGCTGCAAAAAAAAGACCCAAAAGGATTGAATCATGTCCTGATTCATTAGACACTGATCATTATCGCTGACTTTCATTAAAATATGTAATCAATGAACTTGAATTGACGCTTCAAGTCGTTGATCAGCCAAACAAATGGACTATGGCTGATACTCAGGGGTCTCCTGCTGAGGGAAGCCAGCAATCATGTATGACGCACATCAGCAATTAAAACTGAAATGCAGTCCCTTCAGCTGTTAGCTTGATTTGTCGCCTCATCTGCTGCTTCTGCTGAGGGTCAATCATCCTCTTCCTCTCTAAGCAGCCTGGTAACTTTCAAACTTTGATGTGAGTCATGTCTAGTTGAAAAGTAATCTATTGATAAAAATATGTGACTAGTAGAACAGTATTAGTTCTGTTATCTGTTTATCATTAGAGTTGATCACCTATGATCAAGACTCTGGTGTCTCCGCCTAGTGAATAACTCAGCAAGTGGTGTGCCAGCCAGTCAGTACTAAGCACATCTACACTGCAAATTAAATTAACACAAAACTGTTGGTTCATGGTGGTCTGAGTCGAAAAACTTTAACTTCTGGACCAGAACTGTGCACACCAGTGCCACAATTCTCTCACGGACCAACCAAATCATAAAGGGTGGTTTCAGCTTTGTCAACAACTGAAACTGATCTGACTTATCCCACTGAGATTTCAGTATCTTAATCTGAATCTGGTGATGGCTAATGCCAGGACAAGATGCTGTTAGATTATTTTAACAGAGTTTTTCTTTATAATAGGAAAATAAGACCTACAGCTGATATCAAGGGAAGCAGAAGTCAACTTTTGTGACCTTGCACCAGCAAAGTGCTCTAAAATTAAGGACTGCGGGCATTACAACCACAAAAAGGCATCAACAAATCCAGGCTTATACATTATAGGACTTTTTGCCTTAACTATATTCACTGATTAGCCAATTTGCTTGGCTTTATCTTTAAATGGACTGTAGAAATCTTCCCATTGTGTTATTTATTTGTCCTTACAGTAGAATATTTGTTGAATTGCATGTTTGGAGGTTTTTGTACTCCTCTGTTGAACAAACTAAGTAAAAGCATGTTGCTGACTGAATACAGGGGACTTTTATGCTCCTTGTTTATTAGAATATGCTGCCACCTCTAGGAGGTCCCCAAACACTTTAATGCTACATAGACCGTCCACCTACTTAGCCAGCTGTTATGCCAAAACTGTGAATACGATCTGTATAAGCCTTCCTCAATCAAATGGTGCTTTTCTGTCGAGATGTTCAGTTCAGATCAGTTTGGTTTGGTACTTAGCTTGCTGTGCTTCTAGAGTAAAATGTTGGGGAAGATACCAGAATAGCTGACCCCTACCTTTTGGTACCTTTCTGTTGGGGTACCAAGTATCTAAACCTAAAGGTTGGATGCAGTCTGCCAAGAAATACAGTCAGCTGGGGAAAGTAAAGTAAGATCAGGACACAAATCTAGCCGACACTGAACTGGACCACATGGTGGAAACACACTATTACATGATAAGGTTTGGCAGCAAAGCACAACATCAGGACCTCCCTGATTTAAAGCAGTTTTAAGGAACATCAAATATCATGACTGCATGTCAGGCCAACAGTGAGGAATTAAGTGTCATTATGTGGGAGAGACTGGAATATTCAAGTCCATCACAAGAGCCTCCCTAACACACTTGAAAAACACCCAGCCCATCTTCCAGGCTGTATTTCCATGCCGTTAAACGCAGCCTTTCACTCTCATTAAGTGCAGCCTCGTGATATCAAAGCTCTCCAGCCCAACCCGGCCTTCTCTCTGAGATGTAATCAAGCTTTACAACTCATCAAATATAAAGGAGACGCCCTCCCAGGTCAACACTCTCTCTACCTTTTCCTCCCTCACAGTTATTCAGCCTGTTTAAGAGGAGTTCAGATTACTGCACTGACACCGCACTGTTCTACCACTACACAATCATTTAGGAGTGAATGAGTAATGACAGCGAGCAGGGGGCCCATGATACCGTATAATCAAGAGGAATGATTCACAACAAGAGGAGCAGTGAGAGGGAGGAGAGGCGTAAAAAAGAGAGGGATAGGTGGGGAGAGAAGGAGAGGAGAGACGCTGCAGAGCTTAAAAAACCACCTTCCACTTTTGGAGCACGGCCTTCCCAGGAGACGGGGTGTCAAGGTTTTAATTTGAAGCAAACTGGGCTGAGCAGAGGAGAAGATTAGTGGGTGGTGGTCACTTTTCAAGGCTGCTCTGGAGACTTCTCAGGAGTGAAACCAACACATGGAGGGATGAGAGACGAGAGAAGGGTGTTTGTTTAAAGGACTGTGGCTTTCTCAGCGTTTCATCAGACCGATCCAGAGCGACGGCGGACTGTGTGTGATGTATGAGACGAGAGATGAGACGGTGAGAGAGAAAGAAAAGAGAGGGGTGTGTGTTTTATGTAAGTGTGTGCACATGAGTGAAAGCTAAAGAAAATATGCCTGATCAGGCATAACTGTGGAGCACAGCCAACGCACTGAGCTGTTTTAATGTAACTCACGCTTTGAAGTGTTTAATGTTCACGAGCCGAGGCCAAAACTAATGACATTATTCTTCCTCCAACTTTTTCCTCAAAGCTCAGAGGTACAGCTGGACAGCAGCGATGAAACGACAGCATGGACCAGGGAATAGGTGGCTACACCTAAATAGGGCTGGGCGACAATATTTTATATGAATATGATGCAAATATATACATTTTCCTGTGTGAAGACTCAACTTATAGACTTCTGCTTGATACTAAGGCAACAATATTGAAGCTCTAGACGAGAAGTATGAGGCCATTTTTCTATTTCCTTTCTCAAAGTTAGAGAAAAACTTCTAAACACTGTCACATTATTTTTAAAAAATCCTGGCAAGTTTTTTATTTATCAAAATTGTCATAAATATTTGTGTGAAATTTGCATGTTCTGCCTGTGTGTGTGTGGGTTGCAGTGCTACTTTATGTCACTACGAGCCCAATCAGACACAAATAAAGATGGAAACAGGCAACAGGTGTGGGTGATTACTGGTGCTTTTGGTGAACCATCTGAAGTTTTTTGGCAATATTATGAATCATTTTGACTGAGAATAGAAGGCAGGAAAGAGTCCTATACTTTAACTGCTGTGTGATTGTTCTCTTCAAGCATAATGTGTGAGAAAAGTAAGGCTGACAGCATCACATTGTTCAACCCCATTTTTTGAAAATGATCTTTTAATAGCTTTTTCCCACTGAAGGTGTTTTTGGGTGAGGTGTTTCAGTGTGATCAGCTCCTAAGTGAGTGATTCTGATGATGTGCAGGAGATTTTCTGCAGTTTTGGATCATTAAAATTAAAACATTATTAAAGATTACATTTTCAGTTCTCTGATTTTTGTATGTCAACATTGTATGATTATTACTAGTTGTATAAATGCTTCTTAAATACATTGAACATTTTTAGTTGAGTTTCTTGTGGCAAATGGCATACATACTGTTGGGGGCTCTTACAATTAAATACATTTTTACTGAATTTCAGACCTGGAAACTAATTTTTCAACATTTCAATATGAGCTAAACTTCCTTACCTAAAACACAAATTGACACAATTTAAATACTCCATATTTTGCCAGCCCCACTTTCATGTACACCAGAAGTAGTTTCATCCCACTCTAAGTTTCTTAAATCAACACAGTGACCATTACGTGGATTCAAACATTATGCTCTTCCTCAAGGTCTTGATTTCAAGTATTTCAGTAATAAGAACAGGATACATTGCCCTGGTCTACATCATGCACAGGTCTGTGGTTTAAGTGCGTGTCGATGTGTGTCCATGTGCAACTGAAACCTTGCAACTGATAGTGACTGAGGTCACATCACTGGAGAGGAATTCCCCACCCCTCGAAAAAAAACCCTCCCTACACTGAAAGCAAGAGTTTACGGGAGGTTTTTTTGCATGTGCTAATTTGACCTCTTGCTAAATTGGAGCCCCCCCCCCCCCCCCCCCCCCCCCCCCCCAGCTCTAAACATCTCTCAGCTGAGAGTGATCCGGCCAAAATCTGTGAGGAACAACACCCTGAAATATTATTCTTGTGGCTGAATATCTGACTACACACAGAGCTTGTCACGGTGTTATAGAACATACTGTACTTGGCACAGGTCCGACTCTCACACACGTACACAGGTTTATATACACATGCAGTGTGAGGTTAAAAGAGCAGCGAGGAGGCCTTGAGCTCAGGTTGAAACACCAACATCCTTCAGCACCTGCGATTGTTGTTTTGGACGGAGGAGGGGGGTGACATCAGCCCTTCCTGTGGCGGTGGGTTGCCTCTGATGTCACTTCCACACAGTTTGAGGTAAAAAGAAGTTCAGTGCGGCCCCTCCAATGCCCACCCGTGCTATAAAGCAGTCAGGTTGCAGGGTTATTTCTGAGCTTGAAGGTCTCTCCCTCTGCTGGCATTGTCTTTGTTTAATATCGTGCTTCCTGCCTTAGTTGGAGACCCACCACGTGTAGTACCTGTTTCCTTATGCTCTGTGCTTCACAATGAGACAAAAGACTGGTACTTAACCGTGCACAGATGTCAGTTGTTCCGAACTTAGCCTTTATCACGTCAGCTGAGGTCAAAACGAAACAGCAACAGTGCGACTGTTGATGTCATAACAGCAAATGAAGAGGCTGTGTGACACATTTGCATGGGCTGCAGGCGTTTTTAAGTAATGCACTTATCCTCCGCAGATTGAGTAAACCCACTGTCTAAGAGATGCAAGGACTGACAAAGAAAGGAGACATTTCCTATGAAAACAAACACCTTAAGAAGTTTGATGCTAAAGATGAAGTAACAATCTGCCAGTGAATGTTTCTTAAAGCATCAAAGTCTAAGACATCCCTAAATAAACTGGCACATGTCTAAGGAAAACCTCTGGCACGTTGTATATCAGGGGCTCTTATCCCCCAGTGGCATCATTTTCATATTCTAGGAAAATAAGTTTCAAGCTTATCTAGGGTATGAATATAGGGTAGGAAACTTTGATGAAACCTGCGTGATTGTACAAGATTATAAAGGTCTTAAACTAAGAAAATGTAGAAGCTTGAAAGCGAAGAACTCTGCTTATGTTAATTAAGAACAAACACAAAGGCAGACACATCTGCATGTAGGAAGGTGGGATGTTTACTTGACTTACTCAGTTTGAATAAAATGACTGACAGCCCGGGGACATCCAAAGATGAAGGACATTTTTTGACTCTGTTGAGATTTTGTTTTAATTTGCTGCCACCAGGATGTAAGTACAGTAAATTCAAGTAGTAGTTTTAAAACTTTTCCTAAAGCCTAACCTGGCACTTTAAGTGGAGTGTTTCACATATTCAGCAAATTCATTTCAAGTCCATCTAGACAGCATCTCATAGACGGGGACTGGGAAAGAAGAACCTCTCAAGACAAAACAGAGGACGGCTGAACAAATGTTTTGTCTGTCATATTTATTACGGGACAGTCAGAGGCTTGCAGTCACTTCGCACTTTCAGTTCAATTAATTCACACTCACAGCAACTGCATCTTTGTCCTTAAAAGGACACTGATAAGCCCCGCCACTGTCTGGCCAGGAGCTGTCGTTTCAGGTTGAGGCTTAGAAAATTAACCTGAGATGCCAGATGGACTGTTCAATACATTTTATTCATCCATCTGGGCAACAGAAAGTGTTTGGGAATGGGCAAAACCTTTTAAAAGCAGATCCTGCAGGTGATTGGATGATTGTTTCATCAGTCGCATTCCACAATCAGACTGCTGAGGTGTGAAATACAGAACGTAAACCACTTTGTAAATCAAACTCTTGCCAAAACATGTCTTAAGTGGAGTGAAAATATCATTTCTATAGAGAAGTTTGTAGTGCTGGTATTTGTTTTTCATTTAAAGAAATGCAGTCCAGATTTAATAAATGGCCGCTGAAGATGTTAGCATCTATGCTAATCTCTGTACGAGCACTCACTTCCTGCCTCTTCCTGCTTTAAAGGAAACTGATTGGGCTGTTCTGCTTTGAAGCGCTCACAACTGTTGTAGAATGGAGCTTGGCAAGTGCAGTGCAAGGTTATAGCAAAATGGATCTGCCTAATTATGGATATGGAAACTGGCAATTCAAGCTGCTTTGCAAAACAAAAGCTTTCAAATGTAACCAAACTACAGTTTGGCAATGTATCTTTAACTGTGTTTGCAATATACATGTCCAACAGCTGCGTCATATGAAATTCTAGTCATGTGACTTACAGCACAACATGCTGACACTTCCGTGTTTCTAAATGAAGACCAAAACTTCATGTTGTGTCATGAATAATGACTCACTAGAGGTGCTCAGAGGGTACAAACCCTCTCAAAGGCATGTATGTTCAATGGCTGCTCAGCTGAATACGCATGTACCCCTGATCCAGACTAAGGTCCAGAATAAGAAATCAATAAACTGTGATTGTGCATAGATTCACATGATGTACATCTGCATGATTTTTCAAAACATTACTGACATTCTTAGCTGAGTCAGCAGCAAGAATCTGAAAAACTGCTCTATGTTGCAGTGTTATTTTAATGCTAAAAGAACTGTTGATCTGCTTTGCATTTGGATCACCACCAAAATCTAATCACTTTTTCTTGTGCCGTGACCAACAGTCCTTGAAAATATCATTAAAATTCATTGGTAACTTTTAAGTTACACAAACAGACAGACTGGCAAAGATATAACCTTCTTGGTGAAGGTAAAAATCAATGACAGTCTGTCTGATATCAGCCTCAGATGTCAGAGTTCTGATCATTGTGCATGTTAAGTCTGTGCACCCCCCTGTGAGCACATTCAGCCAACAGATGACATTTCACCAGTCACAGATACACAAGCATGCACATGAGGCAGATCCTTTTGTGAGTGTTTTCCTGATATCAGCGGCACCTTGTACGACTGTTTTTCAGTATTTTAAATAAACATATATAGTCTACTGATGACAGTGATTGTTTTACTGTTCCAGGTGTGCTGTTATATTTGAGAATCACAGGTAGCTCAACACGGTGAGCTTTTTTTGCATTTCTGACAAAAGTTATACCAGCTGCAGTGCTGATATTTAGAGTCTGCATTGCTCGATAGTGTTCCTTGACTCTGTGTTGGATTGGAAAAAAGTGTTTCTAAGAGAGTTGAGTCAGTTGGATGATATATGTGAGGTGTTTCCAAATTTGGGATATGTCCTCTGTGTCTGCTGAACAATCATCCCAGCTCTCGAGGGATTCCTCCTTTCCTGTGCTGAGGGGAGGTTCAGCTTTAGTGTCACATCATGACATATGGCACACAGGAATGTAGGTGTTCCTGCTGCAAAAGGGATCCAAATGGGTTTGATCTGTCATTCAGCCATAATGTCATAGTAATCGGAGGGGGACTTATGCAGGGCTTTACCAGAGAAACCAGAGAAACTGGAAGATAAGATGTGTGTTTGCATGATTAAGATAAAAGTGTGCATCCAGTCTCACTTCTCTCCCAGCCGTGCTCCCTGGGGTGCTCTTCGTCTGGCAGGGTGCTGTCGCAGTCGGCCCCGTCGGCCAGGCTGCCTTCCTCCTCCACGATGTGCAGCTTGTCCTCATCGTCGGACTCCGAGCCGGCCTCCACCACATTGCTGTAGTTCGTCACTGTACGAGGAGATGTAAGGGACAGAGGTCAGAGCGGCTCAGTCTACCCCTTAAATCAGACTTAGCAGGGGCGAGTACAGGTTATACACATTCAGAATTATTCTATCCTTTAATAAAGATAATGTGAGCTGTTTTTCATGTGTGTGCCTCTTAATTACGGGCTCTGAATGTGAAAGGCCACGAGTCAGGGAGGTTAAATATGTGTACAATGTCATCTAAATGTCAAAACTATTAAAGAGAGAAAGAGGTGAAGGAAGGAGAGCAGAAGTGTTTGCACCAATTAAATACAGCAGAGAACGGTGTGAAGGAGCACTTGAAGGTAAGAAAAACCTTGTGATCCATTTATTAAACTTTCACTTTATAATTTTTCCTCATGTTTTTGACTAAAGAGCTCACAGTAAGTTTGTGTGAACATCATTATGATGTTTTGCATCAGTTCAACATCAACGTGCTCGGAGCATTTCTGAGAGTAAAAGGCATTTTAAGCTTAGTCTTATTTTACCAAGTTACGATATTAAAAACTGACTTAACACCAGGTAGACTATTTCACATATACGTACATGGGATAGATTTCACATCCATCTGGGAAACATCCATAGGAAGTGACTGGGAGGGCCTGAAGGCATGAGGATTGAATGAATTTTTTGTCTCCTTCATTTTGAACCAGTCAGAGGCTGACACATTTACTTGCTAGGGAACATGCATGAGAAAAGTGTTCACACTGATGATTGCGAAACTTTTGTGTAGTGAAAGCATGAACATGAAAGACAACAAGATAAGAATCAACACACTGAAGAACAACAGGTGACATCATTCGAGAGAGAGCATAGCATGGTGTGTATGTGTATGTGTGTGTATATTTGTGTGTTATTGTGTGTTTGTGGGTGGTGGTGTGACCTTGTCACTTGGTGGTGTTATGAGCTGAAGAAATCAGACAGAGACAGAAGCAGTCTTCATTTTCCCACAAGACCTTCATCTCACACTTAAGACAGGGCGATTAAGGCCAGAACAAGGTCTCATTTTATGTTTAAGCTGAATAACAACACATAACATATACTCAGACTTTTTTAGCCAGGAATTCATCTGCACTATCCCAGATTTATACACTTTGACTTGATAATTAATAATTGTGGAACATTACAACAGCCAAAAATGTAAGTCCTAGACACCAGTATCACAGTTTTTATGTGATATATTATCAAAAATTGTGGGCAACCTCCATCGTCTGGAGTATACAAAAACATAGGAAACATTTCCTTATGCCGTGGCACTTAAAATTTTACAATATCAAACTCTCAAGTATTCTTATAAGGTAATACTTGATTGGTGTTTATAACAAGTACAAAAACTTCATCTATAGGCACATTTTGAACAATTTTGACCACATAGGCCTTCTTGCCTTGAGACAACAGCACTACTTGCTGCTTATTTCCACACGCTTCTCCGATACTAGACAGCGCATTAGTGCAACTAAAGCAGTTTGTAGGAACCTGCTGAAATGTTTTTGACCAAAACACAAAGAGAGAATTGTCTTTATTGCACAAAATGGTTACCAAGAATATATTAAATCAAAATAGATGAGATAATAGCATTTATTAGCCCCCAAAATTGCAGGGTTTTCTCCTGGAACTGACTAATTGCATGGATTAGATAGTTACATTTGTTTAAGAGTGAGGGTTTTTAAAGTTTTCCTGTGACTTATGATAATCATAAACAGTAAATTAACTGATCCTGGGTGTTAAGGACTCAAACATTTCAAAGAGTTACCTTGTGGTAATAAGCTTGTTACAGTGGCTCTTGTAAATAATATTTTAATCAAGCATTAGACCTGCATTTGTTTTTTCAACAAACTATATCAATATAAACTCTCTATCTTACATCTCCATAGAGAAAATAACAATTTATCTTTGAAACTTGACATGTTCCCTGGCCCTACTCTCAATCCCACCTGTGCTACTTCCACCCACTCTCTCTCCATCTCTCCCCCTCCTCCATCCTTCTGTTCCTCTGAGGGAGCTACAGATCCTCGCCGAGGCCAAATCAATCCTCCGATGAGAGCAGCACAGTCAGCAGAGGGCCGGAGCTGCAGCACTGAAAACTACCTCTACAGCTACTTTATCCCACATCACAACCACACACACACATGAACACACACACCACCTGCATTCACTCTCTGAATACGCCCAGCCCCGCTCGCCCACCTCTTTCTGAAGTGGCTGCTCAGGAGGCATATCTGTGGGAATCAGGATCCTCCGTTTCAATCAATGAGGATTGTTTCTCCCTCTCTCCTTTCATTGTGCCGGTCATTACGGACCGGCGGGTATTCACACAAACTGGGTGGACGTGCAGCAGGGTTCAGGCTGAGGGGGAGGCTACGGGGGGCGGGGGAGGAGGGGGGGAAGCGATGTTATTTGGTGAGTTGTTCGCTGGGTCAACACCGCTGTGCCGCAGCTGCGAAATCCTATCGGGGATCATCAGGAGGGCTATTTCATTCTAAAACTCGTTTCTCTTTTCACACTTTTTCTCACTCAGTAACAGTGTCTTTTTTTTACTTCAACGTGATGCAACCTCTCCATGTCGTGGTTTTTATGAGGTACATTAAGCTTAGTGAGGGGGGACTAGGGCTGGGGAATACATCAGATTTTTAAGATGTGCATTATTAGATGAAATAAAAGTTAAAACAATACTGTTCATATATGAAACATATCAGAAAATAAATGAAGGGTGAGGCCTAAGTTGAGAACTGGCACTTCATCTGATTACAGTGAAGCCTGTTTGATACCACTGCACAAAGATAGCAGTTCTACAAACCCAGTTTTGGTCCAATTGTTCTTATTATCATCAAAAAGTGCAGATTTTTTAAATCAGACAAATACAAACACTAGCCATTTTATTGGGTACACCTTGCCCGCACTAGGTTGGACCCCCTTTGCTATCTGAACTGCCTCAATTCTTTATTTCACAGATTAAGCAAGGTTCTGGAGCATTCCTCAGGGAATTCACTCCATATTAACATTATAGCACCACACAGTTCCTGCAAGACTTGTCAGCTGCAGATCCATGATGCAAATCTACCATTCCATCACATCCCAAAGGTGCTCTATTGGACTGGGATCTGGTGAGTGTAGGCCAATGGAGAGCAGTAAACTGATCGTCATGCTTAAGTAGTTTGAGATGATTATAGCTTTGCAACATAGAGCGGGAAGTAGACATCAGATGATGATCACACTGTGGTCATAAAGGGATGGACATAGTCAGCAACAATACTCATGTAAGCCATGAGATTTAAAACATACTCAGTTGGTGCCAGGGGGCCCAAAGTGTGCCAATAAAGTATCCCTTACACCATTACATGACCACCAGCCTGAACAACTGATACAAGGCAGGACTGATCCATGCTATTGTGTTGTAAAGCCCCTGAATGTTGGTGCAGAAATTCATAATCCTCAGTTTTACAGTCTTTTGTTGTCCAATTTTGGTGATCATGAGTGAATTGTGGCCTTGGTGTCTTGTTCCTACCTTGAAGGAGTGGCACGTGGTTCAAGCTTTTGTTGCCTTAGCCAATCTTATTCAAGTCTGAATGACTTTTGTGTTCAGATTTGGTCTTCTGCATTGGTTGTATAAATGGATTATTTGAGCTACTCTTGCCTTTTTATCTCAAAACACTCCAGCCATTTGCTTCTGACCTTTGGCATCCACAAAGCATTTATCCCCAGGGAACTGCCACTCACCAGATATTTTCTCTTTTCTATACCATTCTCTGTCAACCATAGAGATGACTGTGCATGAAAATCCCAGTTGATCAGTTTCTGAAATACTCTGATTAGCCTGTCAGTTATCAACAACCATGAAAGTCCCATAGATCCCTTTCTTCTTGTTTTGATCTTCAACTGGCCATCTTGACCAAGTCTACATGCCCATATGCATTAAGTGGCTGCAATGCAATTGGTTAATAAGCTATTTGCATGAACAAGTGAGCCCTATAAAGTCAACACTTTACAAAGAAGGATTATTTTTGGTCCATATTGTCCAGCCATAGGAGTAACACACACCTTCAAGAGTCTATTTAAAGCTCTTAACAGGCAAAAGAACAATTGCAAACCCCAGGGGCCACAAACCCGGGCCCTCATTCACATAAAGTGATAATTAAATTGGTGTATAAAACATTGTGAGACTGTGTAAAACAGTGTGTCCTTGTTCTTCCTCCCTCCCTCCCCGGCTCTCTCTGTTCTGTCACAGAGACTCTGCCAGGTGATGTATTGTCCGCTCAGGAGCCCAAACAGGGTGCAACACTTCATTCTGAAACAGAGGGTGCTTTAGGATGAGTTTTCCAGGCTGTTTGGGGCCACGGTCACTCAGGTGTGGAGCTGAGGTCAGCGATTACAAAGGCAACACTCTCGTCCAGCAGTGAAAATGATCAAATATAAAGCCGTGGAGAGGAAAATCAATGCGGCGGTGTGTGAGCAGACGGAGGTGGCAACCGTCAGCAGGACAATAAAAGTTGGAGCTGCGAAGTGGAGCAAAGGTTGGAGGGAGAGAGAGTGAAGGATTTGAGTTGTGCTGGGTGGTGGTGTGGAGGGGGGTTGACAAAGATTGGTCTCTCTGTGCCAAATGGTTGGCGGTGTTGAAACTAAACTGTGTGTTCCAACAGGAGATGTAACACCTAGCATCAACAAAGGCTGTGGTCCCTTCTGGCTGTCCGGCTGAGCGTTTGGACAGCTGGCCTCATTAGCGCTAGCATGCTAACGCACAACAGGAGGACGACTCCTACGCAGACCAGAGAGAGTGCATGGGTAGGTGGAGGAGGTGAAAAGCGCACTTCTCAAAGTTTGCTCTCCGCCGTAGGCTGATGAGTGGTCAACACCTGAGAAAATAGGAGCCCCTGACCATGGCTGTGGCTTCACTTTAGTTTGTACCTCCTAAAGGCCATAGATCACACCTTTGCAGCCCCCTCCCACACAGAGACTGTCAGTGAATGTGGGTTATAGGACACAGACAATTCAAGCTCAATACCCACAGTGCAGCTTTCTGTATCACATGAAGGCTTCACATGCAGATGTGAAACTAAACTGTCAGCATAGCAAACACTATAGGCGACTCTGATGTTTCCATGATGATTAAAATCTAAACAATTAAAATAAGACGTCATTCTCCTTAGCTTAGCCTCCTGTTTTGCTCCTTTATCAGCCATGCTTGAGGTTGACATCATCATATCACTCGTGTTTCACTGTGAAACAGAATAAACATCCAAAGACCAAGGGACCACAGTGGCCTGGCTGTGAGAGTTTACTGCTCTGATAATCTTATTTATGGTTTCAATAAAAAAAGAATACCTTACTTAACATGCAAACAACAATTGGTTGAAGCTTCTCAGAAGTATGAAGTCCTTCAAGATAAACCAAGTGATGACATCACAGTGATCAACAGAGACAACATGAGCTCTGTGAGTTTAAGACTCTGCCTCCAGGCAAGAGATACAAACAAATAAACATGTGAAGTCTGAAAAGAAGGAAAACTTTTCATAGCTCTGGTTATTGAACTACAGAAGCGTTAGAATGACCCCAATGTGGTAGTGCTTTAGCACAGGAGTCTACAGGTTAGGACTTCAATAATAAATGAGTCATTGAGGATGTTCATGATTTTATTAGTAAGTCCTCAGTTGAGGGAAATAATAGAAAGAATTCAACCAATCTGTTGAACCTTTAAATGAAGCAGAGGGATGATCTGTCTTTACCCTGATACACATCATGATCCTCATTAGTAACTCATGGCTAATGATACCACTAACACATTAGTTACTGCATGAATTAATGTTTAAGTCAGGGCTTAAAGCAGCACTGCAGATCTTTTGAGCCTTCAGATATTCTCTCCAAAGTCTGTTCAGTGGAGCTCAGCGCTGTAACAGAGAGAATGGCCCCCCACCTTCCCCCCACAGCGCTTCCCTGCTCTGTTTAGGGGCTATGTAACTTTTGCTCCCGTGACGGGGACACATATCGCAGGATGCTGCGAGAAGTGCAAACTGCTTTACGGGACTACGCGAGAGTTGGCTTCCAGCTAAAGAAGCCGGTGTTTTGCATGTAGCAGTAGCAGCCATGGCATCCGCAAAGCGTGTGAGGAGGACTCTTTCCCCAGATTCAAGGGCCAAAAAGAGACTATCGGACAACACAAGGAACAAAACTAGAATTAACACTGGAGCCCACTTTGCTGGGTGGCGAGAGCGTCGGGAGATGGAAAATTACAAGACGGACGCCAAGCTTGCAAAGTTACTGCTGGAGAGGTAAGCTATGTTTTCGTCGGGTTTTCCCCCGTTCAACACTTGGTTTCAGTCGGTGGTTGCTCCGTAGCATTGCATGCTTTGTGTAACTTGGGGGACATTGTTTTGTCACTAAATGCTACCAGCGGTTATTTGCCGGCGAGTTTCTCAGATTGCCAGAGATATTCATGGCACCGTGACGCCCGGTCATTCACTATTTCTAAGTCCTGCAGTCTGCGAACATGGTCATAACCACATCCAGCTCCGGTTATTTCAGCAGGAGAGATGCTCCCAGGATGCTCACACCCAAACGCTGAGCAAACAACCGACTGCAGACGCTTGAAAAACAACATATTTGGAAAGAAACATCATAATACTGTACCATATCAGTCCACGGGGTTTATTTGTGTCTTCGGACGTCCTGTCGACTCGCTTATCCCGGCTCTGTATGTCAACAAATGCACGTTGCTGTGAGGCGCTGTGTTACGACAATGCAATTACACCCAACGACCAGAGCGGCCCCTCGAGAGCAGACAAACCTGAATCTTACATAGTGGGGCTTTAATGTATGTGAATGGCTGATTTTTCATCATGGATGCTGGGATAGTTTCTTGCTTATATCATGGATGAATTCAAGCATGTATTTCAAGGTAATAGTGATCATTGGTTAAGAGTTTTCTTTGATGAAGGTCCCATATACTCTCCACATCCTCTTGTCACATTGTATTCTTGGATTAGGGGTTGTGTCCAAAACGTTAGTTTTTTGGCAAGCACTGCTTATTTTCAAAACTGACCAGTTTCACAGTTTTAGTGCTTAGTGTACTAAGGATGAAAATGCCCACTGCACCAGTATTTTATTCTTCTTGTTCTCAGAGCTTCCTCAGTTGCAACAAGTTCAACTTTAACACTGAAAAGTGCTGAGCCAATCAACTTCTCTCTTTTTTTAGTGATGGATCAAATTTGAGAGAGGCATTGTCTTTGTTAACTACAAGATAGCAGGAAAAACTGATCTTACATATTCATTATTATATATTTATTGATTATTTTGTAGGTAAAAGTGGACAAGTCAAGCTGCTGCCTGTCAGAACATGGTTCATTTACATTATTTTTTCAAGATTTTGTTGTGATATTATCCTCATCAAGTGACAAAATTAAATACACAGTGCTATTGAGAAAATAAATTACTGCCAAGACACGCAGAAGTCAACTATCATGACTGAGCAATAATAAGTACTGGTGCAATAGTCTGAAACTGAAGTTGTAGGCACTTCCAGAGCACTAAAACTACAGACACAGGCTCTTAGTGTTGAATCTCTTAATGTCGAAGTCTTTTTTGTAATATATATGTCTTGTTTCTACATGACTGAAGAACAAGTTTCCCAAACTTTTAGACAATATGCAGAAGTTAAAACTGAATTATTTATTTAGCAGATTTATTTCATTTGCACTGACAATTTATTTTAAAAAGATCATGGATTGAAAAAACTGAAGAATGCTTGGAGTTAAGTAAGTGTGAAGAGCCAAGGAAATATCTGGCCATGTTTTGCATTCATAGTTGTGATGGATCAATTTCCTTTTTTTGTTCACAAAGTCTGATAAAAGCATGTCTAAAAGCTTTATGACACCAATCTTAAATTTTCATCTTAAAGTCTGCACCCTTTAAAGACATAAACACATGCTAAAGCTGGCAAACCTGATCTTTTCCACTGTATAACTTCTCAAAGTGATGCCAGCACCGTTGAATTTCTCCACCCTACACCATCACTCATCACTCTCTTTCCTGTTTTTAAAGCGTTTAGAGTCTCTTGAAAGACAGTGCCAGACAGCACATGTCAGATACACTGAAATATTTTCTACTGGATTGAGAGCTGTGTTGTTATGACACCTGCCAGGCCGTATCAATTACAAGCCCATGAATGGGCGATGGGCAGGCTACTCCCAAAACAAACCCATAGTTAGCCTACTGAAGGGAGATCACCTGAGCAGACCCATCATCAATGATCTGTCAACACTGAGGAGGAAAAAGCTGTGGAGGACCGCTTGCTCAGATGTCCTCCTTGGTTGCAGACACAGAGGTGAACCAGATAAGAATGGCAGTATCTGAGTCTCAGTGGGAGTGATCGATCTGTTTCTTTGAGGCCTGGAGGTGTGACTGACTGCTTTAATAGCCGAGCTTTAGATGAAAACAGCAGAGAAACATAAACAGGGAACAAACATATTACATTCCCTTGGTAGCTTTTATCTTGATTCATGAGCAGTAAGGACATCTGTAAGGAGCCAAAGCTATATGTCTTATGTGCAGGCCAACGGCTCCATACCAGAAGGTGTGGGAGGTATGTGAGGAATGTCCAACCAAAACACTTTTCCCAGAGTTTGACTCTTAAAGAGACGGATCAAAGAGCATGCTCTCTCCCTGCAACTCATTTCAGCCACATGAGTGACACACATCCAGGAGTCTGCTGGTCTTCTGCTTCTGATTAGACACATTGACTCATCCAGAGCAGCAGCAACTATTTGTCTGCCCTTCTACCTCTCTTCTGTCTCTATATTTAGCCCGGGCTCAGGCTCCCTCATTGAGGTACGCCACTTATCTCATTCTGAGCTCAGGGCCAGGCCGGCGGCGGAGGAACCACCACAGGCATCCTCAAAGAGCACAGAGTCTGCCGTCACACAGTCTGCCCTTGTGGCTCTGCGATGCCATTTTCTCAGGGAAGCCAACCACTACAAAAAAACCTCCTGCTCGCACCGAAGTAAAACAAAGCGGTGCCATTCAAAACCTCAAGTATGCCGTCTCAAGGTGAGGCGCCTCATTCAGCGCTGAGGTAAACGCCGCTGGTTTTGTTAAAACAACAGCCTTCCTCCCACAGAGCCAGGAAGGTCAACTCGAGTAGCGATAACAAAACAAAAGAATTGGGGATTTTTTTTCATGCTAGGCTCGTTCACAGGCTGATTTAAACCTGAGGGGCCATTTAGGTCGGGCCAGGGCTGGGAAAATAGGCCTAATATCAAAGCTGAATATCTTTTAACTAAATGCTGATACAAAACATAAATCTTGATATACATAATTACAGTATATGTTTATAAAGAAATATCAAATGGTTGTGTTTTTAAGTAAGTAGCTTTGATATGATTTTATTCTAAATAGAATAATACTGATATCTGGTTGTAACCAAGTGTTAAGATAATATTCGATGCATAGTAAATCTGAAATCACATATTGTGGGTGTGTTATGTTGATTTATTAGCTTTCATTTACCAAACTAGTTGAGGGCACAAATGTGTGCAAGAGAGGCTACATACAAGGAAGAAAATGCTATGTAAAAAGGACATGAGACACTGGAGACAAGAAGAGAGCAAATTCATGCTAGTCATGCAGGCTACTAGATGGTTAAATGATTTAATTTAGATAACAAAATGACTGGCATGGGAAATATAAGTCAGTGAAACTAATTTGTCATATTTCCTTTAATACAGGTACAAATTCCCAGTCAAATGCTCTGTCTTTAGTCAAACACAGCTACTGTCTATACACTTTAGCTCTTCACAATGGCAGCTGCCTCCTTGCCCAAATTCACTCCATTAGTATATAGCACAGCTCTACATTAAATTAGGAAAACTCAGGCCAAAACAAATCACAAGATTTTGAAACCATATCAAGGCTTTTTTTTTTAAGTGTGTGTTTTTTTAATGGGTCAGAAACTATTATGAATTATTGATGTAGCCATTGTACTAAAAAAATGTGTTACCTAAGCTTACCAAGAGATAGGTTATGTTCTTTTAAAAGGGTTAGTGTAGTTTGACACTGCAAAATGAAGTGTATACACTATCAAAAAAGATAACCTTCATACACTATATTGGGCAATTTTTCTTCTTTTGTCGTAAGAAATGCATACACATGCACACTGTCTAAATTGCACAATAACACGGGGCAAGAAGCACCATTTTGGATTTATGCCACAAGTAGATTAGGCAGTCCTGAAGGCAAGAGGGTCCAACCACTAACTTGCAAGTTGTACGTAATAAAGTGGCCAGTGAGTGCAGACTACACCAATATAAACAACACTGTACATGCCTTGTCTAAAACTAAATTCATAGTGTTTGAAATGGTTATTTCCCAGCCCTGGAACATGCTGTGAAGTGATATAACTGTGGCCACATAACAGTGTCCCTTCACACAGTCAGTTAGCTGCAGAGGGCACTAGGGGTCCCAAGAGACTGCTCCCTAACAAGTTTAGACTTGTCTGGGAGCTTAATGCCAAGTCTGTGCACCACAAGTGTCTGCCAGCCATACCAGAGGGGGCCAGTCACATTGAGGACCAGTCATGTCCTAGACTGAGTCTCCATAGATACACAGCAAAACAATCTCCAAAAAGTCCACAAACAACATCAAATGTCTGTTAGTCACCAACACAAATCGGGCTGAGAGAGCAGAGATGCAGAGGCATGGGCATGTGATAAAAATAGAGCCAAGGCTGCAGGGAGTTAGTCACTTTTGATGAAGTTCAGTTAGGTGGATGTCCAATTGATAGATTTAGGAGGCATATCAGACTGGGCAAATGATAGGGTGGGGACATATATACAGTTTTTTGAGACATGCATATCAATGTGTTTCTGATTAAGATGTAGGGGAAGGTATCTTTATATAAGTATGATTTATTTTGCTTTTTAAAATAATGCTTCATGGATCCACTAAAATCATTTGGCCATTAGTGATAGCATTATTAAACTAGAAAGCACTTAAAGAGCGCAAACCTCAACTAACGTAGCTCACATATTGCTGTTACATCTATATGCAATAGTTCCATGATAAAATTATCTTCATACCTAGCACTCAGAATCATGTTAGTATCATTATTAGTCAGACAGTTATTGAGCAAAAACAATCGTTCACTAATGGCGGTTATCTGAATCACCACCAAAATCTAATTATTTTTAAGTTGGGCAATTATCAACATCTCCTGAAAGTTTCAGGAAAATCGGTCCAGTAGTTTTTGTGTACTCTGATAACAAACAAACAAACAAACAAACAAACAGGGCCAAAAACATAACATCATTGGCTGAGATAATAAAGCAGGTCTAATGTTCTTAGAAATTATCGTTTACCAGAAGAACCATTTAGAAATGTCCTGTATGACATGTTAAGTCTAACACAGAGTGACCATCTTACTCATTTTAAGTCATTTAGAAGCATTTAGAAAAGTGTAAGTGAAAATCAAATGATTTGGTTAGCCTTTTGGTACCATGATAACAAATAAATAATTCCTAAACATTCAGTTTTTGGTAGTTTATTGTACTTCATGGTTAAATAATGCGGGTAAACTCCTGCTCACTGTATGCTTGCACCTTTCAAATCGTGGGTGGGGCTGGGGAGGCCTGAGGGTCTCTCTTGCTTCTTGCCAGTTTCACTCTCTTCAAAATTACACCGCGCACATGAGTGGTACTATTTCTAGCACGCATTAGCCATAACCCTTAAAACTCTTAGCCGTCTGACCCGCTAGTATCAGTGTCAGAGTTTGGATCAAGTGAAACTGGATACTGTCTTCCAACAACATATAGAGCATGATGAAAAGTTTGGTCAGACACTTGCAAATGACAAATGATTATCACAGTCATGGTACACTTATTCATAGTGTAGGCTTAATGTAGGGGTGAGCAACTGGAGGCCAGGGGGCCATATGAGGCCCTCATCATTCATCAATGTGGCTTGCAAGTCGATTTTAAATACTAATTCACTGTGAGTTAAAAGAAAACGGGACAAAATCTGACCTGAGGGATTTCAACTTGAGATGCAAGTCCAACTCTATGCACAAGGTACAAATCCATGAAAATAGAGCTTTATTATCAGCAGTGATCCATGATCGCAGTGACAATGACAACAACTGAACGTGGGGCCACACAGTGGAGCAGTGACAAGTGCTGCAATGTGCATGTGTGGATTCTCCCTGGATACTCCATTTTCTCTCACAAACCAAAAACACTCTCTATAAGTTATTCCAATCCATTTATCTATGCTGGTTATCTGGTTAGCTCCAGGGTCGAGGGAAATGAAATCTATTGCTGCTTACACTGGGTAAGAGGCCCAGTACACCCTAGATTGGTATCAGACAATCACAGGGCTGGCATAGAGAGATATACAACTATTTACAAACCCACCTGAAGGCAATTTAAAGTGACCAGTTCATCCAAGGAGTGTGCAGCCTTGCAAAGACAACTTGGTGACTGACTTTAAATTGCCTTTGGTGTAAATGTGATTCTGCCAGGCTGTTTGTCTCTACATGTCAGCACTGTTATTTGCTGGTGACCAGTGAATATTCAGTATAGCTTTAGTTCATGCTTGGAAAAGGTGCTCTATCTTAAATGGCTTTAATACTGTGTGGAAAATATAGCTTAACTGTTTGTTTTTAAGTTTAAAACTGCAAATGTTGACAAGATGCATTCTCCTTAAAGCTGTTTATATACTTGTTTATTATTTAATTACAAGCAATTCTGATTGTTTTAGTAGTACACACTAGTTTGTGACATTGGTCTCTTAACAGTGATGTGGCCTTCTACCAAAGCTCCTGTCCTGTCTTAATGCATGAGTGGGTGATTTTCACACGTGTTTCTGCTGACCTGGGCATGTTGCTGACATTAGTGCCGGACTGATCAGAGAGAAAGGCCAACTGATGTAACAGACTACACTGGAAGGCTAAATATACCTTCTGAGTAGTTGATTCAATCATGTTTAAACAAAAATGTCATCCTGAGGTACAAACTGGCAATTTTCAAACTGAGTGCGACCATCATACCTCTGCTCAGCTTTCAGAACCTATCAGTGTGTAACTTCTGCATGAATTGATCTGACATGAAGGTGACAGGGACGTTTCTTTTCCCCTCTGACACTGCGATAAGGTTTGACGGATGCTAACGCAACATTAGACGTGTGAGTGTTTGAAGTCTCCTGCCTGGAACTGGAGAGCTTGTTTCACTTAGCCTGAAGCAGCGGCTAACAAGAAGGGAAACACGTGTTTATCCAGGTGTGAAGAAGGTTTCCTGAGCTAGCTTAACATTTGTGTTTCTTTTTTGTTTTTGGTTTTGAGGTAACGTTCAGGGCATTGAGCAGTGAACGATAACAAGCTAAGTAAAAGTGTTGTACTTGACTGGTCTAAATGTCTTTTGATAGCTGATAGGATGCCTGAGAGAACAACAGAAACAGATCAACTGTAAAAGCATGGATCAGAACATTTGTGCACCCCCCCACTGCCAAATTGAAGCACTTTCAAAAGTCTGTATTCAAGCTTTTTCAAGTTTTCATGCTGAAGTCATTATCCCTGATACCGATATTTTTGGTTGAAAGTGTGCAGTCTCCGCTCCATCCAAGAAGGTCTCAATGGATTTTGATGACATTTTCAGGGCATGTAGGTCATGGCACAAGGAAGAAGTGGTCAGATTTTGGTGGTGATCCAAACATGGATGCAGATCCAGGAGTTATTTTAAGGATTTACGAACATTACTCAAATAGGCTGTTTTCGACATTTTCAAGAATACCTTGGCTTACAACAGGGGTGTCCCGACTCTTTTCATCAAGGGCTGCTTACAGAAAAAATGCATGGCTGACTGGTCCACTTTGCCACACCTCACTTTAGGTAAAGATATTAGGATTTAGGTTTGGGCAATCAGTTTTTACGAGGTCCTGGTTGGCCCTGCCTACCAGTAGATTCATCCCTAGTCAGGGTAAATACAATGATCCATGCAGCAGAGAAGATGACTGTGTGTCTTCACAACCAAACACAAACCAAGAACAAACTGCAAGATGCTACCAAACTTTGTAGATTTGTTGGTGCTTGAACAAGAAGAGTGCCACGTGCTTTGTAGACCTTGAGATGGTGCAAATAGTGCGTAAAATGACCATAACTGGAGCTATTTGCTGCTATAATCTAATCATCTTTGTTCATTCAACTGTTCAGGGTCCCATTGAAAATGCATCCCAGGCCATAGGTTGGAAAGCCCTGGCTTACAATGTCGATAGTTTGTGAAAAACAATGTTGTATTCCCTAAAAATCATACTGTTGATTTGACATTTAGTGATAATAAGGTGAAGCATTATGGTGCATTCGTACATTATGTTGCATACATTGTTTCAGCCCATATAACGGATATAGTTGGCCGATTTGTTTGGATGATATATTGGCTTTGAATATCAGTGGAACATTTTAAATCTGTGGATGCTCATATTTGATTTTTTGAGCTATTACCTGCCAATACAGATTTGTACCAATACTAATGCCCATCCCTAGTAAATTATAAAGTCAGTTATAAAGTTTGTTGTAGACCTTACATCTTACCTGACCTGGCTGTACCCATTTAATACCAACTCCCAAACAGACACTTAAAACAGCGACAATATCAAGAACTTTCAAACTCTATATCAAAAATCCAAGCAACCTTAAAATATTACAAAATTAGAACTTCAGTATTTTCAAGGATTTCAAGCACCTGTATGACCCCTTCGAGGAGCCCTGGGGTTAACCGTAGAGCAGAAGGAAGGTGGTTTGTCGGAAGCGTGACTACATGTTTTCAGGGTTTACCAGAATCTACAGCAGATGTTTCCTCTTTTTTATACCCCCCCCCCACCAGCTTGTACACTTTCTACACCACTGCTCTCAGAGTCACCTGGTGTATGTATGGCTGGACTGCTTGACTTGGTGAGAATTCTCTCACCGTGGACCTGCTGAGTGTTGGAGAACTGGAGCAGGCCTCTT
Organism: Cetoscarus ocellatus; assembly: GCA_037902135.1. NCBI lineage: Eukaryota > Metazoa > Chordata > Actinopteri > Labriformes > Labridae > Cetoscarus > Cetoscarus ocellatus. Next base: position 2,379,640 of record JBAMNC010000760.1, on the reverse strand, counting down.
CCCTGATTGACCACGGGGGGATTTGTAGATACTGTAAGTGGGTGGCTTTGGGTTTAAAGGGTGTGGAGTGTTTTTTCAGGACTTGCATTTGTGTCATTTGAAGCTTCACTTTGTTTTTAGTTGTGCTTTTGTATACAGAGTGATGCAGGAGCAAACAGGGCCGGTTGTAAAGCTCACAAACTTGGTTTCTGGTACAGCGAATCGGCCAAGGACAAACTGACAAACTTCTCAGTAAGAGTACAGTCTCTGTGCTAATTGTTTAATCGTCCATTTTGGCCTTTCGTTACGGACGCCCAGCCACAATCATATGATCGCCCATAAAGACTGAAAGCCCTCTACATACCACGCATGCCTCTTAACAGCTTAACACATAAAACACACACGCTCTCACAGAGTCCACACTCTCACTTAGGTGTAGCGCTGTTATTACCTTGGATGGGGCTGTCTCACCTCCAACATAAACATAGGTTATGAGACAAGTGTAAACTTGGTGGCCCGGGAATAGCTGTGGACGAGTGCGTGTGTGGTGTGATCACACCCTGCGGTCCCCACCGGCTCACCTGGCCTTATTTAGAAGAGCTGAGAGGAGCCAGAAGCAGAAACTCTCGGAGGATGCCCGCTGTAACAGAATGTGGCTCATCATGGCGCTCATTAGCCCCGCAGAGAAATAACATCGTCCGTGCTGTGGTCTGTAGCCAGAAAAGCCTGTGACTTCCCCGTAGAGCTGAAACTGAGTCTATTATCCGGGTGTCATTTAGGTACAACAGCCCCATTAGGACTAACCCTGAGTAATAAAAGCACGTGGCAGCCAAAGCACATAATAGGGGAGGATTAGTCATTTTCTTTTTGAAAGGCATTCCTCGCTCTCCGAGGCACAGTCAAATCTTTTTTTACTTTTCCTCATTATCACCCCAGACTTCCTCTACACTTCACAGTGTCATCATGCAGATTAAGAGAACAATAGCCTCCATTAGCATTAGTGTTATCATGGAAAGTGCTCATCTGATGGGAGCCGAGTGACCCGCCGAGGCCCATTAGCCCACATGTTTGAAACCCTGATCGGCATCGTTAGGAAGTCAAGAGTCCATCGTCTTCAGGCTCACCTCTGAAATGATTCCTGAGAACAGCTCCACAGGTTTCACTTTGATGGAGCAATCTTAGATCATTCTGTGAGTAATCCATGGTTTATTTATTTACTAAGGCTGGAAAATATGGACCAAAATCAGGCCTCATTGTACTTTGGCTAAATGGAAATAAAATATATATCTCTAAACTTAAATTTGATTCTTGTGTTGTTATGGGATTCATCTCGTTCACCTAAATAAACAGTGTGGTAATTGCTGATGTGGTAACTTCATGCTCTGTCATAGACTATTAGCTCTGTTTGTGTATCTCATTCATGTTTTTGCTCTTTATTTTCCAACTGCATGCACTTTTCACCTAAGATCCCCCATGTTTGTCTTGACTTTGGTCCATTCAGAGTCAGTTTCATGATAACTGGGGAGGATTAGCAGAGAATCACTCCCATGATTCTTCACTGCGCCAACATTATCTCTTGTTAAAACTGTTTTTTTTTTCAATATTGATTTTGTAACTTACATCTGTGTTATTATATAACATATAAATAAAGAAATTAATAAAAAAAACTATGAGGAATATTGACAACTACACACTAAAAACTCAATAACAAATATAATATGTGATAAGAAATTAGCTAGGAAGAATGTAAAATGCAACAACAAATAAAAAACCCCAAAAGTCTAAGAAAAAATCCAAAAACCAAATAACAAATCTAACAACAAATAAAATTAACAAGAATAAAAAAAGATATTCAAGAAATAGACTGGAAAAAGCTAGTGTAAAAGTCCCTTAAAATTTTCAAATATTGTGTTTTATATCAACACATCAATAAAAAATGATTTATTTATTACTGTGATTTTCAGTCCAAATACTACTGTTGTGTTAACCAACTCAAGCTAACAAACATCAACAACTTTTCTTAAGTAGGACCAAAAAAACTGCAAAGAAAGGATAGAGGCAATCAATAAATTCAATCCAAGTCCTCCTTGTGGTACTGGCAACTAATGTTTGTCTGCATATCTCTCTATAAATGTATTTATGTATATACTTTAGAGAGGAAAGAGAAAAACAGAATGAGAGAAAAGTCCAGCACACCTGGGTTTTCCCCACAGAAAGTTATCGCCGACATGCCCTGATGGTTATTTTACCACATTTCCCAACACTTTGATAATCTCTATGCAAAGAGGGAAACCACTGAAAAACAAATATCACCATGTCATCTTTTCTCACTGTTTTGACTGAAAGCCCCCCCGACGGTGGAACTGAGGAGGACATTATACGCATGATATCACTATCAGCAGGTAACAGCTGAAAAAGGTGGTTATCAGCATCAGTAGATAAAAAAACAGTCATGTTTAAAGCAGCTATATCAGCCATACAAATGAGACATATATGTCCCATATACTGGATGTAATATCTGAAAAAGTATTAATGTACCATTACATATGCTTCACACTCTAATTATAAAATGTCAACATGTAAAAAAGCAGTCTAGTATATTTTATTAAAGAATCAAATGTTGCTTCCTTTTTCTTTAACACTAAAAGTCTGTCAAGTAAGAGGTTAAGACTCCTGACAAAGAAGATATCAGTGTAAGTGATAACGAGTTTAAATATAAAAACACATGAAAATATTGTGCATCCATTCTTTTTGTGTTCAAAGAACAAAACATTTAGGGAGGATGAATGTTAATTCAATAATCTGGTAGTTTAATTTTGTGGTTATGAAGAATACAGTACTCAATATTTGGTCATCACACCTAGTTGTTGGTAAAGTTATGATTAAAAAAAGGAAGTTAACACTAACTTCAACTTAAGCAGCTGCACAGCCTGGTCAGAGCTCCTTCCCTGCAGGACCGTGTGCTCTAACAGCTGAGCCGGGGCGTGTCGAGGTGTGTTTAAATATATGCAATGAGCAACAACGGTGTTATCCAAACCTGCCTGTGTGCTGCAGGTCTATATTAGGTTAGTGTAGCACAGGGCTGTTGCATTTTAGGAGCAGGTGACTGGACATTCCTGCCTGTATTAGGCCTGACAGTTTACTGTGGGGGAGTACAGAGCAGGGAGAATTACACCGGCCTATGAACAGGAGGGAGAGAGGGAGGTGAGCTGCCAAACAATCCTGCAAATGCACAAGCTCATTAGCTTACCTGTAATCATACCACATGAGGTGCAACATAATATCATGTTTTAACAGGAATACAACAAGAGTGTAGATGGACAGTTGTTTTTGTGGGAAAATAAAATTGTTGGGAGATAAAAACAAAAGAAATGCTTACTTTAAATCAGGATTATAGAAAATCTGCCATTATTTAAAGCCAATAGATCAGCCAAACATGTCAACAGACTGTAAAAGACAGTCATATCAGGACTACAGTTTTAGGTCTGGACTAGAGAAAGTTTCAGAGTGTGTTTTTGTGAAAGTTCATGCAAAACCCGTTACATTATTACCAAAACTTGTTTTAATTTAAGAGATAAGCTACATAGAATGAGGGTAATATTTTTATTAAATGCACAACGCTGCTCACTGTCTGTTGGCAGGTTATTTCACTGCAGTTTTTGCTCTTAAAATGCAGAAAAGCTTGGTTTTATTGTTTAAAATATATTTACCACATAGCTAAATAAAAATGTCTTTCAACAGAATAAGGGTATAGGCCTATTATACCAGTATAGGCCAAAAAGGAAATTTCAGCATTTTGGACAGGGTTAAAGATCCATCACTGTGCGTTCTTACTCTAGTCATGAGTGTTCACATATTTACACCTGCATAATTGTCCTGTAATTGGTTGTGTGTCTGTGATAATGATTAACACAAAGATTTCTGGTCAGAAGTGAGAGTTGTGATGTTCTTTAAAACAAAGACTTCCAGTCAGAAGGAGAGAGACGTGAATGCACAAACACAAAAAGAGGGCATAGAGCAGGAAAACAGAGGAGGATGACGGTGAGGTGGGATGAGAGGAACTGCTAATGGCTTAAAAAGACAAAGCTGGCCTGTCACAAACGATGTTCATCTGAAGTGATGTCTGCCCCGAGGAGGGAGTGTCTCAACTGTCAGAGAGGAAGAGGGATGGAGGGAGCACAGAGGAGGGACAGAGGCTGCGAAAAGGTGACTTTAAGGGTTAAAAGCAGGCAAACAAGAGGATAAAATAAATAAATAAGAGATTTAAGTGAAGAAACTGGAGGAAATGGACAAATCTGAGGCAGAAGAGTGAGTCTGTTTGCCAGCACTTTAGTAAAGGTCAGTGGTTACTGTGGCTCAGCCTGACAGATGTCTCAGAGAAGGGACGGGCTGGAGGGCAACACAGATTCACACTTCTGCTAGGGCTGGGCAGATTATCAGGATTTTAAAATACACTGAGACATCCATAACATGCTACGATCAAGTAATTAATACCAGTGGTAGATACATAACGCTATTCATGAGTGGGCCTGAGGTTTCTTCTTTTTTCTTTTTTTTTAAATATTGTTTTCATATAACTAATCACCACATTTCCATTACGTTGTTCTTTGGCCAACCTACTTTACTATCTTATCAAATTGTAAAAAGGGAGTTTATCCACACCCTGAATAATTTATTGCAGTGAATTTAACTTTTGAACCCATTTGAACTTCTTCACATCTACAGCAACACAAAAATAATTAAACTAGCTTGCTTCAAAAGCTGAAATGTTTTTCATTAAATTTACAAAACGATCTTTTTTATTACTAAAAGTAGGACATTCTGAGTATGAATTACTTTAAGGAGCAGATCTTCATTTTCAAAATCTGTACAATATTACAAAAATAACATTTCGATCAAAAATTAAATTATATCATGTTTTATATTTTATTTTTTCGTTTATTCATTAATGATTATTTACAAGCCTTTGACTGGGTTGGCCTGTGCACATTCAGACCCACCCAGGAAAATAATTGTTTGCATCTCAACAGACTAACAGTTGCTTTTTGATGATACATGTATATTAAATAATTTACTGAAAATCTTTGGCTTGAATGAGGAACAAAAAAAAATGTCTTAATTTTTCTATATGAGTAGTAAAAATCAAAGAGTTTTGATAGAAGATAATTTCTTATAAAAAAAAGGATGGAATAAACTTTAAATTGTGTAATTTACTGTTTTGAGGAGTAAAAAAATTACAGCACAAAACCTTCACTATAACAAAATTGCTCTAATAGGTGGGCAACATTTGAAAAACTGTGTGACCTTCACATCCTGCCATCTCACCAGCTTCCAAATATAACTTACATGTTTTTGCCATTTTGTCAAGTGTTCCTCTTGTTTTTGTTTTTTTTAATAACTTCACTTTCCTGTGTTTTAATACAATTGAACATGAAAATGATGTAGGTTTTATCATTGAATACATACAGGGCCCTATCGAATGCCTAACGTAAAGTGTTTTGGCATACAGCGCAGGTGTCTTTACTAATCTTTGCCTGACACAGTTGTCATTTTTAGGCCCAGTGCTCATGCTGCTTGAATAGCACATATTTGTGTGCTCCTGTTTGCACCCACTAGTGTGTTTCTTTTTTTTTTTTTTAAAAAGACTGAAAAAGACTGTTGCAGATGTTTTAGACAATTAGACAGGATACAAGAATTTTTCTGAATTTTTTAATATTAACAAGTAAAAAACTGCCCAGTATTGAGTGTCTTGGACTTTTACTGTAGCTGTCATAGTTTAAAACAGGTATCCATATTGAGTGATTTTTAAAATAATCATTTCAAAGGTTATAATTTTGGTACTGTGATATCTATTTAGTCTGTCTTTACAGAAAGACATCAAAACGTGGGCTTTACATTAATGAAAGATGTGTTTTTTTGATCTGTATTTCCCAGCCCTACCTTGTGCACACACTCCCAGACAGATGGTAGCACAGCAGTAAAGGAGAACTGCTTTTTTGTTCATCTAATTTTACAACCGTTGCAAGTCCCCCCTCCTCTATTTACAGCAATCAGAGGTCAGCACACCTCAGTGAAGCCCTGCCTCAGATCCATGTTGACAGCCTACTGTGGCTTCACTAATTCTGACACTAACGGGGAAAAGTGCAGCCAGAGCTCTTCCTTTTTGTCCGATATCCTCCTCTTTGTGGCATTTCCACAACAGCTGACTGTGCTCTCATTTCTCCAGAATGTCAACTCTGTCACAAGACACCTGAGGCCAAACGTCGCGGTGAACCCCTGACACACACATAATCAAACACGCCGCCCCGGGCTATCGCTCAGTTGTCACAGTGGTTTCTTGTTATTCATGTGAAGCGGGGAGAGAAAGGGGTTAACGCCGTAAACTTACATCCACAAAAGCTCTTTTGTCACCTCAGTCCTCCACCATCACCACCCCCCCTTTTTACATCCTTTCCTTTCTCCGCAGGCAAAGTGGCTTTTCCCCGTGTGATCAGGAAGGGTTAGCCCCCCCCTCCTCCCGACAACACCAGCCTCCAGGGCGAGCAGGGCCGAGGAGCAGTCAAGCAGCGCTGCTCACACCATTACCCTGCTGTTAAATGACCATGAGGGTGGACTACAGGCTGCCTGTCGGATGGACGGACACGAAAAATCTGTCCTGCTAAACTAGGCGTGGAGGAGTGGGAACATGTGAGTTTACATGTGGAGGCACAAAGTGAATTTGGCAAGAGGGATGGTCATGTTTTTAGGACATAACAAAAATCATACTAAAACTCTCCAATCAAAGGGGGAATAAGTCAGAATAAGATACAAAGTGCTAAAACTCTCTGTATTGAATCACTGAGTGAATTATTTGAGTCAAAAGGAGCTTTGGATGGTGCATTTCTGCAGTTGCTAAGTTGTCCAGTTTAATACAGTTTGGCACAGCATGTCATGATCTTGCTTGTATGTCAACAGCCAACCCTTCTTTTGAAGACTGCAGTATCCAAAGCTCTGCCCCTCAGGGTATGCCAACAGAAAAACAGCAAAAAGTTGGGATAGTACAAATCTTTTATTTGGTATATTTGCCCATTTACGACCATGGAAAAGCAAATACTTGGGTTGAAATGCAACACTTCCGAGCCCAAAGGATGGAGCTCGACTCATTGTATTCTACCAACTTCAGTCCTCAAGCTGCTCAGTGTATCACTCTGCTTCCAGTGGACAAACGCTGCTTAGTCATCATAACTCTGGTGTTTTCTGCCGTTCATGCTGGAGGACTTCCCAAACTCTCTTGACATTTCACGAGTATTGCTGTTTGCATTCATCTCTGGCGTATAAAAACTCGTCTGCATGCAGTGGTACAAAGCCGCAGATGAAGAAGCAGGCCCTCTTCTGCCTCTGTGTCCTTCACTGTTGATCTGATTGGATGTCACAGCAGCTTTGTGCTGCTGAACTTTGATAAATCTCCCCCCTCAGCGAAAGTAATATCAGAGATGTAATATAATGGAAAACAAAACACCTGGTGCCAAAACTGAAGAGAGTCTAGCCAAGTTAAGCCAGCACTGGATACTTAAAAGCACCATTTATAGCCAGATATACTGTACCTCTACAGCCTTGGCCCAGAGGGTCTCAGGGGGGATGCAATGCTCTGTCAGCCCTGAGGTTGAAAAAAGTGGTTTACAAATATCAATTGAAACAATGATAACACAAGAAGTGTATGTTTTTCAGGGTCGTTGCCTTTGCGGGTCCATTCTACCTTGATTTAACACAATAACTACCTTTATAGTCATAGAGAGAAGCATGATGATTGGTTCAATATGGGCAGCCATAAAGTTATTGTTATTCTTCTTCCCTTACCTCTCTCTCTTCTGCATCTCTATTCTCTCACAACCACAACACAGCTTCAGCAGCAATAGTGCAACGGAAGATTTCTCGCCTACTAATAAGTCTTTTTTCTTGCCACAGTAACTCATAACTTACTGTGGCTTCATGATTACTCCTTCCATCCATCCATTATCTATACTGCTTATCCCTTTCGGGGTCTGGGGGGTGGAGCCTATCCCAGCTGACATTAGGTGAGAGGTGGGCTACACCCAGGATTGGTCGCCAGCCAATCGAAGAGACAGATGACCATTTACACTAACAATCATACCTAAGGAAGCTGGATTGCCTGGAGAGAACCCCCGCATGCACAGGGATCGAACCAGCAACATTCGGGCAGTGAGGCACGTGCACTACCACCGTGCTGCCCATGTTTAGTCTGAATCAATAAAACAAAAATATGATGAAAATTCTTTTAAAACAAATGAAGTTTATGCTCAGACTTACTCTTCTGTTAAGTGTCTTGAGATCAAATTTCATAAGATTTGGTGCTATAAAAAATTAGGATTGATAGATTGATTGATTGTATCCCACAAGGATCTTCCACCGATCTATGATTGTCGTGGGGAAAGTTAAAATCAAACCATCTTGTGTTTGGCAAGAGCAGATCTTACTGAAATGCAAGAGCTCATGTTTTTCATACTTGTAAATATAATTGGATAAATGAACCCACTGTGACCCTCTCTTAGCTCAACACCTTCTCTCTTCCTGATAACTGTACCCACTGTGACTAACACATAAGCTATGATTTTCTGAAGAGGGGCGGACAGATGAAAAATCACAAGCTGAGTGCAGGGCGGTGTTGTTAATGCACCCTCTCAACACCGTGCTGATTGGTGAAATGGCTGAGGCAGCAGGTAAACGCAGGTCATCACGTATTGATGTATTGATGGGCTCCCTTTTGTGCACTACAGCCTGAGGTGCTGGGACGGTGCGTGGGCATGCGTCTGGCTGCCACTGGCCTGGGAGACCATTAGTCCACTGTGTCAGAATTCGAAGGCGAGTATTGACAATCCAGCTGGGGCGATCGATAGGTGTAGATCTCTCACTCCCCTCTGCCATCATGGTAATGGCTCAGTGAGTCAACGGTGGTGCTGTAGCGCTGGTGTGTTCTCTGTTATATCATCCGGCTTCACTGTATTCCATCACTGTAAACAGGACACGAATCAACTGTTGCTTTTGAGCACGGCCAGTGAGTCAGCCATACTTCAGTGCTGGATTGATTGATCATGTTAGAGATTTTGGACGAATACAACAACAAATCAAGCGCTCCTTTCTGATTGTTCACAAGCTACAAACATCTGTCTTGTCCTCTGTTCAGCTGACTCATGTTCTTTTCGTTCTGGTCAGATTCTGTGGCTGTTCCCTGAGGCTGAGCAATGGAGGCCAGACCGGGCTTTCTCATTCGTTAAAGCCAACAGGGTGGGTCCTCAGTTTCCAAAGCACACTGCAATCATTGAACTGGACTCTCGGGACTATCCAATGTGATGTCACTTATAATGTGAAGTCAGTCAACAGGGAACGGCCAGATGCTTTCTGGGAGAAAGCCTTCTCTCTTTTTAATGTCAAAAGTGGAAACACTTGAGACGGGAACATGACAGCAGATCCTGGGGGTAACCTTAAATTATACAGATTATGGATGTTAAATTCATTTTTTATGACTGATGATGAGTGTTAAACAGCAAGTCTCAACATTCATTTTGGTCTTTCAGGGTTTTTATGTTACTGATGTAAGACCTGAATTTTTTCAGTCACGAATAATTAAGCTGCTTGAAATGTTTATTTATTTCTGTTTTCCCTAAAACTTCTTTGAAAGCCAGCTAAGACTCATGTTAATCTGTAAAAGCTTTAACTATCAGAGATTTAGTAAGACATTCCTGCAAACACACCCACTTATAAAGTGTTTTTCCAATATCTGAGTTGGCTTGCCACTATCATCAATTTGATCATGCTCACAATTGCTATTATTCTCACTTTCCTACAACCTTAAATAAGTCCAAACATTTTCAACACTTTCATCAAAAATGACAGATCTGCCAGAAGTGCTGTAAAGTCTGGTGTATAAGCAGAACTTATATTTCCTGTTTTTTCAACCCCATAATTAAATGTGGCTTACACATCAATGCAACCAATGCGCCAATATAAAATCCTGATAATGAGACTGCCATGGCTGCTAGTGCACCTTCCACATTCAAAACACAAGGGTAGACACACACACTCACAGTGCTGCTGTCTCCTACTGAGTGCACATGCTCCCTTCATACAATATCACGCCTCTGATGCTACCTGTGGAGACGGAACAAAGAGAGGGTCAACTCGTTCGCCCCTTTCGTCTCCATGATGTTTACAGTGGAGGTGACTATACATATACTATACATTTTCACACCAAACTTTCTAAGAGGAAGGCCCAAGCCAAACTTCGTCACCTATTTGTCTTTTAAAACCAGTCTGTAGTGGTCAACACGTGGGAATACTGCCTCAAAGACACTCTTGTTCAACATTGAGGTGGCTCTGAGGCTGCCATATTAAACCTCCTAACATACAGCTACGGCCTGCACAGTGTGTGCCCATTACATTTGAACAATTCAGACATAAGTGGGCTGTACATTTTCCTTTATCTCTGATACTGTGCATTTTAACATGCAATGGGAATGGGGCTTCAGGTGCTTCCGTAAACAGCCTCAAGTGGACACTCAAGGAACTGCAGGTTTAAGCACACCCATGATACCTTCATTTGTCTACACTGAAGGTTGCTGCTTGGTTTCCTAAACTTAATCCAGTGTTACTCTCTTGCAACCCAGCTTGGCAGTTCAATCCAGGACTCTGTTCGTAATCACGATCTTATCAGTGGTATTTAATGATATAACGCATCTCCTTGTTAAAAATGTTCCCTTTCAGTTGTCCTCTTCCAGGAAGGTCAGATTCACGGATATTCTCAGACTCACTTGAGGGCACATAGGTGGAGCTTCACTGAGGATACCCTGCAGCTCAGCAGCCCTTAAACAAGCAGCCAAATTACAGGTCTTGGTGCATTTCCTGACACACATCTTTATAAAAACTTCTGGCAGTGGTGAGGGCAGGACCGTACTGGAGCTGGGACAGATTGCGGGCAAAACCAGCATGAACAGAAGAGCTTCTCTTTGTTTCTCTGACAGTACGGTGGTTGAACTGGGTCAAACAGAGCAGTGTGAGCTCCCTGTGGTTCGGGGGGGAATTCCACTGGGCAGAGCGTGACCCTGAACACAGGCCTTCCTGTTCCACTGTGGTGATGCGCTCCGTAGCCGAGAGGAAGAGCGAAATAAAGACGGTCCTGTCTGTGTGCTGGCTCGTCTTGTCACAGCAGCAACATGAGTGTGACTTGTGTCGATGATGTGTGTGTTTGTTTGCACCGGTGTGCAGCTGTTGTCAGACAGATCAGTGATAACACTCGGGCTTTTAATAAACTCTGCAGGAGTGTGGGTGTGTGAGAGTGTGTGTGCAGCATACTGAGAGGTCCTGGGCGTGTGATTGATGGGAGCTTTAGCACGGTAAACACATGCACACACACAATGACACACACTCTGGAGGTGGGTGTGTTAAGGGTGGTCTTCTGCTGCGAAGCTCAGCTAACATTATTTATCCTCTCTTCATCTGTGAGAGCTGAACCCACCCTTCCTCATTTTGATGAGCCGGGTGGTGGGTACGAATCAGTCACTTTATTAACATGGATACATTCACTAGGGATGGGAATCGTTTTTCTTTTTTCTGATCTGCACACCAAAAAGCTATTGCTTCTTCCTCAGACTTCAAAATTGCAGACTTCCAGCAGTACTGTGGCTTGAAACGTCACTTGTTGTTGAAAAAAAATCTCGTCTTCATCATTTTGGTTTCTTTTTCAATTAACTGAACTATAAGTAATAGTTTCATGATAAAGTTACCATCATAATATAATTCCTTGACCCTGAAAACCCACACTTAGCACTCGGAATCATGTTGATATCATTATTAGATAGACAGTTATTGAGCAAAAATGATAGTTCACTAATGGCAGTTATCTGGATCACCACCAAAATCTAATCATTTGTACATTGGGCCATTACCAACATCTCCTGAAAAGTTTTTGCATAATCTTGCTAACAAACTAACAAACAAACAAACACCGGCAAAAACATAACCTCCTTGCCGCAGGTAAATATGGGTGGCATGGTGGTGCAGCATGTACTGCCTGGCCTCACAGCAAGAAGGTTGCTGGTTCGATCCCCCAGTCAGTCAGGACTTTTGGAGTTTGCATGTTCTCCCCGTGCAGGCACTCCAGCTTCCTCCCACAGACTGAAAACATGTTCATTTGGTTAATTTGTGACTCCAAATTGCCCTTAGGTATGAGTGTTAGCATGAATGCTCATCCATCTTGCTATGTGGCCCTGTGATTGGTTGGTAACTGGTTCAGAATGTACCCTGCCTCTCACCCAATGTCAGCTGGGATAGGCTCCGGCCCTCTGTGAGCCCAAAAGAGATAAGTGGAATAAATGATGGATGGATACTAAAATATTACAATTGGTGCAAAGCTACATCTGTTAGTCAATTGGAGACAATCCCAAATATGCACTAGCATGAAACCAGTGGACTTAAATAAACTGTACATCCCTTCAATTTCCCTAAAAATTCACATCCCTACCACTCAAACTCACAAACACATGAAGGAGCACTCATTAAAGACAGAATTTAGGCAGTCTAAAGATGCTCTTTCTTTTATCGCTCCTCTTTTCTCACTTCTAATCTCCTTTTTGACTTTTTATTTGCATGATGGGGTGATTCAGAAAGAAGAAGGCTGGGAGAAGGCGGCCGAGCAGGAGAGGGCAGGCAGGGAGGAGGAGAGGTTATTTTGGAGTCTCTGAACTGTAATCACCACCTACAGCTGCTTCCTCCCAGGTGCTCCAACTGGACATCAGCGGAGCGAGGGAGGGAGAAAGTGGAGAACAGAGAGAGAAACAGACCCTGGAGGAACAAGAAGTACTCAGAGAGGAGAAGAAGAAGAAGAAGAAGTGGTGTTTATCTGAGTAAAACTAGCCAGAATTTCCATTTATCACTACATAACTCCTCTTAGCCACAGTCTAATATCTCCCTGTTTCCCTCCATAGACAGATTGCAGCGTGTTTCCACATTTTTTTTCTCCCTGCAGACAAGGAGGAAGTTTTATCTTTGGAGAAGGAAGGAGGAAGTAAAAGACTCTATCAAAGTGCTGACACAACACTTCCAGTACCTGACAGAGAGACAGGATGGTGACTACTGTCAGAGGAAGCTGCTCTGACTGTGAATTATACCAGACAGTGTGAGTCGAACAAAGAGACAGTGACACACAGGTGAGACAAACAAGCAGCAGCATCTAGTTAAACAGGGGACATGATGTGAGTTTGTTATTTACTCTAATAACAAATCTGATACTGAAAAGGAACAAACAGTTACTGCTGGTCGATGAACAACCAGGAAACTCAACAGCCTGTTGAGAGGCCCCAAACTGACCAACACTCAACAGCTTACAGAGTGTTTATGAAAGTAACATGTGAGTGAGTCATCTTACTTTATTCCTATCTTTGTTGAGCTGCATTAGCATGAGCAGTGCCAGTCATTACGGAGGTTAACCAGTGATGTTCATTACTTTCAGACCATGCTTTGGAGCTTTTAAAGAGGTCATCTCTACAACAAATAAAACACAGACTGCATTAAATTTACTGTTTTTCAGATCCAGCCCTGTTGTATTTGTAATACAAGGCCCCACCCAACCCTGGAGTCAAACTAGCAATCTACTTAGAAATAGATAGATAGATAGATAGATAGATAGACTGACAGATAATAGGGATGCACAATAAATGATTTTTTCCCAATTTCATTTTTTCAAAATGTGTATCATTTGATACCTGCATTGAAACCAATTTATAAAAAGAACTGAGTAGATGAGTAGCTTTCGGGATTACAACTGTGTAATATGCAAAACATATTTTAACAGTAACAGTAATTATATCAATTTGCTCTTCAGAGCTAAATACACAGTTTTACTACCTACTATCAGAAAATCAGCCCTTTTGTGGAGCTGTTACTTCAGTTTCTAATGAACATGAACAAATTTTGCAAACTTATTGCTCATAAATAAAGCTAAAATATAACCAATGTTGAGCTTTTGTAGCAATTATCTACGAATACTGATATCATACTGGTAATATCCTGCATCTCTAGTAGTAGCAGTTTATTTCAAACATGAATGAAAGGGGGTGCTGGTTTGGTGGAGTTGGTACATGTACCTCCCATACATGAAGGCTCTTGTCTTGTGGGTTTGATTCTTTTTGAGGCCAGTTTGTTTCCCCTTTCTGAGTCTATCTACTGTCTCTCCACTGTCAATACAGGCCAAAAATATGAATGAAAACAACAAGTAGTGAATCAACAATAAAATTAAATAATAAGTAGCTAGACAGATCCCGACACACGTCTACAGGCATGTGCAGTGATTTGCAAACATGTAGAACAAAACTAGTGTCACAAAAGTCACCAGTACAGAACAGAACAGATGACTGCACTCATTTGGATCCGTGTATAGGTATGTGTGCTGATTCTGAATTATGCATTTGTGAACAGCTTTCATTTCTATAAAGGTTTCTCATCTATTTACTAACAGTCTGCCTAAATGTTTAGAGCATTTTTATGTACCTACAGCTCAGGTTTTATATGTTTGCAAGTTTGTGTGGTGTGTTACATAATAGAGACTTATCTGGTCTGTTACTTAGTGGTTTAAACAGTGAAGACGGTGCATTTGAGTTTGTTGTCCAATGAAAGAAGGAATTACATGCCGACTTGTTTGCTTAAACAACAACATATACAGGCTGCAGCAGTATAGTCCACTGTTTATGTTTACTTAATTGACATGCGCTGTAATTCCATGGAGATGTGTGTCTGGTTAATCAGATAAACTAACAGTGTTAACTGATTATCTGGATCAACTTGTCCCAAGACGTAATGAGATGAGGTGTCCCGACTTCTGCTACGGGTGCCTTTAAACTCACCAACAGATGATCTGACGGTGGATTTGCTGGTAGATCATAATGTAATCAGTATACAGCAGGGCTTTCTGATATTAAGAACTGATATGAGGTGTCTGAAGGACTTCTATTTTTGTTACCATGGTGTAGCAGAGGTGTAAGGATTGCTTATTTGTTCCTAAATCACAGCAAAGTTCACAACATGTGGCATTTTTCTGGAAATTGGTCTTAAAAAATTGCAATGCATTGCAGGTGAAAAATATTGCATCATTTTGACCAATATCATTTGGCCATATTTGCAGTTGTTAACCACGCACTGATTCAATGTCTGTAATCAGGCAGATCCATCTTCCCAAGACCCAATCTACAACGATTGTGAGCAGCCCAAAGCAGCCAATCAGAGTCCTTTAAAGCAGGAAGAGAAATGAGCTTCGAGCAAGACGACAGCAGGAAGTGACTGCATGTACAGGGATTAGCATAGATGCTAACAGCTTCAGTAGCAGTTTTATCGGATCGTGATCATATTTCTTAATTTGAATGAAAAACAAACATCAACACTACAAACTTCTCTATAGTAAGGATATTTTTGCTCCACTTCTGACATGTTTTGACGAGAGTTTGCTTTACGAAGTGGCTCACGTTCTGTACGACGTTAGCTGATTGGCCCGTAATAACTGCTGATTGATAGAATGATCGTCCAGTCACCTGCTGGATATGCTTTTGGAAGGTTCAGCCCTCTCCAAACACTTTCTCTGGGCTCTTTCCCTGATGGACTAGTGGATATACTGATCTAGTGTGCCAGGTTGTGCAGTTGTATGTGTCTTGTAGGATTACCTGAAAATATGAAAACATTATTTTTGGTCCGTGTCATCCAGCCCTAATCAGTAAGCCAAAGCTGTACAAATGCCTGAACTTTTTAGTTCACAAGGTGTGACTCAGGTACATTAGCACTGAAACACAAGTTAATGTCCATGACAGCATATAAAGTAAGCTCCACATGCATTACCTCTGCTGCTCTAAAGTGCTCCACCCATGATGTATGCTTTAAAAATCTTCCACTATAAGACTCAATCAATCATGCACCCAACAGGCGCGCCCACCCCCCGGCTCGAGGTGTTGCTGTGGGAAGCCTCAGAGGCCAGAGAATACATCATACAGAGGCTCACATGCGTAAAAGCAAAAAGCTGCGCACCAAGCGACTTGTGCTCAAATAAAAAGCGTCCATATGGAAGGTTGCAGGCGTGTCCCTGTAAGTCATCCATGGCAGCCTCCCATTATTGTCCAATAAAAGCAGCCGGCGCCGTGTTAGCTGCACATGTCACCACAACAAGCGCCACTGTCTGCTGCATTTCCAGCCTGCGCACAGGAACATGGAGGATTCACCCACAAATGTGGATTAATAACATCCTGAAAGTGGATGCACAAAGCCTCGTAACATGGCAGATTACAGAGAGGGATAGAGAGTGATGGGGGAGGGAGGAACACCTGAAAAACAAATGAAATCTACAATGCTTCTCATGTATAATGTATAGGAGGCAGTCTGCTGCAGTGTTTAAATCTGAGTAAGCAGCACAAAGTGGTTTCATATTCTACAGACAAGGCAAACAGTGAGGACAGGAACAGTTTCAGTGATCTGGACTAATATAAGGCCCTTCAACATTAAGCTCCAGGGGTGGGACCCTGCAGCCTGGGGCCACATGCAGCCAACCTACTCTGTTACTGTGGCCTGCCAGTCAGTTTAATATATCAAAAATGTATTTTCATATAAAAGACTGATATAATCTGCTAAAAATATCAATATTTCCAAGGAAATGGAGCCATAATGGGCTGATATTGTCTCAGTAAAACCACCTTTCATGAATTTGTCAAACTAACAATAAAAAAGTTGGTAAAATTTGACAATTAGTAAATGCTGTTACTGCATCAAAATAATGGCTGAAACTGGCTTGAATTCAATGTTAATCTCATTAGATGATTTTTTTCTGCCTTTAAAATCTAGAGAAATTATTTAAGCGCTCCACTAGAAAATATTCATCATGTGAAATTTGTCATTTTTGTAAGTAATCCAAAAATTTCACCATCAATTTTCCCAAAAATCTGACATAATACAAAAAATTTGTACTAGAACACAATTAATATATTTTTATTAAACAGCAAAATAATGTAAGAAAAATATAATTTAATCATGAAAAAAGTGAGATAAGGGTTGCAAGTTGTTTGCCTTAACCATGAGGTAGGCAACCTGTGGCCCTTGAGCCACATGTGGCCCTTTGCCTTACTAAATGCCATACCACAGTACATAACTAATATTAATAAATTGATGTTAAAACATCATCAAATCAGCCATGAAGACAACAGATATAGGTATAGTTACATAATTAATAGGACATTTTAGATATTTGAAAAAAAAACCTCAAAAAGAAACAAATGCATAATTGAAGTAGTATCAGAAAAAACATATAATTTCACCTCTAAAAAGTGACCAAAAATTAAAAGTTATTTGTCTTCACCGGGGGTGGTCAGCTTACAGCCCTCTGCTTTGCTAAATGTGGCCCTCGAATAGATTACTAATATCAATAAATTTACATAAAGATAAAACCACGAAAGCCATGAAAACTTAGGTGTAGAAATATCTTCATCAACTAAAAAACTGTTTTGCATCCATTAACAAAAGCATTTGCGAAAAAAAAATACTTTAGCGAATAAAAGGTAATAAAAGCATTATTATTTGCAGCCCTCTGCATTTGATTAATCTAAAAAAAACCAAAAAAACAACTGAGATATGTTTCAAATATCACAATTCAGCTAAACATATCAAGACAAACATTTTGGTCCATATCCCCCAGCTCTATGTTAACCTATAATACACACCGGGGCAACTTTAACCTAGTTGTAAAACCATCCACGAGGGTCAAAATCGTCACCCATCATGATTTTAAGCTTCATAGAAAGCCCGAATGAGTTATTACAATTGCTTCAGCCTCAGATAGAGAAACATAAACTTATGTCATGAAACACCTCTACTAACACATGAATAAAAACACTAGAAACAGCATTAAAAATAATAAAAAACACATCCCTGAAAAAACACCAGAGGTTAATCTTACAACGGTGTCATCCAGTTAAAAGCAGAGCTCCGTCCTGGCCAAACAAACCTGTGTGATAAGCTCAGCAGTGGCTTCAAAGCCTCACAGATTAAAGATTACCATCGAATCAGCCACAGTCAGGCACCTGCTGCTTTACTGTAATACTTCTTCTCCATGAGTGTGTTGGTGCCTGTGGGCTTCATCTGGCTTCATCTGGCTCTCTGCACACAATAGCTTTTCATTAATGAGAGAGTGACAACAGGATGGTTGGTGATATCTGGAAAAGCTGATTGTTTTTTTTTTTTTACCTGATGTTTGTGTTTGTGTACAAACATGTTTTTACAGATGCTGAACACGCCTGACTGTTTATTTACAGCTGGTCTGTGGATATTCATACTTCAGGCCTGTGCCTGTTTGTATTTGACAGTTTGGACTGCATGGTTCGGAGCAAACAGATATAAAACTAATATGTTTAAGTGGAGGGGTGAGAACAGTCAGATATGGCAGAATGAACAACCTGTCCAGGCTGGAATAACGCTTCTAACTGTTTGCTGACATTTAACAGCAAACAAGTGAAAGTAAACCCAAAGTCCAGTGATGTGTAAATCTAAATATAAACAGAATAAAATGATTTGGAAATCCCTTTCAACCTGTATTAAACTGAATACAGTGCAAAAAAATGATGTTTATCATCCAAACTGATCAACTTCATTGTTTATGTGCAGATATTCCCTCATTTTGAATTTGATGCTTGCAACACGTCCCAAAAGTTCACCACTGTGTTAGATTATGTTTCCTTTTAACAACACTTAATCATGGTTTGGGAACTGAGGACACTAACTATTGAAGCTTTTAGGTGGAAGTCTTTCCCATTCTTACAGACATTGCTCCATTGTATTTTGTGCTTCATCATGCACCACACATTTTCAATTACATATGCAGATTGTGTCTTGACATTTTCTTGCTGAAGTAAGCAAGAACGGATGGCAGCATATGTTGCTCCAAAACTTGTACCATTCAGCATTAACATATGTGCAAGTTACCCATGCCATGGGCACTAACACACCCTCATGCCATCACAGATGCTGTCTTTTGACCTTTTCTCTGATAACAGTCTGGATGGTCCTTTCCCTCTTCAGCCCGGAGGACACCATGTCAGACAATGTCTGAAATGTGGACTCAGACCACAGCAGACTTTTCCACTTTGCCCCAGTCCATCTCAGATGAGCTCGGCCCAGAGAAGCCGGCGGTGTTTCTGGGTGTTCTTGATATATGGCTTTGGCTTTGCATGGTAGAGTTTGACCTTGACCTTGTGGATGTAGAGATGAACTGTGTTAACTGACAATGGTTTTCTGAAGTGTTTCTGAGCCTGCAAACGTAATTGTGTTTGTGTAGTATACTTAACTGAATATAGGTCAAATGGATCACTTTAATTTTAATCTAAGTTTAACACAACATCCCAACTTCACTGAAATCAGAGTTTATACAACAAAGCCCACAAAGTTGTGAAAATCAGTCACACACAACCTGACATAACCGGTATCCTGAGATTGTATTGTAGTTAGGAGGATATTTATTTGACAGATTGTAAATATTGTCATCAGATCTGATGCTGCTGACATAGATGCACTTTACAAACTCTCTGACAGTGCTATTGTCCTGCAGCTTTGTCTGCCATGCCATGCTATGACTGAGTCTGATTACAGATTCTTTTCTGACATGCAGCGGCTCAGTCCCAGCACCATCCCTACCAAAACATGCTGTCGGAGTGCCTCTCTGCCCCTGTCACTCTCCTGTGCCAGCAGCAGTGTGAGGATTAAAGGAAAATCCTGACCTCCTCGTCCACCTCTCTCTAAAGCCTGCGCTCATTTTAAACGGCTACGAACAAACTAACTGGCTGGATTACCGCTCAGGTGCTCGGCTGATCCCTCGCCAAACTGGGCTGAACACAACTAAACAAACACACAGCTGCACCCAGTGACACGATATCCACACGAGCAGGGTGACAATACAGACCCCCAAAAATACTTTAACACAAAAGATATCACTAAGTTTCATCAATGATCTTTGCCCGTGTTAACCAGATCCAGATATAATATAAGAGACAATGACAGATGGGCTGGATAACGTAAACTAATATTTGATGATATTTTAATTACATATTCAGACATGACAGGGTGGGCAAATATTATTTTATAATAAAGTTAACAGTGTCTCTAGAAGGACAATCACAAGTTAAAGCACTGGTGGATGTGGAGGTTCAGTCCCACTTAAGTGACAATCACTAAGCTATGTGAGGTTAAAAGTCACAGTTTTTGATACTTTTTAATTTTTCACTCTGGTCCCAAATGTCCAAAGAAAATATTTTAGTTCATTGCCTAAAATTTCTCAAAAATGTTAGATTTGGACATGCCTATAAACCCCTCTGTTTCAGCCCTGCTCAGAACAGGCTGTTTTAGTGTAAATCCTTCTGTGCTGTGTCTGACCTTGCCCCCTTCCAAAAAGTGAATGTTGCTTTGGCTGTGCTCTAATGTCTACTCTGCTGGCACATATTTTTATATAAAATGAACAAAAAGTGTATTTTGTATAATATGTAACTGTATGCACAAGTGCTTTGCATGATTAGCGAATACAAAGCCGGTCCGTTTTTGACCAAAAAGAAAGTAGTCTATCTAACATGTTGACATTGACAATATTATTTAACACATTTAATGTGAAAAACTTACCTACCTCAAAAAATTAGGTCAGAGTTTCAGTCAGTATTGCCCATCTCTGTGGGAAGCTGGTGGCCTTGGGGCCATATATGTCCTTCCTACTTCCCAAAAATAGCTCCATTATATGTAAAAAAATGTATAGCCATGAAGAAAACCTGACAACCTGCATAAATAGCTTAAAAAAATCCCAAGAAAACAGCTATTACTGGCTGCTATCATTTATTTTAACGCCCTTTAATGGTTTTTTCAACATAGGAATAACAAATCAAATCAAATGAACTCGGATAAACAGTAAATTGTCTCTTATTTGCATAAAAAATTGCAGTGTTTAGCTCTTTAGACTAAATACTGCTGGTTGTATTGTGGTTAAATATGCATAACTGTTGATGATGTAACCTCTCATGACAGTTATATCTGTTTAAGTTCCTTCTCGTATCCTTCAAATCGTGATAAGTTGGTCCTTTGGTAAAAGGGATAATCTCACTGTGGCCCTCTTGGTAAATAAAGTCGCCCATCCCTTTTCTACAGGATATGCTGATATTCAATTTACCTGCTGTACACACACACACACTCCCAACACTCTCAAAATTCCTGCAGCAGAGCAGAAATGCTCACTCCTGTCTGTCTCCCCGGCGGAGTCGCTGGCGTAGCACTTTTCCTCCGTTTTCATCACCATTCTTAACCTTTATCTCCCTCCTCTCCTCCCATCGTCTGCTGTCCTCCTCTCTTTATCTCTCCCTCTTTTTTCAAACAGGCTCCTCGCAGCGAAACAAGGTTGTAAAGGTGGGAGATGCTGATATTGTTTGGCCTGTGTGCATGCATGTGTGTGCATGTGTGCACTCTACATGAAGTAGTATATAAGAGGCTAGCTGAGGGGCTTATTTCCATGGGGGGAGGTTGGCTCCCTGCCAGCTAAATGGCACTGCTGGAGGCATTTGTGTGTGCTCCCGGTGAGAGTGCATGGTATTGTTTTGTGCCTTTGTGTCTCTGTTTTACAGTGTAAATATTTTAAGATGATTGCATGGAGCCTAAAGTGAGGATCTGGAGGCTTTGTACCACCTTTTCTCTCACCATGAAAGTAGCACGAGCCCAAATTTAATATACAAGAACGCAACTGCAGACCTGAGCTAATTAGAGTGAGTTATTCTCTCATTCTCCACCTGAAAAGCATTACAGGCTCCGCTTTGCTTAATAAAGACAGACGGATGTTACAAAAGACTTAACCCGACTTGACTTCTTGTCACAAACTGGACTCGCAGGTATCAAGAGAGACAGGGCATGCATATTTCATCCACGCCCACCTATCAGTTATGTGCGCAAGACTAGGCAGGTACACTCACACTGCCACCGTTTGTCTTTTCAATGGAAGAGGAGGGGGACAGCAGCGTCTACAGGCACAGAACAACTCTCATGCTCCTTTAATGGGGATGAATAAAGGATGAGTCGAGGCTCAGACACCAGGTTAAGACGCTGTTTAGCACCTCTGGCCTGGAGCCCGGTGCAGGAGGAGGGGATGGATGGAGGGAGAGGACAAAGGGAGGGATGAGAGGAAGACGTCAGGTACAATAGCTGAGGAAATTGGTGAGGAGGTTATATATACTGTTGACCTTACTGTAGTCAGTCATGAGGGGAGGCCGTCACAGCAAATAGATGTGACAGTTTTCAGAGACTATCATATTACCACACGGGGTAACTTCGTGGTTATCATACCTGTATATCGCAGCTTATTCCCAGGCACAGAGCTTCATTATATGACACAGTAAATACTCCTTTGACATCACTTTTGCCTTCACGTAGCTTATTTTTGTGTGCTGTTAAAGTGCACAAAAGTCTGCTCACGGTGATGAGCATGGATGGTTTTTGAAATCAAGAACCATAGTTGATGCTGTTCTCTGAACAATTTCTCAGCATGATTTAAGCCTTTGTCCTGAAGCAGGTGGGCAAAGTTGAAGCCAAATCTGCCCACTGAGGTTCAAGTATAATAGAAAAGGACAAAAAAACACAACAGGAAAGACGAGGAACATCTAATGAGAATTAGGGATGCACCATATTGGATTTTAGCTGATAACTGATGCTTATATTTCCAAACTCATTGTTGCAGATGCTGATATTTTTGGTTGAGAGCACAAAGCCTCCACTGAACTAAAATCGACCTTTTCCTTTCATGGTTACAGTTTGTTTGTGTTAGAAACACTTATTCTTGAAAGAATGACACTTTTAATTGATTTAACTGGTCAGTCAGTGATGATGAGGTAAACCATTATGGTACAGTTGTAAATTCTGCAGGAAAAAACATGCACTTCCCAAAAATCTAGAATCCTAAGTGCTCGGCACTAAAAATAGCAAAAAGAGACAACATGTCTGCACACCAGAAGCTGCTCCAAAATCAGATTTAATGAAGATTATCACCACAAATGTGATGTTTCAAGTCCTAGCCCTTCATCTCACATTTGTACATTCTGCCAGTATTACAGGCAATATATGGGATTTTTTTCACAGTTTCTAAAATTCTAACATCTATTGGATTTGTATAAATGTGGGTTTATTTGCTCTGAGGTCGTCAAAATCAGATATAGTTAATTAATCGATAGTACCGTGTACATTAGTCACAATGCCTTTCGATAAAACTCTGTCAAGAAAATGTATTTCCTCCAAAATACCAAGATCTCAAGTCAGCCACACCTCTGATAGAGATTCTGATAAAATCAAATAAAATGGGTGCTGTTGTTGGAAAGAAATATATCCTTTGTTGGGTCCTGACAGGAGTTAAGCTGTTTTACACAGTCAATTGGAGTTTGGAGCAAAAGGTGTGGAAAACACTGTCTTAATCATTACTCTAGAACCTCCTAATATGGAGGTTTTCATTGGTAAAGCCTCAGATGCATCACTTTCTTGATTACATATATCTTAAATTTCTGAATATTGTTAATCATCCAAGATAATTCAGTGTAAAAGTGCATTTAGGCATATTAACAGGTATATTGTGACAATTCTCCAGGGTTCATTAGGAATGACCTTGTTATCATGGGAAAAAAATGTTATCCAAAGTACAGGAGATAATTATTACGAAATATTGGAAAAACCTAAAATTAATCTCTCACAACAGAGCTAAAATTTTTTTTTTGAATATGTCTGATTCACGACCTATTAAAAACAGCTCTGCACCCACCCTTTGGGTCCCATCCTTCCATTTGAGAAACACTTGAATCGAACCTTGAAAGTTTCCATCCATGTTGCTCTATTCAGCATCACGGGCTTGACTGCAGAGCCTTGCATATGCAAAGCAGGCACACAAAGTGTACCTTAGCTGTCATATTTTGAAGCTTTGGGCCACAAACCAAGCTGTCATATCTGACGAGTTTGGATTGAAAACTTGTTGTGGTTGAGTTGATGGAAGGGGATTTTTTCCACATTAGACTCTGGCTCTGTAAGAGGCAGAAAAAGGCAGAGAAAGCCTCTTGTTGACTCTGAGTCTGGTTCCATACGCCTCCACAGACCTCACCTCTTTGATCCACCTTTGGAGAAAATGAAAGGCGTTGAAAGAGAAAAGAAGCAAAAACAGGGACCTTGGATGGAGGATCTGAAGCGGCGACTGTATGAAAGTTGTGCTGGTTTTGGGGAGAAGGTACAGAGGGACAGGTGGCGGGACACTGTGCCGCAGTAGTGCAGCTTACTCAGCCGTCGGTGTGCTGAGAGAGCAGAACAGGCTGCGGGATGGTGACGGCTAAACCTGCCAGTATGCTACCTCAGACACAGTCATAATGGCTGCCACCTGTCCCCGGGTTACTGCGAGTAAAAAAGACCTCATGGCAGCAGCTGGCAGCACCTGTGCTCAACAGTCAGGTCACCACATCAAAACAAGGCAGCTACTGCTGTGTGGAGGAGGGAGGGGCCTGCAGGAGCCACATATGAAGAAACCAGACACATTTTTCAAGATGTGTTGCTCTCTGTACTGGGAGCAAAGACTGTGGAAGACATGAACAAAGCCTCTCGTAGTGTCAGTAAAACAAATGAAGAGGTGACTCAACTGCAGTCTCTCTACAGGCCAAAAGGGGAAGAACTCAGTCTGTTGCAAAAAAGAGCAGATCGTTCATGCAACAGCACCTTAGCTAAGCTCTGCTGTCATAATGCCTTGAGATATCCATATTAATACAGAAATATTCCCTGTGTTGCTGTTCCAATCTGTAAATCCAGTGTGCTGCGGTGTTGCAGAAGAAAGAGTGAGCACAGCAGGAGCTCCAAATACACACACAGTTAGACATGAAAACATAAAGTGCAGCCCTATGTCACTCCTTCTTTCTTGCCTCTCTAATGCCTCTGCAAATACTGGCACAGAGGAGGGATCACTTTAGGACTTACGTGCCATTTCAACCCTGTATCGTTTCACTTTTACTGTGAATGTTAGAGATTTGGAACAAGGGGGACGAGTTAACCCCAAATAGTAAGGGTTTGGGAATGGGGAGAGTCTTTCAAAAGCATATCTAGCAGGTGACTGGACGATTGCTCCAACAGTCACATTCATTACAGGCCAATCAGGTTATGTAGCGGGCGGGTGTAGTGTTTCGGTGTAGCTGACAGAACATGGGCCACTTTATGGAGCAAACTCTCGCCAAAACATGTCGAAATTAGAGCGAAAATATCCTTTCTATCAAGAAATGCTTCCACTGCTGTTATTACCTCTACCAAGGAGGTTATGTTTTTGCCAGCGTATGCTTGTTTGTTCATTTGTTTGTTAGCAAGAGTACATAAAAAAACTACTGAACATATTTGGCTGAAATTTTCAGGAGATGTTGGTAATGACCAAAATTAAAAATTATTAGATTTTGGTGGTGATCCAGACAACTGCCAAATAGCAAACAACCGTTTTTGCTAAATAACTAACTAATAATGATATCAACATGATTCTGGGTGCTAGGTGTGGGTTTCAGGGTCAAGGAATCATAATATGATGCTAACTTTATCATGTCAATATGTGAGCTACCTTGGCGGAGGTTTGCGCTCTCTGAGTGGTTCCTAGTTTGTTTTTCATTTTAAAAAGAAATATGGTCCAGATCTGATAAAGCTGCTGCTAAAGCTGTTAGCATCAATGGTAACCTCTGTATGAGTAGTCACTTCCTGCTGTCAACTCACTAATAGCTCCCACCTCTTCCAGTTCTAAAGGATGCTAATTGGACTGTCTCGCTCTTGGCCACTCACAATCGTTGTAGATTGGAGTTCTTGGCAAGATGGTTCGTCTGATTAAGACATTAAATCAGGCTCATCCATCTGCACTGCAAGGTTAATACTTCAGGGCATCATACCTGTGATTGCCAGGCAACCAACATAGTGACATGTGTATGTGCAGGAGGCATCTGCTTTCTCTTCTATATTTGGACCAATGTGGCTTTAAAAAATGTATGGCTTTAGCTAAAAAGCTCAACCTAAAGCATCAAAACAATATTCTACACATTAATAGCTGATGTTGTGTCATCTTCTTATTTACAGTCTCATACTGAAAGCTCTGGACAGAGACATCTGCCAACCAGTCCCAATAAAGACAGGACAAGGCTTAACACTTCATACAACACCTGATAGTTCGAAACACAACCCTGGAGATGGAGATAGTGGCACTATAACAGTAAATACCAAAACCATGCCAACACAGTGGTCAGTACTGTTGCCTCCACCAACAGTACACGGGGCTCTTTTTCCACCAAAACACACAAACTCCCGTCACTGCAGCCTCCTGCACTTTCATGCTTTTAAACTCAGGGTAGTATTTGAGGAGCTGTGGGTGATGGCTGCTGCCATGTGACATGGTGTGAGTGCATCTTATTTTAGAGTGAGAGGTTGAGATAAGGTGTTAAAAGGAGGGTAGGGAGAGGAATGCTGAGCTGTCCTTGTAAGCCTCGATGCGCGCTGGATGTCATCTCCACTCCCAGGATCAATTCTTTGATTACAACGGCTAAAAGATCCCCTCTGCTAAAAGTCCATCCTTTTTTTCTACCAGAGATCCTGACCCCTGCAAATAGTCCCTCTTCTTTCTCTCTCTCGTCTCTCTCTTCTCTGTGCCCCACACAGCAGTTTATTTAGCTGCTGTGTTTACATTCCTGTTCAGTCAGCCTCTCCCAGGGGAGGATGACTCGATCTGAGCGCTGAGGCTGAGCCGTTCTCTCTCTCTCTTTCTCTCTCTCTGGGCTCAATTCTGTTACATGATAGTTTTGATAGTGCTGGATTTTGGGTATTTTACTCTTGCTTAAAAAAGGATGCACAGTGTGTAATCCCAATGTAAGTAGGCTTGGTATTAAAAGATCAAAAAACTTTTAGATTTATTACACAAAGAAAACTGAACTGGATGTCCATCTCTCAGCTGTGTTGTGGGGGAGGGCTAGGCAATATATAACATTTTTTTAAAGAAAAAACAATCTATTTCCTTATTAATCAGAAAGTTAGGCAACACTGCTTATACTAATATGGTAGTTTTACATTTTACATATGTATTTTGGCATGTTTTGTCTCTGGTTTTTAAATAAAAGTTAGTTGTTCATTATTTAAAAACTGTTGCCTAATAGAAGAGTGGATTAATGCAATCTGTTGTCCTCTGGGTCCCAGACAGTGGGGCAAAACACACATCTCCAAATCCAACCATAACATATAATTAATTTAATAAGATCACTAAGGTCTTTAAAAAAATAAATACTGCCCAAAAACATCAAATAAAAGTGACAGCTGAAAGTGATTCATATGCTATTGTTTATAAAGCTTGCATTTTGTTTTGAACAATTTAGAAAGTGTGTATGAGTTTATCTGAAAGCTCTGACATCTAAAACAATAAATAATCCATTATTGGTTGGATAAGACTTTCGTTTTTGTTGCTGTGGAGTCGAACTGGAATCCATCCAGTTTGATTTTTACAAAAATCATATATTGGTTTTTACTGTTTCCATATTGTGTGATTTCTTTGACATTACATGTATGCTGGGTGGCTGATTTTTTAAAAAATATATAGATTTTTGTTGGGATTGCCAAGTTCCCCGATCTATAAAACAAATTTACTGTCTGGTACTGATAAAGAAACCTTGAACCTTGAAGTTTGCAATTGCGGTAATATGTTATTTTTTTTATCTCAATCACTTTCCAGAGATGATATTTAGCCCCCCCAGTCATGATGTGTACTCACAGTAGCAGTGACTAAGGGCAGGGTTGGGGGCAGCTAATTGGATGGAGCCATAGGACGTCCTGATCGCTCAGGTCCCCGGCACTTCACCCTCCTCATCATTAGACTGACTGGCTCCTGCGGCCTCCGGCAGAGTGCTGTCTGCACGCCCTAATGACCGCTGACTCACTCAGCGCGCAGCATCAGCGCCGCCACATTAGTACGGCCCAGAATAGACCCAAATAAAGAGAGATGAGGGGGGCGTTGGGACGAGAGGCGCCCCGACAATCCTGTAAGACATAACTACAGACCACAAACCATCTTGTCATGTTTACTCCACTTATCTCACCTGAGTCAAAACTCAGTTTATGTCTTGTTTTGCTTATTTTGCACTATTGTTGCACTATGTGAGCTCATTTTTTGGTTTATTTTATCATATTTATTTACAAGATCATATCCCTTTAATGGTTCTTTACAATTTTGTTCATTAATCATTCTTTACAGGCTTTAATTGTCTTTACAAGCATTCTGAAATTATGTTAGATATGTGATATAGGCTTACTTAGACTCTACAGCCCAGTTTTCTTTAAAAACTCTGACTTATGGACAACTAGTTTTTATTTTGGAGGTCATAGGTCAGGGTTGCTGGGCCGCATGTCTTTCAAGTATCTTGAGAAAACTTTTAAGGATTCACCTTAAACTCTGAACATCTGTTACTTCTGCTTCAAGGATGAGGTGACTAGAATTTGGAGGTCATACGTCAAAGGTCAAAGTTGTTGGTTGTTTTGTCCATCTCGTGGTTGTGATTGCAATATTTTAAGAACACTTTGAGGGATTTTCTTCATATTTTACTCAAATGTCCACTCTGATCTTATGATTAATTAGACAGAATTGTACACAAGTATAGGTTCAAAGTCAAGGTCTTGACCCTCATGTTCATCTCTTGCTTTTGAACAAAATATTCCAAGAATTTTCAAACTTTACACAAATGTCCATCCCAAGTCGGAGACAACGAGATATGATTTATGAGGCCATGGGTCTTATGTTCTTATGCTTTATTTCAAGACCTGTTTGAGTGATTTATTCAAACTTTGCTTAAATGGCTTTGCACAAAAGTTTACTTCAAGTCAAAGATGAAACTGTATTATTTAGGAGGTCATGGTTCAGAGGTTAAGGCCATGGACCTCATGTTCATCCCTTGTTTGCAGTTGTTATATCTCAAGACTATTTTGAGCAGTGTTTTAGCAACTTTTCACAATATTGTCTACCTTAATTTGAAGATGGTTTGATGAGGAGATGAAGTTTCAAGGTCACTGAGTCTTATGTTCATTACATGCTTGTGAACATGAAGATTGAAGATTTTTGGAGGGGGGATTTCATTCAATTTTAGAAATATCCACTCTGAATAAAGGACGAACAGGCCTCATTTTAGAGGTATATGGTCAAAGGACACAGTCATTTTGTCTCATGGTCAATCCTTGCATTTCTCTCTCTCTCTCTCTCTCTCTCTCTTCATATATATATATATATATATATATATATATATATATATATATATATATATATATATATATATATATATATACATATATATACAGAAAAACTGGCTAGATTTTGGAAGTACAAGGTCCATGTCAACCTCATAAATGCACTTTCACATTTAAAAAAATAATATTTCTACCACCCTCACAAGCACAATAAACAACCCAGCTCTTTGTCTTGATCCATTAGTGAACTTTAAATGTCAGACTAATGTATATAGTGCAGTTTCATGCAGCAACAATTTTAATGAATTTCAGTTCTAACGTGAACCTTACTTTGAAGTCCCACTCATTAGATGATGACTTATGATCCTCAACATGTCTGGCTATTACAGAAAAAAACATTCATGTGTCCACAGCATTAATTAATAGCTGCTCAGATGGATTTTGTTTTGGGAGGCATCATGTTTTGCTCTAATAGTCTCCAAAGATGGCAGCTTTTTATGACAATTCATCAAATTATGAAGGAATAATTTAATAACTTGTGCTTTATACTGTGTTAATGAACCAT
The DNA here is from genome assembly GCA_037902135.1 of Cetoscarus ocellatus. Taxonomy (NCBI): domain Eukaryota; kingdom Metazoa; phylum Chordata; class Actinopteri; order Labriformes; family Labridae; genus Cetoscarus; species Cetoscarus ocellatus. Next base: position 2,349,807 of record JBAMNC010000760.1, on the reverse strand, counting down.
GACAGGGACTGAGCTCATTTTCCAACGTGAGAAAGTGTTGATTTTCAGTGACAATTATTCAGGGCTGAAAACTGTTGACGTGAGGGGTAATTTTAATTCACCGTGATGCATTGGGCGGTGCTGCTCAGACCATCAATGCTGTTTGTGCCAACTGAGCCAAGAAGTGAATTAATAAACAAAGGATTGAGCTTTTTAAGTTGCCACATTTTTAAATGTCTCCACAACCAAAAGAGACAAAAAGTGGTTTATCTACATAATATTCATACTGTGAGTTGTGACACCAAGTTTGAAGGATTTATTTACATTTTAATGCTAATTTGTGCTCACTGCCAAGAATATGATAGGAATTATGATGTCTCACCTGCTTATTCATTCTAAGTAAAATGTAGCAGCCAGCTAGCTTGGAGAAGTATGAAGATGGAAATGGTGTGTTCCTCTCTGTCTAAGGGTAATAAAATTGGGCCAGCAGCACCTTAAATGCCTTATTAATGAAGGTCTAATGACTTACTGTAGTTTATGTCTTTGAGTCGTTGCTGTGACTTAAGAAAATTACACTCAGCCAAGAGAAACACATTCAACTCATAAAACATTTAATTAAATATTTCACACTTTGAGTTTTGACCAGATTAAATAAACACCATATAATGTGTTTATTAGTGAGCTTAACATGTGGATTTTGTCACTTTCAGATGGAGTCAGGCACAGCCAAGGAGAAGGCTGGGCCCCTGAGAGGCTGAGTGAATGAGTTCTTTGCAAGTGTGGTTTACAGTAATACATGCATGCATGCTGGGTCAACTGCCTTTGTACTAGCTGCCTTGCTAACATTAGCCTCCTCAGCCAGGCCTCTACAACCTCAAGATGATGCGGGGAAGCTTGAAAAGGAGTAATTGTAAGGGTCAAATTACATTTTACCTGACCTGGATTGGCCCTTGAGAGTTTCAGCTGCTCCCCTCTTGTAGGTGGCCTTTGTGCCAGGCCTGTATTTCCCCATGCTTAGGCTAACCAAACATGAGACAATCTCAGGCCCGACTGGGGTTACAAACCCAGATTCAGGGCTTCTACCCAACTGATTATGTGCCAGAAAAATCCTCAAGTGTGCTAAGTCAATATGATTATTTTATTGCTCCTGACTGAATCAGAGAATCCCTTGTCTTGATATCAAACATCAAACATCAAACATCGTTGATTTTTACAATGCTAGATCTAGCTGCATCCAACAGGATACCTGCAATAACCAATAAGAGTTGGCAGACTCTGCCATTATACCAACAATGTTTCATACTTGTCTTCTCTGAAGATATGCCTGATCACGTAGGTTTCTGTGAGATCTTGTGTCCGCTGAATGACCATAATGTGATGGTCAGTACAAATAGCAGATGTGGTCATGTGGACTAGCCAAAATGTTTATAGTAGTGGCTCTAAAGTGGTTGGGACTAGGGCTGAAAGATATATTGTTATTGTATCTATATCGAGATATGAACATTCAAGATGTAATATCGAAAAAGCACCGATATAAACGATATAGATTTCCCCCGCGCTCGCCCTGCATGCACAGCTCTGGAAGTCACAACAAATTTCATTTTTACGATTGCCCTTGAATGCACCGCTAAGGCCAACCAACCACAAACCTTTTTTATTTTCAAATGTTTTTTATTTTTCTGAAAAATGCTTGGTTTTCACCGAACCCTTAGTCATATCATTTCATATCGATATTGAGATATCTGGCATGGATATCGAGATATGAAATTTTGTCCATATCGTTAGGCCCTAGTTGGGACCCAAGTGTGGGACCCTGAACTGTGCCAGGACAACAAATGTAGCAATGGTCTATGAAGTATGAATACTAGAGAACATACATTTATCACCTCTGTCAAGGAAATTATCTTTCCTGTTTGTTTGTATGTGAGCAAGATAACTCAAAAAGTTCTCAACAGATATGGAAATCACAGGAAATGTTGGTCATGGAATAAGAAAGAAGTGATTAGATTTTGGTGATCTAACTCTGTATGTGGATCCAGGAACTTTTGATGGATTTGTTAACATTGCATGATGGGGCAGTTTTGCACAGTTTGGATTGTAGCCCAGATAAGGATGTCAGAGATGCCTTGGTTTGAGGTTTGGCTATCTCAGTACTGCTGGTATTCTTCATTCCACTCAGTTTTTCAGTGATAGCTAGTACATTTAGAGCTCATTGTTTGAGAACTTGAGTGTCCTTTGTGTTATTTTTTCTGTGGAGATGTGTTAATTTCTTATAGTCTCTGAAAAACAACAAAAACTGACATACTATAATGACAGTGTAAAATATCATATATGAAGGCATTTCCTTTAAGAGAAACCACTTGCAATTCACCTTTTAAACAATCTGTTTTGCTTTGTTTCTTTGTATGATTCATGTATTTCCATTTAAGGTCCAAACTTCAACTAATTTTGTTAAACAAGCTCAAGTGATTGCAAATTTTCCTGAAATGTTGGCTGCTCTCTCTCTCAAAGGTTTTGGTTGTGGTTCATGAGGAGAGTTGAGACCAAAAGCTCCAGATTGTATGACTGGAGGAAGATGAGGTTAAAATTTGGTTGAACCTCCCCTCATGTCTGTGGCCTTCCACATTTTAAAGCTGTTCAAGAGTTTGAGATCATCTGGTTGGTAGCTGATCTAAACCAAGTCAGCTAGGCCTAGCTAAACTAAACAAGACAATAAACAATATTTACTACAACATATAATCATCCCGTTGGTGCCTCAGTAAAATATAACTTACTGGACTCTAAATGAAACCCTGAGAGAAACAATATAGAGCCTGGCTCAGCAGATAGCTATGGGTTAACCAGGCCGTAAAACCCACATGATGGCTGGACAGAGGCCTGCTCTGTGTTCAAGTGACCACAGGGGGTAGGAGGAAGCCGGAGAGAGGGAGGGGGGAGACAGGGAGGGTTTTGTACTCTTGTCCTTCCAATAAGAAGATAGCAGTAAATCTCCTCGAGGTTATGCAGCCTCCTAGTATAACAAGTGTTTCGTTCATAGCGTGGGCGGGAAAATAAATTTCATTTAAATGATGACCAGTACAGCCCTGAGGGGGAAGGTAAATGAAATAATAAAGGCGATTGGTAATAAAGAGGGCAGGAACTTAATTTTCTGATTGTTTACCTGAGTGTGTGTTAGAGAGAGAGAGAGAACAGAGTGAGAGGCCACATCTGCGAGGGATTTGGGACATTTCACCTTCTGTCAAGAGAGAGAAAGAAAGAGAGAGAGGGGGGAGCAAGTGTGAAAAAGACATGGCCTGTCTAAGATACGCCAACTGAGTGCAGCATCAGCCAAAAATACTCCTCCTAACAAGTCAATAGAGCGTATTGATCGAGTGTAGGGCTTATGCAACACCACCACCTCAGTGTACAATGATGGTGAAATCAGTGTGTGCAGGCAGGGGTTTACACAGCAACCTGCGTGCCCTGTGGAGACGGAAAAGCAAACTGTAGATGTGTGCCACAAGGTCCTTAAATCAAACTGCACAATGTGAACTAATGGCCTGGAAAAACTGAGAGAGATGTGTGCTCACATGGGCCCGTACGGAGAGGGAGAGAAACAAGCAGGAGGGGAGGACAAAGGAGGCGGGCGGAGACGGAGGGACACAGGAGTGTAAATGTTTGCAGGGCTCTGAGAAGGCCTCAGTTATGGAAATGACTCTGTGATGGGAAATGTTAATAAATCCAGAGGAGGGTCAGAGAGATGTGGGGTTGGGTTGATGTAGGGCTGGGAAATATATTGAGAATTTAGGATGTATGCCCATATTTACAAATAAGATGAATGGTAAGACCGTACTGTTTTGCCAACAGAAGACTTTTCACAGGACATTTTACTCTCCATCATCATTACACTTTGAGACATTTGTTTAAGTTCTGTAAGGACACTGTATGAAAAGAGAGTGTAATGTGGTATATACTTTATTACATTAATATGGCTCCTGTCTCCTGTGAGTTCATGTGCTCCCATCTCACCAATATTCCTTAAAACTACAGAGCAAATGGGAGGTCAGCTTGTTCTTGTCCAACTTGTTCAGTGCGTTCCAGGTTATAAAAACTTGGGCATGAAATTACAGCATGAATGGGGCTCCAGTTTATGTTGCACTGACATAATGCTGAAGTGTTTTCATTTCATCTTGTCATTGGTAGGTGTAATATTTAATTAATTTAAGTTTAAAAGAGGAGCATAACAATGATCAATAATCAAATGTTAATAATAAAACACTGTAAACCAAAAATATCAAGGAAATCTTCACTTTTGTTAGAACTGCATAAAAAACCACTGCTGTTTTTCTGCTTCTCTTGGTTACCTATGACTGTAAGCATATGACTGGAGAAAACTAGAGATGGGAAATAATACGATATCATTGATATGAATTCCGTTATTTATACTGCTTATTGATTCCTGTTGATTTTCAGTTTGGAAAATCTTGGCCTTCATATGTTTTCAGTGGCGATAACATCAAACACACGTCTCTCCTGATATTTACAGCCATGCTGCATAGATAACCACTTCTGCAAGTTGCAGGTGTTTCCATCCACTAATCATTGAGCAGGTAGTGCTTTTGTTGGAAATTAAGCCACAATTTTGGCCAATTCTACACCCTGTTTGCCACGATTACATTTCTGACTTCTTTGTTGTTGTTTCTGCTGACTGCCTCTGATGAGAGCGCGAGGTCCTTGATTTACAAGTTACGCAGAACAAAGTAAAAAGAGTTGATATGAAAATTGCAAAGCAAAACAAAAGAGCAGGACTGCCCTTGTCCCTCACTGGGCTAAACGACTTTTCCAATGTTACCAAAACATTTGTGCAATTAAGACACGCTTCCCTCTCTGGCTGAAGGCCAATGTGTTTTAATCTTTTTGTTTCTGTTGTTTATTTAAAGGTTATTCTATGGGTATTAAACATGAAGTATTTACGTGTTTTTTGGACAAATTCAACGTAAAAAAAGATGCCAATGTTTTTGTACAATTTAGACAGTTCACGTGAGTTTACCTCATAATCTAGAAGAGAAATTTGATCTGTGTTTGGTGTTAAGGACTTCTTTTTCTTGTTATGGTATCATCAAACTGATATCAATACTGTTTGAGTTTTACTGGAGTCATATAAAAGTTTATGATTCTATCTTTGTATCAACCACTTCTTATTTTTAGTTAGAAGTAAAGTCAAGAAACAGGGTATGTTAAGTACTGCCATTAAGCTCAGATAATAACATTTGATTTTCAGTCCACATCCCCCAGCCCTAGGCTGATTTTTCAGGTGCAGAAAGCAAAATCAAATCTGTTGTGCACACCTCTGAGGGAGCTACAATCACCTCTCCTCATCATTGTCCATCCCTGCTCTAAGTCCACCCTCCTCCTACTTCTCCTCTCCTGAAACCCAACACAGCTCCATTTCCATCGGGACACTGATGGGAGCTCGGAGACGGCCGCGCTTAATCGATAGTGCCAGGTTGCCAAGACAACCTTGATTTCCTGTCGCCGCTTTCGCCGAGCGCCGGTGATTGCGCCGGGTGTCCGTTGCACCTGCCGCCCACACCTCCTCCTTCTCCTCCTCCTCTTCTACTGTCTCATCAAGCGCTCCTTATCCCTCACATCCCTCGCTCCCTCCCACCCTCCGGACGCCATATAGCCTCCATAGACAAAAGAGGAAGACAGTTACACAAAAGCAAAACGAATTACACCCCAGAGGTGGGTTTGATCAATCAAAACATGCCACTGAGGCAGAGGCCACATGGACACAGTAGGGCTGGGCGGTGCTGACCAAAAGTGGTACCTTGGTAATTTTTTGTCTTACAGTGTCACACTTTTTAACCTTTATATTTTTTAGTAAAAGAGATTTTACTATGCGACAAGCCTTTTTTCTGTTTGTTACCACTTCAAAAATATAAAAGCCTTGGCTGCCCAATACGGCATTGTTTTTCCATTTTTAGTGAATAAAAAGAGAAGGCAAAGTCCTACACACTCTCTTCATTGTACAACAACCATATATTATGGATTTTAATATATAAATATATATATAAAACATATTATTTTGACTGTCTAAATTGCAAAAGTATGTTGTCAGCATTTAGAAAAGTGGGTAGTACAGAGTGAGGGAAATGTATTTTACACATTAGTGCGATATTAACCTTGCAGAACAGCTGGAACGTTCCATGTCTCTCATTAAGCAGATCCATCTTGCAGAGCTTCAAACAAAAATGATGACTATGATTCTAGCCATACTTTTAAGGACATAGTAGCAGTGGCTGCGAGTGTGAGTTAGATGTGCTGATAGCAAGAAGTAACTAAGTCATTGTTTTTTACATAAATCTCACCTCTGTAATGGCAATTATGCAATCATAGTGCAAAGATCTGGATTAGCTTTAGGGGTGGACAATTAATATTCAGGGGTCAAATGCCTAATTGCTGGCTTTATGATTGGTTCACTGAACAGCCAATCAGAATCAGAGAGCCCCTCTTCAAAGCAGCCATTGCTAGACTACTCGAGTTAGCTACTCAATTTTTGGCAGTCTATTTTAATGCATTGTGGTGAATTGTCCTCTTTATTTTGTGAACTCAACATTGAAAACCACAAAGAAAACAACAAAGAGACAACATTTTAACACTATAGTATGATACTTGGTGGTCTTGTGTGCACCATATTGTAGTTTTGTCTCTTCTTTCACTCAGGCCACATCTTAAAAAGAATTTAAAGTAAGTCAAAAGCGTACTTTCAACTGTTTCAACCAGGAGCGAGGCCAGCAAACAACTAATTTTGTCTAACCTAGTAACAGTTGCTGAGGAGGAAAGGGGGCCGAGCTTTACGAAGGGTCAGTTTGGTCATACCCCTGCCAAGACAGGCCACGCTCCCTTGACTTGCGGCCACGCCCTCTTAGGGGTCACATAATTTGAGTAGGCCTTTGGAGCAGCGCTCATACACTGGCTTTAAATAACCAAACGGCTGACCTCTGTCTGGCCTTGACTTGTTTTTCTTCAATTTGTGTTGATGCAATAAAGGCTAAATGTACATGTTTACCTCTTTTTATTAAAAGCAGTGGGAGTAAAATGTAAGTCCATGTACAGCAATTTAATGCTATATTTTTAATTATTTTGATAATTAAGGACAATAATTACCCAGTATAAAGGATCTTGGACATCTACTTTTATTGTATTAAATATCATTGGCACCTACTTTTCTTCTAAATCATTTCAGTCAACATTTCAGTCACAAATCGCAAGATGAAGTCAGAAGAAGTATTAATACTGTATTAATGCAACATAAACAGCATTGATAAAATCAGTATTGTCCTGCCCTTTATCTCCTTTAGAAATATACTGATATATCTTCAACAGTCAATCTTTTTTTCCATTCATAACACACACCTCTATGTGATCACAAACCCAGTCATTCCCACAAAAGCGAGCCGTGGCAGCTATCATAACTACCTTGGAGCGTGATGTCACAGCACCTGGGCAGCGTTCACTATCAGCCTCCTCACACACTCACATACACACATTCGCCTCTCTCCTACAGGAGGGGTTGGCACCTCCTGATTTTTCTTATTCATTAATGGAGAGCTCATTAATCGTGCCTGATAACAAGGATGTGAGACAGCGGCATGATTAAGGGGCTCTCTCTCCTTTAGCTAGGCGCCCTTGGGGATAAACAGCCTGGGGTGTGTTAGTGTGTGTGTGTTCGATTCTGTGTGGGCCGCATGTTAAAGCAGGTAGAGGACACACACACAGTGGTATCTGTAGGACATCTCTCAAATGGGATATTACACATGTTTTCACTTTTTAGAGATTATAGCCGGAGTGGATGAAGCCACTTATATTCCACTGAGAGTTTAAGACTCAGTGCATGAATCCATCTTCTCTTAAAGATCTTACTTTGTCTTCATCAGGATTCCCCTCAAGGCTCTGGTTTAATGCTGAGAGAGGAAGTTTGGACTTATATAAATCTCTAGAGTTTTTCTCCTTTCTTTAGCAGTATTCTGGGATGTTGACCCAAAGCTCCCCAGCCATCCACGAAAGGAACATCATAATAGACTCCCTTCAACTGGTGATAGAAGTCATAAAATGACTGAACACAGTCTATTCTTTTGAGCATTTTCAAGTAATTTGTCAAGTCATTGGTGTGTCAAACTAAAATCTCTCACTGCTAGAGTAAAAAGACTAATTTTTTAAAGTCACAGATGCTGCAGACTATGAAATTGTTGATTGTAAGTTAAGAGAGTAATTTGATTTTCTTTTCTTTGTGTGGTTTTGTAAATGTTTGTCTGCTATCTCCTTTTTTGGGTTTTAATTGATCTGTTTCACTTCAATGTCTGTTTTCATGGTTGCAGTGAGTTAATTCTACCCTGATAAAACAGTGACTCTGATGTGTTTAAACACAGACTTGTGAAGTGTGTAAAAGTTTCAGACTTGGTGAATGTTCTTCTTCAACCACCCACACAACATGTTCTTTTCAAGCAGATTATATGACAGTTTAGTTACAAATGTTCATGCGGATATTGAGCTGATTCTCATTGATATTTTCAGGTGGCTTAGGAGGTACACAAAGTTCTAGCCTGTCTGCACCGAGGTTGTAACGTTGGCGTTTCAGGGTTGGAATCTGCCTTGCAGAGCCAGCAGGAAAGGACAGTGTGCCATACCCCCTGGAGCTTCTGCGACTCCGTAATGTAATGTAATGTTACAGGGACACCAATATCGCACTATTCCTGAATCTGTAAGGAAGAAGGTTCTCTTATTGTTTAACCTGGAACCCCTAAATAACAGTGCCAGAGATGCTGGTCTCCACAGCCCTTGGAGGCTGTCAGAACAATGCAATACTATTTTACATCGTTGACACACACCCTCCCAGGTGTCTTGCACATCCCCTTTATTTCATCTTTCATCAAAATAATGGTGAGTCTTTGCACAATGCTGGTGGGGAGTTGTACTGTCACGGTGACGCTGAATTGGCTTTCCAAATCTTTCGTCAAGGGGTGTACGGTAGACTAGTGGTTATATTGCACGCTTCAAATACACAGGCTGTAGTCTTCTATGTGACTGTCACTAGTTCACCTCAAACTAGGGCTGGGCAATTAATCGAAAAATAATCGAAACCTCCATACAGTCTGCGTTCACTTTGGCCAAGAGCAAAGGACGTGCTGCCAATATGGAGGAGACAAGTGCCAATCTATCAGAGAACCTTGTAGCCAAGAAAAATGCGTCTCCGTTGTTTGGGCACATTTTGGATTCTGTGCAGAGGATATCGAGCAGAAAGAAGTTAAGTGTATACTGCAGGAAGACTGTTTCGACGACCGTCAGTAACACCACCAATTTGTTCCAGCGTATCATAAAATAATGGTTCATTAATCATAATCGAACTCCCATTGTGTCTCATTATGATGATATCACATGTGGCACATCCTTGCTAAATGAATGTCAATGTCTTGAGGGATGGGTGGAGCTTTTTCTTTTGCATAATAATGAGATGACCATTATAAGGCTTTCCTTAAAACTGGCTTGGAAAACACACAAGACCACAACAGCCTAAAAACCGAGATATTAGTGCGGCATAAGATTAATTTTAACATAACTCTCATCTCATAGGTTAGGTTTTATTTCAACATGAACTACTTTTACACATACATCTTTAACAATGGTGGGTACAATCTATCATTTGAGTCTTTTAAATAATGTCTTTGGATAAGAGAAGGCATCTTGATCCCCCCAACCTTAATGATCCCAACGCTCATTTTGGGAACAACTATTTACAATAGACCTCTAAAAAAGCCAAGAAATACTCTTCAAAAAATGTTGCTTTTAAGGAACACTCATCTACACATCTAATATTTTAGTGTTTAAAGCATGAACTTGAGTAAGTGTGAGTTAACCTCAGAAAAGCCTCATATTGAACTCAAAGCAGGAAAATCGTGTTTTAAGGCTTAACAAGGGGGCAAGAACAGGAAACTCAGCTTTTAAACTGAATTTATTTACAGCGTTACAGCTCTGTATATTTAACAGTGGCTATTAAATGATCACTATGTTTGCTGTTTCTTAAATCACATTAAAGTTTGTTTTAGTAACTCTTAGTTAATGCCCTTTTAATCCAAAAACATAAACATTTGAATCAAGCATGAGCAAAGCCCAGACAAAAGACTTTAAGGCAGAAATCCCAAAAAATCAATGGGACAAATTAGAGTTGGAATGTCCCTTTGTGCAGTCTTAGGTTTTCGTGAGTTATGACCACGAAAATTTAAGACAGAACAAAACAAAAAAGCAAAACACACTCAGATTTCAGAGTTGCAGCTCTGACTTAGCTTTAAGATCAACCCATATAAAATAAAGTTCCATCAGATCTACCTCTCTAAAGCCATCAGACCTGCCTCACAAATGTAATGGATGTAACTGATCCACAAAAGCGAGAGGATGTTATGACGTCTCGGGCAGAGAGCAGAGATCAGTCTCTACATACATAAAGGCTTTGTAGTACAGCCATTGCTGAGTCTTACACACACATTACATCCAATCTGTCTGGACCAGGACCTTAATCCCCTCTCCACGGCCATGGAGACAAGCAGACAGTAATCCTCTGTATTTGTATATTAATAGCCTGGGTCTCAGGGGGGGCCTCTCTGTATATCGTGATGTATGTTTTATTAGTTGGTTAATCTGCTTGTCGATCAGAAGACCTTGTCCATTTAAATCCAGGTTTTAATAAAAACATGGCCAGCCCCGCCGGGGGGATAAGCTCCCCAAGGACGAGGGAAAGAGCATGTCTATTTTCAATAGACTCATCATCAACAATAAACAGCTTTACATCAATGTTATCTGTGATGGGGCAATACAATTATTAGGGGGAATCCAGCCCGAGGCCTCTGCCCCTTTCCTGAGAACAGAGCCAGATAAAGCCCGGCTCACATATAAGCCGTCCACCTTGTTACTGTAATGCATGCTTCAATCAACTCTCATGCAATATCTGAGGGTCTATTTTAAGGCAGTGGTTGTCAACTGCATAGAAAACACAGGACAAAGTCTAAGTGACATCAGCTGTTTGATATCTGAGAGGGGCTTTTGGAGCAGGTACATGGTGGTCATCATTTTGTCTCAAACTTTTAGTCGTCTAAGAGGCTTGGAGCAGAGGTGGACCTTAAGCCCTCTGACAAACTGCCTCAACAGGCTGCTGTGTCATCATATCAGCCCTAATCATGCACAAGTCACTTACTTAATAGCAGTGGCTCCCAGCTTTGAGCCCTGAGCCCTGTTTGATGCCCTCCGCCCCCTTAAAAGTTGGTTGCTTTCATTCATTGGGTCAGTGTTCTCAATTACATTCTGTCATGGTCATCCACTTCCAGGATAATATTTTGTCAAGACCAAACATGTTCTCATTTTCCAAATAAGTATGAGAATGTAAACAGAAATAAATATTTATTTGACCTTATTATATTCACAGATTAATTGTTTTTTTTATTCTAACTCCCTTCCTATTTTAAAATAGTTATCATAATGACTTAGCAGCAGCTCATACTTACTTCTCTGAAGACTCAAAGAAAAGATTTAAGTCCAGAGTTATTTTATTTTGGAACAACAAAGTGGGCTCTCCAATGGTAATACATATATTTCTCATGATCTCAAGAGTAGTGGTTCCAAGCTAGTGGGTCTGAATCCAACGATGGATCGTACAGCTGTTTACAATGGCTTGGGAATAAGTGTCAAAAAAATTAAGGGATAAAAAAATCTGCTGTATGTGGAATTTCTAAGGAAACAACCATGCATATACTTTAAATTTACTCCATTTTGATATGATGAAGAGATTTTTTCTGGATGTATTTGTCTTACTGTTCTGGTATAACAAAGCTGGTTTTCCAATGATAGAATACTAATTTCTCAAGATCTGTAGAACCTTGATTCACTCCTCATGGGTCTGGACCCAAATAATGGATCTTGCCACTATTATTAGTGAGCTATGAAAGTTTACCTGGAAAAAAACTGTGGCATTAAGTATATGATCTACAAAATCCCTTTACAGAAACTGTTTTTTTAATCCGTTTTGCAGGTGTGAAAAGTAAATTTGAGTTGTTTTCTCTATTTCTTGGCAAATCAGTCTTGTTATTCTGGGATAACAAGCCAGTTTTCCAATGAGGAAAATAACAATTCAGCCAAAATGTACCTGTTGTCACCGGAAATGGTGTAAAAATAAATGTAGGCAAGCATGTCCGCCCAGTCCTCTGACATGATACAGGCTTTTTTTTTTTTTTTTAAGATTTGTTGATATTAAGCCTTTGTTCAAGGTAGAGGATGAAGTGGAAACTGCAGAGGAAGAGAGTGGGAAAAGACATGCAGGAAAGGGCGCACAGGCCAGACCACCAACTCTGAGGACAACAGCTTTTGTGTATGAAGTAAACACATAAAACCAGTCTACCTGTGCCTGTGAAGTACTTTCTGAACATGCTGACTTTGTCCCTCCTCTTTATTTAGTCATATGATTTGGTTCATCCAAGGTCTAAACTGTAACATTTTTTAGTAAATTAATTTGAATGCTTGCATATTTGTGGAAATTTGGGTCCTGGTTTTTGCTCAGGGGTGTGATGATAGGACTTAAGGCCAGGCCAGTCGAGAACCACTGCTTTTAAAGATCATTATGTGTATCCATAACAACCCAGACCGCCTTAAGAAATCCTCCCTTCTCTCCCTCTAACAGGGTCGACCCTCAGACTCTCAGGTGGAACAGATTTGGTTAAAATGCAGCTCCCTCCCCGTCTGCAGACACAACCATCCGAGTAAAGGAGAGTTCAAGGGTGAGATTCCTTTGGATCTGAATCACATTGGAGTCCTCTGCTCACCTCTCAGCCCGTCTAGACGCTGTGTCACTGCCACACCCCGCCGGACATCTGTCCTGATTCAATAGATTTATCAGACAGCCATTCGATTAGAAGGGCACTGCTTTAAATTAGCCGGCGAGTCAGGGACTGATGGAGGTGGGTTGGACAGGAGGGCCATTACAGGCACAGGGACACTGTCTGTCCTGCTTACCAATGGTCTCGAGTCGCCTGCATTCACGGTGACATCTGTAATCATTTCAAGGTACAAAAGCTGCAGACAGCTGCTGATGTGATTAACCTGGCCTTTCAAAAGATTTTCTCTTTGAAACTCTTCAGATAAATCAGGTTTTAAGATTATTATTTATTGATGTATCCTTGAATTAGATACAGAGAACAAAATGATGACAACATTTCAATTTGAATGTAGCAGATAGGTGATGTCTTACAATAGGACAGTATTATGATCTCAAGTCAGGATCATGTTTTACAAATACTGAAGTTCAGGAAAGCCTTGTATGGCTGTGTGCACATTACATAAGCTCTGACCTCCTACAGAAACAAGGGGGCTCCCCATCTCTGACACTGTTATTTTGGGGGTCACAGGTAAAAAAGTTTGACAATCCCTGCAATATTTGTTGTTTTTGTGGCTGTGGTATCAAAGAATTATCAAAATAAGAAATGTCTGGGCCCCTGGAGGCACAGTGAATGGGCCCTTGACAGATGTGAGTTACTAATGCCACTGTATGTGTGTTCAATAAGCAGCATCACTATTAGACAGAGGGCTCCACCAGCTGCCTCAAATAAGGTGCTATAGCTGACAAACTAAAGTTTGGCAGCTTGCTCTAGGAGTAAATCACCCTCCCTTCTTAACTTTTCTTTCTATGAGAATCTGGACTCATGTGCAAGTCCTGGTTCAACTAAAACTCTGATATTTAACCCTAACAGTGTCCATAGGAATTCCATCTCACCATCTTAAGAGAAGAGGCTTTACATTTGAAACAGGTGTCAGTGGATTCATTTTGATCATGTTTATTGGACAAGTAAGAGTCAGCATTTGGTTTGTGGAAAACACTGGTTAATACTGCCCCCCCCCCCCCCCCCCCCTATAGTAGGACAGTCCGTGCTTTTGTTGTGCCCAGAAAGCTTTACTCTTTTAACCCCCTCATGGGCAGCCTTGATTGACACTCATCTAAAAAATACATAAAAACAAATGTTGAGCTGCAAACTTAGGTGACGCCAGTTTAGAAGTGTATGAACTGCAATTCCTTGAGTGTCCACTGGAGGCAGGAAGCAGAAGTGCTACAAGTCACATTCACACTCCACACAACAGAAAAACTGTTTTAGTTGGAACAGGTCATATCTTTATGGCTTATGTTGTATGATGGATTGGTTTTTCTATGAGTTATTTGGTTTCATTTTTATTGAGGATTTAATATGCATAATTATGGGCCCATAAAGTTGAAATAACTCCTGTAGTGTTGCTATTTGTCAGAGAGCTCAAAGGTCCCACGTTGTGCAGATTATGCCATTTTAAGTTTTCCATAATGTTGTAATTTGGGGATATACCACCACCTTAAAGATGGGAGGAAAATGTCTGTAAAGTTGCAGTAAACATAAGAGCTCAGTTATGGAAAGTTGAGGCCATATTGTGGGCATTAGTGGCTTAGTCTGGTGGAAACATCTACCATCATACACTTAAATCGCCTGATCTGTGTGGGGCTAAAACAGAGGGGTTTAGAGGCATGCCAAAATCCAACATCTGAGTAGGAATTTTGAAATTAAACCTCAAAAATAAGTACTAAGAACATCTTGGACTAGTGTACACTTGTTCAAAAGTAATGGAATATTGGAATTTTAGGACTCACCTCTTTCTTTGTTTAATAGGTTGACCAAATGATAGCTTGAACAGTATTTTATAAATGGTGGCCCCGTAGATCAGACTCAAAAGCCTCCTTTAGTAATCAAATGTCTGACGTCACTCATGTTCTGCCCAGTATTTTCTACAGCCTGTTATTTCGCTTTATATCACCCAGCCCTACTTTAAAACACAGGTATGTGGCACTAGCATGCAAGCTGACTTTTATGGTAGGCATCAATCAAAATGACTTCCACTGGGCAAACAAACAAACAGCTTTTAAAACATCTGGTTAGGTGAGACTGAGATAGAACAAGAAAGGCACCCCAGGGAGATCTGTGGTTTTCTTCTGAGAGTTGCTGATTACAAGGAAGGATGGCAAAAATGAAACAAAAATGAGCGAGAGAGAGACAGTCTGCACAAGTCAGAATTCAGAGGAGGTCAGGAATGCTCTCCAAAACCACACACACAGACAGAAAGACACAAAAAATCATGGCCTTTATACGCGCTGCAGCGAGACCATGTGACTTTCACGGGGTAGTCTCATGGGATCATCCCCCACCCCCGATCTCCCTGATGGACTATAACAACAGGAAGTCAGCTTGGCCTGCAGCATCACACCACACCACACCTACAGATAACTGCTCCCTCTTTTCACACACTGCACATATTAACGCCGAAACATTCACACCCATGCAGAGAGAAACACTAGCACCCCGGCCTCACGCCACCCCAGCCTCCCTCATCAATCACACGTTAACATTAGCAGCAGTCATTTATCAGTCATCAGTTATGTCTGAGTTTAATCCCTCTAAAAGTGTGCTGTGTGGGGCAGAAGAATCAATGGCACGCTGCCCGCTGATGCTGGCCGCGGTGGCGGGGGGAGACGCGCTGCAGCCTGGCACTGAAACAAGGAGAGACCAAGACTGGCAGCAGGAGAGGGGGGGAGCTTTCAGCGACTGAATAGCCCTTGTTTATCTAGGCCCCTCTGGGAAGTCAGGACACTGCAGTGAATAGGAGCCAGTTAGCAGCAATGGCATAATAAGACCAGGGAGGGGGGCGGATGGTGGTGGGGGGTGGTGGTGATTGAAATTCAACACAGACTACTGTCAAGACGAACTGCCCATGCCAGCTGTGGCAGCAGCTCAAAGGGGCGAGGGGGTGTTTCCTTGACTGAGCTTTTGGATTAACAATACAGCAGCAAGATGCTGCTGCCACTGCTTGCTCATCAAATTACAAGACAAGAGAAGGACTCTTGTAGTGAAATGTAGAATTCAGATTTTTAAAAAATGATTGACAAATAAAACTGATTTAACACCCAGGCCCAAACATCAGACATTAAGTAACTGAATGTTGTTGATTATAAAATAAATCTGGGCAAACTTGGCGAACCAGCAAGGGCCTTCTTGGTTCCACCTACTTTTCCAAAAGTTGCCAACAAGTTAGTACAATTTAGTCATCAACTCTCTTTCTTTGTTAAAATATGACTTAAGATCATCAAGTTTCTGCACTTTTTGATACCACAGATTGTAGAAATAATGATGATAATTTGGAGCACATGTTTAAGAGTAACCTGAAACACAAGATGGACCATTTCACATGTTCATGGGATATGTGTCAGATCAGCCAGGGCAGCATCCCAGGGTTTGGGAAAGACAGAGCCATCTATCCATCCATTACTTGATTTGGAGTTTATCCCAGCAGACAATAGGTGAATAGCAGGATGTACCCAAGACAGGCCACCAGTCAGTCACATGACTGACATACAGAGAAAGACAATTATTCCTGTTCACACTTAAACCTATGGCATGGGAAGTTTGGGTTCAGCCTGGAATCCATGCATGCACGGGAGAACATACAAACTCCACACTGAAAGTTTCCGTCCAATTAGGGAGTCAATCCAGTGACCCTCCTGCTGTGAGGCAGTAGAACGAGCTTCTGGATCAATCTGCAGCCTCTTGAGCAGAATCTTTCAGTAAAAATAATAAAGTAATTTAGCAAATTTTCAGGACAGTCAAATTCACAGCAAACCAGGCAAAGGCTAGCAGCTGTTTTTTGTTGTCAGCTCAATCAAACCATGCAAGTAGTCATCACCTCTTTCACCTTAAAAGACACCAATTGGCTGTTAAATGACCAGGAGGATTTGAGAATGGGTCAGCCTGATAAAGATATGAAATCCGTCTAATTCAGCTGCCCTGCAAGGTCAATTCCAGAGTGCTAAAATGTTGATACGACAATGTACTGAAATGCTGCCTATGCTCTTGGGAAGTCTGCATGAGTTGGTTTGTAATTTTAGATGATTAGAAATAGAAAATTATTTAATATTTTCTAGCTATTGTTTCGGAAAAGCTTTGATTTTGTTTTTTGTACAAGAACAGTATCACATTTTTGTCTCATGATACGTAGCTCAATAATCAAGATACAATGTTTGCTCCATTTTCCCAGCCCCATGCTAAATGTCGTCTTTCTCACACTCTTTGGTTCTCTCTGCTGTCTTTCTTTCTCTCTTTCTTTCTCTCTTTCTTTCTCCCATTCCTCTCACTGGCAGCTGCCTTGGCTCTGATTCTCTAACACCAGCAGGTGCTGGAGGCATGCAGCAACTCTACAGCTATACAGCGCTCATAAATAACACCTGACAAAAGTATGAGAGAGCCCGAGCCAAAGAGAGGGAGGGAGATTGAAAGTTTCCTCTGGCAGGAGAACAGGGTGTGGCTCACGGTCAAATGTTGGCCTTCTCCAGAAGGACATGTTCAGAATAGAGAGTTATTATCAGAAAACAGGAGGAATGTAAGCTCTTTAAAGCCATGAATATGTTACCTTTCCCATTAAAGTTTGCATTTCTTTTCCACACAAACTTTTCAATAAAGCCCTTTCATGCAAATTTCCAGTAAAAGGATCTTTTAGACACAAGGACGGCACTAAGTGACTGGTTAAGGCAGGACTTGAATTTAAAGAAAGGGAGCGTTATCTTTCCTGTAATTAGGATGTAAGAGCTTGGAACAATGTTAATTGTGCTCTAAAAGCAAATGACGAGGTCAGAAGAGAAATTATATGCACACTTCCATAATTATCATTGGTAATGAACCAGCACTTGGAATAAATGAACCCATAAATCATCTGTGATCAAGAGTTATTAATGAACACAGCTTAAAGTCAAGTCCCTTTGTCATTTTACGCTTTTTAAACCCACCAACGTAAGACACACATCCTGTCTCATCAGAAGCTATCGATCAGCTTCTTAGGGCGAAGGTTAGTTTGTCATTTTCTCCTGCCTTGTGGTGAACAAAACCAGGAAGCGTGTGAGAGATTACGGCCCAGGATGCAACCTGAAAGCCCTTTATCTCTGTGAAAACAAGAGGCTTCCTGCGGTTCTGCTCCCATCCAGACCACCACCTCCCCCCCTTTCACCTTCCCGGCCCCCCAGCACCTGTGGCAGCCTATTTAAGGCTCCTCGTCAGGGGCTGCGGAGACCTCAAACTGTGGGCAGAAAAAATAAAAGCCTGGAAAAAGAATCAATGCTATGGCTAAACTGTAGACCTGTCTGATTCACAGCACACAGAGGGCAAAGAAAAAGTGCATCTCTTTTCAGACACTCTAAAAAGACCTGGCTCTGTAAATGGAGGAGTGAGCCAGGGAAGGAGAAGCTCTTTTTTGTGTGTGTAGAGTACCTCACTGTCCTGTGAAGACTGGGAAATGGTGCTGAAGAACCCTACTCCCATGCTTTAGAACAACACTTTCCCAATTGACAAACAATTCGGCCTCTCATCCGGTATTCTTCGAGAGCACGTAACTGCTCATCACGATTATCTCGATGGTACCTGATGTTCCTTCCAAAATCTCAACCCACTTTGTCTCTGTGAGGTTCTGCTGCAATTTGTGAGAACAGTTTGTCTAAATGATCATCTGAGTCAGATTTCAGGTAACCTTCATCCTTACCGGGCCAAATCATAGTTGCCAGGTCTGCTTATAAGCAACTTTGGACTTCTTTTTTTTTTTAAAGTTGCTTGTAAATGGGATCTGATGCAGACTCTACTACCAATATAAACTCAATTCAGAAGTTACACAAACTATTTTCCCCCACTCTGAACACAAATGCAAATTTTACTGTAAAAAGGGGGGCAAAAATATAAAAATCCCTATAGCCAGAATTCAATTTATTTCTAATGTAGCTGCTGCTGTTTTCATTATAATAAAGTTGTAGAGGAACAACATAAAACTTAAATAAAAGCCTGACTATGTCTGTTTGGTTAAAAAATCAAGGTTAGACTGTTTAAAGACAACAGAGTTATAAATAGCAGTAGCCCATCCCTTTACTTCTGTATAAAGAAAAGGATGTTCCACCTCCACACAAAAGGATGTTGAAGAAGTAATTAAGAGCCAAATAAGAACAAATGTCAGTGAGACTGAAATATAATGAGGATGACTATTAAAACACACTGTATGCAGCCTTCTTTTTAAGAAAAAGTAATATTTCCCATTAGAAACAAATTGAGCTGTTTTTATTGACCTGGTTGCTTATTTCAGCAGAAAAATCTGGCAACACTGGTACTAATAAAAGAATCATCAGCAGTCTTTGCATATCTAAACTGATATTTTTGGGGAAGTCAGCAATATCACATTCAATTTATTTGTTCAATAACAGACACTAAAAAAAGGTAAAACTCAGTCATAAAAGAAGGTGTTGTAGCTATGACAGCAAAAGTAGTTTGTCCTGACAGCACGACACAGCAAAGAACCCAAACTGCTCCATTGTCTCCTTTTTTGCTATTATAACTATCATGTTGTTGTTATGATTGCATTTGTTTTACTATTTATTTGTATTATTGGCATTTTTCATCATGCCTTGGGGTCTATAGCGAGTAATTTGGTCAGGTTAAGTGTTTGTATGAGTGGACCTGATGTAGAGTTGTTGTTAGTTTAGTAGCTGCCCGTCAGGATGAAGGAAAAAAGACAGCTAGCCAAACTGTCTCAGGATTTTTTCTGCTGTTGTAGAAACAGGAATCAGTTATATTTGATTTCATATTCATAATAAAAACTACCCTGAAATGCATTGAATAGTCATAATTTCCTATTTAAACTAAACAATTCAAACATAATATTTTCAGTAGGGATGTACGATATTATCGGTTTGATATTGGCCTAAAAATGTAAGTATCAGTATTGGCTGCTATTGAAATTTTTGCAGATATTTACAGCTGATATGTATTAGCTGGAATATTTGCAAATTATACAAATGTAAAATATTGATAGACCATCTCATCACTGCATGGGTGCATTTAAAAATCAAGGGTTTCATTTCTGCAAGACTTAAATGCTGTTTTCCTTGTTTTACATCTGTTCCTCACAAAAATATACTGTAACACTAACAGAAACAAGTCCATTTTTGTTAAGTACAGAGCTTGTGCCCTCCGTATTTGTATCTGCGATAATGACTAAAAAAAAATATCAGCTTATCGGATACTGTCAAAAGTCCGATATCGTGCATCCCTTATTTTCAGGTCAATTAGCACATAACTGTTCACACAGTAAATTATCTGTTTATGTAGCACCAGGCTGTTTTCTGTCTCTTTCCTTCCTCTTTGAAAATATTTCAGAATATCTTACAGGCTCTTTGCATCACCAGCCCTGACACAGGCATGTAGGCCTGATGTCGCTGTTATTGAGGAGGGGGCTCTGTTGGTGTTGTAAGCTTCCTGGCATGCAGCAGCTTACACATTATGTAACTAATGAGTGGTGTTATGATGGGAACAGTAGGACACAACAAACAAACAAGTGATGAGCGAGCACTAATTAATACTGTCGTACAACTCCAAACGTGATCAATTAAAGGCCATGCTTCATTGACTTGCAGGCGAGGGCGCCGGCGCCAGTGTAACAAGAGAGGGGAGGGCGCTGTCAGCATGAGTAAGAAGACAGATGTACGATGGCCGGGCTGTGGGGATCTGAGGGTGTCTGCTCCCCTCACTACCGTCTACGCACACACTACACCCACACATGTATTTATGGAACGTGCTCCGACGGGCCGGCATGTTTTGACTGTAAACACCTGAGTGCTGGCCTTGGTGAGCTGAGCCTGGACAGGTGGGCTAAGGTGGGTCAAAGGTCACTGGCTAAATTCCAGTTTCCAGAGTCATAGAGATGCAGGGTTACAAAAATGGACTCTGTACTTTGCTTTGGGTCGATAGTGTAGCACAGGTGATTGTGGGAGGGTTGGACAAAATATACAAGAGGTGAGCTCAGTCCTGTCTGACACTCATGTCTTAATGGTTTGAAAACTGTTCTAACTTTTGTGTTGGATCACTTTTTAACCCAATTTTCTTGATTTAACATGTTATGACAGGTATTTCTCATATAGCACAGGCCTGGATGATCCTCTTCATGGGTAGATTTTTTTAACTTGCACATAAACTTAACGAAAGACCTCAAACTGGTAGCAATATGGAAATTAAATCAGGTCTCACTGCTGACATATTTTCCTTCCTTACTTCTTTTGGTGTAAGACTCCCATCACCAGCTTATGTTTCCTCTGATCAACATTAAAAGAATAATCAAACATTTGTCCAACTGTGGACTTGTCCTGCTGAAAAAATCTCTAAATCAGCACTTTGTTCTACGAGATTTCAGCATTAAATCAATAACACATTACAGACACACACTGCCTATAAACACAGGTTCAAGCTACTTTATCTGCTGATGTGCAGGTGTTGGTTAGCAAGACCAAAACTGCCTTCAACAATGTAAAACTGATGCACCAGTGCATCCCTTAAGAAAATAAACCATGTATTAAATTTCCTTTCACAATTCAAGCATATGCCTGGCTCAAACATGTTGGGCAGAGATGCTTTTATGGAGTTATTGGGGAAAAAAAGAAAAAGCTCAAAAGCACTTTCTGTAAATGACTAAAAAGGCTTTATTTATCACTATGGTTGTGTGAAAAATGAAATCTTGCATAACAAGCTAGTTTTGTGTCTCTTTAATGAAGGCTGGACATGATAATGTGCAAAAGTTTGCTGATAAGTGTAGGAATGAGTATCGAACTTAGTACCCACAGTTTCTAACAAATATATTAGACCACCACTCAGTGTATGATTTATGCAGCAGCTCCCCTAAATTAACAGCATTGCTAATTACCAAAATCATTTTTTATGTTTCTGTAATGGTTAATATGCCAGTTATAAAAGCTTTTCAACATAAAAAACATTTTTAATGATTAAAAATATAACAATTATTGATATCCATGGATTTTCAAATTTACAGTTTTACAAAAAACAACAACAAAAAGCTCAAATTTAGGTATAAAAAGGTGAATTCAGTTAGAAATTCTTCATCCCTGTCCAATAACAATAATCAGTTTTAACCCAGTTTTTTTTTCTAAAATATTTTTGTTTTCTCTTTTCAGATCAGGTGGCCAAATACATTTGTTAAGCACTGTACATGGTACAGGTGCCTCGACATACAGCAACTTCTGTTTTTTATTTTATTTTTTATTGTTTTCAAAAGAAAAAAAATGTTGTGTCAATAGGGGAAGTTTCTAATATGAAACAAGAGCAAACTACATGCACTGTAGAACTCTGTAGGAAAGTAGATCCTGAAAGATGCCATGTGTAAATCAGACCTTGAGATGGAGCAGACAGCACAGTGTATAAGCATGATATATGCAGCTACTTACTGCCGTAATCCAATTGAACTGTTTATTTATCAACTACATAATCTTCTAATGTCAGCCATATTTCATTTAATTTGAGGAATTTGCTAATAAGATTGACCATGTCCAGCAGTTGGCCCACAGGCTGAAGTTTGGACACCCTTTTCTTTCCTTCTGTCTTCAGTCTTTGGTTCAGATATCAGTAACCCCTGGTCCTTTTGCTCAAACGCTTTTTCTCAATTCACACAGACTGACAGCAGCTCTTTTTATTTCATAACAGTTGGGTGTGTTGAGGCTTGGCTGCCTCCTTGGTTTATGTCCCACTAGCGGGGGGTCATGGGGGGCTTGACAAAACGCTCATGAGTTAAATGGAGCGATGTGGATGCTCCATGCCTCCCTCCGCTCTGCCCTCCCTTCTGTTTTCAGGCCGCCCATTCTCCTCTCATTAATCCTGTGTGGATGTTTATCCATGTTGACGTTCAACATAGCAGCCCGCCTTCTGTCTGACTAACAAACACGGTGACTAAGGTTTTTTTTTTTTTTTGGTCACAGGGTTAGCCTAGACTGACTAGCTATGGGGTCTCGATTTTGTTAGTCACATCGCAGGCCGGCTGTGTAACTGAAATCAGTATGTGAATATGAATACGTCCCGCCTCAGGAGGGTCATTATCAGTTGTGTGTGCTACGGAGAGGAAAATCAATATGGTCATCATAACAGGCTGGCAGAGAGCCAGCCCACTAGACGGCATTCAAAGCACAAAACACGGCAGCAGATTACTCCTCATCTGATGTCATCTAATTTCATCCCCGTAGACGGAGACACTGTGGGACCAGAATAAGGTCAAGCACGTTTGAAAGAGGCTAGACGTCCGAAATCTTTGAGGAAAAGACAACAGAGAAGGAGATTAAAAAGACGCACAGTCCGGTGGTCTGAAGTGAAGCCCCTGCAGAGGTTTGCCCTGATGAGTTTTCGCCACAAACACAAGCTGGCGTAAGAGCCTCTCACCAGGCCCGCCTTCTGCCTATTGTGTCAGTCCAGTCTTTTTCATTAACCGCTCCACTGAGGACCACAAGGAGGGGAGGGATGGGCAGAAGGAGGTGGCGGTGATGATGTGGGGGGAGGCAAGGAGGGGTCTGCAGACAAACCCAAAGGGACTCGGTGTGGACCTGAAGAGCAGCCACAAATACATGATTAAAAACACACATCAACAGGCAGCACAGGGCTCAGCGTACACAATATTTACCTCCGCCAGGACGGCAATTTAGAGGTAATCCCTCCCTCAAGTATACACAGGGGCAGAGAATATTATCTCTCGCCCCCACATCTGAGGGGAGGGGGGACCACGAGGGAACAAGGGACAGAAAATGAGAGGACCAAGTTGGAGTGAAGTGGGGTTGGAGTCATCTCACAAACACACCTGTCCGCCTATGACTCACTGTTTAAGGAGTCAGCAGAGGAGAGGAGGGCAGGGGCGGCTTTTCTGCGCTGTTAGCAAACATGATACACTTATTGAGCTCTTCTCCGAGTACATCATGGCTGCTAGGGCTGGAAAACAGATTCAGTTTTATGAAATACTGATGTATTTTAAAGCTAGAGAAAGGGTAATATCACCATTTCTCTGATGACAATGTTCAAGTTGCTGTTTGGTTAAAAAAACAGGTCAAATGCTCAGAGAAAAGATTATAAGAGTCCTGCACACTGACTAAAGAATAACCTGTTTGCTAAGTTTTTGCCTAAATTAAGAGTTGTCACTTATTTAAAGTGGAATTCCTACAGATGGAGCCAGTTAAATGTTCCCCTATTTACTTGGCAGAGTCTTGGCTGGTCCAAGACAGGAAAGTCCTCAGACCTGCTCACCTCATGACTCCACAATGACATGATAACCATGTGACAAACCCAAAAATAAAACCTTATTTTGGCACCCACTGGCTGGAGGTTGGCTGGTAACTGTCTAGAACTCGGATGGCATTTGGCTGGAAGGGGAAAATTGAAGTGGCTGCATCTGTAAAAAAATATACCTGGTAAATCCTCGCTTAGGACGTCAAAAAGTGCAAGAAAACTCCCTTCACCACACAAAAGTGTTGGCAATATTTGAAAAAGCGGTGAACTGCTATGTCAACACAGTTTAACAGTCCTATATCATGGTTTTTATTAATACCAAAATATGTGTCCTTTACCAGTCCATGTCCCCTGCCACCTGAAATCCTTCTACTCTCCCTTGGTTGCTAGCTCCATCTGTCAGAAAATCTCCCCAAAAATAATACGTAACGATGTCAAAAAGGTAGATGCTACCTTCCTCAGATGGGAGACACTGCCAAAGCCAGATGTCTGTTCAGCCAACATACAACCTCAATGTAGGAAACATTTATAGGCATGTCTTTAGTGTCACAGTAAACATTAGAGCACAGTACTGGAGAGCTGGAGCCCCATCCACTTCTGAAAAGGGAGGCAAGACACAGTTCATGAGGACTTACACTAAGCATATTTCCACACGTAGGCAGGTATTTTTGAAAGCAGAGGTTTTTCTCCTCAGTTTAAAAACATACTCATATAAAAAAAACATGCACCATAAAACCTGTCTTATTATCTTATAACAATGCAAGTGATATCTGCTCTTTCTATGATAAGTTTTACAGCAAAAGCAGGTTGCAACCACAAGTCTGACTGGTGTTATGGTTAATTTTGTGGCTATGTTACCTGATGTTAGCAGGTGTGTTGAGTAAATATTTCTTTATTTATATTTCATGTCTTGTCAAAAACATCAGCAGCATTATCATCCAAGTGTTTCAAAGCAGCATCAAAGCGAAGGAGCCACAGAAAGTATTTGTTGGCATGTAAATAGTCAGCAACACTTAAAACAGCAACAGTTTATCAACATCCGCTGCAACATATGTCGAGATAATGTGGCAAAATGTGGCATCACACGGAGGAGAGGTCGACGCACACATGTGACAGTTAAGGCCCAAAATGCTGTTTCCCCCGTTCACACAGAGATGACCTAATCAGAGTTTTAAAGTCTTTTCATCTTGGCTGACAATATGCTTTTTCGTTCAGCTCACGTGCCAGTAAGTGTGGACAGAAGATGTGCTGTGATTTAAAAAAACACCTGCCTACATCTGGACATAGCTTAAAACAGCCTGTTCTGAGCAGGGCTGAAACATAAGGGTTCAAAGACATGCCAAAATCCAACATCTGAGAGGAATTATTTGGCAAGAAACTTGAAAAATGTGTTCTGGGGATGCATTTACAAAAGCTACCATTTAGTGCTGCTTGTCTCTGGGGTCAACCACAAGCAAAACAAACAAACAAACAAGCCCTCATTTGGCATGACATGTAGTTGGAAGTCTGCAAGACAAAGTAATTTGTGATACCAACTGCCTCAACAGCAGGAAAATTGGTCAATCTGGGTCACATCTACTGTAATTATCATTTTTTGACACCAGCTGTTTGTTAGTAGATTGTTATTTTCACTTCCTGTCCCCATCTGACGCAACACTGGTGTCACATGACTGTGCGTATATGGGTAGAAATGAATAAAAATTAGATAAGTAAATAAAGTGGTAAGCAACCAGACACATCCCATATACATGCTTCTGCGAGCCCGGGTTCAAATCAAGCCTGTGGCTTGTTGGCAAAGTGTCTATACACTGTCTCTCTCTCCTATCAATAAAGGCACAAATATGCCCAAAAAAATCATCTTTAAAGAAAGAAAAAAAGACTTAAACAGTAAAGTAAAATGAAGATAAGAGTGGCCCATACTGCACAGCACACATGCCTACCCCACTCCTCGTGTCAGTATCAGTTTTCATGTCACGGCTGTTATTGACCGGCACAAACTCCCCCCGCAGTCACAAA
Source organism: Cetoscarus ocellatus (assembly GCA_037902135.1). NCBI lineage: Eukaryota > Metazoa > Chordata > Actinopteri > Labriformes > Labridae > Cetoscarus > Cetoscarus ocellatus. The sequence goes on along the minus strand of JBAMNC010000760.1, from coordinate 2,323,648 downwards.
CATGCCGGCGTGATGCTGCTCCTCATGTTGTGTCACAACCAGGAAGCAGTGTCTGTCTGCCGCTCTGGGGGGGTGAAGGGGGGCATATTTTGTTAACGGTTATGTTTTTATTCAGTTCACTGAGCTGATGCTTCAATTCAAGTCCACCGCCTCATCCTTGTGTGACCCCCCCCCTTCTCTGTGCCCAATATTTTTGTCCGTGCAGAGAGAGTGTTTGTGATCTGCGGATGGCTGCGTCACCGTCAGTTAGGGAGGCTCCGAGGCGTGTGGCCCCCGTCACATTGTCCCATCATGCAGATGGTGGTTTTGGGGGAAACTCCTGCCCGCTGTGCCAAATGAAGCCCTCACCCTGACATTAAAAACAGCACACTGGGTCCTGCACATCGCCACATTAAAATACATGTGACAGAAATGCCACAGGGATGCGTCGGTGTTAATGCTAAAGCAAACGGGCGTGACGCAGATGTAAGCTACGTTTCCAAGATAAAAATGTCAAACAGGGTGCAGCAGAGCAGGCCCTTGAGGGCCCGAGGGCTGCGTGAGAGAGGGATTTGATGAATTCTGCGAGCGTTCCACGGATTCCTCCCTCACAGGGACCTTTGGGAAAAGAATGGGTCATATGCAAATGGCATGCACAGTATGGAGGAGAAGTTTCCCACAAGCCGAGTGTGAAAAGGGCTCTCCCTCCCCATGCCGGGCCGCTGAATGGGCCTTTTCTTCTGCCGCTGAAAGTGTATGAGGTAGAGCAGGCAAACTGCAAAGGTAACTAGGCTCTTTCTCCTCGGGCTTTCTCACTAAAGCCTGAACACACAATGGTTCATTTGGGCATTCAGCCACACAAACCCCAATAAAGCACATCCAAGCGCAGTTAAGGGGGTTACTGAAACTGACTCTGGGTTTAAAACTCCTTCTTTAAGGACGGAGAGCACCTTTTTATAGGCTAATGCTCTCAGCCTCCGCGGGAGCAGCTAATCATTAAGCCGCCTTTACAGAGGTGGGAGTGTGGTCGTACATCACATCATTTTAATTCTGCTGAATGGTCAGATGAGGACGGGCCTTTTCCCACCATGACGGACATGCTGAAGAATGAAGCTCTGCGGAAACTGAACATTTTTTATTTGGTCAACAGAATAACGATATTACCACTAAAAGTAATGTACTTATTGACCACAAGATGTTGAGTCTTTCAGGAGTTGTCCTATTACTTTATTCTATTTGAGGACTATTTATGTACATAGTTAAAATTAAGTAATTGATACTTGTTTGACACCATGAAAAAAACAGAGGTCCTGAACTTCAAATATTAAGCTATGTACTGATTTTAACTGTCAAAAAAAGCAAACAAACTCCACCACACTGTCTAAATTACAAAAAAATACTGATAAAGAAGGTGGAACTGCCTGATTTCTTGTTGGTTCCATCCACTTCCCAAAATATTGCAAGAATATTTGTGTACTTGAGAATATAGTTCTCACTTTCAGGTTCATAATATGAGGGAGTTGTTATCGATTCTCAACTGGAATTGTTTTTCGACTATCAACCCCACTCATCACTGTATGTCAAAAAACTGGGATGTGGTACAAATAAGGTTAGGAGCTGTTGATTAAGAAGTCCTTGGAGAACACAAACTTCTGAGTTATTAGCAAAAATATTTAAAACTTCCTTATCTTGTAATGTTAACAAATCCTTCAAAAGAATTCCTGTGTCCTTCTCCAGACTCCAATCACCACCAATCTAATCATTGCTACATTGTGCCATGACAAACATTCCCATAAAATTTCCTTGAATCTGATCGATGTTAAATTTTTGAGTTATCAGGCTCTCAGACAAGCCAAGAAGCAGACAAATGAAAGCAAAAGAATGACCTCCTTGTGCGAGGTAATTAACTTTGTTGTTCCTTTCATATATGGCAAACTAACTACCTGATAAATGAACTGGCATGATCGATCATCACAATGTTGTGTCCAAATAAAAATACCCCAAAACAGGTATCAGATAGAGATGCATGATATCATTGGACTAATATTAGTATCAGCAGATATATGCATAAAAAGCTGATTATCAGTGTTGGCAGATGTGATAATTTTTACTGATATTTACAGCCGATAATTTGATTTTGAATTGGCATTGAAAATCCCAGATATTGGCTGTAATATTGGCAAAATGTACTTCGTATCATGGTTGTTTACCTCATCATCACTCAATGTCTTCTTTTAAGAATACAAAGTGTAATTTATTTAAGAATAAAATGTATTGTGGTATCAGTTTTGATATTGGTATTGGCGATAATGAGTTTGGAAATATCTGCCAAAATCCAATATTGTGCATCGCTAGTATCAATCCCCCTTTTTCCTTGAATCACATCATAGTTTTTCACTCCTGCATTATAATGACTATCTTATCTTTGCAAAATATATAATGAAAAAATATATAATGACTGACAGTGTCTACTGCCAGCCTGAAAATATCAACATTTCAACATTTTTGGTCCATATGTCCCTGCTCTGCTGAAGATTGAAGAAAGGGCTAATTTCAGGTAATGGTTGGTTTAATTGCTCAAAAGCAAGTCAAGTTTATGATTTTAACTCCAGGCATGTTTGTGTTATTATTGCTGATTTTGCTCCACTGTGACTCTTACAAACAAACATCTGTGAGATCCTGTTATGCCTTTCATGGCTCTCATCTGCTCCTGTGGTTGTCACCTGTTGTCAGCTTCTTTAGTCACCTCGGCCATTTCTCACCAACTCCCTCCATCCCCCCTTTACCCAAACTCCACAGGGAACATGGAGCCCACAGTTTAAGGGGTCAGAGGATGGAGAGAAGGAGGGAGTACAGAGAAAGCTGCAGCTCCCTCCTCCTCCTCTCCTCCTCCTCCCTCTCTCTCTCCCCTTTTCATTGAACAGACTTAAACACAAACACAATTGGACATGCTGGAAGCCTCACAATGGCACAGGGGGGGAAAGTGAAGTCATACTCTAGGCACGCATGGGTGCCTAGGTCAGGGGGCAATCAACGGCACCCCTGGCTACTGTGTCTTAACCCCCTGAAATAAAGGACCAGGCTTGGAAGGAGGAGTGAGAGAGCTGGGGATGGGAGAGAGGGAGAGAGGGAGAGCGAGCAGAGGCGGGGGGATTTTCTTCTTACTTGGCACTTTCGAATGAAGCTGCTGAGGAAGTTGGTGAAAAGCTGGAGATAAATGAAAAATTTCCTCCTCCGCTAAACTCTTCACACAACAGGGCCGGACCTTTAAAATGTAAACAGATGTCTCAAAGACTCTGGAGTGGCATATGGAGCGAGAGAAACAAACTCCACCTCCTCCAGAGACCAGAGAACATTGTTTCTGTCTAACTACACACCACTTTAATTGTGGCTTAAGTAGGGCTGGGCAATTCAGACTGAAAGTCATGCTAAAATGCCAATACAGTCACTATTTCTTAAGTCCCTTACACCACAATACAAGTTATTTTCCTCTTTTAATCATTTAAAAACCAGGTAAGCTCATGCATGCTGCAAAACTTAGCAACATTTCTTCAGATTGGAGTTGTTGTGAAAAAAAAAACAAGCATTTCATGGCCACAAACTTCCATTATTTCAATGATCCACAGGGTCTAATAACAAAGAAACTTAATAACTTTTGTCTTTCTTTGAACTAAGAGAGAGAGAGAGACAGAGAGGAGCCCTGTAACATACAGCAATAACAGAGGGAGAGGATCAATCCTTAGCCGTCTCTTCCATTGATCAGTTTACCTAATCTTTAAAACGGTGCCCTGAGAAGTCCTACTGGTTATTGCCAGACTTATTAAAAATACTTCATATCAAGAAGTCTATTTTGCATGGATGTAAATGTGGTGGGCGTTGAGGTTGTGGGTTGTTTGGGCAAAATTAGAAAGAAAACCACTGGTCGAATTTGCACAAACATGTTAGAAACATTTGATAAAAGTGGGCGGTGCTGGTGAGAATTAAGAGAAGCCATTGCTTCAAGCCTGATCCACCATTATTACCAAATGTTGCCAATGTATGTGTGCATTTAGATGGAGTGTAGAGCTTAGTCTGCCATTTAAAAGAAGTGAAAATGGCCCTGACCAAAGAAAATCCATTTACCCTGTCAGTTAAATCTACTTTCCCAAAGGTAGGCAACAGATTTGAGCAATTAGGACAGTCTGCAGGAGTTTGCACTGAGTCTTTGATAGTTAGAAAAACTGAATAAAAAAGTAAAATAAAAAAGACAGAACGTTGGGTTCTTAGCACTTCTGCTTTTGTCACTGTGGTACTAAGTAAGTGTAAATACCATTTTTATTTTTAAACATATTAAAAATGCTCCTCAAAGTTTAAATAAATGAAAATCCTTCATTTAGAGTAAACATCTCACACAGTTCCTACACAATCTGAATCTGAATTCAAGCCTTTTTTGGACCACTGGACTGAAGTGACGGGAGCAAAGGTATGTTGAGATTTGTCTTGTTAAATGCCCTAGTATGCTATAGTTATTATTACTAATTTGATAACAGGACATGAAGGTGGGGGCAGCAGGAAGCTAGAAAAGGTTTCCGGGTAGACCTCCTGGTCTGATGGAACCTTTCTGTGGAGTCTGCATGTTCTCCACGTGCATACATGGGTTTCTGAGGGCACTCCACTAACCTTACAAAGTTCAGAAACATGCTAGTTAGTTCAAATGGTAACTCTCTTAGGCATGAGTGTGAATGACTGGTTGTTCGTCTCTATATGTCAGTCCTATGATTGGCTGGCAACAAAATCAGGGTGTACAATGCCTCTTGCCTCATGTCAGCTTGGACAGGCTCCTGTCAGCCTATTCTAGAAATAAGAATATAGAAATATTCCCCAGAAGAAGCCTTTGGTTCATGGTTTGGTTCATGGTTTACTTTTGGGTCCATGCAAAAAAATAAAGATATAATTGGATGAAGGTTTTATTTCCAAATGAAAATGCAAAAAGTTTTTCGAGATCAGTCAATTATGTCTCTAATATCTGTAAGGACTTAAAAGTGTAGTATAAATTAAAAATCTTTATAAAAATATTTCTAGTTGTGATGTTTTTATGGCAGCGTTTGTGATGTGAACTTAATGTTTATAAATATTTTTTCTTAAATCTATTTCTTCAGTAAACAACCACATTAATGTTCTTACTGTTGATATTCTCTCTTATTGATCATTAGAACTGTATATTGTTTCCAGATCAGTTGATTCAACATGGCACTCTCCAGTTCTAACTCTAAATCTCATTTAAGAATATACTGATGTATATTTTTTAGAACTCCTTACATTTCCCAGCCCTAAGCTGTAGTGTAGTTTTTATTGTTCTTGCATCAATTTACAGCTTGTGGTCAACAGATTCTAGGCAGGGTGAGTGAGTCCAGGGCACTAAGTATAGTTTAAGTATAGTTTTACCACACCAATAAACATGCTCCTCAACATATCATGACTTGTTGCCAAGTGCAGAGCTCACAGCCTCATTTTCCTTCTGTGATGGATGATTCATCAAGGTGCAAGTTCGCCTCCGAGAGGGAGCGAGGGATGGAGAGAAGCATTAGCGGATTAGACAAATCACTCCTGTGATACTGTCAAATAAATAGAAATCCTAACTACCATAATGCATTTCAGCGCGCCTCAGAAACACTGTTCTGCAAACATTAGCCCAGAGCACGGGTACAAAGCTGTCCCTGCTCAGCCCCTGTTTATTTTTACAAAGAATGTTAACACCGGGCGCATTCCTCTATTCCCAAATTGCTGTGTTAAATTACCGTTGCAGGGAACGGCTGCTATTCCTGAGGGGAGCCAACTGTGGAGAAGCGACAAAGGAAGCTGCAGTATCCCGTCGATTGCAAACACCTGTCGTCCTGCAGGCTGTTAACACCTCTCTGTTTACAGCGGGGAACGAAGCTCACCTTGATCTCAGCTCGCCCCGTTATAGCCATGGAGCTGGCACAGGCGCTGACCACAACAAGACGGGTAATTAATTATAAAAGCCCCAGCAGTGAGTAATGAATTTATTTACTTATCATATAAAAAGTATGACTCAGTTTCTTTACTCAACAGAGAAACACATAAGTAAGCTGATTCCTGACTACGGCTGGGTGATGTGGACCAAAAATGACAACTCCATATCTGTTTGAAAGGATTACACAAATTATTCAGTGTGTATTTGTATTCTTGTTCTAAAGAAATTGCACTGTCACAATACCAGAGTTTGAAATTGTTACATATATTCCTTTAAAAAGGTTGCAAAAATTATTTCAGTTGATTTTTTCTCTTGTTGTCTTCCTGGGATGCCCACTTCATGGTCTGTTTTTAACTTCAGCTTGGTCCTCAGTCTGCAAATGGTACCGGGTCTTACGCAAAATATTGCTGCCACTCTGCAAACCAGAGCACCAGCTTCCAGCTGCAGGACATTGTAGCAGATGTTTTCGAACAATGCCCACACATTAAGCTGTGTTGTTCACTCCATGAATACACTATCCTTACAAGTTGCACCCCGATGTAAAGGTGACTAATCAGGCTTTCCAACAATATAAAATACAATACCAGTTGATTTTATCAAAGAGCAGGAATAATCAACTGAAATTATGCTTCCAAACTTTTTCAGGAGAATACCAAGAATCAATCATTAGTGATACCAGTTGGGTATCAAAGTAATTAAAAAAGAGGTATTGATGCACAGTGTTGGGCATTTTTTGGCTTTTTATTTCCAAAAGTACAGACAAACCTCACACACTGTCTGAGTTTCAAAACAAACAAACATTGAACTCTTTTTTTGTATTATTGCGGTCATGAAATGTTTTAAACTCTTGGACAGTGTGTTTAAAATCATCAGATCTTTAACCTTTAAATTTTATGATCAGTGGTATCAGAGACAAGACAAGACAGAGACAAGTTGTGTCCAAAACCTCACATTCATTCCCTCTTTCCTTCATCTCTGTCAACTCTGTTACAAAGTTAACTCTCCCATGCAAGGGTCCCACCAGAAATGTTTGGCCCTGTGGAAAGATATCACTGTGGGCCCCCAGCAGCACAGTCCAAATAACCCCGAACAGCTGCTTAAACATCTCTAATGTGATTAATTTAATACATTATACATTTAAATATATATAATTGTGTATAAAATATCACTCAATGGGGCGCCAATAGCCTTGCAGTCATGTCTATGCGCCCTTTGAACTGAGGCTGTTGCCCACAACGTAGGTGGCACTGGTGCAGGCCAGTGGCAACCCACTTAAAACTGAGTGTTTTGATCATTAAATATAGCGAGGAAACTCCTGCACACTGTCTACATGGCACAAGTTTAGGCAAAATTTAGAAAAGTGTGAGGAACTGAAGCTTCTTGCCAGTTCCAACCACGAGTTTCCAAATTACTGCCAACATTTGTTCACTTAAGACAAGATTTTCTCCACTTTCAGCTAGAAATGAGACATTACCTAATTGTGCTTTTTGACTCATAAAAAGGAGATTTTAAAATTTCAAAGCATATATGTCCAGGTTTTCAGGAAGTTTTGACAGTGTTCTGGGCAATTTGGACAATAAACTTGTCTACCATTTTCCTCAAAAGTGCAAAAAACAAACTGTGCTTCTGAACTTTTATTTTTGCCAAACTAACTGAGGCTTATTGCTCTTATATTGTGACAGCTAGTTATTGTACCATCACTCAGTTAACAAATATTACGGCTTGACTTTTGGTCCACATGTCCCATCCCTACGTGAATGAAGACCCAAATAAAGTGGATTTGTGACAAAATCTGGTGTTAAGACCTGCTATAAAGATGTAAATCTGCGGCTGTGACAACATGCAGCAGCCTCTAACGTGACTGAAGGAATTCCCATCAGAAAGCAGCGATGTTGATTTACATGACACATCAGCTGCTTTGTCAGGAGGTGGTGGGAAGTGCTGACTTAAAAGCCGACCCTGATGGCTCTTTGAAGCAAATGCAAATGAGTCAAACATCTGTTTCCTTTGGGATGTGACTTTAAATATCAATAGAGCTGTGGCACTGGTGGGAAACGATTAATATATCCCTGTTAGAATGTTAAAGGTACAGAAGAAAGAAGACAAATAACATCTCAAAGTCTCAGGAGCAGTGACTTTTACCTGGACTAAAGCCTCAGGACATTCTTTCAGCCCCATAATGAGAAACTGTGACACACATTTCTGAATGTTTGACCTTTCAACTTTATTTAGTGACAAATACCGCAGTGTGGACCTTAGGGGTAAAGGGACATGTAAGAGGAAAAAGGAGATCTTATTAAGTATATAACACAAGAGGAGCCCTGGGCTTCATGCCTGCATACACTTTATTTTAAAAAGTTTTGCCATGAAAAAACTATCTCTGATAATCTGCTAAAAGATCAAGAAAGTGGAAATCTTGGGACCAAAACTCAAATTTCCCTGTTACGTTTAAGGATTTTTGGGACAAAACACACATATTTCCATTTTCATATGTGAATCTTATTTTCTCAAGAACCCATTTTCATGGAAAAGAAAAACTGTTTTCTTGTGCAAAAAAAAAAATCAAAATCTCAAGAAAAACAAAAAACTATTGCTGACTCATGACTGAGCAAAACTAAATATGTATAGGTACAATGATAGATCTTAAGTGAAAATCTTAAGAAATACCAGAAATGTATTCATCAAACAATTAGCAGAGCTGATTTAAATGTATGGATATCTTTCTGAGGGCTTACAACTTTTGAGTCCTGATCTATGGCATAAAACCTCCTCTGATAAACTGTGATAAAATAGAGAGATCTTGAGGAAAAATTCTATTTTCCCCTGTGAAAACTAACTTTAATACTCAGGGGAAAAGATATAAAAAGCCAAACTTTGTGGGGAACAGACCAGATTTACTTGCTACACACACGTGGAGAAAATACCCAAATGTAGGGGTAAAACAGTTTTGTTTTTTGAGAGAAAAAAGAATCAGATATTGAGGAAAGGTGCATGTTATTGTGGGAAAATAAAGTAAAATAAAGTATCTGTCCACTTTGGGATGTCATATACTGTAACTTTTTGGTAGATGTTTTCCAAGAGCTTATTCCTAATCTGCTGAAAACAACTTTGTGACCCATCTTTAGGGCTGTCTTTCCAGGTAAAACCTCCATATTGCCACTCTAGTGACTAAATCTTATTTTCCAGGAACTGTGCAGATGTCATGAGAAAAACTGTTTCGTTATGCAAAAGAAAAAAACATAAAAAGTCAGAATCTACGTATGACTGAGTGAAACGAAACATCTAGAAACACAGTCACTTCAGGCTTCCATACATCAGACTTTCTGCCTGAACTTAAAGTCCAGGCACACACTCTCCACTGAAAACAGCTCCTGAATCACTGCCCTCACTAACACTAACAGCCCAGATGGCACAGAGCGAGGGATTCTGAGAAGAGTCAACAAAAATGCCAATTTTATGACAAAAAAACCTTACTCCCTCTCACAAACAAAAGAGCGTAAAATCCAAAGTTTGGATGAATGTCCTTTGAGGGCCTCCATACATATCAGACAATATGCTATTATGATTTTCCCAGAGCACATATGTCCACTGAGAGCAAGTCTGCGACCCAGTTTTAGGTCCAGACTTTCCAGTTGTGAACCACAGATGAAGGAAAAGTATTATAACTTAATGCCTGGAAGAAAATACAAGAAAAATGTACTTGTCTTATAGGAAACTGAGTAAAAATAAAATGTTTGGACGCATTTCTGCAAAGGGTGTCCCCAAATCAATCTTCTGAATTTTCCAAACCAACCGAAAACTCTTTTGTACCCCGACCCTTCAGTTGAGACCCCTGCTCTTGCGTAAAAAGACTCCCTTCCTCAATAACGGCAGAGTGATATCTACACCTTGACAGCAGGACCGTTATCTGAGGTGTGTCCAAACGCTCAGGCACGAAAACCACTTGAACTCAGCCCATAAACACCGATATGACGAGTAACAACAACGACAGCACCCACTAACAACATGAAACATCTCGAGAATCCAAAAAACATCACACGAAACGGCCAGAGTGTCGATGTAATTCCTTCCTGGAGCAACAGAAAGTGACTGCTCTTATTCTGAAAGCGAGATACACTCTCTCATATCTGACGGTCAAAGCGAATAACGGTGCATTTCCTGCATTACCCCAGTTCCTTTGAGCTACACTGGGTGGCACAACACATGAGAATGAGTCTGCTGCTTGATGGACAACACATGTTGTCACACCCGCGACAAAACGAGTCCTTTCACAATAAAACATAATAATAGAGCAGTGACTGCCGCTTTACGCATTCACACAAACCCGAAACGTGGGCACATGTGGCTAAAAGCAGCTCGAAGAAGTCCATTAAAAGTGTTTTATAATTCTTTAGTAACATTTAGAGTGAAATTTAGTCGAAAGTGTCCTCAAAACGAGCCGCGAGCCTCTCAGAAGCAGCATTTCCACACCTCCATAACGTGCGTAAAAGCCGTTAAGCTTCACAAACGGAAACGCAGATTATGTCCACAACAGATTACAGTCCACATGTGAAACAAAGACACAGTTTAGGCTGAAGTATGAGAAACAGAGGGCATAGGAAGAGTGTTCAAAGGCTCGCTCGTGTCCTCGGTCCCTTCAAGAATCAGGATTCCCAGCGCGCAACTGGAGAGGATCCGCTGTCCTTATATGGGCTGCGCTCTGCTCACACAAACAGCGCATGAGATATCCCTCGTTCCCCGGAACCTCTGTTACCCCATCCATGTTTCAATAAGCTGTCTGCCTGTTCTTCTACCTCTATACTACAGTTAGAACAGCACATCTGACGGCTTAAACAGCACGGAGCCAGAAAAAAAAGGAATAAGTTGGCGAAAGGAGACAGAAACACGCTCAAAAGCGTGCTCCAATGAGAGAAAATCCGCTATTCCTCTCTTCAAAACCATAAAATATGAACATCTGAGTCGTTGACGGTACAAATCATGCTGTTCAGACTGTTAAATCACTTATCATGGGACGTTAACAGAAAATAGAGCCAAAGCAATGAAACAAGTTCGCGATGGGGAAAGAAACACGCTGAAAAAACGTGCTCCAACAACAGACAATCCACTATTTTCACTCTGGAAAGCCATAAAATGTGAAAATTTGTGTGGTGGACTTCACAAATCGTGTTTTGGGACTATTAAATCACTCAGAATGAGATGTTTGAAGAAAATAGAGCCAAAACAATCGAGAAGCACGCTCAAAAACGTGTCACAATGACAGAAAATCCGCTATTCTCGCCTTCTAAAGCCATATAATGTCAAATGTGCGTCTCTGACTTTACAAATCACATTGTTCAGGCTGTTAAAACTCTTATCATGGGCTATTCGAGGTAAAAAGAGCCAAAACAATCGAAAAACACGTTAAAAAACGTGCTCCGGTGACATAAAATCCACTGTTTTCAATATATGAAGCGATAAAATAGGAATTTTGGTGTGGTCGACGCTTCAAATCATGTTGTTTTGACAATTAAAACAGTAACAGTAACAGTTTAAGAAATAAAACCAAAACAATGCAAACGGAGAAAGAAAGCAGCGCAAAACCGTGCTTCAATGACAGAAAATGCACTATTTTCTCTTTAAATTCCATAATATATGAAAAATAGTGCAGTCGACGTTACAAATCGGGTTTTTTGGACTGTTGGAGTTCTTAAAATGAGACTTTTCGTAGAAATTGGAACCAAAATAATGAAATAATTCGCAAAACCACCTCAAAAACATGCTCAAATAAGAGAAAATCCACTATTTATAGCCACAGAAATTAAAAATCTGCTTCAATATCGGTGTTTAAACCGTATTTGCAGAATAGGTTCAGCAGGCAGGTCTGAATCAGTGAATATTGTAGTGCAGCAACAGTGTCCTATCGCTACCTGCTCCAAAAGAGGCAAAAGAAAGAAAGAACAAACCAAACTGTTGTTTTCCAGCCATTTCACAAACATAAAACAAACTTAAGGTCGATAAAAGCGGAATAAATGCGATAGTTTGTCGTATTTCACCATAAATAGTGAGAAACAACGTGTGTTAGGTCCAGGTAGCCCACAGGAACAGGTCCGAGTTTAGTGTTGGGCTTAGAAACTCGAATAAATGAATAAAATCAATGAATATGAGGGTCTAAAGAGGTTTAAAGTGGGTTTCGAGGGGTAAATCAGGCTGAAATGGAGTCAAAAGCCGCCTCGCTTATTACACGGTGAGGTGCGTATAACGGTCCAGGCGGAGGGAGACGCGACCCAGGTATAACGGTACACCACACAGCTCTAACGCAGCGCTCACTCCACTTCACAGCACTTTCAGGCTCCAAAACCGAGCCAAACTTTTGCCCGAGACAACCGAGACACCGGACAGCACCCACACCGGCCCCCCGAAAGCAAAGCCCCGCGTCGGAGGCACTTTTACTCACCGTTGTTCCTCCTCGGGTTCGCCTGCTTTCTGCGCTTACACCTGGGGCCATCCGCCATGATCCTTTCGTTGTGTCTAAATGCTGCCGGAGAGTCACCTCCTCTCTCACCCCCTCTACCCCCCCTCCACCTCCTCCTCCTCCCTCCTGCCTCCACTTCACCTCCCCTTCTCCGTCCGCACCTGGTTTACGACACTTCGGGCTTTACGACATCACCTTCCCGCACCTCCCGGAGCCAGAAGAGCCAGAAGAGCCGGAGCAGATCCACGCTGCTGCTGCTGCCAGGACCAAGACCAGGACCAGGACCGAGCAGCAGGAAGTGAGAGGGAGGAGGCATGAGGAGCGTACCTGCTCCACCTTTTACAGCTTCACAGCGCTGACAGAGCTGCTCCGTCTGCGGGGAAGTAAAAGACAGAAGCAAAGGTGAAGACTGTGAGTCAGGGAAACTCTTAATGTGGAGCCTGCCCCCCCAAACCTAGACCCCCACAGAGGCCTCACCTTTTGGGACTCCCTGATGAAACGTTTTAAGGATTCTTAGTGAATCATTGTGGCTTAAACCAAGAATAAACCACCTCCTACTGTGTTTCCTTATAGTTTATTCTGCATTAACAAACTTACATTACAATGTTTTTGTTCAGTGTATTATAAAAACATTTTAATCATTTTTTCTTCACAAAAACCTGAAATAAAATCAGCAAATTGCATTTTAAAAAGTAATTTTAAGTATTTTATAATAATTTCATTTGGAAAGAATTACGACTTTAAACAAACTGATTTAAAGTCATTAATATACTTTTTTAATGTTTGAATATTAAAATTGTCCCTACTGTTCCACCCCTGCTTCCCGGAGCCTCTTACTGCCACCTGAGGACCCCTCTGAGGTCAGGACCCCTCAATTAAAAACAGAGAAAGGTGCATTTTTATGTAAAAGTTGATATGCCTCTTCTTGAAATATTAAAAGTCATTAATGTATCATTGGCGTCGAGCACAAACCAATCTCCATTTTTTTTACTTCATTTTTTTTCATAACCCATATTGGCGACCATCCCTATTGGTGAATGGGTTTTATAACTTTTTGACCAAATTAAAGTGCAAAAAATGTAATCAGGACAACACAATATTCAGTTATCTAGATTTGGACGTTTTCTTCATTTCCTAAATAGCTGCATATTTGGAGAAAGGAGTTTTGTGCCCAAAACTGGCAATATACTGTATATTTAAAACGTGTCTGTTAAATAATATACATAAAAAATAATGTAAGTTGATTCTGCTTTTGTTTTTCTGTCCCATTTCTTCAGGTTTTCAGGGGCCCCCTACTGCCACCTGGGGACCCCTCTGAGGCCAGGACCCCCAATTTAAAACTAAACAAACTGCATTTTTATTCGAATATTGATGTAACTCTCTGCTTCAAATTAAACAAGTCATTAATATAAACTGTATATTTTAAAGTACATATATCAAAGAAAATGTAAACAATGTTATAAGTTGTTTTTTTTCTTTCTGTCCCATCTCTTCAGGTTTCAAGGAGCCCCTTCGGACCCCTCTTAGGTCAGGACCCCCAAATTATATATACATATATCTATATATATATCTATATCTATATCTATATCTATATATCTATATATATATATATCTATATATATATATATATATATATATATATATATATATATATATATACATACACACACACACACATATACGTATATATGCATATATATTTACATATATAAATATATACATATAAATATATGCGTGTGTGTATATATATATATATATATATATATATATATATATATATATGTATTTATATATATATATATATGTATATATATATGTGTGTGTAGTACACATGCACAAACCTGACTCTGATTCACTAAAGATACATAAACCAAGGCATTAAAAAAACTCCATGAACATATTCAAAATCAATTACAACCAGATACTTAAATTGAAAAAAGTTACATTTTAATCATTACTCACTGAAATGTTTGAAGCGCTGCTTTTTCCAAAATAATTAGTTTATATTTTAGTTACTCACAACTTTTCTCTCTCAAAAACTGATGTACAGCAGTTTTTGTACAGCTTAAAGAAAGTTTATGAGAGACATCAGTGTTCATCTCTCACAGGTACGAGCTCAAATACAGATGATACTCCGGGTTCATTGTACAGCTCACTCTTTATCTTTAATCTGACATGCAGGGTTGAACTTTACTCCATGAACACGTAATCATGTTAGAAGTTTACCAGAGAGTAAAACATAAACAAGTATCTTAGCATTACTTTGATTATACGTGTGATATAATGACTGATTTTGAAATTATGAACCCTAATGTCTATTCACAAAAGTTGTATTACGATCACAGTTAAATATCACAAAGAACTAGTGACAGTCCAAAACAACTCATTACTAATTTAGGAGGCAGGAAATTACTCGACTTGTACCCTAATGTCAAAAGTAATAACTTACTTCAATTTCAAGTAACTGATTTACTTTTCCCTCATAAACAAACAAACAAACAAAGAAAAAAATTAAATTATATATATTTTTAAAAGTTACAAAATTTGACAAAATATATCTCATTAAAATTTTCAGCAGGTCACTGTGGACACACATGAAAGTGAAAACAGCCTGGAAAGGTCAAAAAGTAACAAAATAACTCAAATTGTTTTGATTATGTATCTATCACTGTTTAAGGAGTTATAAACTTTTTTTTTTTTACATTTTTGCAACTAGAAGAGTAATTTGATCAGTTTTATATAAGGAGTTATTAATTAAAAAGGTTAAGAAAATCATTTAACACATTTTCCTTTTCTTTAGTATCAAAAAGTTATTTTCCTTA
The DNA here is from genome assembly GCA_037902135.1 of Cetoscarus ocellatus. NCBI lineage: Eukaryota > Metazoa > Chordata > Actinopteri > Labriformes > Labridae > Cetoscarus > Cetoscarus ocellatus. Next base: position 2,308,422 of record JBAMNC010000760.1, on the reverse strand, counting down.
AACGCAAAATAACTTTTCCTAAACCAGAAAACTGACTTACAGTAGGTTTAAAACGAGGTGTTTTCAGTGTACTGAGGGTATGGGGTTAAAACACACTTTGTGATTTTGGGGTCAAGTGCAGCGCAAGAAAAACAAGTCCACATGGATCTCCAACCAGAATTTTAGATGAAAGGCACAGCTTGAATTTCACTTTGTTGAAGAAAGTTTAGACTTTTTTTCTTGCTATCAAATCAGTTATCTGTATAAAATGTAAAGTATGTAGTACAATTCAGTCAATTCATCAAATTTAGATTTTTTTTATGTTTTATGAAGTAGCTAGATTAGAAAAGTCACAACACTAACATGATTAGAGGTCATTTGTCACTATTCACCTCTTATTATTATACACTTAAAATGCTGCTGAATCATATTTAAGCATTTTCAGTTCATTTAATGACTAAAAGAAGTCACCATAACCAATACTGAGCTGTATCTACTACCTGGATAGAAAAACTGTAATGATATAACCAGGAGTGTAGGGGGATCATGCTTTCTAAAACAGTAATGATTTTAAAATTACTAATCTGCTTATTTACTGAGTTACTTTGAGACCATTATGAGTTATTACTATGATTATGTGCACATGCAGGGAAAGAGTGAGCTGTGCCCACTGACTGGAGAAAGAAGAGAACGTCAGTCACTTGATTATCACAGGAGCATTTGGAACATTGTGTATGAACTTCTGTGGACGATGCGTTATTGTAAATATCATCTCAACTGAACTTTAGCTCAACCTTCTTACAGACATACAGGCTGTATTGAGATGGGATTTAAGGCTGTCTGACCAATAGTGACCCCGGGTGGACATGAAGCATGTCAATCATGTCCTTAAGCTGTATAACCAGAAATCCTTAATAAATAAAATTGTGTCCGGTGTAAAACAAAAAAAAAAATGTCGCCCCCTGTACAATGAGAGCACATAGATTTATTATTTATTAAGACAGAAGCTGTTTTCATTTAGGCTGCAAAACATGTCCGTTCTATACACACAATCATAAGACCTCTGCGGTTTCTGCAGGCTGCCTCAAGTGGACGCTCAAGGAACTGCAGCTATTTGGCACTTCAGCATGGGCCTTGTTTTTAACCCCAGATAATGAAGCTTGGCTGTCAAAAACTTAAAGTGTTTTCTTTATTACCTCTGCTAGAAAGTTTTGTTTGTTTGTGAATAGGATAACTCAAAAACACAAGATCAGAATTTGATAAAATTTTCAGGATAGGTCAGAAATGGGCCTTGGATGAATCAGTTTACTTTGGTGATGATCTGAATGTAGATCAAGGAATATTTAAAGGATTTGTTAACACTGTGCGATAGGGTAATTTTCCACATTTTGGCAGATATCTCAGTAAGTTTTCCACAGATTTTGGAGTGTTTGTCATGGCACAAAAAGGAATTGACAAGATTTGGTGGTGATCTGAACCAGGTTGTGGATCCAGGATTTTTTTTTAAGGATTTCTTAGCAGTGTGACATAGCGCAGTTTTTCCAAATTTTTGACAATAACTCGCCCAACAAAGTTTGAAATTCCTTCATGGAGGTGTGTGCTCTCAAGTTTTGAGTTTTTTTTCTGTGAAATATGCAAAGAACTTTGTTTTAAACTTTATCTTAAGTCTACTGTAGGTCTGTTGTTGTATTTTGAGGGCGGAAAACTCATAAGTCATTTAAAAGTAATGCAATTACTTACTTTTAAACCTGAGTTATAAGTAATTTATTACTTTTTTGGGAAGTTATGGTTCATTTTTGGATCAAAAAGCCCAATACAGACAGTAACTCATTTAATACATGTGACCTCAGTAACTCTAAAACATTTTTAATATGATATCGTATGATTAACTTTAAAACCACTGTTAGTATTCAGTGTTCTAAATAATAGCTATCACACACTGAGGCTTTTTAATATTACATATACATTTTTACACTGTGTACATATAATTTTGATTGTAAATAATATACATCTCCAGGCGGAACAAAGAGCATTTTTTTTAAACTTTTGAGCCAATATAATCTTCATATAAGTCATAAACACTGTTTTAATATGTCAGAATGCAAACTTAACCTTTATTATAACACATCATAAAGACAGGTTTAAGAGATGATGTGCTCTGTAGTTTCTGACACAGCTGTAGCACATATGCAGGTTGTTCACCTGAGCATGAAACAGGTTTGAAATGATCACCTATGCTGTATTACTGTCCTAAATTCTTTGTTCATGTGGTTTTTACTGGACTGTTCATCTGTCTTTTTATTCTCTTGGTAAAACGGGCTGAAAATGTATTGTCTGGAAAAAAAATCAGGGCGCATTATTTAACTATGAGCATCTTCAAAAAAGATATTTGCTCAAAAAAAAGAAAGAAAGATTGTGGAGTCAGGGGGAGTTCAAACAAAGTGCTTTGAGGGTGAAAAACTGAATAACTCAGACGCCTTTTTGAACTTACTCTTACACTATTGAAGATTTTACATTGTCTCAACTTAAAATAATGAGTCATGTTCTGAATTATTTGAGTTTTAAGCATTCTTATGGGCCAATGAAGTTGATTAGAATTTGGTGTATTACACCAGTTTGTCCCTTCAAGTTTTCTTAACAGCTAATGTTGAGGTTTCCCAGCAATGAAAACAAGTGTTCACCACTAATACTGTTTGTTAAGTAGATACGGTGACTCATATAATTTAGGCTGAAACTCTATTCTCAATCTCGTTGAGACTCTGTTGGAGCTCCTGTCACTTTAAACCCCCTTTTCCATGCAGACCCTGTCCAGTCTGACTGTTTGATTGGTCTACTATGTAGTAACTGGTCAGTTCAGCACAATTCAGAGCCATTTTTAAGGCATCCTCTCTACAGACTCTGCTTTTTCCCAAGCCAATGAGCTTGAGTTAGTAACAAAACAGTGATAGGAGGTCACAATAGCAGGTCAGTCCTTATTTCAAGCACATATTGGTGCAGTTCACAGGAGGAGAGAAAGAAGTCCTAATGTGGTCTTTGTTGTTTCACACACAGAAGTAACAGAACTTTAACAATATTATCCTAGATCATTTGGCTTAACTGCAATCCCACACACTTGTGGTTTATAGTAACAATATTACGGTAAAGTGGTGATTGCGCTGACAAAAGATCTTAGAGAATATGCAGAAGACAACCACATACACCAGGTAGTAAATGATATCAGCTGATGGTCCTGGCAAGACTTCTGTTTTGCAGCAAAAACAAAAAAAGAAGTTGTTAAATTTAAACAAGAAGAATTATGAGTAAACTCCAGGTTATGAAGATGCCTGAGCTGTATTTGTTTCTGCTACCATGACTGAAAGCAGTAAAGGTACTTAACACGTGGTTGATAACGTTTCAACAGATTCCAGACCAGGTTGGCTCTTTGTGAGCATTTGGGGTCTGAGGACACCAGTTGTTTGATCTTGATCTTTGAGGGTGGTATTGTTTCCCATTTTTGCTTGATACACAACTTGGGCTGTGCAACAATCAGGGTCTTAGTTGTCATATTTTGCACCTTATTCTGCACCACACATTTTTAATGGAAGACAGGTCTGGACTGCAGGCAGGTCAGTCTAGTGCCTGCACTTCTTTACCTCGACGCCATGCTGTTGTAACACGAGCACAATGTGTCTTCATTGTCTTTCTGAAATAAGCAGGGACGTCCCTCAAAAGGTTGTTGCTTGGATGGCAGCTTATGTTGCTCCAAAACCTGTATGTACCTTTTGGCATCTGCCTTCACAGATGTGCAAGTTACCTATGCCATGGGCACTAACAAGCCTTCATACCATCACAGATGCTTTTGACCTTTGTTCTGATAACACTCTGGATGGCCCTTTTCCTCTTTAGCTTGGAGGACACCACGTCCATGATGTCCAAAAACAGTCTGAAATGTGGACTCAGACCACAGCAGACTTTTCCACTTTGCCTCAGTCCATCTCAGATGAGCTCAGGCCAGAGAAGCCGGGGGTGTTTCTGGGTGTTGTTGATATATGGCTTTGTCTTTGCATGGTAGAGTTTTAACTTGACCTTGTAGATGTAGAGACGAACAGTGGTAACTGACAGTGGTTTTCTGAAGTGTTCCTGAGCCCACGTGGTGATATCCTTTACAGAATGATGACAATTTTTGATGCAGTGCTGCCTGAGAGAACAAAAGTCACAGGCATTCAGTGTTGGTTTCCAGCCTTGCTGCTTGTGTGCAGAGATTTCTCCAGATTCTATGAATCTTTTGATGATTTTGTGGGCTGTAGATAAAGATATCCATAAATTCATTGCAATTATATGTTATAAAATGTTCTTAAACTGTTGCACAATTTGCTCACACAGTTGTTCACTAATACCCCTTTCAGACTGGCCAAAAAACCTGTGTAAATCCGCCAACAATCGGCTCCTGTCCACAGTTTGAAAGGGTCTAATCGGCATTTCGACCCGGGTTGACTTACCCTGCAAGCGACATGGGTTTTTATCGGCTCGTCTCCGACCGGCTTCAGTGAGAACATCACACCCGGTCAAGCTGCTAACTTATGGATGACGTCGGCATTACATGCTCACAGCATAACATCGCGCCCGTCCCCTCTGTCTGTAACTTACGTGACTCTTTGCCATCTCAGCAACAAATTCCATCTGCCTTTGTATCATCAGCGCCGAGTTTGTGCATTTTTAAAGAGGGACAAAAGTACAAAGTACAGAAAACCGTGTCCACGGCGTCCATGCTCTTTTCCATTGTTTACGTGGTCGTGTTTTGTCGCGCCAATGACGTCATCAACGTGATGACATCAGCTTGATGCGCCAGAGGAAAAAAAACAGCCACGCAGCTCGTCTGCTGCTGAGTAGACCCGGGTCTGCTGGCAGTGGTAAAGGAGTCACTCGCTGGTTAACCAGCGTTGAAAAAACCAGCGTTGACCCGCAGATTTTGGTGTGAAAGCGGTATAAGTGATGAAATTTGCCCCACTGTTGCTTGTGAATGACTGAGCCTTTCAGGGATACTCCTGTTACCCCAATCATGACACTCACCTGTTTCCAATTAACCTGTTTACACATGAAATGTTTCAGGTGTTTTTGAGCATTCATCAACTTGCCCAGTCTTTTGTTGCCCCTGTCCCAGGTTTTTTTGAACGTGTTTCAGGCATCAACTTCAAATAGGTGAATATTTGCAAATAAACAATGACAATTATTAGTTTGAACATTCAGGCCCTGTTTACATGACAACATTGTCACCAGAAACGGAGAGGTCTTTCTTTTGCATTTTCAAAAGCGCTCCGCGTTCACATGGAGACGATGTGAAAACGATGCACGTTCACACGGATTCATTGGAACAGCTGAAAATGCTGTAGCGTGCATGCCTGGCCAGTGGTTGGCGATGTAGGTTTGTAGAGAAACAGCAGTGTTACAACACGAGTACGCTTTCCGGTGAGGACAAACTTTTCACAAACAACAATGGTGAACAACAAACGCATGAAGACGCCGGAGCTTCTTGTCTGGACAACAAATCTGTCTGGATATTTTTGTCTGGATAACAAACCGAGCACAGTAAGCAGCACACGTTGCTCGGTAGACGGTCAAAGCTGTTGTTGTTTTTCCTGGGTGCGCGCACAACCTTCATCCGAAGGAGTACTGCGCATGTGCCACCCGTCTCCGTTTTCCCTGGAAACGCTGATTTCTGTTTACAGGGACACCAAAACTTTTTCAAAACTTTTCTCTCTGGACCCTGGTTTCAAAAGTTTGCAGATTCAGGCACTCCGGGCACCGTTCTCGTGTATATGGAAAACTCTCAGTTTTCGGTCATTTTCGTTGTCCAATCAACAGCGCCTAAATATCTTGTCCTTTGTAGGGCTTTTAATTACCTCTGTCAAGGAGGTTATGTTTTTGCCAGGGTCTGTTTGTTTGTGTTTTTGTTTGTTTGTCTGTTAGCAAGATTACGCAAACACTACTGGATGGATTTACATGAAAATTTTACCAGAGGTATGGTTTTGACCAAGAAAGAAGCCATTACATTTTGGTGCTGATCCACATATTTGTCTGGATGCAAAATATTCCAAAAATCTTTGAAAAATCCCATAACTTAACATTGGGCCGTATTTTAAAAGATCATATTACGTCAATGTTTTTCAAGCCTATGTCACTACATTTCCCAGCTTCCCTTGCAATGCCAGCGGAGGAGTTGTCCACATGGACAGACATGAACGGTGACTCGGCCGTCCAATCGGAACGGAAAAGCCACTGCTGTAACTGAGCTGCTTGGCGTAGGTCTGCGCTCTCGGAGTGCTTTTCTAGTTGAATATAGCTCATAAAGGATTTGTCTTACACAACATCCCAACTTCTCTGGAATTGGGCTTTGTAGATAAAATGTAAATTGACCCGTTGACAAAAGACTCTGTGTCCTTCTCCATGGGGTTTCTTGCCCGTCAAAGGAGCGTTTATGAGCATGTGACGTCATGTGAAGCTATCATTTGTTGAGAGGTCACAGCAGGTCAAAACTCTGGCTTGAAAATCATCGAGGGCCAGCCAGATGATTAGCTTTACTCCTATAAGTGCCACCATGAGCTAACAGAGATGGTGAGAACTCTGGATCATTAATGGAAAAATGTGTTTACTTCTATGTTAACACAACTTGGCTCTCGTAACCTCAGAGCATGAACAATTAACGTTACACAACAAGCTCAGTGAGGACGATTTGCAGCAAAACTTTGACCCACCGACCTGCACGTCCACATGTCATGCATCTCAGTGTGTGATTGTGTGTTTGTAGCACAGGGGGATATCAACACAACAGACAGAGTGTGTGTGTGTGCGTTTCAGAGAAAGGAAGAGGTCATGAGACTGTCATCACTGATTCAATCCTCCATCTGAAGAAAGACGCTGCTGTTCTCCTGCGCTGAGCTCACTGCTGCGGTGAGGCAGAGGACGCAGACGAACCTCCACAAAGAGACACAAACACGCCGCTAAACAGAAGAGAAGAGGAACCCTGGATCACATGTTTGAGGTGAATTCCTTTGGAGACCTGTAGTGAAGGGGAAGATGAAGTTTAGCACAGGATGAGATGAAGCTTCAGGTCCCATGACATGAAATTATAGGTCAGAGGAGGCTGCCGTAGCTGTGGGGCTGCTGCTATTCTTACAGCAGACGACTGGGGGGGTTTCTGCTGCCTGGACCTCTGCTGTGTGAGATGCTGTCATCTTTGGTCTATTGTGGCAGCCAGACAGTTTAACCCAGTTTACCTCAGGTTAAGTGTCTTGTATTGAGTGCTCACAAAAGCAGCAGCATTTTCCAACAACCTGACAGAATTGAAGAGGCTTCGTCTTATTGCTGAATATACAAGGTTGGACCTCCATTTGTCTTCAGAATTGCATCAATTCTTCATGGCCTAGATTCAATAAGGTGCTGGAAACGTTAATAAAGATTTTGGACCATCAACATGATGGTATCACACAGTTGCTGCAGATTAGTCGGCTGCACGTTCATGATGCTGTTATGACCAGCTCGTTTGGGGAAAGGGAAGTAACATAAAACCAGATTTTAAGTGGTTAAATAAAAGTTATTTATTACCAAAAATCAAGACTATAACAAAAAGGAAGGCAACTAAAAATAAATGAGTGCTGTAAAACAGAATTGAAAAGGGGAACAAAAAGAGAGTCCTAAACTAGAGTTGAACTATTTAACTATCTTGTTTAAACAAAGGAAAACAAACAAAAATCTATTGAACTATTCTAACTAATAAAGAGAAACAAATACAATACAAAACAGCACGGAAACCATATGTGACTATCAATTATTCTTAAGTGTGTGTAATGTGCTTTAAGTCAGTAGTTCTGAGACTTTTTCGGATCCTGGACCCCCCTGCATATTTCTACCCTGTGGACCCTGATCTTTGGGTGAGTTGGGGTGTGGGGGGGTTTCTCATGATCTTCTTCTACTTCCTCATTATTTGTGTGACTTTACTTTCCATCTTCTTCTTTGTTTGTTTGTAACACTAACTTGAACCTTGCAAGTTAATGACTTTTCCACAACACCTTCCTGCAGATGATTCACAATGAAATCATTACTAAGAAGTGAATGGTTTTAAGCAATTGTTAAGTTTGTGTTATACAAACTTAAATAAATAAATTACACTTGTGAAACATGTAATAAATGAAAAAAGTCCTGTTACCCCCTGTAGTTTAGGTAGATGAAGGTCTCAGATATATTTGAGTAAAATAATGCTATTTTTTTTTTTTATAAATGTCAAAGGATCTTTTATTTAAATATATTTTGTTTTTAAGGACCCCTTGCAATTACACCATGGAGCCCTGATTGAGAAACACTGCTCTAAGATACAAAGTGTTAGCTCCTCAGTCACTCCTGATTGGTGGTATTGGCTGGTGAACTTCTGTGCTAATCAGCGTTCGCTGGCGCAGGTGGACTGGATCAGTCAATTACTCTGCTGCAGCGGCAGACACACACACATGAACGCGTATGCACACACACACACACAGCAGAGCACACACTCAAGGGAGAGGGGCAAAATCCCCAGAATACAGCGCAGCCGTAACAGATCCAGATCTCTGTTTTCACCACATCCCAAAGCTGCTCTATTGGATTGAGTTTTGATAACTGTGGAGGCCACTGGAGAACAGTGGACAGTGTACAGTGCGTGGATTGATTTCCACGTTCTCTCCCAGTTTCCAAGCAGTGATCACCGTCAGGAGAAGAGCAAAAACATGACTTCTCGTAAGACAAGCTTCAAGTGACGTTCTTTCCTCCTCTTTACAGAATAAATTGAGTCCATTTCTGATAAAAAACGCAGATATTGAGACCGCTTCAGAAGCCACCATTGTTTTCAAACATGCAGTCACTTCCTGTTGTCGTCACGTCTGCAGCTCCCACCTCTCTTCCCTGATTGGGCCGATAAGATTCCAGCCAGAGTGAAGTCGTTGGACAATGGAGGCTGGCAAGACGGATATGCATGATTTCAGAATAGGGCAGGTCTGTCTGCTCTGAAAGGCTAGTTAATCTGTTTTAAGCTGACAGGAATGAAACCTGGTGTTGTCATCTGCTGCTGTCGCCCATATGCTTTAAGATTTGATGCCTCATGTGTTTAGAAATGATCTGCATACCTTGTGATATGCAGCAATTTGTGGAATTACTTTGGTCTTTCTATCTTCTTAAACCACTCTGGCCATTCTCCTCTGACCTCTGGCATTAACAAAGCTCAGAGAACCACCACTCACTGGATATTTCTCTCTTTTGGACCCTTCTCCAGACCCTACTGATGGTTGTGTGTAAAAATCCCAGTAGATCACTAATTTCTGAATTACTCAGACCAGCCTGACAGGAACCAACTGTTGTTAAAGACTCAAAGCCTCTTAATAACCTTTCTTTAACTTTCTGTTGCTGCAGTTGAACTTCCACATGCCATCTTGACTCTGTCTATATGCATATAAACATGGAGTCACTACCATGTGATTGGCCAATTAACTATTTGTGTATAAAAGCAGTTTTACTTAATTTCTTAACTTATCATCAATAAACGCATGCTTTCTAAGTGCCTGACACACCAGGGGATGATGCGAGAAAAAGTCATGGAGTTCTGAATATTTCAGAGGTGAGTTTTTGATGCGTCTTTCTGTTCACATTACAGTGATGTGTATTTGCATATAGGGCTGGATATTTCCAGCAACCTCATGATACGATACGTATCCCGACACTGAGGCCAAGATACTGGAAACATGTATATCCTGAAACATGTAAATTGTGGCCATTGACTACGCTTTTTACAGAATTCCCAACAAGTTTTGTTTTTTATTACAAGAAGAGAAAGAACAAGGATGAGTTTTAAATTCTTATCCAATTTAAGAAACTTAAATTCAGGTCCTCAAAGATGGTCGACCTAAGTTCAGATTTGGAAAATGTGCTTCATCATGTAGCTTGGCCTGTACTTTGAACTGTGCCGTTGTTAACATTACACAAAGAGTATTGACAACAACTCTCAAAGCATTTGAGGCCATATTGATTCTGTAGATTTTGTATCGATACACGTATCCCCAAGGAGTGTGTGACGATATTTTGCTGTATCGATATTTTGAGCACAGGCCTATTTACATTTATGTTGTGTACATTTAAAAAAAAATTAGCCATGGCAGCCAAAATGGACTCAACATCAAGTGACAGTGACCTGAGGCTAACTTTAATCGTACAGAAACTAAATGGGCTTGTCTGATTCTGTAAAGAAGTAGAGAACTTGGTGTGTGTCACTGTTTTATTCAGGAGCTTAAGCTGTACCACAGCTTCTTCAGGACTATCTGTTCACAGCAGTTGAAGCTTGAGGATACACTCACCATCATCATACTGCAGCTCCAACACTTTACTAATCCATTCCATCTTTTAAATTTATCTCATTGTCCTCTTGAAGACTTTTGGCCAAATAAAACGGGCTGCTGTGATGCAAACACACCATCAGTCAGCCATGTTGAATATATTGACTGACTGTGATGTAGGTGCCAACGAGTGCTGTCATTGGTCAAATATGGGCTTGCTAGATGCAGAATTTGACCGTGGTCCAGTAATAAAAGCTGCCGTTTTGCTCAGTGACATAACGTGTCTGGTTGTGTAAGCTTGCATTGGCTGGGTATGGATTAGAAAAATATATTAACATGCAAATTATTCCCTGAAAAAAATGCATCTGGTGCTCAAAGGCCTTTAGAGTATAAAAATGTTGACAGCCTCTGAGGGTGATGCCAGTGTTCTACAAGAGTCAAGAAATTGTGCATAAGCTTGTTTGCAATTCTTAGTCATCTTTCAATAAGTAAATCACGCCAAATTATTTAACAAGGACTTGTTTCATTTGCTGCTATGAAATCACACTTCTCTCTGTTCTTTGAATGATCCAAGAATCAAATCCTAGTTACATTTTGGTAGTGCAACAACCATTTATTGTCTTTTTGCAGCTGAAATAAAAGATTAAGATGTATCTGTTGTATCTCTACTCAGCTGAAAAACATAAAGATTTGATTTTTTTTCATATCACCCAGCCCTACTATGACCTGATTCTTAATATCATTTCACAAGTATGTCGCCTTATGAGACTGGTAGTGTTTTCAGGACAATCAGCTTATCATCCGACTACATGTGACAGCTTGTATACATATGACGGCAGATCTGTGCTCTGAATAATTCAGTAGCAGCAGAGTGGTCCAGCTCTCAGGGCAGCCTGCCCAGACACACAGTAATGGCTTTAGCACAAACAACACCTCCAAACTTGCTCCAGGTGGCCTCTTCCACCAACAGACAGCCTGTGTGCCTGAGAGGGATCCTTTAAGGGATGCTCGCTCAGCCTGTTCAGATGAAAAGGGCCCCAGAAACAGTTTGCTTCAGCAGAGATCAATGATGAGACACTAGGCTAACCGTGCAACCGTAGCGGTGTTCCCTGCTCACTGAGCCTGGAAAAATAGGATGCTTGCTATCCAATGGAAAGTCCAATCTTCTCCCATTTTCCTTGGATCATACCGCTCCTAGCATGAAGTCATTTTTCAGAGTCTGTGGAAAACAAAGAATAACAATTATACAACCGCTAGTAATATAAAATAGCCCGAAGACGTCTCTGCTGTGTTTCAGAGGGACTGAAGTGAAATGAGGTGATTTGTTTTCTTTGGCAAACCTCTGTGTGTTTTGTACCTGAGTAACTTCTAACACCCACAAATGAGAAAGACATGGAGATGTGGGCTGCCCCATGAAAGTCAAATATTCCAACCATCAGCTGAAAAGACCCCAAGTCGTGCTGGTGAATTTCTGAGTTTGGATTTTGGTTGCGGTTTCAATTGCAGAGGCAGCCACAAGGAAAGGGTAACACTATACAGCACTCCTTCACTGACTTCTAGGGTTTGTTCATAGGGTTTGTTTTATCTTATTATCCAAAGAACGGAGTGATTAGTTCTGTTCAAACATACAACGCAGTTATATTTGAAGTCAGCTAAGGTTTTAGCTAAGTTGCACCATTTAAATGTCCTTGGCTACTGCTGCGTATCCACCAAGCAGTCCGGTTCAATTTGCATCAGTATGTTACACGATTATGGGTGTTTCCTCTGTCAAATAGGAGATAAGGTAACCAAATAACCATCCAGTGCCATCCCACTTTCTGGCACGGCTCTGACAGGGTGACAAAATGACCCTAGTAGGTGAAGCTGAAAGTACAGCAGTCTATTGATTGGTCACAAAAATTGTTAATTAGGGTTTAACGATTTTAGGAAAAGAGGCATGAATTTCAGGGTTGAGTTCATGACATGGGCGTATACTTATTACACATACAGTATTTGATGCACAATATCCCATATGCTTCAGGTAGTAATATCCAAGGGGAGATGGAAGCTCATGCTTTGCTAATCTATGCACAATGCTCTCCCATTTCAGGCCAAGGTCTGGTACAGAAATTGTGCTGAAAACACAGAAGTCCCAGTCCATGTTGGGTCTGATTGAGATGTTTACAGTAATGCCGAGGTCAGACTACACAGTTTATGCACGTTTACATCCCAACTGTCTTGTGTAGTGTGTCATCGTAACCAACAACAACAGAGCTGTCGGGATGCCCCATGACTCCAGGACAGAAATTTGGCATGTTTGATTTTTGTCCTGCCCCCTGTAATTTGTTACCTCACGTCAGACTCTTTGACCAATGAGAGCACTGCATGTGCAGTCACAGATGTAAACAGACTGAAGTTGTTGACTAGAGAGCTCAAGACGGAGAAAAAGTTAAGCACAGCTCTAAAAACAATGTCTCTGCCTTTATGATGTGTTTAAATGGAGCCACCATCAGACTGAATAGAAAGAAATGTTGGAGGGAAACAGTAGCGGCATCTTAGTAACTTATGTGACTGCATTTATCATCAAACTAACATGATTCATCACCGCTTTTGGACGGACAAGCATAAGTATAGTTCTCTAAATAGGCTTCTGTGTTTGTTTACTGTCTTCAGGGTCACCCCTCCTTCTTCTAATGTCATTGCGTCGATTGTTATATACTGTTGGTTTTAATTGTATAGTCTGTCATGTTTGAAGGGCAAGTCACGCACAATTTTATGGCACTGTGGTCGCCCAATCTGACGATGCCTATGTAGCAGCCAATGAAATAAATTGTGTAGTCTGACCTCAGTGTAAGGGGTAAATTGACCTCCACTGACTAAGTGTGTTGGTCTGCATGACGGGCTTACTTGTAAACATACATGACCAAAATTCAAGAATAGATGGACCAATATAAATATTGAACTTTTCTCCTTGCACTGAGTGCCTTCATCAGTTTTTAGCAGATACAGGGCATAAATAGGAAGTGCTGTGGTACTGCTAGCTTGTTTGTACATAGCATGCTTGGACTTTTTACTTTTAGGACTCCTGTTTGTTTTATCAGTAGCCACATTATTTGAGTTTAAAAGATGTGTTTGCTACAACACACTAATTATTTACATTTTCAATAGGAAAAGTCTATGTGTGTGACACCCCTGTGCAGGGTTTTTGAGGTCTGCACACTCAGCTGTTGGCAACTTCACACCTTTTGCTGCATAGAGAGATAGAACAAGTTGGCCTTTTTTAGATTATGATGATGCTGTAACAAACTTTATTTTCTTTGCATCATTGTCCAAGGCCTTAATTGTAGAGGAGAACACTGGATAGAGTGAGAAACAGGAGTGGGAGAATGGGAAATGACAAGCAGGATGGAGCCACAGGTTGACCCCAAAACCCAGACTGTCAGCTTGGATGATAACTGCCCCTGCACACTTGGTTAGATCGAACCAAGTGGGCCTTCAACGCATGATACCTTTGTGCTTTCATGTTGATTCTGCAACCATTTAATGTTGGTCTGATTTCACAAAGCTTTACAGACTTATGGAAGAAAAATGCATATTGTGTAAACCCTTGGTTCCAGCTCTTTGTTTAATGAAAACCCTCTGCATTGAGTTAGCAGCTAGATAACTCTGATCAGACACATTAGATTGACCTTTCAGTATATTCAGTTGTCCATCTGGGAAAGAGCCCATAGAAAGTGTTTGGGAATGGGCAGAACCTTTCAAAGGCAGATACTGCAGGTGATTGGATGATCGTTCCTTCTGTCACATTCATTACAGACCAGTCAGGTAATGCCATAGGCTGGCACTACTTCCATGGTGTAAAATACAAAATGTGAGCCACTTCGTAGAGCAAACTCTCACCAAAACATGTCCAAAGTTGAGTATAAATATCATTTCTATAGAGACGTGCTTTCAGTGCAGCCTTTTTTTTCTCATTTAATAAAGAAATGGGGTCTAGATCGGCTATTACGGAAGCTGTTAGCATCTATGCTAATCTCTGAACAAGCCGTCGCTTCCTGCTGCTGTCTCGCTTGTAGCTCCCACCTCTTCCTGCTCTAAAGGATGCTGATCCCCATTGAAAGAGATTATTGTGACATGAAACAGGTCCAGAGTTGTGTAGAGATGCACCTCTCATCTCCACTGCTCACTTGTTCCCTTGAATTGAGGAATGATAATTAATTAAAACAGCACAGCATAAGGTTCTTTTTCATGTAGTTTGCCACCTCTTTTCTTTGTGTAAATGAATGTGAATTGTGATTTGAGCTGTTCTTTTCTCTACTGTACCAACAATGAGCATAGATCTCTCTGACATGCTCATGAAGATAAAAATGTGTGTCTAGCTTGGCGGATAACTCAATCAAAACTGAAAAAACTCAACTCTGGAGTAAACCAAAAAAACATTTGTAAATTTGTCTTAGAAATTCCAAATTAGATTGCCGAATAGAATTTATGTCCATTCCCACAGATGCCAACGGTGATGACCTCTTTGCGATGCGGATGAATCCAGGGTCAGGGAAGTCAACTACAAAACATTGATTTAATTTAATAAAACCGTCCACCTCACACTAAAAATAATACCGCATCAAATAAAGTCAGAGGTGGGTTTTTATCAGGGGCCCTGCAAATTTCAGTGCAATCAACCTGGATAATGACATCAGCAATAACAGAGAGATTGTCTTAACTAAAGTGGGCCATGAAATACAATCAAAGGCTCCGACTCTTCCTATGGGGAGTTGAAACTGAGGCGAGGCAGAGGGGGGAGAGAGTGAGGGATAAGCAGCCATCCTCCACTACATTAAGGGATCATGCTGCTCCCTGAAAATGAGTATTGATCCTCTTAGGTCCAGGATCGTTTAGGAGATTAATGTGAGTAGTGGTTGAGCTCCACGGTGCTCCATGCAGGACCGGGGATCAGCTCAGTGGGACGGCCAGGGGGAGCAGAGAGAGGGGAGAGAGGGGGCTGGTGTGCAGCTGAGGAGGGGAGGGGCAGCTCTGTCCTGTGCTTCTGCCTGCTCAGTGCCGTTTGGGTTGTTAGGTAAGATGGAGGCTGTCAACTGGTGGGTTGAGACCCTGTAGAGGGTCTGGCTGTTTCCAGTAGATCGTGTGCCTGGAAAAATGAATGAGGCCGCATGTCTATGAGAATGGAACTGGCTGTATGATTTAAAATGATATATTTGATCATTTGATAATCAAATGTATTTAAAAATCAAAAGTATATGGGATACCGCATGCTTTGTCCAGCAGTAGCATGTGGTGTGATGACCAGTCAAGGTTGGGTAACGTGGGTTTTTCCAATACATCTGCTTTACTTATACCTTCAAGATGATTCTGATGCTTCAGTGGGTCCTGTATTGATGGTTTTAAGAAAAAAAAAAGACCCCTTAATATGTTTAATCTTGTCTCCATCTGTGTGACAGCTCTTCTGTTGCTTGTGATATCCTTCTCTTTAACTGGAGGGTTGTAGTGGACTAACCTGACACGCCAGATGTACTGTTAAATACATTTCATTGGTCCATAGAAATAGTTTGTGAATGGGCAGAACCTTTGAGTTGGAACCATTTTCTGTTTTGTATTTATATTTAATTTAAATCATTGTGTTCATGTTTTACACGCAGTTCAGGGGTTTTACCTAGGGGGAGCACCAGTATAGAGAAAGGTATATAGATAAGGTACAGGTGGGGGAAATGAGGTGTGTGTTTGTGGGGAAGCAAACAGTTTTCCGACTGTCAAACGGGAGCACGTTTGGTTGTCGTGTAAATTGATATGGATTTGGGACACTGCTGTAACGTGGTGCAAATTTTCTTTAACTGTGAAATAAATGGATCTGAAAGATCCGAATGTACAAAACATGCTGGACGTTGTTTTATTGTTTATCCCAAAACACGCGTCTGAACAAGTTCACCTGCACGCCACCTCAATGGCTTATTTATGTTATGTTTGTTTAAGTCACTATACTTTTAAACGCATATCCTGCAGGTGATTGGGCGATCATTCCATCAGTCACATTCAATACGGGCCAATCAGATAATGTAGCAGTGTGAAATACAAAACCAGAGCCACTTCGTAGAACAAACTCATGTTGAAGTGGAGCAAAAATATCTTTTTACTATTGAGAAATTCTTTCATTGTCAAAGCTCATCCTTGGATTCTGCTAAGAGGGAAATATGGAATCACAATAGATAGATAGATAGATAGATAGATAGATAGATAGATAGATAGATAAATTATTATACTCTTGGGGGAATTAGGGTATCCTGCAGCAATAGTATGTTTGATTGGAGCAAATAACATTGGTAATAAACAGTCCAGAGATGATCCAATGGAACTCAATCAAAGTCAATGAGGTAACTTTTAACATAAAGCAAAGGTTAAAGTATCCCAAGTAACTTAAATACATGTCAATGGAACTTGCAGTATGAATGTCGTCACATGTCAATGATATAGGCCTATTTAATCAAGCCGACTTCAGTTTTTCTTAAGGGAAAAATAATAAGTCCGCAGAATTGTTTACCAACAGCTTGGAAAACACAAAAAGCAAATATGTGGTCCTACAGGTCAGTGTCAGGATGCACGTGTACATCAGGTCAGGGTGTTCAGGGGAAGATGCAAGAATAATGTTGATGTGCAAATCCTGTCAACTCTGCGATGTGGCAAATCAAACAAACATTTGTTCATACTTAAGTACAGCTTTGAGTATATTTGGTGTTGGTTTAAAGCAACGCAATCAAGTCAATATCCAGCTGAATAGTCAGTCCAGGCCTTAAAGTTCACATGTCCTGGTGTGTTTGACCGTTTACATCATGTCATGAGTTTCTATTAAACAAAGATTTGATTTAAGTTGAAAAAGGAAATTCAAAAGTTGATCTCTATAGAGGATCAGATGCAGCTCTTTTTCCCTTCTCTATGGAAACACTCAGATCTGAGGAGGCAAGGAGGCTACAGAAGACTATAATAATGAGGTCTGTGCTGATTGGCTGTCCCAACATTGTCTGATGGAGCAGACTTTCATCTGCCTGTGACAAGCAGAATAAAAACATTTAGGCGGAGGCTGTATAGCTATGACATCATAAACTCCAGGAAGTACAAACAGCATTAAGGAGCATTTTCCTTAAAGAGGCATTTCTCTAGAAGCTGAAAGTTTAGTTGAGGGTGTCATGTTCTTCTGCTTCCCACGCCCCCTCTAACAACAGTAAAAGCAAAGAGAATTGATTTTGCATGACATGGGACCTTTAAAACTAGAAAGCACTCGGAGAGCGCAAACTTCCTCCAAGGTAGCTCAGATATTGCTGTTAGATCTATAAGAAATAGTTCCATGATAAAGTTACCATCATAATATGATTCCTTGACCCTAAAAACCCACACCTAGCACTCATCATGTTGATATCATTATTAGTTAGACAGTTATTGAGCAAAAATGATCGTTTGCTAATGGCGGTTATCTGGATCATCACCAAAATCTAATCATTTTTAACAAACAAACAAAAAACATACGCTGGCACAAACATAACCTCTTGGTGAAGGTAATGAAATGTTGGTGTACATGTCGTCACAGGGCTTCTGTAATGGAGAACTTTTAAACATGTTTGTTTTGTCCTTTCTTTCTGTTTCGATTCATTTTTATTTACATCTGAGGTTCATGCTGCAGCGTCTTAATCCAGTTGCCTGATCAGTAAATGTTTGAAATTTGTGTTCTGACTTCTCATGAAGGAGGTGGTGGTGGGTCTGGAGAATAAACCTGCTGAAAACCTCTGAGCTAAAAGACTCAGCTGGATGTCTAAAGGGTCAGATGGGCTGGCGAGGAGAAAACAGGGAGAATGTAAGAGAGTGTAAAATAGAAACAGTCTGAGGGGAAAAAGCTCCGAGTGTCTGAAGCAGACAGGAGAGACGGAAAGAAAGAAAAAGGGTGAGCAATAAGGAAATGAGAGTAGAGGAGAGGAACAGAAAGTGCAAGATGAGGATGACGGAAAAGGTGCAGCCTGCCCTGCTCTGAGCAGAGGAGAAGCAGGAGGCAGTGTCAGTGATAGAGAGAGACACAGCAAAGACTAAACTGCTTAATCTGTCCCAGGAGACGGACACTAAATGTGAGGTCCTCCTCCTCCTCCTCTGCTTTCCACAGACCAGCAACCCCCACACAGCGCTATCATCACCACGGCACTCTGCTCAGCTTAGGGCTGGGAGACATGGACCAAAAATAACTTGTAGATATGTTTTCAGATGAATGGTGATAAAGAATTAAATGCTTGTTTTTTCTGTAACAGGCATTCAAATTTTAAACCCTTAAATAAAGGCCGCTGGTGAGAAGGATGATGATGAAATGGTTTACAGATACAATCCTTAATGATTCCCCTGAGAATCAAACAGTTTTACTACCAGAGGGAAATCCTTGCAACAGTTGTGGACACCCACACTGTAAAAAGTTTGCTGTAAATTTTACAGTCACTTACGAAACAAGATGCCAGTAAGTTACTGTAAATGTATTTACAATAGCATTACTCATTTTAATTTACAGCACAATTACTATACTTTCAAAAACAGTACCAAATTTTATCCTACAACTTTTTTAATGCATTTTAAATTACAGTGCGTTTGCTGTATTTTAGTTTATATTAATATTTTTTTAAACCATTTGCTGCTCATTTATATGCAATATATCATTTAGTAAAAAAAGAAATAAAATAATATACATCAAGTTTTATCCATTAAAATACATTTACTCAAACATTTGTTTCACCCAAAAATGTGAAAAATTTACTAAAAGAAATCTTGACTGCTATAGGTCAATTTTCCTGTGCAAAATGGAATTTTCTCTTGAGCCACTGCCATTTACAGTAATTTACTGTATAGATTTTTTTGTGGTAAATAGCTGTAGTTATTATGGTAAAATACTGTTAAGTTTACAAAAATCAGTAACAGTTCATAGTAGGGCATTTTTTTAATTCTAAGGAGTGAAAACTAAAGTCAACATCCTACTTATTGTCTAAATTGTATAAAAACATTGGCATCATATTCTTAAATTGAGGTTTAAACATGTTCTGAGTAAAAGGTCACGTGTTGAAAAATATTTAAGATATCAAGAAATTCACAACCTCAGTGATCTTTGGCCAGTTTTTGGCCAAAGAGGGCAAGTGCTGTCTAAACTGCACAAATGAGTTGGCAACATTTGGAAAAGTGGTTAAAAATCTTTATCCTGACTTTTCCTGGCCAATTTGTCCAGAAGTTTCCAACATATATGTGCAATTCAGGCAGTTATCATGCCTTAACCTGCAGACGTAACCTGGTGCAGCAGCTGGATCTACCTGATTAAACATCTGTAATCAGTCAGATCCATCTTGCAGAGCTCCAATCTACAATGACTGAGCTCGGCCCAGTCAGCGTACTTCAGAGCAGGAAGAGGTGGAAGCTATGAGCAAGATGACAGCAGGAAGTGACTGCACATACAGAGATTAGCATAGATGCTAACAGCTTCAGAAGCAGTTTGGTCATCATGACCTGTTTCTTTATCAAATGAAAAGCAAACAGAAGCACTGAAAGCACTTCTCTATAGTAAAGATATTTTTGCTCCACCTCTGATATGTTCTGAAGAGTTTGTTCTACGAAGTGGAAATGAATGTGATTGACAGAACGATCATCCAATCACCTGCCGGATGTGCTTCTGTAAGGTTCTGCCCCCCCACACTCTCTATGGGCTCTTTACAGATGGACAAGTGAATTATATTATTTATTTTAATATGCCTACAACATGTTGCAGTAAGTAAGTAAGTACAGACTGGGAAAAGTGTGGAATGATCATAAATTCTTTAAATGTGCAACAGGTACAACTATGGCTTCATGGAGGGGGAAGAAAACATCACTTATTAAAGGCTCAGTCATTCATAACTACATTCACAAAATTATCTCTATTTAGAAAATGGCTCCATTGTTATGTACTCTAACAGCTTATAAGTTCGCCATCTACAGTCTACAAATAGCATTAAAGATTTGGAGAACTCAGGGAAAGCAGTGCATGTAAGGAGCATGGCCAAAAAACAACATTGTATGCCCATGACCTCCAATCTCCTAGACATCACTGCATTAAAAATTGGCATCAGTCTGTGATGGAAACTATAACATGTGTCCTGAAACACTCTGGAAAACCATTGTCCATTAATTCAGTTCACAGCTCAATCTATGTATGTACCTTTGACTTTTTTTAAAGATTTGTTTGAGAGATTTTTATGCCCTTATTTGGCAGAGCGAACAGTGGATAGGGTCAGAAATGAGGTAGGAAGAATGGTAAATAACATGCAGGAAAGAGGCCATGGATCTGATTTTAACCAGTGCCATCAGCTTCTGCACATGAGCTGTATGTACATAATTATCAGTGGAGCTCTACTTCATCCAACATCAGTTAGCAGTATTGTCTGATTCGTCATCTCATTTTAAAATAAAGAGATGTACTTTAAAACAAGATATTTTTTCCCAGCTCTAGCTCAGCTGCAGCCAGAGCTGTAATCCACAAATAAAAAGACACACACAGACACATTAAAGGGTCTCTGCTCTGCAACTGATACTGAAAAGAAGAGAAAAGATCAATTTCAGACAAGAGGAGAAGCTGCACGGCACCAAACGAGCTGTGAGAATGAGACGAGTGCGAGGAGAGAAAGTTTCTGATTTATTAATTTTACTTTCATATAATCTGGCTCGCAGCAAATAAACAGATCTTATTTCCAGCCTGAGAACTTTCTCATGTCTCCCTCTGTGTGGAGGTCATGTTGGCTCCGTGGGGGAACTCCGGAGACAAATATCAGCTGAAGTATTCCACAGTAGCTGAATGCTCGCTGTCAGGGCCTGAAACCCAACAATGAAATGTTTTGAGCACGAGATGTCAATCTCTGAGTTTTCCTCCAACAAGCAGGAGTATTCTCAACTCACTTCCTTCTTCTTCTATGGATTTTCTCAAAGCAGGAAGGAGCTGACACACTTGTTGGAGGAACCACACCCCAAACATCTTAGTTTGAGCAAAAGGTGAACAGGACGGAGAAAACGTGCAGCTCCTATACCACAAAGTGCAAACCCCAATTCCAATGAAGTTGGTACGTTGTGTGAAATGCAAATAAATGCAGAATACAATGATTTGCTAATCCATAAGACCAAATTCAATTGAATTTAACTGGAAGCCTGCAGCATGTTCCAAAAGGAGAGTGGACAGAGGCAATTAAAGACTGGGGCAGTTGATGAATGCTCAAGAGCACCTGTTTGGAACTTTCCACAGGTGAACAGGTTAACTGGAAACAGCTGAGGATGTGGTGAGGTTCACCACTATGTTAATGTCCGCATGAGCAAATAATCCAACAATTTCAGGATGTTTCTTAAGGTACAATTGCAAAAACTTTAGCCATTGCATCATCTACAGCCCATATTATCATTGAAAGATTCAGAGAAGCCAGAGAAATCTCTGCACGTAAGGCTGAAAGCGAACATTGAATGCCACTGACCAACAATCCCTCATGGTGTACTGCATTAAAAACAGACATCATTCGGTAAGGGATATCACCACGTGGGCTCAGGAACACTTCAGAAAACCACTGACAGTCAACACAGTTCAACTCTACATCTACAAGTGCAAGTTAAAACTCTACCATGCAAAGACATATATCAACAACCAGAAACAAACCCAGCTTCCCTGGGCCTGAGCCCATCTGAGATGGACTGAGGCAACGTGGAAAAGTCTGCTGTGGTGTGGGTCCACATTTCAGACTGTTTTTGGAAATCATGGACGTGGTGTCCTCCAGGCTGAACAGGAAAAGGACCATCCAGACTGTTATCAGAGCAGTTTTAGCGCTAGCATCTGTGCAGTGTTAATTTTTTCGACTAATTATTTTCGTCATGGTTTTCGTCAACAAACTTTTTTCCCCTGCCGAAAACTAGACTATAACTAAAAAAAAACACAAGTCTACATTGACAAACACTAAAACTAAATTAACTGACATTTTCTAGACGAAAATGTTTGAGGGAGACTAAATCCAATCAGATCTAATTTGGTCATGTAGAAAGTAAGGACAAGTTAGGAATATATCCAATCACAGCTATTTTGGTTGTGTGGAAAGGTTGGGTGAGTTAAGTGGGACATCCAATCACAACTGCCTTAGCTTCGTGGTGGCAGGATCCAAGTGTAAAACATGACTTCAGAAATTCAAGGACACATTAAGAAATGCCTTACACTGTACACTTTCACACTTCACACAACATATTTTAGCCGACTAAATTTACTGTAGATGTTGACGACTAAAATGTTTTGAAATTTCATCAACTAAAACTAGACTAAAATTGAAACAATTTAGATGACTAAATTATGACTAAAACTAAAAAGATATTTTAGGCAAAAGACTAAAACTAAAAAAATATTAAAAAGTGCTGTCAAAATTAACACTGCATCTGTGATGGTTGTTAGTGCCCATGGCATGGGTAACTTGCACACCTGTGAAGGCACCATTAATACTGAAAGGTACAAACAGGTTTTGGAGCAACAAGAGCTGCCATCCAAGAGACGTTTTTTCTCAGGGACATCCCTGCTCATTTCAGCAAGACAGTGCCAAGACACATTCTGCACGTGTTTCAACAGCGTGGCTCTAGAATAAAAAAGTGCAGAAACTAGACTGACCTGCCTGCAGGCCAGACCAGTCTCATGCTGAAATGTGTGGCACATTGAGAAGCTCACAATACAACAAAAGAGACTTTTGACCAAGACATACAACAAGCAAGAATGGGAAAAAATTCCACCTACAAAGCTTCAACAATTAGTGTCCTCAGTTCACAAACCCTTGAGTGTTGTTAAAAGGAAAGCTGATGTAACCATGTGCTAAGCATAACCCCTCCCAGCTTTTGGAGCATGTCAAAGGCATCAAATCCAAAATGAGTGAATATTTGCAAAAAACATACAGAAACTTTATAGACGCAGCGAGCTAAAGCAGCACAACCCGCAAGTACCAACACACTTGCTGAAATAAAATGACAAATGTCAGAATACTGGAGAGAGAATAAGAGTATGATTTTTTTCTGAGACCTCCAAAGTTTATGCAAACTTTGATGGACATTCTGTCAATTTTTCCTGAGATATTATATGTACAAACATACGATGACCATAAAACTTTATAAACATGACCTTTGACCTATGACCCTTAAAAACCTGAGTGGTTTATCCTTGAATCCAAGAAGATGTTTGGTCAAAGTTTAAGGCAAATGCCTGAAGAACTTTTGCACATATTGAGTTCACATTACCACCTGTATGTATGTACATGCTGAAAACATGCTTCTGGCCTCAGCTGTCTCCAGTGCAGAGGCTTAAAGACGCAGTGAAATTGTTAACCGTGAAGAAGAAGGTAGACGTGACTGACTTGAGAGTGACAGACAAAGGAGAAGTTCAAGACACAGATACAGTTTCATAATATTGGCTGGTTTGCAAACCCAGCAGCCCTCAAACACCCACACTTTTCCAACTAAACGGTCATTTGTAAGAATTTCACAGGCACGTTGCTGTGATGGTGTGTCATGTTAAAAGGATCAAGCCCATCCAATGATGACCTAAAGAGAGGGTTGTTTTTGCAGATTTTGTAAAGCTTTTCCAAAGTTGACCTGATTTTATAGAGGTGTTTTCACTGGCTGAGTTTGACAGCATGACAAATAAACTGATCTCATTTGTAAAGTCCGTCCAGTTCACCTTTAATCTGAAGAAAAGTACAAAAATTTCCTTTATCATCTTCCTGCTATTTGTCTTCCCTTTATGAGCCCAAATCAAGATTAGATAATAACTCTGAGGGCGAACTGGAGGACCACTGAGTCGACGAATCCCCCTCTGATTCTTCAAGTTACACAAACAAACAGAGACTCCTCCACTCCCATGATTCCACAGGGGTGGGTGGCCACGGGGCTGAGAGCCCCTGACCTGTGGATGAACGTAATGCTGCCTGTCTCCACGGCACGCCAAGATACATACTTGTTTTGGCTAGCTGGATGTGTGTGTGTGTGTGAGGTTATCCCAACACATGAAAACACACACACACACACACACCTATAACCACACATGAACACACACTCAGACAGGCTCACCCCCGTCTTCTCCCTCCTCTTGTGACTGTCAGAAGGAGACGACCATCCTCCGGTGGGCCCAGTGTAAATTTATACTGTATTTATTGGAGCGCCTGTTGCATTTTACTGTTCATTTGTCCTTGTGGCTGGAGCTGCGTCGGTGTGCTCTGCAAATACGTCAAACTCGGCGTGTCGGGGTGTTATTTCTGGAGGCATCTTCTCTCACAGTTGAAACCAGCATGAGCTCAGATGAACTGCAATGAAAAGTTGATCATATCAATAAAGTGATTTTGTGCCTCAGTCTGAAGGAGTAGTAACGGTTTCACTGTGAGTGGACTGTTTCTACAAGTGTCTACTTTTACCTTTACACAAACTTCAGACACAAACTTCCTGTCTCCAAATTTTCTACTTTCTAGAAATTGAAAAAACACTACTGAATGGATGAATATTGTGTTTTCCTGATAAAAAATGATTTTATGTTTATTATTAATTCTGTTTTTTTTGTAAAAGGACCATGTACAATATTAAACATCAAGTGTTATCTCAAGGCACTTTACAATAGAGCATTCTAAAGCCATACACTTAATCTTATGATACACATATATGCATATACAAATACATACACTGGCCAAAAAAAAAGTTGCCACCAAAAACAAATCGGTCACACACTCTAATATTTTGTTAGCCACCTTTAGCTTTGATTAAAACACGCATTCACTGTGGCATTGTTTCGATAAGTTTCTGCAATGTCACAAGATTTATTTCCATCCAGTGTTGCATTAATTTTTCACCAAGATCTTGTGTTGATGATGGGAGAGTCTGACCACTGCACAAAGCCTTCTCCAGCACATCCAGAAAATTCTCAATGGGTTTAAGGTCTGGACTCTGTGGTGGCCAATCCATGTGTGAAAATGATGTCTCATGCTCCCTGAACCACTCTTTCACAATTTGAGCCCCATGAATCCTGGCATTGTCATCTTGGAATATGCCCGCGCCATTAGGGAAGAATAAATACATTGATGGAATAACCTGGTCATTCAGTATATTCAGGTAGTCAGCTGACCTCATTCTTTGGGCTATAATGTTGCTGAACCTAGACCTGACCAACTGCAGCAGCCCCAGATCATAGCACTGCCCGCACAGGCTTGTACAGTAGGCACTAGGCATGATGGGTGCATCACTTCACCTGCCTCTCTTCTTACCCTGATGCTCCCATCACTCTGGAACAGAGTAAATCTGGACTCATCAAACCACATGACCTTCTTCCAGTCTTCCAGAGTCCAATCTTTATGCTCCCTAGCAAACTGAAGCCTTTTTTTCCAGTTAGCCTTACTAATTAGTGGTTTTCTTGAGGCTACACAGCTGTTCAGTGAGTTCCCTTCGCATTGTGTGTGTGGAAATGCTCTTACTTTCACTATTAAACATACCCCTGAGTTCTACTGTTGTTTTTCTTCGATTTGATTTGGCCAAACATTTAAGTGATCGCCGATCACGATCATTCAGGATTGGTTTCCAAACACATTTCTTCCTCGAAGACGGTGGTTCCCCACTACCCTTCCAGTTTTGAATAATGCGTTGGACAGTTTTTAATCCTAATTTTAGTAGTTTCTGCAATGTCCTTAGATGTTTTCTCTGCTTGATGCATGCCAATGATTTGACCCATCTTAAACAGACTAACATCTTTTCCATGAACACAGGATGTGTCTTTTGACATGGTTGTTTAAGAAATGATAAGCTACTCATTGCATCAGCTGGGGTTTAATAACTTGTTGCCAGCTGAAAGATAATTACCCATGCAATAATTATCCAATCCAATAGGAGGCTTGTACCTATTTGCTTAGTTAAATCCAGGTGGTGACTTTTTTTTTGGCCAGGCAGTGTACAAACATATATAATTGTATATACACATACATACATCCAGAGATGTATCCATCCAGGCAGAGACAAAGGGACTTAAATCACTAAGTCTCTGATGAATATAGACTCAATCAATCAATCTTATTTATATAGCATCATATTTGATAAATATTAATTTATTAAAGGTAAGCCCCTTGTGATGTGGCATCTCATTTTCAAGAGGAACCTCATATCATATGTAAGTAAAGATAGTTACTATGGATGAATAATCAATACAACCATGGATAGGGAGGTCAATCTGATATTAACATTAATGTCTATAATGAATATAATCTGGAGAGGAATGATGTTGATTGATATAGCAGTATCCAGTTGAACTGCCATTAAAATGGGTTTTAAACATAATTATTTCCATTTGATGAACTGTACCAGAGTTAGCTGAAGCTAACTTACATCTGCAGTCCTTTGGCAGGTCACACTTAAAACAAGAACATCACAAAAAACCATCCATCCATCATCTATACTGCTTATCCCTTTTGGGGTCGTCGGGGGCTTGAGCCTATCCCAGCTGGCATTGGGCGAGAGGCGGGGTACACCCTGAACCAGTCGCCAGATGACCGCAGGGCCACATAGAGAGACAAACTACCATTCACACTCAGACCTAAGGGCAATTTGGAGTCACCAAGTAACCTAATGAGCATGTTTTTGGTCTGTGGGAGGAAGCTGGAGTGCCCAGAGAGAACCCACGCTTGCACGGGGAGAACATGCAAACTCCACACAGAAAGGCCCTGATCGATATGAGATGTAACCAGCAACCTTCTTTCTGTAAAGCACACGCACTACTTGCTGTGCCACCATGCTGCCCTCATAATGACTATTAGACCTTAAAACATAAAACATGGCAGCATAAATAGATACATCACAGACAAACTCACACATAAGAGCAGTGATATAATAATTATATGGAGGCCAATTTAGTGGTTACAAATGGAACCTCTTTCAGCAAACTTATCATTTTTTTTTATTTTTACTGTAATTTGGTTAATAGTTTATAGACACACTCATCACCATGGTGGGTGACCAATTGTACTGTTTCACGAAAAAAAAAAGATAAATATTGGAGACTAGAAAGCATTTTGAGGGCGAAACCTCTGCCAAGCTAGCTCACATATTGCTGTTACATCTATAAGCAATAGTTCCATGATAAAGTTACCATCATAATATGATTCCTTGACCCTGGAAACCCACACCTAGCACTCAGAATCATGTTGATATCGTTATTAGTTAGACGGTTATTGAGCAAAAACAGTGGTACGCTAATGGCGGTTATCTGGATCACCACCAAAATCTAATAATTTTTGAGTCGGGCCATTACTGACATCTCCTGAAAATTTCAGCAAAATCCGTCCAGTAGTTTCTGCGTAATCTTGCTAACAAACAAACAGACAAGCATGCTGGCAAAACACAACCTCTTTGGTAATAAGAGGTTTGTGCCTGACAGAAACCTCATGTAAAAAAAACAAAAGCCAGCTCCAGTTATCAAACCATTCTCATTTTATTGTACCATATTTCAGTTTTGAATTTCTTAATAAGTGTATGACATTTGCTTTTCCCCACATTGTAAGCCCCCTCAACACGCTCACTGCACAGTGAAATCTGGTGCTTTATACTTGGGGTCTCATATCTTTCATCTGGCATTAACACCAAATCCATCCCACAAGACTCCTGAGAAGACCATAATTTTGGGAAATGAAAATATAAGATGTTCACAAATTAAATCAAAAACATAGTTTTTGTCTTCAACCATGTGGCAGGAATTTGTTAAATTTGGCTGATTTGATCAAGCCTAAAATGTAACCAAATAAAGAGCAGTTTGAAAGCCAAAATACCAGAACATTAGGCCAACTGTGAGGCATCTGTGTCTAAAGTTCGTGGCTAAATAGCAAATTTGGTGAGCCTAATTTATGTAATGCATGTCCAGATGGGCTTGTGGTGGTCTAACCTTATGTTTTAACTTTGAAGACTGACCAGAAAAAGGCAATTATTTTGTGAAGATGAGTATATCTTCACAGAGGTCCCATGTCCTGCAAAATCATTTTTCTTTGGTTTTAATTTTGTTTAAGGGGCTTGAGGAGCAGAAGAACGTGGCACCTTTTAATAAACTCTCAGTTCACAAAGAAATGTGCTTTGCCTCTTAAAGGAAATGCCCCTTAAAATGCTCTGTTTTTTACTTCCTTGGGTTTATGTCATAGCTATACAGCTTCCACCTATGAGCCACGACTATTTTGAGAGTTTACTCAGCAGATTGTAAGCCCCCCCACCCCCCCATCAGACATTGTTTGGACAGCCAATCAGTACAAAGCTCATTTTCATAGCCTCATAGAGCCTCCCTCAGATCCAAGTGTTTCCAAAGTGGAGGGAAAGAGACAAAAAGATTCATTTTTTTAATTAAACTTGAATCAAATTCTTGCTTAATAGACACCCAAGACATGATGTAAACAGTCAAACACACCAGGACATGGGACCTTTAGTACAGTGATAGAATGATACATCTAAGTTTTAATAAATACATTTGCAAGGGTCAATCAATCAATCAATCAATCAAGCTTTATTTATAAGGCACTTTTCATACTTAAAAGCAACACAAAGTGCCTCACAGAGGCTAAAAACAGCATAAAAACAACAAACCCGTCCATCCCACCCCCCAAAAAAAAAAAAATATAGAGACCTATCGCATGTTGAAAAATGTTGTTCTTGAACTGTTTGGGCAGTTGCTCACGCAGTTGTTCATAAAAATGTGACTCTCGCCCCATCCTTGCTTGTGGATGACCTTTCAGGGGTGCTCTTCTTATACCCAATCATGACAATCATCTGTTTCCAGTTAGCCTGTTCACCTGAATGTTTCAATCAGGTGTTATTGAGCATTCCTCAACTTTCCCAGTCTATTGTTGCCCCTGTCCCAGCTTTTTTGGAATGTGTTGAATTTAAAATGAGGTAGTATTTATAAAAAATAAAAAAATGAAGTTTATCAGTTTGAACTTTAGATATCTTGTTTTTTTTAGTGTATTTGTTATAATATAGGTTGAAAAGAATTTGCAAATCATTGCAGTCTGTTTTTTTCCCGTTTTTTATGTTGTGCAGCTGCAAAAATTATAATTCAGGTTTAAATATGTTACATCATTGCTGTTGGCTCATATATTCATTTCACCTACACTGTATTTAGGTGTAGGCAGAAATGTCAGATTACATCAGAAAACATGAAGCAGGCTAAACAACTGTCGGCATTATTTAAAACCACAGCAGGTCATTGAGAATTTAAACATTCATTTCTGATAGTGGAAAGCATTTTTCTTCCTCATTTGGCGAAAAACACCGCCTGGCAGCCCACAAAATGATTGATGTGACCTTTAGATGCATGTTAATAGTTTGTGCTTCTGTGTATGAGTGTGTTTGTGTTTGCATCAGATTTCCATTACAAGGCGACACGTTGGAGACTGTGGTTACACCGGTACACTGGCGAGGCTCTACCAGTGAATGAGGCGTGGGTGGTTTATGTTTGTGTCTGTGCTTCTGTTTCAATCTGTGATAGGCCACTGCTGCTTTCATTGGATGAATATGAATACCACACACCTACTCTTTTCCCACACACACTCGCCAAACATCAGAGCTTTTTTTTCTCTGTATGTGAATAGCGGCGGAGCACTTTAAATGAACATCCAAAATGCCAGCCAATTACTCCGCTGTCCCTTTGCTCAACCTCTCCATATTAAGCCCCGCTTGTCAAACAGATTGTCTCCGGTGCTCCGAGCAGCCCGCCGCGGTGAAACAGTTTTCATTAAGGGAGGATTGCCATGGGCCTTAGGCTGGCGGCTTAATGTAATTTCACAGCTCAGCGTCCGTGCGGCCACTTCAGGCTCCAACAATGGCCACCCACACCTTTACAAGAGCCAGCGAGAGGTGCTGAAAGGGTGACGGGCTGCTAGTAACTTTTAGGAGCGAAAGGGGAGCCCCGAAATGAAAATTCCAGCACAGGAAATGAGTACAATAATAACATAACAGCCAGTGAGGCTTTGGAAATAAACATGAAGGGAGATAGTCCTTCTAATGAAAGGGTTCAGGAAGAGGAAACATGCTTAAAAGTTGTCGTGTTTGATAATCTGATTTGGAAAGCATTAAAAAAAAACAAAAAGGAATCTTACTGTTTTATTATTGAAATGATCAGTGTTGCTCTCTGAGATAAGGTTTAAGAAATGAGATCTACTGAGGATTTCCTGGGATGCATTTAAAAAGACAGGATTATACTTAGAAAACAGCGTAGTACTCAGCCCCTTGAGGCAAAATCATACAGTACATGCATCCCTCTAAAGAAAAACTTTGTTCATTTCTATTTGGTTTTGCAAACTACAAGCACAAACTTCCACCAAGGCACCACATTTTTAGTAGAGTTACTGTCAAAAATGTGCAAAACTGCCCTGCTTTAGTAAGTCTTTAGAAAATTCCTGAATCCATATCCACATTTGAATCACCACCAAAATTAAATCACTTATTCCATATGCCATGACCAACATTACCTTAAAATATTACAAAAATCCAGTTTGAACTTCCCAAGTTATTAACAAAAATGCAGAAAACTTCCTTAATTCACTGTTAACAAACTGCTATTAAAAAATCCTGGATCTAAATCTGTATTCTGATCACTACCAAAATTAAGTCACTACTTCCTTTTGCCATGACCAACATTCCCCTGAAAAAAGTTTATCAAATTTAACTTGTAACTTTTTAAGTTATCTTACTAAATACAGACTAACAGACGGACGTCAAAAACCCAACGTCCTAAGCAGAAAAAAATAAAGGACAAAACTTCTATTCACTGTGAAACCTATTTGTAGAACTTTGTAGAAAATGGGCCTTACAAGGGATTGGCAGAAGTTCTAGAAAGCCAAATCGAGCAAGTGTTTTGCTGTTAACCATCAAAAACTGCCAACAAACTCCTTCACAGTGTATATTCTAATTCAGTAACATTATCATATGTAAAGATGCCAAATTTGCTTTACTCTTTAAAACCTACTTTGTGTGCTGGCTGGCTGAAGCTTTGCATTGGATTTTTACGTTCAGTCTAAACTCCAGTCGTATCATTATTTTCCACTCCCTTTATTGGGCCACTGAACACACAGATCACAAATAATCTGTATGTGAAACATGTTGAATGGATCAAAGTTGTATTTCACTGAAGCATTCCCACAACATCACAAACAAGAACTTATAAACTTTGATGCAGTTCAAAACAAATCAAACAGTTTTGATACTCCAAAAGACAAAGGTAAGGAGAGCTTCCTCGACCCATCATAGTGTTTGTTTCAGGTGCTGTTTGGAATAGATTCACATAATCATAAATTTATCCAAAAAACAACAACCTTCAATGCACTCTTTTTAGACCATTAGCATGCCTTTATTTTAATGGTATGGTAATAAAGATCTTAAAAACGAACGCGTCACAGTATCAAGCCGTCAGAATGTCAGGCAGATGTCAGGCCACAGTAGGCCCTTTTAAAGTGGTGCTCCATCTATAGGGAAATGTCACTTGGGGTTAGAGGCTTGGCCTGAAGAGGGTGACTCATAAAAACCTCCAGCAGATGGTGTTCAGCAGGTCAAAGGAGGCAACAGGTATGTTTTCAATTCAAACCAAATGCATACAATCTTGACAAAAATCCGATTAAAATCAGTAATAACACCATTACACCACTTTGCAATAAGTTAAAAAGGACACACCTACCTTAGAATTGGTTGATCATTTTAACACATCTTTTCAAGAAAACAGTCAAATCCAGTTTTGATACTTGTTCAACACCCAGACAACAAATATGAAAGTCCCAGATATCAAACATTCAGTCATTGTTTTGTTTTAATTGAGCGAAAACTGCAAACAAACTCCTACACATCTGAAACATTATACTATAATATATGTTGTAATAACTGTTTTACTCTTTAACACCACTGGGCTCTATTTTAATGGCATGAAGTGTGCTGTTATAAACCACTGGGTGCACAAGAGTTTGTGGCTCATTCATCTATGTTTTATCTGAATGATGTACAATCCCATCACAACCAGCCGGCCAGGCATGGTACAAAAAGGATGGGATAATGTGAACTGATCCAGGTGTGTTCTGGGCATAACATGAATCCGGCCAATCAGAATGTCAGCTTGTATTTACCTTAAAGTACTGTGGTGACTGAGTAAAGTTTTACTATTTGCACATCAGATCTTAGTGAGTGGTTGAACTCTGGTTTGATCATTTAATGTCCCTGTAAAGCAAAAATAAATTTGTGTTGTGAGTTTGTCATACCACAGAAACATGTGTCATTGACCACTGAGCCAAATTTGAAAGATTAAAAAAATTGCTAAGTATATAAAATTAGGTCTCAAAATAATGAAAAACCAACACTTCTCTCTGCTGTGAAACGCTGGGGGTGCGGAGGGGAGCCGCCTCCGTCTACTGTACAAGGACGTTACCTACAGTAACAATGGAAGCTAGCACTAGCAGCTTCATCGCACGGACCCAGCCCTACCTGTTTGAGCCATCAGAGCCAGATTTTACAGGAATGATTACTCTTACTTATCATACTTCTTTCATACAGTTACTTTTCTGATAGTTACTTTATTACCACAAGCTCCCCAATTACTCCCTCTGCCCAATTTTTATCAGTTTTGAGGGATAATACCAGCTGTGGAGTAGCTTTAGTTTTGAAATAACTGAAACATGTACACGGAAAGTGATAACTCACATAATGCCCCGTCTGAGCTCGCTGCTCCCGTCTCTGTCTATAAGCAACTAATGTCTGTGGGAAAAAAATGCGCTCGTGGCGCTCATTTTAGGTGTCCAGTGGTCCATGTTTGACAATACACACAAACGTTAAACGTATTTCCTTGTCATAGCTATATTGGTGGCACATCCGGCGGCGGATACATAATGCCGGCGGCCGGGATGGTAGCACTTGCTGTTGGCGGGGTGGGAGGATGCAAGCCGGGGACTGAGAGGGTCGGTTTGGCCCCACTGACCAGCATTAACGGACTCTTCAAAAAAACAGACTTTACCTGGAGATAGTTTTTGTAACTATCAGGGGTAAAGTGGGCACTGCAGAGAGGGTGTTGGTGGTGATTTTGAACTCTCCACAGTAGCTCCTCTTGACAAAATTGATCCACCGTTTCCTTACTTCGTCGTCAGTAGGATACTTAAACAAGCTAATGGAGCTGTTACCCTGGACATTGTGGCATCCAGGAAAGATACACGAGCGACGTGGAGGAGACATGACTGGTTAGCTAGCTGCAAACTATCATAGGAGATGCTATCCGAGCCTCCAGAGTGACCATGAAAACCACCAAAGCTAATGCGCTAAATGTATTTATACTGCTGAAGCAGCAGAGGTGGGGTTATGCCACTGATGGCTCCGTTACGTAACGCGGCTATGATTTCTGACCTGCCCATTAAATCCTGAACACAGAAATTTTGAAAAACAGCTTGTGAAGCCTAGCTCCACAATAAAATTATGAATGGTTTAATGGCTTTCACATGTTTTAAGGAAATACATTTATGACCTATTTAATGTGTTTAGAAGAAAATGGCTGAATTTGCCTCACAGGGACTTTAATTGTGCTCCCTTTATTATGCCACCGAACACAGTCACTATCACAATATAAAATATGTTAATCTTTGGATTATACCTGTATTTCACGGAGGCATTCCCACAACATCAGAAATGACAAGTTTTAAACATTAAAATAGTTATACAAAAAAAAACAGTTACCTGTTCAACTTCTAGGCAACCAATGTGAAAGTCCTAAGAATATAGTATTGTCTTCATTTTGATAAAAAAAATTGCCATCTCTTACTCCCTTTCTAAACTATCCAGTATGGGCAACACTGCAAAAATGAAATGTCAAGAATTCTTTCACTCTTGAACAAAATAGGGCCCTCTTTTAATGACATTAAGTAGGCTCTAGCTTGCGAAAGCGATAATAGAGGTGTGGTGTCAGCACGTTAACGTAAACTTTGACCCCACGCAGGTCAAAGTTAAGGGAAAATCAACAGTTATAAAATGTAATGTACATGTTACATTTGTGTCTTTTTTTATTTAAGGCTCTATGGTAGTAATATGCCATTTTTAAAATCTCTCTTTGGGCACCTCAAAGACTTCTTGCTGGCTTCCGGGTGCTCGTGGGCACCCTGTTGGCCAACCCTGCCCCTGACAGTCAGTGTTAATATCTATGAGTACAATATTTCATGGCAGACCTACTGTAATTTTACCTTAAATTGACATCAAAGTAAATTGATATTAACAATATTGTCTTGTGCTTTATCGCCTTCAAGAATACACAGAATTATCTTAAAAGTTAATGGGCCCAGCATTAGGCCTTACATGTTCCTCACATGTATTTTCTGAACATTTGTCAGTGTTCAACCCAAAGGTGTTAGCCAAACATGCACCAAAAGTCTCTAAAACATGTGGAGAGCATCACAGAGTAATGTGACATCTGGACAGGGTTGAGAGTGAGATAAACTAGTGTTTCATTTCCATGTTTTACAGCTCTGGAAAGTGCGAGAGGGCCCAGTTTTCATGACTCGAAAGAGCAACCAAGCCAAGCTTTTGGAGACCACATTCATATCCACATCCACACACAAATGACTGCCCAAGTACTCAATGAGGAAACATAAAATATTTAATGTAATTTGTACCTTCATCTTCATTTCCTGTATCTCAGCCCACACTCTTTAGTATTTTTCTCTTCTTTCCTGTTTGGTGGGACTGATTCTTTAAAAATTATATTTAAATTCAGACCTTAGTTATAGTTGATCATGGAATGATACCACTCTTATTGTTGGTTTTAATTAGATTAGTATGCCTGAATATTTCTTCTTCTTCTCTTTGCTCTATGTATATCGAGTTAAACAATAATCTCTTAACAGGAACTTTCACTTTAACACTTTGTGTCCAGGTTCCTGCTCCTTGAAATAGTTTGTGACAGTTCAGTTAAGAAACGTAGTTTGACCGAGTTTGACCCATATGGACCCCAGATAGGTTTTTAGGCACCACAGGCTAGAAAATAACACTCCAAACTACGTGATATGAGGGAGACAGTCACTGCAAGTTTCACAAGTTTGATAACATCTGGCAACATAGTTCTCAAGTCCCACTATAAGAAAGTCCACTACATCGTGAAGAACCAGGATGTACATTCGGTAAACACGTCATACTGTCATTGTTTTGGCGGATTGTTTGACATCACTAATCTTTGCTAATGCTACCGGGCAGTTCCTCAGCAAATCAGTGATTCAGACTTATTGGCACATGTGGGTGCTCAGCATTCTCCGTCACTGGCTGGGAATTTCCGTGGGTGCTCGGCAATCTCTGTGGGTGCTCAGACCCCAAAGCACCAACATAAATGGCGCTGATGATACACTTTGCTGGTCCTTGGTGCTGCTGAGTGATAGATATCTGAAAATTTACTTCTTAGCTTCAGAGACAACAGCAAAATATTATTTATCTGAAAATCCTGAAGACTGTAATTTACATAAAGACTGGAGAGGGGTAAACATTTAGCTCTCTCTGTCCTCGGAGAAGTAAGTCTGCCTACAAGCATTATTTAGCTCTCGTTAGCATTTTATGTGTTGTTTATGTCATCTATTAAACACAGCTAAAGTTAAAACAGCAGGTCATGGTTACAACTGTTTGGACTAAGCTAAGTTACAAGCTGTTAGACATGACTAGACATATTTTGGTCACAAACACGACTGTGGTTTGAATCCTCACATCTAGCTCCTCCTTAGCGTTTGTTACATGTGTACAGGCACATAGTCAGGGATGTGACTCTCCTGATGCCAGACTAATTACACCTCAGGCACCTCAACCATCTGCTCAAAGACCTGAGCATTCATTCATTATTTCACAGTAAGAAACGGGTTATCTTAAATTAAAGAACAAAGAGTAAACATATACTCTTTATATGGAAAGAACAAAGTCCCCGCTAAAACAACAGATGACGTAGTACATGAGTCAAAAGCGACAATCAGGCCAACCTTCAGATTATGACTCACGAGCAGGAGACGCTCATGCTTATTCAGTGTGTCCACTGAGGTGTGCAGCCTCTTCATTTAATATTTCCATAAGGTTGCATATGAGCGTACGTCAGGCGTTCCCCCCGTAATAGGCAGGTAATGTATTCTGTGCCAATGGCAAAAAGGTACGCTTGAAACATCCCTCACAGGAGCAGCAGTTTCCAACTTGACAGTGGACACATACATAATTAAGTCAACTAAAAAATGAATATTTCATCTCAAAGCATTTTCATCTCCAAACATCAAAACACCTCAACGTCTCACATAATGAGCAAGGTAAATTACTTTTATTCACAGAGGGAATATGCAACAAGGATTGCTCACTCAGAAAACCTTGCTTTTAAAGGGAATGTGCTTAAAAAGGAGAACTTAAAGGACCAGTATGCAGAATTTTCTTCATTAAATGTCTGAATTGGTTAAGAAAATGAATAAGGGTGCTTTCACTTTAGGCCCAGTTGTTTCGAACCGTGCCGCGGCACAGTTGCTTATAGTTTAAAAATTAAAAACACTGTCCTGCTGGTTTAAACACAAATTTCAGCATTGAATTGATATTTTGAACTAAATCAACCACTCACTTCAAAATCTTCTGCCTGATTTACAAGACTGGAAGTCTCTGGGAAACTCCCTATC
Source organism: Cetoscarus ocellatus (assembly GCA_037902135.1). Taxonomy (NCBI): domain Eukaryota; kingdom Metazoa; phylum Chordata; class Actinopteri; order Labriformes; family Labridae; genus Cetoscarus; species Cetoscarus ocellatus. The sequence continues at coordinate 2,271,434 of JBAMNC010000760.1, read as the reverse complement.
TCGCAAAGACTGATTGATTAATTGATTGATTGATCTCCTTTTTTTTGCCTACTTCTGGCTTTGGTGGTGCAGTTTGAAGGTACATGGAAGGTTGCAGTTTCAAGCCCAGCTCCAGTTGTCACATGGTGATGTGTCCTTGGGCAAGACACTTAATCCCAAGTTGCTTCTACTGCTGCATCATTGGCACTTATATGGGTATGAATGGGCATGGATATGTTACCTGATACTGATGGACTACTGATGTACAGTAGATCCAACCATCAGTGAGTGATTGTGAGAGTGAATGGGTGTGAATGGGTAGATGTGACCTGAAGTGCGAATAGCCAAAAAGACTAGAAAGGCTCTGTGAAAGCTCAAGTCCATTTACCATTCAAAATGTCGTTCCCTTCTTATTTATGGTATTTTTAATTTTCCCAAAATTACATTTGAAAGTGATTAGTAATACATTTCAAACTTGAAGTAGTCTGCCAAGGCATTTCTGAAATTCTTAGCAGAGTTAAATATTGACAATGTGCAAAACTGACCCATCTAACAATGTCCTTTAACCCACTTCTAGGTTTTGTAAACTTTCCTCAACCTTTCCAGTCTTCCATTACTCCTGCCCCAGCTTTTTTGGAACACATCTTTGAAGTGTATTTAATTTAATATAGGTCAGAAGGGATTTGCAAATCACTGTATTCTGTTTAGATTTAGGTTTCACAGTGTTCTAACTTAATTGGAATTAGGTTTGTATTTTATTTTGCTCCTGTTTATCTTAGCAAGGACACTCTTTTATATGAGTTTGTTTTTATCTTTATGAGTTTTTCCTGGTTTTTAAAAAATGTAAATGCTAAAATAATAATAATAGTACATTCAGTGTTTGAGGTGCAGTTTTATTTAAGTACAGTCCTTGATTCAAAACAAGAAGAGGGCAGGGAATGTGGGCAGAGCTGACAGTGTGTCTCTTCATGCCCTCTTTTGTAATGGTGTTGACTGACCACCTCTTGGCAGCAGATTTAAACACTCTGCATTCAACCCCTTTATTATGTTGCATGTGCATTTTTTGGTATGAAAAGTAATGTGGGTAACTCTTTCCTACAAGTGTTAGCCTAACCCCTTTCTCTAAGCTGTAATTGTGTTATTATGTTATATTACAGTGTCAGCCCTTAATGCTTTGGAGCCATATCAGGCTATAACTCACACTGACCTGTAATTCATGACATGTCATCCACGAGTCGCCTGAGGACTTCTGCTTTTACAGAGACGTGGGCACATGCCAAGACAGAGGATAAATAATTCCATAACCTTGCAGTGGTTGAGTTTTACTAGTGTGGTCTATGTGAGCGTCGCTTCTTTGGCCAAATCTTCCATTTATATAAAGGTATGGAGGCTCTCAAATGTCTGAGTTTCCAAAGTAGGTTGTAAATTATATTGCAGGGGCTTAAAGTGGATGGAAAGGCAGCTCTGTGTGTACGACCACAGCAGAATTACTTTGACTCAGAGCGGCTCCCTGTACACCTTCATAGACGGGAATTAACCTGCCAAGGCTCGAAACGCTTTACTGAGCGCTGGTCGATACTGTCATTATCCTAAAGCAATTCTTAATTCTATTTGGCCCTCAGTTAAAGATCCTTGTATTGATCACAAAGTCGGGATGCCACAACTACTTTTTTACAGAGTTAAGACCTCTTTCTCTGAGCTCTGAACAACCACAAACTGAAGAGAAATGTACCATCATATCATAGAAACCTGTTTCAGAGTGACTCATGAGGATTTGACAAACCACATACAGCAACTTTCAGGTCAGAGACCCCAGTGATAATAACCAACAAAAAGAACTGTCATCTAAAATGATTTTATACACTAAAGCAGGGGGTGCAGCTGGCAGCCCAAGGGCCACATGCAGCCCCCTCCCTCAATGTCAAATCTAAATATCGACAAGTTATTAAGCATTAAGAAAGCATGAAAAAAACTACCATTAGGACTCATATTATGCCTTTTTGAGATTTAAATGCTCTTTACTGTGTTTACGTGTCTTCTTTGTGTGATAGACCACTTCTATCTATAAAATTAGCAGTGAAGACCAGCAGTATCCAGTCCAATCAGAGCCATAATATTTCAAAGTAATCAAATTAAGAATACATGCTAGAGGTGCTGGTGTGGTGGAGTGGGCTGCAACCATGAACTTGTTATATATTAAGGTTTTCATCTTGTGCAGATGGCCCTGGTTCGATTCTGCTAAATCTGGCTCTGAAGAATTTCTTCTGTTTACTCCAGCTCATAAAGGTAACCTCGTGCATACACAAAAAAGGGAACGTCATCATCGCTTGAGTCAATCTCACTCATATTTGGTTCAGTGTTAGCTTCCTCTGCTGTTGTTGTGTCTTCCTGAGCTTATAGAGCGAAACAGCACATGCGGAAGAACACCTAGGTATTTACTGTGTCGTAAAATAGTGCCAAACACAAAGACTTCCTGGAGAAAGTAATGCTCTAACATTTTTTAGTCCAATCTTACATAGCTTCCTGGCTCATTTTTATGTAAAACTCACACAATTATGTGAAATAACTGTACCCATTAACAGCACTGTACCTTACTGGTAGTCTCAGCTTGTTCTCCTTAAAGGTGCAGCACTGCTGGGATCCCTTTTAGCCACTTCACTGACTTATGTCAAGTACCTCATACAACTCAACTTCAGAAATACTGAAATTTCCCTTTTATCAAGTAGGTAATATGTCATAGAAAAGATGAACAACCCTTCAATCACTCTTCCTGTCTGTGCCTCTCAAAATTAAACCTGAGATGTTGGTAATGGCCCAACTTAGAAAAAATTAGATTTTGGTGGTGATCCAGAAAACCGCCATTAGCGAACAATCATTTTTACTCAATAACTAGCAAAATAATAATGATATCAACATAATTCTGAGTGCTAGGCGTGGGTTTTCAGGATCAAGGAATCATATTATGGGTGCTTTCTAGTTAATAATGCTTTCATTCGACAGGTTTCCCAGTCAATCAATCAATCAATCAATCTTTATTTGTATAGCGCCAATTCATAACAAGTGTTATCTCAAGACACTTTACAATAGAGCACAAAGCTCTTCATATTATGGATACACATATATGCATAGATACATATATACATATAAAAATACACATATACATGTATATACAAATATATACATCCAACACCCAACATGAATCCATATAGCCAATCATGAATCCCTCCATCATGGCGGCAAGAAAAAACCTTCTGTTAAGCAGCAGGAAATCTTGAATGTGGACCCCAGTCTCATGATGAACAGCAAATCCACACGATGCTGTGTTGGGTGTGTGGGCAAAGGGAGGGAGGTAAGTGGAGACAAGTGGACTAAAGTAAGAACTAAAGCTAGTGACAGATCAATGGACCAATCATAGACCTGTCGTCGTCAAATTTGTTTCTGCTGCAAACAAATTTATTAGAGGAGGGTCCTCATGTCTGTGTGGTTGTGGTGAAAATTTTATAGAAGTATAATCAATAAAAGTCTTACTGGAAGTAAGAATTTATGGTAGTGATGAACTCATGGGTGCCCAGACCACAAATGCATCCCTACCATATTTGTCTCCGTTAAGTATAAATGTATTAATGGTAGACCTCTTGAGATGTGACACCTCATTCTCAGGAGGGATCTCATGTCCATGTGGAGCTAGAGATAGTTACTATAGATGTATCAACCATGGATAGAAAGATCATGTTAATATCAACATTAACAGCTATAATGATTATGAACTGGAGTGAGATGGCCAAATATGTGTTATGTCTGTAATTGTAGTTATTGAGGCTTCGTGACTCCACAGCAGCAGGCAGTCTCCACCAAGGATCCCAGGCAACCTAAAAGACAAGAGCCAGAGACGAGTACAGGAGCAAACAGAAAGGGGAAGAGGCAGATATGGAGAGATAGTGTGAGAGAGAGAGGGATAGAGCCCAATGTGCCAGATCCCCCCGGCAGTCTAAGCCTATTGCATCTTAACTATATGTCTAAACTATGGACTATGAGCTGGTCCCTAACTGAAAGCTTTATCAAAGAGGAATGTTTTAAGTCTAGCCTTAAAGGTAGAGAGGGTGTCTGCCTCCCTGAACCGTGGTCGGTAAATGGTTCCAGAGAAGAGGAGCCTGATAACTGAAGGCTCTACCTCCCATACTACTTCTAGAGACTGATGGAACCACGAGCAGGCCAGCATTTTGGGAGCGTAATGTTCTAGAGGGGTTGTACGGCACTACAAGCTCTTTGAGGTAAACTGGTGCCTGTCCACTGAGAGCTTTATAGGTGAGAAGAAGAATCTTGAATTCTATTCTATATTTAATGGGAAGCCAGTGCAGAGAGGCTAATACTGGAGTAATGTGGTCTCTTCTCCTAGTTCTAGTCAGCACACGTGCTGCAGCATTTTGGACCAGCTGAAGCGTCTTAAGCGACTTACTGGGACAGCCTGAAAGAAGAGAATTACAGTAGTCCAGTCTAGAGGTAACAAAAGCATGGACAAGCTTTTCAGCATCGCTCTGGGACAGGATAGGCCTAATTTTAGCGATGTTACGAAGATGAAAAAAGGCTGTTTTTGAGATTTGCTTTATGTGACAGTTAAAGGATAGATCCTGATCGAATAGAACCCCAAGATTTCTAACAGTTGTGCTTGGCGTCAGGCTTATGCCATCTAGGGCAGTTAAATCATTAGAAAAGGTTTCTCTAAGGTGTCGAGGGCCCAGCACAATGATCTCTGTCTTGTCTGAGTTAAGGAGAAGAAAATTTTGGGCCATCCATGTCCTAATGTCCTTTAGACACGCATCTAGTTTAGATAACTGATTTGTCTCACCTGGCTTCATCGATACATACAGCTGAGTATCATCAGCATAGCAATGAAAATTAACGGAGTATTTCCTCATGATATCACCGAGGGGAAGCATATAAATGGAGAAGAGAATTGGACCTAGCACAGAGCCTTGAGGAACTCCGTAACTTACTTTAGTGTACACAGAGGACTTGTTGTTCACGTGTACAAACTGGTATCTATCAGATAAGTAGGACTTAAACCAATTTAAGGCAGTCCCTGTAAACCCGAGTAATACCTCTAATCTCTGTATAAGAACATCATGATCAATGGTGTCAAAAGCCGCACTAAGATCTAATAAAACAAGTACTGAGAGAAGTCCCTCATCTGAAGCTGAGAGTAGGTCGTTAGTTACTTTAACTAGAGCAGTCTCTGTGCTGTGATGAGCTCTAAATCCTGACTGAAAGGCCTCAAAAAGGCTGTTGTCTTGAAGGAAGTCACATAGCTGAGTAGCCACTACTTTCTCCAGGATCTTTGAAGTAAATGGAAGGTTTGATATAGGCCTGTAGTTAGCCCAGGTCAGTTATCCAATGAATCAGATCACTTGTGGGGAGATTTATTGTTGTTGTTAATCAGATTTCAAAAGAAGTTCATTATTGAGGTGAGATTTATGGAGAATTGGAGCTGTGACAGCAGGAAGATGCAGCTGCAATGTAACATATATACACACCTGGTATGAAAACCATGGTGTCTCGAGCTGTAGCTGGAATGCATATCAGCCACATGCATGCAGTCTGATGCGGCCATTAGATACACAAAGTTTAAAGCAGGTAATCTGGGCAGTCCTCCCTCTTTATTTTTAAGGATGAAAAGTTGCATGTTAATTCTTTAAGATGACTGAAACCATGTAGTCACAATAAAAAAATGACCAGTCAGATAAACTACAGACTATCACACCACATTAAGCTAACCCAGAGGTGGAGGAAACAAGTCCTTATAGTGACATGAAAGCTGCTGCTTCTCTAAATATACGCCTCCTTCTTTATAAATAATTTAAAAGCAAGAATTATCAGTGAAAACAGCTAATGTTAGTCAAGGTTTGTCACTAATGCCAAAAGAAATCCACCTGTTCTTTGCTCTTTAAAGGTATATGGCTGAGCGTTAGTGAGTGGTACCTCTGTGTTTCATCAAGGGTAACAGAAAAAGGCAACTGTCTTTCATATCCTGTTTTGGGAGATGAGAAATATTGATATTAGTCGGCAGGCACTATCAGCATGAAACAGAGCCTTTGAGAAAAGCAGCAGTCATAACACCTGTACTGAAGTTCCTGATTATGAGCCTTTGTTCTCAGAGCTGCTGTCACTGCTGCTGACTCGAAATGAGGGTGAGTGAATGTGCAGGACAGGAAAAGAGACACAGAGAAATCCTGAGCAGCATGAAACTAAATGTCTTTTCTCCTGTCTGTCTGTCTGTCTGTCACACACGTACATAAAACAAACAGTCTGAGGCAGAGAACGTCGCCACCTGCCACAGACGATACACAGCGCCCTGTGACACTGCTTAACACAACAGGACATGTGTAGCCCCAGGTGACTCAAATTGCAAAACTAACAACACCATGCTTCATTGCACAAAGAACATGGTGTGAAATACCAGCAGAAAGGGCGTCTGTGGATGTTTGTGTCAATTTAGATGTAGGTCTTTGTAAATGTGTGTTTATGGGTGTTCATTTGTGTCACAACACATACCGTACACTCTAATAACAAATGAGATATGGCTTTGAAAACAATACCAATACCGTAATACAGTTTTATTGAACACAAGCATGTTTCAGTGTCATTCTCCTCCTCAGGTCTCACTGATCAGAGCAGTGCAGCAGGTCTTCTTCAGACAGTTGTCTCAGAACCTTCTATTATTCTTGTCTTAACTTCTGACTCCAAACGTGTTCGTCTGAGCACAGATCTGATCGAAGGAAAAAGGAAAAAGTCACATGGTGCTAGATCAGGAGAAAAGGAGGGTGATCAAGCCCTGTTATAGCAGCCGATCTATCCAAAATTAAAGCCGCTGCAGGCTAAACACAGGGGTCAAAGTGATGAGGCACACTCCATATATGCTACTTTATTGCACCAAAACTCTGTTTATTTAACTTAACACTGCATCATTAACATTAAATAACATTACCTAACAAAACCCAATAATAAGTCACATTCTACCCCAAAATGTGTGGTCAACAGAAAATGTCCTTCCTGTGCTCACCTCACTCCAGATTCCACACCACGGGTGCACAGGTGAAATAAATTAACTGATCATCAGCGTGCCACCAAAAACCACACCCACTAATCAGTGCACAAACAAAAATCCACCTACACCCAAAGGCATCTCCAAATCTTACATGTTTGACTCCTACAACTGTGGTTTGTTTCTGGGACAGAAACTGCTTTACCGCGAGCACAGTGTGAGCTGGTTTCTTTCCTCAGGCTTTTTCTAGAACCTGTTTGTGACAGTGTTGATTCACTGTTAACCCTTCAGGGACCAGCTCCTCCAAAATGACCCCAAAATGTCAAAGAAAACAGTTAACATGCCCTTGAGTTTGGATTTGCTTTGTCATGCTTTCTTCATCCTTGGTGACGAAGGTTTTCCAACGCACTGACTGCCATTTTGTCTCGGGATCCTATCAGAGGATCCAGATTTCATCACATGTAAAAAATTGGTTTTGTTTCATTTTTTTCCAAAATGGCTCCACAGCTTGATTTGCTTACAATTTCTGTTCTCATTTTTCCACTAAATTGTTAATCATTTTAAATTATTTGTTCAATTTGTTGAAGTTTTCAGAGGTTCGTGACGTGCATGGGTGCCCAGGACGGTCATCATCTCAGACATCCTTAACATTATTATCATTATACATTCGTTATCTGTAATCAGACTGATCTTGTCAAGCTCCAAGTCAAAATGACTGAGCTAGGTCTGCAGACACACTGCCCAATCAGCATCCTTTAGAGTAGGAAAAGGCACACACAAAGATTAGCAAAGATGCTAACAGTCCCAGTAGTACTTTTGTCAAATCTGGACCACATTTCTAACTGAATGAAAAACAGATGACTACAATGAAACATTTCAAATAGAAAGGTTAATTTTGCTCCACTTCCAACATTTTTTAATGAGTTTGTTCTACAAAGTGATTTATTTTTATGTGTAATGTCATACTGCTGCATGGCTGTTTTTTTTAACCATGTTACTTGTCATTTACTGCTCAAAATGCCACTTTATTTCATCTAACTGGTCATTAATTGTTCATGTCACTTTATTTAATCTAACCAGAAATGTAATGCATAGGTCACTTGTCTTGCAATCCACTGCACAGGTTCTGTGTCAAAACCTTTCTCCTTTTTAAATTAATATTATTTTTGCTGCCTTAATTTAAGTATTTAACTTTAGCTGTTCTTTCTCAAATTTGATATTGTTATCCCCCGCATACTTCTTTGCCCTGTGCTGTATTGACAGTTGAATTTTCCATTTCTGGGCTCAATAAAGGATTGTCATATCTGAGTAATGCTGAGTTACTTCTTTACTTTTTGTTCTCTGGGGCTGTTATTATAATTTACATGCAGTGGCCAGCTTCAAATTTCAATAATTAAAAAAATTGCACTAAGTCATAAGTAAAATGCTCTCATATTTTTTAAAAGAGGAAATAATAACTTCTCACAGTTTTTGAGTAACTTGCCAAACACTGGTCAGGAACAAAATACCACTAGAGTCCATACTTCCTCTGAAAGATTTTTTTCTGTAGCTGCTTATAAGTATGCACTTGCTTAAAAGTTATTCCAACAGTTTAGTGTTTTTATTGAACCATGCACAATGTTTTAATGTAAATAAAGTTAAAACACTATCTCAAGTAAATTTCACTAATAGAAAAGTGCCACAATACATTTTGTCTGTTAAAGCTTCATTTGCTCTGCTCCCTGCATCATTCTGTAAAGGATTTTACCAGGAGGGCTCACAGTTCATCTCTACATCTACAACGTCAAGGTCAAACTCTACCTTGTAAAGCCAAAGCCAAATATCAACAACACCCAGGAACGCTGCTGGCTTCTCTGGGCCCAAGCTCATTTGAGATGGACTGAGGCAAAGTGGGAAAGTCTGCTGTGGTCTGAGTCCACATTTCAGACTGTTTTCAAAGGTCATGGATGTTGTGTCCTCTGTCTCTTCCATCATTTTATCTTCTGTCATGATGGTGTGCATTCGTTTGCTCAGATATATAGCAGAGGTTTTTAAGTCCTGGTTGTTTTTTTGCAGCATGACAAAGTTGCATTGGGAAAAAATCCAGCCTATTACAGATGTCTTTGATTTCATGTGAAGTGAGACTGAAAGATCAAATTCTTAGTGAATGCTTTGCACTATCGCAGTAGTTTGTAGGTCACTGATGTCTGTTGAAAAGTTGTTTTTTTTTAACGCTTATTGAGGCTGGTTGGATCCATGTCCATATTACGCATAATTAAGCACAAAATACGTCAGAGGAGACACCGGACTGTTGAGCAACTGAAGCTGTACAACAAGCAAGAATGGGAAGGAATTCTACCGTCAAAACATTAACTGTTCAATTATCAAGTGTTGTTAAAAGAAAAGGTGATGAAACATATTGGTGAACTTGCTGTTGTCCCAGCTTTTTTGGAACATGTTGCAGGCATCAAATTCAAATGAGTGATTATACAAGCATACAAGGATATTTTTCTTTTTTTTGGATTTCGGATTTATTTATTTTTTAAAAATGGGACAGTATGCATTAATGAACATTTACATGTAAATGCATGGGATTATAGCCAAGAGGCTGATTTCCAACCCCAGTCCCATTAGCAGGTTGGTGTCAACACATAAAAGGAAAACATCAATGATAGGAATAAAACAGACAGAGCATATTAAAAGACAAAGCAACAATATAGATGACATACAGTCCAAAAATAGTCATGATACGACGGATTGCACAATGAAATTAAATTATGACTCCCTCCTGACCGGTCAACTGACCGCAGAAGAAATGAAAAAATATTTGAAAATAATGCACTCTAAAATCTAACAAGTTGACCTTACTTAAAAAATTTTGGAAACTGTTTAATTGCCTTAAAAAATTTAAGTAAATATGATTAATAGTCTTAGATTACGTTGACTTTATATTTACTTGTTTTGTGTACTCGGAACCCTGTTGTATTTACTTAATTTTATTAAGTTATTTTAACTTGGATTAAGAAAGTTATTTCAACTTCCTATGTTAGTTATCAACCAGTATCAACTCACACATTTACACCCTTTCATGCCCATTTACACACCAGTGGGAGCAACTCGGGGTTAAGTGTCTTGCCAAAGAACTTATCACCATTTGTTGCCTGCAACCTCCTGATTACTGACTAAGCGCACTATCCAGCTGAACCACCGATGCTTCACATACAAGTGAGCACAACAAAGGATGCTTAGTAGTTAAATTGGCATTTCACTTCCATTTTGGCTTAATGCCGCTGTGTTGCAGCTTAATGCAGATGCATTAAATAACTCACTTGAGACTAAGAGAAATTCTGCATCCTCCAACATTGAAATCAGTCTGCAGAGTAGCCTCCCGCCTGGCTTTACTGCGCATGTGCAATCCTGAACTCAGTGTTCAATCACCATGATAAAAAGATTCAAGTCCAGCTTACACACAGAGATTAAGTTGTATAATTTTCTCAAGCTAAATGGGTTCCTTACTCATATTGATTGAGTTGAATCAACAGGTTATTAAGATTTAAGTAAAGTGCACAAATGTAATTTAATTAAGAATAATTATTACATTTTAGAGTGTGAATAAAAAAATAAAATATAAATATATAAAAATATATGTACTTTTTTTTTCATTCATTCATTTTCTATACCACTTAGGGTCGCGGGGGAGCTGGAACCTATCCCAGGTGACATTGGGCAAGAGGCGAGGTACACCCTGAACCAGTCGCCAGACAATCCCAGGGCCACATAGAGAGACAGACAACCATTCACACCTCCACCCATACCTAAGGGCAATTTAGAGTCACCAGTCAACCTAATGAACATGTTTTTGGTCTGTGGGAGGAAGCTGGAGTGTGCAGGAAGAACATGCAAACTTCACACGCCCAAACCGGGGATTGAACCGGCGACCTTCTTGCTGTGAGGCTTGTGCACTACCTGCTGCGAATCTGTGCCAACCCATTTATTTTTATGTATTTTTTTAATATATTTTATAATTTATATGTCTGTAAATAAATAGTAAAATAAAATTTCCAAAAATCAAAACATCATATATTATATATATTTAACAAAAAAAAAAATAAAGTTCATCAGTTTGAACATTAGATGTCTCGTCTTTGTGGTGAATTCAATTGAATATAGGTTGAAAAAGATTTGGAAATCATTGAATTCTGTTTTTTTTATAACAATGTCCCGACTTTATTGGAATCTGGGTTTGTAGTTGTCTATTAAAGATGATACTGACAGTAAACAGACATGACTTAGAAGCAGTTAAACTATCGATTTTAGTGCCTCTTGTATTTTTAAGTAAGATAAACTCGCCCAGTTGACCCAGAGCATGTTTTTATATTTCTTATATTTAATTTAAAATCTGGCACGAGTACTAATCACTTCAGTGTGTTCGTCTGATGATAACATTACATCACTGTTACAGTATCCCATAATAAGCGCTGTCAGTGTCTGTCACGCGCTCAGCTGTCAGACCGACAGCTCTGTGTACATGGGGATCCTACAGGTTACTACGGAACCGCTCATTGGCTGCTCTGACAGCCCCAGCAAAGTAGGTCCCCGGAATTTTAACGGCCGTACCATTCTAGCTTTCACAGGGGGGGTTAAGCTACTAGTGCCGACAACGGTCGCTTCCTGTGTCGCCGGATACACTCAATACTGCCTCAAACACACAACGTTTATCGTAATATTTCGTCTGTGTTCATTTTGTAAATCAATAAGCGATAAAATATTGAGAAATTATAACTAAATGACTTCTCCTCCCCCCGCTGGGTTGTGTTCACGGTTTGGCCCAAAATGGCTGGAGAGAAACAGTTATGAGGATCGACGTTTTTAACATAAATTTACCTAAAATGAGCCCGTTTGAAGCCTGAAGGTGCTCCCTCTACGTAACTGGGGATCCAGGTGAGACTTGTTCACACTTTATTAAACATCTTCACCCCGCTTGTTGCTTTTGGAGCCTGAAAATGGAGCCAAACTGGGCTCGTTTGCACTGTTATCACGGTAGCCTTCATATGAAGCAGTGAGGAGCTCTGTCTTTCCTGTGTGTTTACTGTACGAATAAAAGCTTCAGCCTGGATAAACAGTCTGCATTAAGTATTACTTTAATGCAAAAGTGCACATGCAATAACAGCGGATGGATACGCGGACCGGGGCTGTCATACTGTGTGTGCAGCTAATGCAGGACAGGCCTGTAGCTAACCCTGCAGCTGTGCAGCGCAGACATACTGTACGTCATCAGGCCAGGACTCCCACAGCTCAGTCTGAGAGGACTGTAAACACAGTTTAAGGTGTGCAAACACACCTGTAACTGCTGTTATTCTGTCCTTAACTCACCACCTGGATGTAAGCTGTGCATGTGCCACTGTGCTGAGTACACAGGTGAACCTGTGAGGAGAGGTTTGATAAATAGGATGGATTTATGATTGTTTTGTTTTAATAGGACTTCTGTGCAGAAAAGAAGCACTTAAGGGTTAACTTAACCAGCTGTTGCAGTTAGTGATGCGCTGTTGCCACTGTTTTTACAAGTTCTTATATTTAGATACTGAGTACAGCTGTGAATACTTAATGCTATCAATGTACTTAGAATTATTTTGAAAGTTTGTTTTATAATATTAGAGTTAATGTAAAGCATAACAAACTTGTTTTTTATTTCATATGACTATATCCCAGGTTCATATTCAGTTCCAGTCTGAATATTAAGGTTATGTTCACGATCAGTGTTTAAAAAATGTTCTAGTTTTTACATATTTATTTTTAGTCAGTTGACTATTTACGTATGCACACATTGTAATTGTGATGTAAAAAATGATAGTAGTTCAGCTCTATCACACATAAAGCTGAATTAAGCACAACATTTAAACATACTATACAACGTTGCTTGGCCAGTATCAGTGAACAATTAAATAGCATGCCGTATTGATACTGTTACTGATACACATGTTAATATAAAGTGTTTTTGTCTATAGTGGACTTCGATTGACTTGTTTATTGTTTAGAAGTATATTTTATTTCCTTTATATCCGAAGTGCTCAAGCTGCATTGCCACCAAGCAGTCCAGTTCAGTTTTGCTTGGTAGGGTACGCAATGACAGGTGTGCCACAGTCAAATGAGGAGAAAGGGGACCCAAATAACCGACCCCTTGCATCCCACTTTTGGGGTTTTGCACAAACATCTGCCTAGGACAAAACAAAATGTTTATATTTATGTTTGGATATGATACAGTTTGTTTGATATAGCTTAAAGATTCTGCTTGTTTGCTTTTTTTTTACTTAATTTTTTATGCTCTTATCTATTTTAATGTCTTTTTTGATATTCTTACTGCTGTACTATGTAGAAGAGCAACTGAAACAACTGAATTTCCCTTTGGGGATTGATAAATTCCCATAATTTTACATGTAAAGTTTCCAATGTAAAATTTTCCAAAATGACTTGGCTAAACTTTTGAAAAAGTCTCTGGAAAGTTTTCTGGAAATTTATCTGAAATTTTCTGCCCCTTTGCAGACAAAGTGCTGAACATACCAAACTGTTCCTGAATGTTGGAGTTAAAAACACAGCAGTCTGTTGATTAGTCACAAAAATTGTCAACCTTCAGGTGACAACATATGAAACAAAAATACATACCTCACCATGTTCCAGTAAGTCATAAATTAAGAATGATTTGTAAGTTGCTGTTGCTCTGAAGGATGACTGCAAGAAACGATGCTACCTCAGTGCTGTTTTGTGACCATAACTACATATTTGTCCTAACAACCATTTCATAAATCATTTAAGTTATTGAGGTAAGCACCTATAGCTTTAGCAGTAAAACCAAAGCCCTCGTGCTTGTTTATTCTTAATGTATATTTGTTTAAATTTTCTGTGTTATTGGAGGAAAGAGAGGACGTTGGTTTGTTAGTTTGATTCAGAGCAATTTTTGATGAAGTCTGTTGCTACATGTTTACTTGAAGCGAGATCATTGTTTTGTTTCTCTTTTTTTGAGACCTGATTTAATTTTCATTTATTTTTTCTATGACCATCTCTCCCCGGCTCACATCCCCGCCCTCAAGTAAAGCAACAGCTGACAAACAAGACTAGGGTTTACTGAACCAAACAGTATTTTGTATTTACTGTCACTTTGCTTTACTTCCTTTCCTTGTAACTTGCTGCTGTAGCACCACCATTTCACAGTTTGGATCAACAAAGTACACATTACTATCTATCTATTTATTTAGATGTTTTGTACCCCCTTAGCACAATATAAATATATCTCATGTATGATTTACTTTTAATGTCCTATTGCAAATAGTTTCAAAGTCAACAGCAAAACTTCCATTACATCAGCCCACGGACCTGGCTAAAATAGTCTGCTTTGGACTTGAACAGAAAACAAATTCTTTATGTCTGTCACCTACAGGAGGGGATGCTGTAGATTAGGGCTGAACGATTTCAGGAAAAGATCTAATTGCGATTTTTCTGGCAGATATTGTGATTTCAATTCAATTCACGATTTCCTTCAAATCAAGCTTCAGTGCAATATTCACTATGTTTATAGTACAGACAACAGTAAGGAAATCAATGATGAAAACCACACAGCACACTATTCATCATCTAATATTGATGATTAATAATCTGTGATCATTATTTAAGGGATACTCATCTGTTCAAACTCTCCCACTTCCTCTGATCTTTTGCACTGTCTTTGTATTATATTGTTTGTTTTATACCCGTTTTTTGCACTTTTTGTACTTTTTGTATGGTGATCTTGAGTGTCATGAGAGGTGCCCTTAAATAGCATGTATTATTATTATTATTATTATTATTAGTATTAGTATTACTTGTACTCCTAAACAGAGTCTTTGTATTGTTGACCTTCTTACCAGCACTTCTGTAAATGCAAATTGCCTGCAAATGTGTAAAATAGTTGACACAACAGATCCTGGGTCAGTCAGGAGGGCTGCAAAAAATTGCAGGGTTGGCAGTCCCAAAATTGCCTTGTCTGAAATTGCGATTTTGATCCGAAAACGATAAATCTTTCAGCCCTACTGTAGATGTTAATGCCTTGGTGTGTTTAGTAACTCTGGCTCTGTTGGGCCTCGCTGAAGTTTTGCAGGATCTGATTTACAGGATTTGTTCTATCACAGTCATGAAGCACTTTGATGTTTTTACTGTTTAATTTATTGAGTTATCCAAAATCTGATGTTCCCATTTGGCAGTTTTACTTATATATGGCTATTAAATTAGGATTTCAGGACAGAAGACTTTATTCATAATTTGCCTTATTATTTTAATGCGTGTTTGTGGATGTGTTTGAAGTTTTTTCATAAACCGTCTTGAAAGTGTTGTTGTATAACTTGAGCGTTAAATGATTTTATGGTACATTAAAGATGAGGATCTGCAGACACAAAGCTCACAAGGAACCGTTTGTACTGAAGTTGTCATCATACCCTTGTTTTCTACTTTTAGACCGATAACTTTATCTTTAACTTTATACTTTGCACAAGTCTGATGTAGCTCTGACATTACTGGGCATGTTTTTACAATTACAGAAAACACCCACTGGCTACTTTATTAAGTACACCCATTCAGCTGCTCATTAACACTAAAAGCTAATCATCCAGACACATGGCAGCAACTAATGCATTTAAGCATGTAGACATGGTCAAGAAGATCAAACCGAGCATCAGAATAGAGGAGAAAGGTGATTTAAGTGAGTTTGAACGTGGCACAGTTGTTGACGAGTGTGTCTGAGTATTTTAGAAAACGCTGATCTACTGGGATTTTCCTGCACAACCATCTCAAGGGTCTAGAGAATGGTCTAAAAAAGAGAAAATGTCCGACAGGCCCTGGAGAATAAAAGTTTTTTCATTGTTTTCACGTCTGATATTTGTTAAATTTGTTAATAAGCAAACATAATATCCAGAGAAATACCCAGTCAAATGTGGTGAACTGTCGCATGGTGTTGTCATATTTTATTTATATTGTAAATATTGGTAATGTTAATAGTGTAAATTCTTTGGTCTTGTCTTACTTTACTTGTTTTATTTATTTTTTCCTTCATCAGAAAGTTGAAGTAGCTTAAAGGTTCTGCATGTTGCAATGTGCTTTCTTAATTTTTTGCTTAATTTTTTATGCTGTTATCTATTTTAATGTCTATATTTGATGTTCCTAATGCTATAATATGTATATAAAAAAAAAAGCAACTGAAACAACCAAATATCCCCTTGAGATTAATTAAGTATCTCTGATTTATGACTGGCCAAAGTGGTTTGAGATGAATGAAGTGCAGTAGTACCTTAAATAACCACTTGCTACAACCAAAGTATGCAGAAGACCATTTGTGAATGCAGAACATGTTTAATCTTTAAAGCAGATGGGCTACAGCAGCAGGAGACCTTACTGGGAGCCATTTCTGTCAGCTAAGGTCACAAAACTGGAGCTACAGTTAGCATGTTGTCACCAATTTGGAAAAAAGAATAATGGAAGAGTGTTTCCTGGTCTGATGAGACTGGGTTTCTGCAGTGACACTAAGATGGTAAAATTAGATTTTGGCATAAACAACATGAAATCTTGGATCCATCCTGCCTTTGACAGGTCAGGCTGATGGTGTAATGGCATGGGAGATACTTAATTAGCACACTTTGGGCCCAGTTGTACCAGTTAGGCATCATTTAGCCCACTTGAATATTGTTGCTAACCCTTTCCAACAGTTAATCTATCTTCTGATGGCTACTTCCAGCAGGATAACGCTCCATGTCACAAAGCTCAGATCATCTCAAACTGGTTTCTTGAACAAGACTATAAGTCCACTGTACTGCAGAGGCCTCCAGATCTCAATCCAGTAGAACACATATTTGCTGTTGTGTAACAGATTTACATCATAAATATGCAGCCAGTAAATCTTCAGCAACTGTGTGGTGCTATCATGTCAGTGTTGACCAGAATCTCTGAGTGTCGTCTCCAGCACTTTCTTGAATCTATGCCATGAAGATTAGAGGCAGTTCTGAAGACTATGTGTGCCTGATAAAGTGGTCTTGAGTTTTATTTCTTAATTCATCTCCTGAAGTTGGTGTTTTAATGCTTTGAAAAAAAATCTGCATTTACATTTAATTGTACATCCTGTCTTTTATGAACATTTTGTTGTACTTTGCTCATCTACCAAAATAAAACCAAATATTTGAGCGTGGCATCTCCAAGTGAGACTTAAAAATGAGAATTCCTGTTTAGTCAGATCTATCATGTTGAAACTGGAAACTTATTTTCGGTGCGGTGTGAGGTATTTTCCATTCTGTTTTTGGTTTCTCTTCCAGATAAAGTAATTTATTACTTTCACTATTTTCAGCAGCCCAGTTACATCATGTAAATGGTGTAATAGTGAGAAAACCCTGCATGTGTTTAGCTTCTGTGCCAGTAAGCTGACTGGAAATTGTGTTTTATTGTCAGTAATGTTACCTTCACTTTGGGTTTAAAACTAGATGGCTCAACACTTAAGAGGCAGTTTCAGTATAACAGTTCGGGTTTTTTTTTTTGCTGAAGGGTCAAATGTCAGTCTGACATTATGAGATTTGAATGTGTCTGAAAAACAAAGCACTGACTCATGTTAGTGAAACTTTATTTGACACAGGAAAGAGCAAATGCTTTCACTGTCACAGCTTTAGTGCTGTGTCAGCCTAAGTTTGTGCTGATGATGGAAAGCAGGTTCCACAAATCAGCAAACAGTCTCTTTTGGTTCTACATTTGGTTCAACACGAACAGTCATAACAGAAACTCATTTAACACGGACGACACATTTGCTTATGTACCATCTCTCCTATCAAAGCAAACTAGACTTCTTAACTACCAGCACATGGTGCTTGTCTTTCTGTTTGGTAGATCCTTCTCCTTGTGTCTGTTAATTCAGTACTTGACAAACAAGTTAGTTCTGACTTTTTCGGACTTTTTTTTAAGAGTTAGTTTTATGTATTTCAACCAACATGTTGATGAGATTAAGATAAAAATTGCACTCCTAGTTTTTCCTCTGCACAGACATGGATGTTAGCATTGTCTTGTAAATCCAGTCTGTAGTAAGTAGGGCCCTTTAAATCCACGATCATGGAATCACAGAATTGGACATTAAAAGCAGAATTCAATATAATCATGGAATGTCACGGAAATGGCCAACATTTTATGTAAAAGCTTTTTTTTTTTTATAATAAAAAGGAATGTATCTCTTGGGAAAATGTTCAAAGGGGTCACTAAGGCTGGGGACAATACATGCTTCACCCCCCCCACCCCCCCACCCCCCATTAACAATGCAAACATGTCGAAGCGGCAGTCTGAGACACCGGCTAAGTTGGCAGAGAAGCTACAAAACTCCCAGCTAACTCCAAAATGCAGGGCAGAGCAATTTCCCAACGATTATTATGTGTCAGGAGATCAAATGTTCTGCAAATTTTGTCAACATACTGTTGACTGGACCCGTAAATATATATGAGGACCGCCTGAAGAGTGTCTATATTTCATTACTTTTTACTGTGTCTCAGGGTTAAACTTGAGTGAAATAATAAAAACCAAATTCTAAAAAAATTAAACAGACAAAAAACAAATATGGGAAAAACTTAGACGGAATTTGGGAAAAAATAACAGATTTTATAGGGAAGTAAGTAAGTATAGTTAGAGGAAATGTTTGAGTATACTGGAGCTCCTCAGCCTCCTTGAAAGAGTCCATATTTTTCGCTAGTGAAGCGTTCTGTTCGCGGCCAGCACTCCGCAGCAGATCGCCCCCAGTCTGGTCAATCAGTTTGTTTCAACAGCCAGCACCTCGCTCAATCTCCTGTGAATGCCAGCAGTGAAGCTCCGCACTGGTTTGCTGGTAATACGCTACAAGTCCATTTTCTTATTCCACCTTAATCTTCACCAAGCACATCGAGCCAAATCAGCAAACGAGCTCGATAGTTTCCGGATTCCAGAATACAGTGGAAATAGTGGAAATAACGTTGATGCAGACACCAAGTACACGTAAGGCAGGCAGTTGTTGAGATTTTGCTGTGCTTGTTATTTCATGAACTACAATTACCTCCTGAAGTTGTAGTGCTTTTATGAGCTTGTTTTTCAAGCTAATCAGGGCTGTGCTCAGCTGTGCAGCTTTTTGAGTACGCCTCCAGTGGGTGAGGATATCTGCTGTAGGCCCAAGAAAAGCCTCAGTGTGGATGGGATGCTACGTAGACGTATTTTATGGACAGTAAGGATTCATTTGGCTTGTTTGATCTTATTGACTGCTGGTATGTTCAAAGTCACTAATATTAAAAACAACCCTTTAGTTTTCTTATGAGTTCCCCTGATGCAGCCATGTTCTCTATCTGTCTAAGGCCCCGTTTACACGACAACGTTGTCACCAGAAACGGAAAGGTTTTTCCTTTGTGTTTACAAAAACACTCTGCGTTCACACGGAGATGCAAGAACAACTGAAAACGCTGTAGCGTGCATGCCAGGCCAGTAGATGTAGTGAAACTGAGTTTTTACAACACACGTACGCTTTCCGGTGAAGACATACTTTTCATAAACAACAATGGTGATTGGACGCACGAATATGCAGGAATTTCTTGTCTGGAAAAGCCCTGATACTGCAGACTTCTTGTCTTGTTCATAGAAGGGCTCTGTCATAGGATAAAGACCTGTTAAACACACTGAAGAGCATATAAAACTCCAAAAAGCCTATGGGCTCTTTAAATCCTGACTCATCAGACTAAACAACATTTTCCAGTCTTCTGTTGTCCTATTTTGGTGAACCTGTGCAGACTATCGCCTCAGTGCAGCACTGTAAATGTGTGTGTCTGCCTCTGTGTGTGTGCTATCTTTTGCTATTTCAAAGCTACATGAATCAACCCCATGGTTTAGTCCAAGCCATGTGGCGTCAGCTGTTTGATTATCAAAGGAGCCTTTGGGATGTTGTCAAAGCCACAATGTGGACTCAGTCATGCTGTATAGACCCTAAGACCTCTTTGGATCAACCTACTGGCAGACAGAGAGACTGAGTAGAGGCGGGACCTAAGACTGTCTGACCAATATCAATCATCAGGGTTCCCACGCGTCCTGGAAAACCTGGAAAATGATTGACCAATTTTCCAGTCATGGAAAACATATGGAAAAGCTTGAATTATCCTGGAAAATTATTTATTTTCCTTCTACCTTGTTAGTAAACAAAAATTAAACATAGGAAATGAAGTAAAAATGTACTTGTTAACTAACGCACACTAGCCATAAAATTTGAGTCGATAAAATAATGCAAGTTGAGGAATAAAATATTAAAAAACTCAAAACAATGGTGACAAAAAGAAATAATACAAAATGGCAAAATAAAATGTAGCCTACTTAAACAGTAAATCAAGTAAATATATCTATAAAACAGCAGAGTAAATAAGATTAAAAAAAAATAACGTCCTGGAAAAGTGCTGGAAAATGATTTCTAGAGAAGAGTGGGAACCCTGATCATGTCCCAACACAAACTATCCAAAACCAAAAAATCCTCAATAAAATAAAAACAGGTGATGTGTATTTCTGAAACGATGGCTCCATTACAGTCATGCAGAAACGTGGTCTGCATTAGGGTGTGGTCACCTTGTGTTTGACTTGTCATCCTCAGCAAACTTTCAACTGTGACAGGAGATGTAGCATCAACTCTCTGACCAAATATGGTTACTGAGAAGAAAGAAAAGGAAGTTTACCAAACATTGCTGACAGACACAACAAAACTGGGCAAACATCAAATGGGCAACAGCTCAGCTGCTGCATGAACCATTTATACATAATAAATGGACTTTGTCATTGTTTTGTGATGCTTTACAAACCAAACATCGAGATTATTGTGTGTGTATAAATACTTATTGGCAGCCCTTCTGAGAGCTGTTGACTCTGCTCTGTGGATTATCAAAAGAAGAAGTTGTGTAGCTGACAGAAACCTCAGAGAGTATTTTAAACTCTGAGGAAATGACCTTGAAAAACTTGCATGCGCTCTTTATAAACATCTCTGCAGCTAAGTGGCAAAATGTGTCCTTCCTTAATTTAGGCGAGCTGCTTTTAATGTTCAAAATGACTCGCTTTGCTGTAAGTGGCTGCTGTCTGTTTGCTGTTTGAGAACTCTGAACCTGTCGTGTTAAAAAAGTTCAGGTCACATCAGTTTAGCAGGAAAAAGAGCAAACACACCACACGGTTCATGTAAGGTGTGGGAGCATGCTAATCAAGTGAATCAGCTTCTTTCTCACCTCAGCTCATCTCATAAATAACATCAGATTTATATTCAGGGTTCTGCCTCATACTCAATTAGAGAATGAGCTGGCCTGCGTATATTTATGTGTAAAGGGTTTTTGCAGACTTAGAGCATCTCTCAGCTCTTATGAGTCAGAGAGAGAGGGACAACCAGGGAAGGGAAATATGGACAACAAATATAGCACAATATATTAGGCTAAATGGTGCATATTTATATATGAGAGTGAGAGAATACTCAGTGCCTTTTGGTCCTGTCATTGTGTGGGGTGTGTAATTTTTACATCTTGCCCCCTTTGGTTTTGTTACCTCTGCCAAGGAGGTTGTGTTTTTTTTCCCAGTGTTTGTCTGCTTGTTTGTTAGCAAGATTATGCAAAAACTACTGGACAGAATTTGTTTAAATTTTCAAGAGATGGCCCAACTTTAAAATTATTAGATTTTGGTGGTGATCCAGATAACCGCCATTAGCAAATGATCCTTTTTGCTCCATAACTGTCTAACTAATAATGATATCAACATGACTCTGAGCTCTTGGTGTGGGTTTTCAGGGTCAAGGAATCATATTACGATGGTAACTTTATCATGGAACTATTGCTTATTGATTTAACTCCAGAAGTTTGCGCTCTCCAAGTCCTTTCCAGTTAAGGATTTTGATAAAGCATTGTGAGGATCATAACATGACATGACTATAAGCCCAGGTGCTGTTGCTTATGATTGGATAACCCTAAATCCCATCTTAACTTGGCCTCTCTGTCTGTTAGAATAGGTTGATCTGAAGTGATGTTGAGAGGGCTTTTACAGTGTGGCTGCGTCCTCACAGTGCATTCAAAAGCCCTCTTTGATAAGTGAGTGCCTGATGTCTCTCTTGCTTTGTCCAATTCTTTCTACGATCCATGTTAGCATGGAGTGAGTGGATGTTTCCATCTTTGTGTCAGTCTGTCTCAGGTGAGCTCGGGCCGAAAGAAGCCAGCTGTGTTCCTGTGTGTTGTTGATATATGGCTTTGGCTTTGCTTAGTAAAGTTTTGACCTGACCTTGTATGTATCAATGAACTGTGTTACTGACAGTTGTTTTGTGAAGTGTTCCTGAGCCCAAATGGTAACTTCCTTTGAATGAATGAATGAGTGAATGAATGAATGAATGAATGCTTTTATTTCGAAGATGCAGAAAAAAGAAAAAAAATAGGTAGTCACCATAAAGAAACATGCATACACCAAAACCAAAGAAACAAACAAAGACTGCTGATGACATCCTGCATGTGCAGCAGGTCTACATGCTCGAAAAGGGGTAGGAAGAAGTCTAAACTTATTAAATCCTACCCATTTATTACCACTTCCTACAGTGATGTATTTACATATAATATATGTATAATATTATACACAGTCCCAAATGTAATATTTTACCTGTATATAATACTTAATTTCTGTACATATAATCCATCTCCACTCAAACACAGAAAAGAACATTACATAACAATACAGTATTTATATATATATATATTTACACACATACATACATACATACATGTGCACATATGCACACACATATGTATACATGTACATACATACGCATATTGATATTATGGACTTTAGATGATAAAATTCTTAAATTTGTTACAGTTGTACATTGATAAACATTGTTCTTAAACTGTTGGACTCTTTGCTCAAGCTAACCCATCCATGATTGTTAACAGCAGAGCCTGTCAGGCCTTTATTACCCAATCATGACACTTAGCTGTTTTCAATTAACCTGATCACCAGTGGAATTTCAAAAACTGTGTTTTTTGAGCATTTCTCAACTTTCCCAGTCTTTTGTTGCCCCTGTCTCAGCTTTTGTGGAATATGTTGCAGGCATCATTAAAAATGAGTGAAAACTTGCAAAGAAAAACAATCAAGTTTTTAGTTTGAACATTAAATATCTTGTGCTTGTCGTTTATTCAAGTGAGTGTAGGTAGAGAACTTTGCAAATCACTGTTTTCTGTTTTTATTTACATTCTACAAAACGTCCTAACTTGATAAGGACATGTACTTGATGTGTTTCAATGTAATTTTAAGGGATCTTTTGGAACTGCATTTGTTTTTTGTTTTTTTAAATATCTAATATTTACATCAGATGCTTGATGTATCTGACTTGATATTCTTGTTCTCTAATTTATCAGACAATTTATACTGTGAACTCTTGTACAGCATATTTTTGTCAGTCTGTCAATAATTTTTTACATAAATAAATAAAAGTAAGAAATGAATCATTTTATTGTGTTATTCAGCTTTCCTCGCTGTAGGATACTTATTAGTTTGCTTCTTAATATCTTTTTGTACGTCACTATTGAAATCTCACTCACAGGCGATTGGTGATCAGTATCGGCCACAAAAACCCAGAGTGGGGATTCCCTACTTCAGAAACACTCTTGTGGTCAATGAGCAAATAACTGTTAGTCATTTGTATTGTTAACATTTTCCTTCCATGGAGCATTAGGACTGGAATGTTTATTTATAACATCAACAGAAACCATGTCAGTGTCTTGACTATTACTCTGAAAATATTTGGACATATTTCACAAACTGGATGTATGGCCCAGCTCTAGGAACAGCCTCCCTTCTTTCACACTCACACATCCAGAGCAGACTTTGACAGCTCCCGCCCCCTTTATCTCGGGCCCACCGTGGGAAACGTCTCACACTTTCAGGTTCACTGCATACATTGATTAGGAAAGAAGACTTCCAATGTGTGATATCATCTATCAGCAGAATATGAGTGAGGGGTCGGCATGCAGACCTGGCATCCAGCGTAAACACATGCCGGGCAATCGAGTGCAGCGTTTACTTTGGCAGCGGCGCAGCTCCAGTGTGGTTTCACATGTGGCCAGACGAGGAGGGGTGGAAGCAGGCAGAGGAAACTTAGATGCTTGTCTAACATTTCCGCTCAATCATAACCGTGATCATGTTACTAGAACACACACACAAGAGTCTTGTCCTGAGGCGCCACTCAACGCCACGCTTTGATGTAACGGTCTGAGGAGAGGGTAATAACACTAAAGTTGAGAGTGTTCCCAAAAATCTTGTTGACATTTTACATGATTGGTGTGAAGTTTTGCCAATTAAACTGCCTGTTTGTGAGCATTGAGGTAGGGCAGGGCAACTCTTGAGTTTTTAAGATATAGAAAAAATAATATCAATGAGATATAGGGTAAGATTGTTTCTATCGACTAGTTTATTTTAATTTGGAAAAAAAAAAAGTTAACACTACAGTGGCCAGGAAATGCAAAACTGAACTACAAAAAGTGAAACACCTTTAGTGGCATGGTCTCACAGCAGGTATTGCACATCCCTCACAGTTAGTAGGTTGTTGGTTTGATACCCGGGTCAGGGCCTACCTGTGTGGGGTTTGCATGTTCTCCTTGAGCGTGTGTGGGTTCTCTCCCAGCACTCCGGCTTCCTTCCACAGACCAAAAACATGCTCATGAGGCTGATTGGTGACTCCAAAATTGCCCGTATGTATGAGTGTGAATGGTTATCCATCTCTCTATGTGGCCCTGCGATTGGCCAGTGATCTGTTCAAGCTGTATTCCGCCTCTTGCCCAATATCTGCTGGGATAGGCTCCAGCCCCCTGCGACCCTTAAAGGGATAGATGGTATGGATGATTGATGGATGGATGGATGGATTGATGCATAAATATCTTAATAAATATATACAGTATGATTATGGAAGACGATTACTTGCTGTTTTTAAAGGTGTAGTGTGTGGAAGTTGGCAGCATTTTGCTGAACAGAAACGGTGAATATAGGATATAATGTTTCTATTTGTATGTACAGTTAGTGGAAATAGATGTACAATCATCCCCATAAAACTTTTGTTTTCTTTTTATTCAGTTAGAAAAAGCTTTTTATTTTTATGTACCGCGGGTCTCCCCTTTGTGGAGGCTAACATAACGATCCACCATGTTGTCTACTGGTGGGTTTTGGGGACAATAAGAGCGAAACGCGATTTTTGAACACGAGTCTGGCTGCCGGTCCTGAAATCTACCTGGATGGCATGCAAAGAAGAAGAAGAGAGAGAGCGGGTATTACAAGAGAAGAAGACAGCGCGGTGTTTGTAACTGTTGTAAATGATGCCCTGTTCTCGATCCTTTTTGGTCTTCACCGGCTCTCGTCACTTAGTGATGTGACGTTTTAGTAACGGACGGGCTCATTCCAAAATCTGAACGCTAGATGTCGCTAAAATGCCAGTTTCTCCACACTGCACCTTTAAAACACTCACTGCATGCTTTCATTTAACACTTCCTTTTTTAACACTATAATTTTGATCATTAAAGAACAGGCAATATGTAGAAATATACTTGTTAAAATTCATAAACCTCAAAACAATACTAAAATAATATAAAAGAAAGAAGTTCAACATGTCATGTGACACAGTAATCTGTTCATCTTGATTACTCCATTTCATCATTTTAGAATGAAGTAAATGCGATTAAGATTAAAACTTGATCAATTTCCCAGCTCTAGTAAAGAGAACTCCAGGATATTGTGTACTTTTTGAGTAATTTAATTTACTCTCAAAGTACATAAAATGTTGCTTCAATTAGACTTTCCACTAACTTTGATGTCCAATTAAATCATTTATACTATAATTAATTTTGCTTGTGCATAATTCTGGGAGTATTCTTTACATTAATAAACTTTTCATGAAGTATTAATATGACAGTTTGTCTTTAAAAACACACAATAGTTGGTCCATATCCCCAAGACTTTTGTGTAGCAATGTGTGTAGAGTGGACACTGTAGCTGCAGATTGTTGAATTTTGCTCTAAGGCTTGTCCTACTTTCTCTTTTATGGTCTCTTTGCTGTATGGACTTCAATATAGACAGGAATTTAAATGCAGCTTCAGCCTAATCACGTTAATGCTCAGCCTAATTTACTGATGCATTCAGGCTACGTCCTGTAGTGCAGCTTTTGTCAAAATTCTCTCACAGACTTAAAAGTCCATCAACCTTTTCAGCTTGATTGAATAAAACCGTCAAAGTTGCATCTCTACACAGAAATCTATTTTTTAGTTTTACCTGAATTTTAAGCACCTGATTGGATCCTGTCTGTTAAGTGCTGCCCAAAGATGTCATGAGTGGAGCTCTGAGGAACAAGGAAAGTGCATCTCCTGTCTGAATAATGAATGGACACCATATTGTGGATGGAAAGAAGGAGGATGTGGTTCTGTAAGAGTCTGGTCGAACATTTCTTTCTCTCTAAATTGTTGCTCTTGCTCAACGCTTGTTTCCAAGAAAAGTTAATGAAAATTACATGTGAAGTCTAATGAGTGACTTTTACAGGATTTGTAGGCTGCAGGCATATTATTATATTAGGCCGCTCCTTGGAGCATTAGAGGAGGTTCTGGCTGTGCTCCACTTCCAGCAAACCTTTTCTGCGTCTCTGTGTGCGTGGTAAAAGTTTGTCGTTTTTGTGGTAACATCATAAGAGTCTGATGGAAGTAAAGTGAATTGGATCTGTCGTTTTACTCTGTGTAATGATGCATTTATGGAACATCATAGGTCTCTCCTAAAAAAGTGAAGTCATGAAGTTTTAATCAGGGGTCCAGAGGATCTAACCACTTTTTTTGTTTTTACCACTGCTGCAGTGCCCTGGAGCAAGGTCTTTAACCCCGAGCTGGTCCAGACAAAAACAGTGTAATTGTTCAAGTCTTTTTCAAGGAACTTCAATGTGTTTCTGTAAATTTGCAGAAAGGCCAAAAAAATAAGTTTTGTTCCATTACTGTCCTAAAAAAAGAAGCAAAGAGCTGCTGTAAGTTTTTTCAATCAGAGGTTTTTCATCTTGTGGGGCTATTTTTGTGTGTTGGCAGCGTGTTACTTCTTAACAGGAACATTTGGTACACTGGGCTTCCCCACTTAATTAAAGTAGTCGACTAGTCATCACATCTGTGATACTCATTTAGTGATTTAACCAGAACCATGGGCTGACAGTGAAAGAAGAGTGAGGGGTCGAGAAAGAGGGCAGGGTGGATTTTGTGCCTGTGATTGGTAGAAATCTTCATTCTTTAAAGGGATACAGCAGCTTTTTTTTTGTTTTCGTGTCTTGCCTCACTCCTGAGTCCATGACAAGTAGAAAGACACCGTTCTTTCAGCTGTGCAGTTACAAGGAGGAGACAGGCAGAGCTCACCCACCACTACTTAGCTTAGCTCAAACACTGGGAGTCAATGGGTAGCATTAGCCTGGCTCTGCCTACAGTCATCAGATAAGCTCTTCAGCAACTCTAAATGGTCCTGTGTGCTTGTTGTGACTCGTTTTTGTTTTTTTACCACGTTGTATTACGTTGTCTTCTACTGTCATTGTATTATCTTCTACTCTGAAATAGAGGCTTTGTTTTGTTGACCTACTTACAAGCACGTATTTCCCTCAAAAATTACATAAAGCACTAATCTTAGTCTAAAAATAGATAATGCAACATAACGTGGTAAAAAACAAGTTACAACAGGCACTCAGGACTGTTTAGATTTGCTGAAACACAAGCACCCATATCATCCCTTTGATGATATGGGTGCATGTTTTATTTTAATCTATTTTAATAAGTAATAAGTGTGGGGGTTTTAATTGACCTATTTTTGATCCCCTGACCTTCAGATTTAGTTAGTTTATCCATATAACAGGTATAACTACAGCCACAACCTCAAAAACACATACTGGATACTGAGCTAATGGTTAGAAATCTGTTCTACCATACTTAATAAAGCTCGTCTGATACATCTGATTTCTTAAAAATACCTGTTTTAGGTACAACTGTAGGAGCTCTGACATTCACTCTGGGGCCTACGTGTATTTTCATGAGTTTGCATAATCCTAAAACCCTTGCAGTTCAACTGGATCCACCTGATTCAATGTCTTTCAAATATTGATTTAAATCTCTTTTTATTTTGAAATTCCCACCTCATGCCCATACGACAGTTTCTGCCCAGTTGTGTGCTGCTTTCTGTGAGTTCAAGCTGTCTTGTGGTAGCCTGAAGCCAACAGCTAGCGCCTTAGCTTTAGGGAGGCTGAAGAGGATAAGTATTCTTCCCTCGGCTGTGTGACAACAGTTTGGACTTAAAAAACTCCCAGAAGGAATGCTCAGCTTTATATGCCGACCACGTTTTCATTTTATCTGTTTACGACAGTTAAACTCACTTCGAAAGAAAGATCTCTCGGTTCAAAAATCACCCATAGGGCCGTAGTATACCTTGATACTGACTCTGTAGGTGAACAGAAAGAGGAAAGCCTACTTTCAGCTGCTGCTGTTTGGATGCTCTGGGTGTATTTTTTGTGTCAGGTGCTGTGGAAATTAACTAGATTTATTGAACTGTTTATCTCGTGCAGGGGTGGGCAACTTCAGCCAACTATAAGGCCACATTTATGCTACTCACTCAGTTAGAGGGCCGCAATACAAACAGCAAGATACTTATTATTTGCTAATTTAGTTAAACAAAAGGAACACATAAAGTTTTTCTAATAATTAACTATACAGTCAGTCAATCTCAAGGCTGTATTAAGTAAGCTATACTTAGAATTCACACCAAGTGAAACTAATTTTTCAGTGTAGGAAGGTAAATATTTATTGCTTCTTCCAATATATTTCACTTAACAGGTATTTCTTTATTTATAAAAATACATTTAGTGTTATTATAGGATGCTGCGTAAAATTTCCGTGGATAATTTAACAAAGTATAACAGTGCAGAGTGTAACCTTATGTTATGTTACGTTGCGTAACCTTATGATCTACATTATGAAGATTTTTTGTTATGAATTATTACATTATGATGTTTTAAGCAGCATTTTTTTTTATTACTACAGCATTTAAAAAAAAATTATTTGGACATTTTACAGCACATTACTGCAAGTTTCAATATGAAATATTAATCTGTATATATTTTGGGTCATTACATATTGCTGTGTTTTGATACAGTAAAATATATTCAAGCAAATACATTCAGTGATGCATAAACAATATTTTATTATATACATATATATAATATTTAAGAAATGACATCTATTGCACTTGCAAATTAATTCTAATGACCAGAGTTTATTTTGAAAATAGATATTTTTTTAATACTCTTTGGCAGATTTTGTCGTTTCCCTCATTTTTTCAATTTATTGACATTTAAAGAAAAACTTTCTGGCTACATTGATTAAGAGGCAGGGCTATATGTGGCCCCCGGGCTGCAGTTTTCCCATCCCTGATTTAGCATGTCAGGATATTATTCTAACTCAACAGACTTAATTTAATATAGTTACATAAATAGATAATGACAATGAAATGCTAAAAGCAATAAAATTCTGTTTCTTCTTAGAACAACCAGAACTCAGAGCATTTTCTCCTTCAAAGTGAACTTTTTATAGAATTTCAGGATTTCCTCTTTTATTACTGACGGATAAAAACATCATTTATGAAGACCTGGATAAAAGTTTTGTCCATGATTATTTTACAATATTTTAAAGTGCATTTGTCATTTTTGTTCCAGAATACTCAAATATTTTTTAAGCCTTTTACAACAGCTTAAGATCAAATCAGTTTTTTTTTTTTAAATTAAGAGTTAACAGTGTTAGTTAGATCTGTGAAGGGAATATAAAAACAAGTCTCAAACAAATATGTGCTCTGAATATGTAGTTAAATACTCCTGCATTCTCCTGTGCAGAAACAGTGGGACAGGTTAATTCCTGGTTAAATGCTTTGACCTATATAAAGACGTTTACATTTATTTATGTCTCCCAGCCTCAATTTGTCAATTAACGTCAGACATTAGGGAAAATAAAGTCATTTTAGGCCTACACATGTTTATTCTGTCTGAGACAGGCTGGTGAATTTGAAACCAGAGCCCACGCCTGTCATTCCTCTGCGGTCCCTCCCACCCGGCGGTGGGTGCCGCACGTGCACGAGAGGCAGCAGAAAGGCGTTCACTTTCATCCCCTGTCATTTGGACACGTCCCAGTTCTCCTGTCTAACCGCGGCTCATTTCTCCGCTCGTCCCGCCCACTGTCTCTGCAGCCTCTCATCCCTCTGCGTATCTTTCTTGCAAACACATTTGTGTGTCTCCCTCTCTTCATCCCACAGCTATGATTTAGGCGTCAGGGCTGCTCCCACTCGCTCCCCGGGCCTGGATCGAGTTACCCTGCCATTACTCAGTCGTTCCCCTGCGAGGCTGCTCCGTGTCAGGGGTGCAGGAGTCTGTCCTGCCCGCTCGTCGCCTGCCTCGTCGGACCTGCGGACAAGCGCGCGTCGACCACAGACGCCCCTGGTCAGTGGAGGCGCTCCAACTATGGCACAGACTGCCTGGAAAATCAAGCAGAGGAGAGTGGGGTTACATTTAGTTTGGGATCTGTGTTTTCAATTTCATGTGAGCTGAAGGAAACTTGAGCATGTATGTGCTGCCTTCAGTGACCACAGGTTAAATCTGAGATCTTCTTGTTATTGTTTTTTTGGCTGGAGCTGGGCACTGTGAACCGAATATCATATCTCAATTTTGTTCAGCTCAGTGGTGATTACATTTAGTATCTCAGTCTTTTTTATGAATCTTTGATAGAGCAGGGTCATCAAACAGCAGCCACAGAACATAAGGAAAGCAAGATATCTCTGCAGGTTCTCATTCATCCAGGTCATGGTTATCCAATTCTTTGTTAAAAGGGCAACTGGAATTGTTTGTGCTTCTTAAAGATGTTTCCCCTCTCTTCCAAAAGGCCTCTTCAGTTCACAGAACTGAACGTCTTCAAGAACCTCTAACAAGTCCAGTTGCCCTTTTAACAAAGAATTGGATAATAAGGAAAACAACGTAACAAGGTAGCAATAGCCACTGTAATGCTGCCGCGTCCTACACCTTCGTTTCTGTCTGTGTATTTCATCCTCTACACTGATGATAAAGAAGTTTAATGTCCTTAAATCAGCCTCTATTGTGTTCGAAGGCACAATGGAGACTTATTTGTCTGCCCCGAGGCTGAAGTTGAAGAAATAACAGTGCCAAAGTTGTGGCTAATGTAAGAGCTAACCCCATCTCCATCTACAGCTATTGCAAGCAGACAGCTGCTCACACTGACAGAACTAAACATTTTCCTCCCTATTTATTATCGTCAAAGATCACATTATTGCTCTGCACGTGTCAAACTCTGTCTCAGTTATCGCCCCTCTGTTCTCACTCAGCTACAGTTTGATAAACTTGTGTGAAAACATCTTTTTTTAAAATGTATTTATTTGGCCATGTTTTGGTATTAGATTCTGTCAGTACTGCACAAGTGTTAAATAATAAATCATGAATGGTATGTCTCTTAAAAAGCCAAAATCAAAGCCATGCTGTTGTTTTTCTTTCTCATACATGGCTATCCTCCTCCACCTTATTCATCCTCCACTCCACCAGCAAAGTCTATTCATATTGATATATAAACTGTGGTTACAAGGCATCACAGTAAAACAAAATCATCCATGTTAAGGTAGCAATAGGTATGCTTAGAACATGAGAAATGTTTGGCTGTAGTTAAAATCAAAACTTAACATTTTTAGTTTTAAGGAGCATTATCAAATGTAAGAAGAAAATAATAATAACAAAAACAAAAATAATCCTTAGCTGTATGGTGTTCATTATGTCTACAGTTTCTTAGAAGTAGTTTTCTTTTTCCTTTTATCTCAGACTTTTAGATGTGACATCAGGAGGGTCACGCCTCCGTAACACCAGCTGATATGACACGTCACACTTCCACCAAGTGACACTTCTGAGGAAGGGCGGAAGTTTCCGCCGAAACCTGTCAAGGTACGTGAAAAGTATACATGTCAGAGATAAAAGAAAAAAGAAAACTACTTCTAAAAATAATCCTTATTATTATATTGTGTTGGTATTTGATGTAATACACCATGAAAGCAACAATAAGACCCATTAGGTAATTGTGGGAGCAAAAAAACTCCAAACAAATCAAAAAGACCTGACTAGTCAACTAATGGACACAATAGGCGATGACGTGTAAATGATTGAATTAGTTGCATCCTTATTCTCATGCAACAGCAGAGGGATAGAGCATTTCTCCATGAATTAAGAGTTTAGTAAAAGGGGTCATGCTTTTCTGCCCCAAAAGCCCCTTCTATTAACTTTAACAGCAAAGAAAATTTATTTTGAAGGACATCAGACCTATAAGACAGGAGATACACAAAAGTAATAATCTGTTCCTACACAAAATGATCCAGGCTGCTTGGTATGGAATATACAATTATTGACTTTTCTTTCTTTTTACTGTTTTGAACTATATTGTCCATCCTTTATTCCAATAAAAAACAATAAAAATATGTCACAATGTCTTCAAAGCTCACCCTATTGCCCAGCCCTAGTGTTTACCTCACTGACTTTACAGTGAGTCGCAGAACAAGACCCATCCCTGCCATGCGTCACCAGTCGTCTGGTGATTTGTGGACCTCATCGTTTTATGGTTATGTAATGTCGGTTTCTCTGACGAGTAAAACCTCTTGTTAAACCCCACGCCGCCCTCCTCCCATAAAAGTGAGTGATGCAGGGCCGTGCGATCCTGTTAACGTTCTTCTTACAGTACTTTTCACGGTGCTGGATGGGCTCTATCCAGCTGGCTTTACCAAAGCATGACACTGCAGAAATTTTACCATCTTAGCTTCATCGCTTGATTAATGCTGGCTGAGTAAAACCACAGAATCCTATAGGTCTAATTTATGAGAGAGAGTGAGTGTCGCTGTACCTCTGTCTCAGCCCACGCCCTTTCATAGAGTGTAAAGTTTTATAGAGGCTACAGCATCCTCCTCTTCGTCCTCCTATTAAGGCTGTTGTGCACTCTAGTGGAGCCATAACTCCCTTTCTTGCGATCGCCAAGCTTTCAGCTCCTCAGTAATTTATTTACAGTCTGACATATGGCTGTCCCGCAAGATGTGAGGTAACGCATCGCACAGGAAGGCCCGCTCAGGCTCGGCTAATCCTTTCTAATTGAAAGGGAGTCAGCGTTGTGGGCCGGTGGCTTGTATGTCGCTCATCTCCCTCTGCTTGTTTTACAGTAATGAGACATCTGGGGCCGCAGAACTGAGCTGTTTGTAGAGGGAGAAACGACTCCGGAGCCCGAGGGCCTGCGAGGCTGTCACAGACAAAACACCAGAGCTGACTGCGAGTCTGCTCTTGTCTGGATGTGGGCATCTCACTTTGCCTTGGCACAGACTCATTTGCCATGCTAATGTTGGATTGTATTTAATTCACTGGCAGGAATAATGCATGTTGGACATTTAGGACAAGGTTAAGGCTATTTAAGGTTAGAGGAGGTTCTCACTGCCCAGAAGAGAGAGTCTTATTTTGGACAACATTCCCCACATGCTCCGTCTTGGGCTGTGTTGTTCTTTTCTATTGATAGGAGTCCAGTTTAAGCCTTTTTTTAATTTAGAGAAGTCTTTTTTAGTTTGTTTGTACAGATAACTAGGACATCCAGCTGGGAGATAAAGGCCTCTGTGAGTTAAATCGGACAGTAAATAGCACAGTGGTGGACCAAGAAGAAGGGCCGGGGTGTTTTTTGTGGTTGTGTGTGATTGGTGTAAATGTCAATTCTGTGTTGGTTTTGGTGTGAGTTTTGTGCCAGCAAGATTTGAGGCCACACTGACCTTTCCTTACCTCTAAAAAGTAGCCAGAGTAACCTTGGATTAGAGTGGAAAGTTTGAGAAAAACTCCTAAAAGGATATCCCACTCACAAGCAAAACATAAGCCGTAGATCTAACAGCCCTGACCTTTGACCCCAACAAGTCAAGACTTTTTTTACAATCTGAGCGAAATCCCTCAAAGCCTTATTATGATATAAAATTTACAAGCATACGATGTCATAAGGCATATTGACCGTGACCTGTGACCTCCAAGTAAGGTAAGTTAATTTTTGAGGCCCAAAGGGCAATTGTGCAAAGTCTTGAGAAAGTCTGTGGAAGTGTTCTTTAGAAGTTAAGCTCACTAGCAAGAGATGAACACGCAACCCATGCTTTTGACCTTTGAACCATGACCTTCAGTGGGAAAACAGCTGCCAGTGTACACAGGCTCTTTTTTTTTAGTCTGGGAGAACACTTGGGCAAAGTTTAAGGAAAATCGCTCAAAGATAAAGAGTTTGTAAGAAAGGGGTGAACATGTATATCAGTAACATTGACCTTTGACTTTTAACACTCAAAACTTCAGTTTACTCTTGAGTCAGAGTGGACATTAGTGCACATCTTGGACTGAACGAACATTAGAGGTGTTGACCTTGACCATTAACCTTCAAAAGGGAATTAGTCCGTCCTTCAGTTTAGTCACTTCTGTGTGTTATAAAAGAATGTTAAAGCTTAATTTAAATAACTAGACATTTTAATTTATTTAACCTGGTTAAACTTGATTAAGAATCTCTTTTTCCTGTCCAGATTTTTCACATAACTTGCCCCTTTTAAAGCACTGCTCAGGTCATCATCAGGGTTCATCTTTATTTCATAAAAACAAACAAAAGTTAACTTTAAGTTGAATGATGTTTAATTTGAGGCACCATACTTACCAAAAAGTTGTGATTTTGGTGCTCATATAAAAAACTCGCTCGCAGGAGATCCAGACTTTATCTCCTAAGTCCAGCTTAGTTTGCTGTCTCTCTGCTGCTTACTCGTTCTTCAGTGTGAGTGCTCTTTGGTTTCTCCAAGGCCATAATGTTGTTGAAGGGCAGTGTAGGAACAACAGCATGACAAGCTTAAATGTTCATGAACCAAGAGTCAAATTGACCACAAACCACAAAACTTACTGATGGAGGCAAGAAAGGAAATGGAGGCTGAGAGCTGTGGAATGTAAGTTTATAACAGGGCTGCAGACTCCAGTCTGTTGGTTACTCTGACTCTTTCTGCTGTAATGATGACTGTAGGAAAAGATAGACGAGTGGGTTTTTGGCATAAGGTTGTGAAAATCCTTAAAATAGGTGTTTGTAGGATGTAACTTACAAACGGAAGAGTAGGACTGATGTCTCTGTAATAGATTACTTCAAAACCCAGCCAGTGATGGCAGATTTTCATTGAACAGCACAGTTTGCACAAGACAAGACTAAAGACCTGCATTGATATGAAATATGTTTGATTTGTCTCAAGTCAATGGCTGGATAAAGACTGCCTCAAAACTGCAAAAACCATGTTGTAAGCCCACCTTATATCTAAAGACGGGACCTCAGGAGTACACCCCGACTCCAGAGAGACTCCCCAAGATTTTACTTTGGAAGTTTATCATCAACTTTTAAACAGCATGATAAGTCATTTGGTGGGTGGGTGGGGAGGGGGGGTAACAGGTACATAAAAGTACATTGTGCCACCAAAAGCCTCATAATTAACCCACTAATAGGAAAAAACTACTCAAAAAACTACTTTGGATCAACAATGTGCTACAGTAAGATTCTTTACTGCATTTGACTTTTACTTGAAAAATCTCTTTTGTTAGGAACTACTTTGTGATGCAATAAAGGGCTACATATCCTTCCGCCAGCAGCTCCCCTCATTAGATCAGGTCAGAGAGCTGAAGCGGGATCAGCAGTCACTGGAGCACAAACCGATCTAAGTTGCTAAATTTGGCTTGTTGTTTTAAATATGGACATCAGGATTCATCCCTCTGCAGTGACAAAGCATTATGTTAGCAGTGCCAATTTTTCCAATCAGGACTGTGACAAACAACAGCAATTTGAAGGCTCACCAAAATCAGAGAGCTCTGATGAAAGGTCCAGAAGAAGCCATGTTACTAAGTCTCACTTTGAACAGCAATTGGCCTCTGAGTTTGCAGACATGGGCTCACAATTCCTGCATCTGCACCACCAGGTATCTTGTTATCCGTCCTACTCCTCCGTTCTCCATCCCTCCTCCTACCTGTGACACCATCTGTTAAAGTTCTTCCATTGTGTGCTCCAGTTCATAAAGACATACTCTCATACCTACAACTAACAGCATGCCTTGGCTACTAGAGTCAAAATCCCTCATTTTTAGTTCAGTTTTAGTGAAGTGAGTGTTTGTTGTTTCCTCTGACGACCTGACCAGCTGATGGTGGAGGGATACGTAAACCCTGCGTCCCAACATACTGAAGTTCTGAACAAAGGGGCTCTGAGGAAAAGTTAAACGCTGTAAAGAATCTTACTGTAGTGTGTTGAGCCAGCGTAGTTTTTTTTTGGGGTAGTTTTATCCTGTAAGTGGGTTTATCATGAAGCTTTTGGTGGCACCATGTACTGCTATGAACCGGCTGCCATCCTCCCTCAGATATCCCACCTAGGAACGAATGCACAAGTTCCTTTACTGGCACTCATATATCTACTCGTGCCATGGGCCTCTAGCAACCACACTTCAAAAACCTGAACCAGTGTCAATTTTGACAGCACTTTTGAATTTAGTTTTAGTTTTGGTCTTTTGCCTAAAATATCTTTTAATTTTAGTCATAATTTAATCATCTAAATTGTTGTAATTTTATTCTAGTTTTAGTTGATGATATTTCACAACATTTTAGTGTCAGTGTATTTTTTTATGTTTCCTTGAATTTCTGAAGTCATGTTTTACACTTGGATAAAATGAAACATCTAATAACCCTTCATTGAATGCTAGTAAAGTTTGAATGTATAAATTAACAGAAACAAATTTAACTTTGTGTGAAATCCAGTCACCTTTATTTAGGCTACCTGGCAGAGCATCTCAGTTACAATACCAGCATTGACAACAAACAGTGAACCTGCTCTACATGAATATATCAATTCATAAAGAGAGGAGCTCTGATTGGATCGCTCCACAACTTATCCCACCACCGCAAAGCTAATGCAGCTGTGATTGGATGTCCCTCTTAACTCATCCAACCTTTCCACACAACCAAAGTAGCTGTGACTGGATATATTCCTAACTTGTCCCGACTTTCTACATGACCAAATTAGGTCTGATTGGATTAAGTCTCTGTCAAACATTTTAGTCTAGTTTTTATCTGTTGATGAAAATGTCAGTTAATTTAGTTTTAGTCTTTGTCCATGTGCACTTGTTTTTTTTAGTTATAGTCTAGTTTTCATCAGGGGAAAAAAAGTTGTTGATGAAAACTTTAACGAAAATATTTAGTCAACACAATTAACATTGACCTGAACTGACCCTTAGGACCAGCATTAATTGCTAAACCTAGTTCCAGGACTGTTGTTTTCCTGTACCATCACTTCACGTTTTTTCACATTTTCATTTGATACTACGTTCAAACCCAAAGTACCAAACTATATGATTGTGTCTTTATTCAAAGATGTCATCGCTGTAAATTATCTGCCTCCTACATATCTGCTGTTGATTCTATTAGTGCACACCACATGATTATAACCACAAACCCCTGAAACACCCCCACAGATGTGCATTATTTATGCCCTCATCCTAACAGCTCCCATGTATAGACAAATGCTTTTCCTTGCTTGTCCTGACTTAGCCCAGCACTCGGGCAGCAGCTCTAAGT
Source organism: Cetoscarus ocellatus (assembly GCA_037902135.1). NCBI lineage: Eukaryota > Metazoa > Chordata > Actinopteri > Labriformes > Labridae > Cetoscarus > Cetoscarus ocellatus. The sequence continues at coordinate 2,233,725 of JBAMNC010000760.1, read as the reverse complement.
ATGAAGCATATTTACGCCGCTTTTTGCTCATACCTCAGCCTTGTTTACACGCTTGAAGCTACAAGCAGCCTTCCTGGCCTTGAATTGCCCCTTTTCACCCTGTAATGTGGACCTTGCAGTGTGTTAAGGCAGGTCTGCAGCTACAGTCCAGATCCAGTTGGACACGCTAAGCCCTCTACAGCTCACAGGAGACCTTTAAATTACTGCTTTTCACGAGCAGAAAAGCACCTCACATGTTTGAGGAGGATTTAAGGAGATTTTTTTCTTTGTTTGACGTTATTTTCTTCTGTCCCTGCGGCAAATAACCACACATAAATGGACTGTGCACATGATATCTATGCTGATGCTGTATCTGCATTAAAATAGAAGTAAAATTCTCACGTGTCAGCAGCATACTTTATGTTTTATCTCACTTAGAGAAATTTACCTTATGATCTGAAAGATAGGGCTGGGAAACATGACCCAGAACTCTCAATCTCAATGTTTTTTGACTGAATGGTAACAAGTGACATCCATCTCAGTTTTATTTCCCCGTACTGAAATAACAAAAAGGTATTCATAATACCAAAATCATCAACTTTGATGTAATTATGTTAAAAATCAGTTGATGTTGTTACCTATTTAATACCAAGGCAACAATCACAGAAGTCTTAGCCAGCTACCTGGCAAGTAGTCAACCCTACTTCATTCATAGAGGTTGACATGTAATGAAGTTTTAGGGTGCAAGGGTGCAAACCCTACGCCCCGAGGTGCCCTGTGATACCAACGTCTGTCGCCAGTTACTGCTGATGCAGGTGTTTTCCTCTTATTGAACTGCATCAAGCCGTTGAAGGTCGTTTGCCCTCGCCTGCCACCGTAGATCACCCCAGCAAAGTGTAATCAGTTCTTCCTTGTCCCATGACCAACACTCCCTGAAAAATGTCATCAAAATTTGTTGGAAACTTATTGAGTTTTTAGCTCATATGTGAAGAACTGTCCCAAGAAATCCTACAAAAAACTCCAGGATCTGCACCGGGATTTGGATCATAACCATGATCACCACTTAATCAGTTCTTCCTTATGTCACGACCAACATTCCCTGAAAATGCCATCCAAATCTGTGCATTGGTTTTTAAGTAATCCTGTTCACGGGCAAACGAAACTGAAAACGCTGGCAAAAAAAACATAACCTCCTTGGCGGAGGTAATGAGTCGTCTTCTGGTCATTAATCATATTACAGTAGGTGCTAATTTTTTGTTAAAGGGATACACCAACTTTTTTTTTATGTGTGTGTGTCTTGCATTTGAGATTGCGAGCCATTCTTAAATAAAAATTGCCTGCAAAAATGAATGGTTCTCTCACAACTGCAAATCGCTTCTTATTGTTCACTTAAAAGAGCCACTCAAAAGACTTGACTCGTTCACTCACGTCACATCTCTAGCGCAAACCACCACAGACGTGCTTACAAGTAAGTCAACGAAACAAAGCCTCTTTTTCGGAGTAAAAGAAGAGAATATGAAGATAGTAGAAAATAACTGAGTCACAACAAGAACACAGGACCATTTAGAGTTGCTGAAGAGTTGATCTGATGACTGTAAGCAGAGACAGGCTAACCCCCAAATTCCACATAACGCGAAAGCGCCACGCAACGCTGCGCTCTTGAATCGTACTGCGGAGCACTTAGAACCCACTCTAGTCTATCAGACAAATGCCACTGCCTGCGCTGCAGCGCTGGGGATTTGCTTCAGGTCTATTTTCTGCACGGCCACTTCAAAACCTCGTAAATTCACTGTCGTTGAGAAAGCACCAGGCAGGAAGTCAATGTGTGTAGTATCCAGAACTTTCAAAATAAAACACAATGCATGGACTCTCGAACATAAATTTCCTCAATAGGTTGTCATTATGTCACAACCGGAGGCACTAGCATCAGGTCAACAGTCGGTCAGAGGGTCCCAGAGGCACCATGGACAAAGAAAAGTGAATCCTAGAGGTACAGAAATATGTAGCATTGTATGACACCAAACATCCTTTCTACAAGGATATAGGCAGATAGAAGTGAAATAAATCACGAAGCTGTATGGTTGGGACCAGCAAAGGGACCTTAGAGAAGTGAGGTGAGGTGTTGTTTACTTCTTTTCTCAGTCTATAACATGTTTTATTGACGTGTGACATCGCTATTCGCGCAAGAGCTTGTGACTCTCCGGAATCAGCCCCCCTCCCTACAGGGCTGCTCAGCCTGGCGCATCCAGTGGGGTTTGTAGGTTGGAGCAAGACCATGGTGCTGTGCGGCGTGGCGCTTTCGCGGTATGTGGAATTTGGGGGTAACACTACCCACTGACTCCCAGTGTGTGAGCTAAGCTAATTAGTGGTGGTTGAGCTTTGCCCGTCTCTTACTGCACGCACAGTCGAAAGAATGGTGTCTATCTGCTTGTCATGGACTCAGGAGTGAGGCAAGAAACGAAAAGAACAAAAAAATTGTGGCATAATACTTCAACAGTCCTCTTCTAGAGTATTAGATCAGACATCTATTTTTATTTTCTTATCAGCATAAACTTCATCCCAACAAACGATATTTTCTTTCTTATTAACTTTTGTGAAAATCTGTATATCTTCAAAAGCTGATACATTTCCCAGCCCTACTGAAAGGTATGAAACAGGCTGACCTTGGCAGAGATACTTGAAGGCCTTAAGGTTAATACTAAACTGCTGTAATCCATGATTTTGTCCGTTCGAGAGCAGAGATAGCAATGGTTCAGCATGTACCTGTCAGGACTAAATGATTGCTTATTTCCTGCCTGAGAGGAGGGGAGGGGGAGGGGGGTGTAATAACAAGCAGCTGCCTCAGCTGGACCTCACCTCTCCTCTCTGTCGGCCTTCATGCCAAAAACACCTACTTTCTCCTAAGTCCTGCACGGCCTGTTCATGATAGGAGCCGCTGTAGGTGGCGTGTAATGGGGATGGAGCTCCAGAAAAAGCTTGATCCACCTTGATGAGTGCTAACGTCCTGTGAGGCGATGTTGGGAGGAAGAATTACGAGCGAATGAAAAGCGTTATTGTTTGTCCGGCTCTCTCGCTCACTCACTCTACGCCCACTGCTTATGACAATCCTTTTTATTCTTCCTACTGCGGCTTTCTTTTGTGATTAGCTAAATGCTCCATCGATCCGCCAAGTTGAGGCACCCGGAGCAAGGGGGGAGCCATATTTATCACACGGTGAGAGGAGCGAGCGCAGGATGTTGCACCGGCTGTCCCTCCTTCATTGGAAAACGATAAACATAAATCTGTGGAATGCGTCCGGGTGATATAGGTCCACTCTGGACTGAAGAGGAGGAGGAGGAGGAGGAGGAGGAGGAGGAGGAGGTTTAGGCTTGATCTTCTCACTTTCCTCAGGAGGCAGAATTAGATGGTAGAAGCTCTATGGCAGCAGTCCCCAGTGTCTGTTGCACAATGGACCAGCTCCATTACAGACAGCATTTTTATTGTCAGGCTGCTACAGTGGGGGATGTTTTGTCTTGAAAAACAGACAAAAGTAAGAGCCAAACAAACAAAACTCACCATACTGTAGGATCAGTGGGAGACTTAAAGGGATACACCAACTTTTTTTTTTTTTTTTCTATTGCCTCACTCCCAAGTCCAAAACAAGAATATAGACACCATTCTTTCGACTGTTTGTGCCATAACAAGAAAGAGAGCTTGCCCACTGCTAATTAGCTTAGCTCAAACACTAAGAGTCAATGGGTAGTGGTAGCCTGCTTCTGCCTACAGTCATCAGATAAACTCCTCAGCTAATCTAAACAGTCCTGTGTGGCTGTTGTGACTCATTTTTTTACAGTTATGTTACATTATCTATTTTTAGACTGAGAGTAGCACTTTATGTAATTTTTGAAAGAAATATGAAACTAAACCGCAGGGTGTACGTGCAAACCACCGCGGGAGTGCTTGTAAGTACGTCAACAAGCTCTTATATGAATTTTCCATTGCTACAAGCCAACATATCTTCACCCTCATTCCCATTTACACACCAATGATGCATCAGTGGGAGCAACTTGGGGTTAAGGGTCTCACACAAGGCCATGTGACAGCTGCAGCTCGAATATGCAACTTTCCGATTGTCAGCAGAGCCTACTACCAAACAAAGCCACTGACTTAAAAACTCAAAAGTGGATACTTCAAAAAAATTCTAACTCTAAAGTAGTACTGAAAATGGCCAAACGTGCTCATTACAATTGTTCAGAATGCAGTGAAATAAATGATTAATGATTTTTTAATGGGAGACCTTTTAGCACTCCCTTTTTACCCAATAGCCTACCGACACGGCAAACAAAATACACCATGCATTTACCAACATGTTAACAAACACAAGTTGAAGTTTTCCATAAATAACTGTTATTTAAAGTTCATTATTTGCACATTTTAAAAGGTATTTATGGATAATAGTTTGGTTGTGGTTGGTATTTGCAAAGAAGAGCAAAAAGAACTGTAATAACATCCATATCATGATACCGCCAGAAAAAATCCAGATGCAGTTTTTTTGCCCAGGGTTTCCTCCAGTGACACACAATACTGCAAATAGTCACTTGACAAAAATATGCTCAAGAAAAAGATACGATCCAAGGTTAACCATTTTGATTTTCTCTGACTAGTTCAGTTATAACTTTGACAGAAGTGCTCAGTCTATGATTCGGGTCCTGAGGGTTTATATGTTTAGACAGATTTAAGAGTTTTTTTCCTGTCCACCAATGAAATTAGCCATAGCTCAGTTTGGCCTTGAAATGAGTGATTGACGACCTGGATCAGATCCACGGCTCGTGGTTGGAAGCCCTGCTCTGAAGGGTTTGCTGACATTCGACTAAAAAGAAGCCCACCTTCAGCAAAGGCACGCTTCTAAATCAGAGTCACAAGTGGAGGATTGGTGCTTGAAAATGAGAGCGAGGATGTGAGGAGGCCCCTTCAGCTATGCAGAGGGACTCAGCGTAGGGCAAGGCTTCTCCCGGTGAATCACAGCTAATTAACAAAGTAATTAAGATCAGAATCTCTGCTCAGAGAAGGACTCTAAATTGTCTATACATTCAAATAGGCCATCAAAAGGAAATCCCTCCCATTCATGAAAGAGGCTAAAATGAAAGTGTTCAGACCCTCTCCTCTCTATTATCCGCGCCGTGTGTCACACAAGGGACATCTGTTGAAAAGAGCAAGCCAATGTTATGGTGAGTTAAAACCCTCCCTGCTCCATCAGAAGCCCTGTTCATAATGCATTCGCTATACATATTTCAGCCTGAGTGAATTTATTTCAATAAATAATGTCACTCCAAGGACACGCTTCGATCTTTCGGCGGCAGCCTCGCAGACTGTAAGCCACACCGCATTGTTATCTCATTCCTCTTGTGGGGAGTGATAGATTAACAAACAGTTTATAAGCAGGACACTGAGCATGTCCGCACTTTTATCATCTCTGCTCACTGCCAAAATAGTCTCTCTGTATGATGGATGCATTTTCCACTTTTATTCTGCTGCTTCAACCTGCAAGGAGATCTACATGTACGGCCGTAATGTTGGGACTCACTGGGGTCCTCGTATAGTCGCTGTGATTTATAGACGGGATTGTGTCCTGTCGGCTTCGTCTGGATGGCAGTATTTTGGTGGTGCTGTCACTTTGTAAGAAACTTAAATGTGGAGACTTTTCTATAAATTCTTTTAAGGACTGTGAAGGAAGTGCTGCAGTGGCCTCTTATGTCATTGGACAGTCAGGGTTTCAGTCAGAGTTCTCAAAGACAAGACACCTACTGTTTGTATCTAAAACCTCTTCATCACATTGTAATAACATGATAGGGCCGAATTTTATTAGGAAAATGTTAGATGGTAATAACATTTTGTCTATGGTTGTAAAAAAAAAAAAAATGCTTTGGTATTTTTCCGATACCAGGTTTTAAAAATGGTACAACACCATAAAAAGTTACGTTTGGTAATACTGAAAAAAAACGAAACTAAATAAAAAAAACAGATCCAGAATCATATTTCTCAGCCTAGTGTAGTGCACATTAATGGCCGAGGGAAAGGGTAAACTGTCATGTGACTGAGTTCAGAGGGCAAAGCACAGACGTGGGCAGAACTGTGGAGCAGAGCACGAGGACATAAACCGCTGAGAGATGATGAGTCAGACTCTGACATTAACTTATTGGAAAAAGAAACAAGAAGATGTGTTTTCAGTCAATCAATCAATCTTTATTTAGCACCAATTCATAACAAATGTTTTCTCAAGGCACTTTACAATAGAGCAGGCTGAAGACAAACTCTTCACATACATGTATATATACAAATACATATAAATGTACATGTATGTTTGTAAATACACATACATACATCCAGAGATGAATCCATTCAGGCAGAGACAAAGGGGCTAAAAAATAAGAATTTGTGACAGCAACAAACCCATGGACACCCAGATCATAAATCTGTCCCCATCACATTTGTCTTATTCAATCAATCACAAACAAACTTGTGAAGAAATTTTGGCACAAACTGAAGAAAACACAATTTCTTTAGAAGGAGTGATTAAGAAGTGTTTTGGGACAAATTTGGCACACGCTGTCACGGCAAAATTTAGTAAAAATTTGCTCCTCTTTACCAATGGAGACCATTCCTGTAATTATTCGTATGCTGAGTTGTCATTATTTTTGAACTACATGGAGGGGACGGTGGTGAACGGATGACAGAGTCATGGATGACAAAGGCTCATTGGTACATCTGGGAAATGAAGGCTAGCCGCTGTGTGGTCCGATTCAACAGATTAGCTACTGTGGCTCAAATTGCCAAAGAAGTTAATGCTGCTTCTAATAGAAAGGTGTGGGAATACAGAGTAGGGCTAAAAGATTAGTCTTTTTCGGATCAAAATTACAATTTTAGACAATGCAATCATGTGATCGCCAAAGCTGCAATTTTTACTCACCCAGGATCTGAGGTTTTCACTATTTTACACATACTGTTCTACAAATTTTCAGCCAATTTGCATTTACGGAAGTGCTGGTAAGCAGGTCAACAATATAAAGCCTCTGTTTAGGAGTAGAAGTTGTAGTATCCCTTAAATAATGAAATCAGATTATTATCCATATTAGGTGATGAATAATGTGTTTAAGTGCTTTTGATCATGGATTTCCTTACTGTTGTCTGTACTGTAAACATAGTGAATATTGCACTGAAGCTTGATTTGAAGAAAATTGTGAATTGAATTTAAATCATAATATCTGAACAGATACATAAACATACAAATACAAACGCAAAAAAAACAACTTTTTTTTGTTATCACCCCCCTCAATATACGTCATTACGCTACTTATAAGTATCTATGTGCGATTGTAATTTTGTGCGCATATGTACTCGAGGACTATTTTGTTTTATTGTCTTTTTCTTTTAATTGCAATAAAATTTATTGATTAAAAAAAAGAAGTCGCAATATCTGCCAGAAAAATCGCAATTAGATCTTTTCCTAAAATCATTAAGCCCTGATACAGAGTACGTTGCAGTTTGTTGCGTATGGTGCTGTGTAGTTGTAAACCAGTCAGGGTGGCAGGTGATCATAAAATAATGCCTGATCAGTGTATATCTAAAAATGTATATGGGCCAGCTGACTACTTCTTAGCTGAAGACTGATGTGTGTACTTAAGCAGTAACTGGACATATCACACACCAGACCGCTGTCATGTTACATAGTGCTGAAAGCAGGTGACTTGGTACCTTTCAAAACTGTGATTGTCCCCTAGTCTGCCACTGGCCTGCACTCACACTACTCCAGCACTAATAAGGAATGAACACCTCCAGTCTGAGAGTCAAGGGATGGAGAGCAATACAGAGAGTATGACTGCAACACCAGTGAGTTGGTGGATAATTCTGAGCCCCTTTGACCAGCAATGACCTTTGACCACGCCAAACAGCCGCAACTTTGCCAGGGCCAAGTGAGGTGACCATGCTTGAGCACCAAACAAGCTGAACTTTGATGGTCATATGTGTTTGAACGTGGTTGCTCTAAGAATCCAAATCTGAAACATTCAACCATTTTAGCAATATTGATTACTCCATGAGGCTACTATCACCGGGCCTTTTCTAGCTTCAGATCTTTGGTCCTCATGTGTATTTTTCTTTCAGCCTGCCGGGTCACAGGACAGTGCAGGAATAGGCCTCTTACAGTCGGGCTTACTACCTGATAAGTGTTTTCTGCTCTGGGTACAAAGCAGAGCCCTGTTTCCTGAGCTGTCTTGTGCAATTTGTGCTGAGATCAGTGCAGGGCCAGAACATTTCCACTTGTGTTTCATCTCAGTCTATAAACTGTGGCGAAAGATAGGCCAGGTCAGGCTGTGATGGAGAAATTCAGAGGGAGTCCATGTTTTACTAAGAGGCCTCCATTGCTTTTTCCAGAGCTTTTCTTGGACTGCATTTGACCCTGGGGTCTTCACACATCACCTCAATGAAGGCTGATGGAGGGAGAAGTGGAAGTGATTCTTTTTCAGGGTCTTTAAAGGTCTCGATGTGAATTTGCTAAATTTAGCTTTAAAGAAAGGATCTGGTATACCAATAAATGCCAAAAGGCTCACTTTCATGTCTCACTTTCATGTTACAGTAAGAGTCAGCCACATAACCAAAATCACTTCCTGTTCTCCTTCCTCCCAGGCAGGAAGGGGTTACTCTCCATGTTTCCTGTCCAATTCCCCCGAGCTCCGTCTCCGTTCTGATTGCTTTCTTGATGTTAAACATTCCCAGGCTCCTATAACCTTCTTGCTTGCCTCTGCTGTCCAAGAGCTGTCCCAGGTGAACGAGTGGGCGAACCTCCTGTTTTTTAAGGATAAAATCTTCACGATTTTCTCTTTTTTTTCTCACAGGGGGTGGGAGATTTGGGGACTGGAGGGGCAGGGAGGCGTGTGATGGGAAAGCATTCCTTCTTTGCATTCCGTTTAGTTGGCGTAAGGCTGTGGGAAAGTATGTTTCCCCCAACCGTGGTTGCTTTGGGACTGTTTATAAAAGCAGGCTGCAATCAGGCTGAAAGTTTGATAGCCAAAATGCATGAAGACGCCTTTAACCCTGCAGAAACAGAACTAATAGATGGAATTGAGAGATTGTTAAGTATTTGATTCTGCTCCAGTTGTGGTTGTTACAAGTGATGCACAGATTATAAAAAGCGTGGTAGATGCCTAAACTGATGTTCAGAATTAGGGCGGGTTCGCATGCAGATTTTTTAAACTTTGAGACCTCAAACATGAAGACAAATGAACAGTTTTGTTGTACAAGAACTGCAGAGCAACAAACTCTTTTGACAGCAACCAGGGCCGATACTGTAGCAGCTTGTAATCTCACAGGGTCAAACCCAGCTTCATTGTAAACAAATATGGGGGACTACGTCAGAAGGAGTTGAAGCTAAATGTGGCTAATGGTTAGCTTCCTATGACATCCTTGGTAGATTGATTTTCATTCAGCTCCTTTCCTTATCAGTTTGTTATGTCAAATTGACAGGCTGCACTGTAAAGACGATCATATTCTGCCACAAATCAACGCATTGGTTCTCTAGTACTGACAACTGTCTACCTTAATGCTTTGCAGCTATTGTTTGGCTACGCTTGCCTCCTGCTTCTGCCAGCTCGCCCCTTCTTGGCTTCGTTTCATTCCATGTGACAAAACACAAAAAATGTGCTCGGCTGTTGGTGCACTCCACAAAAATCAGAATTTCTGATAGAAAAGTCTGAACACATTTGATATTTAACCCCTTAATGGAACAGTCAATTTCCCCAAAAAACGCCTGAAAAAGACTACTCAAAGTATAATGATTGTTGCTTTTGAAACCTTTGAGTTACATGCTTGGTGTTGGTCTCTTTTGAAAGCTAACATTTTAAAGTTTTTCCCACACAAACCAGAATCACTGTAAGTGCTACTACAGCTGACTTATTATAGCCTGAACACACAAAAAATTAGGCGTTTTTCCTCGCCTTTCTTTTTTTTTTTTAAATCAAGTTCCTGGAGATGACTGTAACTTGTATCTATTTGGTGGAAAACAAACTAAAACCAGAGCATCAAGTCTTTCCTAATAAAACTTAAAATTTCATGAAAATACATCAAAAAAAAAATTTTTTTACACCTTTTTTTCTCAGAATATGTCTATGCGTTTTTTGTGCCATTTGGAGACTTCAAATTACAAAATTTGGCAAATTGGGGACCATTGGGATATTCCCACAGTAAAAACACTGTAACTTTAGAAAGCTTTGACTCACAGTCATCATCTTGGGCTCTATGGAAAGGTTACACTTAGAGGCATCTAATTATTTTCACTATCAGAAGTACTAGCATAAAATAAGTACAGAATAAAGAACATTTTTGTGTTTTTTCTCTTTTTTGCAAAAGAAATTTGAGCAAATAAAGGATCTACACATGTGCTTTTATAGTTTAAAAAAAACCTTTATGTATTGGAATTTTTTGAAAAATCAATAAACTATTTACAAAAGAACAAAAAATGTACAACAATGCTTTTGCAACAATACTATTGAACTATATACAAACGGACAAACACAAAAAATGTGATTATTAACAATGAGGCGCAGTCACAGCTGTGACATCTTGATGGCATCTTGCCTACCGACCTGGAAAAAAGAAATCAAACTAGTTAAGAAAACATATGAATCTGTATTCCTTTGTAACAACTGAAATGCTAAATTATATTGATGTATGTATGTAATTTTTTTTTGCACTTCACATTTATTAATTTCTCAAGGCCTCACAGAAAAAAAACATGTGATTTGTCCCCTTCCCCAAATCTTTTCCTCTCACACGATCAGACAAATAGATCCCCCCCACCCCAAACTCATGTATACACACACCCACCACCTCCCAAATGCCATGATGTAATACATTCACTGTAAAAAAAACCCCTCGTCTAACAAAGTCCCCCACCACACACACATACACACGCACACCCCCACACACACACACGTCATCCTCGTCACCCCCCAGCCCCTCCCCCACGACCAGGTATCGGTATACCATATCAAACAAAACTAAATGGATCAAAATTATGTCTAGTTATGAATTGTAATAACAAATAATTACAGTTACTCACTTGTGAAGTGAAATATCCTCTCCATTCTCGAAAAAAATGCGCAGAATCCACTCTGTTCGTGCGCCATGCTTCAGCCTGTGGGCCTTTCTGTGCGCTCTTGGTGACGGAAACACTCATCCCGGGGATAGTTTGGATCTCTTACCTGACCCAACCCCCATCATGTTATACATCGTCGAGTTGAGCATTTCATTGGCTACACAGCCCGTCAGTCAATTGCCCAGTTGCTTGTAACTGGCTCAGGCTTTTGGGGCTGGAACTGAGGACGGTCACTTGCTTGACCGAAGGCATTGATTGGATCTTGAGGCTCGTACATATATGATGCAAGCACCTATTGGGTCAAATGTGGTGTCAATCGATAGGTCAAAGTTCGGACTCCATTTTGAATCCATCGTTGTAGTCGTAGCATCAAGATAACATGATTTATGGAGCCAAATAAGAGAAAAAACACATTACCGAGCGAACTTTTTGAAGGAAATACCGCTGCACTTCATGGCCATGCATGGATATATTGCTGTACTTTGGACCAAATGTTGGATTTGGATCGATCTATGGACTTTTTGGGAATATATCAATGCTCAGTATGCTGGACATAGTGCATCCAGTGATGATCAGAGGACTACAAATGTGAGTAATGCCATTGTTATTACAGCGGTGTTGTTTGTAGTTGGTCTGTCATATAAGCCACACAGTGTTTGCTTTTATAAGTTTACCCCAGATTTTTTTATATGGCTGAAATCACGGGAATCATAGCTTTAAAATGATGTATCACACTTGTAATATGAATACAGGGGGGCCATGGTATTTTCTTCTTGCAATGTGACGACCCCCTAGCGCCCCCCAGCGGCCCGCCGGCGGGCCCTGGACATGGAACGGGTTAAAATTTCAGGTACTGGCATGCACAGTCCTCTTTTGAGGTGATTATAGGGGATAAAATGATTCTTAACAAACCTCTTTCTTTCTCGCAGTAAATAAGAATATTTGCATCAGCAGGCAGATGTGTCAGATGTAAGCATTAAATTGATAAAGCAAATAAACATCAGCTGATACCTGTTCAACCCATACTCATTCGCCAATGGATGATATTTGTAAAAAAGGTAGATTTACTAATGTTTAACTGATGCTAATGTGCATAATATTGATACTTATTTCCATAAAACAACATCGAAACAGAGAAATTATTGGCTCACAATGTATGATAAATTCTTGTCTTCCACGAGGGCTGTCACAATATTAGATTTCATGACCAAGGCAATATTATAACCATATGACCATGTCATTTATAGAATTTTATTTTTCAAATTGTGTCTCTGCTTTGGAAAAATAGTCTTTGATTTGACATTCTGCAGTATTCATTTAAAAATTTAAAGAGACTGTTTACTGTATGAAGCAATTAATAGAGCTTCTGTATATGCCCTTTTTACCCCCTAAAAACAAGCCCATGATTTGAAAAAATAAATCAGAAATATGTTTTCATCAGTCCCTGATTCCTGCTATTGTCTGTTGTATCTGTAACTGAGCTAGTTATTTATTTTGCTCCTCAGTAATTGTAAGCTGATGTGTGAAAACACACAATATCCTCTTTCAGTTGTTCAATTCCTTTCAAAATAAAAGCATTCACCCATAATTACAGATGAGGACTCTCAATGTGATTTTTTAATAAATAAGGAATCCCTTGATGGAGCTTTATATGCCTAACTTACCTGTTTTATCTGCCTTAATGGATCATTTTGGATTCATACAACTGAGACATTAGTTTAAAAGAAGGTTGAAGCAGTTCACCAAATATGAGGCAAATAGTCACACGGTATTACAGTATGTCTATTTTTAGCTCCATATGTTGATTACATTTATTTATTTCTCTGACATTTATCATCTATATCGTTATTTTGTGACAGCCCAAATTCAATAGTGATTCAAAACATTGCATTTTTGTGTTAAATGTGCTATTTGTGGATATTTCTGAACTCATTATTGCCAGCATGGATATCAATATTATTTTGCAGTATGCAGTCTTCACAGAAATAAAAAATGACCTGTCCCTTATTCTGTGACATTTCATATGGAAATTGAAACATATGTGAAACAAGAAAAACAAAATTTTGTTCTCTAAAATTGATAATGTTTGTGTCTTATGGTAGATAATGAGTCAACATGAGGTGAATCATTTTGACACATTGATACATTTGCCAACATTTCGGACGATGTAAGGGATAAATACGGATATATATATTTTCAGGTTAAATAAAAGATGCAGAAAATGTCCTTGACCTTATAACTTGCATTAAAATGATGTGTAGCATGTTATTCTTCATTTACAAACAGCCAATAGTTGCCAAGAACATAACATTACGTTATGTAATTTAAAATATGATGGGGTGGTGAAAACCAGCCTATTGGAAATAACAGCTGAAACTGTGATGAGTTTTAGTGATATTGGATGAGGGATATTGTAGGGATATGTAAATGAAAAGACACTTCAGTGAATAACACTAATCTGAAATACAGATGCAGGCACTGTTGGATCATTTCTGTTGCAAAGGTCTAAGGGTTAAAGTGTGATAAAATAGATAAAAATGAGTCAGTCATCTTGAGGAAAAAGCTTCTCCAAGTCATATTTCCTGGATACAGAGGTTACACTTTCCTTTCATCCCCTTATTTTTTCTTCCATGACTCCTTCCCACTCACTTCCTTCCCTCCTGAGACACCTGATCGACGGCTGAGTTATGTTATCTCATCTGAGTCAGCCGAGCTCGCACATCAGTCATAAAACAAACGGGATCCAGATTGAGCCAACACGCCTGTGCGGAGGCTGCAGCGTGGATCTGACCCAGGAGCAGGGCCGGGCCAAGCCGGACTATATTTAGCCCTGGCGATGCTCGGGCTAATTGCCCTCCCAGGCCTAATCATTTCCAGGCTCTGCAGCTCACAAACGACTGGAGGGGAGGCCAAACACCCACTAACCTCATGTTAAAGAGATGTCAGCATCAATGGGGCTGTCAGAGCGCTGCACGGACAAGACAAATTAGCACAATATCCCTCCTTCTGTATGCTATTAGATACTGTGTAAGCCGATCGGACTGCAGAGTCCAGTGTTGCTGTCTGCTGCCGCGAATTAATTGAATGTTTTTCTGCTGCTGAATGTGCAGACTGTTGGCAGGTGACACAGAGGGGTTTGTCTCAAGTCCATCCATGCTTTTCAGGCTGGCCTGGAAAAGGATGATTCCCTCAACTACTGCCTCCCACATAGGGCTGGGAAATATGGACCAGAAGTCATAGCTGTGCATTTTTTTGCTGGATACAGTTACATAATTTTTTCCATAAAGAAATAACAGATTGTTTTTACAGAAACAAACTGTATTAATTTTTGATTTTTGGAAATAGCCAAACAATGGTTGATGCATGTGTGACACAACAAAAAGAGAGGCATGAAACACAATATTTGGACAATTTTTTTTACTTGAGTCAGCAGAAATTGCTTAAAAAACTTGCACATGCTGTCTATATTGCACATAAACTGCCAATATTGTTCTTGTCATAAATTTTGGTGTCATAGTGGTGTGGTTTGCCATTTCCTGGCACATAACCAGGGATGATTAGGGATTGATTTGATCTTCTGTACATAGTTAAAAGATTCCACAGTAGGGCTTGGCAATGGTGCCCAAAAATCTTTTCTCATTTTTTTATACCTGACTAGAAATACAAAAAAATTTGCACTGGCTTTAGTGGACGGCTATTTAACGTGAATCTGGTTCCTCTCCAAGATTTCGTGCTGCTTAACAGGTTTTTTCTTGCCATTGTAACTGTAAGCCATCTGTTATGGTGCAGTGCTGTGCTCATGGTGGATTCATGTTGGGTGTGGAAGTATGTATTTGTATCTATAGACATACATGTATGAATATACGCATGTCTATGAAATGAAGAGAATGGCTATGTAAGTGGAAGGTGTGACTGACAGTGATTTTATTGATTATCTATAGGCGTTAAAGAGCGTGGTTAAGGACTGGGGGTCTTAAAAACATTTTCAGTTGCCAAAGGGGGGCCTGATAGAAAAGTCTGGAAACCACTGCTCTGGCCCATTGTCAGCAAGGACAGGCTCAGGCCCCCTCAATCCCAAACGGGATAAGCGGTATAGATAATGAATGGATGCAGTGGATAAATACAGCCAAACTGTTTCGTAGCTACAATGCAATACAGGTGTGATTTTTTTTTTTTTTTTTAGAGTTTGCTGTAGGGCTGAAAGATTCATAATTTTTTTCTAAATTGCAATTTCAGACAACGCAATCAAGTGATTGCCAAAGCAGCAATTTTTTGCAGCGCTCCTGACTGACCCAGGATCCGTTGTTTTAACTATCTTACACATACTATTTTACAAATTTGCAGCAATTTGCATTTACGGAAGTGCTGGTAAACAGGTCAACAATACAAAGCTTCCTGTTTAGGAGTAGCAGTTGGAGTATCCCTTAAATAATGAAAACAGATTATTTATCATCAATATTAGATGGTGAATAATGTGTTATGTGCTTTTGGCCATTGATTTCCTTATTGTTGTCTATACTGCATCAGTGAGTATTGCACTGAAGCTTGATTTGAAGAAAATTGTGAATCAAATTGAAATTGCAATATCTGCCAGAAAAATCACAATTAGATCTTTTCCTAAGATCATTCAGCCCTTGTTTGCTGTTTACATATGAGTTGAGGGGCATTATAGCTGCACGACATTTGCTTGAGCTAAAGAGGTTCAGATGGAGATGCTCACCACGTGTTGTGTTCCTTTATTGATTAGAAATAATAGCAGCAAGAAGTTTAACCAGCTTGTACATGCAGTGCTGACTTCTATGTTATCCAGTACTAATATTCTAATTGAGTTAGCTAATCTTAGTCTTAGCTAAACATCCTTAAATGTACAATTCCCCATTTGGATAAAACATTTTAAATGTCCTGTCCTGTGTTCAATCAGGATACTATGAACATTTCTTCCTTTTAAATGAGCATTAGGCCTGGATGAATTCTACTTTCTTCTTAACCAACATCAACATAAAACCATCTAGATAGAAATAGCCTACCCTTCCCTTTCATAATTTCGAACACAATAGATAAAACTCTGCCGTACAGACAGCACTGTTTCTCCACGTGGGCTGAATCTGGTTTGACAAAAGAAAAAACAATCTCTACGTCCACCCAGCAAACCTCGCCTTAATGATTGTGGGAAAGTTTGACTTTGTTTTGCTCCTTTTCACTCCCTCTCTTGCATGAGTTCCTGCTCGTGTCCAGTTACGCCTCTTCCTGAGTGGTTCCTGTCCCCGGGACTCTCCCAGGTTAAACAGTGGGCACATGATGGCCCTGGTCAGGAGGGCATGGTAGGATGAACAGGTTGGGTTGCATCAAGCTTCCTTCCTATTTATATCCCCAAAGGCATGCTGGGAATCTATATGTTTCCTTGGCCTTTTCCATCCTGCACACCAGGAGTGAGAACAGCTTTATCATGAAAGGTGACAGTAGTGAGATGAATCACTCAGTCACTGAAAACAATGACATTTTTAGTAAACAGATTATTTACAATGGAAGGGAGCACTTGGGTGTAGGTAATGACAAGGCTGTTAGAATGAAAGAACCCATATTTTGCCTTAACTTGGGTTCATTTTCTATGAATGTTAGAGTATGTTCACAATCAATTATGTTCAACATTCAGACTAACATTCAGTCTGAGACCCTCTGTTAGAGCTCTATGCAGGCACAGTCTGCTATGATTGGTTGAAGGTCTAATCTGTGGTGATTTGTCTCTTCAGTGCTGCTTGGCCCAAATATAGCACTTATTCTGCCATCTCTACTCTACTCTGGGCTTGATACTGTAAGCCAAAGGCCTTAAACTGTTGATGAAACAATGGTAGGGTGTCACACTGGTAGATCTACTCGGGTTGGCCAGGGGACTGAGCTGTTGTAGGCAGCTACTGGAGCTGTAAACAGAAGGAGAGGGAGAAGTCTTAATGCTGCAGAGTTTTTGTCTTACTCATAAAAGTGCTCCATCTTGCAGAAAACACATTAAATGTAATTTCATGAGAAGGAGACGTAGGTTCTGGCAAGGACCTTGACTCAATAATGTCATTTGAAGAGGGGATTTGATTGTTTTCTTAGCATTATAAAATAATAACAATAATAATGATAATACATTTTATAATGTAAATTAGTAAGTATTCCAAAACTGATTGTAGTTTTTGAAGTGTAAAACCGTGAATTGCTGTATTTAGGTGGGGAGTGAGTCCTTGCCCCAAGTAGAGGAGTTCAAGTCTCTCAGGGTCTTGATCACTATTGAGGGTAAAATGGACCAAGAGAAGTGGACTGGTACCGCATCAGTGCTGCAGATTAACATATCAAGCTGTTGTGGTGAAGAGGGAAAAGGCCAAGCTTCAGTTTACCACGCCATCTTTGTTCCAACCCTCACCCATGGTCATGAGCTCTGGTATATGAGATTCCTCAGGAGGGTGGCTGGGCCCAGCCTTAGAGATAGGATGAGATGAGTAGGGATATTAAAAAATAATCCTCTTATCGATGCATTGTGATGCCGACATTATGATGATGGATCTTTTCAGAGAGCAAATTATTGTTCAGTCTTGGGGAGGCTGTTGCTCGACCATGGAATCGGTTTTGTTTCTTAAGAGGAAAAAACAAGAAAAGGAAGATAAGACCTAAAAAAATGTATTTATTTTGATTTAAAATGAGGACACATTTTCCCTAAAATTGATTTCAAAAGACATTTCTAACTAATTATCTGACTGCTTGTACTATTTGATTTGAAAAAGTAGCCTGGCGCAGTAGGATACTACCCACTGTGTTGCACCATGATGCAGCATGATATTCAATCAACTTTGTTCTTCAACTTAATAATAATAATTGGATTAAATCACCAGACTAGTGATAATTCATGGCCCTGATTGAGGTGGTTCGGGCATGTAAATGAGATGCCTCCTGGTTGCCTTCTTGTGGAGTTTTTCCAGGCAAGCCAAATGGCAGTAGACCCCAGGGCTTATCCAGAACTCATTAGAGGGATTATATATTCCATCTGGCCTGGGGATTCCTTGGAATCTTCCAGGAGGAGCAGAAAAATGTTGCCAGGGAGTTTGGTCTGTAGGTTGACCTGCTTCACCTGCTGCCTCCATGACCCATTTATCCTGTTGGATAAACTAAATACTTTTAGTCTGCCATTAATTTTCTTAATTAAGTCACAGAAATGAACACGTATAATTAATTAATAATCACATCGTGTCGTTCCGTAGCTCTTGCTGAAGAATACTTTTTTTGCATTGCTCAACAAGTCCTCATGCTATTACAGGTTTTTACAAATGTCACTGGGTTGTTGAGCTGTCAGTCAAACAAACTCCACCACACATAATCCTGAGAAGAGATCTCATCAAGATGTCTTTTACTAACATGTGTGGGTGTCCAGGGCCTTCAAGAGCTTTTGTAAATTTCTGTTGACAGCCTGTTGTTATGAAAAAAATCAGAACATGACTGATATCAGCTGACCTTATGAAGAGTTGTTGGTGATCAGTATCTGCAACAAAAAGCCTGATCGAAGCATCCCTACTAAAAATAGATTACGTCACTTGAAAAGTAACTGACGGATGACTTTGTAAGGCCTCATCAAAAGATTTTAGAGCAGGAGTTTCTCCTACCGTTATCATCTGTCCTCTGCTTGTTGATGTTGTTGTGTTTACCATTTCAAAGTTTCTTGTTCCCTGACAGATTGAGGCTTCTCTACATGAATCAAGTCTCTGATGATGTCTGCTCTGAGTGCAGCATGAAGACTCTGAAAGTTGGAAACAAAGTGGCTAACTTGACAGGAAGTACTCGCTGTATGTTCCAAAAAATTACATATATACTGTAATCTGCTGTGTAACTTGGATTAAACGGATAAAGTCTTTCCTCTTTCGATCAGTGTAGAGTAATAAGATATTGTAGCAGAGTCAGACTGAAGCTTAATACCAGTCTTTCATTTTCAGACGTGTTTTGTTGAATAAAACTTTAATTGAGACAGAAATAGAAAATGTTTTGTAAAACCTGATTCTGCCTCCTCAAGAATCAAACTTGAATTTCTTTTGGTCGTGGGCTGTTGAGTCAGAAGGTGAGCAGAAAGCCAGAGGCAGAGAGAGAAGTAGAAGAAGGAGTGAACAGTGTTTGTCAGCCTTTTAAACCCTGAAATTGATTCTTCTTCTTCTGCGCTCTTTATTCTAATGACAAGCTAATCCCCCTCTCCTGTTTCCCTCTGTTATAAATAGAACCTCTTATTTTCCTGTTCGGGCGTGTAGCTGCTTCTGAAAATTAGCACTCATGATGAGTCGGCGCTCCCAGCAATCAATTCTCCATGCTAAGTCCCTCCAAAAAGGTTACCTGTGGCAACCGCGGCCCGGTCACGTAAAGACGCCTCCTCCTGCTGCTACTTAAATAAATGGCTGCGTGTGAAGAGTCAGCTGAATGAAATGTCAAAATATTGATGTTGAGCAGTTACGTGATTTCAGGGTATTGGTCATGGGGAGAGGTGGGGCGTTTGTTCAGAGGGGGTGTGTCAGCCTCGGGGCTTCTTTAATGATATTAGTAGAGATCTGCTTATTTATGAGGCTGTAAGTTATTCATGCTCAGCTCTGAATACCCGTCACACCTGCATCGCTTTAATACACACACAGAGCCACAGAGCTGAGAAGTACCGCTACCTACAAGTCTGATGATCAAATCCTTTCACCGAAGGCTGGGTGAGCAGTCTAGAGCATCCCCCCACCTCCCACCCAATGTCACCTGGGACAGTCTCCAGGGAACTGTGGATGGGTGGATTTTTTCAGAGATTTTGGTCCATATTGACACAATAGCATTACCCTATTCCTGCAGATTTGTTGGATTACATTCATGGCTTGAATCTCCTTTTCCATCACATCCCAACAGTGCCCTTAATGGGTTGAGATCTGGTGACTATGGAGGCCATGGTAGTACAGTGAACTCTTTGTCATGTTTAAGAAACCAGTTTGAGATGATCTGAGCGTTGTGACATGCCACATTATTACCTCCGCCAAGGAGGTTATGTTTTTGCCTGTGTTTGTTTGTTTGTTAGCAAGATTAGGCAAAAACTACTGGACAGATTTTGCTTAAATTTTCAGGAGATGTTAACGGCCAAACTTAGAAATGATTCGATTTTGGTGGTGACCAGATAACCACCATTAGCAAACAACTGTTTTTGCTCCATAACTGTAACTAACTGTGGGTGTTGGTTTTCAGGGTCAAGAAATCATATTATGATTGTAACTTTATCATGGAACTGATGCAGATGTAACAGCAATATGTGAGCTACCTTGGCAGAGGTTTGCACTCTCCAAATGCTTTCTAGTCCTGCAGGAGGTGGCCGTCAGAAGATGGGTACATTGTGGTCATAAAGGGGGGAGCATGGTCTGCAACAAATACTCGGGTTGGCTGTTCTATTTAGACTAAGCTCAGTTAGTACCAAAGTGCCCAAAGTGTGCCAAGAAGACCCCATACCATTATGCCACCTGCAGCTTTAACCGCTGATATAAGGCAGGATGGATCCAGACTTTCATGTTGTCACCAAATTCTAACACCAGTGTTGCAGCAGAAATAGAGACTTGGGACACCGGGCAACATTTTTCCTATCATTTATTGTCCAATTTTGATGAGACCATGTGAATTGTGGTCTTCTTGGTTGTACCAAGTGGTAATCTGAGTCACTGTTGCCTCTGGAATCGACAAGGTGTTTTTGCCCAGAGAAGTTGAGCTCTGTGGATATGTTCTCTTTTTTTTATCATTCCCTGTAAGCCTAATAGATGATTTATCATCATGGATTTTGTCATTATTGTCTTAGCTCCTGTGTTTCATCGTTTTTAATTCAAGATAGTGCCTCCTCAGTCGTCCTTGTCTGTCTTTAGTTTCCCCTCTCAGTGTGTGTGTGAGTGCTGAATGTGGATTTGGAGGGCAGGTTGGTTTTTTAAGAATTATTACAATTATTATTATTTTAATTTTTTTTCACTTATCTGTTTGTGTGTTTTGTAGTTGTATTTTATGTAAAACACTTTGTGCTACATTATCTTGCCTGAAAAGTGTTAAACAAATAGAGTTTGATTGATTGATTGATTGTTCATGGAAATCCCAGAAGATGAGCAGTTTCTTTCCTCTGACAAGAATGTGATTTATTTTTTACAGAAATATGAAAAACAACGTCCCTGTAATTTAATTCCTAAAATAAAATTATAAACAACGAATTTAACCAAGTCAGGAGAAGAATGTCGTCCTCTTTTTATAGGAAGAGTTGATATAATAGAAATCCTTTTGAAGGAGCTCCAGAATGTACAAGTCATCCTGCACAGCATGTTCTGACCCTTTATTAAATTAGGTTATGTATTCACACTGTTTTTCCAACATTTTTATGGCCCATCTTAACTCAATATTAAACCAACCCAGACGAGAAAATGTGACATACCTGAGGTGTTATAGGTCGCAGAGTTCATGGTTCAGTTTTTAAGTTTGGTTTAAGCTCATTTATACAGGAGACACGCAACAAAAAGTCCCAGATACAGAATAGCATAATTCTGTAATTCATTTTGAGTTTAAGTTAGTTTATTTTATTTAATGGTGATAAAAACTTCCTGTTAGAATTGGTGAAGATGGTGGAGCACTGAGCATTCAACAACTAAAAAGTAATGCTAAAGTATATCTTCTTAGAGCAATACGTCAGCAAGTTTGGTCTGGACCAAACAAACTCTGGTTTGCTTCTTTGGAAAGTCTTTGGAAGTCTTTGTTCACTTTTAAGCAGACCAGTTCCAAGTGGGTGTGAAAGCCATCCAAACCAAGTTAGACCCAAGCAAGGAAGGCAAAACAAAAAGTTTTGGGATGTGACTTGCTTGTCAAATTCAACAACCGGTAGAGACCTGATGTAGCAGGCACTGACTAGATTAAGCTCACATTAGCATTTCTATGCTTCAGTCTTCTTAACAGGTTAGCATCTTTAAATCCATGCATAATATGGTTACGCATCGCTCTAGTCAAAGTGCAAGTGCCATCTGACACAGCCTAAACGCAGCTTTATCTGTTTGTTATGACACAGAATACTTCTGAACTGCTTTGAGCTTAACAAATAATATTGCTCGTAGCTTATGGTGGGGGATATATTGTGGATTTATAACAGAGCATTTGACAGGCTTTGGTCTCCCTGACGAAGTTCTGTGTGAAAGAAAACCAAACCAAGTGAATATTAAACAATGATGCAACTTCACCACCGGACCAAACAGAGTCTAACAAACTTTAGTTGTGAAAGTGACCTTAGTGTGCAAAAGTGGGTGAAATGTGTGATACCAATGACTTACAGTATGAAGTGTGCAGTCTCACAACTACAGGTTATTGAATGTAGAGGTTTTTCATGAGCGAACTCTGCTTATACCAGTTTAGGACCACAGTTATAATATGTCGATCATGAATGAGGTGGCTCTAGCTCTTGTGAACAACAGGAGCCAACTTTCAAACTTTTCCCCTGTATTGTGAGTCCATATGAAACAGAATAAAGGGATGATATATCTCAAGGCTGCTTGATTTCAGGCAATTCAAGTCAACAGGGTTGATTGACACCAGAGTTTTATACCACACTTTAAGTAAAATAGTGCTTTTCTGAATTACTACATTTGAGAATAATCACAACTAATAATTTCAGGAAAATAAATGCCTATCTGTTAATCATAGATGAAGTATTGCCATTTGGCTGATTTAAAGAGGCCAAAATGGTACCAAATGAACAGCTGTTTTGAAGCAGAGCTCTACTTGTTTTGCTGTGGCAAATGGTTTAGTTTCTTCAAATCGTTAAAAAGGAGTGGAGCACAGAGCACTGCATTAGACTACAGACCTGTGTGTGCATGTGATGGAACATTGTAATAGGCTTAAGCTCCTTTAATACATAGATGAAGCTTTGGTCTCTTACTACTGCTTGGTGCACATATTTTAGCTTTAGAAATGCTGCACAGAGAGCCAAGAGTTTCCTGGAAAAGCTTGTTTTACCCAGGTGTGTCTTCAAGCTCTGCTGTATTTTCCTCTTTGTGTGATTTGTTGTGTCTGCTTCTTCTTTAGTAGTTGTGTAATAGCTTTTAGCAAATTGTCGGGAGCATTAGTGCCAGCTACATTTGGGTTTGGACACTGATATTTCTATTCGCCTTTTTCTTTCCACATAGACACATTTTTAAGAAGAACGCATTTATTGTTATGAACTTTTAACAAAGAAGAAACCAGTATGAGATGATTTTAGCTTTGTGGCATGGCATGTTGTCCTGAGGGTAGCCATCAGATGTTTACAGTGTGGTTACAAAGATGTGGACATGGTCAGCAGTAATTCTCAGGTAGGCTGTGCTGTGGCATTTCAACAATGCTCAGTTTGTACAAAGGGGCCCAAAGTGCGCCAAGAAAACATCACCCACACCGTTACACCACCACCAGCCAATACAGTTGATACAAGGCAGGATGGATCCATGCTGTTTCAATGTTTGCACCAGTTTCTGACCCCACTATCTGAATGTTGCAGCAGAAATCAGACAAAGCAACATCTTTCCAGTCTTCTATTGTTCAATTTTGGAGACTCCATACAAACTTTCACCTTGCTTTTCTGTTCACAGCAGACAGCAGTGGTACTTAGTGTGGTCTTCTTCTGCTTGCTTCTCCATCTACTTTAAGATTTAACATGTTGTGCATTGAGAAATGGTCTTCTGTGTGCTTTGTTTGCAGCGTGTGGTTATTATTTCTGCCAAGGAGGTTATATTTTTGCTGGCATATATTTGCTTGTTTGTTAGCAAGATTAAGCAAAAACGTGATTCAACGTGATTCCGAGTGCTAGGTTTGGATTTTCAGGGTTAATCATTTTATGATGGTAACCACAAACTGTGTTGGAAACCTCATGTTCATTACATTAAAACCAAAAATATCAAAATCAGCCGCAATATTTTATAAAACCAAAGATGTTCTTAATTTAAATTCATTGCATAAGTTTTATTGTTCTTTCATACTTCCATACATTACTTACTGTGTGGAAGTTTGGGCAAGAACATATAAAACAATCACAAATCCAATTTTTTTGCTTCAAAGGAAAGTGATCAGGCTCATAAACCAAGCAGATTATCGAGAACCAACACACAAATTATTTTTTAAAGATACAAGCTCTAAAATTTTGTGAACTTGTGGATCTGAGGATAGCTTCACTGATGTACTAGGCATACCATAAGATGTTACTAGACTGTATCCAGAGATTGTTTCAGATTAGAGTGTGTGCGTATGAACTGAGGGGGAGTTGTATGTTCACAAAAACAAAGAGCAGAACAAATGTTAAGCTAAGATGTGTTTCAGTGTATGGAGTTAGTCTGTGGAATAGCTTAGACAAAGAAATGAAAGAATGTCAAACACATGGTAGGTTCAAAAAATTGCTTAAACAAAAGATGATTGCAAAGTACAGAACTGTGGTGTCAGCACAAAAGTTGTTCCAGATTTTGGATACATGTGAGTTTATTATTGTTTCATATCAATCTAAAGGAAGCTGAGTAAATCATGAATTTGAAAGGGGTAGGTGAAAAAGCTAAGGCTTCAGCCTACACCTTTTCGGTCTTGTTTTGTTATTTTGTTGTTATTTTGTTGATTGTTTGGGGTTAATGCGGGAAAAGCACTAACTTAACACTTGTTTGCTTTGCAATTTCTCACTTTAAAGTTTGTAAGTGAGATTTTGTGTTCAAATCGACCGAAATAAACTAAACTAAACTTTATCAACTATTGCTATTATATCTATAACTATTATATCAACTAGAACTATTGCTTATAGATGTAACAGCAGTATGTGAGCTACCTTGGCATAAGTTCATGCTCTTGGAGTGCTTTCTAGTTTGAGTCATTGTTTCCTTTATATCATCTCAAACCACTCTGACCATTTTTTCCTGACCTCTGCCATCAATAAAGCTTTTCCACCCAAAAACTGGCATTCAGTAGATATTTTCTCCTTTTCTGACCATCCTCCATAAACCATTGTGATGGTTGTGGTTGTAAATGTGCGATTTCTTAAGTATTTAGCCCAGCATATCTGGCACTAACAAACAAGCCACTTTTAAAGTCACTTAAAGGAGCACTCCAACATTTTTGTTGTCTTCGTTTCTTGCCTCACTCCTGAGTCCATGACAAGCAGGTAGACACCATTATTTCAACTGTGGGTGAAGTAACAAGGAAGAGACAGACAGAGCTCGCCCACCACTACTTAGCTTAGCTCAAATGCTGGGAGTCAACCGACAGTGCTGGCCTGCCTCTGCCTACAGTCATCAGATAAACTCGTCAGCAACTCTTAACAGTCCTGCTTGCTTGTTGTGACTCATTTCTTACCCCTTTATGTCACGTTATCTTCTACCACCATCGTATTATTTTCTTCTACTCCTAAACAGAGGCTTTGTTTTGTTGACCTACTTCAGAGGTGGTTTTTGCAAGAGATGTTACGTTCGTAAACGAGTTGACTCTTTTGAACCACTCTTATAAATGAATGATGAGAACCAGTTCGCAGTTGTGAGTGAGCTGTTTGTTTGCATTCTTACATGCAAATTGCCTGCAAATTTAAGAAATGAACCGCTCACTCACAACTGCTAATCGGTTGTCATCTTTCATTTAAAAGAGCGGTTCAAAAGACTCGACTTGTTTGCAAACGTCACATCTCTAGTGAAAACCACAGTGGAAGGTCAACAAAACAAAGCCTCTGTTTTGGAGTAGAAGAAGATAATAAGATGATTGTAGAAGATAACGTAATATAAAGGGGTAAAAAAACAAGTCACAACAAGCACACAGGACTGTTTAGAGTTGCTGACAAGTTTATCTGATGACTGTAGGCAGAGGTGGGCTAACACTACCCATTGACTCCCAGTGTTTGAGCTAAGTGTGTCTAAGTAGTGGTAGGCAAGCTTTGCCCATCTCTTCCTTGTTACTGAATGCACCGTCGAAAGAATGTTGTCTATCTGCTTGTCATGAATACAAAATGGTTGGCAGGTTATTAATTCTTTGACTGTGAACCCATCGAGTGTTTCTGATCATGTTCAACCCTTTTATATGTAGGTGACTGTTTCCTCACATGGCCTTAATAATGACATTGTAAAGCGAACAGAGCTGTCCAGTTCGGGATTTTTGTCTGCCTCCAGTCCCCTGATGATGGCTCCATGCAGTTGTAGAGGACACCCTCACTCACTCACACACACCACCGTCTTGGTCATGTGTGTGTGCTGGTGTCTGTGACTGGGCAGGTCTGCCGTGTGTGTTTTGTGTGTCTGGCAGGCTGCAGGGTCTCTGGGTTGCTCTGATAGCGCTTGTTCCTTTGAGGCCCGACATGCTGAGGATAACGACAGGGGCCCGGTCCAGGGTCTGATCCTGGGCCAGCGAGGAGCGATCCAACGTCTGAGCCGCCAGGACCGGGCAGGATAAAGATACACCAGTGCTTGATTGGTTGAGCACATGATCAGATGTGTTACACAGGTTTGATAGCTGATACCACCCCCCACCCCCCCTCTTGTTCTGGCACACAACGCCGCCTGCATGCACCTTCGCCGAGTAAGCCCACCCTCCTCGTCTCCCCTTGATCTGGCTCCTCTTTCCCCCACGGTTCCCCTCTGTTCTTTCCGTGCCTCTCCCCCCGAAACCCGTCTTTCTTCTTCGCCTGCTCCCCTCCCAGTTCCTCGTCAGATCCACAGGGCCAGATTTTTATCGCTTTTCTGCGAGTCCTGCGAGGGGAACCTTGAGGGTCTCAGTGGGATCAATTTAAAAGGGAAGCGCTTGTCTCTCCTCCTCTCCTTGGCCCTCTCGGCTGATTGGGTCCGCTCGCCAGGAACTCACAGGCTTTTGATCTCGACAAACCCCTCCCTCCTCTTACAGCCCCCACCCACCCCTGCTCAAAGTTTTTGTCGGAGCTCGGCTCTAAAAAAAAAAAAAAAAAAAAAAGAAAAGAAAAATCCTGTTCCACTTTCTGAGAAATGTGGGGCCCATCCCCTCTCCCTGCACCTGTGAGAGATGGAGTAAAAGTTTTGTAAACCCACTGGGTGGTACGAGCGATCTATGGCGTGATTGACTTCTCTTTGAAGATGTGAGAGCGATCTGTCTCTTCAGGTGGAGGTGCACTGAAGACAAACCTGCGCTCCTCGGGCAGCTCGCTCAAACAACACGGTGAGAAGTTTGCTGGGAGGTGCGATGCATAATTCACACAGCGGCTCTGTAATAAAGAGGAGAAAGGTACGAGGTGGTGCCCGGGAGCGTTCCCATGCTGAGCGCTGTGTAAGGTGCTCCCTCCTTTGTACGACATGAAGGAACAGTGACCCTGCAGCGAGAGAGGGACTATAGCAGACTACAATATCCAAAACAGGGAGGGCTGTGTCCAGGGTTTGATTTCTTTGTTGGAAAATAGGGCTCTGTCAGAGGAGAACACTGCAGTTACCTCTTTTGGGTCTTTTTGGTGCACTGGCTCATTGTTTTGGTTTGAAGACATTGAAATCAGAGGGGTAACTTCTCACATCTGCAATCATGTTGACACTAAAACAAAATTCTGACAGGACAAGAATTTAATAAGGAAATGTTAACTTCCCTTTTGGGTTTCGCTTGTTGGTCCAGTGAAGTTGACACTTACGAAGCAGATCCATCTTGCAGAGCTACAAGTACATTTGCTAGCAGTCAGAAAATGTCTTGTCTCTATCGTTTAAGGAGACAGAGATGGTACCCACCATGGTTAGGTATGTCAACAACCTCATGATACTATAACCTGTAGGACTGTCACTTTTCCCAAAAGTCAACCTCAAATTATTTTCGAGCATACATGCTAATAACCGAACATATTCACCCCAGGCTGCCTCAACTAGGGCTAAACGATTTTAGGAAAAGATCTAGTTGCGATTTTTCTGGCAGATATTGCAATTTCAATTCAATTCAGGATTTTCTTCAAATCAAGCTTTAGTACAATGTTCACAAAATGTTACAGCAACATTTACAAACATGACAGAAAACTACATCATACCATCAAACATTTAAAGCTATTACTCTAAGGCACGGATAAAAACTAAAGGTAAGAATTGCTTCCAAATGTTTTTATTTATGAGAAACATGCAAGTACACTCTTTAAAGACCTTGACCAACTGCAAGAAATGAAAGAGCCATCTTTGACTTTCTTGACTTAGTAAAATATAGTGCAAAAAATCCTCAATTGTTAAGTTAAAAAAGTTAAATAAAATGAAAAAAAAAAAAATCCAGCCATGCCAAACCAGTAAGTCAACCTTTGATGGTTTTGGACATTAGCGCTGACATGTGGTAACATCGCCACTAGATCCTGGGTCAGTCAGGAGCACTGCAAAAAATTGCAGCTTCGGCGATCACATGATCACGTTGTCTGAAATCGCGATCTTGATCAGAAAACAATCAATCGTTCAGCCCTGGCCTCAACCCAGCTGCAATACAAACACAAGGCATTTCCGTCAGATCTGTTCACTATTTGACTGTCCTGAGACCACACCAGTGGGCCACACGCCCATGAATATGGATCTTGCAGGCTTGTCTGTGATGGCCTTTTCCACACCTCTTGTAGCAGCCTGTCGAGGACACACAGGGCTGAGGACTTGGCAAGGCACCAATAGGTGGAGGAACAAATGTACAAATGGGCCTGTGGATTTGTCCCAGAATGTTGATTATAAGGTGACAGCCATAAAATTCTAATACAGAGGCTATGATGCGATATGTGTCCTGATGCAGAGGTCATAATACAATTTGGATACAAAGGTCACCACACAAATACATATCTGCATACAGAGGCCATGATATGATTTATATCCGGCCACATACTAAACCTTAACAGAATATGCAGCAATTTTTGTTCTTTCTTGTAAAAACAAAGTGATCTGAAGTTTGGCTTCTGCCATCTTCTTTTGAATTTTTGTTAACTGCACCATGGGTAATATCACCAAGGGTGTGTTTTACAACTGCCCTGATGGCTTTTTGTGGTAGTGTCTGTTCTGCAAAGAAACTCAAATCAATTGGTGAGAAGTATGTTATTCTATGATGCCGAATCCATCTAGTCTTTTAGCACATGCCTGCTACAAGGTCCTGGTCTTCCCAAATGACGCCTGTGGGATAGGAAATGTATACCATTGATATGTGAAACAGTCCACCTGATGCTTCAGGTTCTCAGAGTTTCAAGAGCACAAAAAATTAGTTAAAGCTTGCTTGATGACAAATGTTGGATCCCTGAAGTCTTCATGTCCCTCCTGGGCAGTAGCTGTAAAATCTAAGTTAGAACTTAAGCCTTTATTTGAAGTAGAGTTCTTAGGTTTTAACTTCTATTTGCTTCAAGTCTTCACCTCAGATAGAGCAACATTTGTTTACAGATGTTAGATTTAAGTTGTAAAAAATGTATGAAGCTTCGCTCAGTTTTTGAAGTACTGAGTTAAAGTTCCTCTCTGTCTGATCATCCTTGTTTGTTGTGTAACATAAGAAGCTCTCTGAGTAATGGGCAGTAAAAAAAACATACCGTCAGTGTTTTGGAAAGGATCCAGGCCCCGTCACCCTCCTCCTCCTCCTCTTCATCCTCTTCATCTCTCTCCTGCCAGGTCACTGCAGGTCAAACTGGAGGTTTTCTTGTCCTACCTCACTGACCTTTCTTCTCTTGGGAAAGCTCCAGTCACGACTAAGGATTAAAATTCCTGGTAAATTTAGTCAGAGCAGTCCTCAGGTCCTTGAGCTTTTGTGTTTTTTAACGGTATATTAAAAAAACAACACCTTCATACAAGTTCAGTGAAATAAACTGTTCTTACCTGCTTAGGTTCTCAGAGGAGACCTGAAAGTTTTGGATGAATCTATTGATGTAATATCTGTATTTACCAATCAGATACAGGGCAAGACAGCATCATTTACACTGATGAGAGCTTTTTTTTTTTTTTTTAATAAACTAGTTGCTATGCCCTGAAATGATTGTTTACAGTCAGACCTAGGGTTGGGTAATGTCTCAGGGGATGGGGAGGGGAGGGGGTTCAGGCAGAGGAGCAAAACCAGTGCTAATGAAAAAGTGTCTTATAGGGCCTTTACAGTTTCTAAACTCATACCATAAAGAAAAAAGAAAGTGCTTATAATTCCTCTTTGCAATTATTGCAATGCTTAAATCTGGTTTGGTTGCTGCTGTTGGACGATAACATATATGGCATTAAAAAATGACCATTAGAACAAACTCAAGTGTTTTCATAATCAAATATGAGAGAAAACAGGGGCATTTTGGGAAAAATATGCCCAGAGGTGAACAGAAAAACTTTGGTGTGGGCTTAACGAACATTTTAAACATTGGAATCGACATTAGCCCTGAATTTTACAATTGTTGCATCCCTAGAATCCACCTATAAGGATTTACACCTTTATTTTGAGAGAAAACACAGTGACAAGTGGGAGTGGGGTTAATATGCTAAAAAGGGCCACTGACTTGATATGACTCCAGGCGACTGTCCTGAGGACTACATGCCCAGACATTTTTGCCCAGACGTATTCACCACACTGCTACCATCTCTTCACATGTTTTATCATGCAAATAAAGAATGTGTTTGCACCTTGGTGCAGCAGAGAGTACTGATGCTTCTCAGAAAAAGGGTTGTTGGACTAAAAAGGGTTGATTCCCCTTTTTTGCATGCTCAGATTTTTCTCGTGATACACTGGTCCTCCCAACATCATGCTTTTTAGTTTAGGCGGTGACTCTGGATTTGCCATATATTACCGTAGTGAAAAGTTGTCTGTCTCTATGTGTCAGCCCTATGATTGTGTTGGTGACAAGTCCATGGTGTACCCACCTCTCACTCCGTGATGCTAGATAGGCAAAGGAGCCAAGCAGCCCCAAAAGGGAAAGTTCCCCTCCCTGCCAGCTGCCTGCCAACTTCCAGCCACTGGAAACCCCACACTTCTCTGAGGTTGCGCCTAGAATCCATTGAAAACATGCTAATTCGTACATTTGCAGGGTGTGTCTTTGAGGGGGTGCTTCCCTCACAAGATGACATAGCCTCACTCTTATCCTTGATCAGTAAATCAGCTGCCAAATCAGCTGGGGGCAAAATTGACACCACAAATTCACCTAAATATGGTCTGGAGTTTATAATCTATGGCTGTCTGGGAAAGTGGGAAAGTTTTAAGTGGCTGTATTTGTAGATGATAGATGGATGGAAAATGGGTTATGCCTAATTATGCCTAATATGCAGTGTTAGGTAAGTTACTTTTATAAAGTAGTGTTTCCTTGTTACTCGTTACTTAGTTACCCTCTATGGAAAGTAACTTTTTACGTCATTTGTTACTTTTACATTACCTTTATGTTGCTCGACTTTGGGCAGAACCCCATATCTGTTCGTAAATGTGTAGACCTACGTCAGGCTCTGCTATGGAGAACATAACAGGTATTTCTTTTGTGCTTTTTATGATACAAATTCATGTCAAACACTGTGTGGAGTAAGGGCTCCTGTACAGTGTTTCCAGATTTTTCTTCTGAAATAAGCAACCAGGTCAATAAAAACAAGCTCAGAACAAGCAACCTCCAGCTATTTCTTTTTCTAAAGTGATATATTACTTTTTTTTTTTTAAAGAGAAATCTACATAAAGCGTGTTTTAATTTCACAGTGCCTAGCAAAAAGAAGCCTAACATTGCTTATAATAAGCGGACCTGGCAACTTTAGCTTTGGTGCATGTGCTATGTGCATGAGTGTGTTTGGGGGCGGGCGCGATTACCAGGAAACGAGGAAGTGGAAAGTACAAACTGCCAACCACACTCGAGTTTTGCTTTATTGTGGGGAGCTTGGAGATAATCAGGAGGATTCACATAGACAGAAAAACCCCAATAAGCAACTGCACGTTAAGAAAGAAGCCCAGAAAAACGCAACCATGACTCAAAAGATTTACAAGCAAATTTAGATAAAAACAGGCCCAAAGATGCTTATCATAAGCTAACTTGGCAACGCTGCTCGTGTCTATTGTGAGTAGCTGAGAAGGCAGCATCGGTGTCAGATCTGTTCGTGGGAAAAGTAACGTTGCACCGAATTGAAAAAGGAACTACGTTTCGTTATCAAATTTTCAGTGGTAGCATGTTACACTACTTTAAACCCGAAAAAGGTAGTTCCGTTACTGTGACGCATTACACACAACACTGCTAATGGATGTTGAGAAGTTTGGTGTTTTATTGATGTGGTGACGATCAGGTATCACTCCTGTTTGCTTATTATTAGATTTGTGTATTAGATTAACACTGTTTTATTGTGAAAACCTTAAGTTTCATGTTTATGTCTTGCATCGCCATTCAGTCGATAATTTGCTGTTATTTTAGCCACTTATTGTCCTGTACGTGGATCACGAGCTTCTTCTGGATGTGAAGGACAGACCCCCTTATTTTTGAGGCTCTCAGGTCTCTTGTTGATGACATCACCGGTGTAGCTGTGCACAAATTGAGGTTTAATGCTAGAGTTGAGGGAGCAGGGCTGTAATTTTCCCGCCCCGGCCTGGAATAGAGACGACG
Source organism: Cetoscarus ocellatus (assembly GCA_037902135.1). Classification (NCBI taxonomy): domain Eukaryota; kingdom Metazoa; phylum Chordata; class Actinopteri; order Labriformes; family Labridae; genus Cetoscarus; species Cetoscarus ocellatus. The sequence continues at coordinate 2,201,107 of JBAMNC010000760.1, read as the reverse complement.
GCTTTTCATGTGGTCTGGGCTAATTTAGGTTGCAGTGCTGCAGCTGTGGGACACCTCACACTTTTGTGCTCCTCATTCTGCCTCGAGATTCAAACATATGGAAAAAGCAGCTTGTTTATAAAGTCCTCAGACATGCAGTAGACCTGAAGATGTTGGAGAGACTTTCATCCCTCAGAATGCTCATATAGGAATTTTGCTCTTAAAAGGTTTTGGTAATATTTTTCCAGTGCTTGTCTCAAAAGCAGCAAAGTTTTTAAGTGAGCCTCAAGGAAATAAATCTCTCCTCCCACCGTCTCCTGCCTAAACCTGCTCATTCTGAATGTAAAGCCTCACACGTCTGTGAAGCACAATGTGGTGTATATGGTCCTCTGTAGGTGGAGGAGGAGGAGTGACGGCTTGAGGACCGAGCTGCTGTAATATGCAGAACAGCTTTCTGTATCTCATTATGATTGTGTTTCCACAGAGCCGAGGCGTAATGACATTCATCCTGCCATCAAGGCAAACACACAAACACAGGGCTCTACCTGCTCTTTATCCTCTCCGCCGTATCACAGCCTGTATAAACATCAGGCCGTTTGAAGTGGAGAGCCTTAATCACAAGTGTAATCATTGACATTGCTCCGAGCTTACTGGCCTCGGAGAGGAGGAGCAGGGGAGCAGGAGGCTGAGGAGAAAGCCAAGACCTAGAGAGACACCTGATAGCAGCAGGAGAGCAGACGGGACGTTCAGACTTTGGCAGTTTGACTCTATGACTCTTTTCCATGTAGTTTATTGTGTGTTTGCTGGTAGCTTTTGAGTGACAGGGTGACTAAAATAGGGCTTTACAGGTACAGCTCATTTGCCAATCCATTTATAACAAGCTGGGAGTATAGGCAGACAAACTGACCTGATAGTTATATTTTGTTTAATTATTTTTATTTTATTTTTTTAAAAACGATCTCTACTTAAGACGCACTTGTTTACTTTGGGCTTTGGTGGAGTACAGTCCCCTTTTATTGGGTCTTTTATTTGGTATGTTTCTCTCTGTGTTGCTCTGTTTTTATTGTTTTTACTGCTTTTATTGTTTTTTTATTGTTTTTTATTGTTTCCTGTCTATTTTACTGTAAAACACTTTGCTAGGCCATGGGCTGTCTTAAATGTGCTATATAAATAAAGCAGGCATTGACATTGACATATTGTAGTTTTCACAAAAGGTCGACAGAGGAGGGCACAGAAATGAGATGTCAAACATTTAAAAAAAATAATAAAGGTGGTCAGAGAGAGTAAAAGACAGGCCAAACAAACATGACTAACAAACTAACTAACAAAAAGGGAACCACAGAAGGAAAAGGAATTTTAAAATAAATAAATGAATAAAAAAAAATAGTATTTATTTTTAATCTTGAAAGGGCTCCCAACCTGACATGCCAGATAGACAGCTCAGTACATACTTAACAGGATATTTCACTAATCCATCTGGACTACAGCCTAAGAAATTGTTTGTTGTTGTTTGTCGTTTGTTTTTAAAACATACCCGGCATGTGATTGTCACACGTCGTGTCAATCACATTGGTTATTGGCAAATTAGGTGATGTAGTGGGCGGGCACTGCTACTGTGGAGCAAATTTCATAATGGAGGTAGTTTGCATAACAAAGCCGAGTCAAAACTAGGGATGCAAGATATGATCGGAACAATATCAGTATCAGCTGATATTTGCCTAAAAGGCTGATAATTTGTGTCAGCAGGTATGAACAATTTTGCTTTCTTTATATTTACAGATTAGCCATACATATCTCATGTCTTGGCTGAAATATTGAAATATTAGCATTAGCAAGTGCCTTTTTTTGAAGAATTAAAAGTTGATTTTCATCTGTTTCTAACACTGATTGACTGTGAGTATTAAAGAAATTGGTCAGTTTTAGGAAAATGGAGGCTTTGAGCTTCTGACAAAAAATTTCTGTGTTGATATCAGTCTCAGTGATAACAAGTTTAGAAATATTGGCTTATCAGATATTGGCAACAACCAATTATTTTGCATTCCTAGTCAAAGCCTGTTGAGTAAAGGGGGAAAAATATCCTTTCTGTTAGGAAATGCTTTCAGTCTTGTTCTTTGTTCTTCATCTACTGAAGAAACATTGTTTAGCTCTGATAAAAAAAAATGCTACTTAAGCAGGCAGCATCTATGCTAGCCACCTCTTGCTGTTGTCACGCTCGTAGCTCCCGCCTCTGTCTCCTCAAAGAGCTCTGGTTGAACCGAGCCTCTGTAGACTGAGCTTTGGAGCTTTTTCAGATGGACCCACCAGATTACAGATAATGAATCAGGCGGATCCAGCTGCAGTGCAAGGTTACAGGGTTCCTGCTGATCTTTAACGCCCCAAAATGGCCTCCATTTTTTTCATTTTTACTTTAAGGGCATAGAAAAGTCATTAAAGGTCCTACTTAACCTGTTAGGGGTCTTAAATTTAACTTAAGAGGTTGATGAAGACAGCCTTTATCAAACCTGTTGTTGGCTTAAAGTCACAAACATAAACGACAACCAGAGTTTAAACTTCTGTCCTTCAGCTCTGCCTGATGCAGCCCCTATCTTTCACATTTTCTTACACAGCCATTCTTTTACAGGACGTGCTTCGAGGGCCCAAACTTCCACCGAGGCATTTCTGACATTCTGAGTCAAGTCATTATCGATAATGTGGAAAAACTGCCCCATCACACATCGTTAACAAATCCTTAAGAATAAGAAATTCTTGATCTGCATCCATATCCGTATCACCACCAAAATCAAAATTCCCTGAAAATTTCATCAAAAGTTGTGGAGCTTACAGTCTAATAACTGTATTTGGTTTGTGTGCTGGAAAATGGATCAAGTTTAATTTTGGGGCCATGGTCGAGGGTGTATCCTGACTCCAGCCGAGTGACTACTGCTGTTGGCTCCATCCCCCACCTCCCCAGTTTGTGGGCAGTATAGAAAATGGATGGATGGATGGAAAGGTCTAAGAAAATATTTTGCCTTATTTTAGTTATTGTGTTGAAATTTGTCGGAATCCATACACAACTAATATCAAGCCATTGTTTATTTTACAGAAAAGAGAAGTAAGTATTATAAATGAAGTGGAGGCAAGGGAACACACCAACAAACTTTTTATCAAGTCAGGATTAATTAAACTTAAAAACATTGTCGAGTACAGACTTTATTAGTTATGTTCAAGGTAAAAGGCAGAACATTGCCAGAAAATATACATTTTTTGCTATTAGTTCAGAAAATAAGGATCATAGAAGGAAATTTAATTTAAACATCCATTCGCACGTACTACTCTTAAACAAATGTGTATTTCAGTGTGTGGTGTCAATTATGGGATTCTTTAACAATTGACTTAAAAGCCTGTACCAGTATTCATCAGTTCAAGAGAATGTATAAAGACAAAACTATAAGAAAACATGAAGTTGATAAGTAAAAGATCTTCAGTTGCTTTGTATGTTATTGTTGTTGGTGATGAGTTGTTGAGTATGTTTGTTTGTTTATTTGTTTAGTTTATTTTCTGCACCTTTTCTGATAAGTAGTAGTTGTTAAATATCTGGTGGACAAACCATCTAATTATTTCTTGCTTTATTATTTTGAGAAAGAGGCTGGTAATCATAAGGCTTTCTTCTTCCCGCCCTTTTCGATCATGGAATGAAAAATGTGGCAGAATTTAAAATTGTACAGCATGTGAACTTTTATTTTCATGGTACGGAATAAATAAATAAAAATTAATAATAAAAAAAATTGATACACCAATATATTGTAATATTTCTTGCCACTGTACTATAACCGTATTTTTGTGATATATTGTGATATTTAATCATTAAGTAATTTGTGGAGATTGGAGACATTCCTTTCATATTTTAGAGCATCCCGGAGACAATAGTTTACATTCAGCCACTTGACCCCCCCCCCTCTCTGTTACATTATTTACTGTTATTGTGCCTGTAACAAGCAGGAAATGTTATAGATGTGGCAGGATCCATGCTTTATATAAATAACACTGATTATAAAATTAACTTTTAGTGCATACAATATTGTGGGCTCTTAATGCAAGAAAAACAAACTAAAAATACTTTTTTAGTTTAAAAAATGTACTGCCCTATTTATAGTATTGTAATATCCCATGATGTATTGTGTCATCACTGATGTATCACAGTATGTGTCGTAGTGCAAGATTCCTGCCAAAATACACCCCTAGTAGATGGAATTTTAGACTGCATTGGCATCAGTTCTGGTCATCCCAAACTCATACATGCACACAAAACTATATACTAAGGGTAAATAGGGATTCTGAATATAATTCAGCAAATGACCTCAATCCCTAAAGGTACAAAATTACAAGCTAAACAGAATTAAAATAAAACTTTATTTTTGATTTCCGTAAACTCATGTAATGCCAAAGTATTAAGCTTCAAATGTGGGTGTAATACTCTCCAGGTATGAGGGGAATTATCTTTAAAAGCTTAAAGTCTCAGTTAACATGATTTACCTGCGCTGTGGCCCCTCCTGTGATCACAACTAAAGCAGTTTAAAGAAGAGCATGAGACTTAAGTAGAAATCTGAACCCATTGCCACACATAACACTAAGGTCAAATACCAACTAACAGGGAAAACACAGCTGAATGTGACTGGGAATTAAACGGTTAATTCTCAGACAGTCCCAGGATCAGCCTGTCACAGACAGAACAAGCCCCCCTCCTCTCTTTTTCACTCTCTTTCTCTCTGTCTGAGTCTGACTCCGGTGTTCAGCCCCAGAGCGGGAGGTTGTTATGTCAACTCTGACAGTGCTCATTACCAGCCTCTATGCTCTGAATTGGAGTTAACAGGCTTTGGCCCGGGCAGAGGCCAGCTAGACCTGGCTGCTACAATGGGATCAGTGTGTGTGTGTGCGCTGAGAGTTAATCACAAAACATGCTTTCATTTCTAAATCACACCCTGAGGCCACTGTACATTATTGTGGCACTGACAAACAATTTAAAGTGGCATCTACAACTTATTTTCATTTTAAACCACAAACTCCATATGAGACCTGACCACAGCATCCTGACACTAAACAAATAACTGTTTCAGTTTGTCACACTGCTGCTGTGCATTTTATAGTGACCATAGAGTTAACAGTGTGCATGTTTAATGTGCTTACCCACGGCCTTGCTTGTGGATTTATAACTTTTTCTTTTCTAAATTTCTAAGTTTACTGGATGAAGATGTGCCATACAACTGCAAAACAATAACAGGAAGTCATGATAGGTAACAGTGACACAGAAGACAGTAAAAGAAAACAACAAAAGGAAAAATTGCAAAAGCTTTAACATCATGTGAAGGAATCTACTGCAGCCACAACTTTTTATCCACGATCCATCTGTTTTATGACAGCCCGTGGAGGATAAAGAGGCATTTATTAGAAATACCAACACATACGTCCATTATCTATACGGCTTATCCCTTCCAAGTTGCAGGGGATGGAGCATATCCCAGCTGACACTGGGCAAGAGACAGGGTGGCCAATCACAGGGCCACATAGAGAGACAGATACCACACTTGCTTACATTCATACCTAATGGCAATTTAGCATCACCAATTAACCCACAAGCATGTTTGCTGTTTTTATTTTGGTCTGTGAGAGGAAACCACCAAACCCATGCTGGCACAAGAAGACCATGCAAACTCCACACAGAAAGACCTTGATCAACACAGGGAGTCAAACCAGGCATGCGCACCAACCTGCTGCGTCACTGTGCCATCGCTCAAAGCAGAAATGAAGTTTTTAAGTAGTCTCTTTACCAGTAGTTGGTAGGGCTGTCACTTTTCTCCAGACTTAAATTTGATCTGTTCTTGCATGCACGGTAATAACCAAAGATACATTTACCCCCCTTCTACACATCCACAGCAACACAAACTCAAGGCATTCCCTCTCTCAAGGCCAGGCTGGTGTGTCGAAAGTCCTTGCATTTGAATCTTTAAGTCTTGGCCTTTTTCAACGCATGTGGTGCAAAGGGATCACCCAGGGCTGAGCACTCCGCCACCGCTGCACATGATTGGAAGGCCAACAAATGGGCACAGAAGTTTGTGTGGATGAGGAGTAGGCCAGTTGCCTTACACATAATCAACACACACCCTGGTCTTTTTTATAGTATGTCTACCTGCGGTGTAGAGCCAAGTACTTCCAGGGAGTGGCTTTGCTTGTCCTCCATTTTCTCAAGGTGTAGTTCCTGTTGTTGAGGCCAAGAGAGCAATGGACGGTTGCACTATGAGCGCTCTCTGTTGGATCAGAGGCACCCCAATGTGCTGCAGAACTGTACGTTGTATGGCTATCAAATAATCAGACTGCTATTATGACTAGGGATGCACAATATTATTGGTTTGATATCAATATTGGCCGATATCAGCCTGAAAAGTTAAGCATCGATATCGGCCATTACTGAAGTTTTTGCAGATATTTACAGTAGATATGTTGGCCACACATATGTTTATATTTTGGCCATATATAGGCTGAATATCAGCAAATTACACAAGTGTACAATATTGTTGCACCTTCTCATCACTGCATGGTTCCATTTAAAAATCAAGGGTTTCATTTTTGCAAGAGTTAAAAGCTGTTTTTCTTGTTTTACATCTGTTCCTCACAAAAATATACTGTGCTGAAAGAAGCAAGTCCATTTTTGGTAAGTACAGAGTTTGTGCTCTTGATCAGAAATAGCGGTATCAGCAATAATGAATTAAAAAATCAGCATATCGGCAAAAATCCAATATCCTGCATCCCTAAGTAGAACCACATAGTTCACAGTCACACAAAGTGATAGATATTGAAGGCTGGATATTCATGCACAACTGCTGTGAGTTTCCAGTAAGCGATGTCCTTTATTCACTGCAAGCTGCTGTCTGAAGTGTAAGTATTTTTGATTAGCTTGAAAGTTGAGCAATGCATTTATTCAAAGTTTTTAGGTGAAATTGAACAAAACAGCAGCTCAATCTTTTTGGACATTAACTGAGGTGTATGGGGAACACTGCATGTCACGTGCACGTGTGCTTGAGTTGCACAAAAAAATCATTTGTCAATTATTGTCAAAAACTCAGCGTTCATTCTAATGTCTCTGCTCTGCACCAGGCTAGCTAAAATATGATTTGTAAGAATAAGTAATCATGTCGACGCTCTAGTAAAACACTAATCCACCTTTAATAAATGTGTTTACATTTGCCACAGATTTAGAGAGATGTACATGGAGCGTCTATACTGACTTATACAAACTTTGGTTGTTCTGTAAATTTGTCCTCCAGGTTGTCCTTCATAGAATAAGCATTTTTCTCTGCAACCCCTTCCCAGCTTATTAGAATCAGCTTGTTTGGACTGGATGACTCGCTGTGTTGTCTGATTTGAGTTCAGGCGGTAAAGGGAAACGTTCTGCATTCCAGCATCGCGTGTCCCACTCTCTTGTTTCTCAATAATTTATCCAGACAACTAGAATGATTATTCTATGAATATGCACTAAAACTCCCTTCTTGTGCTCTTTTTCTCCTCGTTTGTGCATGTCAGTGTGTGTTCAGATGTGTACGTGCATGTGAGTAAATGTGTTGCTGTGTGCATGGAGCTCTTTCCCCCTGAAACAAAGGAGGTGTCAGGGCGAATTAGCCCCCCTACGACTGAGCGCCCAGAGAGCTTAGAGATGCACCACAGGTTCTGCTGAGTCGCACACGAGCCGCCGTGTCTGCCTCTTCCCCTCTGCTTCCCCTCCTTTACCCCCCGCGCTCGCCCCCTCTCCACTCCTGAGTTGCTCTAACAAGGTTGTTGGAAGAGGATAAGGCGTGTTAAATGAATAATTTACACACAAGAGCGCTCCTTATTTATTTAATACGGCTGGATCTGACTGAGTGGGCATCCTGCGTCCCCAACTGCAGAGACACCGGCTAAACGAGCCCTCGCTCGCCTTAATGGAGGGCCAAAGCGACAGACATTTAGAGAGCAAGATGCTACAAGAGAGCCAGTTTGTACAGTGTGTGTGTGTGTGTGTGTGTGTGGTGGTGTGTGTGTGTGTGTGTGTGTGTGTGTGTGTGTGTGAAACAGGCCATGCAGAGCCCTGTGAGTGTGACTCCTGTAGCTGCTGAATTTACTTTGTTGTGGCACCGTGTTACAATTCCTAAATGATGCAGACACATCTCAAGTCACCCTGCAATATTAAACATTTTTCTGGCTTCAATTCAGCTGTTTTTAAGAATTGACCTGAATCAGAAAATGCAAGGCCTTTTAATATCATCACATGTCACACATAATGGTAATATCCTAATTTCTTGGAGCCCAAAATGAGAGTGTGGTGTGTAAATGGAGACAAAGAATGACAAGATGGAGTTCAGAATTATGAGAGAAAATGACTGGGTGTTGGATTGATGGATGTATGAACAAATAGAAGGACAGTAAAACGGAAACAGGTGGAGAGATAATGGATGGTTGGATAGATTGATGGATAATGAATGAAGAAATTACAGGATGATTAGATGGATGGATAGAAGATAGATGAATAATGGAAGTATGGATGGAGTGATGAATGAATTGGTGGAAGAGTTGGATGGATGGAAAATTGTTTGAATAGGATGGATGGATGGATAAGGGAAGGATGGAGAATTGAATTAATGTGAAAATAAACTGATGGATAGACGGAGGAATGGATGATTGTGTTAATGGATGGATGGATAGCTAAATGAATGAATAAATAACAGGGTGGATGGAGATACAAACAGATAGAAACTGGATGGCTGCATGGGCAAATGGATGTATGAATCAATGGACAAAGAGATGCATGGGCAAACGGATGGATGAATAACTGATAGAGGGATTGATGCATTGATGGATGGATGGATAAATGATGGGATGGATGGAGGTATGAATAAATAGACAGAAGAATGGATGAATGGACATTCTGGTGCATGGGCAGATGGATGGATGGTAGATGGACAGATGAGTGAATGGTCAAATGGAGTGGTAGACAGACAGATGGATGAGTGGTTGGACTGACTTGACATCATATACAATTAAGCTAAATAGTTTAATTAATGTTATGTTACAGTGTTTCATACTAATTTCTAATAATAATCCATCAGGTATTTTTTTGTTGTTTTTATTTCTTTTTAATGTATAGCTAATAAAGTAAATATAATAAATTTTAATTTATTATTGCATTTTTTCCTCTGTTACACGTTGTACTAAGAGTCTGTGTTTAATGTCTTTTCAGGGGCAGAGTGGTGAGGGGGGACAGGACCACATCCAGGGCACCACCCTGAAAGAGGAGGAGCGAGGGAGCAGCTGAAGAGGGGGGATCATCCAATCGGTAAACACTATATAGATTGACCTTTGCTGTTTTAAGATAAGATAAGATACAGTGTATTATTGATCCCAAAGAGGGGAAGATTAAATCAGAGCTGCTCTTAAATGAATCATTTTGTTTGGCAGGTTGGGTAGGGGGCTCTTTTAATTTGATCAATTCCAGTTCCAATGCAGGTTCCTCACATCACTGCAGGGTGTCTTCCCTCTTTATTATATTTTTCTCTCATTCTAATATGAAATGCTCAGATTTTGAAAGTCAAAGGTCAGAATATCCTCTGTCCTTACTTGTTAACAAAATATCTTAAATGTGCTTTAGGGTTTTGTAGGGCCCTTTAAAATTCCGTAAAATTCCGTAAAATTCCGTTTTAATTTTTCCCATATTCCGTTTTTTCCATTTTTAGTTTTTGAGAATTTGTTTTTTATTTTTAGTATTTTACGCAAATTTAACCCCGAAACACCGTATAAAGTAATGAAATATTATCACTCACTCTTCAGTAGGTCCTCACCCATATCTTTACGGGTCCAGTCAACAGTATGTTGACAAAATTTTCAAAATATTTGATTTCCTGACACATTATAATCATTGGCAAACTGTTCTGCCCCGTACTTCGGAGTTAGCCGGGAGTTTCATAGCTTCTTTGCCAACTTACGCGCCGCTCAAGGTCACTCGTGTCACTTGCATCGCGCCGCTCGTCGCCCCTCCACGCCAGCGATCATTGAAAATGAGTGGCAGCTTGACGCAGAGAATGCTCAGATCGCTTTTGGTGTAAACACAGGGTCAGCCGGTGTCTCAGACAGCCGCTGTGACATGTTGACATCGTTAATGAGGGAGGGAGGAGGGGGACAGGAAGTGTCCGCAGCGTCAGTGACCCCCTCAAGGCATTTTCCCAAGAGATACGTTCCTTTTTAGTCAGAAAAAAACACTTTTACTTAAAATGTTGGCCACTTCTGTGATATTCCGTGTTTTTATTGAAATCTGCGTTTAATGCCTAATTCCTCGATTCCTTCCGTGATTTTATAGGGTCCTAGACTTTGAAGGTCATGACATTTCTTATTCACCCTTGCTTGTGAAAACAAAATCTTAGAAATGTTTTTAAGGCGTTTTATTGCACTTTGAACAAATGTTTTCTCTGATTTAAGAATTAAATTTTTTCAGTTTGGCATTCATACTGTAGGTCAAAGGTCAAGGTCATGGAGCTTCATATTCACCCGTTGTCAGTGAGCACAGAATGTTAAGAATGCTTCTGGAACATGCAGAGGGAGAGTGTAACATGTTTCTTCATAGATCTCACAGATAAACTTGTGTCTTGCAATTGTTATTTAAATTATTTGTGTTAAATATGGAAAGAGTCAACAACACCTCTAAGATGTTGGCCAATGAACTCTGTCGTCCTGGAGCCACCTACATCTGTACTAACTTCACCTCCCACCATGCCAGTCCTAATTACTACTTCATCTTACCTACCCCCGCAAATGGCCATAAGAACCCAAACAGCATTGTCACCTTCAGCTGACCCAGGCTCCGTACATGCAAGTTCCAGGTAGTGACATGCCGATACTACCTTCCCTCATCCATCCTTCCATAATCACCTCACTATTCATAAAAACATGTTTGAGGTGAGATTGAAGTTGTGTGGAGTTTTTATAAATTAATGATCATATGATTTATTAAATAATGTCACATCTCCTATCAGGAACCAAGAGGGGGAACCATGAATCATGTATGTTATAAAACCCATGGATCTCAGAATTTTAGTGCTAGTCCCATGCTGGAACTACTTCTTGATACCTGAGCCTAGTGTCTGTAAAGAGAAAGTGTCCGGAGGGAGTAGCTGCACTGTTTTCTGTCATCATGTTTCAGGATTGGAGACAGTGGGAGTCATGGGAGTAGGAGATTCTGTTTGTATGTTCCTAAACAAAGGCGAGATGAGTGAACGTCAGTCTTCTTTAATAATTAAGAAGTCATTGTGTTTTCCTAACCGGAGGAAGAACATAAAACTGCTCCAACCAATCAGGCTCTGACTTAAATCCTCAAAAGCTTCTCTGTCATCTGGATTTTCCTCCTCCTCCTCCTCCTCCTCTTTTTCTTCTTCCTGTGGACAGAGGCAGCCCCTCACAGCGGGAGCGATACAACTCTCCTGTGTGTGTGCGAGTGTGTGTGAGTCTCCCAGGAGGCTGAAATCCCACAGCTCACTCTGACCTCATTATAAAAATAGCTCATCTATCCAGCCATCACATTTCCCTCCATTTCCCCTCTCCTCTTCTATCTCTTAGATATATCATGATCCCCTCCACTCCCACCGTCTCTTCATCGGTGTTTGTCCTGGACTTAACATGAGATTAAAAGCTTATGCAAGTCCTTGTAACAGTGAGGTTTCCCCTGCACCTGTCATTACCAATCTGCCTCTAATCTGGGATCATAAGAAGCCTTTTTTAATCATGAAACATCCCAGAGTAACATTGAAGACGGTGTTTACACGATCCGCGAACATTGTCTCCTGTCTGCTCTTGTACCTGCTTCGCTGCCTCTCTCTCTCACCTCCGCTGGCAGCAGAGCAAAAATCCCCCCCATTAGAGTGAACAGCGCTCATGTCTGGTTAATTTAACAGCAGCATCAGTGATCATTACGGTCCGAGGCCGGCTTTGATCCTGCCAGACGGAGTTTCCTACAGCTTTAATAACCCTGCAAAGACACCTGAGCAGAGGCTCAATCTGTGGACTCAACACAAAGACATGACAGGAATCAGGAACTCACTGAAACTTTCAGGGGACATGGGAAAAATCAGTTTTGGGCATTTTTGCATGGATACTTAGGTATCCAGAGTATCTGCCAACCTACAACGTGTGTAATAAGCCTACCCCATCTTTTGTTTGTGGCCACCATCAGGCAGAAGAGTTGAACCGTCTTTCATTGTGGCGATACATCCAGAGTCATTTTCATAATTCCTGCTTTCACTTGGTATCTCCACCCACACCTTCCAACCTCAGCTCTTGCTAAGTTTCACCATTGTTTTCCCTTTACCTTGGGCTGAAGATTGGGAAGTTTCCTCAGTGGTAAAGAAGTTTTGAGAGTGAATTTCAAAAAACACCTCCAGAAAGTCACGGATAAGACTGGGAGTAGGAAGGAATAAATCCAGCCCACTAACTCCTTTGTACTGTCCCCATCAGCAACATTATGCACACTTATTTTAACTCTTTGTGACACTTCTGTTACTTTTAGCAAAAATAACCTAACCATCTAAGGTAGAAATACAACTCTTATGTCAGTACCCTTGTATTAAAGGGATTGTTCAGTATTTCTTGAGTTGGGTTGTATCAGGTACTTGATAACAGCCACTGTTATCAAGGTGCAGAGCTGTACCTTTAAGGAGAACAAGCTGAGGCAGTCAGTAAGGTACACTGCTGTTAATGGGTACAGTTATTTTGTGTACTTGTGAGTTTTAAGTCAAAACAAGCAATAGATCCATGGTGGGTAGAATGTATGATTGAGTGAAAAGTTTCAGAGCGCTTCGTTTTCCCTCAGGAAGCCTCTTTGTTTGCCACTATTTTATGATGCAGCAAATGACTATGTGTCCATCCACCTGTGTGTATTAGATAGCAGATAGCTCCCTATGCTAACCTCTAATTCAGACCTAACAACACTGAATATAAAGTTGAAGAAATAAATATGTGAAATCCTGTATTGTATGTAAGAATAATTGAGGACACTCTGCATATAGACTATCTGCAAATCAGACTGATTTGGATGTGTTCTAACTATCTAAAGTCATGGTTTTTATTCACAAGGAAGCTGAATAGATTTATAGGTCTTTTGACAAAGGAGTGGGATTAAATCAGTGTTAATCTTGTTGAATAATTATTTTCGTCATAGTTTCCGTCAACAACCTTTTTTCCCCTGACGAAAACTAGACAGTAACTAATAAAAACAACTGACATTTTCATCAACAAAAAAAAAAAAAATTGATGAAAATGTTTCCAATCAGACCTAATTTGGTCATGTAGAATGTAGGGACAAGTTAGGAATATATCCAATCACAGCTACTTTGTTTGTGTGGAAAGGTTTGATGAGTTAAGAGGGACATCCAATCACAACTGCCTTAGCTTGGTGGTGGTGGGATAAGTTGTGGAGCGATCCATCAGAGCTCCTCTCTTTATGAATTGATATATTCATGTAGAGCAGGTTCACTGTTTGTTGTCAGTTCTGGTATTGTAACTGAGATGCTCTGCCAGGTAGCCTAAATAAAGGTGACTGCATTTCACACAAAAGTTCAATTTGTTTCTGTTCATTTATACATTTAAACTTTACTAGCATTCAATGAAGGGTTATTAGATGTTTCATTTTATCCAAGTGTAAAACATGACTTCAGAAATTCAAGGAAAAATGCCTTACATTTTACACTTAATATGTTAGTCGACTAAATTTACAGTAGATTTTGTCGACTAAAATGTTGTGAAATTTCATCAACTAAAACTAAACTAAAATTAAAACAATTTAGATGACAAAATTACGACTAAAACTAAGATATTTTATGCAAAAGACTATAACTAAAACTTAATTAAAAACTGCTGTCAAAATTAACACTGGATTAAATGAGTGAATATATCTTTCCACTCCTTTTTGGTCGTATAAACTACATGACAGCATGCAACGTTGTTACCGTGTTATGGTTTAACTAACGCATAATATCATGTTATTTATTTATCATGAAGTTTTGTTTTAAAAGAGACTTTAGAAGTAATGAAATTAAACTGCATGTGGTCACAAAGTCAGCCTTCTGTTTATTGGAAAAAATATAAATTTAGCAGAGTTACAGAGCAGAGTTAAATTACGTGTTAGCACACTTGCTTGTAACATTTTACATCTTTCTGGTTATTCCCTCCTCAAAGGCCGTCCAGTGTTAACTACGAACACGCTCCTTCACACTGACCTGCTTTTGAATGCACGGGCTCACCTCATCATAAGGAGAAATGCTTGAATCATCTGCATATTCGTTTGATCTTACACCGGTGGACCACTGCTTTACAGTAACAGCCATCATTAAAGAAGTTTGTGTGACGTTCCCTCATCGTCCAATCACGGCTGCAGCTCCATCCTCTCTGTCAGTGGCCTTCACTCCTTCTCCTCACCTCGGATCCTCCAACACCTTTTGCTTCAAAGCCATCAAATGTTGGGTTGAAAGCCAAAGCCGCTCTCGTCTGTCCTTCACCGCTGAGCTGACATGTTTGTGTCTGTGTTGTGTTGCCCTTGGGGTGGGTTACCTCCACCCCTCTTCCCCCCCTTCCATCTCATCTCTTCTCCTCCCCACCTTGCTGTTTATCTGTCTCCTGGCTCGTCACGTCCCTGAACCTGCTCTAATTAGCATCCCACACAACGCTGTTTATTTACTCAGGTACCGATGGAAGGGGAGGGAGGTGAGAGTAAAAGAAAGAGTCAGAAAAAATGGTGAAGGGAAACAGAGAGAAGGAGGACTGGGAACAGGAAGAGAGGGAGAAATGAATCAGAGAATCAAAGAGCCATGAGACTCTCTCATAGCGGATGCAAGGGGTAATGATAGTTAGAAAGACATGATGCCGAAAGTCAAGAAAGTGAGAGATGGAGAACTTTCCCGCCTCTCCACACCTCCCCTCTGCCTTTTCCTGCGTTTCATCTGAGATGCAGAGTGCCTAAAATTAGCAAGCTGGCAGCTTCCTTCCTTTCAGTGCCCCATTAAAGTTCTCCCGTAGCAGAGAGTGATCATTAAGGTGGGACCAGCAGTGCAGGTGTTTTCTTAGCGTCCCAGTCAAAGCTGCTGTGGTACTGGTTCGACTTCACAATCCTCATCTTTGAAGTGTTTGTGTATTTGAATATTTTTCCCATATTTAACCTTATATACGTGTCTACTATTGTCTCATAGTACGAGTCAATCAATCTCAATCAATCAATCTTTGTTTGTATAGCGCCAATTCATAGCAAGTGTTATCTCAACGAGTGAGAAAGAAGCTGTAAAATGAATTACGGACTCAGCAGGAGGACAGAGGAAGAAACTTGGTTAAAAAGATGAAGTTGAACCCTTTTGCAGAATAAACTTGTGTCCCTAACAAGTTACATGAGAATTTTATAGCAATCTCTATTTCAAACTTTACAGTTTACATTTTATAGCTTCATGTATGGCATGAAAAGCTGCACGGTGATGCATTGAATAGTCCTGTTGCCACACAGAAAGGTTCAAATCCCTGCAGGGTTCTTCTGAGTGGAGTTTGCATCTTCCTGTACATGCATGGGTCTTTTCTGTGTACGCTGTTGCCTTCCACCAAACAAAGACATGGTAGTTGGGTTAATTGGTGACTCTAAATGTGACTGTGAGCTGTTTCTGTCTCTGTATGTCAGTCCTGTGATTGACTGGCAGTCACTCCAGGGCATCACACCTAGTTGTATAGGCCAGGGATGCACGATACTATTGGTACACTTTTGGTATTGCCAGATAATGGTAAAGTTACTGAAGCTCATGTAGTGATATTTTCATTTTTTTGACCAATCAATGCACATTTACAGCACAGTTCACTAACTTTTCACCCCCATTAACTCTCACATTGACTTACTGATGCTGAGTTTCAGTGTAAGTTGTCCATCAGTCTTATTTTACACATCCATGCCCTTATATACCCATTTACATGCTACTTAAGGTTAAGTGTTTTGCCCAAGGACACATTGACATGTTTTTGATTATTAAGCCATTAAAAAGCTCAATATTGGTATCTGCACTTTGTAACAAACTGTTTGACAGATGAAGGTCTGAGACCAAAAAGCTGCAAATTAATTGAATTCTGTGCAAATTAGAAAGTGTGTTTCTTTCCATTTATGTGGGTAAAGTGTAAGAGCTGCATTGTTTAAAACAAAAACGTAGGCATATTAACCTCTGATGATACCCCAGACATTATATGCAAAACAGGCCATTATTAACTCATGTGGACCAGGACCTGATTATAATGCTAGGTTGCTGTTCAACAAAAACTATGATTACCATTATTCTTTATTAACTGCAAATTATCTTTCACGTCCTCACTTCTGGGCATGGCAGCAAATACTCTTTATTGTTGCACCAGAGAGTTTACTAGGACTGCCACCTTATACTCTATAGTCGAATAACTGTTGGAGCATGAGGATAAATGTCCGTTCGTGAAGTGTAAATAAATATTCGAATGTAAAATATCAAGTGTAGCAGTACATCAGGGCCCCTGGAGCAGTGGACCGTTCCATCCAACAGTGGGTGCTCTCAGCGCAACCTGACCGTCAGCCACGTAAACTGCTCTGTTGACCTCAGTAAACAACGCGCGCCACTCCCAGTATATAATAACAGCACTGAAAAATCTGAGAACTGCTGTTTGGAAGTATTTTGGGTTCCACACCGTTGATGGCAAAATTAAAATCAAAGACCGGGCTGTGTGTCAGTTATGCCCAAAGCAGCTTACTTACTCATCCTCCACAACAAATTTGTGGGCTCACCTGTTGGCTATTCATCCAAGTTATGCAGTCGAGTGCAGTGGCACTTCATCAAGTGTTCAACCCTGTGTGACTGTGTTTTTTTCGGCAGGTTCTTTGTCAAAGGCTGACGGGGGAGGGGGGCAAAATAAACGAATATCTTCGTTTATTTGCATGTATGTTCGAAAACTGTTCAAGTTTGATTTGGGGGAAAAATAACAGCCTTAGAGTATACCCCTTAAAAAACTTTGGAAACCTTATTTTGGTGGATCATTTCTCCTTTCTAATGACACCAATTGGTATTGTATTTTGTATCATTGGAAAGCAATCATCTATGACTTTGCTTGATGTTTTACGGTAGAATTGTAGCTCGGAGGAGGTTTGAGTTGTTAGAATTTGTCATACCAGAACTTTGGGGTTTTTCCGACACATTTGCCGTCTTTGTCACCTCTGCGCCATGACAGCCCTCTTTTCTCCTTCAGCCTCCGTCATTCCTCCACCATCTTTAGTGCTGTTTGACCTATTCACAAAAGGTCCAAATGTCAGCGCAGAGGGAAAGGTCACGTAAAGGTTTAGTGAGGAGCACGGTCTGGATGGCTAACACAGGGCTGGCTGCCTGAGGGGGAGGGGCAAGCACGTTAACACTTGAGACCTTGAACACACACCTCCGAGCGTGTGCAGACAGTCGGACACACCGCTGTCACCTCCACTCCACGTCGACGCCACTCACCTCGGAGCCGGCAGCCATGTTGTGTGTGTGTGTGTGTTTGTGTGTGCGCTCTTCTGCTCATTTGGTTTGTCTGTGAGCATGGATGATTGAGGACATTACAGCTTCCCGGGGATGACACATGGCCTTGTTGGACATCAGGTCAAAGGTGATTGGCTGTCAGGGCTTTACTGCATCCTGCCTTCAAAGGGCAAACACTCGATTTTTATTGAATGTCCAGCTCGTCTGTACTGACCACGGGAACTGTGAGCCCTTAAACTCATAATCAGTAGAGCCGATCAGCAGCAACTTAACTTTTACGAGTTAAATTCTACTTGCTAGTGGTAAAGGAATTGATACACTACTTTTTTATTGTATTACCAAGTTTCTTCTGCATTAGTCTTAACCTGTTTCAATCTATTTTAGAAACCGACAGAAACAGAAGAAACAGCATTCGATTCTAAAAGAAATATAGGTATAGATAGACGTGGATTTCATTCAAATGTTGACATTCAGTAATTTTTAAAAAAATATTTATACATTACAATCAATCTGTATTTTCAAAAGTAACAGTGAATTTGAGCTTCATTTACTTTTCTGAATGAATAATTTTGCTGCTACACTATCTTTTTATACACTTCTTTTTTACTCTCTTCTGGTACCATCGTACCTTTGGGAAAAAGATAAATTCTTAAAATCAGAAGCCAAGTGATGTAGAAAGATATTAATGAAGTGCCCTAAGTTAATTCACAAGCATGGAAACAGTGACACTGATTCTGGTTATCTGACAGAATAAATGATTTGAAAAAACCTAAAAAGCAAGTTAAATCTCTGGGTTGTTTTGTAAATCCTGGGACTGAAAGAAATTTCATCATCACTTATAATATGATTTTAATGAAGGTGGTTTCATGTCATGTAGATTATGTCTGCAGCCCGCCATTGGGCCCAGGCCTACAGTTTGGGAAACACTGTTTTAAATAACTTGTGTCTTTTTATCCTTAGACATGTGAGTGAAGATATTTATAAATATTTTTTTTTTACTTTTTTGAAACTTGGCAGCTTTGAATACTGTCAAGAATTTACGATTACTTAGGCCTCGTTTACACAACAACGTTTTCACCAGAAACAGAACGCTTTTTCCTTGGTGTTTTCTAATGCCTTTCTGATGATGTGAAAACGATGCACATTCACACAGATCCACGAGAACGACTGAAAAAGCAGTAGTGTGCATGCCAGGCCAGTAGTTGGCGATGTAGGTTTGAAGCGAAACAGCGGTGTTACAACACGCGTACTCTTTCAGATGAAGACAAGCTTTTCATAAACAACAATGGTAAGTGGCCGCACGAAGACGCAGTTTCAGAGTTTTTTGCCTGGACAACAAATCTGTCTAGATATTTTTGTCTGGATAACAAACGAAGCACGGTAAGCAGCACACATGTTGCTCGTAGCCGGCTGCAGCTGTTGTTCCTCAGTGCATGCGCAACCTTTATCTGAAAGAGTACTGTGCATACCCAGTGCGCCATAGTTTTTATTCCTGAAACGCTGATTCCTGTTTACACAGAGACGAATACCAAAACATTTTCAAAAGTTTTCATTCTGGACCCTGGTTTCAAAAGTTTGTGGATTCAGGCACTCCAGGCACCATTCTTGTGTAAACGGAAGGTGCGAACACTACGAAAACTCTCCATTTTCTGCCACTTTCAGTGTCATGTAAACGGGCCCTTAGAAAATGGCATGTTTCATATGACTACACAGTGTTGGTGTTTATTGAGAGCCATAAGCCCCAATATAGCAGATCTCTCTATCTACTGTCAGGTTGATCTGAGGTTAGTTTGATGCTGGGGTCAGACTACATGATTATGGCCAGATCTGACAGTCGTAGGGTTTTGAAACCCGTCATCTACAAAAGTTGGTTGTTCAGTCTTGTGTAGTGTGTCATAATGACTGGCAACAACAGACCGGTCCGGGATTTCTCACGACTCTGCAACAGAAAGTCTAGCACTGGGAGATCTGCATGCATGACAGTCATGGAATTGATTCCTTGAGAGCTTTAAGACAGAGAAAAAGTTTGCGAAGCTCTGAAGAACATCCCTGCCCTTATGATGTGTTGAAGAGGAGCTACTACAGACTGTAAAAAGATAAATGACTGCTTTAATTTATGAGCAAACTAACATCATTCAACATAACCTTTGTACATACAAACTAAAGTACTGTACTGTAAGTACAGTTTGTTTGTTTGTGGCCTAAGACAGCATCTTAACATGATGGCTATGATGTATTGGCTGCCAAAGCTTCTATCCAAAACAAAACAGCTGACATCATTCTGGCTTTGTCCAGTGTTTTTTATACTTTCTTCGCCTGCGGGGAACTGAGGCATTCTGTTTTTTGTTATTTTAAAAGAGGAATAGTTTCCAGTTCTTGCTTACTGTAGGTATAATGCAGACTTGCCCCACCTCTGATCTTTAAATCCATACAGCAGTGGAGGATGTTTTCCTTTTTACTCCTTTGCAGTGGGACGTTCATACCCAGAGAGGAGTTTAAATACAAATGAAAGTGATTATGAAATCAATTTCCTTATTTCTAAGTAAGTAATGAAAGCAAACATCCAGGATTGGAGTTCAGCTCATTCTCTAAGAGGGACGGCAGGTTAGCCATGGGATTTCTATATCGATTCATCTACATCCACATGCAAGGCAGAGCAGCGGGATCCTAATTGGAATGGATTTCTCCCCGCATTGATCTGCTCAGGTGACAGTGGATGACATACGGTTGTGTGTTTGCGAGCATGCCATGAATACCATATGTCGCTGTAATGTTCTCTCCTGAGCACCTTTTTGTGGGTCGCTGAAAAGGTAAAAGGAGGAGCTGCTAAATCGCCAGCTTTGTGTGCGTTTGTGTGTGTGGCGATGAGTATTAGTGTGTGTGTGTGCACATCCTCTCCCACTCCTTGGCCCTCTCATGCAGCAGAGCTCTGAGATGAAACAAGGACCTCTGCAAACACTGATTTCATTTTCCCCATGACCGCCTTCGCTCCAGACTTTAGCTCCCCCTGCACACACACACACACTCGTACACCTTAGGCTTGAGAGCAAAGATGAGCAGTTAGCATGCATGCAGGGAGAAGCAATCGAGCACAGATAACACTTCAGGTCACTCAGGAGGAAAAACCTAATGGAATGATCTTATTTCCTCATGGACTGCAGGATTCACAGAATGTTCCTTTACGATGTACAAGGGATGAGGACATATGGGGAACACTTTGTTATAAGGTCAGGATATTCAGGATCAGTCACACAGCATGTTAGTCCCACCACCAGGGGGCTCTCGATCAAACAATAACAAAGATGACAGGCTGTAATAAGCTGCTTAGCCCTGATCACCTCAGCCTCATGCTTGTTTAAACTGTGTAATCTGTTTAAATAAATGATATATTTTGAGGTGTATTTCATGTGCAGTAAAATACTGTGATGGTTTAATGGCTTCTATATCAAATAATGGGGGAAAGACCATGTTCGAGGTGGACTTCCTGTTTGATTCACCAGCTTTTGCTAAGCAGTGTTGATTATTTTTCATTTAAAATATTTAGATCCAGAGTGATGTTATTAAGTTTTAAAAAATAAGATGTTCAACATTAAACATTTTTTACCAATAGGAAAGACATCAAAAGAAGTGGACAATGTTCGCATTAAAATGACAAAAACAAAAGACCAAATTAGTAAATGTCAAAGAAAGCAAATTTTAAGGGACAAGGCAAGTATGAACTCTCTATATCTTTATTTCCTTTTGATTGTTTTAATGCCCTGTTTTGTTAAAAATGGTCAAGTACATAAAAGAAATAACCAAGTTAACCCAACGGAAACCAGTTGTTATACAGCCCACAGGGCCAAGGCCTCAAACTGGCCATGCCTCTGCTCAGTCAAGTCATGCATGCCTCCCTTGGGGTCACAACCCACTCTTTGAGAAACACATACTCAGTGAAAGAATAAAGACAAAACTACAGCAAGATGTCTGAAGAAAACTCAAAATCTCTATGGATATGTTAAAATAAATACAAATTCAACTGGTGAATGACATTAGTGATGGCATCTAACATCAGCTGCTTACCTCAACAAAAAGCTTTTATTATTTCCACTTAATATTCTTAGACACCAAATGTCAGTACCAAAATGTTGACTCTTCCCTTTGAGTGTAGGTAGGGGTTCTTTGTGATTTTTAGTGCTAATGTAAAAAATGTAAGATAATATTTTCAAGACAATGCAGGAAAATAAATGCTGTCCTCCCCTTTTGGCTTAACTGATTATGTCTTTTCCTTTGCCCCATTCACACTGCTGTTTCATAATAATTTAACATAATTAATATCAATATTTAACCCCCTGCAACTCTGTCCCTATCCTGAACATGGGGGAACGAGTTGATCCACCATTTGCTTTGTCTCCAGTGGTATTATGAGGCTTGATATTGGAGAGAGGAGCACGTGGTCTCAATGAGAGGAACGCTGTGAATGTGAGTCTTTGTCTTTGTGTGTATGTGGAGCATGCACTGTGTTGCGTGCATCCAAGCCATATTCGTCCTAAATTGACACAAATATTAAGTCCTCATGAGGTCTAATGATGACTGAGCTTGTTCCTGGCATAAGTGTACTGTGAAAGGGGCTCACAACTACACAGTCTTAACCCCCTAAGACCTTTATAGTGATGGCAAAACAGGTGTCCGTAACACCTCAGTAGCAACTTCTGACGACAGCACAGAGAAGGGAAGCACAATGTCTGCTCACTAAGCCATTGGGATGTTTTTTGTGAAGGGGATGTAAATATGATTTAAAACCTAACTAACCCCTCTAACTAACTGGAAAAACTTTTAGTTTTTAGGGTTACTATCAATATTTGTTTCATTTTCTGAAGTTTCCAACTCTTTCAGTTAATGTATCAAATAGAATACCCAACTGATTTGATTACTGGAGCACACTATGAAGACATGGATCAAAAATTGAACCCATCTTCTCCATAATTGATGCATAAAAACTTTTATGGAGTTCGTTTCTGTAGAAAAGGGTACTAATAAGCTCTTAATAATGATCAACAATGAGCTAGTATGTTACTAATTAGCATGCAGTTAAACTGCTAGTTAATGGTGAATACTGTGATCCTAGAATAAAATATTTCCAATTTCTTTTATATAGTTTAACTTACCTCCTCTGTCTCTGTCTCAGGTTAACTAACCCCCCATGCTGCGTTGGTGTGTTTGTGAGACAGACACAGGGAGGAGATTTTGTGAAAGATGGCCGTTGGACATGGCTTCTCACAGCCGGCTGGCCCCGACCCCCCGTGATCTGCCCTCTTATCTAGCCCAGATCCTGGCCTTTCATCTGGGCTAAAACCTGGGGGAGCTTGGCCTCTGCTGGGTTTTTGGCCCTCCCTCCCAGATACACACACACTTACGCTCTCTTCATTCCAGACCCCCACCCTCGCCCTCCCTCTCCAGGCTCTATCTTTCAGTCCCAGATGAGCATTGCTCTCACCTACAGGAGAGATAACAAAGCTCACACTTCTCTGCTCGCTGCTCGGCCTTAAAACACTTCAGATATGATTCTCTAAAACTCCCCACAAGAGAGAAAGGCTGAACACAGAGTCTGTACTTGGATGGTGTTGCAGACTTGTGGACTTTGCAAACACGTTGCTAAGGAATCTGGAGTCCTGAATGTTCTGAAAACCTACAATTTAAGTAGACCACAAGGGGCCAAAAGTGGCCTATCTGCAGACTATACGGGAGTTTGGTTTGGATTCAGCCTTGACCAGACTTGAATAATTTATTTACCCACATTACATGGCAATACAGATGTAGAATTGTAGTTTTACTGTTTTTGACTAGAAACGGAAAGAACTGACCCAGTGAAAACACACCTAGAATTTCAAGTAAGATGATTTTTAGCTTATATAAAGAACTCCCTGATCCATGTATCTGACTTTCTTGAGTAAACTTTAGCAGATGTAACAACATTAATAGTTTTTTAACTGTTTTTATGTTAAATAATAAGCAATCAAGGCAAATCATTTATACTTAGTATTACAATGTTCAATAAAAACATAATCATGAAAATTATAGTATTAATACTAAACGTTAATGATTTTAATGCCATACCTTTTAAGACTTGAAGCAAATTCAGAGCTGTCATACAAAGATACCTCTTACCGCCCCTTACTTTCTTGACCTAAACAAAAAGGAAGTAGTACCAAAGTATCGCTAAACAAAGCGGCTTTATAGTGATAAATGAAGTTGTTGTAAATGTGTTTAAAAGTGCACACAATCCCTCTAAACTGTTTTGTGACTTACTTTCAGCTAAAACTGTTTAAATTACAGCAATTTATAGGACTAGTTTCTATACTATTTGTTTTTCTGTGCAGAAGTAGAGTTGATCTCCCTCACTGTGGATAATGTTCAGGCTACTGCCATGTATCTTTCACATTACAAAAAATTGCACAATATCCCTTTATGACTAGACTTGGGCTTGCAGTAAGTGACTTGTGTCCACCTCTGACAACTCTCATAACCCAGTAACAGAAAGTGCAACTGAGAAGGTCTCTGATATTAAGGCTCTTAACACTACCGGTGGAAAAAGAAACCTTTAAAGGACACACACATAAACTGCCTTGGCCTTAAATTGTCATTGTCCTCCTCAAGTCTATTGAGCAGAGGGTTAGAAGGTTTAAGGACAGTCTTTCACCATTACAGACTTGTCAGTAAAAACTTTACAGTATGTGTCAAGATGACTGCAAGGGCTCCGTTATCAAGTCAAGAGGACAGACATTTGGAGAAAGTTTATCCAGTCTTAAGTTCTTTTTTCTGCTGTCAACAAGCTGTCCAAAAGCTGACAGCCAGGCCGCGTTGTCCTGTGTTTGTTTCCTGGCACACTCTGCTCAGACTGGGAGCAAAACGCTGGGCTCTGCAGATTTAACCGTTGCTGGCAGGAAAGCAGGACAGAAGAGAAGCAGGGAATGCATCAGGGAAGCTACCAAAACACAGCGCTGTCCGTGTTTTGACATTTCCCAGAGCAGTGCTTTCACCTCTCACTAAATAGCATTACTGCCTCACAATAGGCAGGTTGTTTTGGCCGCTCGGCCCATCAGTCTTGGCTCGATCACCTCCACATGTGACCCAGGTCCAGGTCTGACGGTGTGAGCTGAAGTTGTTTTTGTGTGTGCAGTCCACTTCATAGCATCCCATTCCATTCCAGGTGGATGCCTGGACGTCCCCGCTCTGCCCTCCTGCTCAACCCTGACCTGTCTCCAGCGTAAACAGCAGATCGTCACCTCTCACCCTGCTGGCTTTACCTGATAATCTGTCTCTGCAGATCACCCCTCACCCCTTTTTTCCCTCCTGTCTCCCTCATTCTCTCCTGTTTGCTGCAGAAACCAGGTTTTTGCGTTACCCCTCGCCCTGATCTCTGACCCCGGTCAGATTAGAGTGGTCTGCGTTTGAAATGCAGCGGCAGATTGAAGAGCATCTGTGACCTCCCTCTGCATTTCTCCTCTTACACTGCTGTGATCTATAGTCTTTTAAAAACTAACACCACGCCATTTAGATAGCACTCACTGCTAGGTGTAACCAGGTTTTCAATTCAGGTTGTTGTCTAGGACTGAAACTGTACCATTGATAATGGGCTGTATCAGTGTGCTCTGAGCCATACAGGCAAGAAAGGTATGGCTGAATTGGAGATGCTTTAGAGACTAGCACAACCTGAACCTGGGCAGTATGTTCAAGAAACTTTTTTGAGTTTTTTTTTTGTTAAATGCTGATATACAATTAATAACTTGTTTCTCTTAGGACACATCTAAAACAAAACAAGTTAAATGTAGAATCAGGCAGAATCGCAGTCTGTCTGTAAGAACAGGTCTGAACTATCTTCCTGTGTGGTGATTCTGAATATTTTCAGCTAAGTCCACAGCGTGCAGTTTTTGTGCAGACACGGAGCTCTTTTTATACCATCTGCTTTGCACTTTTCAATTAGTGGCACCAGCTCAGCATAACTGATTAACTCAATTTTGGTATTAGGCATTTGTTTTCCATTACAGTCACATCTACCCATTCACACCCATTCACTCACTGATGGCTCAGAGTTTCTGTCAGTTTTCCATCAGTATCAATTGATACATTCACACTCTTTCATGCCCATTCACACACCACTGATGCAGCAGTGGGAGCAACTTGGGGTTAAGGCCCTGTTTACACGGCGACGTTTTCACCAGAAACGCAAAGGCTTTTCCTTTGCGTTTCCAAAAGCAATCCGCCTTCACATGGAGACGCCAGAACAACTGAATAGCTGTCGCTTGCATGCCAGTCCGGTAGATCGCTGATGTTACAACACACGTACGCAGAAGAAAAACTTTTCACAAACAACAATGGCGGGAGTACGCACAAAGACGCAGGAGTTTCTTGTCTGGACAACAAATCTGTCTGGATAACAAACCGGGCACGGTAAGCAGCATACCTGTTACTTGGTAGACAGCTGAAGCTGTTGTTGTTCCTGTTATGCGCGCGCAGCCTTCATGTAAAAGACTACTGCACATGCGGTGATGTCAGCGTTTGACCCTGAAACGCTCTGTATCGCTGCGATACGTTTTCAAAACTCTCCGCTCTGGACCCTGGTTTCAAAAGTTTGCGGATTCAGGCACTCCAGGGACCATTCTTGTGTAAACGGGAGGTGAAAACGCATTGAAAACTCTCCGTTTTGGGCTGAAAACGGAGTTGTGTAAACACCAACTAAGTGTCTTGCCCAAGGACAGCTGGACTTCTGGCCGTCACAAACAATGTGACAGCCGAAGCTGGGCTCAAACCTGCAACCTTTCAATTACCTACCAATCACTCTATTATTTAGACAGCGCCACAGGGTTGTGTCGAAACATGTAATGTCACCGTGGCCGTGCAGATACTTACAGCCTCACACATGCGTCAACCATGAAACAAGCTTTGGCCTCCCCTCAGGCCCTCAGCCTTGTGATTTCTGTTAAGTGCAGTCACACAGCCAGTAGCCACACTGCTCACTTCAGTTGGTCACTTGTTGCCTTAACTGAGATGTCTTTCCAATCAAATAAGCACTCAACAAGTTTATTGATTTTGTGGTACCAACATTTTCTATCAAAGCAGGATTATGGCCTGATAAAAAAAGAAAAAAAGTCTTAAGTAGAGCAAGTCTGCTCTCTAGTACGTTGTGTCCTGCTGCAGGTGAATTATCAATCATGTGTGATGTCTGCAACTGAATTTCAAAACAATCCATGTCTTGGCATTTTATATCCCCACATTGGCCATGCTGGTATATAGAATACAGCCAGCTTTCTCAGTAAAATACAAAAGTATAACGGTGTACCTGACACCTTGGTTTTATGATAACTGACCTTTAAAATCCTCATATAAATCAAGCTTCATCACGTCTTCTTTTTGGACTAAGAAAAGCCTTACATACAGAGCAAAGCTTTACCTTTTAATGCCCAGAATGACTTGGTGTCACTTGACATCTGCCAAAACATCCGTCTCACAAGGACTGAGAGCCCACTGGCTGCTTCCCCAACCTTCAATACACACCTTCTGCCCCTCATGTCCAACTCCAAACTTTCACATGATTGAGTTCAGTGCCGAGCATTGCCTCCATCCCATTCTCCCACTTTCTATATCCACATAAAAATGCCCAGAGGAACACACATCCCATGGTTTTATTCCAGTGTGTGCTCAGCCAAAGTCACAGTCAAACTGGAGTCAACTATCCACACAGAGGAGGAATACCTTCAGTTTTATGGAGTCGTAATGCGGTAGGGGTACTGTATAAATAATCTCTCCGCTCAGAAACACTTCCAGCTGTTAAACAATATGCCCTTTTCTGTTTTTCTTTTCTTCTTTCTGTTCCTGCGTGTTTAAAGCCTCATTCCCAGACTGCTTTGAAAAGGAAAATAGGGCTTTTTTATATTGAGGAATTATGCTGTTGAATATTTGCCCTTGTGACACGTCCAGATTGTTGCTCTTTATGCTGATTGGTGTTATGGAGCAGAGTTGGAACTCAGTATCAAACACCACAATTGTAGTCAGGTCATAATGTGAAATTTAAACTGTTCCAGCCTGTTTACAATCAGAGCCTCCGAAGAATTCCCCTGTAATCTCTCCCTTCTTTTGATATAAAGATTCAGTATTGATATGAATGAAGGAACATTGCTTTTGTTTTTGAAGCCATACCTGTGGCTTTTAATTGGTGGATGGAAACCTGACAGTGGATTTAGATATTATAGACTTGCTTAAAACCTCACTCTGAGGTTGAAGTTTCCCTTAGACTTAGACAGTATTTTGTATCAGCACAGAAAAGAGATCCAGAGTGTGTATCAGCTTCTTTACTCTTGGGTAACCCTGAAACAGTGACTGTGAAAAGAGGATGATAAAGTAAATCCGGGCTTTTTTCAGGGGCATCCTTACTGCCTTTGGCCAGGTTGCAGTCCTGGTCAGTGTAGGGGGAGGTGAAGATGGGAGTCCCTCTTCATCTGGTAAAGATAGTGCCGTTGGGCAGCTTTCATGCTCCAGCGGCTGATCCATCCAGGAAGTGAGGAGGGGGTATAAGGTGCCCCCTGCAGAGCCTCAGAATGTACCACGACAGCACGCTGAGCTTGAATCAAAGGGGGCAGTCTGTCCTTAGCCTGAGGGGAGTGAGTGTGCTGTGTGTGACCGGAGAGACAGGGGTAATAGGACAGCATGTCACACATGTGCAGATGCCTGTAGCTGTGCTTGTCTACTGTTGGGGTTGTAGTGGAAAACTGAGGCCTTGTGAAGAGAGGTCACATGTATAAATTCTGTGAAGCTAAATGACATCACAAGGGATAGAAATTTTATTGATACCAAGCCATCAGTTCTTTACTTACCTCATGGACTTTTGGGTCTTCTGTGTGGAAAAAGTAGGCTTACACAGGTTTTCTGTGTCAACAACCTCAAACACATGATATTTAATGCTGTGCTCTTGGGCTCCTGACTTATACTCAATATTCAAATATCTGTTACAGCATGGGGGTAAAAATCCGTACACGATCTGTAAATATACATCAGAATAGGAAACAGAGTGCTCCCAACAAAACCTCTTGACCTCAATAACAGGAAGTACACCTCAAGAAAATGGACGACAGGCAAAGGCACTCTGTGGAAGCACTTTGGGCTCCACACTACTCAAGGCAAAATAATAATAATAATAATCATAATTAAAAGACCGAACTGTGTGTCAGTAATGTGCAAAGTAGCTCTTTGCTTGCTCCTCATCAATGAAATATCTGCAGACCCATTTGTAAGCTTTCCACCCAAGTTTCTGCCTTGTCAAGCGTTTAGTCCCGAGCAACCACATCCTCCTCGGCAGGCCTCCCTCAAGAGGTGTGAATAAAGGCCATCATGGACAGGATTGCATTATTCATACGCAAGGACATGCCCGCTAATGTCGCCTTGGAAAAGTTAAATAGTTAAACTAGACGTACTCCGAGCACAAATCCCCATCAAGACATTTAATTCTTAATATTTATTTTTCGGGAAAAGTGACAGCCCTATTGTGCTACACAGATTAATGCATCTGTAAGTTGCTGGTGTTTCCACCCTTGATTGAGATCACACAGACCTGGGACATTGTGCAGTTAGTTTCAGTTTGAGTAAAATCAAGAGACAATTATGACCACCTTTATCTTCTTTTTACAAGTGATTTCATCTGGGACTTCTTTGTTGTTTGTGCCGACTGCCTCTCATAAAAGCCTGATGTATGCGTTTACGCCTACACCAGGCATCCTGTACCAGGCTCGAGCATGCTTTACCCCCAAAGTTCAGTTTGTCATAGGGGTGCACAATTTTATCAGAGTTGATACATACAAATATTTTCAATCAAGATCTAGGGTAAAGCCACATCATTTATATTGGTGGTTCCCAACCTTTTATCCTTGGAGACCCCCAGTTGTACCCAAGATGATTTGGGCCACCCACGTGCCACTGCAAAAGTGCCACATTGCCATACAAATTTAAACTTGATTCTTTTATCAATGAATGTACCCCCAAGGCCTGGTGCTATGTAAGAGGATTGTTTACACATTTTATTCACAAGAACAGAAAATTGAAGAACTCAATGAAATGTAAATTTTGCTTTTTTTTTTTTTTTTAGGTAAAATTGGGACAGAGTGAAGAATTTTGTTTTCAATTGGAGAAATAAAAAAAATCCTTCCTAATAGCTTGTTTAGGACTACAATTTTTGTTGGAAGATTACAAACATTTGATTTATTTCGATTTCTTTCTAAGAACAATAGAAATGCACAATATTATCTGTACCTTATCGATATCTGCAGATATTTCCCTTTAAACTTGATATCTTATCAGCTGATATTGAAATTTTTGCCAATATTTACAGCCGCTACATCAGCCATACATTTTGGCCATATATCAGCTGTAATACTGGCAAAATATACAACTGTACCATAATGCGTCATGTTATCATCTCTGCATGAGTACATTTAAATATCAAGTTTCTGTTTTCAAGGTTAATTGTTGTTTTCTGCTCCTTGCACAAATACAGTTTCTCATGAAAACAAGTAAATTTTTGTGAGTAAACACTTTGTGTTCATGATGAAAAATATCGGTATCATTGATAATGAGTTCAGAAGTAACACCATATCAGATATTGGCAAAAATCCAATATTGTGTATGCCTAATGAACACATAAATGTTTGTGAATGTTGCATTGTGAAATGATTTTTTTATTTCTGTTCAGAAAGTACTATTAAGGTATTAACTTTGTATTGCAATTCAGGCCATAGATATTAAGAAGTTAATGTTTTATCCATATCGCCCAGCCCAAACTGTAGACAATGAATCAATGCCAGCATCTCTTGCTAGTCAGCAAAAATACTAAAGCATATTTTCTCTTGTCCCTGTTTCAGTATGAAACCTGTGACTCCAGCCCTCCAGATGAAGAGCCTTCAGTTCCGGAGCATCGCCCCCAAGGCCCCGGCCGTGGTGCCCTCCCCCTCACCTGCGGTCCTGTCCTGCCAGCCGCCCTCTGCCCTCCCGGAGGCCTCCACCGCCTCCAGTCCTAAGTCCATCATTGTGCCCGCCCAAAACTATGCACTGATGCAAATAGCAGGTCAGGATGGCACTTTCTCTCTGGTTGCCCTGCCCCCTTCTGTCTCCTCTCAGACACCACAGCCGCAACAACCTCAAACCCAGTCCATTCAGAGAAACCTCAAGCTCCCCATTCCAAGATACCAGCCAGCCAGAAGCAAGGGAACCGCAGAGAAAGTCAAATCACCACCACTTGTTGCCAGATTGAAAACAGCCTCTAAGATCTCAGTGGCAGCTCAGACATCAGTGAGCACTTCATCAAAAGTGATGAAAAAGAAACAAGAGACCAAGAGCGTGAAGGAAACACTGGTGCCCAAAGAGGAGCCATCGGAACAGGTCATCCTGATCGACCCAGCCTCCTCAGACATCTCTGTCACTGCTCTACTCCCAGAAAATGCTGTCCTATACCCAGGATCACAATTAGAGCGACCACCAGACAGCTCTGAGCGACCCGCTACAACCAGCCTTATTCAGAACCTTCAGTACCCTCCTGCTGCTGTCAAGAGCTCCCTATGCAAATCTCCAGAGGAAAGCAAGACCATCGTGAGGCTATGCCCGTCAAAACCCACCGCAGCCCAGCCCCAGAGCAGTATCACTGTCCTGTCCCCTGCTATCTTCAGCAAAGCAGTCCAGATCATCCCATCCCCTCCTAAAGGTAAACTGCCTATTCTACCCTACTCTAAAATAAAGAGCACCCTCATCCCAGCAGCCAAACTCAACCTATCCCCAGAGAAGAAAGGTTTCTCCAGCCATGCAGGACTTCCCAGCCCCTTGGATCCCACATCCAAAACCCTTGAGACTGCGGAGGCCTTGGGTCACAACCAGGTGCCAAACTCCACTCTCCTTCCCCACACCAAAACCACACTGATGTCTGTGTTGGGAACCCTCCAGAAACCATCTGGCAAGAAGAGGGGAAGGAAGAGAAAGACAATGGAGGACATCTTGGCGTTTGAGGCCAGAAAGAAGCGCTCTTTGTCTTTCTTTCGTAGAAGGGTCCAAGAGAAACCTCCAGCGGTTGTTTCCGGTTCAAAACAAAAGGAGGTGGATATTTCAAAGAAGTATCGAAGCATCCGACCCAAGCCCATGTTGGTTATGGAGACTGTTCCCCAGCTGGTTAGTCTGCCCATCACACCAGATGGCCAAGAGCCGGAGCTTGTACTTGGTCACCAACTCCCCACCACGACCACATCCAAGGCCCTGGACTGCCCGCAGCCAGCCCCCGTCACACTCCACTTAAGAGGTGCTACCCACCCAAGATTATTCGTTGGCAGCCGTCCCATCCACCGCTGTCCCACCTGCAGCCGCTGTTTCCAGTTCAAGCATCACCTCCAGAGCCACATGAACAGCCACACCAACAGTCGGCCATATGTGTGCCCGGTGTGCCGTAAAGCGTACGCTCACTCTGGCAGCCTGAGCACCCACATGAAGCTTCACCACTCTGAGGTGCGCCCACGCCGGTCTCTGGGCTGTGAGTTCTGCGAGAAGGCCTTTGGATATGTGGGGGTCTACTTCAGTCATCTGAGAGAGGTCCATAAAGTGGTGCTGACCGTGGAGCCGTCTGTCAGCCATCATGAGGAGGACGTGCCTGTTGAAGGGTGAGATCAATAATACTTCAGCTCAAGGAGAAGATGCATTGTGGCAATACATTGTAGAAAGTTTAATTCACAGATATGAAGACAAAGATTGAATATTCAAGTAATGTCTTTTTTCTGTGTGCATGGGGTGTATTATATGTTTAGAAATTAAGTATTATTTATAGGTGAAATATTATGACTACATTTGTATATAAGTAGCCTATAATATATTTTAGTCAATGTATTATAAAGACCATTGGTCCTGGAATAGTTGGTGAATGTTAAAAACTTGACTAGTACATGGTAATAAAAAGGTAGGATCAAATAAGTTTGTACTTCTTCCTACTCCTTTTTGAGCATGTAAACTTGCTGCACATGCAAAATATTGTCAACAGTTTACCTTCTTTGTTTATTTTGGGTTTTTTTTTTTGGGGGGGGGATTGTATATGTTCAAAATAAAACATCAATTTGACATTGTTGGACACTATTTTAAAAAAACATTATCAAAAATGTAACTCTGCTGATAATTATTGTGTTAACAAAGATGTTAACATTGATTGATTGATTATCAAAAACAACAGAACACCTGGATTTCTTTTTAATACCAGTTAAATACAAACAGCTATAGTACAAAATGAGCTGGTACTCAGCCAAGTTAGCTACATTTATTTGTTATACATTTCCCCTACACTCATGAATACAAACGTTTGGATCTGACATAAGGATGCAGACATCCAGCACATTAAATGTGGAAAATCCTTGCAGTTTGTCCCTCCATTCACATTTGCGTCTGTTGGTATCATGAGCGTTTTTGTTCTTGTACTGTCTGTGTTAGGAGTAAACTGCAAACATGGTGGTAAGTCTGAAAGTAAAAGTAACAAAATACACACCCAAATGAACATCATCATCAAATTTTTTTCGCAATTGATGACTAGTTGTCAAGCTTCACCATCAGCATCATAACTGTCTTGATGTATGGGTGCAACGAGTGACTGTGTTAACTGATGACTTCCGGCCGACTGTGCCAATAGATGTAGTCAAAACACCGGAGTTTCAAAAAGTTTCGAAAAGGTACCAGTGCTATTACCAAATACTGCTGCCACTTTTGCAGAGGATTTTGGCACATCTTTTGGGGGCCACACATTTAGCTGTGTTGCTCATGCAATGAATGCACAAACATTACAAGTTGCACCTCATTGTAAAGGTGATTAATCAGGGTTTCCAGTGATATAAAATACTATACAATACATACAAGTAGCTGTGATTGGATATATTCCTA
Source organism: Cetoscarus ocellatus (assembly GCA_037902135.1). Classification (NCBI taxonomy): domain Eukaryota; kingdom Metazoa; phylum Chordata; class Actinopteri; order Labriformes; family Labridae; genus Cetoscarus; species Cetoscarus ocellatus. Next base: position 2,167,664 of record JBAMNC010000760.1, on the reverse strand, counting down.
ACTTGTCCCTACTTTCTACATGACCAAATTAGGTCTGATTGGATTAAGTCTCTGTTAAAGATTTAAGTCTAGTTCTTAACGAAAATGTCAGTTAATTTAGTTTTAGTTTTTGTCCATGTGCACTTGTTTTTATTAGCTACTGTCTAGTTTTTGTCAGGGGAAAAAAGGTTGTTGATGAAAATAATTGGTCAAAAAATGAACACTGCTACTGATAATGCTGAAGCTCCCTGTTCAGCACCCCACTTTTAACAGATGTACTCTGCTAGTATGTAGCTTAATATAGACTGATTAGCATTTCCCATGGAAAAGCCGGAAGCAGAGTACTGTGTTTGGACTATTATTCCAACAAACTCCCTTAAGAGCAGGGCTGTATGCTCTTCCTTGGGTTGTCTAAGATCACTCTTTCCATGTAAGACCTTAAGTGACTTATTTCTTGGCCAGTAATTAGGTATCAGTTGATTAACAGCCTTGTTTCCAGCTCTAAAGATTGTATACCTAAAATAACATATTTTTCCACTTGGTCTTGAAATAGTTGTAACTCAGATCCACTTCTTTTCTTCATTAGGGCCAACCTGCCAGAGACCTCAGAGGATCAGGATCGTGAGGACCCCGTAGAGCTGCAGATTAAATGCGGCCGCTGCCAGGCCATCACCCCAACATTTGCCGACATGAAGATGCACTTGCTGTACGTGCACGGAGAGGAAGTCCAGGTTAAACTCCAAGATGGCCAACCGGTGCGGGACGGTCGCACCGCTGAGGATGAGCTAGTGAAACACGCCGCTCACTACTGGAGGCAGCTCAATGAGAAGCGCAACCTGGTCAAGTGTGGCAGTTGTGATGAGGAGTTCTTCTCCTTCTCAAAGCTAAAGAGGCACATCATGTCCCACCAATGTGGACGAGAAGGGGAGGACAGCGGGTCTCTGTCATCACCAGAGAGCAGCAAAGGCCTGGGGGTCCTTGCTGCGGGTGCATCCTTTAACTGTGTGCTTTGCAGCGAGGTTTTAGACACGAAAGAGGGCGTCATGGCACACTGGAGGAGTCGCCACCACTGTGAGCAGCCCGGTCTGCTCTGGGACGCCCTGAGCTCGTACTCAGGCCAGGACGAGGCTGAGGCAGACGGGGACTTGGACACTCCTGCTCCAAGTCCACGCTAAGTCTAACTCAAAGCTGGTATTAGCAGGGAGCTCCTCACCGTGGGACGTCCTCACACACACTCAGAGTTAACAATCAGCAGCACAGGGACGGAGAGTTTCCCTTATGTCTTTTAGCACAAGTGTCTTCTTTCACCAAGTTAGACGGTGGACTCACTCCAGAAGAAAAGAAACAAAAAAGCCAACTGTGAAAAATGACCCCTGTGTTAAACTTCATAAGGGATACTCTCTTTAGGTCACAGAATACAGTTTTATAAACATTATTTACGCACCATTTTAATTGCACTGTTTTGTTTTTTTCTGTTTGGTTTTGTTATGAGGTTGTATTTAATGTCCAGTTGGATTTTTCTTTTTTTTTTTTTTTTTTACTTTTATTTAAATGTTATCAAAAGGATAATTTATGACAAAGCTGACTCATGAAAACTTCTGGAAGACACAGACAACTTTCTTTTGTGTTATTTCACCATGCAGAAACATTGTTGTTTATGGAAAACCTGCTTAAACTCGTGATCTTCTTAACATTAAAAATAACAACTAACAGGGTGATAGCTATATTGAAAAGATATTGAACAGAACCAGAGTTCAGTATGTTTACATGCAGTTATGTGAGTGGATTTATTGTGTTTAGTCTCCTGAAAACAGTCTTTTAAAATGCATGCATGTTAGCACCACTGAAACCTACTCAACTTAATTTCTAAAACAGGACGAATGCTAACCTCATTAAGCAACTGGATTTGCCAGAATATATGTCTGTCATCAGGAAGATCCATCTTACAAAGATTAAAGCTGAAAAGTTTGTTCTTAGTCAGAAAATGACCCAGGTTTTGGTGTCTGAAGATGAGAAACAGGCAGTAGCTGCGAGCGTTGAGGTGACTGCAGACCTCTGGCTGGCTCGTGATTCATAAGACAGACAGAACATTTGCTCAGTTATGTGCTGAATTATTTTGAAAGGGTTGGCTGTTAGATACCCCACGAACATGTGTTTGTCAGGTTAGACCAACATGCCTCAGTAATGCAGTGGAAGACTGATTTGATCAACTCCTTCACATGAAATACTGGAAGCAGTTATCGTTAGTTACTTTTTACTCAGAATTCCTTTAAGACAATTAAACTACTTCACTTATTACATAGCAACTCTCACTGTTTTCAGTAGACAACAATGCTCTCTAGACCTTTCAAAGAGTTTAAAATAAATAAAATGAGTTATTGAAAGTAGAGCTCACTCAGCTGCTTTTACCCTTCATTCTGTGTTAAACTACCTTAATTTCTCGATTATTACACACCTTCAATTACAACACGCACCAGAATTTTGCCCAAACCTTACTCTCTCGGTCAACTCAAAAATGACCTTTATTCAAAGTTTTAATCAATGAAATATCAGTATTTTCACAACAAATCTCTCTTAAACAGATGCAAAAATGCCTTTTGCTGCACGCAGGCGCAATTACTCGATTTCTGCCTGAGCACGCTCAGTCGTAGTGTACCGACCAATCACAGAGCAGCTATCAACATGCCGATATCTTCGACCAATCACAGCGCAGCTATTTTGCGTCCCCTTGCTCATAAGATGGCAGCGCCCTGTGTTTGCATGTGTTTTAGCAGAGAAAGAGAATATTCCAGCTTTTTGTATCAGATGTTGCAATCATGATGTTGGCGAGATGAAATATGGTAATCATTTGCTTGTACTCGTGTGTAATACGCACCTGAAAATTAGACCTTATTTAAGAGCAAAAAGATGCGTGTTGTAGTTGAGAAATTACGGTAGTTACTGCACATACATACAATCATGTTAACAGCCCACCTTGGAGAAGTGGACTGTAGTTGCTAGTAGCTCAGTGTCTAAGCATTACGTTGATTAATAATTTGTCATTTTGTTACTGTTATAGACTTTATCCCATACACTACTAGTTTCTATAAAACTATCAGCAATATATTACAAGTAACAAGTAACTGCCCAACACTACTCCTCTGCCTCCACGCCAGGCTTTGAGGTGGAGGTCAAAACAGCATTAATGTAGAGCCGAGCAGAAGTCACACTGTCGTCTGCCTTTGGACATTCCCACCAGCTGAGGTGATTATCTTATGTGTACCAACTGTACACGAAATATTTAGAGCTCTCAAGTTGTTCATATATTCAAGTTTTACATACAGATGGTTAGCTGCTAGCTAACTTGAGCTAAAAAGGTGGCATATTGCTGTCTACCATAGTCACCTCTGTCAGTCTATCAGTTCTCTTCCTGTAGATGTACAAGCGAGAAATGGAGGGTAGACCAACTGAATATCCAAATCAAGCTATCAGCTTAATCAAACTGCACATGTAGCGCAGTTAAGATTAATTCATTGTCATCTAGATGTCGCTCAACATGTGGACTGAGATAATATGGTTGGAGTCAATATCTGCTTGCATGTTCACTCCTACCAGACTGGGCTGTACTAGACATTCTGTGCAGGCTCTGTTGTCCACACAGTGATCTTTGACCAAGAGGATAAATAGCAGTTATGCTTGAATCAAACACCATTTTAACGCTTAGCCTGCAAGCATAAATGCAAAGCTTTCAAAATAATCCGTATTTCGAAAGCAGTGATTATTTGTTCTGAAAATGTAAAACTTCTAGTGTGTAAAATGAGTAGATATGTGAGTTTTTCATATTTTTGATACACAAGCAGTTAGCTGCTCACTGATTGACTGTTAAGGTCAACAGATTGTCTGGTTATTGGTTTTCCTGAAGTGCATCTAAACTGGGACAAGAACATTACTTGAGTTAAATGGCCTAAATCACTGTTACTATATCTCAACAGAACTGCGCGTAAACTAACCAATGTGTTTCTAATATCAAGTCTAAAAAATAAATGGAAGTCAAAAGTTTAGTATTTTTGAATAGTAAGAGCACAATAAAAACAAGGCAGCAAAATCTCAAAGAGGATCTCCGGATGGAACTGAAAGAATCTGCATGGTTCAATACCACAATGAGAAAATACAAATACTTTTAATAATTTGGTTCACTGGCCTTTTAAATACTGAGAAATGTTACATCTGTAGACAAGGGCACACTGTCCGCTGTCACACTGGCTGAAAGTGTTGCTGATTGGTCTTGGATTAAAACAGTTAACTAGTATTTAAACACAATCATGTTACGTAGTTCTGCTCCTTCGGCTGAATTATCTACATTTTCAGTTATGGCTCAAACTCTCACAGTGTGATCAGAGGCAGTTTTGTGGTCCGCAGCCAACCTGGACCCATGAAGGAACACTTCTTCTACCAGCATTTAGTGTCATCCTTGTGGCCTTCTGAAAAAATGAAGTCGGTGTTCATGCGTAACGTGGCTTATCGTCAGTGCGGTCCTCTGTAGGCCACATTCTATCTCCTTGACTTGTTGAGTAATGCCTATGTGTGTATTCTGTGATATGCCAAGGGTCTTTTCACTTTAGTGATTGTAGAAGTGATTTTTGCATTGAAGCTTTCTAACCACTGACAGAGTACTTTTTGTTTGTTGACTTAGTAAAGATGCAAAGGAAAACATGGTATCGCCTACCTGTTGTTGCCAGCTCATGTGTGGAATCACGTGCATCCAGACTCTATTGTTAGAGTTTCTTTAAACTGTCGTCAAGTCCAGAAGAATATGCTATTTTATACTATAGATTACTACAGAGCTCCTTTAGTATATTTATGCTTGTTGTTGGTACCTTAAGAACCAGCAGAGAGAAAATTGTTTAGTTTGCTTCTTCTGATTTGAAGGATGCTAAATGTTTTCGTTTTTGATTAGGAAGCCATTTCTTCAGGGCAGTGGTTCTCAACTGGTCAGGGCTTGGGTCGATTCAACACCTTCTTAATGAGAAACTGTTATCAAAATTCAAAAGTTTTAATGGCTTTATTTTGATAAAAAATGTAGTTTGGACCTTGGATGAAACAAAAACATGAATATAAAATAAGACAAGACAAAACAACGTAATGTGCTCAAACGTTTGGTTTGGTCTCAAGAAATTATCACAGGAGAATCATCTTTGAAATTCCAAAATCAAAATAAGAAAAATGTGTTCATTATCACTGCAACATGAAATATATGACAACGTTCACTTATGTAATCGAAAACATAAAGTTTCCTGATTTTCAGGGTTACATTTCCAGCCAGGGCTTTAAGAAAACAGAGCAAAATTTGTTTGTTTTTGCTGTTTAGCCATATTCAAACAGCACAGTCTCTGGAAATTTCCAGAATTTACCTGGGTGAGCTGCATGTGTGAAGCAACCAGCAGGGTCTTTCTGCCAGACTTTTCCCCTGCTAGCTTCCTTATCAATTCATCCCCATCCACCCTTACATCAACGAAATCTCTTTTCACTCATACGACCCTGTAACTTCTTTGAAAAAATCAGGATAACTCAAACCAGAAAAGACCAAAAGCACTTGCTTCTCCACTTTTGTCATTCGCAACAGCCAGTTCAACCAGTTGAGAGAGGTGGTTAGAGAGAAATATAATGAGGAAAATACATCAGGGAAATTTCAAGGTGATAGGTCTTTACACACCAAGGGTGATGTGAATAATCGTCACGAAATGATGACTATTACTGTGGCGATGTTTGATATGCCTTTTTGTTCCCATTAAAAGCCGTGCCTTTTCTGTATATATTGTGTACATCCTAAACAAACATGTCACTGAGGTCAAAACAGACTGGACATCATGTGCAAATGATCCAATGCTAATTTCAATGGAACAGAAACTAAAAAAGGTCCATCTGACAGTGTAAAGAAGAAGAAAACTGAGCAAACCTTTAATTGTGGAGCTGTAACCTCAAACTGCTTCACAGCGAAAGAAACTTGAGTAAACATACTCACCGACATGTTATTGCAGCTCCAACACTATCTGCTTACATGCATTATCTTAAGTTTCATCAGCCCTGTCATTTTTTGACTTTGGTCAAGAAAAACAGGAAGGCTCTGAAACAAACACACAAGCTGGCTACCATATTGAATATTCTGATGGCTGTGACGTACATGCCATTTGTCAGATGTAGCCTGACTGGACATGAAACATTAGAAAAATGGACCACGCTCCAGAAAATAGAAGCTGTTATTTCCCTCTGCGACATTTCGCTGCTGGTGTGAAATCTTAGATTGACTGACTGGTTCAGAAAAGAAAAAAAATGAATTTTTGCATGCAAGGTCTTAAGTCTGTGGTGAAAAATCTTGTCAGTGTTTGCACATGCAGCTCACCAAGGATAATTCCAGAATTTTTTATGATTTCTGTGCTCTTATGAATGGGTTTTTTTTCTATGTAAATGAGAAGAATTCGGTTGTTTTCTGAACATCTTGACTTGACCCTATTCACATTTGCAGAAAAAGAAATAATATTTCCTGAATTTTCCAGGGTAAGCTGCATGTTTGAACACAGACAGCAGGGCTGACTTAACCCTGAATTTCCTTCCTACTACCCCCCCCCCCCCCCCCCCCCCAAATTTGCTGAGTTTACCCAGGTGAGCTGTATGTGCTAAAATGTCCTGCCGGCTCTCAAATTGTTTTACCCTCTTCACTCTCACAGGGACTGAAACCTGACGTGCATGTTCATGCTTGTCCATCACAGCAGGAAAGTCTCCTGCAGTTTTCCTATCAGGCAGCGGAGGAGTTAAAGAGGGTTAATACTTGGGGCAAGCAGGACAATTTCAGTAAAACATCCCTCTGTCAGTGCTCACACATGCTGCTCACAAAAAATCAGGATTTTATACATGTGCAAATGTGGCTTGACAAGCAAACTGTTGGAAAACTCTCAGTTCTTAGGCACACGTGTGAACAAATAGGTCAGGGCATTGCATAGGAAGCGTACCCTGACAAATCCTGGAAAAATCCCCAGTTGCATGTATGAAAAGGAAAAAAGAAGTATGATATATGATGTATGCTTTTTAGGCTTCTTCCCGTAACAGACTTTGTAACACATTGCTATTTCACAGCACACACTCGAGACCTACATGAAAACTCTCCCAACCCACCAGTTGAGAACCACTGCTTCATGGCAAGTAGCTCTGCAAACATTTGTCTGTGTTTATATTTCGTATGAAGAAAAAAAACATAACAGGGTCAAGTGAATGTACCTGAATGTTTCCAAAACCCTACCAAAAGTATATAAATACATATGCTATATAGACTTATTCCATAGATAGAATATATAGATATATTGAGAAAAAAATGAATATATATATTTACATAGAGTAACTAGTGAATCAGCTGCTTTGTTCTGTCACAGTGTAGAGGGAACAAGATAAATTTATCATTGCCAAAACAGGCAACAAAAGAAGCCATGCAGAGCTGTCCTTATGTGTCTGACACAAACAGGAGGGCTGTGAGTAAAGGCCAGAGCACTGAGGAGTACAGCTGTAGTTACTGTACCACTGTTCCTACAAACCATCAGTGAGCTGGTCCTTGTTCTCAGGACCTCCTAACAAAGCAGGAAGTGACAGCGTTAAGGGTCAGACTCTTCCTCTCTCAGATAATTCAACATACATTACCGTCAGCACAAGTCAGGAACTGAAAAATCCCACATTAGGTGATATAACGTGTTTTACTCACTTAACATGTTAAAAAGACTGAAAGTGTTTGTGCTTGTGACTGTTTGTGTTCCTGAAGAACCTGATGTTTATGAGAATAAAGATATGCTTTGTTGAGAAATTTGTGATGTAGTATTTTCTGTGTTACAAAAGTAATCAAACACATTATTTTCAGGAAGGAATATCCTATCAAATCTTAGCCCTGAGGCAGCATTATAAATATGGCTGCCACCATGTTTGGACTTCAAAATTGTGCATCAGAAAGCAGTGAGTGAAGGCACTGAAACTGCGCCTATGCTTTATATAGGAAAAACTTAACTGTTGGAGTCTTCCACAATAAATGATCGTCCAAATACAAACCCTAATCCCGGTAAAGTGGGGATGTTGTGTAAAGCATTAACAAAAACAGAATGATTTGAAAATACTTTGAGACCTATATTCAACTGAATACACCAGAAATGCCTGAGATACATTACAAAAAAGCTGGGACAGGGGCAAGTTTACCACGGTGTTAAATCACCTTTCCTTGCATTTTAGAACTGAGGACACTAATTTTTGCAGCATTCATTCTTTTTTGATGTACAACTCAAGTTGCTCAACAGTCCGGGATTTCTGTTGACATATTTTGTGCTTCATAATGTGCCACACATTGTCAATTGGAGACAGGTCTGGATTGCAGGCAGGTCAGTCTAGTACCTGCAGTCTTCTACTCTGAAGCCACGCTGTTGGAACACGTGCAGAATTTGTCCTGACATTGTCTTGTTGAAATAAGGGAAGTCCCTGAAAAATATTTTACTCCAAAATCTGTTTGTACCTTGCAGCATTAATGGTGTCTTCACAGATGTGCAAGTTGCCCATGCCATGGGCACTAACCCCCCCCCATACCATCACAGATGCTGTCTTTTGACCTTTGCTCTGACAACAGTCTTGATGGTCCTTTTCCTCTTTAGCCTGGAGGACACCACGTCCATGATTTCCAGTCCATCTCAAATGAGCTCGGGCCCAGAGAAGCAGACGATGTTTCAGGGTGTTGTTGATATATGGCTTAGGCTTTGCATGGTAGAGCTTAACTCGCAATTTTAGATGTAGAGATGAACTGTCAATGTGACAATGGTTTTCTGAAGTGTTCCTGAGCCCACACTGCAAAAACTCAGATCTTGGCAAATGTGTTTGTCTAATTTCAGGCAAAAAATATCTAAAGCACTTATTTTAATTCATATTCACTCAACAAGTCCTGATAGATGTTTTAGTACAAGGAATAAAAGGCAAAAAAGGTATTGAATTGCTTGTAGTGATAAGAAAATATTAGCCAGTGAAACAAGTAAAGTTTTACTGTGTGAGGGTCGTAAATTCAGCTCTAATAACTCCTCTGATAGAACATTACATTTAAAGACACCCTTCAAAGGTTAGTTTCGCTTGTCTCATTCCCAGATCATTTTTACTTATTACAAGTAGCTCAGGCCTTATATTTACTTCTGATACCTGCAAAAAGATGTTAATCCAGACATGCCAGGGAATTGTGCCTTAGAATAAATCTAGAGAGATTTTTTTGGACTAGAAATTGGACAAATACTTTCACCTAGATCTGAGTTTTTGCAGTGCACAGGTTAATATCCCGAACAGAATGATGTTAGTTTTGATGCTGTGCTGCCTGAGGGATCGAAGGACGAGGGCTTTCAGTGTTTGTTTCACTCCATCCTTTCTTGTAAATGAGTGAGCCTTATTGGGGTGCTCCTTTATAGCAAATTATGACACTCACATGTTTCCATTTAACCTGTTCACCTGTGGAATGTTAAAGACAGATGTTTTTGGGAATTCTTAAGCTCATCCAGTCTCTTGTTCCTCCTGTCCTAGCTTTTTTGTAAACATCAAATTAAAAATGAGTGAAAAACTGTAGAAGAAAGATGATATGTCTCGGTTTGAACATCAAATATCTTATCTTTGTTGTGTATTTAATTGAATATTGGTTGAATGGGATTTGCAAATCATTGTATTCTGTTTTTACATTTTACACAACGCCCCAGTTTCATTGGAATTGGGGTTTGTACAACCAAGGTATGGATCTCATATTATTCTCTAGTCATTCATTCATATTCCTTATATACATTTTAAGACGTAAGAATAATGTCAGTTTTACACTTAAGTGTATAAATGCTGCATTCAGAGCCAAATCAGCATCATGACTGCAGGGTTGGACAGACAGGAGGTTCCACTCACTCTGTATTCATCAGAATACACTCAGAGAAGAGAATGGCTTTAATTGACATTTCTTTGTGGAAAGGTGTGTTCATGTGTGCGGCACGTGAGGGGTCAACCAAAGTGGGTGAGCCAGAGGGCTTTTAAGAGCGTACATATGTCTCACCTCTGTGCTCCTCCCCTCCCAGCAGACCCTCCATCTGTCTACTTTAGTACAATCAAACCCAAAGATATGTGTGCAAATAACCCTCCCTTTTGGTTTTATGTATGTTTCTCTTGAATCAAGGAACAGAAGGCAACTATGTATCTGGCTAATAAAGACTGAAAGGTGACCTCTGAAGCACTGCTGAAGGTTCAGGGACAGAAGTGGTGCCTTGTTTTGGCCTCTTATGTAACAGAGGCCATGTCCACTGAAAAACAAGCCATTATGAAATGTTATTTTACTGCTTTTCTTTTTCATGTCCTGTGGTCAGTCAGCAAAGAATTCATAAACAAAGAGCACATGGATCAGCAAAAACAAAAACCCATTAGAAAGCATGCCAGGCCAGTAGTTGGCATTGTGACCTAAATGCACCAACAGGCACGTGCACATAAACTTTCTTCTACAGATGGTGAGGTGCAAACATCCTAAAATGGCCGATACACAAACATCTGCCTAAATGGACCGTGAGATGGTTGCCACTCCAAGTGCCCCTAAACCACAAAGAGAATAAATATCAACTGAAAATGAGAAGCACAAACAGAACCCTGGGGTTTGCCATTGTTGTTTGGCAAAAGAGACTGGAACTAAGCTGCACGTGTGAGTACGATCTCTCTTTCCAGAGAAACTTCACACTGCTGTTTTTAACAGTGAAGATAGTGTTTTCAAAACTTTGATTTTAGACAAAGCACAGATGTATTAAAATGATCATTATAAAAAAATATTCTTTAAAAGTTGCAACAACACAGCAAAAGGCTGTCAAGTTAGGCTAATATTGCCATGTAAGTGTGGTCTATTGTTTAGGTCAGATAAAGACCACCCATAAAATGGGATAAAGGGAGCTCTTTATGAGGGCCAGTGTGATGGAAACAAAATGAAGTTTAGCAAATACATGGTTCATCCTTAATTTACACAATGACAACCTTTGGCCTGGTGAATATATCAAGTTTTGTAAAATCTTAACCGCTGTTGAAACTGTGATAGAGCCACACGTGAAGACAGATAATGTCAGTTTTATCAGTTTTGTTCCTGTAGCGTGTGGTGAGCCACAAAGAGAGGGACACACTAGGTCACAACAAACCAACAGATTTATTTACCAAGAAGGCAGAATCCCTGCTCTTGCAGCCTGTGATCTCATGTGATCACACATGACTTTAATGTAAACAAACGTGGCGGAAAATGTCAGAAGGCTAAATGCTGCTAGCAGTCAGCTTCCTGTAACATCTTTGGCAGTTGTGATTTCCGTCCAGCTCACCTCATCAGTTTGTTAATTTACAGGTTGTGCTGTTTAAACGCCAGTGTTTTTTTTAAACAAAGTTGGACCTCCATTTTGGCGTCCATCTATCTTTGTGCTTCGCCTTTACTCTCGTTGCTATGGCAACATTTGCTCCCTGCTTCAGCAGGACAAGTTTGTTCTACATTTTGACGCCACTTTTGAGAGGCCATTTTAAGACAAAAGATAATCTCTTAATGACATGATAGCACATCCAAAAAATAGGACTAAAAGCTTTAAATGATCTCCCGACTAATAGTTACAGAGCTAGATCAGCGTCAGACTAACAGCTAGTCATTTCTTGTTTTTCACCAGTGTTTAAACCGGTCCAGTTTTTTCTTTTAAACTGATAAGTCAAGACCACAATCATCAACATCTGAATAAAGTGTGAGACTGAAAACCCGACAGTTCTTCCTTCTGATGACAGGTAAATCCTCCTTTAGATGCCAGTAAACAAGGAAATAGATTGTGCTAGTTTGGTTCTTTGGCTTTATTTTCTCACTTAAACTAATGAAGTATTGTTTGGTACAGTGATTTATAAAAGTGAAGCACCAAATGGTTCACCTTCTGCTTTCTCAGGTGCTTTGATTACAACATCTTTCAGTACAGTAGGCATCAAGTCATCAGTTCACACAGTAACTCATTTCACCCTCACTGAGACAGTTCCCACAGTGCATGGAGGAAAATATCATAGAAACGGAGTTCAGATGATGCTGATGTTTGACTGCTAGTCATCAGTTGTCAACAACTATTTGATGATGATATTAATTATTGGTGTTTATTATGTTACTTTGACTCTCAGAACATGTTTACAGTTCAGTTCTGACACAACAGGTAGTTACATACAGCCTGAGGTCTTTTGCACCCTCTAGTGGTCTCCTCCAGTAACACACGTCACATACAGGCAAGTATGTAAGCAAAAATGCTCATGGTGCTAATGGGCACAAATGAATATGCAGGGACAAACTGCAAGAATATCTCCAGCTTAACTCATCCAACAGTGTTGGAAATGTCCTGGCAGATGTTTGTGCTTTCAGAGCACTTCTAGTTTTTAGATTTTTTCCTGTTGAATCAGCAAATTTACCGACAAAGCATTGACATAGAGTCTGCCAACTCACAACTTTTAACTAGTACATCCTGCAACAGCTGCTTTGAGAAGGTGCTCTCTAATTCTGATTGGTTGGTTTGTGAACCAATCAGAAAGCCAACAAAGGGTCAGTTGGCTTGGATTCTTGTAGCTGAACTCAGCATGCACTTCTCAGAAGATGACCATGACTTGTTGCCAAACTAACATAGTGCTACATGCAGAAAACCGTGGCACCTTGAGGTTGTGGGATGGATGCAGTTCTGTTTTTTGAAAGTCCCTACTACAATTAGATCAACTTTATAACTTTTATTTTAGGGTGCAAAATTATATGTTGTTCATTTAAAACTATTGCAAAGACACAAACTGTTCTTATTCCCTCTGCCTTACGTCTTATGCTTTAGAGATTAGATTACAAAGCAACACTTAACTTTGCTCCTTGCATATTGACAACAGCAATGGCCAAACACTTGAACAAACACTGCACATGTTTCTTTATTTGTTTCCGTGTTGTCAGAGAGAAATCCTCCATGTTATTCCTCAGGCCGAGCCCTGCTGCTCATTTCCACAGCAGTGAGGAATGCAGGTCCACAGCTCTAATTGATTCAGAGGTATATGACCCTGAATCAAAGGCTAAAGGACGCCGCTGGTGTGGTTCCTGTTGCTACTCAAACAAGCAACGGCAACACAACACAAAACTAAACAAAACCCCATCCAGCTCCACATCAACTCAGCTCAACTTCTTCAAACTACTTTGTAAAGACTCAAAGGTTTCAAATGAGAGGGACTCAACTTCAGGTGTCTTTCAGCTCGGCTGGATCAGAGATAAAGCTGCGACATCAGTACATATCAGGGCCCAATCTAGCGTCGCCATCGCACCACATCGCAGGCGCAGATAAAAAGGAAAGCGCTATACGGTGATGCATATTTCCCTTTAATCAGAGCTAACGCGTAGCACAGCCGTCACACTGCACTCCCACCTCACCGTGGCTCTCAGGGGGACATGCGAGATCAAAGAAACCCCCCCCGCTTGTACATGATCAGTGGGAAAGAAGGAGGACTGGGGGCTGCTCTCTTTCTTTTCCTTATTCTTCCTTTCTTTCTTCAGGTCTTTGAGCTACACCCCCTTGAACACCTCACTACTCCTGTAAGACTGAGAGAGGGGAATACAGATGCTGGAGATGTTGATCTGTTTAGAAGAAATGTCCCTGTTAAGTGTTCATACATGTTTAACTCTGAAACATGTCACTGTTTTATTCAGTCGTATTGGAGAGGACGCAGAGGAGTCAAAATTATAACACACTATTAGGCAGTAGTAAATACTTAACTCATCATCTATAAAGCATTGTCAGTCTCTTAGTTATGTATAAATGCACTAATAAAGCATCAATCATAGGGATGCCCGAGTCCAGTTTTCCTGCTGATACTGATCACTGCTTATCTATGAGTGAAGTTGGCTATAACCAATGCTTATATAGAGTGTTGCAGGAATGAGTCCTAAAACATGGAAGTGAAACATGCTAATCAGATTAACTGGTGACTCCAAATTGCCCTTAGTTATGGATGGAATGAGTTGATGGTTGTCTGGCTTTCTATGTGGCCCTGCAATTGGCTGGTGACCAGCCCGGGGTGTACCTTGCCTACCGCCCTATGTCAGCTAGGATCGGCTCAAGCCCCTCTGTGACCCTGAAAGAGATAAGCACTAGTTTCATAATAGCTTGGTATTAGGTTTTTACTCCTGCTGACTGTGTTTGAGGGTCATTCTTGAAGATTATCACCAAGTTGGTCCACCAAGAGACTCGGTTTGCTTCCAAGCGGACCAGACTTTGGTTTGCGGTGAGTGTGTAGCAATCCAAACCAATAAGGACCAAATGAGACAGAAATAAAGGGAGTGAATTGTGGCTTGCATTTGGCAGAATATCACATGAGCAAGCAGGCTGATGTAGAGTTCACTGACAATATCTAACGTTAGCACTGTTGGCACTGTCAGCCTCTGGTCCTCTTCACAGGTCAATGTCTACAAGTCCATGTGGACATTGCTCCTGTCAATATGCAAGTGCCATCAATGCAGCCTGAATGCAGCTTTATATTTTTTTTATGGCACAGAAAGCTCCTAACTACTTCAAGTTAAACAATGTTGTTACTTAAAGTCCTAGTGCAGCAATGGGCAAGATGGCAGGAACAAAGACCACAGCTATAGCCCCACCTACTGGCAGGAGGCTTAATTACACAGCAATTGACAGGTTTTGGTCTGTCAAAGACTTGTTCCAGTCTTCTCATTGGTAAATGCATACAATTGAATTGAAAATGTTTTATTAAAAAAATAATAAATTAATGAATAAATAAAAGGTTGTCAACTTCTCCATGGCATGGAACAGAGGGTGACATTTCTTGCCCACCAGGAGGCCACATGTCAGTGTTTGATGACACGTGAAAGAAATAAATTAGTTATCAGCAAAGCATTATAAGCTTATTTATATGATATATGATTGACTGATGCTGCATTATAGATGGCCAGGTATTTGCTTATAACTTTCAAATGCTTAATTGTGTGAGTTATCATGAAGTGCAGTCTTAATCAGAGTCTGTAAATGTCAAACTTTTGAGACTTCACTCTCTCATTTGACCCTGTTGTAGAGGAAATAGGACCTGAAAACAACATGCAGTGAGACGTGGAATAACAGAGCTGGCGTCACAGCAAGAATGCCGGGGGAGATTTATGGGACAGTAAAAATGTGACCCACACTGACCACAGATGTTCTCAAGAACAACCTAGGTGGGGTGTAACGTGAGTGCAACACGCTCTCTCCGGGCTGACAGAAGCCCTGCTCCAACCCTCCCATTTCTCACTGCTGATTCTCTATTGCCAGTCTGTCTTTACACACCAACATGCGTGAAGCTGCTGTCAACACGTGCTGTATGTTGGTGATACGTGCGCACATTCATCAAAGTGATGCTATGGTTTCATCAAAGATTTATAAACCCTCCTGGATGTCAGGACTTAGATGTACAAATCGCTAATCCCACATCTATGAACTCTGCCTCCATCCCTCTCTCGAGCTGGAGATGTGATCCGCCCTTCCCTTCCCCTCCCTGCTGCCTCTCGGTCTCAGGTTTCAAAGCGGCCCCGTCCCTCCTCACCCTCCCAGATTAGTCATCTAATGAGCAGCAGGGCTGATCAGGTGAATAATTGATAGCGGGCGGCTGGAGAAAGGCATCGATCCGAGCTGGGTTGTGGCTCTAAATGGAGCAGGGAAGGAGACACCTCAGGAGGATAAGCAGGAGCAGGTACATCACTGTAACACTCGGGGGCTGGAGAGGATGACTGGGATTCAGATTCAGTGACTGTGACGGTGTTAAAAAGACAAAAAAAGAGAATGGGCCATGTCTGGTGGGCATGGTGCGGTGAGCTGGTAAAAAATATCCACAATTATTTGCCACTAAAAGTCTTTATTCCCTCATGATGCATTCGTTTTTTGGGGGTCATCCATCAGTCCATCTTAATATTCTTTTAAACACAAAGACTACTTTGAAACACATTCTTTAAAAATGTGCATAATATGGCCTTATTTTTACCAAACAAGAGGTCTGAATCCCGGGCAAGCACCCATTTTTTTACAACCCCTCTTGTCGGCTATGACAAATGACCGGAGAGGGGCACAACAACAAACAAGTACACCATATTGCAGGACTAGAGAGAGCCGTGGGCTTGTTCCTAATTCCCAGCAGAGAAGCATTCATGAAGACCCACTCTGTTTTAATCAGCTGTCTAACACTGACATTTAGGAACCCAGTTGACTGAAAGTCACCAGCTGACATGATTAAAAATTAAACTGCTACAAGTATATACTGTAAAAATGACATTCTTATGAGCTGATGTGTGTTTTACCCATCAGCCTGAGCTGATCTGATGTTACTATTGATCACTGATGGGTATTTAATTAGCTATTCTACCCCTCAGACTCAAGGATGTAATGAATACAGTTTGGAGGTCATAGGTCAATTTTGGTCTCATATTCATCCCTTGCTTGCAAACTACATCTCAAGAACCCCTTTAGGGTTTTTTTAAGTTGTGAATAAAAGTCCGCTATGAGACAAGGATGAACTGATTGGATAGTATAGGTCATAGCTCAAGGTCATTTGCTCAGTTGTCCAGTCTGGTTCAAGAATGATCCATCCATCCATTCATCCATCTTCCTCCACTTATCTGGGGCCAGGTCACGGAGGCTACAGGTCAAGCAGTTCAACCCAGGCGTTCCTCTTCCCTTCAACACTTTCTAGTTCCTTCAAGGGGACCCCAAGGCATTCCCAGACCAGACAGGATACAATATAATCCCCGCAACAGATTCCTGGTCTCCCTCTGCATCTCTGCCCTGTTGGACGTGCCTAGAAGATCTCCAGAGGGAGATGACCAGACCTGTTTTGCTGGATGTCAGCACACCTTGGTCTCCCTTTATGCCTGCCACCCTGCCTACAATGCATCCAACCCCCATGCCTATCCCTGAAGGTGTTAAGCCCACAGGGTGGCAGCTCCATGTGGTTTTTTCAGGCTGAGCCTGACCGGGCTCCATGGAGGGAGGCCCAGCCACCAGACGCTTGACATCAAGCTCCCCCCAAGTCCGGCTCCAGGGGAGTGCCCTCATTTCCCTATTCCAGGCAGAGTGACTAGACACCAATATGGCAGATCCATTGGGGTTAATTAAAGAATGAAGTGACCCCATTTTTAGGTCATAGGTAGCTGTGCTCCATGTTCATGTCTTGCTTGTGAACATAAAACCTCAGGATGCCTCTGGGAAATGTCTTCTTACCTCACATATATCCACTCTAACATGAGGATGAAGTGATTAGAATTTGGGGGCCAAAGGTCAACACTTTTTTGGATTTGTTTTAAACTGTGCAAATTTCCACTCAAGGCCATACCAATAAGATTTTTAAAGTCAATGGTCAAGGTCATCGCACCTTATGTTAATCCTTAGTTTGTATTTGTAGAGACTCAAAAAATACTTTGAGGCATTTTCTTGTCTGACTCAAAGACAGACTCCATGCAGTTTTGAGGTCACCATGACATAGATTACCCCACCACTTTGTCTTGAACCATAATTGCACATTCGCTGTCTGGCAAACGTATAGCTCACAAAGAAATATAACTACCAGGTGGTGTTTCTGGTAAATTCGGTTTTTGTAACGCTTTATCATGTTGAGAAAGTGCAATGTGAAGATAATAGATTTGATTTTCCAGCCCAGAACCTCCCAAAGGACCAAAATCTGAGAATAATAAGGCCCATAATAAGGCCCATGATAGGCACGGGCAGCCTTTGTTAGGTTGGATAAATAAATATATCCAATTACATGTGATTCAAGGCCATTATATAAAACCTTACTTGGCAGTTAGCTTGTGGGTGTTACCAAGCAGTAATATCACAGAAGGTAATGTGTTTGGATGTTGGCGAAGAACTTTGTTGACATTTACAAAGAATGTGCCTGAGGTCCAATTTATCAGTCTCACTCTACGCCTTCTCCTTCTCTGAAACAAAATCAGAGTGGGAGTGAGCTAACAGTCATCATCTGCTGTGCACTGGCAGAGCGATGCCCATGTTGGAGGTTTTCTATTATCTATGTAAAGAAAGACACCATACAGACACAGGGGGAATATATGGGCATGAACGTAGGACCCTGATGCTACATCGTATGTAGGGTTGGATAAAATTATTGACATGACATGCATTAAAGAGGTGGTGTTAACTTTTTGGGGATTTATTTTCCCTTCAGTATGTTTAACATGCTTTTTTCTTGTGATAGAGTACTTCTATGCCAAAGACAAAAAGTTTCCCCCTGTTTACAGTGACAGTAGCTGCCTGAAACAGCTTGTTCCTTTGGCCCAACAAACAGACCTAACAGAATGATGCCTCTTAAAGGGCAGAAACAAGAGTGGGAGCTCACAGATCCTGTGGGACCCAACGGAAATCTCACAGGAAGTGGTGGTCTTAATGCAAATTTCCCATGTGGGACGAAATAAGGTTTATTCTATTAAATTCTAATGTTGCTGCAGACACAAGTAGGTGGTTGAAAAAATCACTACCAGTCCAGGATGTAGCTAGAACTAGGTCAAGTCCAGTATGGGTGCATGATGGTACCACAAGCAACGCTAACCATATTTCATTCTTAGGCCTTCACGTGTTTAAGGGTGCATAGGTGCAAACCCGAGGCTCCAGAGGCACGGCCAAGCCCTTCAGCTGGGTGGCCAACTGCCATAACTATGCCCCAGGAGGTTAGCTGGCTTCTCTCCATCTACCAAACTAACCTCCAAGCATGGTCCTGTCTGGACTTGAACCTGCTATCATTCAGTCCCCAGCTCATGTCCTTACAGACTGAACTAAACTGCAACTATCTTCAATGTGGAGTCAACAAATTTGATGGAGGAGATGATAAAAGCTGGATTTTACAGCACAAAATAAAGCATGGCGAGTCAATATCTGGAATAATTTCTCTGTTGTAACTGGAAATAATTTTGCACCTCCACTATGGCTCTGTTCTTCCTGGTCAAAGTAGCTCTATTTCAAGGATAATGGTGTGAAACTGCAAGGACATTTGGCCATGTGACGCATGTGGTTGCTGTGAAAGTCTTGGTGGAAGTGATTCAGCTCTTTGTTATTTTCAGTGCTAAATATGGCATAATTAATGTTAAAGAAATTCACCCTCACCTGACCTCTGTATCCAGGCAATGGGAGAGAAGAGCACAGGAGCTACAGGCATAAGTTCTAACAGAGATAAAAACCCATTATTGAAACCCTTGGATATATATATATGTATACATATATTAATATTATATCCAATGATATTTTCTTATATATTTTTTATATTCTTTTGACTTTTAGGCCTCATAAAGTTGCATAGCCCAGTGTAGGTGGGTCTGAGAAAGCAGACCTGCACAGGGCTCTAATGCCTACCATTAAATCATCACCACCTTGAACACTCTAACCGCAAAGCCTAGTATAGAGTCATTTACAACATGGCACAAAGCCGCTCTGAGCTAACCAGTAACTACAGAGCAGACCATTGAACCAATCAGAGCTGACTAGGCCTACCTGGGGAAGGGAGCCTTAAAGGGGTAGGAGCTGTCGCACAGTGTCAGACTGTCTGAGAATAGAGGTGGATCAGGAATGAACACTCAAAGGTTTTCTGAACAATAGCAATGGTGATCCTAATCTGGCAAATGGAATACATAAACTTGAATTAAGACAAAATATGGGCCTCTCAGCACTGCCTTTCCACATTTTACCTCACCTTGCTTATGTGGCATCATTACAGTCAGGTTTTCCCAAAATTGCAGGACCCTTGAAAGGTCCATCTAATGATTCTCTTGCAGGATGTCAGTTTATAATTTGGGAGCATGTGCGCAAGATTAAGCAGTGTTGGTGCAAGCCATTCAGCAAACATTTGATTTTGGAGCAGACTGAATAAAATGTTTCCAAGTTATTGTTTTGGTCAAAAACAGAAGCCATCTCGCATTCTTTTCTCCTCTTAATTCTTTTACAACACAACTTTTTATGAAAGTCCAGGTTGTGCAATACTACCTCCAAAACAAGCCACATCATACTGATATAGCAAAAAGTAAGAATTGGACTTTTGTTTTTATAAATAACAACACAGTGGATTTCCCAATGCACTTCACGTGAGGCCCATAAAGTATTTTGACTTAAACAAATATTTTTACTTACAATTTTTATCTCTACAGAAAAAAAAGGCACTTTAACATGCAGGCAGCTACACGTGGATGCTCTGGAAACGTTTTGAACTTCCACATTGGCCAAACTTATCAACAAGGCAGCTTGCCAGATGATCAGTACATAGTTTTTCTTTTCTGAATTCACTCCTAGCAAGAAATACAACCTGTTTTGTTTTAGAAGTGCTTTCTCTTACTGTAAGATAACATTTTAATCACTGTCAAACCAGATTCTTGGAGGGTAAAACAAGCCCCCAAAGAGTAAAAACCTATGAGGAACAGATTTTTTGCACTGGAAGAAACTCAAGTCACTGTTTTGCATCAACTACCTGAAGTCAATAGATATTACTCTCCTTTGTTCCACTTTCAGCCTGGATCCAATATACCAATGTTCTTTTGTATTAATAATGGCTGCACAGACAACAAAGCCAAATCAGAAACATGCTTTTGATGCCTGAAAATAAAACTAGAAACCAGTGGCTCCAACTTTGTTCAATGGAATGACTGCTGTCAGATGAAAAACAAAGCATTTATCAAAATAATATTCATCTGTCTGGAACTATGATATTTTGAGAGTGAACACTAAGCAGTCCTGTTTAGTCCAGCATAGTTTAGTCTAGTAAACCCTGATTCTTCTTGATTTACGCAGCCAACCACATTACTTTGTGGATTCTGGACTGGTTATTATGGTACCTTTCCCAACTTTGACGGCAAAAATTAACTATATATCTGATTGAACCAACTCATGAACTTGAACACTTGATGGATATGCACCATATGTTCAAGACTGGGCACTTGTAAGCAATTTAAATACTGCAGAGAAGCCTTGAACATTGGATTTTAGGAAAAATGATGTCTTAATGGGAGAAAATCCTGGACAAATCTGTTGTTTTACAGTCTCTAGTCCAACTGCTTTTTACTTCATTCACTCCTGTGCATAAAGCGCAAAAGATCTGATCCCTCAAACCCAACAGTGTGTATTTGGGACACCGTGGTATTTTGGTGACATTGCTCCCGGTGAGCCCGCCTCGGCTTTTCCATGTTGCTTGGATGGGGAATCCGCTACAGGGTGCTGCTAGCTGCCTTTCGGTCCAGATGGTCAAGAGCTCCCAGTGTTCAGCGGGGTAGGCGCCGTTCGCCCAGGGGGACTCCTGCCATCTGTTCCAATCCACTTTACTCTGCTCATATAACTCTCTTGGCCTTCATGCACTCCCTGAAAAGCCGCAGATTGGTAAGAATGAACGTCTGATTAATATAAAACAAAAGAGAGCATCAAATGGAGCTCACCTTGAGATCAAACATCTGCAAAGACAAACCTGGAGCTAATGAAAACATGAAGAATGCTGTCTTATTTCTGTCATGATGGGCCTAATTTACCTTCATCCTGCCCTCATTCCTTGCCTTCTATTTCTGCTACCTGAGTGTGTGTGACGGTGTTTTGTGTGACTGTATGTGTGTGGGTGTCCGGCAGAATTCAAACTAGACAGAGAGCATCTTTTCTGGAGTCATCTTAGCTCCGGGGAATGTGGCGAGATAACCGGATGCTAATGCCTCCCCTCGCCTTTGGGGAATTCCGTCTGCCTGAGCGGTAACCTACATTTACTGAGCAGTCTTACACATAAGGTTAATGAATCAGGCCCGCTGGAGGACGAACAGACCCTTAATATGAGCATACACAGATTTAACAATCATCAATATGATCACCATGGACGTACACATACACACAAACAAGGAGGCTCCTGTTTGCTGTAGCGCAAAACCTAACAAGGTTAGCGAGTGAAGCAGGCATCTGAATCAGTAATTTATTTATTTAGTCTGGCTCCAAGGAGCCGTGGGTGTGGACTAATAAGAGGAAAAGGCTTCTTCTGCTGAGAATAGTGTGTGTGAGAGAGGGGTTTTGATTTAAGCTCTGTGGCGCATTATCCACTCATTGTTCCCTCTCACTCCCACCTGCAATTAAGACAAGAAAGAGACAAGATGGGAATTTCCCATCACTGGTTTGATAGGTTAATTAGCTCATGCATATGTAACGTCTCCTCTGTTTAACCAAAGATTGAGTAAATTAAGGAGGATGGCTGGATTCAGTGTATTTTGTAAAATGCATGATGGGAAGTGGATGCATTAGCTGACATTTTATGCTTATAATGATGAATGACACTTTTTAAATACACATTTTTGTGCCTCTATGCAGGGGGGCCATAAAGGGGGGAAAGTTAATAAGATTCTAAGGGCCCATGATTGATGGGGGCCCCTTATATATATCAAAGCATGTGCAACATTGTTCCATAGGCGTTTTTTTATACTTAACTTACTTTTTTCTTGCTTTAGCAAAAGTAGTAATATTAAAGCATTTTGCATGGCTCACCTCCTTCAACGTAAGAGCCCCCTAAAATATATAATTTTCAACTTTCTACTTTGTTCCAGGTGAATTCACTCTGAAACAATAATACATACCTTGATTCTGATACACAAGTAGTAATGGCACATGTTTTATCTTCCTTTTTCAGACCAAATTTGTATATACTTGTGAGAATACTCAATTTATTTTGGAGTAACCTTGCAGAGCAGATGGACCTGCCTGATTCATTGTCTGAAATCATGCATCGTGCCAAGCTCCAACCGTCGACAACTTCACTCGGCTAAAAGCTGAACGACCCAATCAGGGGAAAGAGGCGGAGGCTGCAGATGTGACAACAGCGGGAAGTGACTGCATGTTTGAAAACAATGGCGGCTTCTGAAGTGGTCTCCGTGGATGTGGCAATATCTGCAGTTTTATCAGAAATGGCACAATTTCTTCTTTAAAAGAGGAGCAAAGAACGTCACTTAAAGCTTTTCTTATGGGAAACAATGTTTTTGCTCTTCTCCCAACTGGTTTTGGTAAGAGTTTGATCTACCAATTGGTTCCTCTGGCTGTGAAAAAGATGGGAAGGACTCCAAACCCCATTGTGATAATCGTGTCTCTGCTGGTTGCCCTCATGAACGATCAAATCAGAGAAGCCGGGAAGCTGGGGATCACTGCTGGGAAACTGGGAGAGAATGTGACGATCCTCCGGACGATGCTGGTTAGTCTATGGTAGTCATGGTTACTCAGCGATACCTGGCAAAATATTCTCTCCTCAGACGTTTACTGGGATAACTTGGTGGGGATTGTCATTAACGAGGTTCATGTCACATAAGTGGTAAATGCATCTGTGTGGTATAATTTAATGTAAGACGATTGTCTAAGGACTGAAACGTAGTTTAAGCTAACGGCTAACAACAGGGTCCAGCTGCTACGTCATACTGTGTCTTGATATGGACAGGTAGAACGATCGTCCAATCACCACCTGCAGTTGTTTTTGAAGGTTCAGCCTCTGACATCATTTTCAATGGGCTCTTTCCCAGATGGACTAGTGAAATATTTCTGTGATGGACATTTGGAACTGTCCATCAGGCATGTCACGTTAATTTTTGACAGGAGGTAGAAAAAATAAGCCTTATTGAAAAGGCTAAATTGCCTTAAAATGGCATTCCTGTTTAAAAAAAAAAAAAAAAGGCATTTTATAACGTTTTATGATGATGTTAGTTTCACAGGTTGATGTATATCAGATTGTAAAAATATTTGGCTATTTAAAATATTATGCTGTGGAGTAAAACAAATGTATAATCTGTGTAGGTTTTTGATAGTTGTGTAAATGATCAGAGAGTCATGCGGACTGACTATAAGATTAACAAAAAACATTTTAAATGCTTCATATGGTCCAAATGCCAAAAGTTACATCTTCATCATGGATCGAGAAGGCAGAAACACGTAATGTCATGGCCGCCCCCTTTTTTTTGTAGCATTTGCATCAGTAGTATTCGCCTCAATAACCATTTGAACACATGAATTCATACCTGAAATTTAGTCAGGCAGAGATGCATATATTTTTTCCATGTTTGGTGTATATGCAGTTGCCCATTTTTTTTCCATAGATATATTTATTTGCCTGACAGATGCCTGATCTTAGAGTCTTTGCAGAGCTGCTTTGGGATGGGGTCCAAAATGATGTCTTTTCATTGGGCCCAAAATTTCTGGCAGCGCCCCTGTTTTATGGCTTGTAACAGAGAGAAGTTAGTGGAAACTGGTGGGAAAGCGAAAAGGGGAATGACGTGAGTAAGGAGCCACAGCCAGGATTTTAAATGAGGCCACTTAAAATAGGGACCATGGCCTCTGTTCAAAGGGCGTGTGGATGTGAACACTCGGATATTTGCATTCAATTATTAAAGTGTATATTCAGACTTTTTTCATTTCAACAAAAACATTTTTAAGTCTGTTTGACAATGTGAATTAATTCTTAGCTGTATCTTGATTTTTACCTCCTATCTCCTTATCAAGCTCAGCCCTGATCAAAAATATTGAATATTTTAAAAAATATGTACGGATTTTTAAACCTTTAAATACCAATTGGTGGAAAAAACTACATGGTTATAATGGAAGTCAATGGGCAGTGAAAATTAAAATCTGATGCTGCAAAAAGAAACAAACAAATTTTTTTTACCGAAGCCAATGTTTTTACTAATCTTTGACATATCCAAGAGTGTGATGGCATATAAAAAGCAGCCTCTGATCATTTTTTATATTGAAAAGCTGTCTTTTTGCATGTTTTTTTCTTCTTCACCAAATCAGTGTCATCAACTAATGGTGAAAATTGGCATTTAAAGGGTTAAAATCCATTTTAAAAAAAAGTACTAGTTTTGATCAGGACTGAGATGGATGGAGAGATTTGAGAATATATGTATATATATATGTATATATATGTATATATGTATCTATATATCTATATATGTCTATATCTCTCTATATATATATATATATGTATATATGTATATATATATGAATATATATGTGTGTGTGTATATATATACACATATATACATATATATGTATATATATATATTTATATATATACATATGTATATATAGTTTTAGAACACCCCAATTTTTCCAGTTTTTTACTGAATTGTATTCAGTTTAATGTCTCATTGCACTCTGAAATGAAAGCATAGTACAAATAAGCAACTAGAGTAAAAAAAGAAATCATGAAATCAATTTATAGGCCCAAATGTATTCTAAACTCTTGACTCATCAGAGTAGCCACCTTTGGCAGATATAACAGCTGAACACACTTGAGGCATTCTTTCTACAATAGAAATCAAATATTCTGCAGAAAGTTCTTCCCACGTCTGTTGCAGTAGTTCCCATAAATGTGTGGCACTTGTAGGTTGCTTTGCTTTTACTCTTCTGTCCAGTTCATCCCAAACCAGCTGATGGGGTTCAAGTCTGGAGATCCATGTTTTCAAGCTTAACATCTTGTTCTTTTTTTCCTGAGGTAGTTCTGGCATAGCTAGGACTTATGTTTTGGGTCATTATCTTGCTGTAGGATGAACCCCTGACCAATTAGGCACATACCAGAGGGTACTGCATGGTGCTGCAGAATGCTGTGGGAGCCGTTTTGGTTCAGGGTGCCTCTCACTCTGTACAAGTCCCCAACCCTGGATCCAGCAAAACAGCCCCAGACCATCACACTTCCTCCTTTATGTTTGACAGTTGATGTCACACACTGTGGGACCATCCTTTTACCTACTTGATGGCGTACAAAGATCCTGCATGATGAACCAAAGATTTCAAATTTTGATTCATCAGTCCATAATACCTTCTTCCAGTCTTCAGTAGTCCAGTGGTGGTGATTCATGGCCCAGGCAAACCTCTTTGTCTTATTCTGACATCTTAGCAATGGCTTTCTTGCTGTAACTCGTCCTGTCAAACCTGCCGCTCGAAGTCTTCTCTTCACTGTTGAAACTGAGACTTGCTTACTACGATAACTATTAAGCTGTGCTTGAAGCTGTTGTCCTGTGAGCTGCCTGTCACGCAAACTGTTAACTCTCAGAAACTTGTCTTCTGATTTAGTTGTGGCTTTGGGTGTCTGCCAGACCTCTTCCTGTCAGAGTTTCCCCCAGTTTCTGAGTGCCTTTTGATGGTGAAGAAAACTGGACTCACTGACACCTTGACTTTCTTTGCAGTTTGTCTGTAAGAAACACCTACATTTTTTAAGTGTTATGTCGGTCTGTCTCTCTTCCACTGTTAATTGCCTTTTTTCTTGCCATTTTTGTAGCAACATCCAACTTTCTACAGTACAGTGCTGTTCAACTGATGCTCACAAGGGTATGGTACCACAGGGTACGCTTTTATGCAGACAGAGGGGGCTGTAAGCAACCAAGAAAAGTTGGAACACCTGTAGGAATTAGTAGAGCCAGCTTTCAAGGCTTGATCAACCTTCATTCCTACAGAACAGCTTTAAATTGTTAACCCATTTCATGTTACCTGAAAGAGACCTTTTTGTATAATTCTGAAATGTATGTAATTTTTCAGTTTTGAGTAACCTAACCTTTTCTTTTAAGCTATGGCAGTACAGCACTTGCCTTTGTGACATTTCAAGCTATTCATTGGACTTGCACAACTTGAGTTGCAATAAATGACTGGGCGGCTGAATGACTAAGGTACCCAAGGGTTAATTTAACTTTCTATTCATTCTAGGAGCGATTGTGTACATTCTAGAAAATACAGAGCAGCAGAAGTCAAAATGAACTCAACATCAAGTAGTCATGACCCTGTACTCATTGAAATTGATTGAACAGAAAGGAGAGGAGACCTTGGTAGGTTCTACTATTTAATTCAGAAGCTGAAACTGCTTCAGGACCAACTGTTCACAATGATAGAAGCTTGGGTATGCACTGACCATTGTCATGATCCAGCTTCAGTGCTATCTTCTTCCATGCATTTCTTTAGATTCATTAACAAGTGATTTTGGGCCTTTGACAAAAATCAGGACGCTTTGAAACAAACACACAATCAATCAGTCTGCTAAGTCTGTCTGCTAATTTTCACCAGAAATGGAAAGGTTTTTCCTTTGCATTTTCAAAAGCACTCCGCGTTCACACAGATCTGCCAGGCCAGTAGTTGGCGATGTAGATTTGTAGTGAAACAGTGGTGATAAAACACACATCTGCGCACTAACGCATTCCAGCGAAGACACACTTTCCACAAACAACAATGGCGAGTGGATGCATGAAGATGAAGGAGTTTCTTGTCTGGACAACAAATGTGTCTGGATTTTTCTGTTCGGATAACAAACAAGCACGGTAAGCAGCACACATGTTGCTCGGTAGCCTTCATTTGAAAGAGTACTGCACATGCGGTGAGGTCAGCGTTTCAGGGTGAAACGCTGAATCTGGTCTACACGAATATGGATATGAAAATGTTTTCAAAACTTTCCACTCTGGACCCTGGTTTTAAAGGTTTGCAGATTCAGACACTCAAGGCACCGTTCTCATGTAGACAGGAGGCAAAAAGGCAATGAAAACTCTCCGTTTTCTGTCGTTTTTGTTTTCATGTAAACAGGGCCTACATTAAATGCTTTAAGACTGGACTGGAATAGGCCCCAGCCACATGCCACCCCAAAACTGGTGAGCAGTAAAGATTAAGATGGAGTTTTAGACCTGGTTGTGTCATGATTATTGAGTTAATACTGACAGCCATAGTTGGATTAAATGGTGAGTTAGTTCAGTATCTGCACCTGGCTGTGCATGTCTCGGTGTGTATTTAGTGTTTCTATGAGTAACACAGACAGATATTCTCCACACCTCCACCTCTCCCTGTCTCGTCCGTTGTCTCCTCCCCCATGACGGTGACTCTGGCTGGGATCCGCTCACTGTCTCCCCCTGGGGAGGACTGCCATCCGACTTGGGTCGTCACAATCAATTATCCTCACCCCTCTTTTTCTCCTCGGCAGCTTTTACATGAGTCACATTTTTCAGACTGTCTGGAGCTTCACTTTCCTTCCTCCTTCCTGTCCTTCTCCTCACAAAACACCTCCCCACCTTTACCCCACCATCCCCGAGGCACCCCCCTGTCAGGACCACAGAATAATTCCCTCCTCTTTCTAACGCTTTTGGGAGTAAAACGGCACGAGGTGATAAATCTGTGGCGATGTAGTGTAGAAAAAATTAAATGAAGGAGAGGAAAAGGAAGGCCAGGAGGCTCGGTGCTGCTGCCTGCCTGCTCAGCACTGCAGAAAAAAGAACAACCCATCCCAGAAGGATGGAGATAGAGGGGCTGGGAAAGAGGAGGGGCAGCGTGAAACAGGACAGTGAAATAGAGTTACTCAACCTGGACCCTCGATGCATGAGCCTAAAGGTGGCTGAGTTTTCTCACACAGCTGGAAGCCTTCAGCACTTCAGCCTTGCCAAAATACCTTTGAACATAAATGCAAAGCAGAGGCACCTTGGACCAGTGATGTTCAGCTGTTGGAGTGAACGCTCAGGTATACAGATTTATTTAGAGGAAAATCTGACCCAGGGCTGATATGTAGGAGGGTTTGTGTCCATCAAGATAATCAATAACACGTTATTCACTAGAGCAGAGCCAAGCAGGGATTCTGGTGCTCCCAACATTTCTCATATTTAATGCCTGGCTGATTTTAACAGCCCATACACCTCATTGGCAGGGGAAGGAGGGGTCGATATAACTGCACCCAGCATCCGCAGGCGCCATAAAAATACTTAGGAAGCCAGCGTGGAGTGTTTACCTGCCCCGATGAGTAACAGAAAATACAAACAATGCAGAGCATAATTGGCATTGATGTGCTTTAAAAGCCCTCCTCCTCCCCTGCAAACACCTGCAGCCCATGAAGCCTGGCGGCCCCCTGGGAAATCACACATTAGCATTTAGCCGTTTCATCTGCTGCACTAATCAGAGCCAAACGTTTCAATAATACAACAGAAGAGCAGTTACGCAACACAAAGACAGGGGTGAGAAAGACACAGAGCACTCAGTGAAAAGGTATTTCCAGAGGTTGCGAAGCGTTTGGCGCCTGTGCTAGCTGCTTGGATGGATCTGGGTGGAGTAGATGCTGAGCCAAGGACCCGAGTGACCTTGCTATTGTTTTTCTTGTAACCACAGAGTGTTGAAATCTAAGATTTACCAACTACCACAGCCTTGCTTTGAAAAAATCACTGTACTCTCAACAGGGATGTCCTTGAACCAGGAGGGCTGGATCTAAAGGTACAATCTGTAGGCTTTTTACAATGAAAGTTGACATTGTTAATGTTTTTTATAAAATTTTTAGTTGAATACTTAGAGTACAACTGTTTTCAGTGTTTTTCTTGGCAGGAGAAATCATATTTTTTTATCTCAGTGGGACGTTTGATTATGTTGGCTGCCTATACAGACATTTAGAAGCTAACTGGGCCCCTACTGTGAGACCTAGACTTTATATGCAGGTAGATGCAGCTTATAATGGAATTAAAGGGATAGTTTGGGATTTCGAAGAGAGGGTGCATGAGGAAACTGGCATTACCTTGATCATTAGCCACAGTGAGAAAGATCCTGTGCAAACAGAACCCATATGAACACTAGGGAAATACTGTATATTGCTGGAGATGGCGTTGAAAACTCAGCATAAATTAAAGGGTTCTAGATGAAAAAAAGGGTGATTGCACACTGTATTTAACATATTTACAGCAACTTACTTTTTCCACTAGCAAGCCGCTCTGTTGTGTTTTTCTGGTACAGGGCACAGCCTAATGCCGAGGTCAGACTATATGAGATTTTTCCTCATTTACGACAATCACTATGTCAGATTAGGTGACCAGAGACCAATGGAATTGTGCTGTGGCTTGCCAGACAAGCATGACAGACTACATGATTGAATCTGAATGCAGTCAGGAGGCAGGACAAAAATCAAAATTTCTAGAATTTCTGATGTGTAGTCCTGAGGTTGCTGCACTCCTTTTTTATGCAGTTTGACGACACCACACATCTGTATCAATAGGTAACATCGTGACCTGAACTCTTTATGGCAGTTTTCTCCTTTTTTCATTCAGACTTGTTGGCTCTCCATCTACATAGTTTTTCCTGTGTGAACTCTGGTGCAGGCAAGTATTCCTGAGTGTACAAAGTAACACATATGTACATATTTGCTGCAAAATTTGCTTATATCTGTAGTTTGGTTGGTATCTCTTGTAAAGACTGAAAACTGTAGCTGGTTAGCAAACTACCAGCAAAAGGGCATGTACCTAAGAAGTGCCAAAACAAACCAACTCGACAGTGGAAAGCTAAGTTGCTGTAAAGTTGTTGATTATAGTGTTTATTCATCCTGCACTGTTTTTGTGGCTTGTTTTCAGCTAAAGCTCTTAAAATAAGAAAGAGTTTTCAGCCCCATCTGCAGCACAGATGGCCCTTGTGTTTTTGCTAGTCCTCTCTGTAAAGATGCAGAGCTGACCTTCGTCACTGTGGCTGATGTTCAGGCTATTGCCATGTACCTCTTCAGTCACCATTTCAATCCCAAACTTCCCTTTTGTCTTTCATTATGAGCTGCAGTGCCCTTCCTCTAAAGTGTAGGATGCTGGGTGGTAAAGGTTAAAAGCAAGAGGTTTATGGCAAAGTCTGTGTGATATCAGCTGTTAGGTTAGGTTATAAGGGGCTTTTAAAGCAATTTAAGGTCAATTGCTATACTTGAAATGATATGATTAGTTGAAGTTTTTTGTAACTATCATTTCTTTAACAAGATAAGACTAAAGTTCAAGTAGAATTTTGAGAAATGCTCCCTTTTTCTCTGTTTGAGAGACTGTTTACCTCTGAGTGAACTGTTGGCTGAAGTAGTTTGCGATGACTGATGGCAATAAGATGCTTAAAAACTTCAATGTGCTTGAACTGAATTACTACATACAAACAAATTCAGTTCAAACACAATGATTCAATTAATTTGTGTAACAAACAAAAACCAAATCTCTTTACACACCCCAGATTTTGTCCCTCTCTTCAGCATCCACATGTAGACCGTGTGTCTGTTTTCTCTTTATATTTTGTACTTTTGTCTCATGGTTTATCTGGATACACAATACATTTTATTGAACATAAACATTTTTCAGTGTTTTTCTCTTTCAGTCTCCTCCCCTCCTGCATCAACATACCGCTGCACTCAGGTCTTCACTGATCAGAGCAGTGCAGCAGGACTTCAGACAGTTTCTCATAACCTCTGTTGTTTTTCTCTTATCTTCTGACACAGACACCAATTGTGTTCCTGTGAGTACAGATTTGATCTTAGGAAAAAGGGAAACGTCACACATTGCTCCATCTGGTGAATAGGGAGGGTGATCAAGCTGTGTGATTTGTTTTCGGGACAGACATTGCTTTACTGACAGTGCAGTGTGAGCTGGTGCGTTGTCTTGACGAAGAATGAAACCGTTTTTCACAGCTTTGGTCTCTTTCTTCAGACTTTTTCTTTCAGTTTTCCTTGAACCTGTTTGTAAAAGTGTTGATATTGGTTAAAACTAAGATAGCTTCTCGTACCCAAGACTAAAAACACGTCATCATTACTAGACCCAAAATGTATTATCTTAGTTCAATTTTAGTGAAGTTAGTGTTGGTTGTTTCCTCTGTCTACCTGACCAGCTGATGGTGGAAGGATACCTAGCCCTTCATTGCATCAGAAAATAGTTCTTAACACAGGGGCATTGTCGAGGAAAAGTAAAAACTATTAAGAATCGTATTGTAGTGTATTGCCGATCCAATGTAGTGTTTTGGGTAGTTTTAGACTATAAAGGGGCTAATTATGAGGCTTTCTGTCGCTGAACTAACCCTTTAATGCCAAGGGAAACATTCAACATGGCCTTTAATTTGGATTTGCTTTGTCATACTTTCTTTACCCTTGCTGACGATGGTGTTCTGAAGTGCCAGGATCATATTGGAAGAGCCAAGTTTCATCACATGTAATCATTTCTTTTAAATATTGTGGGTTTCCTTCATTTTGTTTCAATATGTCTCCACAAATTTGCTTGTGGTTTTTTTTTTTTTTATAATAGAAGTTTTGGAACAGCTTTGGCACATGCTTTTGTCACGTTCATATTTTTCTGTAAAATCTGCTGAACCGTCTCATATCATATCATTCTTAAAGCAAGTTGTTGGTCATTTCGAATGACTTGTTCAATTTGTTAAATGTTTTTAGAAGTTTTTGATGTGCTTGAGTGAATACCCAAACTGTACTTGTGTGAGTGTGAACCACGTGGTTTTATCCTTATAGAAACACCCATGAAGAACAAATTTCTGTATGTCCTGCACAGAAGGCAATGATTAAACATAGACTTTGCCTTTAGACATCTGGTCTGTAAGTGCCTCATGAAAATGTTAAGGCAGTTAATTCACTTGTTTATGACATACAGAATGTTTTTGCCTGAACCACAGTGGAGGCACTAATAGACAGATGACTGACAGGTCAACATTTCTATCCGTAGAGCTAGGATCAGTCGAGCACCTGAAAAGACAAAAACGTGGTGTGCAGTTATGTTGAACACGTGTTTCTGCTCCTACCTGAAATGCACTCAGTGGCTGTTCTTGCTCACAGTAACCCGCAGGTTAGTTTAGCTTGCACCCTCTCTGGAACCACCTACCTAACAATTCATCAACTTCACACAGCTCCCCCCCAGAAGACGCCAACCTCTCCTGCAGTCTGTGCTCCCTTCCTGGAGCTTGGCAGCCCCTGATCAGCCTCTGTGGCCCGCAGCGAGCAGGAAATGGCCTATTGTTCTGAGATAATGTGAAATATAATGTTCCCCTGCACTCTTGGAAGCATTCTGCCCTGACAGCCTCATCGCTGTGGGCAACAGTAGGCGCCAAGTATATGAGCACCTGCCAAACAGAGACGTCCATCAGCGGTGCAGTGATGCTGTTTTACAGCAGAGAGTGGAGAGGGGAATCCCCCGAAGACTTGTGGGAAAACAAGCACCTCTCACACAGCCGTTTCACCAAAACTCACCTCCGCCCACTCAATACAACCTGGGAGATTTTCTATCATCTTTTGAAGCACATGTGAAAATACACCTCTGAGTGCATTTCAGGCGATGCAGAGAGAGAAACGCTGAAGGAGAGCTTCCTCATTGTTCCCTCTGGAAAGATCCGGAGTCAAACACTTACTTCACCAAAGTGTCTTAGCTGGACGGATTCATTCCCTTCGAAAATCAGTTCATCAATCCACATGATAAAAGTCACAGCAGACAAGCCAGGCAGGATCACACTGAGTGAATTCACACTCTGCAGACACATGTAACAGATTAGTTTGTGAATGTGACCACACGAGCTGAGTTTCTTCGGGGCCTCGCAGCGCCGCTCAATGTGACGAGACCCTGCTTTAGTAAGACTCTGAAACTCTCATTGATCATTACGGCACACAGCGGAGCGACACTCTCCCTGCTGTGGAAACAGTGAGGGAGTTTGTTTATTTGACTGATTCACCGGCCAAAAGCTCATAAATATCACTGGCACTGGTACAGATTAACAAAGCAGTTTGAAGACCGAGAACAGCGGAAGACATGAGAGGAACAGTTCGTGGTTTGTAATGGAAAAAGAGCAATATTAACACGTTAATACCTGCAGGAATAACATCATGAAACTGTCATGTGTTACCACAGTTTTTCACCCTCCCTTGCTCAGCTCCTAACGGGAATAAAGTCAGTGGAGTTGTTGTCATTGGAGGTCATTACTGTCACATTACTTAAACCACAGACTGTGGACAAATTCTGAGTGATGTCAGCTGAGGCCATTAATGGTTACTGAACCCAATCTGCTGTAACTGCCATATTGAAAAGGGAGTCTTAAAATAACTTAAAGTGAAAAGTGACGCTATGGCAGGCAGTAAGTCCTCTTAAAAAAGGCTATAAGGCAGCCAAGCTCTAAACTGTGCATATCAATTGTGCAAATTCTTAATAAAATTAAAATAGACTTTGAGAGATATCAATGCCCTGTGCACAGTGCATTTAAAACAGTGGAAAGCATGCATGTTTAAACAGTGGAAAGGAGCATGGAGGCCACGGACACAGTGGTCAAATGTTTTCCGTACTTTGTACTTTTGTCCCACTTTCAAAATCTACAAACTCAGGCAGACCTAACAACATTCGAGTGCTGATGATACAAAAGGGGATGGAATTTGTTGCTGAGATGGCAAAGAGTTGCAGATGTTACAGACAGAGGAGATGGGCGCCATATTATGCCATAGGCACGCTACGCCAACGTCATCCTGTAAATTAGCGCATTCACCCAGGTGTGATGTTCCCACTGGGAGCCGATTGGAGGCAAGCTGATAAAAATCTGTCGCTTGCAGGATCAGTCAACCCGGATCTAAATGCCAATTAGAGCCTTTCCCACTGCCGACAGGAGCCGATTGTTACCGGGTTTTAAAAGGGGTTTCTGGCCAGTGGGAAAGGGGTAATAGAGTAGACTGGTCCATCAAAAGAGCGGACTGGGTCCATGTGAGGAAGAGGGCCTTAAAGTGACAAGAGCATTAATAAAGCATCACGGACAGACTGAGAATACAGCTGGATCCTGGGTGCTCAGTATATGAAAACTGCAAGTTTTTTTTTGAACATCAGTGCTTGTGATCATACTCCAGCAGTCATCAACATCAAATATGTGAACCCTGAGACAAAATAAGAACTCTTTAAAGATAGGAAATATTCCTATTAAAATCATTTCCATAAACGTGGCTTTATTTATTTGTCAGCAATGGATGTCTGAAGTGTTCAGAATTCAAATTTTATGACTGAGGAACTGTTAATAAAAAATCTCAAAAGATGCCTTTTCCTCTGCCCACCTCAACTGGTAACTTGTTGCTTTAAACTGAAAATTTATTTCAGTTAAATTTGCACTTTGTCAACATATTTACAGAACACCAACAAGCATTATTAGTTTTAGTTGTTAAAAGTGAATGTCTGGTTTTTAGATGAATGTCTTGCAAAGAACTCTGGGAATTCTCACAGCACAAAGGTGGTCTGGAAGGCCACAATTTTCAGATTTGTTTCAGGGCAGGATAGCAGTTTGGCTTGTGTCACTGCACTGATTGCTCAGTTGTCTGGAGAAGGAGATATGAGTCCATAAAACAAAGATGATGCCAAATAATAAAACAGACAGAACAGCAGTATTTAGACAACACTTCAGTGAGCCTATTAGCATAGAGGACATTCAATTTGAGCTGTTGTTAATGGTGCATATTGCAAAACATTTTTTCTTATTTGACCCCATTTACACTTGCTAGCACACTGGCTAGTGACATTAAAAAAAGTTTTTTGCAATACAAATGTATAAGAAGTGCTAAGAGAGCACAAACCTATGCCAAGACAATTTTTGGCAAAGTTGTTAGCGAAAATGTTGAAAACTGCCCTGTCTTGAATTGTTAAATAATCCTTCAAAAAAAAATTAAAAAAAATCCTGGATCTAATTTCATGTTAACCTGACACACCAAATCAGCTGTTTCAAATATCTGTGGGATATATTGCAAGTCCGTCAGGGCAACATCCCATAGAAAGTGAGTGGGATGGGGAGAACCTTTAGAGAAAAATTGGACTGTGACAGAATGTCTGTCACATTCTTTAAGCTGCAATCAGGACCTTGCATTACCTCTTGCTTTAAGCTCAACTCGCCTACACTTGTAGTTTCTGCCTCTTAAAGACGACTAAAGCTGAGTTCACACCGAACGCCAACCCAAGTCGCGTTGCGTGACCATAATTACCTCATTTTGGTCACTGTCGCCGTCGCTCAGTGATGTCACCCCTGTTTGAGTTTCACTGCGATCATATAATATATAATAAAATAGGACGTATTAGCTGACATTATTCCAAATGTATCCTTTTCACTCACCTACCAACCACAAAACACTGCAGCTGATGGCCCTGCAGCAGCATCTTCTGTGAGTCCTCTGTGGTCCCGTCTAGGCGGAACTAATGTACTCACTAACTAATGTTTCCCACATGGACATAGATTTTCACTCTGTGAACCAGAACAAAAACTGTCTGTCTCGGGTGTCGTCACACACCCACACAACGCTGATTTGCTGTTGTGGCACAGCTACAGGCGATGTCACCTGAAGGGTTTAAATTTTTCAACTTTGCCGACTGAGTGTCAAGCAACGAGGTCGCCTAGATCACGTCCATCGCATCACAGGAGGGTTAACCACGCCCCATCATGACCGACATTGACTTTACATGGAGAGTGGTCGCCCAAGTCACGTTCAGTGTGTAGGCAGCTTAAGAAGCTTGGTCATTTTCTAACCAGGAACAATTGTTTCTGCTTGAAGCCTTGCAAGATGGATATGCCTGATGACACTTGGAATCCGGCTGATCAAGCTGCTGTGCAAGGTTAGATTGATCTGACCACCACAATCCAATCAGTTCTACCTTACACCCTGACCAAAATCTGTTCATAACTTTCTGATTATCTTGCACACACAGATGGACAAACTGGCGAATGCCAGCAAAAACACAACCTCCTTTGCAGGGGCAAAAATTGTAAATTGGCCTCAAATTAAGGTGGTGTTTACACGGCTCTGTTTTTTGCCAAAAACTGAGAGTTTTCATTGCGTTTTGGCCTCCTGTTTACATGAGACAGATGCCCGGAGTGCCTGAATCCGCAAACTTTTGAAACCAGGGTTCAGAGCGGAGAGTTTTGAAAACGTATCACGGCCCGGCTTCATGTAAACAGAATTAAGCGTTTTAGGGTGAAACACCGATGTCACTGCATGCACAGTACTCTTTCACATGAAGGCTACGCGCGCATACTAGGAACAAAAACTTCGGCTGTCTACCGAGTAACATGTGTGCTGCTTACCGTGCTCGGTTTGTTATCCAGACAAAACTATCCAGACAGATTTGTTGTCCAGACAAGAAACTCCTGCGCCTTCGCGCGTCCACTTGCCATTGTTGTTTGTAAAAAGTTTTTCTTCTTCGTACGTGTGTTGTAATACCACTGTTTCTCTGCAAACCTACATTGCCTGGGAACGTGGAGCGCTTTTGAAAACGCAAAAGAACAAAATTTTCCGTTTCTGGTGAAAATGGCCTTGTGTAAACGGGGCTTAAGACTTGTGACTGGTAGTGCCCAGCTTGGTTGAATAGTTAAATAGTTAATCATCATTTCTTTTTAAAGCAGGTTTATGACTTAATGAGGAAGAAAAGTGGTTATAAAGGCACCACTGTCTTGCCTTGGGAGTAATCTTTGCCCCCCCTTTATTTGTATTGATTGCTGCTTCACTGTAACATACCAGAATATGAGATAGGCAGCAGTAAATGAACCTCAAACCTCAATTTGGACACTTTAATGGGTTAAAAGTTTGTCCTACATTGAGACATTTTTCATGTTTTTTAGGTTCTCTACTTCTGTACTGATCTCCGGTTCTTCTCCTGCTCTTTAGTCCCTTTTCTGATGCTATTTACAGTCTTTTAAGAGCAACAAGCCATGAAAATGACTTTCGCAAAGTTCCTGGGGGAAGTTCCTGCTGTTGAAAAGCACCTTTTGACTTGACAT
This sequence comes from Cetoscarus ocellatus, assembly GCA_037902135.1. Lineage (NCBI taxonomy): Eukaryota > Metazoa > Chordata > Actinopteri > Labriformes > Labridae > Cetoscarus > Cetoscarus ocellatus. Next base: position 2,130,141 of record JBAMNC010000760.1, on the reverse strand, counting down.
CCAGCATTACCACAGCACAGCAGCAATAAACACATTTTGTCTTGTCATGGCAGCTCTGTCAGGGTGCCTGCCAGGAAAATTACTGTCCTGTTATAAATGTGAAAGTCAGGATTTCATGAGCTTTGAAAACTGTTAGAGATATACGAGGTGATGTAAGAACTCAACCTAAAAATATATATCACACTTGGTTAGTCTTTTTTTATTAACTCAGACACTCTAGTGCAAAAAAAGGTGACATATTGTACTTTTATGCCTGCTGGAATAGTTTTATGAACCCACATGTGTTACAACAATTTGTCACTCTCCCTTATTCTGCTCCTCATAGGAATAAAGTCGGTGAGGCTCATGTATTCACAGGTTATTACTGTCATCTTACCCAAACTTACACGCTGCTTCCCCTGAAGGATAATTATGGGGCTTGTATTTCAGCCCCTGATGGAATAATAACAGCATCCAGGATACTTTATTTAGCATGCAGCCCAAAAGATGTCAGGACCTTCAAGTTAAAAGGCCTTTAGTGTTACTTTGGGTGCTGTTTTACCTTTTTAATGCAGTCTTTCCAGCCCTTTTTTCGATAAAGTGTGGTGAAAAAGCATAAGAAAATGTTTTTACAACTTCAACATTTTCAAACAGGATTCTCCACGAGGTGAAATATGCAGAGGGCGGTATATTCAGGTAATAAAAGGGTGTAAATCTGTCAGATTAGTGACAAAAAAAGGAGAGTGTGTGGGATTAAGGTAAAGCATGACTGCGGCGTCTTTTTGCTTTATTACTCATCTTACATTCAGGGGATCTTTTTTGGAGGAGGCTCGTACCTAAATGGATTAAAGTCACAATTCTCTGCTCATACAAAACCGACATTTAGGCATAGATCCTCTTCACTGTATCTTTGTGACTGTACGCTTTGATGCTCCACCAGCCGCCCACTGTGACTTTCTTACAGCTGAATCGTCTGTTCAGGAGAGCTTTGGCTGAGACGTTTGGAGGTGCCGAACACTGCCATCTATTGTTCCTCCTCTAAAGGATTTTTAGCTTTTGCTTCACAGTTAGAGGTGTATTGTTTGTGAGGATTAAAGGGGGATGTCCACAAGGCAGCAGAGACAGGGGATGAGTTTCGTTCTAAGAGAGCTTTTATGTGACAGAGCAGCTCACCTGGGATGTGTACTTTTTTACTTTTGTAAGTTCTGTTAATTTTCAGCTCTAAAGACTTTGCTTTTGTAGTTTAACTTTCTAAAAAAAACAACAAAAAACAAAACTGTTTTAGAGTAAGGTTGTCAAAGAAAACAATACTTTGATAGTTTTTCAATACCATATTTTTAATACAATTCTATAAAATTTCCCACTCAGTGATATGAAAAGTAGCACAACTTACAAAACAGCTTAACCTGACACACCAGATGGATCCTTTATGTTTCTTTTCCATCTGGGCAAAAGCTCATAGAAAGTCTTTGGGAATGGGTGAAACTTGCAGCTGATTGGATCACAGTTCTGTCAATCATAGTCATTACGGGCCAATCAAGTAATTACCTCTGCCAAGCAGGTTATGTTTTTGCCAACATATGTTTGTCTGTTTGTTTGTTTGTTTGTTTGCAAGATTACACAAAAACTACAGGACAGATTTTGCAGATTTTTCATGAGCGAACAATCAATTTTTCTCAATAACTGTCTAACTAATAATGATATCAGCATGATTCTGAGTCCTAAGTGTGGGTTTTCAGTGTCAAGGAATCGTACTATGATGGCAACTTTACCATGGAACTATTGCTTATAGATGTAACGTCAATATGTGAGCTACCTTGGCGGAGGTTTGCACTCTCTGAGTGCTTTCTAGTTTTGTAGGCGATTGCTACTGCCTCAGTGTAAAACACAAAATGTGAGCCATTTTATAGGGCAAACTCTTGACAAAACATGTTGGAAGTGGAGCAAAATTATCCTTTCAATAGAGAAATGTGTTCAGTGTTGTTTGTTTTTCATTTAGGAAAAAAAATGTGGTCCAGATCTGACGAAGCTGCAACTGAAACTATTATCTGTGTGAGGAGTCACTCCCTGCAGTTTTCTGCATTGTAACTCCCACCTCTTCCCACTTTAAGGACCGTATAATTCAGGCCGAGCACAATTGTTGCAGATTTGGGCATGGTAAGATGGATCTGTCTGATTACAAATAATGAATCAGCTGGATCCAGCTGCACTGCAAGATTGAAAACAAATCTTGAATCAGATTTTTCACCCAGGGCTGCAAAGAGCTTATTGAAATAGCAGAAAATACAAATTTAACTACCACAAAGGCAAGTCAATTTTGTTATTGAATTTTTAAGTTTAATATCTTTTTTTTTTTTTGCCTCATTTGTGCTCAAAAATGATTGTATGTATTGTCCTGAGTTTGAAATTTGATCAACAATCAACCAAAAAGATATCAATGATATCAGGGACGAGCCTTAATGACAAAGAACATGTTAGTTTGAGCACTAAGGGAGTCTTTCAGTATTGTTCAGTTACTTTTTCAGAACCTGCATTATTTACACTGCAGGTTGTCAATGAAAAAAAGAGGTGCCTAACCACCAGGCTGTGGACTGGTTCTGGGCTGTTGATCATTTGGTATCGGAAAACATAGAGATCAAAATAATTATTCATTTTGAAAGAATGACCAGATGCCCATGTAGCTTGACTGCGCAGACTTAACAAAGAGGCTCTTTGACTCTGTCACCAGTGTGATGAACGAAAAGTCAAACTTTTGATGAACCTATCATAAAACTATAACCATCAGTAATCAATACAAACATCATATCAGCTCAGATTGCTGCCTTCTGAATGGTTGATCAGCTACTTATGGTTAAATCGCTGTACCTAATTGAGTGGCTATAGTGAGTGTATACTTATTTTTCAGAGCTCATGTGAGTCATGCGACTCCCGCTGCTGTAGGTTGAACCACGGCTCATTTTGTCATTAGATAAGCTTGCAAACCCATAATGTAGTTTGTGAGCACTGGTCATGGCCTTGTTTACCTGTGCAGTGTTAAAATGAGGTTGTGAAGTAACAATGTCAGGTCAGCACCTCCTCGGTGTGTGCTTTGTCCTCTTTATAGTACTGCAGGGAGAAAATGAAATGATTTAAAGGAAAAATGCAACAATTAATCACTGAGTTAACTGAATCAGAACAAAGTAGCTGAGCTGTAGGGTTGAAGCACCCTCAGACTTAAAGCTTCAATAAAGAAATTGTCCTCTTGATGAAGTAGCTCGAACAGTAATCGCTCTGAAGGATGCATTTTTAAAGAGTGGTACTCGTCTGTCAGAGTTAAATTAAAATACAGCTTTCCTAATGTTCACACTGCCATTACATGCCCTCCCAGTCTCAAAACAAAGCAGGACCATAATTCATGTGACAATGGATGCAGAAATGCCTCACGTCTGCACACAGGCTCATGCGAGAGCGAGAACAGGTCTATAAACTTGTAAGCAGACATAAACAACAGAGCTGAGGCTGTGGCAGAGCCTCTCCGCCTCACACGGCTAACTCGGCTGTAATTACCGCACAGTGCAGCCGGCTATCTGAGATTACAGGAGTGAGTTACACCTGATGCCAAGGGAAAGTACTCCATACTTTAAATATTTAATCAGCCCCTTCACCAGGAAGCAAATGAGGCGAGGCAAAAGTTGTCGAGTGGCTGAGGAGAGCGGGGAGGGAGGGGGAGAGGGGTGTGTGTCCTGGCTGCATTTTGTGCTCATGAGATCATGAGAGAGAACAAATAGGGCTGGGAGATAATCCAGATATGCTGCTTTATTAAAGGAGATATAGGGCAAGGCTTTATTCTTTATATTTACATGATTATTTTGAGTTGAGATTCCATTATGCATTATTTTGAATCTATCTGCTCATTGATGAATGCAATGTTGAATGGGTTTATATTTTTTTATCAGTTGCAAAACCTTTTCAGAGTGAAAAAACACTGAAGTGGGGTGAAAGAAGAAGATCTACAGTAAACTTTGACATTTGAAGTCACAAATACAACAACACAAAATGACTGACTCGTGTGGTTTCACACCTACAGCTTGGTTGCTTTGGTCTGATTCATTTGAAAAAAAAAAAAATGCTAAAAATAAAAAATGATTTGCATTTTTTCAAAACCGCATACTACACTAGCAGTATTGATATTTCCAAAATGAGGTCTGTAGTATGGGAATATTTTCAAAATCTGCATTATGCCAGTAAATACCGGAATGCCATTCTTCTTTAGGAAAAAATAGCAGGATGCATCTGACCAATCCACCTTATGTACTATTACCCACAATGCAAAGCAGCAATGGTTCAGTGGTCAAAATGGCAGCTAGCCAGCTATAGCAGTATTAGCATTAGCATTAATTCTGGTACATTTATGTATTATTTATTATATTCATATGAAAATTAAGTGGACCAAGGCTCAGTAAATCAAACATTTTCAAGGCATTGCTTGGACGTTGCACATTTCTTAGTGGTGACTTGAAAACAAAATAAATCACTCGTTAGACCTCTTTTACTCTGTTAAAGGACATTTACTTCAATATTCAAAACTAGAAACAGAAACAAACTAAAAATGGGGATGGAGAGGGAAATCACATAACTATATTTACGTAATTAAAAGAGATGCACCGTATTTCAGTGTGATCTAACCCTGATGTTTGAGTTGTACAACTGGGTTTCAAGTTTGGCACCGTTTTAGCCTGACTGTGTGTTGTTAGTCATGTTGTCTACCGTACACAAGAGGGTGAATCACGGCTTGATCAGCTGCTCCTGGTTTATCAGATGAATTTCGAGCATGTTGGATATTTTGTTTGTGAGACATTCACTTGGTAAGATCTGATCAGTCATTAGATTATCCTACAGCTGGGCTTTATTTCCATCTGAAATCATGATGGTGTCAGCAGGTATGCTTGTGTGATGTGCTCTTAAACATAAATGAACAGGAAATATTTGCAGATCATTGGGTGGGATGAAGTTGGATGCAATGGCTAATTGTGTGCTGGTGGTGCAGGTGTTTATGCAGGTAGGGTCTCATTTTGTGTCAGGGCCTTACTTTGCCCTTTTGTCTTTTTCCTACTCGTTTAACTCTGGTCAGTATGAATAATATGAATTACTATTTCTCTACTTCTGTTTGTATCTGTTTAATAGACACTTCAGCATAAACAAGGAGAGGGTGGCGTGGTGGTTTAGCAAGTAGTGCATGTGCCTCACAGCAAGAAGGTCGCTGGTTCGATCCCCATGTGATGGTTCTGTGTGGAGATTGTAGGTTCTCTCCATGCGTTGGTTCAAAAACATTTTCATTAGGAAAACTGATGACTCCAAACAGTGTGAGTGTTAGCATGAACAGTTGTCTGTCTCTCTATGATGCCCTGTGATTAGCTGGCAATTGGTCCAGGGTATATCCTGCTTCTTGTCTGATGTCAGCTGGGATAGGCTCCAGGCCCTGTGACCCAAAAAGGATAAGTGGAATAGAAAATGGATGGTTGGATAAACAGGGAGAGGCAGAGGGCCTCAATAAAAGCATCAAGTGGGGCCTCACCATGAAACATGAGGTCCTTGATCCTCCAAAATTTCACCCACATTTCCAATGTTGCCATCGTGTTTGTTCATTTCAGGCAGGGCTCTCTCTCTCACACACATTTAGTTAAGAATATGACTAAGGATTATTATGTCTATGTACTCTTTAATGTTTTTGTTTGCAACTGTATTCTTAAAATAGGATATTTCTTTTTTTTTTTTTTAGAAACAAAGCCAGGAGAATAGAAAAAAAGAGATTGGTTGTATGAAATTTTTTGCTTTTTTGGTACATAAAATGAAAAATTGCCTGTTGGAGGGTGTCTAGGTTTTGTGTTATTTAACATGCTTACATGTTGCTTGAATTCTAAAAGAATCATTGAAAAATGTATATTTCTGGTACTATAACAACGATTTTTGAGATACAGTATGTTGTATGTCACACTGTGGCAAAAAAATAATGAAATTTTGTGTCTCATTATGCCCGGCCCTAAGCACCCAAACATTCATGTTAGCACACACACATGGCTCACATATGCACACAAACCAGGCAGTTAAGTATGTCATTACCTCCTGATCTCTCTGCTGATAGATCTTTAGCCAGTCTCTGGTTACAGAGGAACCTGAGAGCCTCTCTGAGAGTGTTCCTGTGTGTGATAGGTGTGTGAGTAAAGTGTGTGTTGTCGGGGGGACTTTGGTCTGCACACCTGCCCAGGGTCAGGGCTGAGACTCCACGAGGCTCAGCCCCAGCGAGCCGTCGGCCGTGAGGACACAAAGGAGAAATTCTTCTCCAGGCTAAGCCGCTCAGAGCTTGACCCGCCTCACATGAGCAGCACAGGAAGTGACACAATCAGGCGCTAAATCCTGCACGCCTTGTATGTTCAAGTGACCATGAAATGAACCATCCGCAGAGGTATATTTAAAGCGACACACGATATGGTCCAAGGTGCAGATCACACAGAGGGCTTGTCTAAGAGGGCAAACCGATGTTTCCAGTACAGTGAGGGTCTGCAGTTGGACTTGCCGCCACATTCACGTGAAGTAGAATCAATAATAGAAGTGCTTTATTGATTCAAAACAGAAAGTCACAGTCAGGGAGGAGTTCATTTGGGCTTCTGCCAGTCCACAGATGGAGGTCAGAGCTCTCAGGGCAGGACCAAAATGTTAGGAAAATAAACAATGGGTTCCCAAATTAAGACGATCCCAAAGTAACAGCTCACAGCTAACTTTAAATGTTAAATTAGGTGCCAAAGATTAATGTTTCAACATGCCCTGCATCTTCATCAGAGTCAAACAGTATACTGTTGGTTAGGGCTGCGCCATAAATTGAGTTTTTATAATATATAAATGTATTAGTGAAATATGATATAAATAATAATGGGGTAGGACAAAATGTAATACATCGATATAATTTGTTTTGCATTGAAAGTACTTCACCGCGAGCTGCCATTTTGCCCAATTCTTTTACTCTGTGTTGCTAATTTACCTCATCATTTTAAGGTTGGACCATTCCCAACATTATCTGAAAATTTCAGCAAAATCCATCCAGTGGTTTTTGTGTAATCTTGCTTACAAACGAACAACAACCATACGCCAGCAAAAACACAACCTCCTTGGTGGAGGTAAATATCAGTATGGTATCAGTTGGTAAAAGTTTGTTAATTGCCCATCACTACTGTTTATAACAGAGGAAGACTGTGGGACAGCAGTGTTCGTATTAAAGACTGAGCTGAAATACTAACAGAGTTGAACACACAGTTGAACCACATTCTTAATTATCTGGCCCACAAAACAGAGAAAATCTTTTTCAACTCTAATTAATAAACAGAATGGCATACATGTCTCATCTTATTTTGAAAGATCATATTGTTCTCTGCTGCCACATTTTCACAATGAATTAATACTGGTGATAAATCATTTTTGACAAGAAAGAGCACATTTACCACTGCCAAAGAGGTTATGATTTTGCCTATGTGTATGTTTCTTGTTTGTTTGTAAACAGGATAACTCAAAAACTTATGAATTAATTTTGAAGACATTTTCAGGGCATGTTGGTCATGGCACAAGGAAGAAGTGATTATATTTTGGTGGTGATCCGAATCTGGATGCAGATCCATTAATTTTTTTAAAGGACCTTTAAAAATTCCACGACAGGGCAGATTTTCATATTTTTTGCTAATGACTCAGTAACTTCTAAACCAATTGTTGTGACATATACAGGGCATGTTTGTCATGACACAAGGAAGAAGTGGTTAGATTTTGGTGCTGATCCGAAATCAGATGTGGATCCAGGATTTTTTAATAGGCTAGTCATCCACATTTTTGACAATAACTCACAGGAAAATTTCAGTGATGCCTTGGCAGGGGTTTTTGCATTTCCAGTTTAACAGGAAAAAAAAGACAGATGCCTCTTCTGCTGTCTCTGAGCTTCAACTGCAGGGACACCTCTTAGCATGCCCATGTGCTTTATTCTGATTAAACATTTAGTGCATGTCCTTGTAACTGCACATGCAAAGATAACTATTGCACTACTATTGTAACACTGGATGCAAGGCGCTAATTATGAAAAAGTTGACGGTGCTTTATTTTTCCCTCGTCAAGCCTTTTTGTTTTTGCACTGCTTAAGCACACCTCACGTAGGGGGTCAATCAAACTAGACTGACTCTCTTTTTTTTACCTCCGCCAAGGAGGTTATGTTTTCACTGGCATATGTTTTTTTTGTTTGTTTGTTTGGTCTTTTTTGTATGTTTGTTTGTTTGTCTGTTTGTTTGTAGCAAAATTATGCAAAAACTACTGGATGGATTTCACTGAAATTTTCAGGAGATGTTGGTAATGGTCAGTGGTGGACAAAGTACTAAACTCCCTTACTTGAGTGAAAATACAGATTCTCCTGGTCAAATGATACTCCAATACAAGTGAAGGTTGTTCAGTCAAATTTTTACTGAAGTTAAAGTACTGGAGTACCTACTGTTGAAAATACTTGAGTATTAAAATTACATTTACATGTCAGCTCGTTATTGTATTGTTGCTACAATAAATTTACAGAACCTTAAGACTGAAATTATGTACTGGATGCATTGACCTGCTTATAGAACCGCTATAAAAACACAAGAAGCTTGTAAAATATGCTATGAAGCCTATAGAAATGCCTATTGAAACACGATTGAATCGGACTTCAGATATGGCCATGGATGCTCTGGTGTGCTCGTCGTCTATATCTGCCTTGGCCATCATTACTGCTAAGATGAACTGTTACCTGAGCAACGTTAGCTCAATGTTTACCAGCCCAATCTGAGTAGGGCAAGCGTGAGGTACAGGTACGGCATCACCACTTGAACAAATCACATGCAGATCGCATTTTAGAAGAGAAGAGAAATTTCATCCACTGACTTCAAAGCTATACTTAAAAGTAACAAGTTACAAAATCCTGCATAGAAATGTAGTTGAGTAAAGAGTAGTGAAGTAAAAGTCATAAGTTTCCAAAAAGTATAATACTCAAGTAAAGTACAGATACTCAAATAATGTACTTAAGTACAGTACTCAAGTAAATCTACTTCGTTACTGTCCAGCCCTGGTAATGGCCAAACTTAAAAATGATTAGATTTTCGGTGGTGATCCAGATAACCGCCATTGATTTTGCTCAGGGTCAAGGAATGATATCATGATGGTAACTTTATCATGGAACTGTTGCTTATAGATGTAACAGCAATATGTGAGCTACCTTGGCGGAGGTTTGCGCTCTCCAAGTGCTTTCTAGTTTGTGGTTGAAATGTATACTATTGTGGAGTACCTCAAACAACCTCACATCAAATTCAGACCATCACTTTGTTGTCTTGTCTGAAGACTGGAATACTGATCTTTAAAAGGACCACGAGCATAATGAAACTGCAGGGAAAAGCCATGTGTTTAGTGTTTTTGGCTCGCCTCCCCTTCTGCATGTTTTTAATAATAAATCCAAGCTGTCCCCTGCTTTACAGCCTCTCCAGTGTTTCCCACCCTTAATGAAGGCAGATTGATGGTGAGAACCTACCATGTGTAATGGATGAAACATCACATACTCCCATCATGCATTATTTCTTCCATCTCAGGTTCACTAACAGAGGAGAAACAGCTCTGCAGCGCTCAGTCATGCCCTCACCGTGCTGACATCACACCCTGGAAGATGTGCCTACATAATGATTTCATCACTCGCTGACATCACCTCACACCTCTGTCAGCCCGGAGTGATGCGTCCGAGCTCTGACGCCATCCCTGCTGCGTTTACTGGACAGTTCTGTCCGTCAAGATGACATCAACGCTGCTGCTACTTCCCTGAAACTAGTGAGTCAGCCGCTTCTGTGGGCCTGACGGGAGCAGAGGAGAGCGTGGAGGGTAAATCATCGCTGAGGTGAGTTTAGAGGAATCACTTTCTGATGTCTGGCATTTTCATCTTTTATTCAAGCAGTGACAAGATTTTTCTTGATTTCTTTAATCTCACTGCTTTTTTTCTCTGCCTCTCCTTTTTCTTATCCATGACATGAAGGAGCGTGCTGCTGCTGATCAAACTGAAGCCGCTGAAAGGGAGATCAGAGGGACTAACCTTTGACCCGGGGCCTCTGAGCTGAAACACATCACGCATGTTAGAGAGTGAGGCCTAGACATATAAGCATGAAAATTTCCTCTTCAGAGACATTAGCTGACTGCCATAGTTATCTGGAAAGAAAGAATAAGACAGCACTGTGATTATTTTTGATTGACCTGCCTCTCATCATTATTGACCTGTTAAAAAAATAAAATAAAATAAAATAGCATGATTAGTTGACTGAAATAAATAATATTGTTCACATTGCTGTATCAAAGTGTGATATTTAAATTCTACAATGCTTTGCATTCACTGTGAATATTGCTATGATGTAACAAGCAAATGAATTGATCCCCTCTCCGTGCTGTCTTTGGGCAAAAACTGCGAGCCATTTTCTGCTATTTTTAGTTTTATTTTTTATTTTTAAATGAAGAATCTACAACCTCAACCTCTTCAGTCACAGCAAAGTAAAATGCATCTTATTCAGGGCAACAGTTTGAGTATTGATGCCGTTATGATGTCAGATTAATTGTAATGGACAACCAGCATGTCAGGAAAATTTCCCAAACTGCCCCTGACTGACAGCCCAAATGTAAAGAACAAAAGAGGAAAGGAGTTTTTTTGTCATTTGCTTGCAAGGAGTATGAGCAGTTTACAACGAAGGCAACTTCCTCATGCACTGAATTGTGAGTCTAAGCTTCTCATATTCAAACAGTCAAGGCACACTTTATCACACAAGCATCAACCAATAATATTGCAGTTTAGAGTTACGCAAACATGCGTCACAACAGTGGTTATCTTTCTCATTCAGAAACTGTGAGTTCTTCTGCTGATGTGACGGCACAGTCCTCTGTTATCAGAAACAAGATATTCTGTTTTGATTTCTCGTTTCCGGTTTCTTGTTGCAGCATGAAGGTTTTTCACCCAGGCACATAAAAGGATCATAATACATGTATAATCATAATGATAACATATTTTCTTTACAGTTTTTACATCTGAATATGGTTCACTCAAGCTTATTTATCTCAATCTACTTGTTTTGTAAAATTATTATTTTCAGTGTTTTATTATCCCACTCTTATTTTTTTGCTTCCTGGCTTAAACATGTTGTTTATGGCTTATGTTGTCTATTTTTTTTTGTACTACTACTATTTATACTTTATTATTACTGAGTGGCACAGTGGCACAGCAGGTAGTGCATGTGCCTCAGTGAGAAGCTTGCTGGATCTTACCCTTTGTTGGCCGAGACCTTTTCTTAGTGGATTTGCATCTTCTCCCTGTGCATGTGTGGGTTCTATCCAGGTACTCTGGCTTCCTCCCACAGACCAAAAACATGCTCATTAGGTTAATAAGTGACTCCAAATTGCCCTTAAGTGTGGGTGTGAGTGTAAATGTTTATTTGTCATGGTTTAAGGTTGTTTGTATCACTATGTGGCCCTGTGATTGGCTAGTGACTGGTTCAGGGTGTACCCCACCTCTTGCCTAATGTCAGCTGGGATAGGCTTCAGCCCCCTGCGACCCTGAAAGGGGTGATGGATGGATGGGTTTTTGTAACTATTATTAATCTGTAGTTTTAGAGCTTTGAACATTTTCTCATTGGCGACGTTTACATGAGAGCTTTAACTCCCCTTTAATTCAGAATAAAACTTAAATCCTCTTTAAAATGATTAAAAATAACCATGTAAACACCTAATTCCAAATGAAAATGACCATTCCGAATTAAACTTAGTTCCGAAATAAGTGGATGGTTTATTCTGATTTTAAATCTGAATTGAGTAATTCCTCGAACATGTATATATATGTTCATTCTGCTTTAAATTATTTCCGGTCATTCTGCACATGCTCGTTCCCTTGTCCTGTCAAGATGACGCACATATTCCGCGCTGACAGGAACAGGATGACTGCCCGAAGCAAGCGTTGAACTCGAGCCAAGACAATTTATTTAATTAAAGCCTTAAAGATTTGGAAATAATGAACAGAGTGGATGGACATAAGCGTAAAAATGCGGACCTTTTTAAAGTTGTAGCGTCCAAGTTTGACGAGGTTTTCCTGACAGAGGTGCTGGAGACGCTGAACTGGAGTTTGTTTTCTTCCGGTAGATGTAAATACGTCACAGCCGCTCCCTGTCCAATCAGAGCCATTCCCAACCTCCAGGCCTTAAGCAGAATTGAATAATGGCCAATAAACATATTTTCCACATAAATCTCAATTCGGAATTACTATTTCCATGTAAACGCGAAGGAGAGTACTTTAATTCCAAATTATTTAATTCTGAATACTTAATTCCAGATTAAAAAAAAATCATGTAACCATGGCCATGGTGAACTCAGTTAACTCCCGCAGTTCTGTTTAAATGTATTATTAATGTTTATCCTGTACGTTCTTTTGTTGTTTCTGTTCATGTAAATCAGTTTGTGATAATTTTTTTTGTGTATGGAAAGTGCCATAAACATTAAGTCTGACTGACTGATTGATTGATGGTCACGAAGACTATAAAAGCACTATATAAGCTCAAGTCCAATTCCTTATTACCAATGAAATACAGCACTTAATACTCTGTTTTCAATGACTTGGTAGATCCCATTTAACAATGACTGTATTTGCAGCAAAAAATGTCATCTGTGCATCCCTACATCAGACTGAGACAGGCCTGTGATGCCTTCAGGAGCTAAATGGGGTCACTCTGCAGTTTTAAATCTGCACTGTGTGCTGTTTCTCCTGGCCGGTCTCTGGGGAGAGTAACAGAGATGGCTGCAGGAGACTGATGCTTTTTTAACTGCAGATCAGTTATCGCTGAACCTGAGATAGATGCAGCTCCTCAGGACGTTCTGAGCTGATTTTACAGAAGGAGGAAGGAGAGAAAGAAGGTGAAGAGTTTAAAAGAAATATTTTTACAGAGCTTTGTCTTTGGAGAGTTGTTCTTTGCAGGTTGTTTCAGAAGTAACTCTAAGTAACTCTTTTATTAATATTAGACAATTAACCGTGGGAGTGAAGTGAAAGGCATTGTGTTGTCAAATCCATTGTGATCAAACAGAGCCGGTGAACTCAGCGTCTCCTCTCATGTCTCTGCTTCTTTCTCTTTGTGTTCCTTAACATTCTTACTTTGCGCCCGTGTGTATGTCAAAAGGAAGAAAGGCAAAGGGTTTGTTTCCGCACAGAAACTCTCTATGATTCATGTTTCCTCCGCTTTGATCTGCGAGCTGTGCACAGCCCCAGGATAAACCATTTCAGGTTGTCTAAACAATTTCCAATCACTGTTTCCATATTTAGGTTCTTATATGAAGGAGGAAAGCTAAGGCCTCTCATGCTAACACGCTCACAGGAGGAGGAGGAGGAGGAGGAGGAGGAGGAACCTGATTCTATCCATTAAGAGTGAAGCCAGACATTGATTTGTGCAGACTGAGCACACATGCACAAACAAACATGCATGTGAGCTCAAAACACACACATCTGCACAGCCATATGCCCCACGAGGTCAGCTTACCGGCAAACTGGAGAGCCCCCTGAAAACACCCACCTCAGTCTCTCATCTCGCTCCTCAATCACATCTGCTCCCCAGCGTCCCACCCCCACCGCAGCCCCTCCGTGAAGTCAACCCAGGCTATTTATTAGGAAACCCCACCCACCTTTGCTCTGCTCACCTTCCCAATTACCCAGCATCCCACTCGGTAGACAGCAAGTGGCATCCTCTAGAGCTGAAACCTGAAGATGGTGTGGAAGTGCTGAAAACTGCAGTTCCTCAAGTGTCCACACGGGGCTGGATGAAGCACCTGAGGTCACATACACACCTTCTGTTGAGAAGAACATGTTTACAGCCTCAGTCAAAAGATTGTTCTGGTCAGAATAAATAATGTTATCTTGGCACTTGCAATCCGGTGAGGGGGTTTAAAATGATCATAAATACAACAGAAATTCTTGTATGTAGTGTTCTCAGTTGGCGTGTGGGAACTCGGATTAAACACCAAGTTGAACCGTTGCCAATGATGACAGAGTCGTAGCAAGATTCAGCATTTACTGTGGTTGTTGCTCCATTGACAATTGCACCAGTGAGCGTGCACAGTAAAAACTGAAATCATAACAGTACAAAATAATCAGTACATTCATGTTTTTCAGTGCCAACAAATACATAGACAAATAAAGTGTCAACTAAAAGGCTATGAGTATCATAAATTACTTGCAAAAACCGCTTTTCAAACTTAATTTATTCTGTTCGTTTTTACATTAATCAACTTACGGCATTGGGTGACCAAAACTCAATAATGAATGAGACAGGTTCATTCCGGACACTCACTCGCTTCTCCCGCTTGCACCGCTGGCATCTCTCGGACCAAAATCAGAAGTGATATCAGCAGGATGAAATACATTTGCAAACTCGAAAATGCCAGTGTATTATTGTCAAAGACGAAATAACTTAACCTCAGCTGAAATATATTCTGTATTATATTCTTAATGCCTTAAAGGCAGCACAATGTACATTCACCTTCCACCTCTTAAGTTCACCTGATTAACTTCTTTTTAACACGAAAATGTTGTTAGCTAGTCACATGACCACAATTGAGTTTATCTAGGCGTGTGAACATAACCAAGGCGACCTCCCGAAGTTCAAACTGTGCATCAGAATGGAGAAGAAGGTGATTTAAGTTTCTTTGAACATGGTTGTTTCTGAAAATGATAATCTACAAGAATTTATGCGCAACCATCTCAAGGGTTTACAATGAATGGTCTGAAAAAGTGAAAATACCTAGAATATACCTACATATGTTAGCCTGAGCCCCATTTATCATCTCAGCCAAGGAGGTTATGTTTTTGCCGACGTATGTTTGTTTGTTTGGTTGTTTGTTAGCAAAATTACACAAAAACTACTTGACTTATTTTGCTGAAATTTTCAGGAGATGTTGGTAATGAGTTTTTGTTCAATAACTAATAATGATCTCAACATGATTCTGTGTGCTCGGTGTGGGTTTTCAGGGTCAAGGAATCATATTATGATGGTAACTTTATTATGGAACTATTGCTTATAAATGAAACAGCAATATGTAAATTACCTTGGTGGAGGTTTGCGCTCTCCGAGTGCGTTCTAGTTTTTCAGCGTTCTGACTTTAATAGTCAGGGAAGTTTCCAGCTGTTTAATGGCAAATTTGAGTGAGATATAAAAGAGCACAATGAGGAAGCACATGTTAAGCCCTGGGTGGATATAAAATGGATGCCAACACTGTCACTGTTAGGAGGGCAAAATAACCTGTTGTTCACATGTTGCTCATTTTGATATCTTGTGATCTCCCAGTTACCTTGTGAAGTTTAAGGGCCCTCTTTAGACAGCATGAAGCATGCTGTCTAAAGTGAGTGGTGCACAGCAGTTATGGGAATGTCAGTCTACATTTTGCTATTTTAAGAATGCATGTTCTTGGCACAAAGAGGACAGATTATTTGCCTTGATTATACATGGGTGTGTTTTTGGCGTAACTTGGAAATACCAATCAGAGTGTCAACTCCCTCAACAGGTGTTTCACTATTTACACAGCAGGTCCAGTTGTTCGGTCAGAATTTCAGATGGGTTATTTAACAGCTCTCATTTTATTCTGTCTCTATACTCAAAGAACACACAGAACACTGTATGATATATGTTAATGCTCAGTTCACGCTTCAGTGTGCTTTTTATTAAAGCATCCAGCACATAAGAAACAATCCAATAGACAAGTCAGAAGCTTCTGTATAAAGAGACCTCAATAATTATTAAAAACTCCAGTTAAAACTTACCAGATCAGACTTTTATATGTTTATGATAGACCTGCTTTCTGTTCATCAAATAACTCTGGGCTTAAACTAATTTATCTTCTCATTTTCCCTACAAGAATCTTTCACATGTCTCTATTACGAGCACCAAGAAAAGCTGGAAAGACAGCACACTGTCTCTCAGCTCGCCGTCCTTTTCTGAACTTTAAACTGAAATTTTCCAACAAATGCTCTAATATTTAACAGCAGAGGTGCTGCTGTGCATCCTGTGTGAGTGAAACAAGGTCAGTAAAGTGTGTGTTTTGATCTTGCAGATGTGTGCCAATCTATAATGTGTCCTCAAAACAGCAAAAACACTGCACCACAGACTCTAGACTTCAGACCAGGTAGAAGGAGTTCTATAGTGCAGTCACTTTCTGCATCCTCAAGTTGGAACAAGCCAGCTTTACGCCTGACCACACTATGTTTTCAGACCCCTGCGTCTTCCTGGGCACAAATAGGGGTGAATGCTGATTTGCTATTTCAGCAACTAGGGTGTATGGTGTACTAATTACACGTGCATCAGGGGTAATTTAGGGAAGACACCTGAACTTCATGCAAGTTTTCTGTTGATCTTCTATTTCAAGATCAAGGGCTGCACTCTGCTGCAGAGCATTAAACATGCTATTAGTCAGAGCAAAGCCTCAGCGTGGACGTGATGCGATGCAGGCAGACTATGTGGAAGTTGCGGGTAAGGCCAGCATAACTTTAATTTCCACATACTCTGTCTGCG
The DNA here is from genome assembly GCA_037902135.1 of Cetoscarus ocellatus. Taxonomy (NCBI): domain Eukaryota; kingdom Metazoa; phylum Chordata; class Actinopteri; order Labriformes; family Labridae; genus Cetoscarus; species Cetoscarus ocellatus. The sequence continues at coordinate 2,113,567 of JBAMNC010000760.1, read as the reverse complement.
CATCGCACACTTTGCGACAAATTGCCCCCAAGTCTCTTCAGTCACAGCCTTCACTTCGCTCTGTCTGTGGCACGTACCAGCAACATCCTGCTGTACTCCATTGTTTTAAATGCACAGCGAGTCTATTTTCAGCCGGGCCGCTTCAAGATACCCGCCAACGGTCAGACCAAAACCGCTGTGTGTACGCAATATTGTGCTTTCGGAGTATGTGGAAATTCTGGGTAAGTTACAAGAGCAACAAGATCACCACAGGGTGCTTTGTTAATCCCTGAAGTCAGTATTAAAGGGATAGTTCAGTTTTTTTGAAGTGGGGTTGTATGAGTTTCATATGGCCACTAAATACATTAGATGCCATAGAAAGTTCTCTCCTCTCCCTCAGTAAGCCACAGTCTGTAAGAGTCTGTTATGCAGAACAGCCGCAGACAGGGAAGTATTGTACCAAATACAAGGGGTATTTTCTCCGCCTACAAGAACTTCCATCAAAAATAATACCACAGTTAAGGGGGACGCTACCTATAAATGTTTTCAAGTACATTAACTGTTCGGAAATATGAAGTTTATCTGGGACTAACCGACTCACGTCACGTATCCCTCCACACAGCGCTGCCGTGAGCCGCTGAATCACTCCACCTCCCTATCAGCTGTTGTAAACATAACAGGCTAGCAACCTCAGACGCTGGTTGTTGACTGATTGATAGCAGATTGTTATTTGACACATATTTCAGAGATGGGGTTTTTGTGTTGCTTCCCTGAATGCAGAAACAGATGTGTATCATGGAGCACTCATAGCTTTCACTGTATTCCTCTTCGTAACAAGGGCATGCAGCAGCTTCATCTACAGCAAATGCCTACATCTCTCGTTACCTGACAGACTGTGTGTACAAATCTATATATCTATATACAATTTATATAAAGTCATGGCAAAATCTATATATGTTCTTGCATTTAAGAGATGGTACGGTATTTATTTTATTATGTCAGAAACAGGTAAAATTGTGTTGTAGCAGAAGTTAGGGGCTAATACACAGTATTGGTTGAGTGTGTGTGTGTGTGTGAGAGAGAGAGAGACACACACACACACACACACAAGTAGTCTGCAATGTTACGGTAAACAGCCTCCTTTACTCTGCTTGTTCGTCTCTGACAGATCATTATTACTTACTTTGAGGATAAACTGTCATTAGGTCCTTCAGGTTTGGGACATTTTTTCCAGTTTATCTTCAGGAAATAGAAGAATGTCCTAAAAACTCTGGGATTCAGAAGAGCAGGAAAATCTGTATGATGAGTGATACAGACGGTGTGAGAGTCCTCTGACTCAGACAGATCCTGAAGTTGGTCTGTAACCAAGTTCCACTCATGGCATCAGTAGCACTCGGGGTCCGTGGACATTGAGTCGCAGTTCACACACTCGCACCACTGTGTATTTCCGACTCTTTCTTAACCTCCAGTTTCCACCGATGTTTCCTCTGTATTTCTTTCGGCCTGTTCGGTCTCCATCTGCAGCAGCTCTTGTTCTGTGAACTCCAGTTCATAAAAATATCCTCTTGGCTCCAAAGTGAATGGAACTTCATCGTCACTGTCATAATCACTCCTTTTTTAATTTCCTACGTTGTCTCTTCCTCACACTGCTAAGAGTCAGAACAAAAGAATTACAATATTTGACAAAAGTTACATTAGGCTACAACTGGCATCTGAGGTCGCTAGCTTGTTATGTTTACAACAGCTGAGAGGGAGGCGGAGTGATTCAGCGACTCCTGGCAGCGCTGTGTGGAGGAATACGTGACGTGACTCGGTTAGTTCCACATAAACTTTATATTTCTGAAAAGTTAATGCACTTAAAAACATTTATAGGTAACATACTCTTAAACTGCGGTATTATTTTTTGATGGGAGTTCTTGTAGGCGGAGAAAATACCATTTATACTTGGTACATTACTTCCCTGTTTGCAGCTAGTTCTGCGTAACAGACTCTTACAGACTGTGGCTTACTGAGGGAGAGGAGAGAAAGCTCTGCTGCATCTAATGTGGCCATACGGAGCTCATACAACCCCACTTCAAAAATACTGAACTATCCCTTTAACTCCTGTTTCTTTAACAAAACACTTACTGTACTGTAACAGTGGTACCATAACAGTGGGTTTGCAGGGTTCATTTGTAGTTTGTGATAAATGATGACCATAGTGAAAACTGCAGACATGTCTGATTGTGCCCCCCTGGTTGGCTTTATTGTGCTTATCACTCCAACAAGCATAAGAATCACGGACCCAAACTGTTAGAACCGCAACAACTTCACTGCACACTGCATGCTAGGATGCCTGGCTACAAGCTAATGGGCTCAATGCTCCTCTTACAGCTCTTAAGGGTCTTTAGTCCATACCAGAACACATGTGCATGCACACAACCTGAATGCAGGCATCCAAGACCACCTCCATATGCAGCTGTCCAATCAGATCTCAGATCAGCATCAATGTGGTTGGTTTGTGCTCATATGTAGCGTTAAGGATGCATCTTTGTATGTAATAGCCATCAATGCACGGTGCAGATGGAGTCAAAAACTGCAGCGAATGTGAATGACACCTCGACTTCAGAGTGTGAGGACAAACAGAAAATGCTTGTAAGAGTGTGTATGAGTGTGTGTTCGGTATGACATCATTCAGCTGTTCCTCTGGGCAGGACTCTATCCAACTAAATAATCCAGGCCAGCTCCATAAAGCAGGGAGTGCCGCCACATTCCCCCAGCCATGAAATATCAGGAGGTATTAAGTCACTGAGACTGTCAGCCTCCTTCCTCTCCTCCTCCTGCTCTCACACATGCAGATGTGCGCACACGTTCACTGCTTTATTTTTTCTATCTGATGTCATTTGTTGTATATAAAACCAAAGGAACACTATCAGTGCAGGATGCTGTTTGTGTGGCGGTATCAGATGTGCGGTGTGTGCAGCAGGTGGCTCCACATTAACCCTCAGTGTGAGCAGCACTGCAGAGCACAGCGCAGGGCAGGGATCTGGTTTCTGCCCCTCTCTCCTCCCTCCATCCCTCCATCCCTGTGGACTCCCATTATACATGACATCAGAGCCTCTTGACAGCTTCACACAGCTGTGGCCAGAGAAACACCCATGATCACCCAGCACCCACCCCACCTCACAAATCCTCTCATAACAACACAGGGATTCTGACCAAGGAGAGGCATTGAAACTCAGACTTTAATGTTTTTATTTAATGAAGACATTGCAAAAATATCAGTCTAATTTCTGATCGAAATATCTCTCTACACTTTGGAGCCATATTTATTTAACAAGTCCAGATAAATGTTGTCTTTCAAGATACAGAGCACAAGGAGTAAGGGCTGCATTGCAAGACGAGTTTCCTTGATATAATATATGCCAAATACAGAAGAGGCATGGCACTGCGTAGAATAATATTTTTGAAGTGCCCCCCCTTTGCTGATATCTGACAGCTTTCTTTTTTGCAGAAAGGTTTTACTGAGTAATTATTTAGTCATTTATAACCACAGCTTAGTCGCTCTGTGCCTCCAGAAGGTACCAAACTTAACCTGCAAAGCAGCTGGATTCACTGGATTTGATCCCAAGCTGAAATGTTTCTTCTTTTCGGTAATTATCAAGAAAAATTCTCTTTTTTTTAACCCTTGTATGGTGTTCGGGTCTCTAGGACCCGTTTTTTAATTTTTATTTAAAAAAAAAATTTTTTTTTTCAATCAAACTCATTGGCCTTGGCTCATTTTCTGGGAAGGACAAATATCAGAACACATTTTCATAGTCTGCATAATGTATTACCCCTAAACATTTATATTACAGACAGGGTGTTCAGATCCACTTGACCCGGGGCTCATAAATGTGTGGAAATTGTGGGTCCAGAATTTTTTTTCTGAATTGCACTAACATAGAGGGAAGGTATGTTTCTGGAGAGAGGTGAAAGGAGATGGACCAAACTCATTTACATGCCTGCTTTGGGGTTTTGTCCTCCTATGCTGGAGTTTTCAGGTCCAAAGGGGGACTCCACAGATCCTAGGGGATGCAGAGACTGGCAGAGAAATTTTTCTGTGCAACAGTGTCTCCAGAAATCTACCACATAACTTTAAGAATTATCTGCACTGATAACCAAGACAACAGACTTGTTTAGTGGCAGAGACAGGCTAGTTGCTGTTCGAACAGAGCGGGACAGGTGGATGCAACACCTCTTTCTGTTTTACATCCCCGGGCCTAATATCACCATTGATGGGCAGTTATTTAGGGGCCGCTGCCCTTTGGGGCAGTATATACGATCTAAACCTGCAAAATATGGCATGAACATCTTTCCTGCCTGTAATGCCACTTTCTCATATACTTGGAACTTACAAGTCTCAAGGCACCAGGGTATTGTAATATACTGTCTATTTTCTAAGCGATATTATGTGATGTTTTCTGCAAACACCAGAAGGTCCAAACACTTCCCTGTCCTCTCATTGTTTATGTGCTTTTTTCCAGACGGTCTAGTGAAAAACAAGCCATGGATATGTGAAACGGTCCATCTGATGTTTCAGGTTAACAAAGAATTTCTGTACAGAGAAGGCACAGAGGTAGGTTGAAAAAAAAAAAATTAATTAATTTTATATATATATATATATATATATATATATATATATATATATATATATATATATATTTATATATATATATATAATATATATATATATATATATATATATATATATATATATATATATATATATATATATATATATATATTCATATATACTCACACACACACACACACACACACATACATATATATGTGTGTATATATGTATTCATATGCATGTATATAGTAAAGCAAAGTTTTGTAATTAATGGCCCTGCATTTTACCATACATCATGAAAAAATCTTCCTCTCCTTATTGTTTTCCTCATGCCTTATCATGATACTCTTTCACAGACATTTGTGTAAAGTTTGGTACAAATTTTCAAAAGAGTTCATCAGATTTCAGGTTTGTTAAGATGGCCTGGATATGTGAATGACAACCTAAAAACAAAATGCCCCCGGCCCTTGCGATTGGTAAAGAGACATAAAAATGTCATATTCTGATCCCATATACTGCAAGACAATACCCAAACACATAAAAACAGTTCAGTCGAAATTACTATTCTTCAAGCAAGCATGTTGATTGCAATGCACATTCACAAAAACAGCTGTAGTCAAAATTGTCAATATTCAAGCAAACATCAGGAAAAGGTGTTGCAAGAGAAAGGCTTACAGTTGCCTAACCAGAAAACATGAGTTAAGTAAAATCTGCTCAAAAGCAAGAGAAAAGGGTTGTTATATTTTCCTCTTTTCTGGACTATAACAAGACTAAATGTTGGATTTATGAGAGTTTATGTGCAAAGTAAATGTCTTAATTTCCTTCGATAGAGTAATAACTTTTTGTTTTAGTCCTGTGTGAAACTTTCATATTTCACAGCCATGCTTTTTTCCTGTCCTCGAGCATTTCTGTCTCTCACACTTACTGAGGAATCCCAACAGGTGCCGTCTCTGCTTTCAGTCCGTGCACATCGTAATGGGACAAAAGAACAACTGGTGGGAGCACCTGTTCCCTGCCAGGCTGGGAAAACTGGGATCATATTCTCCCAAAAATCACAGTTGAGGGTGAAAAACAAAGCTGCCTTTTCTTTTGTCACAGCTGTAGATAAGTTCATATAGTTTTATTCACTTAACCCTTTATGTGCTGATTAATACACAGCCTCTGAGCGGTGATGAGGGGGGTAAGAGTCACGGTTTCCTGTCCAGCATCGCACCTCAGTGAGCTGCACCACAGAGACCCCGTGTGGTGACAAATCACCAACCAGATAATCAGCAGAGAGGGAGCAAAGAAAGCACTGGGGCTTAAATGAGAGCCTCTCTATTCGGCTCACATGTTGTGTTCTCCATAAAAAAGTATTGAAATAAATCATTTAATAAAACAGGTTGGAAAGTAATTACAGTATATCCCTATTTAAACAAATTTAAGAATGATAACAGTGCTGTAAACCTCTCTCTAATGAGTTTGGGGAGAAGTTTCACTACGTTATTAGCATAGTTATACCAATTTTATGGACAATAGTCTCTCTTATTTCCTCATTTGCCTTCATCTCAGGAATTATTCTTTGTTAAAATCACCACAGTATTTAAAACCAGTTTACCTTTCAGGTCTGTTGCAAATAAATGTTCTTTATGACCAAAGAAAAAAAATGAAAAAGAGCATCGGGAACAAAGAGAGGATATTGGAAAAAGGCTCATAAAAACTACAACAATCACAGTGAGTTCATACGTGAATGAGTACCTGGATTATTTACAATGATTAGAGGTATATTTATTACCAAACTTTAAAGCTGCAGTATGCATTTTTTGTCACCAGCCGAAAATAATATGATAACCTGTCAAGATTTTATTACTGAAGCCACCTGAGAGACCATTAGCCACCTCCACCTTGCTTTGTTTTCTTTAATCGTTCAGTTCACTTGGGCTGGTGAAACTCACACGGACTCTGGTGAGGACAAAAGAATCGAACTCTAGTCTGCCAAAAAATGGGGGTCTTGGTTCACTTCTAAGACCAGATTTCAGTTTGTGACGGGTATGAAAGCAATCCGTTATTCAAAGCTGGTTGTGTATTTAAGTCTATATGTAACTGCATTAGTACTAGAAAATAAAAAGTCTTTAAGAAAACTTTCTTAATTAAAATCAAAATTATCTCAGTAAAATCCACGTGCAGCAGTTTCTAGCTTCAACTGACTCCACGTGTGACCTGAAAGGAAGTGGTTAAATACTGACATGATCACATGGCCTATTTGTCTCTGCCCGTGGTACAACAACCCCAGGTCTCCCTTACAAGGTTTATACTTGACTTAAGTACATTTTTTGAGTATCTGTACTTTACTTGTGTATTATTATTTCTGGAAACTTATGACTTTTACTCTACTATATTTGAAAGACAAATATTGTACTTTTAACTCTGCTCCATTTCTATGAAGGATCTAGTTACTTGTCACTTTTAAATATAGCTTTGAAACATGCATGTGATTCGTTCAAGCGGCGATGCCGTACATGTACCTCGTGCATGTGCTACTCAGATCAGGCAGGGAAACGTTGAGCTAACGTTGCTCAGATAACAGTTTGTCTTGGCAGTAATGATGGCTACGGCAGATACAGGTGATACAGGCAGATGCCCTGACCCTGTAATGGTTGGTCCTTTTGTTGATTCAATTGCATTTCAGTAGGCATTTCTATAGGCTTCAAAGTACACTTTACAAGCTTTTTATTCTACAGGTAAGCAGGTCAGTGCATTCAGTAGGTTGTTTCAGTCATTAGGTTCTGAAAATTCATTGTGGCAACAGTACAATAAGACGTTGACATTAAAACAAAAATGTACTTTTTATACTTAAGTATTTTCAAAAGCAGGTACTCAAGTACTTTAACTTTAGTAAAAGTTTGACTGAACAACTTTCACTTGTATTGGAGTTATGTTTGACCAGGAGTATCTATACTTTCACTCAAGTAATGGAGTTGAGTACTTTGTCCGCCACTTCTCGACAGCAAAGATTTAGATTTTTGTCAAACATGCAAACTCTCATGATTCCACGATTCTAACAACAATGTTGGAATAAAAGGGGCTTACAATTACTCTGGAGTAATGAGATTATTCAGCTGTGACGTATTTACTTCAGGGAGCCGGAAGAGCCTGTTCTCTTCAGGAAATAGAAAGAAAACAGTGTTGAGATCACCTGAGCGGCATAAGGTCAGTCATTCCCCAGAGAGCTCTGCAGGAGACAGCTGTTACTGCTCCTACACACACACACACACACACACACACACCTACACACACACACACGCACACACTGGCTGGTTGGATCCTCTGTAGGGCCATAGGTGCTGTGGAGCCATCTGGTTGTCCTGGGTCAGCAGCTTCACTCAGAGTTCAGAGGTGCCTCATTTCTCATTGACATTAGATTAGACACATTTAACTGGATTCAAGCAGACACAGCCCACCCGGATCCTGACCAATCAGAGCCCCAGCACACAGGCTGCTCTTATGTCATTAGGCTGTTTAGGGTAACAACATGTTGCTCCAGCATTCAGATGGTTTTAGTTTAAAATGCTCAGAAAACTTTAATGAATTGGACTTGCTGTTAGAAAAATCACTCAAAATGGTCGAGTGTTTCTGTGCTCGAACACGTTTGATCCCGAAAGTCCAGTTTGTTTGAGCAGAGTGAGTGCTGCTTGTACCTCATTGGCCCTGGCTTGATTGGAAGAAGTATGTTTATTCTATGTCCACACGTAGGCGGGTAATGCCACACTCTGCGCCGACCTCTCCGATGATGTCATTCTAGACAACATTATTACTGTTGTTTGCGTATTACAGTGGACCTTGCTACACTGCTGCCATTTTAAGTGTTGCTGACTGGACTGGTTACATAGTCAAACATTCTTTCTGCCCCTTCCTCATTACGATGAAACAAATGCTGGCAACACAACATTTTCAATTTTTTTCCCTAGTGACTGTGTTGACTGGTGCCTAATGGCTGATGGTGACATACACTAGACCGGATTAAAGGACCCAAATGCAGGACATGAGACGTAATACATTTCCAAAAGGCTTGGTTTATTGTACAGGTCAGGTTTGGTATACAGAAGATCAGTCAGACAAGGCAGAGGTATCCAAAAAACGCTGAGGCAAAAAGGCCAGGTTAAAAAAAAACAAAGCAGATGGGATCAGATCAGACGTGGAACAAGACTAGAAAGAATGCTGGAACTCAACACTGAGGTACAAACGAACTGGCAACAAGACAGGGGAAAACACAAGGTTTAAATCATGAGGTGATTGGGGGTGGTTAGACACAGCTGGGGAGGAACAATCAGGATTCAGGTGTGACAATGCCAGACAGGAAGCAAAACCTATGGAGACAAGGAAAGACAGGTGAATTTTCAAAATAAAACAGGAAGCACAAGACAAGACACAAAACATGAACACAATACAGATAACTTAACTAAAACAGAAAAACAGGATCATGGCTGATGGTGTCCATGTTTCCATGGTTACAGCAGATGTTTAAACCAACAAGAGTACGCAAAGAGCTTATTAATAACAGGATTAGATAAAGATCATTAGCTTATTCTCAAATTAAAATTTCAGTGAAGAAATATTTAGTCAATATGGCTGACAACAAATGCACGCTGGTGTGAGGCGCTCTGTTTCATGACAGTGCAGTTACACTCAGACAATCTTATTGCTGCTTTAATGCACCCTATGACCCCAAAAGGCATAAGTGGTATAGATCAGGGGTAGCCAACAGGGTGACCACGAGGTGCCTACTGGGGTGTCCTGTGAACACCATGGAGCTTGAAATAGATAGCCATTTTTAATTTGTATTTCATGTTTTGCAAACAAATCACGCTTACATCAATACCAAAAAACAACAAATGTAATGTGAGTCACACTCTAAAACTGTCTATTTTCCATTCAACTTTGACCTGCAGGGGGTCAAAGTTTACATTTTTTCGTGCTGTGCTGACCCCACGTCTCTTGCAGCACTGGAGCAAGCCAGAGCCCCTACAGGCTGTTGTATATATTCAGCTAAGTTTAGCAAATGCATTATTAAAGATGTATGTAAGTAAAATGTCATATTATTTATTAATCAATTGTAATAATTATTGAGAAAAATCATTAAATGTAAAAGATAATCATACAGCTCATATGCAGCCTATTATGCATTAGATATCTATTTATAGTATTTAATATTTTAAGGTCAACTGTAAAAATGAACACTATTAGAAACATTTAATCAAATAAGTAGCCCTCCATAACACTCATCACCTTTTTAGTAGCTCTCTGGCTCAGAAAGTTTGGAGACTCCAGGTATAGATGATGGATGGAGGGATGGATGGATGCTTTATTGTATGCTTAGAGTATCTAATCAGATTTCAGGGGCTTTGGTAAATGCTGGTGCTTGAAGATAATTAGCTCATATATTGGAGTGTCAGACAGGGAAATGCGGTGAGCAAATAGCACAATTCATGCTACATTCTGCAATTTCCAACACTGATCCAAGTGGCAACTTGACTGGTTCTGATTCTTGGAGACGTTTCACCTCTTCTTCAAATGCTTCAGTTTTAGGAGTTAGGAGTAATATCTACAAATTTTAAACCAGGGTCAACCCAGAGGAAGTCAGGTCAACAACCCTGCCAATGATTTTCAGGTGACCCTCCAGCTCATTAGCATACTAATAGTTGACAGGGCTCCTTAGTCAAGTCCTCAACTAAAAAAGCCTTTTGGAGAAGAGACAAAACATTGTCAAGAATCCAAACCAGTCCAGTTTCCATTTGGATCAGCATTGAATAATCAAGACCTGGATGACTGAGAACTTGCACAGACACATTTGCTGCCATAATAATTTATTCATTAGTCAAGCACAAAGTTCATGTTCTGATGCTGGTCAAATCTAATTTGATCGATTGAAATTGCTGAGGGACGACTAAAAATGCATTGGAGGCTGCGTCGGTCCCTAGACCATAGTTTGGACACCCCTGCTTTAGACTGTGGAATTTTTCTTTGGTCTTCAAGTTTTCTTTGGCAAAAATGCATCAAAAAGTCCACAAAGACTTTCTTTTCACTATCCAGGAAATCTGAGATGCTTCAAAAGAAAGGATGTGTCATGCCTCAAAAAGTTACTGGTCTGTGTTGCTCAGTTTACGTCCATGTGAGGCTCCATTGCAGAAAGAGCTGGGAGAACATGCCCCTCTGAGGTTAGACACTCTACACTGAAAATATCCCACAAACACCTCAACAAAAAGAAGGAAAGTATTCAACAATCTCCCCTTCCTTTCCTCTTCTCTTCTGTATCTTTGATCTCACAAACCCGAGGCTTCTCCTGTTCCTGATTCATCTGCCTGTACCTGCTTCTTCTGAGGAACCACCCTCGTGCTGACTCTGTCTCTTTTCACCCAAAATTGGATTCAGAGTCTGTTTTATCCACAGAGGGATCAACTTCAATGCCTGGCTTCTTTTTTCCTCTCCCTTCTTCTTTTCCTTCTTTCCTCTTCTGGCACAAAAAAAGGGGAGAGCAGTATCCTCTTCTGGGTAGTATCTTCATCAGCAGGGCCTGGCGGGGCTGCGGTCTCTCCAAAGCTCTTACTTCTCTATTTTTCTGGTCCTTTCTTCCCACACGAGACTATACAGTAATGAAAACAAGTCATGTGTGTGAAATTCTTGTAATCAGAGTGGGTTTTACTATCATAACATCACATATGAGACAAAGCAGGGATGAAGGATGTTGCTCTGAGGCCTCTCTGGGGTGTTTCCTGATTGGAGATGATTGAGTGGCACCCTCAGGCGACGCTCTGCATCTCCTGAAGTGGCCCCCATCTTTCTGCTCCTCACCTGGGTAAATGGCCTCTTGTCTGCTGTGAGCTCTTGATTACTCCTTCAGCCAAGCTGGTGGAGTGAATGGATGAAGAGCGGAGAAGAGAGGACTGTGTGAGTGTTTGGAATAATTAAAACCAGGACGGTACCTAAGCGTCTCTTTACAAACACTCCAACTTCCTGATGGCTGGCCTGCATGAAACCAGGAGAGCACGCGGTATGCAAATGTGAATCAGAGTTACTTTGATCAATGAAAAATGTGTTCGGATCTCGGCCAATCAAGGTATTTTTCAAACTGACTGCATTCAGCTTGTGAGCTCGCTCCAGTCCTTTGTTTTCAATCAGCTTCCTTCTACAGCATTTCTCCATTTCTTCTAAACTCTGCTGAGCTCCATCGCTGCACAAACAGGGCCTGTTTTCTGCTCACAAAGAAACACCATGTACCATAAAGTTGTAAAAAAAGTATGAACACCTTCTTACTGTGCATTTGATTTATTTGTGGTCATAGTTAAACTGTCTTTGGACAACTATAATTTGTGTAATTTCACTTGCCATCAAAAACTATCCAACCACAGTGAAGCAACAGAAATTTGGGTGGTATTTTCAGCTACAGCTCGTTTGTCTGATCCTGATTCAGTGGACAAAAATGCCACAGATTATATTTATTTCCATTACATGTTCACACAGCTGTATACTGAAGCCTTACACCTTTTTATTTATTTATTTATTTTATTTATTATTTAGATATATTAATGTATGTATATATTTATATTTTATATCTACAATTTTTTTTTACTTTTTTACTTTTTAATATCCTGTGTTCTTTTATACCTGTGTACTGTACAATTGCTAGTGAAATCTTAATTTCCCTGAAGGAGTCTTCCCAATGGATTAATAAAGTTCTATCTTATCTTATCTTGTGCCACAGCCTTTGTATATAAAGGCTGCTATGAATATGAGTCATCTGCATTGCGGGAGGGCAGTTAGCAGGCTAAGCTAACAAAAAACAAGCCATTGTTCGAGAGGTCAAATGTCTCATGTACGACTGACTAGATGAGTGTATTTATTTATTTTTGACACATCCTGCTATATAAATATTAACAAACTCAGTGCATGAAGAGAAGGCACTAACTAGTGTCCAACCATGCAAACTGCAAACGTAATAAACAACCGCTGTTTATTAACACATTAAGTAAAGCAGACCATGACAGAGCAACTTCATGACAGGCCTTTTGTGTTGAAACACTGTGATCCTGTTTATAGTACTGCAGTGTGAACATGAAACAAACTGAGGCAAAGAAAAAGTCATTTTGTCAACTGAATCAGAACAAAGAAATCAAGCTGTTGGTGTGAAACCACCTCGAGATATTTCCACAGAGAGGTAAGACATTCAGAGGAGTAGTGGTGCCCTTATGTTCTGCAGCTGACAGAATTAGTGCCATTAGATGCAATATGGTGCTGTTACCTACAGTAAATGTGAAACTTACCTGTTAATCTTAAGTTGTCATCACATTATAGAATCTTTTCTTTTCACACCTACTGTATGTTGACTGTGGTATTGATACTCTGTGTAACATCTGTTGTAACATGAAGACAAAAATATAAGACTTAAACCTGTTACAGAAATATTCAGGTTGCACAGATTGTCTCAAAAATATCATGACAAATTTATTTGTGGTGTGAATTTATCAGTCAATCCTTATTTAAGGGACCATTTTATACTTTTTTGAGTTCATGTGTCCTTAACTGTGTTATTCATGTGTCCTCCTATGCATAGAGTACTTCTATGCACAAGACAACAAAGCCCGCAACATCAAGACATGTTCTTCTCCTCCTGAACAGCGTTAGTGGCTGCCTTAAATTGTTTGTTCCCCCAGACCCCTAAAATAGACCTACCACTGTGACATCAGTAGTTCAAGCCTGTTTGCTTGGGGTAGCAAGCCTAACGCAGAGGCAGAGCCATTCAAAACATGTGGCTAAACCACATGGAAATGACCAAGTTTAACAGAATACAGCATTACTCAGAACAGACCGGAACCACATGAGGAAGCTGCAACTGAACATCTCAGACAGAGAGAGAATACGGCTGGATCAGGGGTACTCAGTATGTATAAACTAGGTTTTTTGAATATTAGTGATTGTGAACATACTCTTGCAGTCATCAAAATAAAATATATGAATCTGATTCAAGGCAAATATGAGCTCCTGAAAGCAGAAACACTCAAAGGTTTTCAGTCAATTTGAGCTCTCAGATCTGTCTGGCCTTGTGACAGCAGCTAAAATAAACCTGCAGCTTTCATTTATCTCCACCAACACTCACCTAGCTCCCAGCTTCCTCTCTCGGCCGTTTAATCACTCTGCTGCACTTTGTTCCAAACTCCTGCAGAGATAAGTTATTCAGCAGCTGCTACATTTGAAGTCCATGGTCTGTATTCAAAACAGGAAGTCAGAAAAGAAAAGCTGTGAGAGACAGCGCACACCTGGGCAGTCATCTCTCTTTGAGTCGCCTGAATGAGATCTGTGCTCCATATAATGGATTCTTGGACTACCTGTGCGTGCTGATAAACAGCGGCTGACACAGGAAACCCAGCAGCAGCCGACCGTCAACTCCAACACGCTCACAACGCCGCGCAGCCTCCATCTGTTGCCACTTTTGAAAAGAGCGGCCGAGAACAGGTTTGTGTAATTTGGCATGTTCTTTCAAATGGAAATAATCCTCCTGTTTCTCTTAGCGAGGGGAGGCTCCCCTCTGTCCTGGCTTTCAAGGTAAGATTAAGAGGACGTTTTTATCGTGCTGCCTCTTCCTTTGGTGATTTCTCTGCCTTCAACCTGGGTGTTTGAAAAACACAGAAGCCTTCTCGGATCTGCTCAAGGAGGACGCTGGATGTAAAAATGGGTTTAATTTAAATGTAATAAATGAATAAAAGTAGATTTCAAAGATGAAGCATGAAAATCAAAAGAAAACAAAGAACTTCTTCACTGTATCTGCTTCAAATTTCCTTTATGGTGTAAATGAAAGGTAGTCTGCTTCTAGTCTGAAGTAGTTGAAATGAAGACCCCTGGAGCAGTTTGTATGCAGTGAGAATACAATCGACCCAAGGCCTGGTACAAAATGGGTGACAAATACATTAATTACACTGTTGTTGTATATGATCAGCAGTTTTAGTAATAATAATAGTAATACAGGAACCATGATCACAACTGAGAGCAAAGAACTATAGATAGAATTACGGTTCCAAATCAATTCAGAACAAAACAAACAGCCTGTAGGTGTGAAAACTACCTTTGATTGTATTCAAAGACGGTAGGCAGAAACAGGGAGTTGTGGTGGAAATGCCCATAGCAAAGGTGGCCAACCACCATTAAAAACCACAAAGAAGAAGAAGAAGAAGAAACAGGGAGCTTAAGAAAAAACCTTTGAACAAGAGCTGAGTGATGCAGTTAGGACTTGTTAGTTTCCATTCATCATGCCCTCATTAAGTGACACATTGTCCAATAAGAAAACATATCTTGCTTTGAATTAAATCTGGTAGGTCAAAGTTAAAACTAATTACAGGAGTTTATGAGATGAGGGAAAGGATCTCTTTAAAGGGTTTGAACATAGGCCACCTGCTGGATGGGGGTCTGGAGAATTGACACATGAGGCACAGCTTGAAAGTCAGATATTGTGCAAAATACACTTTTTAAAGATACACTGTGAAAAAAAAAAAATTGAAACATCGGCCACTTCATTAGAGGTATCTTACTAGAACCAGGAAGGATCTCCATTGGCCAGTGGAGGTGCCTTAATTCTTTGGGACACTGATTCAATAAGGTGCTGTAATCATTCCTCAGGGAATTCGGTCAATACTGACTAAATAGCACCACAGTTGCTAGTCAAAATGTTACCCAGAGGAAAAATGCTGAGAAGTGGCCAAGTAAGGGGCAAAATGCTCAAAAAACATGTAACAACATGTTTCCCTGCCCGAAAAAAGACAGCAAAAGTCACTCCTTTAGCGCACTTTTTGCTGTCAGGAAAGCTGAAAAAAGTCAAATGTTAGCATTGCAATATTTTCAAAATCTGGCAAAGGAAAAATACTAAAAAGAGTCCCAGTAAGGGGAAAAATGCTCAGAAAATATGCACCAACAATTTATCCTGCCTGAAAAAATGTCCAAAAAGTCACTTTCTGGCATACATTTTGTCATCATAATAAATGAAAAAGTCTTAAGTTAGCATGTCGATTTTTTCAAAATCTTTCCCAGAGGAAAAATACTAAAAAGTGGCAGAGTAAGGGGCAAAATGCTAAAAACGACAAGCACCACTATGTTTCCCTGCACGAAAAATGTCCCTAAAGTCACTTTTTGTCATATTTTTTGCCATCATGAAAACTGAGAAAAAGTCATATGTTAGTATGTCAATTTTGTCAAAATCTGACCAAGAGGAAAAATGCTAAAAAGTGGCACAGTAAGGGGCAAAATGCTTGGAAAACACGCACCAACACAATTCCTAGCTCGAAAAATACCTCAAAAGGCAGTTTTTGTCATCCTTCTGGTCATCATGAAAACTGAGTAAAAGTCATATTTTCAATAACTGACCCAGAGGAAAAATGCTAAAAAGTAAGAGTAAGGGGCAAAATGGTTGAAAAACACGCACCAACAATTTTCCCAGCTCGAAAAATAGCTCAGAAGTCAATTTTTGTCATATTTTTTGTCATCATAAAAACTGAAAGAAAGTAGCATGTCGATTTTTTCAAAATCTGACCCAGACAAAAAATGCTTAAAAGTGGCACAGGAAGGGGCGAAATGCTCAAAAAACATGTACCATGGTGTTTCCCTGCCTGGAAAATGTCCCAAAAGTCACTTTGGCATATTTTTTATTATCATGAAAACTGAGAAAAAGTCATATGTTGGCACGTCAATTTTTTCAAATTCTGATCCAGTGGAAAAATGTTAAAAAAGTGGCCCAGTAAAAGGCAAAATACTTGAAAAAAAGGTACCAACATTCTTCCCAGCTCAAAAAATAGCTTAGAAGTCCATTTTTGTTATATTTTTTGTCATCATGAAAACTGAGAAAAAGTCATATGTTAGCATGTAGATTTTTTCTAAATCTGACCCACAGGAAAAATGCTGAGAAGTAGTCGCGTAAGGGGGAAAATGCTTGAAAAACACATACAAACATTTTTCCCTGCCCAAAAAATAGCATGGAAGTCAGTTTTTGTCATATTTCTTGTCATCATGAGAACTGAAAAAAAGTCATATGTTAGCAAAATCAAAATCTGACCAAGAGGAAAAATGCTGAGAAGAAGTTGCGTAAGGGGGAAAATGCTCAAAAAACATTCACCAACAAGATTCCCTGCCTGAAAAATGTTGCAAAAGTCACTTGTTGGCATATTTTTTGTCATCATGAGAACTGAAAAAAAGTCATATGTTAGCATGTCGATTTTTTCAAAATCTGACCCAGAGGGAAAATGCTGAAAGTGGCCCAGTAAGGGGCAAAACGCCTGAGAAACATGTACCATGGTGTTACCGGGCTCGAAAAATACCTCAAAAGTAACTTTGTGTCATATTTCTTGTCATAATCAAAACTGAGAAAAAGTCATATGTTGGCATGTCGATTTTTTCAAAATCTGACCCAGAGGATAAATGCTAAAAAGTGGCACAGTAAGGGGCAAAATGCTCAAAAAACATGTACCACAGTGTTTCCCTGCCTGAAAAATGTCCTAAAAGTCAATTTTTGGCTAGTTTTCCTATTATCATGAAAACCGAGAAAAAGTCATATGTGAGCATGTAGATTTTTTTTTCATGTCGGACATGGCGGACATACTAATCTGACCCCGAGGACAAATGCTAAAAAGTGGCACAGTAAGGGGCAAAATGCTTGAAAAACACACACCAACAATTTTCCCAGCTCGAAAAATAGCTTGGAAGTCAATTTTTGTCATATTTCTTGTCATCATGAGAACTGAGAAAAAGTCATATGTTAGCATGTCGATTTTTTTAAAATCTGACACAGAGGCAAAATGCTAAAAAGTGGCCCAGTAAGGGGCAAAATGCCTGGAAAACACACACCAACAAGTTTCCTTGCCTGAAACATGCTGCAAAAGCCAATTTTTGGCATATTGTTTATTATCATGAAAACCAAAAAAAGTCATATGTTGGCATGTTGATTTTTTTAAAATCTGACCAAGAGGAAAAATGCTAAAAAGTGGCAAAGGAAGGGGCAAAATGCTCAAAAATATGTACCATGGTGTTTCACTGCCTGGAAAATGTCCCAAAAGTCACTTTTTGGCATATTTTTTATTATCATGAAAACCAAAAAAAGTGAAATGTTAGCATGTCGATTTTTTCAAAATCTGACCCAGAGGAAAAATGCTAAAAGTGGCACAGCAAGGGGCAAAATACTTGAAAAACACACACCAACAAGATTCCCTGCCCGAAAAATAGCTTAGAAGTCAATTTTTATCTTTTTTTTTTGTCATCATGAGAACTGAAAAAAAGTCATATGTTAGCATGTCGACTGTTGTAAAATCTGACCCAGAGGAAAAATGCTGAGAAGTGGTCGCATAAGGGGCAAAATGCTCAAAAAAATGCACCAACAAGTGTCCCTGCCTGAAAAATGCTGTAAAAGTCAATTTTTGTGAAATTTTTTGTCATCATGAAATCTGAGAAAAAGTCATATGTTAGCATGTCGATTTTTTCAAAATCTGACCCAAAGGAAAAATGCTGAGAAGTAGTCGCATAAGGGGGAAAATGCTCAAAAAACATTCACCAACAAGTTTCCCTGCCTGAAAAATGTCCCAAAAGTCACTTTTTGGCATATTTTTTGTCATCATGAGAACTGAAAAAAAGTCATATGTTGGCATGTCGATTTTTTCAAAATCTGACCCAGAGAAAAAATGCTAAAAAGTGGCACAGTAAGGGGCAAAATGCTCAAAAAACATGTACCACGGTGTTTCCCTGCCTGAAAAATGTCCCAAAAGTCACTTTTTGGCATATTTTTTATTATCATGAAAACCACAAAAAGTCATATGTTAGCATGTCGATTTTTTCAAAATCTGACCCAGAGGAAAAATGCTAAAAAGTGGCACAGGAAGGGGCATAATGCTCAAAAATATGTACCATGGTGTTTCCCTGCCTGGAAAATGTCCCAAAAGTCACTTTTTGGCATATTTTTATTATCATGAAAACTGCAAAAAGTCATATGTTAACATGTAGATATTTTCAAAATCTGACCCAGAGGAAAAATGCTAAAAAGTGGCACAGAAAGGGGCAAAATGCTTGGATAACACGCACCAACATTTTTCCCATGGTGTTTCCCTTCCTGGAAAATGTAACAAAAGTCAATTTTTATCATATTTTTTGTCATCATGAGAACTGAAAAAAAGTCAAATGTTAGCATGTTGATTTTTTCAAAATCTGATCCAGAGGAAAAATGCTAAAAAGTGGCACAGTAAGGCACAAAATGCTTGAAAAACACACACCAACAAGTTTCCCTGCCCGAAAAATAGCTTAGAAGTCAATTTTTATCGTATTTTTTGTCATCATGAGAACTGAAAAAAAGTCATATGTTAGCATGTTGATTGTTGCAAAATCTGACCCAGAGGAAAATTGCTGAGAAGTGGTCGCGTAAGGGGCAAAATGCTCAAAAAAAATGCACCAACAAGTTTCCCTGCCTGAAAAATGCTGTAAAAGTATATTTTTGTCAAATTTTTTGTCATCGTGAAATCTGAGAAAAAGTCATATGTTAGCATGTTGATTTTTTCAAAATCTGACCAAGAGGAAAAATGCTGAGAAGTAGTCCCGTAAGGGGGAAAATGCTCAAAAAACATTCACCAACAAGTTTCCCTGCCTGAAACATGCTGCAAAAGCCAATTTTTGGCATATTGTTTATTATCATGAAAACCACAAAAAGTCATATGTTAGCATGTCGATTTTTTCAAAATCTGACCCAGAGGAAAAATGCTAAAAAGTGGCACAGGAAGGGGCATAATGCTCAAAAATATGTACCATGGTGTTTCCCTGCCTGGAAAATGTCCCAAAAGTCACTTTTTGGCATATTTTTATTATCATGAAAACTGCAAAAAGTCATATGTTAACATGTAGATATTTTCAAAATCTGACCCAGAGGAAAAATGCTAAAAAGTGGCACAGAAAGGGGCAAAATGCTTGGATAACACGCACCAACATTTTTCCCATGGTGTTTCCCTGCCTGGAAAATGTAACAAAAGTCAATTTTTATCATATTTTTTGTCATCATGAGAACTGAAAAAAAGTCAAATGTTAGCATGTTGATTTTTTCAAAATCTGATCCAGAGGAAAAATGCTAAAAAGTGGCACAGTAAGGCACAAAATGCTTGAAAAACACACACCAACAAGTTTCCCTGCCCGAAAAATAGCTTAGAAGTCAATTTTTATCGTATTTTTTGTCATCATGAGAACTGAAAAAAAGTCATATGTTAGCATGTTGATTGTTGCAAAATCTGACCCAGAGGAAAATTGCTGAGAAGTGGTCGCGTAAGGGGCAAAATGCTCAAAAAAAATGCACCAACAAGTTTCCCTGCCTGAAAAATGCTGTAAAAGTATATTTTTGTCAAATTTTTTGTCATCATGAAATCTGAGAAAAAGTCATATGTTAGCATGTTGATTTTTTCAAAATCTGACCAAGAGGAAAAATGCTGAGAAGTAGTCCCGTAAGGGGGAAAATGCTCAAAAAACATTCACCAACAAGTTTCCCTGCCTGAAACATGCTGCAAAAGCCAATTTTTGGCATATTGTTTATTATCATGAAAACCACAAAAAGTCATATGTTAGCATGTCGATTTTTTCAAAATCTGACCCAGAGGAAAAATGCTAAAAAGTGGCACAGGAAGGGGCATAATGCTCAAAAATATGTACCATGGTGTTTCCCTGCCTGGAAAATGTCCCAAAAGTCACTTTTTGGCATATTTTTATTATCATGAAAACT
This sequence comes from Cetoscarus ocellatus, assembly GCA_037902135.1. Lineage (NCBI taxonomy): Eukaryota > Metazoa > Chordata > Actinopteri > Labriformes > Labridae > Cetoscarus > Cetoscarus ocellatus. Next base: position 2,093,237 of record JBAMNC010000760.1, on the reverse strand, counting down.
GCAAAAAGTCATATGTTAACATGTAGATATTTTCAAAATCTGACCCAGAGGAAAAATGCTAAAAAGTGGCACAGAAAGGGGCAAAATGCTTGGATAACACGCACCAACATTTTTCCCATGGTGTTTCCCTGCCTGGAAAATGTAACAAAAGTCAATTTTTATCATATTTTTTGTCATCATGAGAACTGAAAAAAAGTCAAATGTTAGCATGTTGATTTTTTCAAAATCTGATCCAGAGGAAAAATGCTAAAAAGTGGCACAGTAAGGCACAAAATGCTTGAAAAACACACACCAACAAGTTTCCCTGCCCGAAAAATAGCTTAGAAGTCAATTTTTATCGTATTTTTTGTCATCATGAGAACTGAAAAAAAGTCATATGTTAGCATGTTGATTGTTGCAAAATCTGACCCAGAGGAAAATTGCTGAGAAGTGGTCGCGTAAGGGGCAAAATGCTCAAAAAAAATGCACCAACAAGTTTCCCTGCCTGAAAAATGCTGTAAAAGTATATTTTTGTCAAATTTTTTGTCATCATGAAATCTGAGAAAAAGTCATATGTTAGCATGTTGATTTTTTCAAAATCTGACCCAGAGGAAAAATGCTAAAAAGTGGCACAGTAAGGGGCAAAATGCCTGAAAAACACACACCAACAATTTTCCCAGCTCGAAAAATAGCTTGGAAGTCAATTTTTGTCATATTTCTTGTCATCATGAAAACCGAGAAAAAGTCATATGTTAGCATGTCGATTTTTTCAAAATCTGACCCAGAGGGAAAATGCTGAAAGTGGCCCAGTAAGGGGCAAAACGCTTGAGAAACATGTACCATGGTGTTACCGGGCTCGAAAGATACCTCAAAAGTAAGTTTTTGCCATATTTCTTGTCATCATCAAAACTGAGAAAAAGTCATATGTTGGCATGTCGATTTTTTCAAATCTGACCCAGAGGAAAAATGCTAAAAAGTGGCACAGTAAGGGGCAAAATGCTCAAAAAACATGTACCATGGTGTTTCCCTGCCTGAAAATGTCCTAAAAGTCAATTTTTGGCAGATTTTCTATTATCATGAAAACCGAGAAAAAGTCATATGTTAGCATGTCGATTTTTTCAAAATCTGACCCAGAGGAAAAATGCTAAAAAGTGGCACAGTAAGGGGAAAAATGCTCAAAAACATGTACCACAGTGTTTCCCTGCCTGAAAAATGTCCCAAAAGTCACTTTTTGGCATATTTTTTATTATCATGAAAACCAAAAAAAGTCATATGTTAGCATGTCGATTTTTTCAAAATCTGACCCCGAGGACAAATGCTAAAAAGTGGCACAGTAAGGGGCAAAATGCTTGAAAAACACACACCAACAATTTTCCCAGCTCGAAAAATAGCTTGGAAGTCAATTTTTGTCATATTTCTTGTCATCATGAAAACCGAGAAAAAGTCATATGTTAGCATGTAGATTTTTTCAAAATCTGACACAGAGGCAAAATGCTAAAAAGTGGCCCAGTAAGGGGCAAAATGCCTGGAAAACACGCACCAACATGTTTCCCTGCCTGAAACATGCTGCAAAAGCCAATTTTTGTCATATTTCTTGTCATCATGAAATCTGAGAAAAAGTCATATGTTAGCATGTCGATATTTTCAAAATCTGACCAAGAGGAAAAATGCTAAAAAGTGGCACAGTAAGGGGAAAAATGCTCAAAAAACATGTACCACGGTGTTTCCCTGGCTGGAAAATGTCCCAAAAGTCCATTTTTGGCAGATTTTCTATTATCATTAAAACCGAGAAAAAGTCATATGTTAGCATGTAGATTTTTTCAAAATCTGACCCAGAGGAAAAATGCTAAAAAGTGGCACAGTAAAGGGCAAAATGCTTGGAAAACACGCACCAACATTTTTCCCATGGTGTTTCCCTTCCTGGAAAATGTAACAAAAGTCAATTTTTATCATATTTTTTGTCATCATGGGAACTGAAAAAAAGTCAAATGTTAGCATGTCGATTTTTTCAAAATCTGATCCAGAGGAAAAATGCTAAAAAATGGCACAGTAAGGGGCAAAATGCTCAAAAAAAAAATGCACCAACAAGTTTCCCTGCCTGAAAAATGCTGTAAAAGTCAATTTTTGTCAAATTTTTTGTCATCATGAAATCTGAGAAAAAGTCATATGTTAGCATGTCGATTTTTTCAAAATCTGACCCAGAGGGAAAATGCTAAAAAGTGGCACAGTAAGGAGCAAAATGCTTGAAAAACATGTACCATGGTGTTTCCGGGCTCGAAAAATACCTCAAAAGTAACTTTTTGTCATATTTCTTGTCATCATCAAAACTGAGAAAAAATTGTATGTTAGTATGTCGATTTTTTCAAAATCTGACCCAGAGGAAAAATGCTAAAAACTGGCAAAGGAAGGGGCCTAATGCTCAAACACATGTGCCACCGTGTTTCCCTGCCTGAAAAATGTCCCAAAAGTCAATTTTTGGCATATTTTTTATCATCATGAATACCGAGAAAAAGTCATATGTTAGCATGTAGATTTTTTCAAAATCTGACCCAGAGCAACAATGCTAAAATGTGGCCCAATAAAGGGGCAAAATGTTCAAAAAACATGAACCACGGTGTTTCCCTGCCTGGAAAATGTCCCAAAAGTCACTTTTTGGCATATTTTTTATTATCATGAAAACCGAGAAAAAGTCATATGTTAGCATGTCGATTTTTCAAAATCTGACCAAGAGGAAACATGCTGAGAAGAAGTTGCGTAAGGGGGAAAATGCTCAAAAAACATTCACCAACAAGTTTCCCTGCCTGAAAAATGCTGCAAAAGTCACTTGTTGGCATATTTTTTGTCATCATGAGAACTGAAAAAAAGTCATATGTTAGCATGTCGATTTTTTCAAAATCTGACCCAGAGGGAAAATGCTGAAAGTGGCCCAGTAAGGGGCAAAACGCTTGAGAAACATGTACCATGGTGTTACCGGGCTCGAAAGATACCTCAAAAGTAACTTTTTACCATATTTCTTGTCATCATCAAAACTGAGAAAAAGTCATATGTTAGCATGTCGATTTTTTCAAATCTGACCCAGAGGAAAAATGCTAAAAAGTGGCACAGTAAGGGGCAAAATGCTCAAAAAACATGTACCATGGTGTTTCCCTGCCTGAAAAATGTCCTAAAAGTCAATTTTTGGCAGATTTTCTATTATCATGAAAACCGAGAAAAAGTCATATGTTAGCATGTCGATTTTTTCAAAATCTGACCCAGAGGAAAAATGCTAAAAAGTGGCACAGTAAGGGGCAAAATGCTTGAAAAACACACACCAACAATTTTCCCAGCTCGAAAAATAGCTTGGAAGTCAATTTTTGTCATATTTCTTGTCATCATGAAACCCGAGAAAAAGTCATATGTTAGCATGTCGATTTTTTCAAAATCTGACACAGAGGCAAAATGCTAAAAAGTGGCACAGTAAGGGGCAAAATGCTTGGAAAACACGCACTAACATGTTTCCCTGCCTGAAACATGCTGCAAAAGCCAATTTTTGTCATATTTCTTGTCATCATGAAATCTGAGAAAAAGTCATATGTTAGCATGTAGATTTTTTCAAAATCTGACCCAGAGGAAAAATGCTAAAACGTGGCACAGTAAGGGGCAAAATGCTCAAAAAACATGTACCACGATGTTTCCCTGCCTGGAAAATGTAAGAAAAGTCAATTTTATCATATTTCTTGTCATCATGAAAACCATGAAAAAGTCATATGTTAGCATGTTGATTTTTTCAAAATCTGACCCAGAGGAAAAATGCTAACAAGTGGCATAGTTAGGGGGAAATGCTTGAAAAACATGTACCAACATTTTTCCCAGCTGAAAAATAGCTTAGAAGTCAATTTTTGTCATATTTTCTGGCATCATGAGAACTGAAAAAAAGTCATATGTTAGCATGTCGATTTTTTCAAAATTTGACCCAGAGGCAAAATGCTAACAGCTGTCTTTCATATGTGGAGAATTTACAGAAAACATACACCAACGTGTTCCCTGCCTGCCAAATGTAACTTTTGACACATTTTTTGTTGACATGAAAACTTAAAAAAAAAGTCACATGTAAGCATGTCGATTTTTTAAAAATCTGACCCAGAGCAACAATGCTGAGAAGTGGTCCCTTTAGCTGCACTTTTATGAAAAAACACGTACCAAAATGTTTTCTGCCTGATAAATGCCCTTAATGTTAAATTTTGGAATATTTTTCATCGTCATGAAACTGTCTATTTTTTCAAAATCAGACCCAGAGGAGAACTGCTGAAAGCTTTCTTTTGTATTGAGCCAAATGCTTTCTCTCATGTTTCCCTACCTGAAAAATGCTCCAAAAGTCACTCCTTAGCTCATTTCTTGTCATCGTGAAAACTGAAAAGAAGTCATATGTTTGCATGTGGAGTTTTTTAAAATATGAGCATGATGAAACATGCTAGAAAGTGGCCCAGTTAGTGGCAACATGTTGCAAAAACATGCACCAATATATTTCCCTGTTCAAAAAATGCCCCAATGCCCTTTTTCAAAATCTAACCCAGCAGAAAAATACTAAAAAGTGGCCAAGTAAGGGTCAAAATACTCAGAAAACATGGAACAGCATGTTTCCCTGCCTGAAAAATGCGACAAATGTCACCTTCTGGCATACTTGTTGTCATCATAAAAATTGAAAAAGTCATATGTTAGCATGTCAATTCTTTCAAAATCTGACCCAAAGGAAAAATGCTAAAACAATGAGCAGACATGCACCAACATGTTTCCCTGCCTGAAAAATGCCTCAAAATTACTTTTTGGTGTAATTGTTGTTGTCATGAAAACTGAATAAAAGTCATATGTTAGCATGTCTATTTTTTAATATCTCACCCAGAGGAAAAATGCTAAAAAGTGGCCCAGTTAGTGCAAAACGCTCCAAAAACATGCATCAACATGTATCCCTGCCTAAAAAATGCCCCAAACGTCACTTTTTAGCATACATTTTGTTGTCAGGAAAACTGAAATAAACTCATATTAGCATGTTGATTTTTTCAAAATCTGACTCAGAGGAAAAGTGCCAAAAAGTGGCCCAGAACAGGGAAAATGCTTGAAAAACATGCACCAACATGTTTCCCTGCCTGAAAAATGTCCCAAAAGTCACTTTTTGGCATACATTTTGTCATCAGGAAAACTGAAATAAACTCATATTAGCATGTTGATTTTTTTCAAAATCCGACCCAGAGGAAAAATACTGAAAAGTTGCCCTGTTAAGTGCTCCAGTGGATAGTGATCTTGTGACTGTGGAGGCCACCGGAGTCCAGTGAAGTCCATGTCACCCTGAAGTAACCAGAAAGAGCTGATTTGGTTTTTGTGACATGCCATGTTTTTTTGCTAGATGTAGCCATAATAAAATTGGTACACTGTGGTCATACAGATAGCCATGGATGGGCAAAACAAGCTGTGGTGTTTGAATGATGCTGCAAGGGGCCCAAAGTGTGCCAGGAAACTATTCTCACACCATCACACCACCACCATTCTTAACTGTAGTTATAACGCAAGATGGATCAATATTTTCCTACTATTTACACCAAGTTCTGACTCCACAATCTGAATGTGGCACCAGAAATCAAGACTCAGCAAACCAGGCAACATTTTTTCAACCACTAAACAGCTGAGGAAGAAAGCTGAAGAAGAACAAAAAGAAGAATAGAATCAGACAAAGAACAGCTCATGCAGTAGATCAGTGAAGGAGTCTGTCGTACTCTGTGACACTTTTTTAGACACCATTTAGAGTTGCTGAAGAGTTTATCTGATGACTGTGGGCAGAGGCAGGCTAACACTACCCACTGACTTCTAGTGTTTGAGCTAAGCTTATTAGCGGTGGGCGATCTCTGCCCATCTCTTCCTTCTTACTGCACACACAGTCAAAAGAATGGTGTCTATCTGCTTGTCATGGACTCGGGAGTCAGGAAAGACATGAAAAGAAAAAAAAATGTTGTGATTTCCCTTTAAAGATTGTTATGATTGAAAATCTGTGATCAGACCAGGCAGTCTAGCGCCAAGAAGAATGCCATGTTTAATTAAAGTCACTAAAATCACCTTTCTTCTCCATTCTGATGCTCTTTTGAACTTTAGCACATTTTCTTGGCCATGTCTACATTCCCAAATGAACTGAGTTGCTGCATCATGACTGGCTGATTAGCTTTTTGCATAAACGAGTTGAATGGGTGTCGCCAATTAAGTGGCCAGTATTCCAAGGGACTTCTCTCCAACCTAATATGAGTCACCAGGGTCAAACCGTATGAGTTTCTCCAGAGAGGTTTCTCCAGAAGAGGTATTTACATAATGTGTTTCTTGTCTAAATTGTGAAACACCCTAAAACCAGGTCTTGTTGTCCCTGTAATCAAATTCTAGCTCCAGCCGTTTAATTTTCTGTGTTTAACCCTCATCTCATCATATCAGAACATTTCAGGAGTCAGATGGTCAAATCAGCGGCCAACTGTCTCTCTGCCAACCAAACTGTTTGGCATGCAGGAGGAGCTCAGCGCCGATCACTCACGTCCATGATCTGCCAGCTGCTGACATTTAGCAGCAAACATCACAGCTTACAATGTTCACACAGATGTAAACACACGCACACATAGACAAACACAGAGCCTGCTTCTCTGTGTGGGAAAACGCTGACGTGTTCTACCTCTGTATCTCAAACTGAACCACATTACAGCAGAGGTAAACTGTGGAGGAACAACACACACTCATGTTATGTTTCTCTGAGGTTTGGATCAGAACCCGGGCTCCAGTTTAACCCGATCAGCCTGGTGTGACATGCTGCTGGAGCAGATGGGAAACAGGAACACTCGCTGCTCGGGCTCCAAGGTGAAGCTGAAAAGGTGATGAGAGGTATGCCTGTTTGTCGAGGCTCCAGAAAGTCAGTTTGTAACTGAAACAATGCCATTGTGTCAGTGCTGAAGTTTCTTTTCTTCAGTCTTTTACAAACCAAGAGTTTCCTCTCCTCTAATGAAACACTTCCAAACATCATTTTTGTTTTAATATGAAACCAGAGGGGCCATTCATCCAGGCCAGGGGTCAGCCAAGGCTTTAAACAAGCTGCAACCTCTGGTGTTGAAAAATGAAGCCAATGCAGACATACGAAAAACAATAAAACAGTAGAAGTTAAAGCTGGCAGCAGAGACCAGAGGTCTTATCAATATTCACATTTACACTCCACCTGTTTAGACTGAGGAAAAGGGGCTGTGTGGTCTCTGTTGTGAACATCACAAAACAGAACAGTGTTCTTGCTTAACCTACTGAGTCATCAACTGCAATAACATTGTTGATAGATGAACAAAATCAAGTTTGGTAATGTTTTTTTTTTTTTTTGTATCCCTTGTTAAATTCCCTTTTGGTCACCAGGAGAAGTGTATGTTTTTAAAACAAGAGAGTGGAGCCATCTGCTGGAAAGAAACCAGAACTACACATCTGAAGCCTTGCCTGAAAATAATAGCATATTATCAGACAGTAAATGTTTTGAGGCTTCAGGGAGTGTTGGGCCTGAATGTGAAAAATGAGAGCATTTATTGATCATGCTTGTATTACTGATGAACTATCCAACACTCAGATTTTCAGCCCATGATGAGTGTAGTTCACTCTGGAGGCAGTGAGTGACTAACCTTGAACAGCAGCTGGATCTGCTTGATTCAGTGTCTGTAATCAGGCAGATACATCTTGCCAAGCTCCAGTCTATGACAATTGTAACTGGCCCAAAAAGGCACAGTCACTTCCAGCTGTTGAGCAGCAGGAAGTGACTTCACCTAACCTCTTCAGAAGCAGTTTTATCAGATCTTTACCACATTTCTTTATAAAATTGAAAAACAAACAACACTGAAAGAATTTCCTAATAAAAAGGATATTTTCACTCCATTTCTGACATGCTTTAGTGAGAGTTTGTTCTGCAAAGTGGCTCATGTTTTGTATTTTACACCGGGGTAGTAGCACCCATCTACCGATTGGCCCATAATCAATGTGATTGTTGGAACCATCTTCCAATCGCCTGCTGGATATGCTTTTAAAAGGTTCTGCCCATTCCTAAACACTTTCTATGGGCTGTCCCTCAGGTGGACTAGTGAAATATATTTAATGGTCCATCTGGTGTGTCAGGTTAGTGAATAATTGTTCATATTTCCAAAGGCATCAAGACTTCAGAAGTCCATTTGCTGAGTTTAGCTGACCAACAGTGTGATGGCTCTTAGTGAACTGCTTTATGAATCTGCTGCACCTGATGAGAAGAAATGATCATATGAAAGCACCTCCTGTGTGTTTACTAAAATAAAACCTCGCTCATTTTACTCCGTGGTTGGACAACATACATCTTTATCTCTTTGGCTACATTCACACTACAGGTCTTGCTCAATTCAGATTTTTTTTGTAGAAAATCTGAAGTTTTTGTGCAGTTGTCAACATCATAATTTAAACGTGACTGCTATTAGACTTCAGAATAAACTGTCTAAAGCACTGAAGTGACCTGCAGCAAGCTGTTTTTATGGAAGTCAGTATGTATGCTACACATATCAGCGTGTGTGTGTATCAGTTTTGAAGTTGTTGTGCAATCCAAGCTGAGAAAATGATGCCAAAGTGATCTGGAGAAGAAGAGGATTGAGAAAAAAGAGAGCACACATTTTAACAATGGTCTTTAGTGGCTGCTACCTCTGTACAGAGGTTTGTGTTCATCCATAAGTATTCCGTCCATTGTTGACTTTGGATTTTGTCGCGTCCCGCCTCCTCTGCTGCAGATTTGTGACGTCTGTCTCACTTCTATAATGTGAAAGTTGGATAAAATGTAACTTGACCATTCAGAGTGAGGCCACTTTGAGAAACATAACAGATGTAACTGATTTAGGACCGCATATGAAAGTGGCCGAAGTGGATGGAAGTGGATTTGACAAATCAGATTTCTGTCATTAAAAAAAAATCAGATATCTGTCACAAAAGGGCAGAAAAGTTGAATTTGGGCCACTGTTGCCTGCAGTGTAAATGAAGCCTTAGAGTCGTCAGAAAGACTAGAAAAGCACTTAACAGGCTGAAGTCCATTTACTATTTGGTCTTCAGATCACAGAAGGTGCTTTTAGTTACTCCCAACTAGGAGGTTATGTTTTTACCAGTGTATGTTTGTTTGTCTGTTTGTCTGTCTGTCCGTTTGTTAGCAAGATTACGCAAAAACTACTGGATGGATTTTGCTGACATTTTCAGGAGATGTTGGTAATGGCCCAACTTAAAAATTATTAGATTTTAGTGGTGATCCAGATAACTGCCATTAGCAGACGTCTAACCAATAATGATATCAACATGGTTCCAAGTGCTAGGTGTGGGTTTTCACAGTCAATAAATCATATTATGATGGTAACTTTATCATGGAACTATTGCTTATAGATGTAACAGCAATATGTGAGCTACCTTGGTGGAGGTTTGAACTCTCTGAGTGCTTTCTAGTTAAAATGTGATTTTAAAATTAAATTTATAAACTATCAGGTGATCCTAAGTTAAGCTAGTAAGTAGGTTGAGTTTATCCATATATTATGAAAATGGGGGCAATAGTGCTATTCAAGTTCCTATTCTGCTCATTTGTGTGACTGCAGGTTCGAGGCCCCCCTTTGACTGGCATCATGTTCTTGCTCTGAGAGGCTACTGCCACTTCTTTCAAACAGTTGATCAGCTTGATTTAAAAGAGATCATCTGTGACATTTCTGCACACAGTTTATTGTTTCCATGGCCACTTATACAATATTTGCTTGTAAACAGCGTCTGAGGACAGGACTTTTCCAAAAACACAAAACCAAATCTGTTTAGAGTAAAGATAAACAACAGATCTTTCTTTCATTTGAATTAATTTATTTGTAGATTGTTTGTTTACATCTGGGGGTGCTTCAGACTCGGCCTCGTGTTGGATGGCAGTTGATTGACAGCAGTGTGTGTACATTATCAGGGTGTCAGATGCACAGAATGTATAAACAAGCCGCTCATGTACAAACATGGAGGATTGCGTGCCCCTCACCTTTATTACTCCTCACCTTCTCCTCCCTGCAGGACATTTGGATGTAAGCTGTCATCTTCATCTAGTAAACACACTCTCCCTGTCAGGATTACAAGCCTTCCAAAATCCACGCTGAGCCTGAGCGAATGCACATGGCCTCTCAAACGAACACTCGCAGACAGCCGTATAAGAGCACACGACCCCCACAGAGGAAGTGAGATGAGCTTTTTGCTGCTACTGTAATTCAGTTACCCCTCCCTGCCTGAGGCCAAACGGCGGGCAGGGAGGAGGATTCTGCTGTGTGTGGACTTTGTGTGGCTGGCGGCCGGCTCATCTCCCACATACACAGGTGATGCCTCTTTGCCCGTCTGTCTGCTCATCCCCCCCGCCATCGTCCCACAGCCCCCCCAGGACACTGTGGATGCCCTCTTTAAGGCTGAGCTGCCATCACAAATCCACTTTGGAGATGAGTAATTTCTGACATGGTTCTCCCTGAAGAGTTTTACTACTGGCAAGGTGTGTTTACTCATGCTGCCCTGCTGTCCAAACAAGTGTCAGGGCTGACCCTTTGTCATGTCCCCCTCGGTTAAGGTGGGATAAGACTGTGAATGTCATTTACGATGGCACCATGTCAGAATATGCCATAAAAAAATCTTGTCTTGCTTTGTCTTGGCCTACACTGCAAGTGTGATACTGTCCATTCATGCCATGACATTTTCTGCAGTCTCTGTGGCTTTACACTGACTTTTGAATGAGTGATGGATCAAATTATCACTTTCACATGATGTTTTAAAGATATCCTGCTGTGTTTGAACATTTATATTGTGCATTAGGTGTTGATTAAGCAAGGATTTGATTGAAGTTGAATTAAAACAAAATGAAATTTCATGTCAGTTTCATGTCAATTTCATGATCAGATGCAGCTCTTTTCCCCTCCCCTTTGGAAATGCTTGGATGTGTGGGGGAGGGGAGGCTACTGGAGGCTATGATAATGAGCTCTGAGCTGATTGGCTGCCCAAACAATGTCTGATGAAGGAGGGGTTACAGGCCGCAGAGCACACTTTCAAAACAGTCATGGCATCTTCCTGTGAGCATTATTGTGTTTTACAGTAGTGTAACTACTTTTTCAGGTAAAAAGTAAAGTAACAAACTACTACTGTAAATGTGTTAACAAAACGTAGTTCCCTTTTTAATTCGGTGCAACGTTACTTTTCCCACGGACAGATCTGACACCAATGCTGCCTTCTCAGCCGCCCACAGTGTTGCCAAGTCCACTCATTATAAGCGTCTTTGGGCCTGTTTTTCTCTAAAGTCGCTCTCGTGAGTCGCAGCCAGGGGTTGCTTGTTTCTTAACGTGTAGTTTCTTGTAGGGGCATTTCTGTCTGTGTGAATCCCCCCTGATTATTTATCTCCCAGCTCCCCACGATAGAGCAAAACACAAGTGCGGTGAGTAGTTTTTCCTTTCCACTTCCTCATTTCCTGGTTATCGCGCCCACCCCCAAACACACTCACGAACATGGCGCATGCACCAGAGCCATTGTTGCCAGGTCCACTTATTATAAGCAACATTGGGCTTCTTTTTTTGAATATTTGCTTGCCACTGTGAAATTGAAATGTAATGTAGACAAAAATTAAAACATGCTTTATGTAGATTTCTCTTAAAAAAAAAAAAAAAAAAGTATCACATTTGAAAGGAAATAGCTGGAGGTTGCTTGTTTTTGACTTGTTTTTATTGACCTGGTTGCTTATTTCAGAAGAAAAATCTAGAAACATTGGACAGGAGCTCTCATTTCACATGGTATTTGACATGATTTTGTTTAATAAAGAGCACAAAAGAAATACCTGTTTTGTCCTCCATAGAAGAACTTTATGTAGGTCTACACATTTAGGAACAGATGTGGGGTTCTGCCCAAAGTCGAGCAACATAGAAGTAAAGTAAAAGCAACAAGTAATGTAAATAGCTACCTTCCAAAGAGGGTAACTAAGTAAAGCAACAAATTCCTTTTTTAAGAAGTAACGAGTAAAGAGCAAACACTACTTTTTAAAAGTAACTTCCCCAGCACTGCCTATGACAAGCAGAAAACACAGAAGTAGGTGGAGGCTGTATAGCCATTACATAAAAAAACCACAGGAAGAAAAATAAAATGCAACTGCATTTTCTTGAAAGAGACGTAGAGCTTTTCTATGAACTAAGAGTTTAGTAAAAGAGGTCATGTTTTTTTTTGCTCCCCAAGCCCCTTCAACAACATTAAAAGCAAAGAAAATGGATTTTGCAGGACATGGGACCTTTAAACACCTGTGAAATGCCCGCTGGCAGGCAAAAAAGAGTCCCTTTGCTTTACGCTATGAAGTAATTGATAGTCACGGTTGCCAGCTAGGTGTCTTGAACAAGTAACTAAGAAGTGGTAAGTCCAGTGCAATTTCTCCGTCAGGGAAATGAAGAAGTAGAATTTTTTGATCATCAGTGCATCGGTAAGTGCAACAAAAGGTGGTTTTGTTCATGTTATTTAATTATGGTATCAGGATAGCCATCATACCAGCCATTACTTTCAACCAGTGTTCAGGGTTAATACTTTAGGTAAAGGCAGTCTACTTCAGCTTAAGTTACCAATATATATCCGCTGTCAGGCCTCTTATCTCCACTTTTTTATGAGTATCTATTTTTCATAAACAGTGCTCTCTCCACATGATAGTGTGTGGGTTTTATAATCTTTAAACCAATTAAAAGCTACATTTCTAAGAAGGACAACACATTATTAATTCATTCAATAATAATGAAAGGATTATTTTTCAGATAAAAGGTTTTGCTCCAACAGCAATGTTATAATGTTATGATTTGTAGAGGTCTGTTTGGCGTTGCTATCTATTGTAACCTTAAAGACATCATCATACTCATACTCCTTCATTGCCATTTATGCAATACTAATGCAAATTTTTGGGGTTTAGTGCCTTACCTGAAGAAGAAATGACACGTGAAAGCAGAAGTGTGGACAGAATGTTCTGTCTTATTCCACAAGCCAGTTGCAGTTGCAGCAAGAGTTGGCTCGCTGATTGGTGCGCTATCTGACCAATCAGAGAGCAAACAAAGGGTCAATAACTGAAATATTCTAACCTAAAAGGAGAACAGATTTTTGAGCTCTAAATGGATGGTAACCCCCAGGACTAGGCCCACCTATGTTCACTATAAAGAAATGGATCCAGTATGTGCTTTACATGCCAGATCCCACGTCGTTAATCTGCAACCCTGCACGCAAATGCAAACACATCATCCATGAAGTGAGTCATGTACTCATATATGCACGTATGTACACGGTTGGAGGTGCAGGTTTACCACAACCCAGGGCTTTTCCTCCCTCTCCCGTGGACCCCTTGCCAGGCCAAGCTTGGAAAGAGGTCACATTCTCCAAGGTGTGTCTAAACAGAGATGACATGTGGATGTGCTGGCACGATCAGCGCTCTCGGCTCCATACCACCACCGCATCTCACGGCCCTGCCAGAAGAGCAGCCGCAGTTGTTTTCTTTACCCTCTTTTTCTCCTCTTTCTCCCAGAAAAAAAGAGACGCTCGCTGCCAGAGAAAACAGAAACATTGTTGGTCTTCATGGCTGTTCCATTCCTCAGGTTTATCCTGACTTAAATGTAGCAATAAAGAGGAGAATGCCTTCACAACAGGAATGGTGCTGATGTTAATTCTGGTGCACTGTTGCTTCTGTCGCCTCAGGAGTTTTCTTTCTGTCACCCTTGATTAAACAGTCCTCCTGCTGACTGACATGTTTGTGTAAATGGATCCCTCTGATTGAGACCCTTCAGAACATGGCAGCAAAGGATTTACAATATCAGATGAATCATTCGATCTTCTCTCAGGGACATCCCAAAATACAAATTCATTAACAAATAAGATAAGACTATGAAGAACAAAAAAGCCATGATCTTCTTGATGTAAAGCATGAAAGACATGTCTATGGTTGGAATCATATGTTGATACTGGCCAGACTCCTGCTTTCTGCAAACAGGATGATTTGCGAGTGACACCTTCCTGCCTAACAGGATGTCTTGGTTCATACGAGTTAAAATACAAGGTGAGTAGCGCACATTGAAGATCCCCTCTGGACATTATTTAAGGGCTAAATTTACTCTGCCTTAATTCTTATGATAAGCTGTTTATAGGTGTAGGTGGGCTACCTGTTTCCAGACATTAACATAAATAGCACATTGCGTGGTTGCATATTCATGCTTTTTAAACATTTATGAGGTCAAAAAGGCATGATTTAGTCAGACAGCTAATGTTTATATTTGTGTTATTGCATCAGCAGAGCAGAGTTTAAGTGTGGCAGCGAGGCTCCGACCTCTCAACTTCTTGCAGATTTAATAATTTTGCAACATTTAAGAACAAAAAGATGGTTCCTTAAAGGGACAGTTCAGGGTTTTTGAAGTGGGGTTGTATGAGGTACACAGAATTAACCTGATCACTAGCCACATCACAAACAACAGCTTCTGTTCTTCAGAAAACATTTACTTTTAAAGTGGACAAATGAATGATTTTTGCAGCAAATATGACAGCCGATTACTTTGGATACTTGGGAATATTTGTATGAACTTGAGTACACACAGGAAAACTTCTGTGGATGGAGAACCAACAGGTATGAATTGAAAATGGAGGAAGCTGCTTTGGGAACTAGAGGACCAGAAAACCCAAGATACATGCTGATTCAGGTGCGTTGATCATTAGCTCCTAACATCAAACACTCTGAAATAAAAGTGGGACTAGGAAAGATCACTTCAGGATGTTACCAGTTACAAGATCCCAGTGCTTTTATACATGCCTCCGCAGTCTGCAGCTGTCATCATGCAGAGCCTAACATATTGATTGTTTGTTTTGTAAAGCCAGAAGTAAAGCCATAGTTTCATTTATAAGTTTACTTGGTAAAAAATACACTGTATGTTTGTCGTTATGGAGGTAAACTAAAAAAGAAAAACACTTTTTTTTGTCAGAATTATTGTGCTTGTTCAGCAGGATAATCTTTTAACATTTGTGAGTTTAGCTTATCTTTATTTGGGATGAAGTGATACCTGTGTGCTTGGCAAAATTTAAGTCAGACCATATTTTGATCCATCCACTGCTGGCGGAAGGATACATTCACTGTTCCATGTAGCAAAGTGGCCCACAGGTGGAAAAGTAAGTTATTTTAGATCATATATATGTGGCATGCTCTTTTAGTTACATGTTTTCACCCCAAATTCTTTAAATTACACTGATTTAGTGGCACCATCTGCAGCAATATACAGCCCTAGCTTCCGTGCTGACTATTTCAGTACAGAAAAGAGCTGATGTCTGTCATTGTGGCCAGTATTCAGGCTAGTGCTGTGTACCTCATTCACCCCCCTTCAAAAAATCTTGAACTATCCCTTTAAACTTTTTGTCAGATATAAACATCAGTAGGTGTACACAAAGACCATGGTTCATGCAGAGTCATTGTGTGACCAGCACGTAAAAAGTATAATCTTTAAACCATGCACCCTATAGTTACAAACAAACAAACATTTCCTTTATCAAGAGCTCATTTTACCAAGCCAACATAAGTGCATTGTAATGTGACTGACCTGACCCCAGATCCATCACAGAGCACAATGTGCTTGTATAGCAACTTGTGGCTCGTGTTTGGCTGATTAGCTTTCATGCAGCTTCTCTCAGTCTATATTTAGACACAGACTTCAACACTAGATTAATATTTTTGACTAAAAGGACTTATAAGAAAGTTTTGTGGATTCTACCACAGTTTCCACGATGACGATGACAGAGCAGCAGAAGATGAATGAGCATGTGATTTGTTGGAATCCCAAAAGTGAACATGTAGTCAAACCAAAAAAAATGATTTCATTGGTAAAGTCAAGCATTGAAATGATCAGATTATTTTATGTAAAGTCAACAAATATAGTTTAATATTGTGTGACTTTTCATTGATTAAAAGATTTTTTTTTACGCCACATGTAGAAGAGACTTGGACTGAGATGTCAGGATTCTGAAAAATAAACACAGACCATACTGTGTGCTGTTAGAGACATGAGTTTTTAAGTCCAATGCCATTTTTGCTTAAATCTAATATCAAAATGGGTGATTCAACAATTAATGGGACTACCAGGTCTTGTGAATCCAGCCTCAAGTGGACACTTGAGGAATTGCAGGATTCTTTCTTTGTACTTTCACTGGCTTTATTCTTTAAAATAAGAGTGTTTGGTTAAAATGTACATCAAGAACAATAATATACTCACCAGCAAAATAACCAGTCAGCTCTTTCTTGGGGATTTGTGAAATAAAAGTCAAATAATATCACAGCAGAGGCAGACTGGATTTCTTAACTGTTGAGAGGAAAAGCATTAATCTAATTTGTTTTTATGAGGCATACAGAGCTGTTCATTCCTTTGCATTCCCACATAGAACACATCAGATTATTAACTTGAAGAAAGGTGAACAAGAAGGTCAGAGCAGCTGTCTAGAGGGAACTATCGGCACTTTGTAGCAGTATTTTGCAATAACAATAAGCAATTCCTGATAAGTGTTTGTTTCAGAGAGGAAGGCTGTCTTATTGAGCTAAAACCACAGGTTGAATTTGAGTCACCCTACATGCGAATATATTGAATGTGTGATGTTCTGCACACATATTTACGCTTCAGCTGCTTCAAAAGCTGCAGCACGTGTACTGACTAGAACTAGGAGAAGAGACCACATTACTCCTGTATCAGCTACTCTGCATTGGCTTCCCATTAAATATAGAATAGAATTCAAGATTCTTCTTCTCACTTCTAAAGCTCTCAGTAGACAGGCACCAATTTATCTTAAAGAAAGAAAGTCATCCTTAATTAGTCCCTCATGGGGAAATTCTATTCTTTACACTCTGTTGAAACATGCTACACAAACACAGGCTGAAATACACATGCACATGCAAACAGGTCCTATGATCGTGCATTAATGGAGAGATGTCAGAGTGATGTCATGCTGCTCCTGAAGAAGCGCTACCGAGCAGTTTTTGGGGTTCAATGCCTTGCTCAAGGGCACTTCTGCAGTGCCCAGGAAGTCAGCTGGCACCTCTCCAGCTACCAAACCAACTTCCAAACATGGTCAAGTTGGGACTTGAACCGGCCACCCTTCGGTCAACAACCCAAGTCCTTACAGACTGAGCTACTGCCACCTGTAGTGCCGTACAACCTCTCTAGAACAACGCTCCCAAAATGCTGGCCTGCTCGTGGTTCCATCAGTCTCTAGAAGTAGTCTGGGAGGTAGAGCCTTCAGTTATCAGGCTCCTCTGCTCTGGAACCATTTACCGACCACGGTTCAGGAGGCAGACACCCTCTCTACCTTTAAGGTTAGACTTAAAACATTCCTCTTTGATAAAGCTTTCAGTTAGGGACCAGCTCATAGTCCATAGTTTAGACACATAGTTAAGATGCAATAGGCTTGGACTGCCGGGGGGATCTGGCACACTGGGCTCTATCCCTCTCTCTCTCACAATCTCTCTCCATATCTGCCTCTGCCCCTTTCTGTTTGCTCCTGTACTCGTCTCTGGCTCTTGTCTTGTAGGTGGTCTGGGATCCTTGGTGGAGACTGCCTGCTGCTGCGGAGTCACGAAGCCTCAATAACTACAATTACAGACATAACACATATTTGGCCATTTCATTAGCCCCATTCCAGTTCATAGTCATTATAGTTATTAACGTAGACATTAGCATGATCTTCCTATCCATGGTTGATACATCTATAGTAACTATCTTTAGCACCACATAGGCATGAGGTCCCTCTTAAAAATGGGATGTCACATCTGAAGAGGCCTACCTTTAATACATTTATACTTAACGGAGACAAATATGGTAGGGATGCACTTGTGGTCTGGGCACCCATGAGTTCGTCACTACCATAAATTCTTATTTTCATTATGACTATTAATGATTAAACTTCTATAAAATTATCATCACAACCACACAGACATGAGGACCCTCCTGAAAAGGAGATGTTGCATCTCAAGAGGCTAACCTCTAATAAATTTGTTTTCAGCAGAAACAAATTTGACGACGACAGGTCCACTTACCTCCCTCCCTTTGCCCACACACCCAACACAGCATCGTGTGGATTTGCTGTTCATCATGAGACTGGGGTCCACATTCAAGATTTCCTGCTGCTTAACAGAAGGTTTTTTCTTGCTGCCATGATGGAGGGATTTATGATTGGCTATATGGATTCATATATATATATGTGTATATGTGTATGTGTATTTATATATGTATATATGTATATGCATTTATGTGTATCCATAATATGAAGAGCTTTATGCTCTATTGTAAAGTGTCTTGAGATAACACTTATTATGAATTGGCGCTATAAAAATAAAAAAAAGATTGAGATTGATATTCAGAAGAATGGAATTTACAGAAGTGGTGGTCATTCACCTTGGATTTTTCACTTTTTGGACAGTTTTTCGATCAATCACAGACTGTCAATCTGTTTGTTTCAACATGTAGAAATATACAGCTTCAGTTATGACGTGGTAGGAGATTGTCTGACTTTGGGTCTAATGATCAAATGACCTGAGCTGCTGTGATGATGATAGTAAATCTGTTATATCATAAAGTTATGGAGTTATAACAAAAAGGGATCTTTCACTGAAGGAGCAAAACTTAGCTCTTTCTATCTGGAACCCGACATGGCTCCTTTACCTCTTCAGCTGAGCTTTTTTAAGCTGACAGCGCAGGATCACAGCTCTCTGCTAAATGGAAATGCGATGAAAGCGACCCACACTCAGGCGATTGCCTTGGCTTGCATCATTTTGCGTCTCTGGCTGAATTAGTGCTTACAAGGTGGTAATAAAACAAGTGTGGGCTGTAGCATTAAGCTCAGTGTAAAGACAGAGGAGTGCAGGGATAGCAGTTGCTCCTTTAAGTCAAGGTATGTCTGCAGGTCCTCACAAAGTTCTGAGTGGGTTTCAGCTCCTCTGCAGAGCTCATCCATTTCAGAGCCTGTCCTGGTTTTGATTTAGAGTCACCCTGGAAGAGAGAGGGGAACATCACCTGCATCTGGTTTGTTCTGACAAATCAAAGCCAGTTGTGGTTGGAGGGCACAGCGAACCAAAATAGGGATCTGAATCATTTTAATGGATGGTGGGAGTTTACAGGTTTTAAATATATATTTATGTGTTCTGGCTGTAGGTTTGGAAGATAAATCAGAGCCGTGATCAGGCAGAGAGAAGGCCACAGATACAAATACAAACTGATGGATACTGCAGAGAACAGAGACTTGATCTGAGGTGTGGTCCGAGGTTACTGAGGACAGACTGGGAGTGGACAAGATTAGGCTCAGAGTTTTCTCAGCATCTTTATAATCCAGAAAAAGGAGACGTCACTTGATATTTTAACATTCAATTACTTTGATGAAGTGTTTATAGAAAGTCGTTATGACATGATTAAGTTTGACACGGTCATAACTCTAACAAGAACATGATGCAAAAAAGACTGGAAACAGTTATGAATGTTGGTTCTTCACTGAATAAGAAGTTTGATTAAAATTGTCCTTTGCAAAATCAATATTTTGCTTTAAACAGCTGATTAATGTGCTTTGAACCAAAACATGCATGTTTTTGGCTTCATGCTTCACAAAACATGACATTAAAGTATTCAAAAACTACAGTCAGCCGTAATAAATCATCAGTTTAAGTGAGTCTAAAAATAATCTGCTAAATTCCCCTTTCTTAGTTGTTTCTTCTGAAACTAAATGGGCTTATGAATTGTTGTCTGTGACGGTTCTTATTCATCTAGGCTAGGGGTCTGCTACCTTGCCAAAACAACCATTTTTGCTTGCTACCTCAGATCTGAAGAAGCCTTTTGGAGTAGAGGTAAAAGGTTTTCATAGCCTTAACCACTCCAGATGCTACATGGATCCCTTTTGACTACAGAACCACTTTCTTTGTATCAAAGATTCAACAAGGTGCTGTAGTAATTCCTCCAAGATTTTGGTCCTTCATGACATGAGAGCATCACACAGTTGCTGCAGATTTGTCAACTGCACATCCATGATGTGAATCCCCAATTCCACAACTTCCCAAATGTGACAAGACACACTACTACTAAAAGGCACATAAGGTCGAACTGAACCCTTGGGCTGGGGAAAGACCTCTCTTTCAACGTGTTACCACCAAATAATTTCTTCCCAGATTTAGAAAAAGCATGAGACGTGCATTTACTTCACAAATAAGATGGTGTATTATAATTTCAATTCACAATTAAAAGTGCATAAAAGAAAGGGAAAACAAATTAGGACAATTTTATTTCAAAAAGTAGATACAAAGGCTATAAACGAAGCAACTACAGTTAAAATAGACTAGCCAGAAGTTTTAAAATAAAATACAATTCTTTTACAGAGGGGAGCCTATGGCGAACCCCACAGAGCACCACAAAGTAAGCACCCGTGAATCCTGACACTGCAAATGTTTACTGCACTCTACACTACAAGGAGAAGTCAGTCTAAAGGTGCGTTCACACCGAATGCAACTTTGCGACCAAAATCGCGTCGCAAACCAAGTCCTGTCGCCTGTACGTAGCTCATTTTTGTCGCTGTCGCCATTGCTCAGTGACGTCATGCCTGCTCGAGTTTCACCCTGCAGTCATATCATATCACATAATAGGACATATTAGCTGACATTATTACAACTGTATCCTTTTCACTCACCTACCAACCACAAAACACTGCAGCTGGCCCTGCAGCAGCATCATCTGTGATTTCTTTGCCGTCCTGTCTAGGTGGAACTAATGTCCTCACTAACTAATGTTCCCCACACGGACATGGATTGTTACACTGTGAACTGGAATAAAAACAGTCATCACGCACTCACACAACGCTGATTGGCTCTTGCGGCACAACATTGCCTGAAGAGTTAAAATTTTTCAGCATTGTCGACCGAGGGCCATGACCTGCTCCGCGCCCAAAGCGACCCCAGAGTTCCCATCTGCAGCAACAAGGACCCCCATGTCTCGAGAGATGCAAAGAGCAACCACCACCAGACCGACCACACAGCATGTAAAAAGGTGGGCCCCACACATTCTCCCCACAGCTCGTGCCCCCTCAAAGAAATAAAAAGAAACCAATTAATTTCAGTTGGTTCAGTTTACAATTGGATAAGAGCTGACAACCTCTTCATTGTGTGCAGGAAGACAATCAGGTCAGTGAAGTATGTTAAACAAGTTTAAACAGCAACATCAGTTGACTTGCAAAGTAAGAGGCAAGTCTCAAATTTAGCCTATTAGCAAGTGCAATTAACAGTCTGAAAGAACCGACTCAAGCAAAACCCAGCAGGACAAAGCACAGCAACGCAGGGAAAGCCAAACAAAACCGGTCAAGGCAAAACAGCAGCCTGGCAATTTAATCTGAAATTAAGGAAACATGAACATCAGACAAGTAGCTCACATACCTCAGAGGGAAATAGCCCCCTACATTGCCATGTTAGTCTTTTACCTTGCTCTATTAGGGACCCTGATTGAGAGAGTTAATCAAGCTGGCTAATCTGGCTCAAACGGGGGCAGGGGGAGACAAAGGCATGACTTCCTAGGACATGAATGATATTATTAGTGATAAAGCAGACAAGTAAAACCATAAAGCCCTTATTTAAACCCTACCTTCTCAAATCCACACCTTTACAAAAGGCACTTTAGTCTCAGGGTCTCAGGAGAAAGCTTCACATCTAAAGGCAAAGGCAATCATTAGATTTCTGACTGAGATTAACCCTTCAGTGTTTCTCCCCAGCTTTTCCTTACCTGCGCACACACCCAAACAGCCCTGCCACACTGCTACAGGATTCAGGACAAAGAGAGGGTACTAATTGTCCACACTTGGCCTTGTAAGGCAGGAAACACTACCCAAGCCGACCTACAGAGGGGAGTGTTCCCACTTTTGGCTTCAGCTCTCACACAAAGGTGCTCCATTGGATTGAGATCTGATGACTGTGGAGGCCCTTGGAGTACAATGAACTAATTTTCATGTTCAAGAAACCAGCTCAGATGGTTTGAGCTTTGTGACATGGAGCATTATCCTGCTGGGTACACTGTGGTCTTAAAGCAATGGACATGGTCAGAAACAATACTCAGGTAGGCTGTGGTTTTTAAAACCATGTGGTACTACCCAGGGTGTGCCGAGAAACACCATCACACCACCACATCCAGCCTGAAGCAATGATCCAAGGCAGGATGGATCCATATTTATGTTTTTATGCCAAATTCTGATGATTATCACATCAGAAATTAAGACTCATCAGCGCAGGCAACATTTTTCCAATCTTCTGTTGTCCATTTCTGGTGAGCCCATGCAAACTGTAGGCTCAGGTTCTTGTTCTCAGCTTACAGTAGTGGCACCCAGTAGGGTCATCTGCTGCTGTAGCCCATCTGCTTCAAGATTCAAGGTGTTACAAATTCAGACATGGTCTTCTACTGTACGAATGGAGATAAGTATCTGTAAAGGTTTTTTTTTTTATGGGCATTTCATCCACATGGATCCGACTCACAATTTGTATAAACCTCAAAACAGGTCTGTGTGTCCAACCAATATGCACACTTTCAGAAATGATAATATCATAGCCCCACCTCTCCCTTACACCACATACATTAACTCCAACAATAATAAAGACAATGGTGGAATACACCATCACATTCATGCTGCAAAAGTTACTGAGCATGTTTTAGCTTTAACAGCAGAATCTTCTGCTGCTCTACCACCACCATGAGCAACAAGTGGACACAGAGAACAGCACACAACAGTGTTTGTTTATACAAGATTTATGTGCACATGCTCCCTGTCTTCTTCTCTGGTTTTGGTGTAAGTCTGTGGCAGCATTACAACACCACTTGTTTGTGTTTTCATGTTTTTATGTGAACGGACACATGTCTTGAAACAATGCTGTGTTTACGGAAAAATTTTAGTGGAGTGGTTAGCAATTGTGCGTGCACTACTCAACAAGGCTCTTGCCTTATGCTGGCGGCTTGGGTTAAATCCAGCCCGAGGCCCATTTGCAGTGTGTCTTTACTTACTCCCCCTCCCTGTTTCAAATCTGTCCACTGCATCTCCTCTGGCAATAAACACAAAAAATACTAAAACATCAGAAAGTAAAACCCACAGTCATGCTGTTATATGCATCCTGGAGGTATTCAGTTGCTTAGATAGATAGATAGATTGATAGATAGATAGATTCTTTATTGTCATTCAAAATATACACCACAGGTGCACACGCACAAGTACTTAAAATGGGAAAAACTAGGCAGCACCAGGCAGGAAAGGTACAGAGATGAGTAAAGAAGAAGAGTCAGGATGGATTTTGTAGAAGTATGATTAGTAGTAATCTCAAATGCTTTGCTAATTTTCATCTCCATCTCAATCAATCTCAAACTTTTTTTGTATAGCGCCAATTCATAACAAGTGTTATCTCAAGACACTTTACAATAGAGCAGAAAACTCTTCATTTTATGGATACACATATCTCCATGAGGGCAGATCCTTCTTTGAACCTATCATCTTGAACTACTCTGGCCATTCACCTCTGGCATCAACAAGGCATTTTAGCCCAGAGAGCTGCTGCTCACTGGATATTTTCTCTTGCTGGAACCATCTTTTGAAAACATTAGAAATGGTTATGAATGAAATTCCCAGTAGATCAGCAGTTTTCTGAAATACTCAGACCAGCCCATGTGGCACTAAGAGTTATTCTGCTTCCAAAACCACTTAAATCACCCTCCTTCTTCATTCTGATGCTTAGTTTGAGTTTCAGGGTGACGTCTTGACCATGTCTACATACCTAAATGCATTGTGTTGCTATCATTGGATTGGTTGATTAGCAATTTTTGTGTGCTTGTGAGTTTACCTTTATAGAGCCACTTTTATGACCACAGGTTCTTTGCCATCTCAGCAGTTTTTACTCAGAATTAGACATCTTTTCCCTTTTAACACCTCAGTAAGACATGCGTAGGCCACCATCTATCAGTCCATCAGTGAATCAGCCTCCATTGATCCTCCCCTCCTCTCTGTTAATTTGATTACCTATTGAACACTGAAGGTAAGTCCTATTAGCCTCCTTTATTAACCACTAATTACGATTCAGACAGCAGCCAGATGTTTGTCGGCTGCTCTCCCTGCATTTTGAGTCTGGGAGAGCTGATGTGTGTATGTGTGTGTGTTGGGGGGGTGGTTGTTACCTGGGGGTGAACTGTGCCATAACAGTGATGGAAATGTGCTGTCAGGGTTTTCATGTTGTCTCCTCATCACTCTTTGCACTCTGAGTGAGCGTTTGGAGCAGGATAACACACACTGCATTTGGAGTTGAACTAAAGAGAGAAGCAGGGTGTTTTTTTTCCTCAGCTTTGGGGTTTTGGAGAGCAGAACAGCGAGTCCCGAGGCTGAGTCACTCTCTCCTCTTGGTTACGGCTTTTTGTGTTTTTGTTTGGCGTCTCAAATTATACACCTGACCCTCCTCTTTCCCCTGCACACACACTGAAAACGTTTGATGTCAACTCATCTATGTTCTGACCCGCACATGTTTTCGAGATGACACAAACAACCCCCTTTTCCTGCTTTACAAAAATCCAAAAATCCACCTCTGGCCGGTCGGGTAGAAAATAACTTCTGCAGTGGGCTGAAAACACAAGAAGTGTCTGGTTCATGAGTGGAACTGCAGCCTCTAAATCTCCTCTAAATGCCGCCACCACCACCACCACCCAGCATGCTGTCTGAGGACCTTGCTCTCATCATCACCCACCTGGTTAGCAGGAGGAACCCCCCCCCCCCCCCAAAACCATCCTCTAGTCCTCTCTCCACAGCAGGCTGCCAGGCCTGGGGCTGGGCTGCAGGATGGAGGAGGGAGGGGGGTGTTTGTTGCTGTTGATTAGAGGATCAGAGCCTCTAATGATGCCAGGTGGCGGTGGGAGGGCAGTCTCTTGACTCCAGTCCAAAGGCCTCCATTTGGAAGTGTGCAGCACACTCAGAGGACACACACACACCGAGTGACACCTAATGGTGAAGTGCGTGGTGGGGGAGCTTCACTAAGAAGCAAAGATACTTTTGACTGATTCAGTGATTGAAGGAATCTTCAAGTGCAGCTGTGACTGCACTCAAAGACGAATGGGGAATTAATGTGACCCAGAGATTCTGCCTTTGACTCCAAGCCATGTTTAACCAGAAAATAATTTCCTTCAGGGCAGGGATGGGCATCGTTGATTACAAAGATGGCTACATATAACAGTCTTTCACTGTCTCAGGACCACATTATTAGAAACTGCCAGAAACCCTTAACCTGACACACCAGACGAACAATTCCATATATCCGTCACAGAAATATTTCACTATACCATCTGGGAAAGAGCCTATAGCAAATGTTTTCAGGGGCAGAACCTTCAAAAACAACTGCAGCTTGTGATTGGACGATCGTTCTGCCAGTCACACTCATCACAGACCAATCATATTAAGCCACAGTTGTTAGCTTAAACTACGGTTTAGTCCTTAAACTATCGTCTTACATTAAATTATACCACACAGATATATAATTTACCACCTATATGTGACATGAACCTCATCAACAACAATCCCTACCAAGTTCTCCCGGTAAACTTACAATTAGAGCATATTTCACCATGCTGAGTAACCACGGCTGCCACAGACTAACCAGCATCGTCCAGAGGATTTTGTCATTCTCTCCCAGTTTCCCAGCAGTGATCCCCAGTTTCCGGGCTTCTCTGATTTGATCATCCATGAAGGCAACCAGCAGAGACACGATTATTACAATGGGGTTTGATGTCCTTTCCATCTTTTTCACAACCAGAGGAGCCAGTTGGTAGATCAAACTCTTACTGAAACCAGTTGGGAGAAGAGCAAAAACATGGTTTCCCCTTAAGAAAAGATTTCAGTGATGTTCTTTGCTCCTTTTTAAAAGAAGAAATTCAGTCAGTTTCTGATAAAACTGCAGATATTGCCGCATCCAAACATTCAGTGGCTTCCCACCTCTTTCCCCTGATTGGGCCATTCAGCTTTTAGCCGGGGGAAGTTGTAGAGGACTGGAGCTTGGCAAGATCGACCTGCATGATTTCAGACAATGAATCAGGCAGGTCCATCTACTCTGCAAGGTTACCAGAAACCCTTAATGTACAAAATAAATAAATTAACAACAAGAGGTGCTTCAATAGCACAAACTTCTGTCAGGGCATTTCCAACATTGTCAAGTGATTTATTGTGACAAATGTGGGACTCTTATGATGGCCAATGAGGGAAATTGGCCTACAATGGCTCAATGCAGTTCAATAAGAGGAACACAGCTTTAAGAACAGAAAAGATTCAAAAACACAACCAAAGAACAGAACTAAATACAAACACAGAAAGCAGTGCAAATGAAATAATGCACTGCATGAATAAAAAAACAAATGCATCAACGACAATCTCGCTGCAAGTTAGAAACAAAGTCCAAAACAATCCAACCCAGAGAACACCTGCAAGAGCAGAAACACTCCATAACCAAGTCCAACAACAGCAGAGCTCCACAAGTTTAAACTTACCCTGTAAAGGCTGAGGTTAAGCCAGCTTCTCCTTTGTTTTCCGTGGTCATATCAGCCACTCCTAAATTTGAGGTGCTCATGTGTTTCAACCTTTACGGTAAATGCTCCGTGCCGAGCAGGACGGGAATGACAGACAAGCTGTCAATCTTTATTATGTTCCTGTTTTCCCATTACCATCAAAAGTATGAAATGTAGAAGTCTTGCATTAACATTGTCTTATGATGCCTGTTTTTTTTTTTTTTTTTGAGTAATCTACTTTCAAAGTACATGAAATTCTTCCATGCTAAGACATTAACACAAATTTTGATGTGCGATAAAATACCCTTCTTCCACTATTAGCTGAAAATGATATTATTGAATAAAGTAATGTTTGTAATGTTAACAAATCATTTAAACAATTCCTAGAGCAATTGATTAAACTATAAATAACTATAACTTTAAAATAGTGCCACATCCGGATTCAGATCAACACCAACATGTACTCAGATCTTGTGCCATGACCAGCATTCCCTGAAAATGTTATGAAAATATGCTGAGATCTTGTTGGGTTATTTGCGAAAAAGTGGAAAACTGCATGATCTTGCGATGTTGACATATCCTTAAATAAAATCCTAGACCCATGGCCAGATTCTGATCACAATATATTTTTGATTTTTTCTGTTAACAAAACCAACGAACAAAGAAATAAACAAAGAAATAAACAAAGAAATAAACAAAGTCATGCTGAAAAAAAAAAAAACTTCCTTGATGGAGGTGAAAATAGCAAATATTGCAGCATGTATGTCTTTTGACTAGAACACAATAATTATGCACAACTTGGTGACTCTGACACATAATTAAAGCCAATATGAGCTTCTTTTTAAATGCAATAAAATAATGACTGTTTACCTGTACTATTTTTCCCAAACACTTACCAATACCACATACTATATTCTGATCTACATTCAACAATATAAATGAACAGTTATTGTAAATTAAGTTATTTAATTACTTGCGAAAAATAAATACATACCAGAAATGCAAGGCTACATAAAAATGCTTATATTTCATTAATCTGCAGATGGTGTTGTATTGGTTTCTCTGTAGGTTTCATTACATTTGACAGATTCTGTCATGATTTCTTAAACGTCATCTGTTTTTGGAAATGACTGGTGTTTCCTACCCTGCTTTAGGACCAGAGGCTGCTAAAACTGCAGTTATAAAATGATAAGAGTGGAAGTCTCCAAAATCTTCACTTAGTTGTTTTGTGGCACCAGTAATGCTAATATATAGATAAGTGGGATGGTACTCTGCTAAGCTTTCCAATGCTGTCTTCAGCATTTTCACTTGAGTTCTTATTTGTCTTCATTGCCCTACACTGCATCAACAAAACACTGGTTGGCACTGAACTTTATTCTTTCTTGATTGCACACAGGAAACCATCCAATCTGAAATGAAGTGCGTAGGTAAATGTCTGAGATGAGAATAAAATGAATTAAGAATGAGCAGCAGTTGATTAAACTACTATTATGAATGAATGAGAAAAGATGGTTCTAGAATGGGTGAATGACTATAGCTAAAACAAAAATACAGGTGTTATAATGGTATCAATAAAATACTACTGAGTCACATCCATCAATGAAGAAATAAAAAAAATGAATCTGTATTGATTCTGGAGACCTTTTCTCAAGGCCAGAGGGAGCAGTTTCTTAACAAAGGTTGCTTAGATAAGGTTTAGTTTTATATCAGAGCCATGTGTGATACCTTTACAAGCTCAGCCAATCTGGCTCGGTGGTTTGGCTCTGAAGAGAGCTGTGGCCTGTTTGAAACCATGCAGGAAAATCTCCACCACATCCTCTGCGACTGCAAACCACCTCTGCTGGGAACTATTAGAGGTGGCGTCATGACCAGGTGCCAAGAACGCTGGCAGAGACTTTAAAAATCAGGAGTTCTAACGTCTCAGGAAGAAGCTTATCACTCACTACAGAGCTGAAAAGAACTTATGATCCAAAAATGACAGTTTTATGAGCATAGAGTACCCCAAAAAATACGACATAACAGTCTTGAGGGGGCACTGATGGCTAAGGGTGAAACCTTATTCAGAAAGGGTGTGACCCTCAAAGGATAAGTCTGACCTCAGGCTCCTTCGCATTCATGGGTCACAATGATGGATAGTTTTTCAATCAATCAATCAAAGTTTGATTGAGTTTGAGCACTTTTCATACAACATCTTGTAGCACAAAAAAATAGAAAATGACAATAAAAAATTAGAAAGTAGAAGATTGAATACAATGAAAATACAAGGTCCTACCCATTCTCGCTATACACATACAGCACACACACACAAAGACACGAAGAAGAGATATTAACAGAAAACAGAATTAGAGCACTGAGGAAACACAGGAACTACGACTAAAATCTTGATAAAATATCAGAAAAAATACTATAGGGAAAAATAAATACATACATACACACATACATGCATGAAATAAAAATAATAATATGGTAAAATGAGATAGCCAAACACCAAATGTACAGAAAAATCTGCTAAAGTAGAGTGATGAAAAGAAAATTGATAAAAAGAAAATAAAATTCTGAAACAACAAACCTGAACTGAAATAGAGAAATAAAATATATTAAAAGGATTAAAATAATTAATAAATAAGATGAAATAATAAAAATAATAATAATAATAATGATAAATATAATGAGCTAAAATCCAAAATAAAAAGATAGGTCTTGAGTTTGTTTTCAAAAATATGAGCAGGACCTTAGAACCTTTTGGGGAAGTGTGATTGGCAGAAATCATAATGTATGTCCTTGATGGTTAAGGTGCATGTTTTGTCCAAAGATTAAACTTGCAGAACTTAATAAGGGCAATGGAGTCAACTCAGTGGTCACATCATTGAGTGCACCATTCCTTGTACTGGACTGTACCCCCTTTCACAATCAGGACTACCTTAAATCTTCATGGCAAAGATTCAACAGGAACATACATCAGAGATTCTGGTCCATGTTTACATCATAGCAGGACATGATGTGACAGCACATTTACCATTTTTTTTATCACCATATCAAAAACAATCAACAGATCAACGATCTATAAATGAACTATCAATCATTCTATACTTGTGCCATTACAGGTTCATTTTTGAGTTTGTCATGACCCAAGCTGGACTTCCTAATCAGCAGAGACCTTTTCAATGAGTAACAGGTTTTTGTAACACTGTTCTGAAGAGCTCTAAACAAATCCACTAACATTTCCTCTAAAGAGCGGCATAATTTGGCTCTAATTATAATAGGGAGGGAGCTCAGTTGGTACCCTTACAGTTAATTAATTAAATTAAGTGTCTTCATAACCCAGAAAGTCTTCTCCTCAGAGCACAGCAGGTCAGCTGAACAACATGCAGGGATACTCCTGTTTAATGGAGAGCAGTGATTTTAACCACCAGAGCACAGTTTACAACAGAAATGAGTCATGACGGACTAATAACTTTAATAATGGAGTGCTGTGTGTCCCTGCATGTACACTTCTTTGTGCCTGTTATATACTACTTTCTAGGAAAACACCGAAGGAAAAAGTTGTGCTGACGTGACGACTGTAAATCAATAAAAGTTTCTGCTCTGTATTGATTTTTTTATGCCTCAGGGGGCTGGAGCGTTGGCGTTCTGGGTTACGTCCATGTTTACATCATGTCCAGACTCTTTCTAACTTTATATCTTAAGAGAACTTTGATGGATTTTCCTCAGGCTTCCTTGGAGTATCATCTCTGACTGAAAGATGAACTAATCAGATTTTGAAGGTTATAGGTCAAGGGTCGTTGGGCTCCTTGGTTCACTTTTGCTTTTTAGGATTATAGCTTAATCTAGCTTTCAGGTATTTTCTTAAAGTTTTGCACAAATGCCGATTTTGACTTAAGGATAAACTAATTAAACTTTATTTGTACAAGGTCAAAAGTGAAGGTCATTGACTCTGGTGTATATCTCTTTTTTTTGGCCATAACCTCTGTCTCTCTCTGAAGGGACTTTCTTAAAACTTCACACTTATTTCTACTTTTTCATAGGGATGTACTTATTATGTTTTAGGGGCTATACAGTGGGTCAAAAGCCATGTTGCCTTGTTGGAAAAAAAAAATTATAGCCAGAAAATTCTAACGTTTTGGAGCTGAAATGTTCATTTCACTTTCTACTGAAATCCAAAAAGACAAAATTTCCATAAAATTTAATATATATTTATATATGTATTTTTGTATCTCATTTGATACATTAGGTGTTTTGGCAACTGATAATCCATCCGAGCACATTTTTATCATTTATCATTATTTTTTACTTATTTGTTGATCATATTGATTAGAGGTATCATAAAAGTATGTATTAAATATGATACAAAAGGCGTGGAAGGGTTGAGTTTAATCCTTCCCTGCATTTTTTTGAGAATGTTTGAGGAATTTTATACAAATATTGGGATAAAGCAAGCAGATATTGGTGGATAAAGGTCAAAGTTTGAAGTTGCTTCAAATTTTGCTCAGATGTCTACCCTGATTCTAGGATAACCTGGTATGACTTGGAAGGTCATAGGACAAATGTCAGCTGTGTGCTGTGACTCAAAGGTACGTTATTTACATTTTGGATGTCAAAGGTCAAGGTCAGAGTCATTGTGTTAATGGTAAACTTAATATTGCCAGAATGGTTCCCAGGATGGGCAGCATGGTGGGACAGCAAATAGTGCATTAGCCTCATAACAAGAAGGTTGCTGGTTTGAACCCTGTGTGCATCACGGCCTTTCTATGTCAAGATTGCATGTTCTCCCTGTGCATGCATGTGTTGTCTCCTGGTTCTCTGGCTTCTTTCCACAGACCAAAAGCATGCTCATTAGGTTAAGTGGGGACTCCAAATTGCCTGAGGTATGAGTATGAACGTGAATGATTGTCTGCGGCCCTGCCACCGGTCCAGGGTGTACCCTGTTTCTTTCCACATGTCAGCTGGGATAGGCTCCGGCTCCTCCGTGACCCCAAATAGATGGTTCTTGGGATTTTGCTTGAACTTTACACAATTTTCTGTTCTAACTCAGAGACAGTCTTACATGATTTGGACTATAAGATAAGAGTCTAGGGTTCATCCCTTGCTGGCAGAAGTGTTTTCTTAATAAGGTTTTAAGGAGGTTAAGTCGAAAATGTCCACTTTCTCAAAAATACACTGATTTAGAGCTTGAGGTCATACGTCAAAGGTCATGTGTCTGGTGTGCATCTCTTGCTTTTAGGAGGAATTTTCCAAGCATGCTCTCAGAGAAATGTGTTTGACTCAAGAGTGAATTAGATACTTCTGAAGCTACAAGGTCAAGGTCACAGTGACATCAAATCTTTAGCACATACCACATACAGTCAAATTCTTCCTTTTTGACAGTTTACTCACTTGATCTTGCAGTTGTGTCCGTCAGGGAGGCACTTAAGCACCAGGCAGTAGTTTTTGTATTGAAATGTCTTAAAATTGTTTATTACTGTGACATCAGCAGTTGTTAGTGTTTTATAAGCACTTTTCATTAGCTGAAGGTGCACTTTCTGTTCGAGGTACTGGAAAACCACTGTGTTCCTGAAGCAGAAACAAATTTTAAAATATAATGTGCAAAAATAATTTGTATTTGTCAGAATCTGGCAGGAAGAACACCATATTCGTCATGGTCTGCGATGTGTTTTATAGCTCTGGAAAAAGCAGCTAGTTTAAGATCATTTTGTCAAAGAAAATAGTCCTCCGTTGCAGCCCTGACCACAACTTACCTCTAACTTTCTTCTTTTTCCCTGCTTAAGGTTAATTTCCTTATAAACCTGAGTAATAAAACCTGAACTTTAGAGGAGCTTACACAGTACTGTGTGGTCTTACGGAGCCGGTGTGTCCCGGGTGGAGCGGAGCCTCCATCCAGCCTTAGGAGCGAGCGTCCAGGTCTGAATTGGATGGCAGACAGAGCAGAGCCTCAGAGTGAGGGGACCTGAGGCGCGTGGCTGAGCGCCACATTATATATAAATCCACACAGCTTTTATGGGCTCCAACAGGGTAGAGATCTAAATCTGGGTTAACAAGCAGAGCTTACCACTAAGAGCCCAGGGCACCAGAAAAGAGAAAAAACGTCGTCTTTCTGAAATTCATTTCCCATAAATCTTCTCGGGCCAGAGTCTTTGAAGTGGCTTTCTTAGACTTTGGACAGGAAGTGTGGAGCTTAGAGCTTTTTTCCAACCTGAGGAAGGAGAGGAGAGGGAAGAAATCAGAGGTAGAGAGGAGAGGAAGAAAAAAAGGAGAGCAGGACAGAAATCAAAGGAGGTGAGGAGCCAGGACGACGGCAGAAGAGACAGGAAGAAAAGATGAGAGAAAACAAAAAAAGAGAGGGATGACGTGCATAACGGGATCTAGAAAGGGATATAGAGATAGAGGATGGAGAGTAGCTGAGAGGGGAAAACAATATGAAAAGGAAACAAGGGCAAAACAGAGCAGTGAAAAAGGAATGTTTAAAAAGATAAGGAAAGGAAAAGAAAGGAAGGGCAGGAAAAGGAAAAAGAAGAAAAAGGGAAGAAAGGTGTGCTAAGGACAGGAGAAAAAATGAAAAGAGTGGAAATATAAGGAAAAAATAAAACAGATCATAAGGTATAAGAAAAGAAAGGAAAGGAAAGGAAGGACAAGAAAAAGAAAGGTAGGAAAAAAGTAGGAAAAGAAAAGCAAGCTAAGAAAAGCAGAGAAAGATAAAGCGTGGATATAGGTGAAAAAAAGAAGGAAAAGAAATTAACTGGAAAGAAAAGGAAAGGAATCTAAAAGAATAAGGGGGAAAGAAAGGAGAGAAAATGAAAAGCGGAAGAAAAAAGTGGAGGAAGGGAAAGGAAAGGATAGGAAAGAAATGGGAAAGACAGGTAAAGGATATTAATCAGAAGAGATAAAGCAGGACAGGACTTAAGGATGGGTAAGAAAAGGGAGAAAAGGAAGAAAAGGAAAAGCATGCCAAGGAAAGGAGACAGAATGGGAATAGAGTGGAAAGAAGAGGAAAAAATAGGCAATGAATTGTAACGGATAAGGAAGAAAAAGAAAGAAAAGGGAAGGTAGGAATAGGAAAGAAATGGAAATGAAAGGCATGCAAAGAAGAGGGGAGGAAAAAGCAAAAGAGTGGAAGGATAAGGGGAAGAAAAGGAAAGAAAGGGGAAGGAAACGAAATGATAGAAAAAAAGAGAAAGAGAGGGAAAAGGAAAAGAGTAGACAGATTGGGGGAAGGAGGTAAGGGAAGGAAAGCAAAGCAAAGGTTATTCTGCAAGACAAAGAAAATGAAAGGATAGGTATCTTGAAGATTCAAAAACAAGGCAACTGGACTGTGTTGAGTTTGTTGGGAAGATATTTCACTTCTCATCCAAGAAGCTTCTTCAGTTCCAAATGGCTGGTGATAGAAGCAGATATTTAATTGTCATCAGAACCCTCAACCACCGGGCTGAGAGTGTTCCTACAAGGAAGGAAGGAAAGGAAAAGGAACAGAAACACATTAGAGAAGCCCTGAAAACCTGTGGATACCCAAAGTGGGCCTTTTTGAAGAACAAGAAAAGAAAGGAGATGAGGTATGAAAGGGAAGAGAGACGCAAGAACATTGTGATTCCTTATGTTGCAGGTTTATCTGAAAAACTTAAGAGAATCTTTGGCAAACACCACATTCCTGTTCACTTCAAGCCTGGAAACACACTAAGGCAGAAGTTGGTCCACCCCAAGGACAAAACACCAAGACATAAACAGAGCAATGTGGTGTATGCAGTCCAGTGCAGTGAGGAATGCTCAGACCTGTACATTGGGGAAACTAAACAACCGCTTCACAAGCGTATGGCTCAACACAGGAGAGCCACGTCCTCAGGTCAGGACTCAGCAGTCCACCTTCACTTAAAGGACACGGGACACTCTTTTGAGGACAGCAATGTACAGGTGTTGGCGAGAGAAGATAGATGGTTTGAAAGAGGAGGTAAAGAAGCCTCACCAGACTGGAGAAACCTTCTCTTAACAGAGGTGGTGTACTCAGACACAACCTCTCAGCCACATATAATGCAGTGCTAAGCTCTCTCCCCAGAAAGTTCTCCAAACACTCACACCTGGGCACATGTGACCATAACACCTCACATGACAGGGGGAGTTAATGACCCATTCAGGGTAACGACCCCCAGGGGTTACATCACCCTGTGATAAGTTTCTATGAGTCGTTCTCCAACTCCTCCCTTCCTTTGTTGTTGTTTTCTCCTCTAGCAAGATAAATATCTGCTTCCATCACCAGCCATTTGGAACTGAAGAAGCTTCTTAGATGAGAAGTGAAACGTCTTCCCAACAAACTCAACACAGTCCAGTTGCCTTGTTTTTGAATCTTCAAGATGACCATGACCTGGAATCTACACAGATGAAAGGATAGGTATACTTACTAAGAAAAGGAGAGGAAAAAAGGCATGAACAAGAATGATAAGGAGAAAAAAAGACAAGTAAAGGGTTAGGAAAAGGGGAAGGAGGAAAAAATAGAAAGGACAAGAGAAAAGCAAAGAGATGGGATGGAAAGGAATGGAATGTAAATGACAGAGAAAAAGACGGCAAAAAAGAAAAGAGTAAAGGGTAAGGGAAAAATATAAACTTTTTGATAATTCTCCACCTTATTGAGGCCTTAAGCCTGCACATTACCCTTCAAAATCCAGAAACATAACTCCTCCAATGACTGTCAGGGATGTGGATGCTCTAAAAGGAGAGGAGGAAGGGGACAGGAAGAAGAAGGAGATGGGAGATGAATCAGGTGAAAAATAGATGAGAGGAGGAGATCAGACAAAGAATCTGAAAAGCAGAAGATAAAAGTTTATTAGATGAGGGAACCAAGTAGAGGTGAAAATTAGGATAGGTGAGGGAAATATAAAAAACTGTAGAGAGGGAAGGAGATGAAGAAAGTCAGAAGATGACAGAAGATGAGATGAAAGGAATGAG
The DNA here is from genome assembly GCA_037902135.1 of Cetoscarus ocellatus. Taxonomy (NCBI): domain Eukaryota; kingdom Metazoa; phylum Chordata; class Actinopteri; order Labriformes; family Labridae; genus Cetoscarus; species Cetoscarus ocellatus. Next base: position 2,057,739 of record JBAMNC010000760.1, on the reverse strand, counting down.
GAGAGGAGATGAGTCAGTACAGGAGAGGAGGAGAAGAGAGGAGCTAACGCAGAGCTCCATTGTCATGCTGAATCCAGTGATAATCCACACATAAATAGAAACTGAGAACAAAAAGGAAACACAGCATGCAGAAGAATATGAGCTAAGCCTTTTTTGGACTCTCATTGTTCGCTGCATGTCATCCTGTGAGGATGGAGGAGAGGAGGAGAGGGAGGAGATGCTGCTGGGACCGGCACATGGCCAAATGCAAATATTGTGGAATAAATGGTGCTAAAGCTCAACTGTGCCACTTTGCACCTAAGCTTGTGTTGAATTAACACTGTTATCATAAACAAAACATTGTGTGAGCGTGGAAGTGGGCTGAGCGGCGACAGATGGTTAAGAGCATTAGGGAGATACCTGCCAGAGGGGCCTTTCACCCCCTGTACGGGATATTAACATTCACCAGAGAGATGCGGCTGCAAAGAGCCCGTGGCATATGGCCCAGTAAATATTGACTGATATTTTAATTACCCTCTGCATAATCTAATAATTAATCACAAACATTACAGTTTCACCTTTTCAGAGCGCTGCAGCAGAGCTTCAGAATCACTCAGAGGAGACTCGGTGTGACATGCTGCCTCATACTGATGGAGCATGTGATGTTTGTGTCCAGGATTCATTCATATTTAATGGAGTCATTAAGTATTCAGATCATTACATCTGCTAAAGACGTGATACTATACGATAAACATGAATAAATGGAAAAGCAGCCAGGATGCAAATGTACTCTGTAATGGAGCCTCATCATTACATGTTTGATTTCATTAGTGTAACAGGATAATAGAGGTTTTTCTGGAGGCATGTGGAAAACAGAGATCAGCTTTGAACAGTGGTGGACAAAGTCTTCAACTCCATTACCTGCGTCAAAGTATAGATACTCCTGGTCAAATGTTACTCCAATACAAGTGAAAGTTTGTTCAGTCAGATTTTTGCTTAAGTTAAAGTACTGGAGTCCCTGCTTTTAAAAATACTTTAGTATTAAAAGTACATTTTCATTTTAATGTCAACACGTTATTGTATTGTTGCCACAGTGAATTTGCAGAACCTAATGACTGAAACAACCTCCTGAATGCTTTGACCTGCTGATAGAAACTGCAGAATGAAAAGCTTGTAAAATTTGCTACGAAGCCGAAATACCAATTGAAACATGATTGAATTGACAGAAGGACAACCATTGCCATTTACATTTTTTTATTTAACGATATGAATCATTCTTCATTTCGACACTCTCAAACATGGACAAACAATAATATAAACTTCCTCAGATTTGAGTTTTTGCAGTGTACATGTGCAGTCAACCAGTTTTACACACTTGGTTCACTTGATGCATCCCAGGGAGTATAAAGCTGGGGATATACCTGCCGCTAACTATGCGAATGCAAATGCATAATGGCCGCCGTGTCCCCTATGTCACTTCAGCCTGAATTAACATAACAAAATCACGCCTCTTCTTTCAGCTGATGACCGATAAATAGGAAGAAACAAGGACATAAGTTTGGTGTGTCAGTTCAACTGGTGATCGTGTGAATTGGTGATCGTGTGAATTGGTGACTGGTGTCAACTTATTCGTGTGAATAAGTTGACACCATAATTGACTTTGTCTGTGGGTTTTTGTTAGCTCAGTCTCTCTGGCTGTACTTTCTGATTGATTTTTGACACAATGATAGAATAACACTTCACAGTGATGCATTGGATTGCTTATTTTGTAGTAGCTGTGACTGCAACATCCGTCAGCACAGTCAGCCGCAAGTCATCAGTAAGCACGGTCATTCATTGGATCACAACGCCAGGACAGTTATGACATTCAAAGAAAACACTGCAGAAACAGAAACAGAGTTTGGATGATGTTTATTCTTAGGTCTGACAAACAACAAATATTTGATGATGATATTGATTGTTGGTGTTTATTTTGTTCCTTTTTGAGAACAAACTGTTGCCAAAACATGTCACATGCCAAACAGTGTTATGAATTATTTTTTATTTAACACAAAAATACTGTCCAGATCTGATAAAACTACTAAAGCTTTAGCATATATGCTAATCTCTGTATGAGCAGTCACGCTCATAGCTTCCACCTCGTTTGAGTCCAGCTCTGGAGTCTTATGGTGATGTGTCCTTGGGCAAGATACTTAACCCAAAGATACTCCCACTGCTGCGTCAGTGGCATGTAAATGGGTATAAAGGGGCTTGAAAGTGTTGCTGATAGGATAGACAACTGACACAGAAACTTTGAACCATCAGTGAGTAAATGTGAGAGTGAATGGGTGTGAATGGGTAGATGTGACCTACAGTGTGACCTGACCACCATAGTTGTATACTGGAGCTTTGCAAGATCAAACCTGTAATGAATGAGGTACAGAACGGTAGGACACAAATGCACGACACCAGATCCGGTTTACAAAAGACAAAAAGGTCTAATGAAGACACAGGCAGGGTTCGGTACACGGGAGATCAGTCAGCGTGGCTGCAGAGTCCGAAAAGCGTGAGGCAAAAACAGTAGTTGAAAAGCAGGAAGGAGTTGGTACACAAAAAGGTTAAACAGACCAGGCAAACAAATCCAAGGAACGTGAGACAAAAAGACCAGATCAGGAAACAAACAGGACGGTACACGGAAAAACTAGACTGAGAAGGAATGCTGGAACGAGGACTGTGAAATCAGGGATCTAGCAACAAGACAGAGGAAGACAAGAGGTTTAAATACAAGAGGTGATTGGGGGTGATGAGACACAGCTGGGGAAGAACAATCAGGGCACAGGTGTGAAAGCGCCACACAGGAAGCAAAACCTATGAAGACAAGGACAGACAGGTGAGTTTTCGAAATAAAACAAGAAGCATGAGAGAAAACATGAAACATGAAACAAAACGGATAACTTAACTAAAGTAAAAAGAACAGGATCATGACAAAATCAGGCAGATCCAGCTGCAATGTGAGGTTAACTAAACACTACATGGTGGTAAAATCAGTGGGCACTGTTAGTATAGTGTGCAGTTTTGAAAATGGCCTTTGTTTACTTGCCTAAATGAATTGAGTTGCTACCTTGTGATTGGTTGATTAATGGTACTGGTGAACACCGTTAAATCATCAAGAGGAGGGGACAGAACATCTGATAAAAATGAGACAAACTTTTAGAAAAATACCAAAATTTGTACTTTTAAGTACTCAAAGTTTTACTTGAACAGATGAATAGCCAAATTTGAAGGTCTTGCACATGATACTGTGATTTTGGTGCATCCCTGTCTTCTTTTGCAAGCTTGCTCTTTTGTGCTGAAACATATTTACCTGAACACTCAAACAATCTCATTGTAGTCTATATCCATAATCTTTTATTTTCATCCTTCCCTCATTGCGATTTCCTAACATTTACTATTCATAGCCTCTGTGAGTACTACAGTACAGTACTTTACAGGTGAGTGTGTGTATCAGGGTGTTTTGCATTCATGTCTCCGCTCCTATAAAAGGATTGTATCAAAAGAAAAGCTGCTGGAGCTCGGCACAGAATCTGGGCTCAGAGTCAAAACCAGCTCAGAGATACTACACACACCTTACAGAGAGTGTGTGTAGCAGCGTACTGTACATCCTACTGTCTTCGTGGAGATAGAGAGGGGAGAGAGGGGGGGTTACAGCTTGATGCACTGAGTGGGTGTGGAGGAGCGGGTGGGTGGATTCGCACCGTGTCGCACATCAAACCCCTCGCAGGCCAGAGGAGTTCAGAGGACGATGTGTAACAGAATAATCCCGCACCGACTCAGCATCCAACAACTTAGCATGCGAGAGAGGGCGAGCAGATGAAACACAGCGAGAACCACGCGGAGGCTTGCCAACCACTTTTTGGAACGGGCTGCAGCTTCTTCTTCGTCTTCCTCTTGTTGGTGTTTGAGGGCAGCCTGTCAGTGAGGCTGTGAAAACATTGAGCAACAGTTGGATGAACAGGAACCTGCTGTGTATATTGTTCTACTGTGATTGCATGAAATTCCCCTCTAATTGCTCTTGTTCCTCAGAGCAGGCCAACGGCTGATATTGAGAACATCTGAAGGCTCTCAGAGAGAGTGTGTGTGTGCGCTGAGTTGGAGGGCAGCCTGGAAAAAGAGGCCGTGATGTTTGACAGGTTGGACGGCTGATTGGAGCCTTCACCTGTGTGTGTGTGTGTGTGTTTCACATAGGTAATGGAGCTTTTAACAGGATCCATAAAGCTGCCATCTGTGGGCAGTTCTCACCAAATGTCAGGCTCTCTCTATGGTACTGTGTATCAGATCTCCGAGGAGCAGAGGGGATCGTTTTCTCTGACTGAGGGGTTAATGAGACACCGACAGGAAAAATACTGTACTGACTTATTCAGTACGATCACCTGTGTATGATTACAAGCAGTGAAGCAACAATATATAACTTTCCTAACTTCCTAACAGTGCCAAAGCTGATCTAAATGACTTATATATGGGGAAATTCTTCCATCAAATTTTCAGTGTGCCCCAGTTGCTTTTGGCGCTTCATACCTTATGCTAACCTTGCAGTGTAGCTGTGTGATTCAGTGTCTGTTATCATAGGTCCATCTTTGCTAAGCTCTAATCTACAACGATTTTGAGCGGCCCAAAGCAGAATGGCCCAATCAGCAACCTTCAGAGCAGGAGGAGGTAGGAGCTACAAGCAAGACAAAAATTCATACAGTGATTAGCATGGATGCTAACAGCTTCAGTGGCAGTTCTGTCAGATCTGGACTGTATGTCTTTTTAGATGAAAAACAAATAACAACACTGAATTTATCAATAGAAAGGATGTTTATGCTCCACTTTCGATGTGTTTTGGCAAGACTTTGCTCTACGAAGTGGCCTAAGTTTTGCATGTTGTACCATGGCAGTAGTGCCCACCTACTTCATTATCTGGTTGGCCAGTAATGAATGTTGATTGATGGAACGATCACCTGATGTATATACTGTTGAAAGGTTCTGCCCATTCCCAAACACTTTCTATTATCCAGATGGACCAGTGAAATATATTGAACAGATTGACTGAATCTTCCATCTGGTGTGTCAAGTTAAACTTTGGCAGCAGGTTTACAGTTTTCAAGAAAGAAGTGTGTAAGGGCAGCCATTTTGCTCTGACAACGCTAGTTTCTGAAACCAATGTAGCTAAGCGTAATCAGGGCTAAGGGCCCTCAGTGGAAAAACACTCTTAGCTTCAGCTGATTTTAGTCAATACAGTTCAACTTCTGGCCTTGTCAGTCTCATCTCTCATTGACTAATCAAACTCAAGAGAGGATTTCTGCTACTTGCTTGTAAACTTTGGTGGCAGAGGTGAAAATGAGCTGCTTCATATTTAAAAGGGAACTTTCTCCTGCTCTTCACCTTCTAGCAGTCCTAGGACATGATATCTTGACTTTGTGTTCATGTTTTCTGTGTGACATTTTAGTGAATTAAGACAAATATGACACAGAACGAGCCATACTTAACGACACTACAGGTGTCACTACTAAGAAACATGGAAATCAACAAGCAAACCCATGCAAATGCCTCAAAAAGATCTTTTCTGACATACACTTCTGTCTTTGAGGAAGGTCTTTGGTGCATGTAGGAAATTAAAGAACTTTTTCCAGAGGTGTGGTGCAGGGTCAGAAGTGTTCAGAATCCAACCAAACCAGAGTAAGCAAGACAAGGCTGCAAAGATACCTGATTACAGGTAGAATGTGTACTTTAAATTCTTTTTTGGCATGCAAAGCAGATGTTTTCTCACAAAATCCATAATTGATTGTTGAAGTCTGAGAATTCTAAACCCATTGGTGAATTAACCTAAGCAAGGATTAAAGTCTTGAATTAAAATGTAACTAAAGTAATAGCAGTAATATAGTGTAGAAAGACTGGGACATGTTTGTTTTATTTAATTAGATAACCAATAAAGTGATTTTAGAAGACTGAGTCTCGTGAGCTTCGTTAGAAAAATTTAACAGTAAAAAATCATGAAACAAACATGAACAAGAAAACCTTGTCACTGTCAGTTTGGTTCTCAGACTTTTATTCCAGTCCCATTGACTGAGATCTGTGTTCAACTACTGTGTGCAGAAAGTCAGGATTATTCTGCCCTCTACTGGATAAATATAATACTACAGCACATAGACAGCTGTCAGGTTAAGGCCTTTCATTACTTTTGCATGAACAGCTGAAATATATCAAACAAAATGTAATTTATTTGGGTATTAAACATGATGCTCTGTTATATATGGGGTTAATTAAGAGCTGAGCTGACATGAAGTTTAATTCATTCAATGAGAAACACCTTGTAAGTGAAAACATTTTACTGTTTGTTTCAGTATCAGCCTTGGTGTGAAACATCTACTTAAAACACTATATGTTTATTGAAAAAAAAGGAACCCGATCTCAAAATAGAAAAGGGAAATACTATAACAAAGAGGAGAGGTATATGACTTTGAAGATATTAGGGTAAGTATTTAAAACAAAGATTGAAATGCGTTATGGGTTTTTTTAATCTCTGAGCACTTCAAGAAAACAGCAGAAATGTAGAGGAGAGTGTAAAAATATTGAGAAAACAAACTGATCTGTAAGGAAGAGTGTAAATCTTGAAGGAAAAAAAGTCAAAACAGAGACATTTTTCTCAGAGAAAACAAAAGAAATGTTTAGAAAGTACAAGCCTGGAAAAATATGAGAGAAAATAAAGGGAGAAAAAGGTTGATTGTTTAGGTCTGTCGTTCTCAAAGTATGGAGTGAGCGTCCCCCTTGAAAAGCATGTTTGTCATCACCCACAACCCCACACTCCCACAAAGTGAATTTATCATTAACAATTGATTATTTTTAATCAATTATTAACAATAAAATGTCTCGTTATAAAGAAATTATTTAAACTACTATGTCTCATCTTTTTTTTTAATTATGAAAAACATGGTTTAGACTTGATCCAGCCAACGTCTAGTCCCCAGCCCAAGCTTTTACCAGCTGAGCTGAACTACTGCAAAATGACAACAAATAAACTAAAAATATGATAAAAAAAGTTAATAATTAAAATAATAACATAACAAGAAAATTTAAGTCTCTGGAGAGGTCAAAATTGTACAGAAAAGAAATATCAAGACAGGGGTCAAAATGTAGCAAAAAAAGTTAAGGAAAAGTCATAAATAGTCAAAAATAAAGCCAAAATGTTCAAAGCATTAAAAATATTTAGTAAGAAAAAGTTTAAGGTCAAAGGTCTAAAAGTCAGAAATAAGCCAAAACATTGAGGAAAGAGTCAAAATTTTAACAAAGCAAAGACAAAAAAGGCAAATTTTAAATTAGATTTCCTTATCAACACTGAATGTCAGACTTATTCAATTGAATGCCTTCAACTTTTTTTTTCTCAAACTGCAAAATGAAAACAGAAAATTTCTCTCCACTTTATTTTTGCCTTCTTCTCTCGATCTGAACATTAAAAAAAGAAGAAAAAATGTCATCATAATGTTAATCAGAGGTTTATAAAGGTGTATTTCATGTTTGCGTCAAACATTGTTGTAAAAAAACATTTAAAAAAACACAATGACGCTCTAATATCCAACTTTTACGGTTTATTTCTCTAATATTTCTTTATATCACAAAAAGTCTTCAAAATGCAGACTATAATCTTTATATAAACTGTACACAAAGCAAGGCACTATACACTGGAGGATTTCTGAAATCACATACAGCTCATCATCTTCATCATCATCATCAGTCTATCTCTGCCTTTCTCAAGTCTTTCACCTCTTCTATCTGAAACATCAGTGACTCTACATTCACAGAAAGCTGCTTCACTTTATGTGTAAATGGCAAACGGTGATCTGTACAAGAGAGAAGATCTGATATCCAGTTTCATCCACATTCAACATGATTTTACAGTTTATTCGGATTTTGCTCACAGAATATTCAGGTAGCTTTTCCGTTGAGTTTTCTACATGGATTTGATATAAATATAAATTATTTTAATGCACAAGCATACATGAAGTGTTCAACAGGCTGATCGGCCTGCTTCCACTCTGACAGATGGCTGACAGTGTAACAACACTGCCTCTTCTCTTCTATGGTACATATGTACAGACATTAACAAGAACTATAGAGCGCTGCAGGGACGAGGGGTTTATGTGGGCCAACCCAGAGATAGGCATTGTGTTGGTTCCATCACCAAAAAGTCTACGGCCAGGTTTTTGAAATATTGCTGAAATTAGCTCTGCGGCAAGTCTGATACACTATTGCTAAAGTTAGAATACACATTACTTGAATTTGAGGTTTAATAATGGTGTGGCAGGTCCTGGTGTGCCTTGGGAATTTCACCCAATTTATTACTATACAAATTCAGGAGTTTAAAAATAATCCCTACAAGACCTTCAAGGGTTTTGCAGTTAACAGTAGTCAGGTTGGGACATCCATCAAATCAGACCCTGCTTAGCCTTTTTGCTAACCTGAAAATCAACAGAGTTTGCGCTTATCAATACTGCCATCGAGGCTTAAAGGTCCTACAGTTTAGCACAGTTTATCATTTAACGTGCAGAAATATGCCTTAGCTCTTGCAAGGGGAAACAAGCTCACAGAACATCAGCATTATTTGTGAAATCAGACCAAAATGCTCCACCTTTTAACTGTCAGCTAAAGGAAAAAAAGTCTGACTACTCTGTGAGTCCTGATTGTAGAATATCGATTCAAAAAATTTGTTTCAAAATATGCATAGTCAAAACTGACTCTTATGAAAATACTTTGGCACAGAAAAAGCTGACTTTTCGATGGATTCTGATGAAGTACAACATCAAGAAAAAAAACGATTATCCTTCCTGAGTAACACTAACCTGACCCACCAGATGGAGTGTTCAATATATTTCACTAGGCCATCTGGGAAAGAGCCAATAGAAGGTGATGGAAATGGGTAGAACATTTAAAAAGCATATCTGGCTGTTGATTGGACAATTCTTTCATCAATCACACTGATTTTGGTAAATTAGACAATGTAGTAGGTGGGCACTACTGCCACAGTGAAAAGTACCAAACCTGAGACACTTCAGTGAACAAACTCTCCCCAAAACATGTCAAAGTGGAGTCAAAACATCCTTTCTATCGAGAAATGCTTTTAGCGTTAGCATCTATGCTAATTTCTGTGTAAGCAGTCACTTCCTGCACTTGTCTCACTCATAGTTTCCACCTCTTCTTGCTTTAAATATTTAGATAGTTTAGATTTTTACACACAAAAGGGGAAAAGAAAAATCAGAGTGACAGGTAGCAGCTCATCACTGAGATCTTAATTTGGCTACAGCAGGCAGGTTTCTTCATAATTTACTCTCCAGATAAAAAGGAATCGGACTTGGAACTGTTAAGAACCGGTATTGAGAACCAGACTTATCAATAAAATCTAAATGGTACCCAGCCCTGGGCAGAATGCTGCACCAATGAACTATGTGGAAATTGTGATTATTAGTCTCCACAGCAGTTTCTGTGGTACTAGTTCTCTACTTTAACAACCACCATTTCGTAAGATATGGAAAAAACTGTTAATTCACAAGTAGATGATCTGTTTTGGAAAATGTTTAGAGCAGACCTTAATTCAGGCGTCTTAAAAAGTCAAAAATCCCATAGACTTTGAGGTGAAGGAACCAGAAGTGCTAAAATGCTAAGTCATTTGTGTCCAGGACTCATTCCTGCAGCGCTCTATGACCACATTCATTCAGAGGTGCATCAGCTGACATTTATCTCCCTCTTACACAACCAACAAACCTGCAGGAGGAGAGAGAATCTGCAGTGCATTAAAAGCTGATGCATCTCTCATTCACTCATCACCTTCACCAAACCACCTTCACTGTTTTTGTCTTCAACCCTCGGTGGAAGGGTTAACTCAGGAGAGGCCGTCCCTGAGCCTCTGGATGTAAACAAAAGAGGAGACAACTCAATCCAGGTTTGGCTTCTTTCTTCCGTCTTCAGGTCTGTTCCTCTCAGAAAAGTCCTTTAGCCTTCTTCAAGTTCACTTGCTTCCAGGCGGGTAAACCTCCATATTCCTCTCTGCTCATCTCCAGGGCTTTCTGTGGGATACATCGTCCACAGGGTCAGAATACAGCACTTGTGGTCACATTAAAGCTTTACTAAAAGATCATTAATGCACTCAAACCGTTAAGCTCTGGATCTGGATCTGTGAGGGGTGAGTAACTTCTCAGGAAAATCATGCTCAAGTGAGAATCACAACCTTCCTTCTTCATGTCACTCTTTGACTAAACTTGAGCTGAGCTAAAATTAACAGCTTTCAGTGATGTGTTCACGTGAACCTGTAGATTATGAGCTGCAATCATGCAGAACATGTTAGTAGGGCTGAACTATTTTGAGCAAAATGACAATTATAATTGTTCTGATCAATACTGAGATCACAATAATCAATCACAGATATTTTGGAATTTGGGGGTCAATTTTCTGTGTTGATTTTAAACTACACATCTTCAGCTACTCACTATAGCTAGGGCTGGATTAAGAATAGAATAAAATAAAATAAAAAATTAAACATAAATAAATAAATAAAATAATACAAAATAAAATCATAAAATAAAATAAATAAATAAAACAGCACAAAATAAAATAAAATAAAATTACATTAAAAATTTAAAAATTTAAAAATCTGCTCACTCTTGGCTGATTCCTTGATGAATGGAAGTCACTGAGGAGTATACAATATCCATTATCAAACAAAAAATATTACTTCTATCGCATATAAAGAGGTCATTTTCAGCTTTTTTGAGTATTATATGCATTTTAGCCTGTTTCACATGCCTCCTTTTCATGATAGAGCACTTCTATGCACAAGACCAGAGGCCAGCATCAGCACCCTCCCTCTCCCTCTGGTAACAGCGGCAGTAGCTGCCTGAAAGGGCTAATACCCCAGGCCCCACCCCTTAAAGACCAACCAATGTGATTTCTTACAGTTGTTTTGTCAGCAGTTAAAGGTATCATGTTCTGCAAAATCAGTTTTCTCTGCTTTAAATGTTGTTAGAAGGGGCTTGTGAAGCAAAAGTGCATGATACTGCATACATACATACATCTATGTATGCTAACCATGTGCATTATGTGCATAAACATTTACATATTTATGCAAAACCTGAGCAATAAAACTTGCATGGGTAAGGGTTCAATAATAAATTTTACTATGATGTGAAAATATCAGCACTTTAGCACTTTAACACTCTGCATTTTACACAGTAAACGGCATATGGACTTAAACTCTGATGGCCTTTTTACTATTGTTTGTTTTTAGCAGACCTTCTGTATTGTTGCATGTGTGTCTTGTAAATGAATATAGAGTTCATGTTGCTTTGTGTATCTGTCATCTGGCTACTGTCTGTTACTGCTGTTTTATGCACTATATTTAAGATTGTACACACTTCTACAAATGCATTACATAAACCTGCCAGAGACTACAGATTGAAATAAGCTTATGGCTAAAATATGGCATATTTACATGTCAGGGTTCATTAATGTTCACTGTCCCCTAGTTAAATAAATAAATAAAATGAAATAAATAAATAAAATACATTTTTTAAACTCTGAGTTCACATGTGCTATGTCTCTTTAAAGAAAATGTCTTTTAGGTTTTTACTTCCAGCGGTTTATGAAGTCATAACTAAACAGCCTCCACCTACATGTGTGTTTTCTGCTCGTCACAGGCAGACGCTATGACTCTTTTGAAAGTCCACTCGACACCCTGTGACCCCCCCTCCCCCCTCCCATCAGATATCGTTTGGGCAGCCAATCAGCACAGAGCTTATTATCATAGCCTGCTGTAGCTCCCCCGCCCCCCTCAGATCCTAGTGTCTCCAAAGGGGGGCGAAAAAGAGCTGCATCTGCTCCTCTGACTACAGAGATTCAATTTTTCATTTCCTTTTTAACATAAATCAAATCCTTGCCTAATAGACACATTGCCTAGACATGATGAAAAAGGTTGAACACACTAGGACATGGGACCCTTGAAGCCCTCTGGCTGTGAGAGAAGAGGAATCTTTCATCATCAAAACATCCTTGAGTACTATGTTGACATACTGGAAGGAGGTTTTGTTATTGCAAGCATTTGTCCGTATGTTTATGGATTGTGTTATTTGTTTGACTGTTTCAGATGCTGCCCTCTTGCTGAGGGATTTTTGCTAAAACGAGAGACAACAAAAATAATTGGACAGCGAGGCTGTGAAACACGCATGTGATAAGTTAATGCTGTGTGTCTGTATTTGTTTGGGGAAAACTAAAAGGGAGCAAGTGCAACAGATTTTGTTCATTTGAGAAAGTAACAAGTTTTAGAGCTCCCGTACATATACACTGAATATCCTCTGATATAGTCTAAACAGTTTAACTAGCTGAATGCAGTTATTTTTTACAGAAACCACATGTGATTTTCTATGGGTAGAATACATATTAATTATGTAAATGATCACCCTAATAATGTGTCTCTGAATGTATCAGAGGTCACAACTATGATTGTGATTAAATCTAACTGATTGAGCCACCATGCACGTTAGAGCAGGGGTGTCCAAACGTTTTTCACAGAGCTCCATGTTCAGACACAAAACAAGATAAAATGAACAAAATTGCTTCACTATATTGGAGTGTTGGTGCAAAAAAAGAGACAATCTTAAAACTTTATAACTTTAAATGTGACCTCAGGCAGAAAATCAGCATGATTGTTTGCTGCCCTAATTTATTTGTCTTAATTCATCAGTCTAGCAAAGGCTTCATCTATAAATGCAGCTCATAATCCTTTGAAATTTGTGGAGCCTGCTGTGAGTTGATGGAAAAAATAGACCACAGGCCACACTTGGCCCCCATGCCACAGATTGGACACCCCTGGGTTAGAGTTTATTCCAAAAAGAAAGCAAAAAGTGATGAAGTGGAGAAACCGATTCTGTTAATACTGAGTGAGGATGCTGTGAGACGGGAGCTCAAAGTTCAAGTCCATGCTCATGTCAGAGGACTCACCTTCTCATAAGCACCTACACCCTGCAGGGTGATGAATGAAACATTTGTTAAAAACAACAAGGTGACAAAAAGAAGAATGTAGCACCATGATGGAGGACAAACTTTCAGACAGAAAGAGGAGGGAAACAAAGAACATTGAAGAAAAACATAAAGGTGTGGACACATGATGAGTGATGAAAGGATAAACAAGTCAGGCTTTTCAGACTGCCTGAGGCCTTTACATTTAAAAACTTCTCAGTATTTCTATTTCTGTGGGATTTATTTTTCAACTTTAGGGCCTTTGTTGAGACAGGACAGTGGACAGAGCTGGAAACTGGAAGGAGAGAAAGAATGGAGAATGACATGCAAGAAAGGAGCCACAAGCATGGGCTATGACATTAAAAGCCTCTGCATGGGGCGCACAAACATAACCCGTAGGCTGAAAATCCTTTAACATCCACAAACTTCTGGACTAGAGTCTTTTTAAAGTCCCAGAGAGAAGTTACATGAAGTTTGAGTTTGACTTACAAAATTATGTTAATATGTCATCACTGGTGCTGAGGTCACGGATAACCAAGTAACCTGATGATTCACCTTGATTATCTTTTGTTTTGATGAATAATTAAATGCATCGCCTTTGCAATGAGAGTAATCCGTAGTTTAGTCAATTTTGTTTGTTTGTTTTTCTGAAAGAAGTAAATTATTGAATAATTTTTTAAAATTCTTTATATATAAACAGCAGACAAACCAAAGCACGTATTTATTGTAATGCGGGTCCCTCCTCTTTTCCTGTGTGTAATGATTTGTTTTAATGAATCAGGATATAGATCTCATTTTAATTCCTGTTTAGAATATTTTTAATTCATCAAAAATGATTAGAAATCCACAGTTATATTTTGTTGTACTTTCTCATAGTTTGGCATTTTTAATGTCTAGTTGGTCATTAAATCATACATGTGATGGTTGAGTCACAAAATCACGCCCTTGTGAACTTTTAAAATTATTTTTTCTGTTCGATTCAATAACTTCTAGGTCTTAAAAAACAAAAAGTCAAATGTCCTTAGAGAGGTGAGAAGATTTTGTTTCTATTTAAGCCTTTCTTATTTACATCTCTCAGATAATTCTAGTTGTAATTTAAGGTAGAATCTCTCTGTTACTTTGAGCATTTTAGCTGAACAGGCAGAATTTTTTGGGAACAGACACACATGTTGCGGGAGTGTGAAGGAGTGAATGACACACATCCCAGAAGTGGACACTAAAAGTCAGAAATTGAGTGGAAGCGGGACAACGAAAACTGTCCCACACAGGGCTCCATATGGATTTCTAATTCAACAAGAGATTTTTTGAAGCAGTGCACAAGAACATCATCGTGATGGCTTGATAGCCCTTGTTATTTTCACAAGTTTGACACCTGCCTGAGGCCTTTTACTGCACGTCTCTGTCTCTCCTTCCAAAATGCTCCCTCTCTCCACAGCTGTCCTTTAAATAATGACACATACATATTCAGTCAAAGACAGACACCTACCTCAAAGTCCTCATCAGTCAGGTAGACCTCCAGACGAAGAGGGTCCACCCCCTCAGGTAACGGCCGTGCCAGAAGATCTGACAGGGGGTACGTGGTCTTGCACAGTCGGGCTAACACATCCTCCACCAGGATAATCTGGTTACACACCTCCGCCTCCTGAAAATATACAGATATGTCTGATTTTAGCTGAAAAATGTCCACAAATGTTGGATAGAAGAGGACAAATTTGCTTTGGAGATAAGACACATAAATAACAATCCTATCATCATTGTAATATGAGAGTTTGCAATAATGTGTCAAATTCTGGATTTAGATGTAATATTTAGGAGGGTGTTTTCAATATTAAAATGACGATTGTTTTCAGCTGCTACATTTGGAAACAGCTGGTCTAACAAATGCGGGGACCGTCACTATATGTACATGTTATGGCCCACATTAAGAAGCAGGTGTAAGATGATTTCTGCACCCAAATCAGGTTCAAGAAGGACCAATAAGGTGACAGCTTACACCTACTGGTCTGTAAAGTTTAGATCCACCATTCAGAAAATTCTGGTCTTAATTTGTTTCAGTGCACTATGGTCACAAATGTCCACAGATGGACTCTGTAAGCAGCATGCTTCACATCAGATAATGTTGCTGAGAGAATCAGATATCATGATTATCTGCACACACCCTCTCTGTGATCTCAGCGATGTCCTCTCGGTGCTCCCAGCTCGGAAACATGTTTGTGAATGTGAGCGGCTCCAGACCTGCATGGATCAGATACGCTTTGGGAGGTTTCTTCTCATTCTTCTCTGTGGAAGCAAAACAGGAACTAAATAGTTGGGCCCTCCTGATTTACTAGATTTCAATTTTATTTAAGCGCTGTTGAGTTCCAGCAGTGATGTTTTGTGTCAAAATAAGAACGAAGCTAAATACCTTTACAGTACTGCAGCACAGTCTCCATGGCACACTTTCTGTCTGAGTCCCAGCGGATCCTGGCAGAGCCGGTGCTCTCACTGTCCTGAGGCCACCAGCCCTGCCACAGATACACCTCATGGTGATTGTCCACCAGGAAGAGACCTGGAGATAAGAAAGAGAAGAAGGAACATCCTCAGGCCATCTTAGCTACTCTGAACGAAGCAGCTTTCAACAATGGCAGAAGGTGATGCCAAAGGTGGTATAGAATCATGGGAGAGATTTCATGCAACTCCAGTCCATGTATAAATAAAAAAGATGCATGATATTATCCCTATGATATTGGTATGTGCAGATAATTTCTTTATAAGCTAAATATTGGTATTGGCAGATATGAAAATTTCTGCCAGCAAGTCAACCTCGGACAGAGACTTTGGAAAGAAACATGCTCTTTGTAATTTGTTAGAATAATTTCTGAATTCAAGTATATACCTGGCTGTGAGGCTGCATAGAGGTCCTCTTGTAGGAAAGGCATGGAGTTGACCCGTTTGGGTTCTCTGGCAGGATAAAGAAACTCAACAGCTGTGAACTCCCCAGAGCTGCTGCTCAGCTGGTACAGACGAGGTGTGAAGTTAAATCTTCCAGGGTCTGAGGACACCAGGTCAGAACACACTCACTCGTTAATAACAACTTCAGTACATCTTTTGAATTCTCAATCAGTGTTAAGAGTTTCATAGATTTGTCCCCCAACCTTGCAGCATGCAGTCATAAGCTTTCCTGTCTCTCCTTCCCAGAGGTTCCCAGAATCCTGGAGGCTCTGCTCCCTCGTCAAACTCCCGGATGGTGACCTTCCTGCTGCTGTGGAGGCCAGCCTCCAGAGGACAACTGCATACAAAGAAGACTTATCCAATGATTGTTAAAGATACATGACAATAAATATTTTTGTACACATAATTTCTTCCTCATAAACTCAAAATAAAACTCTCAGAAAACATTTTACCAGAGTTAACTGGAGGCACAAGTCCATTACAACAGCACCTGTTATTAGGAATTCAGATAAATGATGAATGAATTAACAAAGTGATTATATTTATATCACTCACTGTTCTTTTATTTTGTTAGCAGCCCTGCGTGCCACCTCCTTTGAGTGTGTCTGAGATTTGCAGCCGTGCCACAGGTAGATGAGAGCCTGGCTGACGCTCAGCAGCACCATGGAGACCCTGGAGCGCAGGCTGCTGCAGTGACAGGCGACCTCCAGCAGGTGGCCCTCTACCTCCACCTCTCCACGCACACAGTACAGACGCCAGTCATCTGAGAGGTGGTACGATGGAGACATGGATAAACACTTCTGATTTATTATTTAATCTTTAATTCAAACATATCCACAAATAAACAAATATTAATAAATTAAAACACGAGCAGTAAATAACAACTGCAAGACCCTAAACAGCAATATTGGCATACTTACTTGGCACCAAGCAAACAGTAAACAATGAAACAACACTCATTTCATTCTGCCCCTTATTTAGAACATGTTTAAAAATATCAATTTAACACAATTTTTTATCATATGTAAATGTTGGATAATACAGACTAATAAAGTATCAAATTAGGCAAGTTGTTAAAATCTGTCCTCTTATATGAAGCCATTCAAAATGTTATTTCAATGAATTTATTGAACTCTATGGCTTTCTTTAAATTACTTCTTTTAAATGTCCCACATATCATATCCCTAACTAAGGTTTCCCCTTTAGTTATAATCACCTTAACTGTGAAAAAACCTTGAGAATCTTTATAGAAGTTATTTATTCCTTGATTTATGAATAATTTGTCCTTTGCTAAATCTGCAAAATATCCATGATCTTCAACACAAGTGATTTAAAGATTAAGGGTACTACAATTTGTATCACGCTTTATTGTCAACAATATAAAATATTCAGTGCTAAATGATAAAAAAAGAGTGTCTTATTATTCATGTGACCAAAATACTTCTTTTAAAGATTTGTTTGTATGCATAAAATGAATGGTTTCCAGCAGATTAAGAAGAGACACTGATTCTGACATTGTCATTAACTTTAAGACAGAGGGAGCCTTTTAACTGAAGTGTTACTTGTCGATTGACAAAGAACACCAAACCATTATTTCCAGTACTTCAAAGTTTAAGGTAAATCAGTGCTATTTTCACTGCTTGGTTGCTTTCCTTACTAAATAATTATATTTTCCAAGTTAATTATGTTGCCAAATTAATAATTCACTCATTAGGAGCACATAATTCTTAATCTGACTGCCACAGCAATGTAGTTATTCGCAGAGTGCATCATACTAAAATGTCTTAACTCTAAAATAATTAAAAAACTGAAATCTTTAACAATTTGCTGACTCTGCATGTACACTAAGCAGCTGAACTATCATCAGAAGAAAGTGTGAGTTTGTGCTGATGGACCACAATCTTAAAGGCATTCATTTGTTCTTACTCTGTGAGTTCTCCTCCTCCTCTTCTCTCTTCCCCGAGTGGATGACCATCCCTCCATTAAAGCACTGAAGGAAACAGGGAGGCTCTTTACCCTGCTGGACCTGGACCTGCAGAAAAGTCAAAGAAAACAAAAGAAGTGAGGATACACCATCTATACTGTATGTGCTACACATGGACTGATGGAGAAAACAGTTTCTGATCAGTGCATTTATAGGCACAGTTATTGCTCTTGCCCCTGTACATACAGAAAAGGAGAGTCAATAAACGGATGGAGGCATGCCTCTGCTGCAGTAGGTGGTGAACAGCCCTCTTTTAGGTAGTCACTTTACAGCCTTCTCTTTGTTGACCATGCTAACAGGAAAGCAAGAACTTCACTGGTTTTAAGCCACTGATGAAATGTAATAAGTCTTTGCAGCTCTGGACATTTTGTTCATAGTCTGCACTTTACTTTATGCACAAATCAAGTACAGGTGGTCGCTCCATCTTACAGTGAAAACCAAGGGCACATAAAAACACAACTTCTGTCATGGCAAGCATTTATGCCAGTCAACTTAGTGGCACAGAAACTGCAGCTCGTGCTCAGATCCGTGTGATTTCCACTGAGACGTATCACTGCAGTGTTCGGCTGATCCACAGCTGTGTTGGTCCAATATCAGTTGGGCCTACAAGTGTTCATTTAGAGTTGGACTGACAATAAATAAACTTTTCTTACGACACTTTAGGAGTTACCTGTGCTCCCCGCTCCTCGTCCAGCTCCACCGTCATCAGCGCCGACGTCCCCTTCTCACTGATGGTGGAGTTTCGGCCCTGCCAGAAGAAGTAGCAGCACTTCTCCTTCCCAGGCCCTGCCGTCCTCTGCTGCTCTGGATTCTGTCTCTTACCAACTGGAAGAAATAAAATGAGGACATGATTTATTGAATTCATCACTTCTTTTAAACTTTTCGTCTAAATTCCAAAGGACACTTTTTATTCTTTAGGCCTTTAATTTAATCAAAAGACTGAGCACATACACACCAAATTAAAGGGCATAATAAAGTGCTTCTTGAGGTCAATATCTGAAACTGAGTTGGAGAGCAGTGATAGAGAACATATTAAGAGCCTAAAAAGGATAAAAAAAAAATAATAAAGGTGTTCCACAAGGTTCTGTCCTTGATCCCCTTTTTTTAATCCATATCTTAATGATTCCCCTTGGTCGGATCACCATCAGCTCCACTTGTTGCTTCCCTTTTACAGAAAAAAACAGCTGAAACT
Source organism: Cetoscarus ocellatus (assembly GCA_037902135.1). NCBI lineage: Eukaryota > Metazoa > Chordata > Actinopteri > Labriformes > Labridae > Cetoscarus > Cetoscarus ocellatus. Next base: position 2,038,633 of record JBAMNC010000760.1, on the reverse strand, counting down.
CAGTGATTATCCCTAAATTCTGCCTCCTTCAACATCTCATAATGCAGGAGCAATTTTGCACTATAAAGGGACACTCACAACTTCCCTTTCACTTCTTTAATGTGCTTTACAAATTTAACTAAAAAGCACTCAGAGAACGTAAACCTCCATCAAGGAAGTTCACATATCGCTGCTACATCTATAAGCAATAGTTCCATGATAAAGTTACCATCATAATAAGGTTCCTTGATCCTGAAAACCCACCCCCAATAGTTAGACAGTTATTGAGCAAAACTGATCGTTGGCTAATGGGGGTTATCTGGATCACCACCAAAATCAAATCATTTTTAAGTTTGGCCATTATCAACATCTCCTGAAAATCTCAGCAAAATCCGTCCTGTAGTTTTTGAGTAATTTTTTGCTAACAAACAAACAGGCAAAGGAACATACGTCGGCAAAAACATAACCTCCTTGGTGGAGGTAAAAAGTAATGTACAAATCTTAATTTTGAGACCTGCCACTAGCACCACTTTCCATCATCAATGTCTTACCTGCTGCGCTGACCATGTACTTCCACTTCATGACGTATGTATCTCCTTCATGAAACTGTCCAATGCTCTGGCGAGGCAGGCGGCTGTAGTCAAACTCCAGAATGTGCCAAACCTCCACACCCAGAGTGCTGATCTCATAGCTCCTCCAGTCCTCTGCCTCCACCAGGCCGTAGCCCCGCCCCACGTTAAACCCATCCAGCTTGGTGCTGATGGGCCCCTGATGGACGGGCAGCATCAGGGCGGCGTCGAATGCATGTGGTTGATCTGAGGTGGACTGCTCCTGTGGGGGAATTAAAGATGAATGACAGAAATAAGAATGATGACAGAGTTAATACACTTTAAATATTCACATGAAGAATATTTGACACCTTCTGCTCAGTGATGTGGTCGTTGGTATGTCGTGTAGGACTGGGTGTTTTCCTGGAGTCGCTCCAGTCTATGAACTTCTCTTTGAACAGGGTGGTCTCATTGTGCTGAGTCAGTCTGCCGAAAACTGCCCAGTCAGGCCGACCCTGACCTTTCCTACAGGTGAGAGGAGACAGGATGTCAATAACACTAAATATAAACTTCAATCACTGAAATATCCTTAATTTACTGGTATAACAAGTGAGTAAGGCGATTAGCCTCTCCTGAGTGAAAAGAAGACTTGGACTCTTCTAATATATGTACCCTGGAAACTTATAGACAATTTCAGGAGGACTGGCCCTTAAATCTGAGTTTGCTGTTCACACATGCACCTCACAGCTGCAGACTGTCCTTCCTGTCAAAGAAGAGCATGGGCGGTTGCTCAGAGGAGGCAGCAAGTGATTAATCAATGCAGAGGTGGTTAACAAAGAGCCTTCTTACGATGCTATACAGAGGGTTTCTTCTCTTATAGACATATAATCAAATAAAAAAAAATACAAATACATGACAGTTCAGCAAGATCATAAGAACATACTGGCAAATTAGGAGATACAGCTTAAAAGTCATGAAGTCTTTCATCGTTGATTTTTAAAACATCTTCAAAAGACTTTGCAAAGAGGGAGGCTATAACAATGCTGGGTCTTGTATTTTACAGCTTTTAGTCATTTAAGATCATATCATCTTCAGAGCAGTATGTTGTTGTCATACTTGGGTATCAGAGGGTTGCACTCCCCCGGGTCAAGTGGGTTGATGTCACAGTTTGTGTAGTCGAAGGTGCCGTTCCACAGATGTTTGGCCAGCTGGAAGGCCACCTTCCTCTGAGCCAGCGTCACTTCTTTTCCATGCCAGATGTACATCTCACTGCCAAAATCAAACACCAAAACCTGCACAGAAACACACAGGGTTTTTAATCAGATCTGCTTTACTCCATGTGCAATATTTTATCATTCAGTGATGTTAAAGCATAAGGCGTATAGCTGCTTTAAATCTTTAAGTTAAGAAAACACTGAGTCTGATTCCTGACTCAATATTCATGTGAATTATTATAGTTCAATGTGACAGGCTGTCAAACCTCTTTAGGATTGAGCAGGGAGCATTTTGGCATTTTGGCCCAGAAGTCATCGTCAGGGACCAGTTTGTCATCCATCAGCCGGTAGATACAGTTTGTCTCCACAATGGCTCCCTCGTACAGCTCATCTTCATCAGGAGTTCCTGCAGCTACATGAAGACAGACGAGTGCATTGGTTTCAACTTCACGGCTTATTGAACTGTTTCCTGGTGGATGGGTTCATGTTTGGTTCTGATTCTTACACTGAATATTCATCTGTCCTCCCAGAATCTTCCAGAAGTCTTTAGCAGCTTGGCTCTGTGTGCTGACGGCCTCCTCGATGACCTGGACGTAGTTGGCACGGCAACCCAAATCTCTCTTGCTCTGGATGAAATTTGCTAACTCTGCAGCCTGAAAGAGGAAAACAAGTTTATTCAATTTTATGAGAAGTTTGTAAATAAAAAATACAAGATACAGGAGTATTTTACATGGTAAAGTTAGTTGGCACAATGCCTATGCCTGGAAAATGTATGACAAATTTCTTCAGGTTGGGCAATTTGGACCAAAACTTATACACAGCTATTGCTCTTTTTCAAATAGAGTATTTACAAATGAAGGTCACAATACCATAATTATAAAATTGAATATAAATCTAGCAAATAAACACATTTTTACAACTATGTTTCAAGCAAATAAACATTGTACCTGCCTGATACCACATCCACAAAACTTTAAGACACAAACACACAATATTTCTACTTCACTCATCATACATGACAAACTAATGTCTTAAAAATGTCTACATGAAAAAAAAATATATATCACAGATTCTATGAATTGAGGCTGTCGAAAACATCTCTAGTCTTAAATAAAATGTCTCTTATATTAATAATTTATGTGGTAATAATGTACAAAAACATAGTAAATCTTCGTCCTATTTTTTTTTTAACCAAAACGGTCTTAATTGCTCAAATACATTGAAAAGATCAACCAAATTTTTGGTTTCTACAGGGGCTGCTCAGGTATGGCAAAAATAATAAAGCAGGTTTTTGGGTTGATATTGAGGTCATTATTATTAAACATAATAACTTATTGATTTTACATTATCTGCACCATAATCATTTATTAAACTTAATGGACATTGAAGGTTTTCACGTCGGAGTGATTTGCTTACCAAATTAACTGTCAGGCTCAATTTCATACATCCTAATGCTGGGAGAAAATTCAGTGGCATTTCTAAAATAAATTGGAAATCTATAAATTCTGACTGCCTGTGCTACTAAAAACATCATAAACACAATCTAGGATAAGTTTCCCATTTCGTCATAATGAGGTCAGCGCTTCGTTCAGCTAATGTAAGATTATCAGACTAATCAGTGTTTTGAACAATATCCTTGTTTTGTTTCTGTTTCCTCTACTACACACACACTCAGCCCTTTCCTTTTCCAACAACACACACTTCCTCCTGATCTGTGTGTGCGTTCACTTCCTGTTTGTTTGTTTACATCCTGAGAGTGAAGAGTGACCTACATTACAGCTCACAATGTGTTGATGTGCTTTAAGTCAAGTCCATCTAGGGCTGGGTAATATACTGATTTTTTTAAAAATGTATTAATTATTTTTTAATAGATAAAGAGTGGGATAATATCCTAAAAATACGCAACTGGTCTAATATTGAGTTTATAGATTGTTTAAGAAAGAACCACTAACAGTACAATGCTTGTTAACCACAAGATAGTCTGTTTTAGATGGTTAGTCCACACCAAACATAGTAGGTGGTAAAGCACCTTAAGTCTATCCTGTGTATTTGTTTTCATTTTGTTGGTGTTATTTTGCACTTTTTATAATCCAGACCTTATTCTTCTCGATGACATTGGCAAACTCTCCCGTCCAGACGAAGCAGTGGTGTGGCGTGATGAGCAGGAAACAGTCACCACTGTTTAATGAGGATGCTCTGGGCTCCACTAGTCTGGTCTGGACATGCCGTCGACCTGCATTAAAAAACACACACAGAGGAAAAACAGGCCTCATGTTAGTGGCAGCTCTGATTATCACTGTAGGCGTGCCTGGGTTATCGTGTGCGTGTTAACAATATGCCAGCTGTGACCTTTTGACCCCAAACATGTTCATACATACATCCGTCTTGTCATCCCTCCATATCTAAATCCCCCTCACTGTCCAGAATAGACCGTGGCCTTCATTATGTCATAAATGTGTCTGATAAAGTCTTCTTCTGTGGTCCACACAGCAGTTCTGCTCCACTCCCAGCTCTGTCAGTCTGGGAAAAAGCAGAACCTCAGGGTTGTGGATTTTCTGTGGATTATGTTGCATGTGGTTCAGAGGAGAGGATCAGCCCAGGATCGAGTGGGGTGACCATAAGAGAATGATTTAGACCCACAGCTGTCACCAGCAGACGTGCGGAGGAGGTGCTGGGACACAAAAATAGACCTGTCTCCCCTTTTAGATATCCTCTGAAGGAGAAACCATTGAAGCAGCATCCTCTGAAGCTTTGTTTTGGAAAATCAGCCACTGTACTTGTTTTCCATCTTCATAAAGCACTGAAAGTAACTGCAGGTGGAAATGCTGTTTGGATCTTTAGTATGATGTTTTTAGTCTTTGCAAATCAAATTAATTGACCTGCAAACTGTCACAAATGTGTAAAAATGTTTCAAATCTCACTCTGCCTGGTCAGCTTGATTGTGTAATGAATATAAAAAGCTTTATCCTGTAGTCTTCCTTTTCTGTGACACTGTCAGCAATTTTACCTTTGTCAGGGTTGTATAATTTAAAAATCCTTGTTAGTAACCTACCAGTAAAATCATTTGCCGCATGATTGAGGTTCAACTTATATCTCAAAAATAAGTTACATGCTTGATGACAGGCCCACTGTAATGGATATTATGACAAAATCTAGAAACACAAAAATTCACAGTTTAAAATTTACTCTACAAAAATCATTTCAGAGTCAAAAGGTAAGAAATGAATAACTTAGTGAAAGTAAACACTTCACTACCTCGGCCAAAGAGGTAATGTGTTGCAGGCATTTGTCTGTCTGTCTGTGAGCAAAATAATTAAAAAGGCTTCATAAGATTCTGATAACAGTTTCTGGAAATGTTGGTCATCGCACAAGGAGGAAGTGATCAGACTGGTGGTGCTGATTCAAAATCAGATCTGGAGCCAAGATTTTTTAAAGGTATTGTTAACAGTGCTTAATAGGGTAGTTTATTGACATTTTAGCTAATAAATCAGCTAATAAAAGCCTCTTTAAGCACTTCTACTTTCAACTAAAACTGTTACGCATTTGCAGGCATTATTAAATAATCAGACATATTTTAAAGCACCCATAAAACCAATCAAACATTTGCAAATTCAGTTGTAAATGCTGAAATAATGCATAATTTGTAAAGCATTGCTGCAACATATAGGATGCAAATACTCAACTCATTTTCAACACAGTATTGTTCATTTTCATTTCATTCATAATCTGAAACTAAATCTAATCTGAAACTAAATTTTCAATCATGTATAACATGAGCAATTATAATTGTTTAAATAAAGATAATATAAATCCGCTTATACAGCAATTTTCTAGTCTCTGTGTCAAAGAAGCTTTATACCGCAGGTCACATCTACCCATTCGCACTCATTCGCTCCCACAGTCACTCAGAGTTTCTATGTCAGTTGTCCATCATTATCAGCTATAATATTCACGTCCTTTCATACCCTATGTATGCAACTGATGCAGAATGTGCAAGGAAGTTGTGGTTAAGAGCCTTGCCAAGAACACATCACCATGTGAGCTAGAACTGGTCTCAAACCTGCAATCTTCCTACAACTGACAGAGCTCACCATCAGACTGCACCACTGCGGTATGTATAAATATTTATATCTATCTCTTTCTGTCTCTGTCATACATATATATATATATATATATATATATATATATATATATATATATATATATATATATATATATATATATATATACACACATATATATATATACACACACACATATATATATATATATATATATATATATATATATACACATATACATATATATGTATATCTCTCTCTCTCTATATATATATATATATACATATGTGTGTGTGTGTATATATACATACATATATATATACATATATATGTGTGTGTGTATATATATACATATTTATATTATATATACACACATACATACATATATATGTATGTATGTATATATGTTAATTAGAAAGTGAAAGTGTATTAACTACTCAGTAGTACTCTGTTGATGATGAACTAAAAGTTAACAGAAATATTACTAAATTGATAGAGCTTTTCCCTGGTCTAAACTTATTGTTAACTAGCAGTAGAGACCTCACATACATCCTTGTTTACTAATTGTTAGTTGGTCATTGTGACCAATAATTATGACGATGTCTGTGTATTTTTTTGAACATTTTTAATAGAATTTTGAGCTGAGAATTTAAAAAAAAATCTGGCATGAAAAATACAAGGGAGAACATTTCTGTAAAAATATTTCACTTACAACAGTTACAGCAACTTTTCAGAATTATTTATTTTTAAACTTTTATTCAAGCAAAAGAAAACTTACTAAAAAATCTTAACTTCTTGTGAAAAAGTTAATATAAGACCAATAAGAAAGATTTATTTTTCAATTTTCATCTCTGTCAAATTGATTTGAATGCTTTAGTATAATTACCATGAATTTGATGCATGAGATTATGCGTAAAAAAGCATTCATTCATACATAAAACTCATTTTATAGTTTCAGAAATACAGATGTATCAATCCTGACTTAATACATGTATTGATTCATTAATTTAGGAGTTTTAGTAATTGTGAATCATGAGTTTTAAATAAAGTTTGTAACATGTAACAGTTTATCAAACAAATCAGCATTCTGACTTTGTTGAGGTTGACAAATTTGATGAAGTGAGGGAGAAATAATACTGAAATAAAATGGATTCATCAGACTAATTCATTTTGCTGTCTCGTCCCTTTAGCTGAAGACTTACCGATGTGGTAATAATTAGAACAATAATCAACAGAAATTGTCATTCATGTTGAATAACTTCTTAATATATGTGTACTACTGATAAGTCATCATGAATAAATGTATTAATCCATGATTCATGGAGCCTCCACCAAAGCTTCACTAATAACATAACCAGTCATGAGCGCAGATGTCTGATCAGGGCAGCCTGCGAACTCCTCTTACCTTTGACCTGTAGGAGCATGAGCTTCTTGTAAGGCACGGCACTGTTGTTGGACATCTGCTCTGAAATGTTGACGCTTCGCAGGTTGACGCTGCTGAAGTTCTCTTTGCTGGCCAGACCGGCTAGAGCGACATCAGAGAGACCGGAGTTTTTACTCACTGCAGGGAACAAGGCAGAGCACAGAGGGGACATGAGAGGGACGTATCAAAACATTTGATCCATACATGAAGCCCCCTTTACTGAGAGCAAACAACAGCCTCAGTGTTAGTGACCTCACAGGCCCGACACTGAAGGTCTCTGTGTGACTGAGACAGAAATAGACGGCTCTGCAGACAGTTTAAGTGTTTGTTGTGGTGTTGGTTATGAAGGGACATGACATTGACCTGGGCTTTCTTTATGTCACTCTCACAACAAACTGCTGCTAAAGCCAGGAAACTGACTCCAGTCCAACAGGTAAAGGTCCAAGTAAGACCAACAGTAGATACAAAATTGGTTAATTTAAAGTTTGAAGAAACAATAAATCAATGGATTTTCTGGCAAGAGGTGGGATTTTTAATACTATTAAAAAGTTCATTGCTCATCTGGACAGTTCCTTCATCGCACCTTTTGTATATATTGTTGGGCTGTGTTTTTTTTGTTTTGTTTTTACCATCTACTGTATATTTGGTATATTTTGTATATTTTTGATATATATACCCAAGTCAATTTTGCACAATTTTCTACCTATTTTTATATTTTATTTTATTCCTCCTAACCCTTATTTTTATTTTTATTCTAATTATATGTTGGTAGTTTTTGCACCAATTTACAAAGTCAAATTCCTTGTATGTGCAATTGTACTTGGCAATAAATACAATTCTGATTCTGATTTTAACTCCAATGGAGCTGGATGTGGTCTCTCTTTATCTCTGTTTTTCGTGGGTTATGTCCCCAAGTTGTCCACCTGTTGATCCGCCAGTGCCTTTTCTGTACATATGGTAACACAAGAAGGGTTTAAGGTTTTTTTCCAACTTTTACTAATGTCCACTCTGAACCAAGGATGAATAAATTGAATACTGAAAGTCATAGGTCATAAATCGGGGTCATTGGGTTTAGTTCATCCTCGGTAAGAAACTCATGGACTCCTTCTCCTCAGACTAACTCAGTGATGAACTTTTGAGACTGTCAAGCTCATTGGGCCTCATATCCCTCTCGTGCGGAGGAATTTGAAACTTGTAATGATTCATTTTAGACATATTTGGATGTACAGTACTTCCACTATTCCTTTGTTTAAGGGATAGGACCGTGACAAGAGTTGGAAATGAGAGTGTTCGGAGATGGGAATGACAGAAGTGAAAGAAGCTTCAACATGGATTAAAATCAGAATCAGGATCAGAAATACTTTAAGCAGAAATTGTGTTGTTTCAGTTGCTCTTATACACAGTATAGCAGTAGGAATATCAAATCAAGACATTAAAATAGATAAGAGCAAAAAAATGAAGTAAAAAAATCAAGTAAGCAGGTTGCAACATGCAGAATATTCAAGCTATATCAACTTCCTTATGAAGAAAAAAAAAAAGTAAAAGTGAGACTATGAACAAGGAATTTACAATATTAACATTAATGATATTTACAATATGACTTTAATAGGACAACACTGTGTGACAGTAGACCACATTTGACTGGGGATTGCACTGAATATTGCATTTGCTTATTAACAAATATTAACAAATATCAGAGGTGAAACCCAGGCCTCCCTCTGTAAGGACAACAGTCTCTAAACATCAGGTTGGAAAGCTGACTGCCAAGTCATGGGTGCCCCCAGGAGTAAATTTTGAGGAAGAAGCTCATTACTTATCCACTCTGTATTTTGGATACTCACTCTTTTCAGCCTTCATCCTCTTGCTCTCCAGTAGACCGATGTTGAGCCTCTGCTCCGTGTACTCGTGTCTGATGTCCTGTCTGGCAGCCAGAATCTTCAGAGGGTTCCTGGAGGACTGAACGTTACGCGAAGGGCGGACTGCTCGCTTGTGCTGCACCATCTCTGAGGTCAGTCTGGGAAGATATCACACATGAAGATTAACAAAGAAATTATTATTATTATTACTTTCATTATGCATAATATGAAAAAGAATCTGTATTTGTATGTATATGTATGAGTACACGGATGTGTATGTATGTGTGTAAATGTGTGTATATACAGTACATATATAAATAAATATTTATTTGTTAATTTATGTATCTACCTATTTATTTATGTATTTAATTATATTTTTCTGTTCTCTTTTTGTTTATTTGTTCATTTACTGGTTTGATTAATTTTGTGTTATTATTTTCTTTCTACAGTGTATAATAATGTCACTTAACAGAGCTATTTTGCACCTTATATATTTAAAAATGATGAAAAATAAAGTATTTAGAAAAAGACTAACAGAGAAATATGACAATTTTATAAAGCCTGATTTAGACTTCTACATCAAATCGATGCTGTAGGTCTATGTAGCCCTACTTGCAGAAGGTAAATATAGCTTCCATTTCCTCTAATGCCTCCTTGTTTTGTCCTGCTTATTCCTTACATTTTACAATTAAATGCTCTGTTTCAGTTGCGATGAAGTATAAATGCTCCTGACAGATTAGGAAACAACAACTTAACTTTAACTTAGCCTAGACACAGAAGTTGAACCAGGCTTTAAGATGGATCAGCTGGTTGTTTCAAAAGAGGACATCTTGCAGTGGGAGCTTACTTTGGCACCTGAGGACCGAAGATGGCATCAAAATCTTCGTCTATCTCCACCTTATTTATGGTGGCAGGAAGCTCCTCCACTTGGCGGTAGAACTTAGAGAAAGTTTCATCTTCGAGAGTCATGACCTCTTTTACCTTCTTCTCTGTTACGGTGATGGTTGCCTCTGGTAGTCCAGATGCTGAAAGGAAACAAGATGGTGAACGGATGGTGAAATGTAAGAATCATAAATAAGCTACAACTCTAGCACAGAGGCTTTTATTCAGATTTACAGTAACTTTAATTGAAGACAAAACAGAAGTAAATACACGTTAAAGGTGAATGTTGATTGACATTATAGTAGTTCTTTTACCATATGTACTTAAAAAAATACACATTATTGGACAGAGGACACTCCTTCCATATTCATCTTGGATATCTGGTCTTTGTCTTTGGTCAAATAAAACTTAGTTACAAAACTTTCCTACAAACAAAAACAGAAAAGTAGGATGGACTGGGACACACGTTTCTGGGGTTTTGCCAGCACTAACATAACTTTTTATTGACTAGAGCTACTCTTAATTTGAGTCTTCTTCTAAAAATGTGGATGAGGTTTATTATCTGACTTTATTATGTACCATCAACTTTGATCATTGTCTATGCAAAGCTTGGAAAACTGTGCAGTAAATGCATGAAATATCTGCATATAAATCCACAATATACTCCATCTCTCTCATATTAAGACAACAAGATTAAAACTGCTGAATCAAATTCATCAAGTTTTTTTCCCCAGATTTGAGACCTAAAGGGAAGACTTTATCTGATCATATGCTGTAAAAACAGGGCAGATCGTCGTCCCATGCTGTTTACAGAGTCACAGGCTTGACTCACAAACAGCATACCAGACTCCACTGACCTTTACTGTTGAGCTTGCCAAGGAATGACTCCAGTTTATCCAGCTTCATGTCCGACTCCAGGTTCAGGTCTGGTATGGCCTTGATCTCTGAGGGAGCGTACAAACACACAGCTGTTAGAGCCGTAAATTTACAGAGTTTGATTTTAACAGGTGTCCCATCTATGATGCAAGCAGGCAGTCTGAGGTTCTGTCCATGAGTTCAACAAGTGAGGATGAAGAGATTCAGGCACAAACAAATGATGCTAAATACAACCACTTTACATATTTTTCAGCAGTTTATGAGCACAAGATATGAATTCTTTCACTGCAGAAGCATGCATTTATATTAGGGCTGTCAAAAGATATTTTTTTAATTAACCAACCCTTTGTTGGCTTTCTGATTGGTCCACTGCCCTGCCAATCAGAATCAGAAAACTCCCTCATACAGACACTACTCGAGACAACTCCTGTCGAGAAGAGTCTTTTTCAGATGCATTATACTTATCTATATCTATTATCTATCTATTATCTATAACTTCAACTATGAAAATCACAGACAAAACACACCTACACTCACAGGCAATTTTTTTTTTATTCTGATAATGTTTGGTGTTCTTGGAATATTTATTAATAATGATAAACGCATTTTTAATGTGAACAGCTTTTGTTCTGTAAAAATAATAAACCAGTAAATCTGACATATTTGAACAGGTTTCCAGAGATTTTGAGTTCTTTTCAGTCTATTTACAATCTTTCTATCTAAATTTTATTTAAGCTCCCCACACTGAGGCCAGATTAAAATAAAATAAAATGAATTAAATAAGAATAAAGTTATTTAAAAGGGAGTTATTTTCAACTGTTTCAAACAGGAAGACACCAGCAACAACAGATTTTGTCTAACCTAGTAGCAGTTACTAAGGACAGCAGGGCTTGATAAAGGATCACTTCCTGTAAAGGGTGGAGCTTGATAAAGGGTTAGTTGTGATTAATTAATGAATTGCCATCGCTGGCTTAGTTAAACCCATTTATACCACATGACCAAAAGTCAATCATTTTGTACTCCCAATCAAATATTTTCAAAGGACTACTGAAAATTCAAAGAAAACCAGACTATTGTCTTGATTGGGAAACATAAAAAAGAGATGTGCAACTGACACTTTGTTTGCACTTTGATTGGTTCACTGACCAACCAAACAGAGCCTGAGAATCCCTTCTTCATACACCCTTAGGCAGTTTTGTCTTTATTCTTTCACTAAAGCCCATTTTTAAACAGAACTGAATAAATTAAACATGAATTAAAGTCAGTCAACTGTTAGTCAAATTCAGTTGTTTCCAATGAGAAAAAGGAGGGTGGCGTCATTTAGAGATTACTATTTTTTATTTTTTATATTATTATTTTTTTGTATTTTACAGGACAGCCTTTAAGTCTCTCCTCTGTGAAATACACTGTTGAACACTGTTATACGTAAAAAGAGTGTTTATTTCTGAGTAATAGGAGAACATTTATAAGTTTCAGCAGCTTCAGTTCAGGCATTTTTGTGTGTTAATAACAGTTATGTGAACAAAAACTCTTTTCTCTGTTATGCCAATATTTTGTAATTTGACATTGTCTTACATAAAGGATTGTTTACTTGATCTCATATAGAAATATGCTTTAATTTTGTGAAAAAATAAGGAACCTCTGGCACATGAAATTCAATGAAACTTGCTCAAAGGAACACTAAAAAGTGAAATTAAAAGGTGCAGCATACATTTGACTAATCTACTGAGCTGTTTAGGACTTTTTAGACCAAAGGATCATATATGTAAGATTAATCAGCTAAAGAGCAGCATTTTCCTGAGTAGAATAGTTTAACTATGTTGTACAACATTGAAAAACAGATGGATATAAATGCCTTTTTTAAAGAGTTTTATGTGTTTCAGATGTAATTTGCATCATGAGAAACACTGACAGCCCTAATCTCTATATGAACTCAAAACAATGGTTTGGTTTCTATTAGGCTGGAAGACCATAATAGAAGAGTCACAGCAACACGAGCTGCAAGTGTTGATGCTGTTTGTGGTTTTGATGATGAAGATGACGATGAAGAACATTGCATTCAGTGAAACAGAAGATAAAGGGGACACCTTCAACATCAGACACCTCCTCCATGTCTTTAAAAAGAGAAGCAAGGATAAATCATTGATTCTGTGTTTCACATCTAAACAAAACAGTTTAAGTTAAAATACAATAAAATCCATCAGCATAAGGTAAAAACAACTCAGGGCTCAGGATCAGGTTTTGTGTAGGCCGAGGTATCACCTCGGCTTAAAAGAATCAAACTAACACTGGAGCAGAAGCTCCGCCCTTAAACAGCTGTGAACACTGATAAGATAAGATAAGATAAGATAAGATAGTCCTTTATTGATCCCCAAAGGGGAAATTCTGGTATTGCAGCAGTACAGGGCAAGTACAGGGATAGTAGCATGCATAAGACATAGATCAAGGAATAGAAGATAACCTGGACTGAAGTATACAGTTGTGACATGTAGGTCACTGGAGGACACAAGAGTGAAATTTAAGCCAGACAAGGAGAGTAAAAGGTGGACGTGGAGAGATAAAAGCTTCAAACTGACCTTCCTGAGGTTTGGAGATAGCCGGGCTGCCGTTCTTGGGTTTGGGTGATGCTGTCTGGGACTGCACGGCCGACTGTGTGGTCAAACCTGTTGAACACACATGATCAGAATCATCTCATGACCAAAAAAGCATGCAAACTGTCATCAGCCTGATATGGTTTGTATCTTTCTTCAAATCTAAGGTCACTACACCGGTGCCCACACACTGGTGAGTGCTGCAGTTCAACTCTTGACAAAGGTCAAAGGGACAAAAAGGTCAAGTTATCTCTCTAATACAAGAGTGACACCGGACAAGAGCAGTGAAGTTTTATTTACATAATTTAAGCCTACGGTGTTGTGTAAAGTTAGAATTGCTAATAAAGGTAGTTATCCAACTGGTTACATCTTAAACCTAACCTTGCAGTGCAGCTGGATCTGCCAGATTTAATGTCTCTAATCAGGCAGATCCATCTTGCCCAGCTCCAGTCTACAACAACTGAGAGCAGCCCAAAGTGATGTGTTTTTGTTTTTGTTTTTTTCAATGTGGCCCATGAAAAGGCTGGAGGCCTCCATTGTCTTAAATAATATGCAAAAAGAACAACAATAATTGGCCAAATGGGAGTCTTATTACTTTAATTATTGCATTTATTTGTGGTGAAATGTATGGACTTAACTATTTTTTAAATCATGTTTTGTGAAAACAGATGTTGTAATCAGTCTCTTGACTCTGTCTTGATTTTCTTTAAAGTAAAATCCAGGGGAAAATAACTTTGTCTTCAATATAAACCTGCCGTTAGGGCTCCAATTGTTTCTATAACATCAGCTGAGGGTCTTCACTGCCTTCAGTGAAGATTAATAAAAAGTTATGACAAAAATTTGAAACCTGTTTTTGCTTTGTTTAAGTGTTTGACTGCCTCCTTCTCTTTAGTTACTTTGGTTAGTCTGAGCTTCTTGCCACTCAGTGCCTAGAAATCTCACTCACTCGCACTGATCCTAACGTCACGTCCATACCCTCTATTCTCCAAAGACACACATTGAACCCTCCATCAGCTGCCCCCAGATGGTCACCCTGCAGCTAATGAGAAAAATCTCCAACCTTAAACTCATTTTCTGCCTCAGCAGAGTGTCTGCCTTGCTGTTTTTGGGCCTGATGGAGGGAAAAGGAGAACAATTTTCCCCTCATTGCAAATAAAGACTTAGGCTTTGGAGGAATCAGGGCCAGGAGCTCAGACCGTAGTGTGGACGAGGGGAGCACTGAATCAGAAGTTGTAAGAGGATAAATAGAGCTTTTCACCTTTCTTGACCATGCGTGCAGCCACAGTGAACTGGGTGGAGTCATTGGCAACCCCGTGGCCTTTCGTCTTCCAGGCTTCCTCTTGAGCAACAATCAGCTGTTTCCTCTCCTGAATGGACATTTGGGCCTCGATGCTCTGGGTCTCCAACTCGGCCTCAGCTATCCTCTAAGGAAGGAGAAAATAAAGGAGAGAAGTGAAACTTTTGATGGACTGAAATCTTCTGTAAGAAATTAAAGAACAATCTACTTTTAGGTGATAACATTTTGCCTTAACTCTGGGTTATATAATCAATTTTGATGACTGCTAGAGTACTTCACGATCAATAATGTTCAAAAAACCTGCCAGGTTTCACAGTCTGAGTACCCTTGATCCACATCTATTCTCACTCTGTCTGAGACGCTCTGTTGGAGCCTCTGTCACTTTTTGGCTTCCCACATGGACCCAGTGTGCTCTGACTGGTTCACCATTCTGCCCTCAATTAATCAGTCAGTTCAGTGCGGCTGAAGTCTTTTTTCAAGTGATCTGCTTTCTTACTACAATCTGTGTTCGCAACCCAAAGCCAATAGGCTTGACCTACTGATGTAACAGTGGTAGGACAGCACACTGGTATGTCTATTCACAGGGTCAATGGGGGCAGGGTAATCAGCCATTTTTATGCTTCCAGAATATGTCCACACGTGGGTGAGTATTTTTTCAAAATTTAGGTTTTCCTCCTCTGTTATAAAAAATCCTCGTCCACAAAAAAACACAAATTTACATAAATGTACTGTTAAACACTGTTGGTTACCTTGTAACTATGTCCATGATGTGCAACTGCTTTCACAATTTCTATGCAAAAGCTGTTTCATTTTCATATCTACTCCAACCACAAAGTCCGACTGGTGTTACGGTTCAACTTGTGGCTATGTTAACTGGTGACTGCAGGCGAGTTATTCGTTAATATTTCCATTTCAGACATATCTGATAATCTTGATGAAATCCTGCTATTAAAACTTTTTTGGGTACTCCTGTTGGTTCAACAACTATAACAACTGCAACCACAGACTAAAGCAGCTATGGGTCACCAGTCAACACAGTCACTTGTGCAACAAAAACACTGCATCTCATCCAAAATGTCTGCTGTGTTTGTTTCATAGGAGTTTTTTTCAAGCAGCATCATAGTGACAGTAAGTATGTGTGAGCATGTCAACAGTCCAATCAGGAACATTTACAACAGTAAGAGTTTAGCAACATCTGATGTTGCTAAACTGGCACTATTGTAAATGATGTTTGGTGCCCAAAATGTTGTTTCCCTTTCCACATGGAGACAAAAAAAAATCTTTACCTTGGTCAGAGTTCTCAAACCTGTGCTCGTAGAGACCTAAAATGCAACTTTCATGTGGATGGAAGGACAAAACACAACAAAAAAGCTGCATTTTTCAACAATACCCTCCTATGTATAGACATGGTTAAGTGTGAATGAAACCTGCATCAGACAGGACTCATCCTAAACTACTGTCCATCTCAAATCACTGTGATGTGCTGCTTGCACTTATCAGCCTCTGCTGCTTTTAGGTTGATTAATTATAAACGTTTTTACACTACTTATGACGTAATGTGAAAATCTATTTAATGACAAGAGTAATACCACTGATGTTATTTATTCCAGTTTTGTACCCATCATTATAAGCATGTAAATTAATGTCGCTGGATCACATTAATGAGAAAAGACTGTAAAAAATGGAAATAGACTTGATTTCCTCTCTTAAATGGTTCTTGTTAAAACATGAATTTTCCCTTAAACTGGGATAACATTCACTGACAAAGCAGCCCAGCAAAACATGGACACAAAGGGGGGGGTAACTTAAAAACAGGAACGCCATTTATCCCCCTATTAATGGAAAAAACAATGTTTTTTATCATACCGAGTAAAAAAAATATCTCTACCCTTTTCTTTAATGAGTGATATTTAGAAGTAAGTTGGTGTCACTAATGATAAAAGATGTGTTTGTATTGTGAGGTGAAGACAAAGTCACAGAATACACCATGTGATTAATGAAAATGATGATGTGATTTGTATTCTTGTTACTTTTAATGATCATTAATTTAAAGTGTAAGCCCATTTTGGCTTTGGGGATGGGAGGTGTGGGTTTTTTAGCCAGAGCTCTGTTTACAGTATTGACAGGGTCACCTTCCGTCTCCAGGGGTGTCTCTCATCCACCTCCGAGGGCCTGGGAGATCTGAGGGCCTTTACATCCAGAGGGATGGATGATGAGGAAGGTAAGAGAGGATGAGGATTATGAGGTTGAACACGTCTTAAATGATCAAGCTCTGCACAGGCATTAGAAGCTGCGGGGGCTGCCATGCTGACTTCTGATCACAAGCTTGAGGATGGAGTGGAGCATGAGCAGGATGGAGGCGAAAGGCTGCAGAACTCTGCTATTGATGATGAGTATGTGCTGTAACTACTCTGTAAGCAAAGAGCTGAACAACTGTGACCAGATGAACAGTTTGATGTGTTGTTTTCAATGTGAAAAATTAACACACTAAATAACCTCAGTGGGATAATAACAGGAGTGCTGTGGGGCTGACAGATTTGGACCAATAAACATACTTAAATATATATATTGTTAAATAACACAATTTAAATGTCTATGGCTGTGTATCAGAGAGAATCTGGTAAAAAGATATTTATTATTATATATTATATAGCTTATTACATGGGTGATTATATATATATATATATATCTATACACATATATATATATATGTATATATATATATATATATATATGTGTATATATGTGTGTGTGTATATATATATATATATATATATATATATACACATATATACATATATACATATATACACACACACATATACACACACACACATATATATATATATATACACACACACACATATATATACATATATATACATATATATATATATATCAGAATATTGTAATACTATAAAGAGGGTGGTATTTTACAATTTTTCCCCTAAAACAAAAAATAAATAAATAAAAATAAAAAACATAATATTGTATGCATAAAATTACAGTTTCTAACAGAGTTGTTTAGATAAAGCGTGGTCCCTGAAAAAATGCATTTTTCTTCAATTTTGTTGTGAGTCCCAGAAATAATTTAATCAATGTAACAGAGAGTGGGAGAGTAAAATGTCTAAGTGTCTGACACCAACTTGGGCAGGGGGCTGAACTTAAATACAAACAAATTTCTCTCATTTCTTTAATTTTTTATGATAAATTATCCTCATATTGCCCTAACAATGTTAATACAGTATTGTGCTACAAAATATTAATATACTGGTTTTCACCTACTTTCATGTACCCCTATAAATGTAATTTTTTTTCTTAAGGAAATATCAAATTTTAGTCACAATACCAAATTAACTATTTTGACATACTTCTAGTAAATATCAGAAAATATTAACACCTGTTTGATACCAGGGCAACAAATGGAGGAGTCTTAGACACTTCATATTGGGCACATCTTTGTTTAAATCATCAAAATCTGTAGATTAACTCAAACACACTCTAAGTCAACACTTCTGTTCATTGAGGTTGTCAAATTTTCCATTCTCCCAAATGCCATGTGTCTTTAAACGATTTCATATATTATATTGTTGACTCGCATTTTTTACCTACCGAGGGAGCAGTATCTTATTTGCAAAATCAAACAAATAAATTAATAACACCAGAAATCTTAACCTAACCTAATAACATCTTTTACATGCACTTCAGGCTTGACATCTATTTATGAAAAATCTGCTTGTTTTTTTATTGCACTCACCAATGGCCAAAGCTCAAAGAAACATCCAACCCTATTTTTTTACACACTATGGGTGGCTTTCGTGCCTTTATTGATGAGACAGTGGAAAGAGTAAGACAGTGCGGTGAGAGATTGGTACCAGACACGGGAAAGAGACCGGGGCCGGAATTGAACCCTGACCAGTTGTGTCAGGGCAAAGGCCTTTGAACAGACTTTGTATCAGGGGTATGGACACAACCACCCTGGCTATTAGCAGCCTATATAATCTAAGTTTAAGTTAACAACCTACACATTGATGTAAATTATATTTTCTCACTCCATAAAGTGGCCATACATCTTAAAAAAATTGACATATTTCACAGCCCTTATTTATATAAAGCTAACCCTTTCTACAAATATGTGTGTTGTGTGTTACACCAAATGATATAATGATAAAGAAGTTGCCTGATCATGTTTGGTATTTTCATGTTGGTTGGACTGAATTGCTCGTTGAGTTGAACATGTGAGATGATGATGTAAGCAGTGGAGCCAGGAATGCATGCAGCAAGACCTGATGAAACCTCTCACCTGGCAGGCTGACCCATCAGGGGAAGGAGAGAGTAAAGGAAGCTCAGGAGGGGGAGAGAAAGTAGAGGCAAAGACGGGATCCTACAGAGGTATGGCCATGGAAGAAAGGAGGAAAGACACACATTCAGAAAGACAGACAGAAAGGGTGAAGCCACTGCAGGGTCCTGGTTTGGAGGGTGGGATACTTCTATGATTTGTGCTTAGTTGGAAAATATTAAAGAACACACTCAAACTATTTCACACATGAGGTTTAGATCTGTTAACTGGATATGGGTAAGACTGAGCAGTCTGAAAAACATTTAGAATAAACAGAGTATGATGGGAGTTTTGTTGTTTCAGCTTTGCTTAGGCACTTAGACAACTGATGACAAAAATCATGTGTAGCAAACCAGAAGGTGGAGTGAAGGGAAGAGTCTAAGGCATTTTGTTTGACTCCTTGTGTGTGGATCTTGTAAGCCTTATTTGAGTAGGACATTTGGGAGAGAGAGTGGGAAATGACAGGTGCTAAAAGGAGCAGCAGGTTGCACTTTAAAGGGATACACCAACTTTGTTTTGTCATACCTCATTCCCGAGTCCTCGACAAGCAGATAGACACCATTCTTTAAACTGTGCGTGCAGTTACAAGAAAAAGACGGGGAAAGCTTGCTCACCACTAATTAGCTTAGCTCAAACACTGGGAGTCAATGGGGAGTGTTAGCCTGCCTCTGCCTACAGTCTTCAGATAAACTCTTCAGCATCTCTAAATGGTCCTGTGTGCTTGTAATGACTTGTTTTTTTTTTTTTTTTGTATTTTTAGACTAAGATTAGCACTTTGAGTAATTTTTGAAAGAAATACATATGAAACTAAACCGCAGGGCGCATGCACAAACCACCGTGGAAGTAGGCCAACAAAACAAAGCAAGTCCGGTAAAAAAAAACAAGTCACAACAAGCACACAGGACTGTTTAGAGCTGCTGAAGAGTTTACCTGATGACTGTAGAGGCAGGCTAACACTACCCATTGACATTGCAGTGTCTGAGCTAAGCTAACTAGCGGTGGGTGAGTTTGTCCATGTCTTCCTTGTTACTGCATGCACAGTTGAAAGAATGGTGTCCATCTGCTTGTCACGGACTTGGGACTGAAGCAAGACACAAAAAGATAAAAAAAAGGTTTGCACATCCCCTCACCCAGAGCTGCCAGCATGGTAAACTGAAGCCTCATTGGACTTGGCCTTTCTCCTACAAAATTGGTGCCCAAGTATAAGTAAAAAATGTGTGTTTCCTTTACGACTTTGGGGAAAATATAATCACAGATATTCAGCGAGTTCAAGTTAATTAGAAGCAAACTGTGACTACATATAGACCCAACCACACCCACAGTGTTTGTGAGACTGTCACAGGCACAGAAGTGATTGTGAAAGCCAACAAGCTGAGTTGGGATGAATTAAAAGCGCAAACCACAATTTAACACCATCACCGTGATCAGAGGGTGTAACACAAAGCACCACCACCTGATGAAGTTTACACACTGGTCTTACCCACAGCTGGTTGGACACAGCGAACTCATCGATCATCATTGAAGCCTCAATATTCTACAGACAAGCAACCGTGGAAGAGAGGGGACAAGTTGTCTCAGGGTCTTATTGTCCCGTGATTTATCATCATGGATAAAACACTTGAACAGTTTCCTTTATGTGCATCATTATATCTAAAATACACAGTTCCCTACATGGAGAAGGCCTTCAAGTAGCTTAACACTGACTATGGATAGAATTATGAACATCTCGTTAGTGTGCTGTGTATCTATGCATTGAGAGAATCGTGCACAAAAACCCAATTCTGATAAAGTTGAGACGTTGTGTAAAACATAAATAAAAACAGAATAAAATGATTTGCAAATCCCTTTCTACCAATATTCAATTGAAAATAATACAAAGACAAGATATTTAATGTTCAAACTGAAACTTCATTGTTTTTTGCAAATATTCAATTTTGAATCCAATGATAACAACACATCCCAAAAACTCTAGGACAGGGGCATATTTACCACAGCCTTACATCACCTTTCCTATTAACAAAACTCAATAAGTGTTTGTGAACTGAATATGTAGAGGCTTGTTAGGGGGAATTCTTTCCCATTCTTGCTTGATGTACGACTTCAGTAGCTCAACACTCCCCGTCTCTTTTGTCCTACTTTGTGCTTCATAATGCACCACACATTTTCAGAGGGACAGGTCTGGACTTCATGCAGGCCAGTCTAGTACCTGCACTCTTTCACTACAGAGCCACGCTGTTGTACCACATGCAGAATTTGTCTTGGCATTGTCTTGCAGAAATACTTCCCTAAAAAAGACATTGCCCTAGTGGCTGCATATGTTGCTCTAAAACCTGTTACCCATGGGCACTAACATAACCTCATCACTGGTGCAGGCATCTGAACTCTGCTCTGATAACAGTCTGGATGGTCCTTTTCCTCTTTAGCCTGGAGGACACCACGTCCATGATGTCCAAAAACAATTTTAAAGACTTTCCTACTTTGCCTCAGTCTATCTCAGATGAGCTCGGCCCAGAGAAGCCAGCAGTGTATCTGGGTGTTGTTGATATATGGCTTTGGCTTTTCATGGTAGAGTTTGACCTTGACCTTGTAGATGTAGAGATGAACTGTTCTAACTAACAATGTTTAAGTAACAATAGTTTTTGAAAGTGTTCCTGAGCCAATGTGGTAATATCCTTCAGAGAATGATGTTGATTTTTAATGAAGTGCTGCCTAAGGGATCAAAGGTCACAGGCATTCAATGTTGTTTTTTGGCCTTACCGCTTACTGGCAGAGATTTCTCTCAATTCCCTTAATTGTTTGATGATATCATGGACAGTAAATGATAAAATACCCTGTCACAAATTTTTTTGGAAAGTGGTGCAGGCACAAAATTCCAACTGAATGAATTTTTACCCCAAAAAAAAGTTTAGTTTATCAGTTCAAACATAAAATATCTTGTCTCTGTATTGTATCCAATTGAATGCAGGTCAAAAAGATTTAAAATTCATTGTATTGTGTTTTTATTTACGTTTTACACACGTCCCAACTTCATAGGAATTGGGGTTTGTAGAACAATGTCGGGATAAAGAGGTTTCAACTCGACTTCCTGTGAGAGGGAGAAGATGCTTTCTCATTTGGTTAATGACAGCTTCTTTTACACTGTGTCTCAGTGACATCTCTCGTATTATTTTAGATTGTTGCCGTCCTCGTAGACGTTTTCCAGTAAATATTGTGTTTTCAGCTGTCACAACACAGAGTCTGTTTTCCCTCTGCTGTTGGCCCTGATTTGACTCTGCAGAGCTTCAGCTGAAGACTTTGGCGTTGCTCTTCTTTGATCTAAAACAGGAAACTGACTGAATCATGACCACTGATGACTGGAAGGATGAAAACAATAATCATGTCATCAACATTTTCTCCAGTAAAACCCCACTTGACTGCAATGTGAACTCCATGGAAACACTTGTGTCCTGATTTGATTTAAACGTCATAGAGGAAAAATTCTAGAGAACAGAGCATCAGATCACCAACAACACCATCAGACCTGACCGCGTATGAACCTGGAGCCGAGCTGAACAAACTCTGATAAGCGGCAGGAAACAAAAACAGCCTCAGTGGACTGATGTGGTTTGTAGTTATTGTGAATATTTCTAAACAGAGAGGTACCTGTATTACCCCAGCCAATCCCTCTTTAAAAACAAACAACACAGACACACAGTCGACATGCAGGGGGTGAAACGAGGTTTATTTTAATAAGGACATGCAGACAAAGAGGTTACAACAAACATGCCAGTCAGAAAAGAAGCAAGACAAGAAGCAACAGATAATTTACAGACTTAGTAATGATAATTAACAACCATTAATGCCACTGAATACATGTTTTAATTTAGATGTTATTCTCTACAAATGTTTTATCATGAAATATCAGGATTGTACTGGTAACTTAAGATTGAGGTCTACAGACAAAAATTACTTTTTAAACTGCCAAATCAAATCACATCAGAGCTTCATCTCTAACTTGAGGGCAAATAGAAATCCAAGAAAATTGGCTATCACAGCTCAATTACAGCATTAAAAATAGAAACTGTAAATTAGGTGAACAACATAATCAAATCAAATCCAACATTAAAAATCAAAACCAGATTAAAGTTCATAAGGACAAACTGTTTTTGAGTACTAAACAAACAATAGAAATTATAATGTCAAGAAAAATAACTTTTACTTTGAAGACTCTTTTCTGATCGCAAAATAGTCAAATTTTTAGTCTAACGCCTTAATTTTTTTAAATCATTAAAAATTCACAAACTGACTGGTGTATTGGTGATTTCAAATGCCATTATTAAGAGCACTGTAATATAAATAAATGTAATAAGGTGGCAGTAATGATGGAAATAATTAATATTAAAGTTTAGTATGTGAGTGGTCTGCAGATTTTATAATAACAATAAGACATCGTCATGAACGTAAATTATCACTCCAATTATAAAAATTTGATTTATAGTATTGTTTTGCTGGGATACTTCAAGCAATCACAAATGAGGAAATAATTTTCAAGAGCAGAGATCTTACATTGCCATTACTGATCAAGCCAGAGCATAAAAACATGCAGCAGCTGTTTGTTAGACAAAGAGAGGAAACAGACAAAGAGGTGAAAAGACAGACATAGACAATACACAACCTCTCTGTTTAGAAATATACTGAATGTTTTCATGTTGTGTGAAGATATTTAAAAGCAAAAATGATTATTTACAGCTGTTTTCCATCTAAATTTCCTTTCAAGAGCCCATATTTTGCCTTACTACAGGTTCCTATATTAATTTTTCATGACTGCGAGGGTATGTTGATAATCATCAATGTTAAAAAAGCCTTCTAGCTTTCACATACCAAGGATCCCTGGTCCAGCTGTATTCTCAGTATCTCTGAGATACTTTGTTCAAGCTCTTGTTACTTTAAGGCTCCCTTCCCCACATGGACCCAGTCTGCTCTGATTGGTTGATTGGCCTACTCTGTGGTACCTGGTCAGGTCAGCGCCCTGTTGTCAACAACTCTACGTTCATTCTACGGTCTATGTTCTGCACTGAGCTTGCAGGCCAGGGGAATAGACTTGGTCTGCAGAGGAAACAACGGTAGGACGTCAGACTGGAAGGTCTATTTGGGGGCAGCAGAGAAAACTATTCTGGCAACAGCAGGCACCGTAAAAAGGGGGAGAGGGAAAAGTCCTGTTGCTGTGGACTTTTTGTCTTGTGCATAGAAGAACTCTATCATGATGACACATGTTTAACAAACTGAAAAGCAAATACAAATTGAAAAAGCATAAAATGGGCTCTTTATCTCTGGAGTTACAAGATCAAAACACCTCACACCTCTGTTTAAGTTACAGTCCAACTAAAGAGGCTCACACCCAAGATACTATAATTGCAGTCTGAATTATATTTTCCAGTCTTTTGATGCATTTTGCCGCCACTCTCTGTAAGTACTGGATTCCAGATTTATGGGTATAGAGGGGCAGAGTGACAGATGCAGATCTCAAAAGCAGACATGATCAACAAGAGGTAGAGGCAGAAACAAACGGACAGCGGCCTGTCTCAGGTCCGTCTACCGGTGTGTTCAGTCAGCAGAAAGTGTAGGTCAGATGGTTACCTTCTTCTTGATGTTCTGCTCCGCCTCCCACAGCTGAGCATTCTGGTCACCAGCAGCAACCTTCGCCACTTCCTGTTTCTTATTGATCCTGTTCCTCCAGTCCTGCTCACCGCTCTTCTTCAACAAGGCCACTCTGAAAGGAGAGAGATGAAGAGAGAAAGTTACGTTCAAGAAGTTTATAAAGAATGGAGGGGTCACTGTATGTTGCATAAAAACAACTCAATGCTGTCCATGGATTATTAAAGTTAAGAACAGGTAAGAGGCAAAAACAAGTTACAGCTTAACAAAAGAAAAAGTCAGACATGCTCCTTGGCAGTGGTTCTCATCTGCTTTATCCTCCAAGCAAGACACCTTCAATTAAGAAGTCTTGCTTGAAAAGGACAAGTAAAACATTTAACATCGTGCATGTCATTTGGTGGATGATTAGATTTTTTTTTAATTGGGCGGTGCAATGATTCTCAACTTGCTAGATCCAGACTCACAAAAGGGATGCTTCCCTTGAAAATGAAACACTGCAAGAAGACTGTGATGCACTTTTCAAACATGTTGTTGTGTTCTGCTTCTTTGATTCTTTGTTTTGTTCTTTCTGTGGTCCAAACTGCACTATCTTTCATGTGGTTTTCACATCTACAGCTTGATTGCTTTGTTCTGATTCAGTTGAAAAAAAAAAAAAGAAAACACTGAAAATTTGCATATTTCCTTTGGTTCGTTTCATATTCACACCGTAGTATTTTGAAGTGGGCCGAGTCCCACGCAAGACCTAAACTGCCTGTATGTCATTACTTGGCATCCGCAAAATAGGAAAAAAGCTAGCAGGCTAAGCTATCCGCAAAACAACTAACTGATTATACTGTACATCTCTTCCTCAGTTTGAGTATGAGCTATACAGCATGAAACATCACTGATTTTCGATTTAAATTCTATTAATGTTTTTTTGATCCAGCACCCAACCAGGGATATGTGTGTCTACTTTGTCTTTATCTCGTTGTGTAACATGTCTAATGATACAAGTGCAAACAAATTCAGTGCATGAATAACACTCGCCAGTGTCTACAGCAAAGCATAGAGGACACCAGACAACACGGTAACCTATTACAAAGCAACACCCGTAGAAGGGTAACAGAGAAACTGTCAGCCATGCAGAAAAGCAGAAAGCAGCTTTAAAAAGGATGAACTGTCCTGCTTGAACAAGCAGGACTAAATTCTAGGAACTCAAATCAGTCCATACCATCAGTCCTGTGATGATCTGCTGAAGCAACAATGAGTAGTGTTAAAACGTTGTTAATTTCAATGATTGTTGTGCCTCCACTGCAGGGGTTGATTGAAAGGGAGCCGAGACAACCTCTTTCAGGTGAGCTTGGCACGGTTGTTTGTACCAAAACAGGGATCGTCTGTTGTTAGTGTATGTTTGTATGAATATGATCTAGGTGTGGGAAGGACCTTTATGGAAATTATTTGACAGATTGAAATTTGAAATTTCATTTTCTCCTAACAAAGTTTGCAGTGGGTATGGAGGAAAGAGCAGTTGAGAACCACCTGCATAATGCATGAAAAAAGGCTTCAAAGACTCAACTTGCTAGAAAAAAAAGAGAGTGAATATCCAACCAGAAAAACATAACCAGCACTTGTCCATTTAGCTCATTATGAAGCACTAGGAACACATACCGGTCTATTTCATTCTCATCACATGGGCAGAGTGTTGACACATTATCAAACAGTATAATTTAGGACAGACAGCCCTCTGCTCGATGTTTTAACAAAATAAGTGCTTCTATAAACTGTGTCCTGCTTCTCTAATCCACCAGTCACAACACTGAAGCTAACAATAAACAGAGACAATGTCACACATGCTTTAATCTTCTCTACCTGACAGCTCAGGATGGAGACAATACGCAGACACCGACAGCATGCCAAGGTCTGAGGCTCTATAAATGACTCTCAGGTTTAATCAGGCTGTTGACAGCTCAAGAATAATTAGAGACAGAGACACTCTGAGATGTGAGGCAGCGTGCTGAGAGAGGAGGATTTATTTAGACAAGGTGCTGGAGCTGTACACTGATGATAGGATGTGTTTAAATGAAGTAAACAGAGGTCACAGACTGATGAACATGGTAATAATAAATTCAGATCTGAATTTTATGAGAAACATCCCTCAAAATATCACTGATTCAAATCTTAGATCACACTCCAAGCACATAGGGTGGGATAATATACACCGATTATACAATGACTTTTTTATTTTTGTTGGATGGCTATGCACTAGATCTCACATTTTAATGTAAAAAAAATGACAAAACCAGACTGATATATTTTAATTATTTAGTAACAAGTAAGGCACAATGATAACCCTTTGAACACTACAGCAAAAAAAGTAGTCCTACCAAATTTAAGCCTTATTTCCATTTTAACTCATGAATATTTGCACACAAATCCTGTATATGGATTTTTATTCTAATCATTCTAATCATTGCCATTTGTACTTTAAGGGTGTAAAATTCCCCAAATTGATTATCTTACTTACTTACTTTGACTGTCCTTACTGCCAGGGGAACACTTTATTACAAAGAATAGAATTATTCAAATTTATTATTTCCAATTGATTCATTTTACAAAAAACAAATACAGGTTGAACTGATTTTATGAAACACATTTATCCGATCACACTCAATTATAAACCAAAAATGCTTTATTTAATGAACCTAACAAAGACTTTTAGCCATTCACAGCTACTTTTTAAATGCATCAAATAGTGAATATTTACCCAGAAATTTTACTTACAATTCTTCCTCTTTTTAAGAAGTGCACACAGTAAAGCATATAAAATTTTTACAAAAACACAACCTAACCATGCCTCTATTTCTTTGTGAATAATTAGACTAGTATTGCTAGTCTGAAGTTTTAGTAGAAATCTTTTTATCTTCTATATTTTTAATGATAAATATATCATGCTTTCTTCATGTTAATAATTTTTAAGGCTCCTAAAATTGACTTGAGGGCCATACTGAGTAAGAAGGTGGACCACATGAGGCCCCTGGGCCACATGTTGTCCATCCCTTATTTATGGAAAAAAGTAACATACGCCTAAATTATCAGCAATCATATTTTAACCAAATTAGTACGAAAGCCCTGTGCAAACTGCACAAGTGTTTAAAATGTTTGGTAGGTGAGGAGTACTGTAGTTTAACTCACTGCAGAAAATGTTCCCAACATACTGTGCATTTATATCATGTATAGGACAGGGCTGAGCACTTCATCTAGATTTTTTAGTTATTATGATATGAATTTATCACAATAAATTAAATAAATTTGAAACTTTTTTTATAATATGGTCAAACAAAGTTTTAGGTTTCACAAATGTTTGCTGCAGTCAGATGAAGCTGAAGTGGGCTTTAGGCTTCCTTCAAATCTATTTAAACCAGTTAAGTGATTTATTGGATTTATTCCAGATTCAGAAAAATCAAGTTGGACACTCTGCAATAGCATATGAGCACTCTGTTTTTTGTCCATATTGCCATTGCAATACTGAACA
The DNA here is from genome assembly GCA_037902135.1 of Cetoscarus ocellatus. NCBI lineage: Eukaryota > Metazoa > Chordata > Actinopteri > Labriformes > Labridae > Cetoscarus > Cetoscarus ocellatus. Next base: position 2,010,422 of record JBAMNC010000760.1, on the reverse strand, counting down.
ATACTGAGTAATATAACTGTACATTGCATATTTATCTCATATCATGCAGGCTTAATACAGCAGCTTTCTTTCAACCTTTTATTTTTAAATCAAAGTGGATAAAGTGCTTGATACTCAGTGTTAAGGGCTTATATTTTAGTTGTTCTGATATTACATTCATGGTACTAGATTTTAATTTTACTAATAATGTGCTTGCTATTTAAATATGTTAAAATAATAAAACAATAACTCCCTGTTCCCCTTCAAAAATAAATGTTTTTGCCTGACAAAGGTCTGAGGCTGAAATGTTGAGAATAAATTAATTTCTTACAAGTTAGTCAATGTGCAGGAGTTTATCTTCATGTTTTCAATGGACCCTCTTTCTCCTGCGCACCAATCTCATAAATTAGATGTGCGAAATATTTCTACTATTTAATGTACCAAACACATACAAAAATCAAACAGATTCTTATGTGGCTGATATGAACACCACTGATGGTGGTTTTTACTGTAAACAATAATTTTACTGAGCTTTAGACACTGAATATTTTCCTAAAATGTTTATTTAATATTTTACTCAGCATGAAGCACTTAAGAAGTTAGAAGATATGTTTAATGTATTTTGATTGCACCATATACTACAGTAGTGAACATAATCTTGCCTTACCCCCAAAGTCAATTAGAAGTTTATCATTGTACTTTGAATTTTTTTAACCTGCGTAGACCTAAGACTACCAACCTTATAAACAGGAATTCTTTGAGAACTTGGAAAGAAGACAAAGAAGCATTTCTGATTTATGAGATCATCTCTCTGAGTTTGAAGCAGACTCATAATCAGGATCATGATGCCGCTACCCCTCTAACAAGCGCCCCTCTGTGATCCAAAGAGGGGACATGATGTTCTGCCTCGGGGGCTTCACACTGACACCAGGAAACGGGATGGCAGTGACAGTGGAGGGACTCCACAGCTGTATCCTGAGCCCTGTAAAAATCATTTAAATGGAGGGACTCAGAGTCAGGAGAGGTCACAGCTACTACAACCAGCTCTCTGGATTCAGGAGCCCACACTCGTTAACTGTGGTTAGCGTGTCCGTCTGTTACATCAGCAATCAATTCAGAGTGTGAAGCTGCCTGCGTGTTTCTCAGTCAAATGAGATTTCTGTGCCAGTAAACAAAGCATGACGTAAAAAGATGCTTATATAATCCTTTCATGCATCACAGAGAACAATGTGCAGCCTCAGTTTAGATGTCGTCCTTATCATACACGTGTAAAAATAATTTGAATGACCGACAACATGATAATCTGTGACAGGGTAGCAAATCATCTCATGCTATAAAACCACGCTTTATAGACATAAGACATTTTCATTGATATCATGATTTTTTAAAAAGTAATATAGTCTAAAATACTTATGATGGCACTGCTATTTTCCTTTTTTAATAATGAAATATTCCATCCCTCCATCCGTCTGTGTACATCAGATGTGTTGCTGTATGAATTCTGCTTCACAAAACACTGTTGATAAAAGATGGGTAACTGATGTTGTTTGGGTTTTTACAGGAGCAAAAAAATTGATTAAAGACACAAGACACAAACAAAAGACTTACATGCTCCCTGGTGGTGGGAAATCAATTGATTTTCAGTTATGATTATGATTAAGATAACACAAACAGATTTAACATGGTTGACAACGCTGCATGACGTGCTTGAGTGAGTGAAGCCCCCCCCCCCCAATGTACAATTTTTAAGACGATGCAAAATAATGTGCAGAATCTGTTACACAGCTGCAATATAACGGATTTCTTACTCATTTGAAAGTCTTGCACAGATGTCCTAAAATAAATGAGTTATCATGCTTGATAATCAAGATATCAAGATTAAGCAAAATAATCTTGATTATAGCTTTTTCCATAATCGAGCAGCCCTACACACCGCACACTTATCTACTGATACACTAGTTAAAAGTGCCTTTATAGCAAATAGCTAATTAGCCTCAAGTAACTCAATCCCATTGAACCATGAAGAAATAATTTAAAAACCTGCTGAAGTTCAAACTGAGCATCATAATGGGAATTACAGCCATTTTGAATGTGGTATGGCTGTTTGTGTCTGATGGGCTGGTCTGAGTATTATACTCATACTTCTTGGAACAAAATGCAGATGTAAGTAACATTCACTCCAAAATGGGCGTCTATGTGCTTGTGCCCTTTGAACCGAGATTTGAGTCCCTAAAATGGGGACACAGCTCAAATCCAACTTTTGGATAATGACTCTGCATGTCAGTCACCAATCAGACTCTATTTTAAAGAGAGCAAAGGCCTGAACATCTAAAAGTAAATACTTCCAAAATCAAGAATTGTTATCTGCATTTGAGTTTTTCTGCAGGGAAACATCTTTACAATGCAAAATATGTAATGTTTGTGTCTCAGTTAGTTTTCCTAATGCATATTTCACTGGTGGAAGGTGAAAAACAGACCAAATTCGCCTCTCCCCAATGGCTACAGATAGCTTCTGTAAATTTAATCCATCCAGGAAGAGCAACACATGTGCACTAATTGTTTAAGGAGAATAAGCCTTGACATGAAGAGTTTCTCTAAAGCTCAAATGAAACTCAGTTTCTTTTCCCCTTTATATGATAAAAGTGCTCACCTCTCTCTGATGGACATGTGTTTGGCCGACATCATGTCGTTCAGATCGTCTCCCTGCTCGGAGTCGTCCACGCCGGCTGTGTGTCCGCTGCTGTCTGCGTGTGCGTCCACTGGAGGCTGACACGCTGCTGCTCTGGATGTTACCACGCTGGACTCGCGCAGCTCTGTGATCATGAGCGGACGACAACACAGTGAGTAAAATCAATAACTTCACCACAACTAGATGCACATTCACATGGTCGCCATGGCAGAATTGATTTAAAGAAAGGAACAAAAACACTGTTTCAGAGGGGAATGTGGGAAGATAATGAATTTAAAATGCATTCTGTAGGCTTCTTCAGTTATCACGTGAAAGTCTGATAAATGAAGAAGCCTACAGAATGCATTTTAAATCCTGAAGTTATTCTGTGGTACACTTTTAAAAAAAAAAAAAATACTACATCACTATTTTCTTGTTTATCTATTTATTTTTGTTAAAGTACATGGTTTTCTGGTTAAAAACTTCCTTTATGCTTACCTTTTCTCTGCCTGTGAGAAGCAGCACTGACAGCTTTAACAGCTGTAATCAAATTATTTGCACTGAGTTGCAAGTAGTATGATGCCTCTTCTTTAAGTCACTTTAACATTATTATTTTTCTGCCTAGTCTTGCTGCTTTTACTGTATTTTTATGCTTTAAGTGTAATGCTGCACAGGCATAAAGCAAGCCCAAAACCATGATCTTTATCTCACACAACACAACATTTAAAGACAGATGATGTTAATCTAAAGCTTCAGTGTTCAGTAAGAACACACCCATAATTTTACTCTAAAATACACCAACAACCTCTTCAGTACAGGCACAACTGGCTGGTACCAATGGACCCTGTTTTGCCTTCAGAACTGCCTTAAGTCTTCATGACATGGACTTTACAAGTCTGAGTTTAACAAGTCTATGTTGATGTAGCAATCTCCCATCCCACAACTTCCCAAAGGTCCTCTACTGGATTGAGATCTAGTGACTGGAGGTCGCTGAAGTGCAGGGAACTCATTGTCATGTCCAAGAAACCAGTTCAAAATGATTTGACCTGACATGCAGTGTCCTCCTGTTGGAAGTAGCCATCATCAGATGGGTCCACTGTGGTCATAAAAGGATGGACATGGTCAGTAATGACACTCAAGCACGCCGTGGGGTTTAATAGAACAGTTGGTACTTAGGGGCCCAAAGTGCACCAAGAAACTATCCACCCAATCATAACATCACCACCGCCAGCCTGAACACTACCCTCAGTGTCTAGTTCTTAGTTGACAGGAGTGGTACACAGTGGGCCTCCTGCTGCTGTAGCCAACCTGCTTCAAGGTTTGTCTTGTTGTGTTCGGAAAGTAGTCATCATATTAAGCCAAAATGCCAAACCTTTTGACTGTTGGCTTGAAAGAAAAATTAACTGAGTCCTGTTTGTTAAAGATATTATTGCAATGTTGAAGTCAATGTTGTAATTGGGGGAGTTAATGAGTTTATCCTTTTTTTAAAATTATTTGTTGTTTGTCTGTCTGTCTGTGAGAAGACAACGCAAAATATTCTTGTTGCGCTTTGATAAAAATGCCAAGAAATGGAGGTCATGGCACAAGGAAAAGGGATTAGATTTTGTTGGTGATCCAATGATGGATGTGGACCCAGGTCTTTAGACTCTCTTGGGATTTTTTCACCTTGCAAACTAGGGCAGTTTCCCACATTTTTTCTAATAATTGAATAAAATTCTCAACTGATTTCCTTTAAAGAAAGTAAAAAAATAATGATGGTCACTGCACAAGGAGGAAGTGATTTGATCCAGGGATTTTTTCAGTTTTTTTACAGCATGAGAAAAGGCAGATTTCAACATTTTCACTAATAACTCATTTCAGGGAATGTAGGTCATGGCAAAAGCAATTTTGATTTTTGGAAGAATTTGTTAGCACTGTGAGGTAGGGCAGTTTTCCACATTTTTGCTAATCACTTGAATAACAATGTCAGAAATGCCTTGGCAAAGGTTTGAGCACTTCTATTTTTCTAATTTAATAAGCTGACACACAGTTACAATGTGAGGTGCCCAAAGTCAGCTCAGGAAAATGACTGTTTTTTAAATTTAAGTAAAATGTTATTAGGAATAACTTTAGGAATAACACCAAGATGAAGAAGAATCTGTTTTTGATTAAAAAAAAACAATATATAAAATTGTAACTATTTCATGAGTAATAAAACTGTGTCAATTTTTATTATGTTAGTAGAGAACAATAAACATACTGTCACTGTAGGGTAAAAAGTCATATTTTTAAAGTGATAATAAAAACACTGTAACTAGTGAAGAAATAAATATTATTTTGTCCCAGTCAGAATTTCTTTTTTTTTGTTATTTTAATTGGTTGTACATTTATAAAGCTTACTCACCAGCACTGAAGGTTACTTATGGTGTTATTCTATTTAAAAAATGAAAGTCTTAATAAATGGAGATACATTTTTTTGGCCCAACAACAATGATATACAGAATAACCAGACACTGTTGTTCACTTTAAAGAGATGATTTTGCAAAGGGAAGAACATGGTGTGACTTGGGCAAAATAATTTTGCAAACCACTGTTGTGATTTTTACCACTGAAGATGATTTTTCTACATTCAAAGAGAACGGGTCTAAAATAAACCACATCATGGAGGCTGTGGATTAAAATATACCTGATACAGAACAAGGGTCTTGTCATTTGTGTTAATATGACAAAGAAACAAAGAAGCAAAGCCAAAGAAAGAAAGCTGCAATAGCTGTAGATTTCTCTCAGTGCTGTTCTTACCTCCACCGTAGACTTTGTTCCTCTGGATGTCCGTGTAGTGTCCTTCTCTCTGATATGACTCCTGCCACTCGTGGAAGACACGACTCTCTGAGCTCTGCACAGCTCTGTCTCCTCCCTCTCTGGCCAGCCTCTGCTCCTCTTCTCCTCTCTCCTCCTCTCTCCTCTCTCTCCCGGTCTGAGGCTGGGGCACACAGGCCTGTCTCACCTCCCCCTCAGGAGACGGCAGCTTCCTCTTCCCTCCGTCCTCACCCAGAGAGAAGGTCCTGGACCTGTGGTGGTCTGTCAGCTCCTCAGGTCTCGTGACGTGGCCCTCTGCGTGTCGAGGGGGCAGAGGCCTGTCCGAGCTGGGAGGGAGGGGGTCTGCTCGGGGTGCCGCTCTGGTTATGTGGATGTCTCCAGCGTGGTCGGTGGAGACGGTGCCCCCGGCCTTCAGGGCAGAGGTGGATGAGGAAGCGGGGAGGTGTCCGTACCCGGAGGATGTACCGTTTTGAAGCTGTGCAACGAAGACAAACAGAGAGAAGTGGGTCAGTTTGCCACAGAGGCGGAGGAAAAGGTCAGACAAAGTGCTCACACAGACAAATAGAGAGAATGACGCTGACTAATCACAGCCGGCCTGACTCAGTGCACTTCCTGAGCATCAAAGAGTGGACTATCTGACGCTCAGTATCAGCCCACATCACAAAGCCATGCCAGCAGCCCCCAAACCCAGCACACGATGCAGACAGCTGCAGTCAAAGGATGGATTCTTTCAAATATATAACCATACTCTAACTCCAAAAGTATGCACAGACATTGGGCAGGACATTTTAAAAAGTTTTAAAGGAATGGTTCAGTTTTTTTTATAGGTGGGATTATATAAGTTACACTTCAATAGTAAATACATAAGCCACTGAGAGGGCGATCAGCTCTACCACAGTAAGACCAAGTCTGAAATGAAAGCAACTCTTGAGAGCATCAGCAACAAAAACAGGCTGAGCTTCCTTACTGCCTACGAGCAACACTGTGTGATGCAACCAGGCATTTTCACCCCAACGCCCTGTCTCTGTTTACCTCTCTGTCACTTGCATAGACGCTGACTAGGAGCAAGGAAAGGCAAAAATCGGCAAGGTGCTTTAGGGAATTAATGTGGTTTATTTGATTTTATTTCTCAGTAGAGCTTTCAAATTTGTTTAATATGGTAGAGATAGTGAAACATTTATACAAATTCATGAGTGACAAGTTTTACTCCACTTAAAAAACCAAGGAAGAAACTTAATTCGGTCCATATGTGAGTCAAACACTCGTCAATACAAATCATTAAGTCTTTCACTTGATACTCAATGTTCGAAGATTAATTTAAACTTGGGGGTAAAAATTCATATAAGAATTGTAGGGGGCTGTTTGGATTTTAAATATACAGAGCTGCAGCACATCAGGGAGCCTGGAGAAGTGAACCATCTGATCCAACAGAGGGCGCTCTCAGCGTGCCCTCCGTGCACTAATGTTGCTCTCTTGATCTCAGGAAACAGAGAGTGAAATACATTTGGAGAAAATGGAGGAAATGCAGCCAAAGCCACTCCAAGAGAACTACACAAAACATCTGAGGAGCGCTGTATGGAAGTATTTTGGGTTCTTCTGCAGGATTGGTCAAGGTCTATACCCATGTGTTTTGAGAACTTTAAACCAAATCAAAGTAACAAAATTAGTTGTAATCAGGACAATACTTTTTTTACATTCAGTAATGGAGTGTTTTTTCATTCCCTGAGAAGCAGCAATTATAATCAAAATCCATTGAAAGTTAATTATTTGGAAAAGCAGCCCTTCACATCCCTGCTCATCTGTTTCTCCACCTTAACAATAAAAGCAACTGATGCACTGTTTACAACTAGAAATACAGGATGTATTAAATATTTAACTGATGCAGAAAGGACAGTTAGTGAGTAAACAACAACAGGCATTCACCCATTTTACTCTCCCTCTCTCTGTTACCATTCTGCCACGGGGATGGACATTAAAGTTTATAAATGATGCAGGGACCATGATTAATATTAATAACACTGGTTAAGTTAGGCTTATGGGTTCTTAATGCTATAAACACTTTTAAAAGGCTTGTTAGTGGAAAAAATACATTACATCACTGTTTATAGTTTCACAAATTACATTGTGATATATTGTATCTTCACTAATGTACTGTAGTCGGGACAGATGGAGTCACTCAGATTATCCCCACTTTTCTTGGTAGAGTATTTGCTTGTCCATGACAGGAAAGTGCTCGGACCCTTGAGATAACCCCATGATGACAAAAACCCTTACCCCCCCATACTTAAAGAAATTTTTATTAGCATGGAAAATGCTACTATGAACAGAAATTGAGAACAAAAACGAACCAAAAAATAAAGAAAAACAAATTTCGACTCCCTATGACTGGAGGTTGGCTGATAATTGTGGCTGGAATTTGGTTGCTATTTGGCTTGGAGGGGAAAATTCAAGCAGCTGCAACTGTATCATGTAGCCAGATTCCTGCCAATACACACCCCTAAATAGCACCTGTTTGGCTGATTATAAACCTATACTCCTACAAAAACCCTGACTTTGTGCAAGTGCACCTAGACGGATTTATGCTAGTTTGAAGGCAAAGGGTAATCACACAAGATTATTACTTGCATTTGTGAATTAATGAAAATAACAAAATAGAGCTAACAATTTTGAAAGCAGTCTTAATATACTGCACCTTTTTACACTGGCCAAAGAATTTTGAAAGGATTGTGAGTGGTCTGGTTTGGTTCAGTGCAGTTTGGTACAGTTTCTACTGTCAACTGCACCCTCAGCTGGGAGCAGGGATGTAGGCCAGGAGATAACAGTCGCATCAATTACGTCCAACTACTTCTGCACTTTCTCCTCTCCAACAATGGCAAGGAAAGCAAGCAACCTCCAAGGACTCCATGCAACTTCATTCTGTTCAAATATTCTTTGAAGCAAAAGTGACAGTAACGTTGCTGATCCACGGTGATTCAAATATGGCGCAGTATGTTGTTTTCACTTATGCTGCTGTCCCACAGGAAGTGATGATTTTTGGAACCAATCAACTGACTGCAGCGGTTTTTAGCTCTGCTCTGTGGGGTCAGCTTGTTATGCTTGGCACCCCTCTAAAAAAGTGGGACAGTATGGATTAGATAGGTGGTACCTTTTCCTATACTTGACAGGAAACACCTGTAATTAGGTGCCAAACTGAGGCAGACAGCTTTGTGGAAACACGGCTTTAGATCATCATTTTTGGTCCATTTTGCACAGCCCTACACTTACCTGACATCTCTGCTGAGTGAAGCAACAATAAAAATCCATGGAAAGACAACGACGATAATAAAATCTTGGAAATCCTTGATATATAAAAACAGTCCTTTGACTCCTTTCCCTTTTCCTTGAATTTGAGTCCCCCAAAGCACCAAAACAAAAAGTGCTTTCAGTCCTGGATCGGTCAAAGAGAATAAAGTGCTTTTGTTCTCCTTCGCCCTCGAGGCGTCTTCAAAGCTCTCAGACCTTTTGAAACAAATGACCTGTGGCATCATCCATCCACACATCACAGCCTCCTCACTGACACAGCAGAATGATCAGCCCTGAGTCAGGTCTTACTCAGAAGCCGGGCCATGCACTGTACATTCATAATGAAATCACATAGCGTGGATATGAGAAGCCAAACAGCTGGTAATGTTTACAGAAATGCACAGGGTCATTTCTGATCAAGAGCTCCAGCGGTGTCAGGCAAACATACGGGGACTGTTCTGCATGAGTCTTACTTGGAGATGATCTACTGGGCTGTCACAGAGCTCCTGTTCATCAATGATGTCTATGTCTGAAGACTCCTGGAGCAGAAACACGCACACATGCAGTGATGCATGGGTCGAGTAACGTGGGTTCACCTGAAACTTTTATAAACATAGTGCTCTCTGGGTCCCAGGTGGGGGACATTTTCTCAGGAGGGCAATACTAAATTGGAACTTCAGAGAAGGGCCACATCTGAGCAACTGAACCAAAACATGAATCCCCAATCATGTTAAAGGGATAGTTTGAGACTTTTAAATCGGGGCTGTATGAGGTACATGGCATAAGCCGGACCATTAGCCACAGGGACAGAGCGTCTGACTTTACATTGCTGCAGACTCTGCGTAATTGCCTTCGCCAAGGAGGTTGTGTTTTTGTGGGTGTTAGTGTGTTTATCTCTTTGCAAGATATACTGAAATGTTATAAACAAAGTTTGATGACATTTTCAGGGATTGGTTGCCATGGCACATAGAAGAAGTAATGCCATTTTTGTAATACAGATCCAGGGATTTTCTGAAGGATATGACATAACACTTGGAAATTTGAACACTTGGAAATACTAGTATGAAATGAAGAATATGCAGGAGGAACTTCTTGGTGGAGAATCGGCAGATCTGAATTAAAAAAGGGGTAAACCGCTATGGGAACTGGAGGACCTAAGAAACTAATGTTACCCATAAATTCCGTGATCAGAGGATAACAGCATCTTTTGTGTGTGCCTCTGCAGTCTGCAGCTCTCCGAATACAGAGCCTCCGCGCTGTAATGAACATTAACACACGTACAGACCAGATTCACATAGAACTCAAAGGAATACGAAGAAGCCAAATGATTTGGTTTTGGTTATCTGGCAAAACCAAAACCAAAACCAACTGTTTATCATAAAAGCAGAAGCTTTGGTTTTGATAATACCTTCACTTGATGATAACACACTTCATGTTCTTCTTCGAGGAGGTAAACTGATCTAGAATAATACACTTCATTAACTCACTGTGCTTAGTCAGCAGGATAAACATTTATAGATTTAGCTAATCTTTAGTAGAGATGTAGTAATATAAGTGCACTCAGCAAAATGAACGTGAGACCATGTTTTTGACCTGCTGGCAGAAGGATATGTCGGCTGTGCACCAAAGTAAAACTATAATAAAGCGTCTTGCAAGCAGAAAGGTAAGTTGTTGCATGTGTTTGGAATATGGCATATATTCACCCTACTTTGTTTTGTGGCTTGTTTTCATCCCAAATTCTTTAAATTACACAAAGCCTGTGGCACCATCTGCAGCAATGTATCGCACTAGCTTCTGTGCCTACTATTTCCGCACACATGCAGAGCTGATCTCTGTTACTGTAGCTAATGATCAGGCTATTGCCATGTCCCTCACACAACAACACTTAAAAATTCCAAACTATCCCTTTAAACCACATGATTTTGGCTGTCAACTTATGATGATAGTTTTTTGCTTTTTTATTGCGTGGAAGAAAATGTTGGTTAAAAAATGCGAAAAATTAGCAACCATGTATACATCATTTTCTTATATGGTAGCCAGGAATGACAATTTTTGCTGGAGGAAATTTAGCTTTTTTTATTTTAGAAGGGCATCCAAAAAATTTAAAAACAAGGATCAAGTTAACCTAGATAAAGGCAAAGAATAGATTGATAGAAACTAAAAATTAGCAACCAATACAATCATCTTCTCTAATATAAAATGATCCCCTCTCCTACCTGCTCTAGATCTCCTAATGTGATTGGTTGAGTCTGGTAACGAGCGTTGGCCCTGCGTTGCCGCGCATCCCCTCTGGTGCGGGTCACTCTGGTGGGAGGCTGAGCGAGGCGGTTGAACAGCGCCATCTTCTCTGCCAGGCTGAGGGTGCAGAGGTCGGGCTCCTCCTGGCTCTGAGCGTTACTCTGAGCCTCGCCCTGATTCTTCTCCGGCTCTTTAGCCTCCACTGTGGACACTGGTTTAAAGACCTGGAGCTTGCTCTGACCCTGACTCATGCTCCGGATTCTTCCTTGGTCTTTTTCCTCTGAGGTGGAAACTGGTTTAGAGAACTGGACCTCCTGGCTGTCCTGCACATGCCGGGCCTCTCGTGTCTGCTCCCGGGTGGAGGAGCTCTGCTGTAAAGATGCCTGAAGGCTGGAGGAAGGATGGAACAAGACAGACGGAGAGGTGGGGGGATTTCATTTCAGCATGTGAGAGAGTCGTGCATTATAAACCCCAAATCTGAGTCTAGCATATTTAACTGAACAGTGATACAATACACAAACAGAATATTAATATACAGTATTTTATCTGTACAGAAAGAACAAATAGCTGTCTTAATACCAGAATTATCAAGTTTAATATGGATGTAATAAAAATCACAATAACATTTAAAGAATCTTTTTATACGGTTGAGCAATGTTTCTGGAGGCCCAGCTTAACCGTCCTGCTGCAATGCCTTTTGGTGGTTTCATATAAAGCTTGAGCTGCTAAAAGTTTACTTCAGCTCCATTTCTGCAAATTTAGTGAAGGGGAGAAAAAGAATTAGGGGATTTCTTTCATGTCCAGAAGCTCCAACTACAAAAGTTGTAAGTAAACACGAGAAATAGCGTAAGCGAGGGCACTGATAGTTTGAGCTTTTAAACTATTCAATTCAGATAATTATCACAAATGATGTTCTTACAATATTAAATAATGCTATCCCATAATGTATATTTTTCTCACATCATGAAGGCTAATTGCCGACATATTTGTGCAATTTAGGGGTCTGCTCAATATCAGGCAATTACCAACAATAAATTATCCAGGTGATTTGGCCTTCAAATTTTGTTGCCATTGCATATACAGTATATATATTTATGCATAATTTTATTAGACCACCGCTTCATGTAAGATTTATCCTACAGCTGCCCTAAATTTACAGCATTGGTAAATACAAATTGTCCATGAATATTCAATTGTACAGTTTAAGAAAAAGAAAAGAAAAAATATTAAAACACATTATTATTTCTTGATTAAGATGTCAAATTACAGTTGTTTACTTGTATTCCGGAACAGAAAAAATACTTTTTGAGGTTGATTGATATGTTTGATTAATTTCTGACTTCTCAGTGAAGCCCAGTGAGCGGCTCAGATTTGGGTGAAATAGTGAATTCATTTTTAAATTACTCAAGCACTTGATGATGCTGGATCGTTTCTTTGTTTTTATGACAGGTAGTCTAATAAATTTGTTAAGTAATGCACATTTGTATATACATATATATATATATATATATATATATACATATATATGTATATCTATAGTTCTCGATAAAATAAAATGATAGTTACAGTAGTAAAATAAATCTTAGTCTAGCAATATTTCATTTTTTTCCTTTATTTGTCCTATTTGCAACGCACTGTTTACATTTTGCAAAAAAAAACTTGAGCAATGTTTTACTTTATTGAGGTTGTTGACATTTTTTCACTCTAGCCTGCTCCTAAATAATATGTCCCAAAATTGTTTTTGAAAAATTCTATTACTTAAATAATCAGTGGTACCAAAAAACACATCAATTTAATGTTTGCATTATAGATGATAAGGCAAACATATTTGGCACCAAGTCCATCCACTTTACCAGAAACTATCAAAGCTTGTGCAGTATAGACAGTGAGCTGGAGTGTTCCTTCAATTAAAGATAATTAAAAACAAGAAATACAAATTTTTGTATCCATGTTATCAAACATGTATAATGACATTTGTTTTTTAATAATCATAAAACGCTTATTAAATGAATAAATGTATAAAAGGATATTTCACATTAAGACTGATCTCTTTAAATTGCCCAGTGGTCAGCAACTTTATTACAGATGGTGGCTCTTAAAAAAAACAATCTTTTCACAGGACATTAGGGCTGAGCATCTTTTCAACATGATCAACATCAACCCATACAAACAACATCATCTTACCATAAAACTCTCTGAAAATATATCGACAAATCTTAAAAGGTCCATATATTTCCAAGTCCTAGCATATATTATAACAAGATCATGCAAACAGTCATGTAACATGCCAGACGACATGCAGCTTTGTGGAGTTAAAGCATCCAGTGACTTCAGTCTGAAATATTTGCTGAACATTAAGCTAAAGTTCTTTTAAACAGAGACACATTCTCCTAAAAGGTGAAACGCCAACTCCAAGTCAAGCTTTGCAATCATGTAATATTCTGTAATCACACTTGAGGGCACCAAAACTCAGACAAACTTTATTAGGATTTGACACCCCTGAAGACCTGCAGGGATTTAAATCCAGTCTGGGTTTGTCTCCCTGTGAGCCCTGAAAGAGCACTGTGCAGCTGTGAAGGAGCAGCATTCAGTGAGGATGTTAGTGACACACTGAAGGTCAGTGAGTGTTTTCATATTCATGCCTTGTACCTGTACGGTGGGACACTGCTGTAAACTAGGGTGGGGCTAGGGACGCGTGCTACAGCGGTGTGAGCGGACACCATGTGTGGCACGTGAGAGGGGACGCTACAGGAGCCAAGGACGGCGACAAAGTCACACAGAGACACAGAGATGAGAGAGAAAACACACAGGATTTCAGGATGCCTGTTATAAATTAAATCTCATTTCAGAATCATAGCAGAAATTAAAGTTTTGATACCATCCATACCTTGAATTTAATGGGTTAGATGTATAATTGACAAAATAAGACATTTCCCTTCCTCAATGCTCAGTAATACAGAGCAAGTTCAAAAACTCAAAGAAATGAATTTACTTATCTTGAATCTTATGCACCAATGTCAGATGTTAGATTGGTTTTGCAGATTTTTTTCCTCAAGCTTAAATCTTTTAAAAACTTTGCAGAGCCAGCCCTATCCAATTAGGTTCCCTAGACAAAATATTAGCCTAAGCCAGAATGAACACCTGGCTATTTTGCAAAGCTCCAAGCCACTTAACTTCAATAATCAATGTAATATTCTTGACAATGTGTCATATTTTTGTAAGAAAGCATTGTGAACATCTTTAATTTCTATAGCTATATACACAACTTCACTATAAGTTTATGACTCATTATAAGTGCTGGCATAATAATGAATTATGATAACTATTATTAATTATCACAAGCATTAAAAGCACATTACAATGCATTATAAACATGCTTAAAACGTATCTGCAATGCATTATAAATGGGGAGGGGGCTTCATAGAAAGTCTTACCAAACAAAAACAACTTGGTACATTGGAGTCGAGTTGAGCTGACATAACATAATTAAAAAGCCCCACAGGGTTATTGCTCAGTAACCTGACACACCAGATGGACCCCTCAGTATATCTCACTCATCCATCTGGGAGAGCCCATAGAAAGTGTTTGGGAATGGGCAGAACCTTTCATTAGCATATCTGGCAGGTGATTGGACAACCGTTCCATCAATCACATTCATTATGGGCCAATCAGATAATGTGGTAGGCGGGTGCTCCAGCTGTGCTGTAAAAAACGAAACCACTTTGAGCCACTTTGTAGTACAAACTCTCACCAAAACACGTGGAGGTGGAGTGAAAATATCCTCTCCTTAGTTCCTTAGTTTGTAGTGTTGTTTTTTTGTTTTTTATTTAATAAAAAATGTGGTCCAGTTCTGATAAAACTGCTACTGAATTAGCATCTCTACTAATTTCTGTACAAGCAGTCACTTCCTGCTGTCATCTCGCTCATAGGTCCCACCTTTTCCTGCTGTAAAAGACGCTGATCTTGCTGTGCCACTTTGTGCCAAGCACAAGATTAGTTGTAGATTGGAGCTTGGCAAGATGGATCTGCCTGACTACAGACATTGAATCAGGTGGATCCAGCTGCACTGCAAGGTTAATTGCTTAGTAACGTGAACAAAATTCCACATTATACACAGTGGAGGTAAATATCTCAGAACTCTGACAATCTGGTTAAACTGACAGAAGTTAAAAAATTCAATTTAATTTAGATAAGTTGACTATTAGAATCACTTAACATGTTTAACATAATGCTTGGTGTTGTTAAATATGAATAAAGATATACATACACACGGTGCCATATCTTTATTAAGATTAGTTGTGAAGACGCAACCTCTGGTCTGAGTGACAAAGACAAACTTAAGTTACTTAGAAGTATGCTTATCTTCTTGAATTACTTTTATCAATGTGCTAATACTATTGTAAATATGAGTTGCCCATAAATGATCTCTGCAGTACGAAAAAAGTTGATGAAATGATGATGATTGATATGTCAGCGCAAAAAAATGAACATTAGAGGGAAACAGAAGGCCTTGGTCTCTTCACAGCACAAAAATAAACCTACAAGAAAGCTCAATAAGTCAAACTACGGTTCTGAGTTTGATTTGGACTTAAGTAAAAAACCTCGAAATATAAATGATGATGGAGGTTTCATGATGTTTTAATTTGTGAGTAGTAGCTGCCTTGGGTAGAGACTGCCAGTCTTTGAGTCTTCATGCCAAACTTATCCCAGAACTCTTCACATGATTGAAAGAGGAGATCAAACTGCTAACTACACCTAATAAAAATGTCTCAGTGTTGTTTGAACTCTTTTTGAAAGAAGACTTACGTGGCGGCGATGACGACCTCCTCAGTGGTTACGGGTTGAGTTCTGGATCTGTCTTGTGTCCGCCTCAGCCTCCTGTCCACAGCAGCATTTCTGGACCTCGGTTTAGGAGCTCCTCCGTCAATGCTCTTCTCCAACTCCTGGATGGAGGTGTTGAAAGACACGTGGAAAGTCATTTTAAATCAATGGAATATTTCAGCAGTTTTAACATTGTTAAAGCAGTCCTTGAGTTTACAACACTTCTCTCAAGAATTCAGCAGAAGTGTGATTAAAGATGGCCAGTTGAACACTTTAAGATCCTATCATAATCAGAGCTGTTTGGAAATTTCAGTCTCTGCTGGACGGGGAGGAAGCCACTGGGACTGTAGTGCATGTCTGGGGTCAGTTTAACAGATGTGGAGGTGCAATGAGCTCCAATAACTGAGCGTTCCAGTGGAAAGCTGAGGCTAGCTCAGATTATAATACCTCCACGGAGAAAAAGAAATTAGAGTGTCAATGCTTGTGTCCTTGGAGCACATGTCTTTGTGTCTAATATACAAGGATACAGATGTGTCTCACACACAGGGAAACAGATGAAGAAGGAGAGAACAAATGCGAGAGAGGATAAATAGGCAGAAGATGGAGCTCACCCTGAAGAGAGAGCGCTTGGCTGCTACGCTCATCTTGGCCCGTTCGTCTACCTTTTCCTCATCAGCTGTGGGCGAGAAAGGAAATATACACAAGGTTAGATACACATCATAGAATTTTGCATTCCTTGTAAGACATGATGAAAATGTTCTGCTAATTGATAGAGATGTCGAGAAAAATTAAAAGTTAGCCTGTTAGCTGGCTGCGTCAGTGATGTTTGTGAACATCAACATGAACAAAACGTGTAAGTATAATCAACTTTGTTTGCCACAAATATCATTATTGACAATTATTCAAGAACACTTTGAATTACCCCATAGGTGGACACAGTGCCAACTTCCTGGTTGGCCTATAAGAATTCCACACCCCTGCTTCACTCCTTCGGGTTAGCCGTAAGAGCCTTGGAAAATAACCGGGCAAACCAAATGGACCATTCCATGTATTTAACTAGTTCCTTTAGGCAACAGCCTACAGAAGGTGTTTGGGAATGGGCAGAACCTTTTAAAAGCATTTCAGGCAGGTGATTAGCCGATATTTCTGTCAGTCACATTAATTACGGGCAAGGTAGATATTATAGTAGGCGGGTCCTATTGCTGCAGCGTAAATACAAAACATAAGCCACTTTGTAGCACAAACTTGGGCGAAAATATCCTGTCTACTGAGAAATGTTTTCAGTGTTACTAGTTTTCATTTAATTAAGAAATGCAGTCCAGAAATACCTTTCTGTTTTGTCAACAGAAACAGAAAGGTCTTTCCTTTGTGTTTTCAAAAGCGCTCTGCGTTCACACAGATACGAGTGTGATCTGCGAGAACAACTGAAAACGTGGTAGCGTGCATGCCAGGCCAGTAGTTGGGGATGTAGGTTTGTAAAGAAACAGCGGTGTTACAACACGTGTACACTTTCTGCTGAAGACAAACTTTTCACAAGCAACAATCGCAAGTGGACACACGAGAGTTTTTTGTCTGGACAGACAACGAAGTTGGGGTGTTTCTGGACGTGGCGCTCAACTACAAAACCAGTAGAATGCTTTTAAGGATGCTGATTGGGCCATTCTGCTTCTGGCTACTCACAAACGTAGACTGAAGCTTGGCAAAATAGATCCAACCAATTACAGACATTGATAAGGGCTGATTCAGCTGCACTGCAAGGTTAAATGGAATAATAACACTACTGTTTATTCAGGACATTGATCCAAATGAACAATTGATGATTTGAAGCTTCTACCACCTACATTTAGTTTCAGAACATCTTTACAACACTCACACTGACTGTCGGCTAATATTAATATTACAAGTCAATCTAAGCAATTTATGATGAAGCTTCTGTGTCTTTAAATCTAAATACTTTGGCAATTTATAAAATCTGAAACCTGCAAACATTAACAACAGACAAAATATTTGCCATATTCGTCTGTTGTCAAGCACCTATTAGTTAAAAAAAATGTTTTTTGTGTAGTGGATTTGGTTAAGGAGGTTATGTTTTTTCTGGCATTTGTCTGTTTGTTAGGAAGATAACTCAAAAGTTATATATGAATTCTGACTAAATTTCCAGGGAATGTTGTTGGCACTTTGAAGAGATGAGAAGATAATAGAGGTGCTGCAAACCCAGATGCAGGTCCAGGAATTATTTATGTGATTTGCTAAAATTGCGAGATAGGGCAGTTTTCCACAGTTTTGCTAACAACTCCATAAGCTCTCAGTGGATTCTGGAGACGATTTCAGGGAATGTTGGTCATGGCACAAGAGAGAAGTGATTAGATTTTGATGGTGATCTGGATCCAGATGTGGATTCAGGAACTTTTCCATAAAATTCTTAACAGTGCCAGATGGGGCAGTTTTCATCTTTTATAATAATAAATTGCTGGAAAATGTTGGAAATGCCTTGGTGGAGGTTTGTGCTCCACCTAGATTATTTTGTTCATAATGCAAAAATGAGAGAAAGACAATTTTAAAATGCAGTCACTTTGGTCTAAGCTATGGTCTAAGCTAACTATTACGTTCTCATCATCACCCTGGGAAGAATTTTTTAAGGATAATGAACCTTTCAGTCCATAAAATATTGGAAATTCAAAATAATTGTAATGCAGAAAAAGTATGACATGTTTTTATCTTCTTTAGCCTCTAATTAAACCTACTTCACATGTGAGACTCAAAACTTGCCCTAAGTTCAACAAAACTGTATTTGTGTGCTCTGATATAGTCCAGTTATTGTGATGAGTTTGTTATCTATCTTCAGGCTTCTGTCACTGTCATAATGTTTTCTTTATGTTTTTGACCTCTTCATGCAACATCTGTCTTTGTAGCCTAAAGCAACAATAAACAGCAAAACCTGAGACTGGTTTCAGGCTGCTTCCGCGTGCAAAGACTATGACAAGGCAGACAGGTGTGAAAGGCCGGGCTGAACACTTCACTCTTTCTGTGAGACATATGACATTACATCACCAAACAAATATTCCTTCTGACTGATGCTGCTGAGCAGACTCTGCTCACTCTGGTAAACTTCAGTGCAAAAAGCATCTTAAATCAATGCATGCTTATAGGAAACAGATGAGATTTGCTTGGCAGAGCTGCAGTGATGTTTTGCTACTGAACGTCAAAAATAATTCTTGAAAATCTACTCTGAAATAATCAGTCAGTTATCTTGTGTATATTGGCAGAATACAACATGATACTGCTCTGTGTCATACTGATCAGGGGTAAATGGAAAAAAAGTTTACTTTCTACTCTATAATCCTGACTTGGCCAAGCATGACAGAAATACTGCAATATGATCTTCTGATAGAACAAAGAATTTAACTTTATATTAAAATACTTCCGGTCTATGCATAACCATTTTTTACCTTTTAAAGAACATTATTCAAGCAATACTTCGCTATTTTAGAGTTTCCCTAAAACACTTTCCAAGACGGAGTCCCCGCTTAAACAAATAGAACATGACAAATTGTTCACTTGCTGCCTAATATATATATATCACCCAACAGGTGCCATGATGAAGAGATAATCAGTGTTATTCACTTCACCTGTCAGTAGTCAGAATGTTATACCTGATAGGCCAATATGTAAGGCCTGTAAATATCTGCAAAATTTTGGATATCTGCAGATACTGTTATTTGACTTTTCAGGCTAATATCTGCTGATACTGACATCGTGCTCCCCAAATAATGAGTAAAAGAGAAGGGCAACTTACCTTCAGCAGGGGCAATATCTGAGCTGACGCAGGACCTTAAAAATTGCACAAAGAAAAAGTCAATTAGCAAAAGCCAGTGGTATCCATGGTACAGTGCTTTGGCTCTGTGGTATTCTGGAAAATAAGAGAGCCTGTCACAGTGGAGGTGAGGAGAAGCAGGGAGAAAGCACTTGTCTCTGGTATGCAGCAAACGTGATGGTGAGAGTTAGAAAAAATGAAAAGGGGGAACAAAGTGTAGTAAGGAAGACTAAGCTGGAGAATTAGCGGTATTACAGCGGTCCGTTCAACTCCATGGTTGCACTGAGTGATTATCGACAAAGGCCGATTCATGTCATGGTCACATGTGAAGACCACTGCCAAGGCTGAGTCAGCCCGACCTTTGGCCCTTAAGCTCCGTTCTCTTTCTAATGATGTTAAAGTGAGTGCTATAATCAAGAAACATGGACTGTGTACATGCCTTTGTGTGTTTATATGTGTTCATGTGTGCCTTAGTCATGGCATCTGATAAGCTGAGATCCAGCTCATGCTATTAATCTGATTATGGACTTGTTATACACAGCAGAGTTATTAACTGTTTGCTAACAGCTGATTTTCACTTACCAGTCATCAAATACACCAGCTTGGTCAGCAGCTTGAGGCTTTAAAGTACGACCCTGCAGGCATCCATGCTGCATTAAAACTGTATGTTTTTTTTGCTTATTGTTTATGTGCCTTTAATAACCACTGATTTTCCACTGCCATTGCTATGAGTGCATGTTCAAACACCACATTGCAGGATGTACAATGTTTGTCACGTGTTGGTTAATGGAGACCTAAACTGCCATTTTTTTGTTATGACCAACAACCAATGGAAGTCTATCTGATGTTGGCCTCAGTGATCAAAGAACTGATCATTGTGCATGCAGAGTCTGTGTGTCTCTTGTGTGCACATTCAGATTTCAGATGATGCTACTCCAGTTATCGAGACAAAGAGATGTTGTGTGAGGCAGATGCTTAGTCGCACGACCCAAATATTCACAGTGAGTGTTTACCAGATGTCGGTAGTACATTGTCTTGCTATTTGTCAAAGTCTGACAGACCTTTAATGGCACAAATATGCTGCAGTGATGTTTTTACAGCTATATAAGTGAACCTGTATGACTTAAAGCAGCCGTAGTTTCATCTTAAGTATCTGCAATGTCAACTAAATGTAACCTTTAACATTGTTGGAAATCGTTGATGACATATGATTGTCTCAATAACAACTATAAAAAAAAATTGTGAAGTTAAATCCACTAAGAAACAGGTCTTTCCCCCCCCCCCCCCCTTTTCCTTTTTTACTGCATGCAAGAGTGAGCTTGTGCCTGAAACGTCAAAACACTACATTGTTAAAGAACGAAGGGGGGATTTGGATTTGAATTACACAGTAATTTAGGCTAATACCCAAATTAGTGTTCCTTATAAGAGAAAATGTGATTATATAATATTCCAGAAATGTAAAAATTGTATATGGGTTGACCTACTTAAGTAAAAAATAGAAGCACAATATATAAATTAAAATACAAAATGTCACCTTAATTTTTTTTATATTACTTCAACCCTACTTAAAAGTGAATCTTTTGCATTTCCACTTTTGATTGAGTAGATCCAGCATTTAAGTATTAGTCTGTGAGACCAAAGTAAAACTCCTTCCCATCTACCCTCTCTACAGTCTCCTGACCCAATGCAGTCTTCAGAGTTTTTTAACATTTGCATTAGAGTCTGGAGTTGATCAGAGTCATAGTATCTTTAATTATGTGTTTCATGCCGTCATGCATCCCCAACGGGGAAAAATTTGAAATGACCCTCGAAAAGCTAGATTCTTAAAGCTCTACCTGATAACGCCTATCATTATCAAACTCTAACAACTTACTATTTACACCTGACCAGGTACCTGGAAGTTAAAAGACGTTTTACCAAAGCATTGAGCTGCTGACCAAGCAGCTGTATTTGTTGAGGTGTGTGAGCGTGTTTTTAAAAACTTGATATGATTCAACATTTGTGTTCAACAAATAATTAAAATTAAAAAATATATGATTGCTTCTATAACATGCATTATGAAATGGACATTTTCCAGCACTCTGCACTCAGCCATGCTTCCCTTGGACCAGAGCAGTACCTATCAGTTTCCTGTCGCTCAGCAGAAGTGATGGGCTGCGTCCTAAACCTCTCCGAGGTCTTTCTACTCTCCCCGGGACAGATATATTGCCGGGGCCTACGCCCCCTGTCCCTCTCCCCTCTCCAAGGGGCACTGTAGCCCTCAAGTTCCCTTTCACATTCAATCTCACTGGAGGGGCCACCCAAGAAGAGGGACCGACAGATAGAGAACCCAAAGGAAACAGAAAATAGATGATAGTGAGGAGAGATAGAGAGGGACTGGAAGCAAAATGTACATTTTTAAAAGCAGAGGGTGCACCAATGGTTTTGTAAACCGACTCTTTAAGGAAGTCCATGCAGATTTACCAGCATCACAGCATGCACACACGTATCGTCCCCACCCAACAAGTCATTGTACAAACCAAGGACAACAATCAAACATCATATGAAGCTCATCGTTGAGTGATTATTGCGTTAAAGCCATTTCTACAGATTAGAAACTAAGCAGTAGTACATTAATCTAAGTACATGCCCGCCTTAGTTGCTTGTTAGTCATTAGGCAGCCAGCCAATGTTAGGCACCAAGCATCAGCGTGTTCTGAAAAAGCCAGCCTGCAGTTAGCTGCTTTTTGTTCCACCTACAGCTCATTCCTGCGCCGGGTCGGCGGCGTGGTGGTGCTCTCCATGTAGGAGTGTCTGAGCTGGGCGACAGACACTCGAGTGTCCTGGTGACTCTCTTGGTTGCCAAAGCCCTCACCCTCTCTGACCTCTCTGACCTCTCGGGGCTCATGGGTCTGGTGCTGCAGCTTCCACTGAGTCGGCTTTCGTGGGTCCCCTGCATCTGATACCGAGCGGCTCAGGGCGGTACTGGAGGGGGAGCCACCTGGGCCAGCATGTGGAGCTCTTTGCTGGATGTGGGTGGCAGTTTGTCCTTTTTGGACATAAATGGCGTTTTCCCGCTCTCTGATCTGGCCCTCTGGTACTTGTAGATGATCTGTTTCATCCCTCCTGGTTCTGAATCTGTATCCATCTTCTACTTCAGCTTCCCTTGTAAGGTTTAAATTTTGCAACCTGGATGGATCCTCTTCCCTACGTCCTCTCCTTGGATCCTCTGTGCTTCTCTCTCTGCGGCGGATCTCAGAGGGCAGCACTGCTTTCCTACTCGTCAAAAGACCTTCTGTTTTCACATCCTCGGACTCCTCCATCTCTTCCTCTTGGCTCTGCTGTTGCTGCAGCCCAGCTTTGGGTAAAGTGCCCGACGTCATGGACAGATAACTTGGATGACCACCAGCTTCTTGTCCTCCTGGTTGTCCATGTCTGGTACTCTGAGATTGGGGGTGATGTTGAGGGTGGGCATAAACTTGATGGGTGCTTGGTTGGTCTGTGTGGTAGCTTTTAGAGGGATGAGTCTGGTGTTGATATTGTCTGCGGTAAGATGGGGCATCTAGCTCAGGGCTCCTCTGGTGACCCTCCTCCCTGGAAAGCCTCTCCCTAACTCTGAGTCTTCAGGGAGAAGAAGGGCTGGTTAGCATTTGGGACACATAAACTGAAAAGGCAGATTTAATCCAATACAGCTATTGATTATACTACTGGTCTGAAAGTAGGAACAAACACAGTAATCAGCTTTTACACAAATCCACATGATTCTGTTAGCATTAGGGATAAGCCAGTTCTTTGCACTGATTGATAGAAGTGCTGGGGGATGTCAAGAAAAGCAAAAATGATCAAATATGGAGAGTTAGCATTAGCTTGTGGTAAAACTGCTGGAGGCTTTGCAGATCCTGTTCATCCAAAGACAAGAAGGCCAGACCATAGTCTGAATCCATCTGTCCAAACTCTGGAGAAATGGAAGGACCTCTAAGGCACTTAAGAGGTAAATTATTTATGTGACATGTTTTGTCTTTTAACTATCAAAATAATGTACAAGGTTGGATATCATTTAATCATAAAATAAAGTGAGACAATTACCATATTTTGGCACTACGCCTTACAGCCTACTCAATCTAATAAGTTAAAGCTTTTAGTAATACCTGCTCTCATCAATATCAATTTTCTATCTGATTTGTCTTTTAGAGGGCAAAGTTTCTAAATTTAAAGCAGCATGTTGAGACAAGACAAAATAGTTCTACTACGTTTATATATTTTCTTGGTTATAAGTCCTAAATTGGCAAAATAAAGCACGAAATGCTTTTAAGCATGAACCATGCTGTCACTACTGAGGTCAGCTCTTGTAGCCAAACAACATTGGCACAGGACAGAAGAGCTATAAAACTATCTAAGGCACTGTGTAGGCACTGCCAGTGCAAAAAAGTAGCTGCTATGAACACGTGCCTCTTCTCTTCAAAGTTGCATACCAAGTAAACTTTACTTCTCATTGGGGTCTAGACAGGGCGATGTGTTAATTTAGAGATCCAAACGTTTTTAAGAAACTTTCCAAGAACATGCCATCAGAATCCACTGTTCTGGAGGACCAGTCATGTACATGTAACAAATATGCATCCCATTTTTAAATTCAATTTCACAAAGATCTTATAACAATTCTGAGTTCTGCAACTAAACATCAGTCATGAATTTCATTTTGGTTATCCACTTGGAGATCCCTACCCTTTTATGAAGAAGAACCTGACACTTTTTCAGAGTATTAAAAATAAAAGGAGAGATAAAATTAAATATACAGAACAAGCTTAAAAAAGGGGCCTACAATTATGTCAAGTTAGTCTGGAACTGCAGCAACATCACACCCAACATTTTGGAGAGTCTGTGTCCATAGCAGCTGCTTTTGCTGCAGCATCGCCTGCAACCTCAGTCTCAAAGTACTTCTACTTGTTGATGCTCAGTAATGGAAGTTGACTTCCTCTGTCCTTGATTGTTTCCATTGTGTCTGTTTTAAATAGCTCTGTGTGCTTCAAATTTTCATTTATTTAAGGATATATCACCACAAAAACAGGAAAACATTGTCAAGACCAATGTCCTTGCATTTACAGCAGCTGTACATCTGGAAAGTCTACACATAACAGATGAGCGAGATCAGTTTCTTATCTACCATTCGTTGATAAACCAGAAGTCCTGCCCACTCTTGGTTGATATGATTCATGAGGGAGAACGCACACTATCCCAAAAGTTGAACGGTTATCAACTGAGAGCACTGGAATAAAAACACCTGAAGCATCTTATTTTCCCCTTAAAACACTAAACTACATTTTGTATTAAAGTTGAGCATCACCAGCTCTGAAAGCAGCAGCTATGGACACAGGCCCCTGATCCTGCATTAATAGGTTTTAATATATCCTCACGCTGTTATCAAACTGAACACAGCAATATACAGCAGATAAATTAATAAAAGCAAAAGGAACAGGGATTTGGGACATCAATGATGATGATTATGTGATGTCAGCTGACCTTAAAGCTCAAAGCAGAGCTTCCTAAACAAGTGCGTCTTAAATATAAACCAAAGGAAAGGACATGGGGTTAGCTGGCTGTGCTGTGGCCCGCAGTTTAAGAAGCACTGCTCGTAGGGGTTGATGGTTTTTTGTAAGTCCAGCTGGATGGAAACATGGCAGGTGATGTTGGGATGAGACACAACCAGCTTGGGTGTACCTTGAGGGCCAGTTGATGGGTGAATTGGTGTCGCCCTCAGCATCAGTCTGCAGGAACCAATCATTGCATAGTTTCCCCATCGCACTGCACCAATGGAGACCCGTGGGAAATATTTGAGTTGGGTAAAATGGTGGATTCATTTTTCATTCTTACACCATTACATTAAACACACCATTAACTTCACATCAAACTCAAACCAGCATGAGGACTGGCCCCAACATCAGCAGGATCCCACAAGTAACAACAGTACAATGTTCAGCTTCAATAACAGGAAATTTCTTGTTATTGTGGTTGTGACAGAGGCGTCAGGATTAATCTGTGTAAACTTTCCATCTGCCTTTTCTTTGGGTTTATTTATGAGGCAATGGCAGTTAGAAGGAACCACACCCTCCTATTAAAATGTAAAAACGGAGGTGAAGTGCTATGTTTTACCATAGCCTCCTCTTAATCTGTAAATCAGCAAGATGTTTGTCAAAGTTCAGGTCCCAATGGATCTATTCCCAATTCAGGATTGGACAGAGTTAAGTGTCCATGAGATGGTTTTGGGTTTAGGTCGACGTGTAAAGATCTGCATTTTTCTGGGAGGCATTTACAGCCACTTAATTTCTGAATTTTGTTGCTTTTAAAATGCATCGTACTCATTTATGCTGCTGTCAAATGTTCTGAGTTAAGTACAACAACCGACTGCATTTGCCCCAGAACTGCTCTCTATTGTGTTACATAAAAACACTCTCAATACAGGTCAGTATTTGTCAAGCCTTTGTCAAGTCAGCATGACCCTGAGAAAAATATCATCTATTAATTGCTTCTTACCCATAAGGCCTTGCTGGTTCGAATGAACCCCAGCTGTGGGTCAAGGATCTTATCTCAGAATCACATTGACCCTCCCAGTAACAAAACAACCTCCTCCACCAACAGACACAAAAAACACAGCCAAGTAAAGAATCATCTTCTTTTGTTTTCTTGCAATAAAAGCCACGGGGCCATGGCCTGGTCAAGATCTGGGCTGGAACGCCTTGTTGTTGCACCCCAAAGAGATATAAAAGATTTATCTTGGTGGATGCAGTGATGTCTCTGCTATCAGCAATGGAGTCAAAGCACAACAGTACTCAACTTCTGCTGCTACAATGACCAATTCAAGTGCTCTAACTGCTTATGATCATTAGGAAAGCAAGAATAAGGACATTTTCCAGTTTTTAACGACTTTGGCCTTATTTGTGTAGCAGTGTCCATCATTTTAAATGATACAATGACACATTAATGATTTGAATGATGGATAATATGTCTAGAAATAGGTGATTGAGTTTCAAGGGCAGGGATTTCTTTGTCGAGTTTGTCTGTCATGGAATTGTTCCTTTGGTCTTTTCCATGACCAATTTATAAGACATTCAATTGTTTTACTGGTTTGGAAGTAAAACAGACATGAAGATGTTAAAAACAGAGGTGTCTAAACTAAGGTTTGGGGACGCATGCCGGGTCGGCACTTTGCCATTCATCATTCCTGACAACTCATCTGCACCACCAGCAACGTTAACTCAACTTCATTTGTAGGTGTTTACATGGGATGAAGTTTAGGGGTTTTAGGATGAAAGCCTACACCCCATGGCTCTCAAAGCAAGTGACGTCAATCCCGTTCAGTTGGTAATACTCACTGTCTTGACCAGCAGCAGAGCCCCAGGAAGTCAGTCTGCATTTCCCCAGCTATCAACCAACTTCCAAGCATGAGTCAATGGGGACTTGAACTGGCCATCCTCAGGTAGCCTAAGCCCTTACAGACTGAGCAAATGGCTTGAAATGCATTCTTTTGCTTTAACATTCTGTTCAGTTCAAGTCCAATTAAAAAAGGATCCTGTGCTAGTCATTTTAGCTTAAACATGTTCGAATTTTGCTGTTTTGCACAGTTTGCTCTTGTTTTGTGTCTGAATTCATAGAAAAAGCTGTTAGCTTTTCCTCTCTATGGTGTTCAGGGTTTTATTCTCATCCTGACCATGAGCTGACAAAGTAGCACAAGCACACTGTCTGCAAGTGAACTTTGGCAAACTAGTCTGTCTTTGTGTGGCTAACATTGGCAGTGCGTGTACATTTCTATTTCTAGATTAAAATACAGTCAAACTGCTTTAAATAATGAGTTGTTGTGTACATTATGTATAGCTGCAGGCTTGTCAAGCGGCAACTAAAGCAACCTACACAAATACATTTGTGAGTTCATTTTTTTCAATAACCACAGAAACCACTTTGAGTTCTACAAAAATAAAACCAAAGTTGTAACAAACTGTGAATCTCCTCTCAGGGACTGTATTCTGTTTCCTTTCAGGGACCGTTTGGTTTTCTGATCAGCATTTGTAAAATTCTCAAAGAGGATAAATTCTCTCTAAGAATGTGGGATCCACCACAGAGCCAGCGGTTTTCTTCATCCAAACAGCCTCATAAAGATCTCCTCCTAGCAAAATAACAACAGCTCAGCCAATGAAACTTCCTCTGGGAATTTACAGAGTACTGAAATTTTCTTTTCTCAACAGACGCACCTGAACTCTCACGAAAATAAACCTAACAAACACATTTTGTATCTGGTGTTTTTCAAACCCAGTCGTAGGTCTCAGTGGGGGTTGGTTTGTGCTTAGAGATCGTTCCAGACCAGGCTCAGGTTGCCTGACCTGGTGTGATACCACAGTCCTGCCAACAGGATGACCTTGGACATGTATGGATAAGAGAGACAAAGGTGGAGGGAGGGAGAGAGTGGGATGGATAATGCTATCATAGTGAGGCAGCCTATTCAGGAGTGACACAGCAGTGTCCTGAGCCACATGGAAACAAACTCTGGGTGGATGAATTTTCCTTCCGAGACACAAGTCAAAGAAAAAAGACCAAAATGGAGCAGCACTGTAAACAACTCACCCCTGTCTGCTGAGGATGTTGTGGGCCTGCTGCTCGATGAAAAGATCTCCAGGAGAAACACCATGTTTAGGTGAGGAAAGGGACGGCTGCCTGTTCAGCTTTGGAGAAGTGGGTGGCATTCCAGTAACAGGATAGTCCTTAGTGGGGGCCCTGGCAGCCGAGGACATTGATGTCACATCCATGTACGAAGAGGAGGATGGTGGCTCAGGAGGAGCAGCTCGGCGTTGATTCTCCAGATTCATCAGCCTCTCCCTCTCTGAGAAAGAGTCCACTCTGCTCTGACCCATCTCGTACCCCTGCTCAGGGTGGGCGTGCTGCGGTGCCGTGCGTCCAGCCCTTGGACTAGTGGCAGAGGGGGGGCTGGTGTAAGCACTCAAGGTGACATCCCTCCCATCCTCCCCCACTGACCCCACTCTGATCCTCCTCTCTGATCCGTCTGAGTCCTTGCGACTGCGAGTGTAGCGTGAGGGAGAGTCCGAGTCTGGCTCGTGATCCAAAGAGATGCCATAGCGCTCTGCTAGTTGACGGCGCCGCTCTGCTTTGTAGCGGGCGATGCGTTCAGCCTTGGATTCCAGCTCTGGGACAGCAGCGGTTGAGCTAGAGGTGTACACAGGCTCTGTGAGGATAGAGGACTGGGGTTCAGGTCTACCCCGGGATCTGGAAGGTCGATCTGGAGCTGTCAGCTCCATATCTTGGGTTTCAAATCCCTCTGTGCCATACCGCTGTACTGTAACTAGGAGAGAGAGATTGAGCCAAAGTCAGTTTTTTAGCAACAGTGTCACATTTTACCATGGCGTACCCAAGGACCCAAAGACTTGTCACGAAACATCTCATCAGGAGCTGAAATATTATTATCAAAAGTGAAAGCACAAAATTGTCCTGCTCACTGGTGTCAAATGTCTGTAAATACAGAGCACCACAGCTGGTTTTAATTTAACATGTACCAGATGTCCCACTGTCACACTGATAGTTTGTTGTTTTTTAAGTGAGGTTGCTCGAGGCCCATTGCTCTAGAAAATATAACTGCCACTAAAGCAACTGGACAGCTTAGTCCTCAAGGGAAAATAGCCGATTACAAATGCTTGGCGATACACTGCAGTCAATGGTGGTGCTGAAAGCGTCATAATCACCCAATTTTTAGATTACTACTCATAAAGCAACTAGACACTCCAGTAAGAACCTTGACGGTGTTTCATTTTTCCTTGACAAAGTCCCTGTTTTTAGAACTACTGTGTGATGCAACATATGAGCTTTGTATCCTTCCGCCAGCTTCCTCTCATCAGCTGATAACCGTTGGTCGCTTAGAGAAACATTTTCACTAAAACTGAACTAAAATGTGCAATTTTGACTTAAGTGACAATGACATGGCATTAAAAATGGGTATAAGTATATAAGTATATAAGTATATATAAGTATATTGTATTGAAGGTATAGGTATGATTGTATTTTTTTGGTAAATTTAAGACAGTGTTGTGATTTCAGCTTGGAAGTATAGTAAAATTTAAGGGGAAAGTTTATACTTACTCCTTTTAGCTCATGTAAGCTGAGAGGCTTAAAAAAATTGCAGATTCAGCTACTGTCGTGTTTTATTTTCTTTTTTTTTATTATCACTTATTTGTATTTTTAACTGTTTTTAAGTTGTCATTTACATGATCAAAACAAAGATCAATCAATCAATCAATCTTCAAGAATTGCAGCACACAGAGGAAGAACTTTTGCAGATGGAGTCATGGGTAGAAATATGGATGGATGAACTGTTATGGAAACTGAGGAGCAGGACATATCACAAGTTACCTGGTGGTGCAGATGCATGAACTGCGAGCTCATGCACATGAACCTGGAGGCCTATTGCTGTCACGAGGGGGACAAGCTTCTCTCGGACTTTTCAGGTCTTAATGGGTAATATGGGTGCTGCATATAGTCAGAATGGTGACTATTTGTCTTGCCTGCTTTACACCAAATACAGTAGCAAACCAACTTCTTAATATTTAGTAGAGTTATATTCATATCAGTTTGTACTCTGGTAACCGTTAACTGACCACGCTGCAGCAATCTGACCTGAACAGCTAATGAGAGGAAGCTGGCGGAAGGATACAAAGCCCATTCGTTGCATCACCAAACAGTTCCAAACACAGAGGCTTTTTCCAAAAAAAAAAAAAAAAAGAAACACGGTGAAGAATTTTACTGAACTGTCTGGTTGAGCCAAAGCTGTTTTTTTGTGGGGTAATCACAAGGCTGTCAGAGGCACCATGACCTGCTATGTATTTCCTAGTGTCCATTCCCATCTATCTCCCTACAGGGGCAGAGCTGGCCAGTTGCTTCATCAACAATTATATTAACTAGTTCCATGGGCCTCAAGCTTAAAATAATGATGTACCTCTTTAAACAGATGCAGTGTGGACAAAACTGTGCTATGCTGCAAAGTGTGATGCTATATCTTGCACTTATTTGCTGCAGGGACATGCTGTAGGAAGTCTGAGCTGCACAGTAAGTGTCTCACCTCCACAGGGCTCACAGGTGTCAGAAGCTCGGGTGTATCGGGGTGTGTCCTCCTCCAGAAGCCGGTTGGCAACCAAGCTAGGCAGCAGAGATGGATGCACCTCGCCCTCGATGCCCTCCAACCTCCGAGCGATACGTTCCTTTCTACATGCACAAGCAGAGAGAAAGGAGAACTCAACTTTAAGAATGTCCTTATCCTCATAAACAGGATCAGTATTAAAATGCTTGCAGACTTTCTTATCTTGGTAGAATTTTCTTCTCACCTGTTCATTTCCCAGTCACTTGAGCTTGTGGTAATTCCCTCAAATCGTTTCCTCAATTCTGAGACTAGAAAAGGGATAAACGGTAGAATACTGAAGACAACAGCTCTTAAAGAGACCATTAAATATCTTAGGTTTGCAAATTTAAGGTCTAAATACAATGAGAAATAAAAGAAAAGCTGGGAATTTAAACCAAAAATCATATTTTGGTACTTTCGTAAGCTGAATGACAATACACATCACATATCTTGACATTTTTTTGCAATAAAACACAAAATGTTTGTCAAAATATGCTAAACTTGAGAAATTATAAATAATATCCATCAATATTTAAGTGCTTTATTGTGAAGAAGGAAATTATAAAAACAAACAAAACAAAAAAAACATGCCAAAACTTCCTGCATTTATGAAAACTTCCAATTTCAAAATAATAAAATGTACATTATTTTCAGGATTGGTGGCATCAAAAGTACAGAAATGTGGTGATCTTTAGTCCTTGAACCAAAAGTGAGTGAGAAAGAAAACTGTCCAAACCGCACAATTGAGCAATCAACATTTGGAAAACTGACCCAACCTGGCATGAATCTATCATTTCTCATGCTACTCAACTGTTTCATCCCTTCTTTTTCTTGGAGCTGCAAAAATTAGTGCATTCTAGACAGAGTGGGTTTGCCAGTATTTTTCTTTTCAAAAGCTTTTTGTCAATGTTTTATGCAAACAGAGGTCAAAATGCCAAATTGCATTGAACAGGGGTCTTATTATTAATTATAGGAATATACAAAAATGGAAAGAAATGAAAAGGTAAATTCAGATGTATGCCAAACATCAACAGCTTACAGAAGTATTATGGGATCACAAGAATCTTTGACTTCATCAACATTGTTTTCATTGACCAAGGTACGTCAAGCCTAAAGTCTTGTTTACTTCAGTGTGTGACATTTTGTCCTGTATCTCCAAGGCAGCGTCACATTTGTCCCTCTGCAATTTTAGACTAACCTTGCTATGCAGCTGGATCTGCCTGATTCATTGTCTGTTATCAGGCAGATCCACCTCAAAAGGAACAATTAAGCTTTGCCTGCAGACCAATCAGCGTCCTCTAAAGAAGAAAGATGTGGAAGCTACAAGCATGACGACAGAGGAAGAGATTACAAGCCCATAAACAGTGCCTGCTCATGTAGAGATTAGCATGGATGCCGCCAACCGTAGAGGCGGTCTTATCAAAACTGGACACCGTGCCTTTGTTAAATGAGGAACAAAAAACGACACTGAAAGCATCCGTCCATGGAGAAGATATTTTTGCTCCTCTTCTGACAGGTTTCTGCAAGAGCTTGATCTACAGTCTGGCTCCAATTACAAGTGGTCCTCATCAGCAGAAAATCCAATAGGCCCATTATGAATGTGACTGATTGAAGATGGACTATCTTTGTCATGAAGTTAGTCTTTGAGTCAAAATCCTATAATTGTGCACTTATAATTTTGCCTAACCACAGATTATTAAAAGGTGGTTCACTGAAGAGCCATCAACTTGTAATTTAGGACAAGTCTGCCATATTTCAGTCAGTTAGATCCATTTTCCATTTTTTAAAGGATACAGTGGATTCAGTACCATAGCATAGGACTTATATGACTACACTGTGGACATCCTTGATGAGGGAGGGTGTCGGAAATTTCTCACGTTTTATCACTTATAATCATCCAAAATCTGGTGTTTAGGGCCTGTATTTTGATGCCTTGATAGCAAATTGGAACATTTTTTTGCAAATCCTTTTCAACCTTTACTCAATTAAATGCACTACAAAGGCAAGGTATTCAATGTTAAAACTTGATAAACATATTTTTTCTTTTTGCAAATATTCACTCACTTTGAATTTGATGCCTGTAACACTTTTCAAAAAAGCTGGGACAGGGGTAACAAAAGACTGTGACAGTAAAGGCTCAAAAAACACCTGTTTGAAACAATACAAAAATGGACTCTGCTGGAAAGGTGAGTGCCATGATTGTGTATGAAATTGGCATCCCAAATTGTCCAAAGGGTCGTTTACAAGCAAGGAAGGGTCGAGATTCATCACTTGTGAGCCCATAGTCCAATTGTTTAAGAATTGTTTTTCCAACACACAATTGAAAGGAGTGTGGGGATTTCATAATATAATCAAAAGACTCACAGAATCCCCAGAAATCTGGGGCAAGGCCACAAAACAACACTGCCCATTGCAGTCTGTTTTTATTTTATTTAACACAACATCTCAACTTCATCAGAATTAGGGTTTGTAAATAAAATGATGATTCCCTACTGTTAGGAATCTGCCAAAGTTAAGGTTCCCCTTCTATTCTTGGGCTCTTCTCCTTGTTTTCTAAAGTATTTTGAGTGTTTTTCATGTTGAAAATAAAGAATGGGTTAGCTGTGTTGAGATGTTACTATATCGTCCAATAGACTTCAACACGTCGTCCCTAAGGTGCCAGTACAGCGGATGCTTAGTCTCCTTTAAATGAAGCCAAAGGAAATCCAGTAAAATGGAGACAGCTGTGAAAAAGAGGAGGCTCCAACTTGAGGATGCCACCAAACTCAACACAGCCAAGCCACACAAATGACATTGAATGCAACCAGTTTTTAATTTCCGACAAAGCTCAACCAATCAAAAACTAAACTAACAGAATACAATGCCAAACAGAGCTAACCTGGAGGCAAGGAGCAAGTGAGCTTGTCCTCTTTGTTTTTTTGGGTTTTTTTTTCAGGCATGAAAAATGATCCCATCTTTCTTGTATCCATATCTTTTCCTTCAGGTTATTTCTTTACCTTGTTCGGACCTGGAAACGTATAGCACCATTTAGACTAAACATTCAAGACACATTATCTTGAGGCCAATAAGCAAATTACTGTAAATGGTTCCTACTGTGTTCAATCTTTTGATATATCCTAAAACATGATTTACTGCCCAACTCTAATTAGAAGTCATATATAAACCTTAGGTCTCCTTGAAAAGTTAGATTCCAATTAACGGACTGTTTTTCAATGTTCCCAAATCCAGTAAAGAGCTAATCAAAAACATCCTTCAATAGCCTGCAAAACCATCATATTAACCACTCAGTGGGACATGAGAGACTCACAAACCTCAGCATGACCTTTCCTATTTTTTGATCTACAGTTTAAGTACAGGGAGCTTATAAGGAAAATACAGTGCAGCTGCTTGAATCATAAAATATATGAGCAGTGAACTTGTAGGAAAACAGGTTTGGCAAAAATCTTGACTTCCATCCACCTGGCAAAGAGGCTGCTATTGCACAACCGTGACTTTCAAAAACCCTGGGAAAGTTGACATTGTCAGGGGCCATTTGCAGAGCAGGAAGAGTGGAAAAAAAAACCTTACTCACCTTTAGGGAGATTGGCCAAGATACTGACATCTATATCCTTGGTGCTTTTGGCTGGATCGTCTTTTTCGTCAAAGGAGAATTCTTTCTGGAAGCTGAGGGGGGCAGGAAAAACACAAACTCTTATTAAAGCAGGGCTTAGATGTGGGGAAACAGATTTGTTAATAAACCTTTAATGTGAGGGTTCAGTGAAGGAATCTACATTTAATCAAACAATCACTTAAATCATTAAAAACTGGATCCACCACCACCTGACCGTTATATGCCTGTGCAAGATTAACAAGGAGAGGTCAGTGGAAGAACAGTGATGATGTAATGGGGGGGCAGGGGTAGTTTTTCTCGTGATGTGACTTGTAGAAATTTAATAAGCAAAAGGTTGACATGAGGCACAAAGACCTTTGTCATTTGTAGTCTGACATCTAATCAGTTAAAGCTTGAGTCAGAATGGATCATTATGCCAAAGGATGCACATGAGTCTCCATGAGTTTGCTTTTCAACCTTCAGCCTCCAAAATCTATTCAGTTGATCATTTAGTCAGGGAGGACATCTGCACCAAATTTGACAGAAATTCTTCCAAAGCATCTTTTATTTATCACTTTCACAAGCAACCAATAGTGGCAACCCAACAACCTGTGACCTTGTAAATCCAAAATCTTATCCTGATCCTTCAGTCAAAAACTTTGGTTAAAAAAATGAAGAAAATCTCCAAAGATTTCTAGAGATATAAAGATCAGAGGAAAGGGATAAACATGAGGCTCCTAGACCTCCATCTTTGATGTATTTCTTCCAATACCAAATAAGTTCACCCTCAAGTCAGAGGAGATATTTGCCAAAGCTTGGAAAAAACCTTTAAATCATTCTTGGTAAGGCACTTTCTCAAATAGGATGATCATGAGGCACAATGAACTTTGACCCTGTATATACAAATTCAATCAGTTTATTGTTACATTGGAGAATTCATTTGTGCAAAGGCAATTCCACGTATGTTCTTAAGATACTGCAAACATAAACAAGGGATGATCAAGATCATCAGCAATTGTGCAAAGTTTGAGGTAAATCACAAAAATCACATTCAGAAGAAAAAGATGACTATGAGGCTTCAAAGACCTCGACCTTTGGCAGGTGATCACAAGAACCCTGTGACTTCATTCTTGGTGCACAAATTTTGAAGAAAATCCCTTTAAGTCTTCGTGCTCACAAGTAAGGAATGGATATGATGAGACATGACCTTGACCTTTGAAATAAAGTATTAGGAATTTACCTGTGAGTCCTAGAGGATATTTATGCAATAATTGCAGAAGATTCATTGCGTTTTATTGAGATAGTTTTCATAAGCAAGGGAAAATGATGAAACTACCAAGCCCTGAGCTTTGACCTTTGACCTTTTAAGAGTATTCCGTTCTTTCTTGAGTCAGAGTGGAAAATTGGGCAAATCTCTGAGTGTTCTTAAAATACTGATATTTTATGAGTATATTTTCATAAGCAAAGAATGAACACGAGTCTTTTTGACCTTGACCTTTAACATGTGACATTTTAAAGTGAATTAGATCATCCTTGTTTCAAAGAGAATAGTTGTGCCAAGTTAAAGGAACATCACCATAGCATACCTCAGATATAGTATTTTTGACAAGCTTAGGATGAATAACTTAAAGCCTTGAACCTTAAAACCTCCAAAATCAGTCCCTACAAGGGATTTGTGCCACTTCAAAATGAAATCCCTTGAGGGTTCTTGAGAGATTACATTCACACATTTACAATTTTTAGATCATGTGGCCTGTTAGCCAGTTCAGAAAACAAAAAAAATGAAATTTAAAAGAAAAAAACATATGTACGAGAAGAAATTCTGACAAATCTGCAAGGACAGAATTAAAAGTTGCAATATTTAAAGAATACAGATCTGTAATTGTTTCTGTGACATATAATTTAATAAACAGTAAATGCTCTGTAACTTTTAGCAACTTCGCTTCAATGTTTAGCTCATTGGTTTACATTAGATATACCTGTATATCACACACATTAGCAATGTATGTAAGCAGAATAGTCACTTCCTAGGACAAGTAATGTCAGTCACATGTCTACAAGCCCATCATGCTGCAATGTATGTGTTTGTCGAAAACCAAAATTGCCAATTTTCTCTTTTCCTGACTATCTTCAGTAAAAGTGCATCTTGTACCACCATCAAATTTAATGTGAACTGACTACAGTGGATGCAGAGTTTGTGTTTCCTGCACACAAAAAAATAAAAATGCACAAACTACAGTTAGGACGACACTGCTGCTATTACAGCGGAGTTCAAAGAAGGACCAGGAAAGATTCGCAGTTGATTTCTGTCATGCTTTGGCCTTTTTTAAATCCTAGAAAAACTTAATACATGTTTCATGAGTGAACATTTAAACAAGAACACACTTTTAAGGCCACTTCCCATCCTTAAAAACGATCTCAACTGCAGTCATCCCAGATGCTCTGCAGAGCAGAACCATGACCCTTTAGAAGTTAAAAATATGGGGCAGCACACAGAGGCTTCACTTTGAACATCATCAGAAATGCACATTAAAACAGCATTTCCCTCGAAAGTTCCTTTAAAAAAAATCACAAAAAACATAGCAGGAGGAAAATATCAATAAATATTAATGAATAGCTTCTTATAAAGATACGTACTTTCCCTTTTGTTAAGTACGAGTAACTTTGATTGTCAAAATGTACTATTTGGCCCTCTGACAGTGGTGCTGACTTTAATATGGCCCTCTTGGTAGCCAAAGCTGTCCACCCCTTTCAAAGCTGGTCAGAGGACGACCCAAAAACATTATGTCTCTGGTCTCGGCTGTCGTCCAGGCTTGGACAAGAGAATGTTCCTGGAAATTGGACTGCTCTGTTCAAGAATCCGTTCAATCAGCAAATGGATTATTGACGAAGCTAGGAAAAACAAGCTAACATTATTACCAGAACAAAATGTTTGGATTTGGACCTGTAAATCTTGAATCTTTGAATATTTATGTTGACATTATGAGGGTTTTACCCCACCCTACCCTCTGGCTCACACAGACTCAGAGCAAAGTTCTCTGTCAGTAGATCAGTGGAGTCTTTTGGACTGGATTCTAAAACCACAGCTACAATACAACACTTAAACAGTGCTGGTAGGAGAAAACTTGAGTTAGTAATTGAGAAAACATTTAGTTGGCTTACCATGCATCTAGTTTGAAAACATATTGATGTCTTAACGCTATGTATTTACCCAGCCCAAGTAATTTCCACAAATATATTGTACAACCTTCTTTATTACCACATCAATACTCCAGAGTTGATTTTAAAATGTTACTCCAAATAACACCATTTTTGAGCCAAACCCACACTCACAGCTTCACACACTGACCTTTATACTGACTGCCATTCAGTGACCTCTCTAAAAGGAGGCTAACAAGCAGACCTGGTGATGTGTTTGACACACAGCCAACACGACAATGTTGAGCACTCCCGCTAATGCCACAGCAGGAGGCTTTTTCACTGCCAAGCAGCAAAGTGTGTGGACGGATCTCTAGCTTTCTCACTGTGCTTGGACATTGGCCCTGCTCAAGGTCCTCAGGCTTTATCTAATACTGTGATATCTGTTTGTTTACACACTCAGGAACTTCACAGGCCAAAAGGTTAATTCTTCTAAGTCTTGCAAGTCCCTATTTATTCATATTGTGGGGTTTAACTGACTCAGTGTGCAAAACTAATAAAATTGGTTCAGTTGAGTACTTTAGACATCAGCCTTAAAATAAGATGTGTCAATATATACATACAATAGACATACAAACAGAGGCACTTTAATTTTCCCCAATTTCCTTGGTAGATTCTTAGCTGGTCCATGACAGGAAAGTGTAGATGGTAAACATGTAATCCTTACCACTTATATTTTACAGGAAATATGAATGAAAATTTTGCCTAGCAAGGAAAATGCCACAACATGCAGAAATTGACAACAAAAACAACAACAACAACAACAACAAAAAATTCATAGTTTTAACTCCCTGTGGCTGGAAGTTGGCTGGTAACTGGATGAGGGGAAAACTGAAGTGGCTGCATCTGTAGATAAAGATACGGCAGTACTTCTGAGTCTTCCTCCGCAGGCACCCCGCCAGAGGCACAGCAAAAGGCGATCACAGATAAGACTGCAAGCTCCACATGCAAGGACACGGGGCCAATCGATGTGCCTCGGTTGAGGTAAATATTAAAATTAACCAATGGAAATGCTTCGTATAGCACACACATGTATGCATGAAAACTGATTGAGTTAGATTTTTGGGATAACAGACAGCCCTAAGTGAGACCATTTCGAGTCAGCAGCAAAAACATACCTCTTTGGCGTGGCAAGAAAGATTACAAAAATAGTTTTCAATTGTCCTTCGATGGACACAGAAAGAGTTTGATACACTGATGACCAGACAAGGTGGCTCCATCTGAGCTCTTCTCCTCAGGTCTATAATAAAGTGACCCAATCCTAACATTAACTAGAAAGCACTCGGAGAGCACAAACCTTCACCGAGGTAGCTCACATATTGCTGTTACATCTATAAGCAATAGTTCCATGATAAAGTTACTATCATAATATGATTCCTTGACCCCGAGAACCCACACCTAGCACTCAGAATCATGTTGATATCGTTATTAGTTATACAGTTATTGAGTCAAAACAATCGTAATGGCGGTTATCTGGATAACCACCAGTCTGATCATTTTTAAGTTGGTCCATTACCAACATCTCCTGAAAATTTCAGCAAAATCTGTCCAGTAGTTTTGGCGTAACCTTGCTGACAAACAGACAGACAAACAAACAAACAGACAAACAAACATATGCCAGCAAGAACAAAACCTCCTTGGTGGAGGTAAAAAAAAAAAGATTTTAAGGACATCTTACCTCAAAGCTCTCTTCTTTAGCAATCTGGGATTGCTTAGTTTGATGGGGGTCTCACTCCCAAGCCCTGAGGAGGAAGAGAAACAAAAACAGAACATTTAGCAAATTCACAAAACAAATTACGTCCTTTTAAATTAGAGCAGCAGAACCTCACGACACGAGAGAACAGACACAGATTACAGAGGGACAC
Organism: Cetoscarus ocellatus; assembly: GCA_037902135.1. Classification (NCBI taxonomy): domain Eukaryota; kingdom Metazoa; phylum Chordata; class Actinopteri; order Labriformes; family Labridae; genus Cetoscarus; species Cetoscarus ocellatus. The sequence goes on along the minus strand of JBAMNC010000760.1, from coordinate 1,971,027 downwards.
CTTGAGGTTAACCAGCCAGTCTGTTTGCAGGTCTTTGGCACTGAACCACGTTCATTAAGTGGACTCTCACAGAGAAAACAAACGATGTGGAAAACAATAATCTGCCTGCCAGACTGAATCACATCAAATAATCAGAGACCCCTGTAGTTAAAAGACTGGCTCCCCTCCAGCTCCAACCCCTGCCCGCCCCCACAAAAATGCAGCACATCACTCTGCGTCCACCCTGAGACAGTGACTGTCTCCATCTTAAGTATCATCTGTGTGACGAGCATGAGGTCACACTTAAAGATTTGATAGATGAGTGATTGTGTGTCACTGAGGGGAGGGGCTGTGAAGTCTGATCACACACCAAGGTTTACAGAGCAGCTGGGAGGGTGCCAGCAGGAGCACTTTTATGCTCACGATGAATGCAGATACAACACAAAGGGAGAGACAAACCATAATCAAAAATCCATAAACACACAGCAGCTATTGTTCTCCAACACCGGGGTAGAGGCTCCAATGTTCTTCGGCAAGTGTTTAGAAATCTGGGAGACTCAAAGGAGCTGCTATCATTTTCACGCTTTCAGATTCAGGAAAGTTCAAGGTTTACAACTGACAGTAAAGCCTTCTCCAGGGTTTAAAGAATGGTACATGAAAAGAGGAGATATCCAGTGAGAAAGCAGATTTTTGGGTGAAAATGCCTAGAACAGCAAAGGAAACTCAGATAACAACTTATTACAACCAAGTATTAAGAAGATTAGATTAGACAAGACTTTATTAATCCCTTTGGGAAACTTTGGGAAATTAGGAATCTCTGAAAGTATTGAAAAGAAGATGAAAGATATAAAAATGACAGATATAAAGAAATATCTAAATAAATATATATACCAAAATAAATGTAAATAAAATACTTGCCACTGGCTGGCTACTGTTCTTTCTTGTCCTCTGTCATCCTGTTACTCCTCCTCCCCCACTTTTGAGGTTTGAGAATGAACTTTTGTTAACCACTTTTGAACACTTTCACCATGAAGCAGATGGGCTACAGCAGCAGAAGACCACTGAGGGTACCACCCCTGTCAGCTAAGCACATGAAACTGAGACTAAAGTTCACACAGGCTCACCAAAATTGCACAATAGAAGACTGGAAAAAATATGTCTGATGAGTCTAATTTTCAGCTGCAACATTCACGTGGTAGAGTCAGAACTTGGTGTAAACAACATGCAAGCATATGTCGCAATGATATGATCATTATGATTTTTTTTCACTAAAAAGCTTTTCTATATAGCAATAATAGCCCACAATACTGTATGCATAAAAAATACAGTTTCTAGTCAGCCTTAAAAAGCACGGTCATTGCAACATTTACAAAGTTTATTGTGTCCCAGAGACAGAAATAATAGCAATTAATGTAACAGAGAGTCAAATGACTGAATGACTACAGTCAACTAGTGGCCTGGGGCTGCAATAAAATCCAAAAATAAATGTCCCAGATTTAAATAAATTATTGAATTTTAAGATGGAACAATATCTCACTAAAAATATCAATTCACTATTGCACCACAATTATTGTGATAAACTAGAGTATTGATATTTTCTAAGACCTTTATTATCAAATAAATATCTCCACAGCCCTGCCTGCAGTCCTGAGGGCAGCACAGTGACAGTATTTTTGAGAGCAAACTCATGGCCTACCTTTTTAATCTTGCTTTTGATTTTTTTTTTTTTTTTTACTTGATTTCAGGTAAATCTCGTTATATATTTATCCATTTTCACATTTTAACATGTTTTATTGAATCATATATTTAAGCTTTGTTTGATTTATCATTCTTACCAAACAATCTTTACTTATTATCTCATTCTATGTATTTATTTATTTAATTCAATGATTAATTTTATTCTGTTTTATTTTTTTCTTCAGCTCCAGTGATGGCATTTCCTCAGTTCCCTGCTCAGACACACACACAGTTCTGTTAAATCAAGGTCTTTGATTTATTTTTAAATTGACTTTATCTCATTTAAATTTATTTATTTATTTTTGTATTTATTTTTATTTTATTTTATTTTATTTTATTATTTTTGCTTGATTTTGGTTTCTATGTTCTTATAATTGTTATTTAAAGTTGTTTTCCACATACTTTCTCCTATTTGTTCCATGTTTATGTAAAGCACCTTGTGCTACATATGTCTTATGAAAAGTGCTTCACAAATAAAGTTTGATCGATTGATAAAGCATAATTCTGAAGGTAACACTGATGTAATTTCACCTTAAAATTTGGACTGATGTGAATTCTGATATTTACAATGCATGTCTTTATATTAACTTGTTAAGACTGATCAATAACAAGACAAATGACAACACGTAAAATGTTTCTTCCATATCATCCACCTAAAAATCTGAAAAGAGCACTGCTGACTTTTGCTAACATGATTTGAGCCCCCCACCCTTTCAGTGACATCAGCTGCCCTGGTATGGTGAAGTCCTCAAACATGCTATCATGAAGCCATTTGGTAAATTTAATTAGTTACAGCAGCATCATTCATATAGCCTGTCAGAGCCTGTTGTTAATTCAGAATAAGGCGTGTCAGCAAAGGAGGGAAACATGTGGCATAAACACCTGCCTACAGAGAAATGCAGCTTCATTATCCTGGAAAACAGGAGACATGGCTCGAGCATCATCATCAGTGTTTGGAGGAATGTGAATTCTGTGTAACATCCCTTTAAGGAATGTGAGTGTCATTCCCTCGCCCTCAGTTATTGACTCCAAACCTCAAACCTGCGGTTTTGGCTGCCCTCGGACCTCCAAGCGTCCCAGGCTGAGCAATTTCAGGACAAACATGTGGTCCCACTTCATCCTCTCCGAGTTCACCTCCGGGCCGCGTGACACCCCATACCCGACTCCCCCTCTGCTCCACCCAAAACCCCTAACCTCTCCCCCGAGGCCGCCCACCCCTAACCACCCGTCCCGGCTCTGTTAGGCCTTATTAAGGATGTTTGGGTTGATGTTTTAAATCCCTCCCACTTAGGCCAAACATCATCTGAGAAGAAAGAGGGCTTATTTGAAGAGGGCGGTGTGCCTGGATGTGTTTGGGGTTAGCGGTGTATTGTTACAGCTGGGTAGAACGGGCCGGTAAAAACACAGCTCATTCCTTGAAAGCTTTAGATGATAATCCTGGTTATCTGAGCTGATTTAGGCTCTTTTTGACAACGATCCAATGATCAGCATGACACCATTCTGGTAGATGTTATCAAACAGTATATAGACATGCAATCATTTCCGTTACAAGCTCTTACAGTCACATATTACTACATGGCACTCTTAAATAGCTTTGTATGTGTTCACAATAGAAGAAAGAATGAAATATGTGAAGATTTGTGGCCAGTTTGAGTAATTTACAACCAAAAATATGCACAACTAGAGAATTTCGCCATGCCCTCATGGAGCCTCAGATGCCCCGGGCTAACATAACTAAGTCAACACATAAATTACCATCTAAAATTCATATTAACCTTTAGAGCCCTCTGCTATTTTGCTCAGCTTTACTGCCTTTATTTATGTGGTGGCTAGGCTTTCCATGTAATCTTATTTTCAGATTAAGCCTGTCTGTTTTGCCATTGGGACTATATATGGTCTGGGATAGATTTTATAACTGCTGCAACAGAGCCAAAGATCAGGACATGAATCTGATGTTTTTGCTTTTGTGTCTTAACATTTTGGGCAAATCTGCACCACAAAATGAACGCAGGTCAATTTCCTTGAGTTTGTAATTAACCACTGTTCCAACGATACTCCTACGAGTTTCTCACGATGTGCAGAACAGACTTCCTGTCTTTTTAGTGAAGCTTGAGGACCATTTCGAAATCACTTACTGCATTACGGTATGGTACCCGGGCTGCACCTTAGAAAACAGGAAGTTTCCTCTGCACATCATTGGGACAGCAGAGAGGACATCGGCCCCCCAGAATGGAGAATATCTACCAGACACACTGCAGCCGGAAATACCATCATCCAAGACACCTCACACCCTAGACACAGTATGTTCAGTCTGCTTCCGGAAAACACTGTATGCATGAATATCCAGACTCAGGAACAGCTTCTGTACCCTCCACCCCACCTCCCCAGGACCAGAGACCAAGTAATGATTAAATAATGTTAAAAGTGTGATAATACACCAAGTTCAATATTTCATGACTGTGCAACATCTCAGCACTGCCACTTTCTTTCCTCCACAGATAGTGTTACTGTGTCTCCCAAGGCTGTCTATGTGACACTGTTATATCTATTTCTTTTTTATTTATATTTGTTAAATTCATACATAACTAAAAATGTCATCTTTCGATATTTTAAGAACTCAAGGCATTTTAAAGTTTGCTCCGTCGGCTGTATACACGTGACAATACAAATATCCTATCTTCTCAATCCCCTTGTAAATGGTGAAATGGTAAATGGACTTAAGCTTGAAGAGCACTATCCCATCCACACAAAAATGCCCAAATGCACAGTCAAACACTGAACAACGTCCATCATATTTAAATATTTTTGTCATTTTTTATACAGAGGTACTTTCATTCTCATATCCCATCATTTATTTCTGAGCAAAAGCTCAAGGCCTCACCATATTGTGGAAAACAAGGGCTTTTGTTACATGCTGGCAGGAGCCCAGGTATGTGCCTCCACCAAAGCAGTATTTCATCAACACTGCAGTACTGAAGCTCTTTAGAGCAGTGAAGCTAAAGTTGATGAGAGGCTTAGAATAGCAGAGTAAGTTGCACTTACTTGTAATTCGACATCAGTCTGTGAGTTTTACTCCTGTTTTTAATAATAATGAAGCAACATGAATATACTGAGATATGTTCCTTCTTGAAATTTATATTATTCGGTCATTTCTTTTCTTTTCGGATGTAAGTGCAGCCGAGTAAATGCTGTAAATCACAATAAGGTTGCCATGTTACATATCCCAATACTCAGCGTATCCATCCATTCATTCATTATCTATACCGCTTATCCCTTTCCGGGGCTGGAGCATATCCCGCGGACACTGAGCGAGAGGCAGGGGTTACACAGCACAAGAGGCAGCAGATCCTGCTGTGGCACCTTTGGATTTAATTTACTGAAACATCATGTTCATAATTGCTTTGTACACTAACTCTTTTTCAAAGAAAGTGAATATTCAGGGAGTTGTCTCCATTCAGAGAATGATTAACTCTGCCTCTGATGAATTTTTGCCAACACCAAATTTTTTACTCTTATTAATTTACTATGTAGAATATCTGTCTGTCTCTAGCTGAATCAGTTACATTGGTATGTAGATTTAAATTGTCGTATAATCTATTTTTATCTTCAAAAACAATACAGAAAAGTATGAAACATTTTAACTTATCATAAGCTAAGAAACTCAAACTCATGTCAAGTCTGTTTCCCAGTGCGGGTGGGGACTACAGTCTTAAAGTCAAAACTTTAAAAATAACACTTGAGTTGACAAATACCAGAATTTCCCTTTAGGTAAGAGTGTGAAACTAAACCAGATGCCCCCGTTAGGGTTAATAAGCTGCTAGTGAGAAACAAAAAAAATACATGCATCCCTCAGGAAATCAGCTGGTTCAGACGATTGTCAGATCTAAAATATAAAATTCACCGTAACCTGACCTGCTCTCCTTTAACACATCATACAGTCTATGCGTGGTGACATGCCGGCCATCAACATCGACCCCCTCTGAAAGCTGAAGTGCCTCAATACATTCATCACTCCAGACGCAGACATAAAAACCTCCACAATGATCACAGATGTGGCAGAGCCTTTGAAGCCGGCTGTAATCTACAGAAACACTATGGCTGCTACAGCCGCGAGGGAGCAGGTCAGGAATTCCTCAGCTCGGTGCCCCGCGTGTGCTGATGAGGCTGTAAAAGGTGTTTTGACGCTGATAAAACATGAGGATAAAATGATTCCATGATCAAGTGCAGTGACACTCAGGCTGTGAAGTGAGGAAAGGATTTTTTGTGAGGGTATCAAAGGTCTGAAGCACAACACTCGCCGTACAACCTCAGACATGTGCCGGCAACAACCAGGTAGACTTTGAAGACTTTAAGAAAGGACTTTAAAGACTCTAGTTTCAAACAGCTTAAGACCTGAATTCTGTAAGGACTAAATATCTTGCAGGGTCACTTTCTGCAAGACTCCTGTTCTGATAATTCCAATCCCGCATCTGGGGATCATTTGAGAAAAGAGATAAATGAAGGCAAACATGGTCAGTAGCCTCTTTTGTGACTGCGGAAACTACGTTAGCTTGTCTTAAATGACAAGCAATCAGGAAGCTTTTAAGATATTTTGCAGTTGTTTGGCTCTGATAAAGAGCCAAGCAACTGAAAGCCAATTAATGTTTGAAACAATAGTGTCATATTTTCACTTTTACAAACCTAGCTCCATTTTTTATGTTTCTCATGTTTTTATAATCAGTGCTTATGGTCACCTGTCATGTTGGTGAGTGGGTTTTATACATGTTAACCAAATTAAAGTACTAAAACAATTGTTACCAGCACAGTCCAATTCACATTCATTCAGTATTTGAGCATTTTTTAATCTCCTGGAAAGTAGCAGTATAAGAGATAGGAGGTTTGTGCCTGGCAGCAATATTATCCATTTTGGAAAGGTAAACCTGACTAAATGTCGGTGCATTTATGCATTTTCAAGACAACTCGTTGAAGTTCAAACTGAGCATCAGACTGGAGAAGAAGGTGATATAAGAGACTTTGAATGTGGCATGAGGTTGGTCTGAGTATTTTACAAACTGTTGATCTACTGGAATACCTTGTTGATGCCAGAGGTCAGAGGAGAAAGACCAAAGTGGTTAAAGACAAAAGGAAGGCAACATTAGCTCTAATATCTACTTGTTATAATTAAGGTATACAGAAGACCATTTCTAAATGGACAGCGATGGCGCGATGCACTGTGAAATTCCAATGATCACATTCAGTTAGGACAGAATTATGATCAGAATTTCTATTCAGGAAGTCGGACAATCCTCAAGTACCCTAAGTTTACCAGCTTGTAGCTGGAATGCTTTTGACTGGGATATGAGGTAATTCCAACCTCTGATATCTGAGCTCTTTTATTAACTGAATGTTGTGATGGATACTTCCAGCAGGATAACATGCCACACCAAGCTCAGATCATCTCAAATGAATTTCTTGAACATGACAATGACTTGACTGTACTCCAGTGGCCTCCACAGTCCTCAGATCTCAATTCAATAGAGCACCTCTGTGATGTCTTCAAACAGGAGACCAGCATCACGGATGTGCAGCCAACAAATATGCAGGAACTGAGTGGTGCTTTCATGTTAATATGGACAAAAACTTCCTCGTTGAATGAAGAACAAAGGGCGTCTAATGTGGTTTTAGAAAAACAGCAGATTGTTTATTGTTTTAGATGAACAATAAAAAAGGCCTTAAAATAAATCATCATTAATACCCCAAATTTTGCACTCACCTCAACCCTTAAAGCTTTGATTTTAATCTGAAAATGGCCTTCAACATTTCAAATCCCCTCAAAAAGTTTTCTTAATGAAGGTCATTGTAGGTGGGTAAAGGGAATTCTGCCATTAATCGAGGGTGAGCTTGAACACTGCATTTATCATACCCCTAAAAAGGACCAAAGTTGTCAACTGTTGAGCAGAAATACTCCCTCTATATCCAAACAAACAAAAACATCCAGTGTGGCAACCACAGCGGCATCAGGGCCGAGCATATGTCCAAGTTGAGACAAAGGATTAGCTTCAATTCCTGGGATTACAGTGAGCCCAAAAGGAAATGTGTCAAGTCTTTAACCGTCTGCATTACATCACACTCCATGTGCATGCGAGTGTGTTGGTCTCACGCTCCCCCCCACAACAGTTGCCCACCTACCCTGCATTCCCTCTGACTCGACTAAAGCCTCACTGAGAGAGGCTTAAGAGGTAAAGCATTAAACAACAGATGGAGAATCAGAGATGAGGTGAAGGATGTCCACAAACAGTTGATTTAACCAAAGATTGTGACAATAAGCCAATCAGACGTCTAACACCATTAACAATGAATCAGCTCAGTTCCAGTCTCTCAAATTGAATTCAGGATCAACACAAGGCCAAAGGACAAGTACACCGACACATCTAAACCCTCAAACAAACATCCCCTCCTTCCTCCAAAATCAGTCTCACTTCTCATGTTAAAGCCTGAAAACAGGGGCCACCTGTTGTGGATTCTCTGCCACTTTAGCACAGATGAGCCTCGTTTCAACACTCAGCTCTCAGTCAGGAAATTTTACAAAGAAGTGTGGGAACGAGGGGCCCTCTGAGACCCAAAGATGGACCTGAAACAAGTTAACATGGTTTCAATTTTAGTGTACAAAACAATTCTGGATAAATTGATCTGTTTCATATTGTATGAGTTCATTAATATTTATCCTTTTATACTTATGAAGTAGTTTGAATCTGTTGGCTTTCTCACACTCTCATTTTGAGGAATGATGTTTCATCTTCAATACAAATTTCATGGAAGTTAATGAGTTGTGACGTAGTAACAAAGGAGTTACTGATCGTCCAAGCTAGCAAGGAAGTGCTTGGAAGGAACAAATCTAGCAAACTGACACACCAGATCAACCATTCAATATATCTTACTTGACCAACTGGGCAACAGAAGATAGAAAGTGTTTGGAGAGTTGTTCAATAGTAACGATTGTTCCACTAATCACATTCATTAGGAGCAAATCAGAAAATGTAGTAGGCTGTAGCTACTGCTGCGGTGCAAAGTGCAAAATGGGGGTCACTGCGTAGAACAAACTCTTGCCAAAGAAGCTCCATTAAATGTCTCAAAAAGTCTATTCATCCATCAAATCCCAATACCACTATTCCCTTTTGGGTCATGGGGCTGAAGCCTGTCCCAGCTGACCTTGGGCAAGAGGCAGGGTACACCCTGGACTAGCAGCCAGCTGATCGCAGGGCCACATAGAGAGACAGACAACCATTCAAAAACTTACCCACACCTAAGGGCAAGTAAGGGTTACCAATTAACGTAAACAGCATCTTTTTTGGTCGGTGGGAGGAAGCCGGACAACCCAGACAGAACTCATCCATGCACAAGGAAAACATGCAAACTCCACAAAGAAAGACCCTGACCGATATGGGGTTTGAACCAGCAACCTTCTTGCTGTGTGGCACACTTACTACCTGCTTCAACACCATGCTGCCCAGTCTCAAAGAGTCTTGAATTTATTATAAAGGTGTAGAAACCCTGAGTACAACAATTTGACACTTATTGACTACGTTAGGGGCAACTTCGGATCAGTGGTACAGTTGCTCTTCTTTGGAAGAAGGTCTGCAGTTTTAGCCCCAGCTCCTTCACACATGTCTGTGAACCTATGGAAAAGGCATTTGAGTATGAATGGTTGTGAATAGGTATCTGTAACATGTGTTATTGGGGTCTGTGAGACACCAAGAGGTCATTGGATGATTTCCACCTCACATGACACCTATGATGACGGGGTATGTTGCTCTTCATAACTGCATACAATGGGGGTCCCGGGTCCAGGTTAATGTTATTTTGAAGGTTGCCAACTGAGAAGATTAGGAACCTCTGGTCTAGATTTGTAACCTTGCAGTGCAGCTGGATCTGCCGGATTCAATTTCTGTAAGCAAACACATCAGATCTGGACCATATTTCTTTATTAAATGAAAAACTAAAAACAACACTGAAAGCATTTCTCTGTAGAAAGACTCCACTACGACATGTTTTGACATGTTTTGGCAAAAGTTTTTTCTACAAAGTGGTTCATGTTTTGTACTTCACACTGCAGCAGCAGAAACCTCCTACTAAATTATCTGATTGGCCAAGAAGAAATGTGATTGACGATCTTCCAATCACCTGCTCCATATGCTATTGAAAGGTTTTGACCATTCCCAAAAACTTTCTATGGGATGTTGGCCAGATGTAATTGTGAACTACATTAAATGTTCCATCTTGTCTGTCAGGTTAATTGTGAAGTCCATTTTGAAATAAAATAAATAAATAAATATATAAAGGTCTATGCTACTGGCACATTTGGTATAATATGTATGTAAAAGTTTCAGGCTTTTATTTCACTTTTACAAAAAAGATACTGGGGATGCTAAGCTTAAAACAAGTCTGTATTCTTTTTTCTTTTTTGTTTTTGTTCTGATAGCAGAATGGTAGAATCTTCTGACTACCACATTGAAAAAATGGGGCTTTATGGGTTGTTGTTGTATGACCCATGCGCAGAGGCTGTTGCTTAGGAAGAAGGGTCTGGGATCAAGTCCAAATGTATCTGATGTCCTTATCTCTTTGCCCATTTTTGACTTTATCTACTATCCTTTCATAATATAGACATAAAAAGCCCAAAAAGTCAAGCATGCAAACTCCCATCTAACATTTCCGGAATATGCCCTCAATCACATTGATTTTTATAGTCTCTTTTTAACATCTGTACTGTCATGAAGCAGCTCTGATATTTTATGCCAGAGAATCAGTCAGTCTAGTTATAAAAGTACCAAAACTCTCAAGGAACTTGCTCGAATCTGTATGTAAGATTCAGTGTGAAAACTGTGTGCTGCAGCCCCACAATGCAAAGCAAAACTGCAAATTTCATTAAGTTAATGGATGACGCTGTCCATCGTTCCTTTGGCTTCACTCACAGACTTATTTGCTAATGCTAAATTAAAATGCCATGAGATTAATTGCTGAGCATGACAAGAATAAACATGGTTTAATGAAAATCTGAATGGCATGTTGCTTATACAAAAACATATAGTTTAGTCAGTCTTTGTATATCCAGACACACGAGTGCACGATCACAGTTCTTCCTCCAAGTAGCTGTGAAGTCTAGAAATAGCTGCCTCACTGACACAGCTCACCGTGCTGGTTAAGAGTCCCTTATCTGCTGCGTAGTGTCCTTGGAGGCTACAGCTGCAGCGCAAGGACAGCTGGCTGAAGCAGGACAGTGAGCACAGGGGAAGGGAGTCTGCAGTTAGTGTCCAGTGAGCTCCCATGAGCTCCAGTTTCCCCAAAATCCCCAACTAAAGCAACCTCCCAGCGCACAGCCTGCAACCAAAATCTCAGCCCTGCCTCGAGTCGCTGCTCTTACCTTGGCTGCAAAACTTGACGTGAGTCAGGTAATTCGAGATCCACGGGTTCCGATACATTTTGGCAAATTAGTCAAGAGACAGAAGAAGACAGAAAAGAGGTGATAATGGGTCTGTGAAGGGGGTCAGCTGCCTGAGAGGGGATGCAGCTGACAAAAAGCAATTTGTCAGAGAAAGAGAGAGAGAGAGGAGGGGAGGCAGGTAGTGTTAAAGAGAGGCAGAGTCAGAGAGGGAGGGGTGAGAGGGAAAAGAGACGTCCCAGCCGCAGTGCTGGGACAAGCAGAAGAGGTCCAGGTCTGCAAAAAGAGGAGCTGTGATTCTCTGGCTGCAGCTCTGCCCTGTCTGATATCCTCTCCTCTGCAAACTGAGGGCTATCCACTGCCCACTACAGTAACCTGCAGGCTGAAAGCTGCTCAGCGTGCACTAAGCTCATTAGCAGAGGCATGTAAATTAGGCCCCATCCTTACTACTGACTGGAGCAAAGTGTCCTGCATGCTGAAAAATGAGCCTCGCAGGCAGAGAGAGGAGGGAAAATAGAGCAAATGTGTGCGAGAGAGAGGGAGACGGAGATAGTTAAGAGAGTCCCAGGAGACTGCTGCCTTCCCTTGGCTCACATACATGAGCAGGGTGCCAAGGAAACCGGTGCATAGCGTCAGAGAAGGAAGAGAGAGAGAGAAGAGGAGAGAGGGATAGATAAACAGGCAGAGAGGACGGGTGTGGAAATAACGAAGTGAGCATGGGAAGAGGAGAAAGTTAAAATGACCCTCTCAGCCAGATGAGAAATTCCAGTCATCTCTCAGCGGGGACAGAATAAAAGGAGCAGCAGGCAGAGCGAGCGAGAGAGAGAGAGAGAGAGAGAGAGAAAGGGGGCGGGACAAAGAAAGAGAGCAATAATAAAACAAAGTGATGAAGAGAAAGAGAAACTGTGCAAAAAGAAAGAGACACACACTTAAAACTCGTTCAGTATCTGTGAAAGTGACAATATAATAGTATCAAAATGGACCAGGGCCTCTCTGTGTGGAGACTGCATGTTCTCCCTGTGCATGTGGAGGTTCTCTCCAGGCACTCCAGCTTAGGGATGGGAATCGAAAACCAATTCCAGTTGAGAATCATTAACAGCTCCATCAAAGTATCGATACCATGAGTCTTTTTGCTAATCAACTCCCTTATCAATTCCTTCCACTGACAGGGTTCAGAAGGGGTCAGAATTGTGGCTTAATTTTTTTTACAAATGGCGCCTACTGCACAACCTTAAGTGAGTGGAAACACCAGCAACTTGCAGATGCAGTTATCTATGCTGTGACATGTGTGTTTGACATTGTTGCCACTGAAAATCAGAAAATCTACAGCAGTGATTCCCAAACTGGGGTACTCGTACCCCCAGGGGTAGGCGAATACTTGTCAGGTTTCGAACAGTTGTTTCAGTAGTTAAAGTTCAAACTGGCAAATGTTTGTATGGTGAGCTTTGATAAAGGCTTAAAGTGTTGGCAGAGGCAACTTATAGAAGGAAATCTGTCCTGAATTGTCTAAGATTCTTATAGTAACATTATGTTCAGTCAGACACCCTTCACGTTAAAGCTGTGGTGAGTTTGTAACAGTTTCAAGTTCATAACTGAATATGTTCCAGAAATGTACATTTCTTTTTTGAAAGTGAACTGGAGTTGCTCACTGAAATCGCTGGTAAATAAATCTATTTTGTGAGAAATGACTCACTTTAAGAGATGTTATTTGTATGTTATGCATGTGAAATGTGGGAGGTGGGGGTGGCAGCAGGCTTACAGACACATTTCTTTATCTAGCTGCTGTAAGTGTGTGAGAGTAGGGGGCACATGGCAGGAGGTCGATTGTCTGAAGGGGTACAGGCAGCGAAAAGTTTGGGAACCACTGATCTACAGGAATCAATTGGGGAATCGTTGAAGAATTGGATCGATTAGCAGGATCGTTAATGGCACTGGTATCGATAAAATCTTATCAATTCCCATCCCTACTCCAGCTTCCTCCCACAGACCAAAAACATGCTCATTGGGTTAATTGCTGACTCCAAATTACCCTGGGGTATGAGAGTGAGCTGTCTCTCAATGTAGCCCTGTGACTGGCTGGCAACCAGATTAGGGTGTACGCCGCCTCTGGCCCCACGTCAGCTGGGACAAGCATCCCAGGACCCTGAAAGGGATAAGCGATATAGATGACGGATGGATGGATAACCTCACTAAACGCCCTTTCCTTATTTCTGACTAGTTTATATTAATCTGACATGCCAGACGGACAGTCCCATGTATCTGTCACAGAAATATTTCACTAGTCCATCTGGAGAAGAGCCCATAGAAAATGTGATCAGAGGGCAGAACCTTCAAAAACAACTGCAGTCGGTGATGAGTCTGCCGGTCACACTCATCACAGACCAATCATATCAAGCCACAGTATGACGTAGCAGCTAGACCATGTTAGCCGTTAGCTTAAACTATGTCTCATTCCTTAGACTATCATCTTACATTAAAGTACACAACACAGGTGTATCATTTACCCCTTATATGTGACATAACCCTCATCAACAACAATCCCCACCAAGTTCTCCTGGTAAACTTTTGAGGAGAGAATATTTCGCCAGGTATCACTGAGTAACCATGACTACCATAGACTAACCAGCATCGTCCAGAGGATTTTCACATTTTCTCCCAGTTTCCCAGCAGTGATCCCCAGCTTCTCTGATTTGATCGTCCAAGAGGCAACCAGCGGAAACATGATTATCACAGTGAGGGTTGGAGTCCTTCCCATCTTTTTCACGACCAGAGGAGCCAGTTGGTGGATCAAACTTTTACCGAAACCGGTCAGGAGAAGAGCAAAAACATATTTCCCGTAAGTAAAGCTGTAAGTGATGTTCTCTGCTCTTCTTTTAAAGAAGAAATTGAGTCAATTTCTGATAAAACTGCAGATAATGCCACATCTATGGAGACCGCTTCACACGCCGCCATTGTTTTCAAACATGCAGTCACTTTCCACGTTCGTCACGTCTGCAGCTCCCGCCTCTCTTCCCTGATTGGGTCATTCAGCTTTTAGCCGAGTGAAGTTGTAGAGGATTGGAGTTGGCAAGATGGATCTTTGAGATTTCAGACAATGAATCATCTGCTCTGTAAGGTTAAATTTATGTGGGAACACCCATTAAAAACAAAAAATTTTTTCAGTTCTTTTTTCTTTCATATAGTGAACACACTATGTCTTGTTTATTTACATCATTCATCTGTTTTGAAGTGCCTTAGCTGTTGATTTATTTTGATCATGTAATAAAAGTTACACAAGAGGCTGGATCACTATTGAAGCAATCTGAGAAATCTACATTGTATGACGATATAGATACTGTGTAACATGTTTTATTTCTTCATTTTGAAACCCAGGATGGATAAGTAAGATTTAGACAATCTAAATAGTATGCAACATTTTACCTTTTTTTAAGTATAATTTTTAAAGTGTTTAATAAACTGACTACAATTTGTGATGATTAAATCATAAAAAATAAAATATTTGGTGTCTTGGACTTCTGTTTTCAGGTCCATGTGATATTAAATTGTTATCATCACTGTTTACTGCTGAAATCATCCTGCAGCACTGGGAGCAACTTGGGGTTAAGTCTCTTGCCCAAGGAAATATCAACATGTGACAGTGGGAGTTGGCCTCAAACTCACAAACATCTGATTGTTGGTAGCACGTACTACCAGACCGAGGCACCAACGTCCCGTAACTTTGCTACTGAACAATTTAGGAACTTAGCTATTGGACTTTCAAAACAATTTGCAATGTGAGAGAAAACTTCTGCTGAACTGAGCCACAGAGGTCAGTTATGTCTTTAACTCCAGTCCTCTGCCTCCTCCAACTCATTTGCATCAACATATTCATCCACCTCGAAGTTCTCCCGCTCTAATGATGTTAAAGACCTCTCTCTTCCCTTCAGTCTTCTCCTTTATGGCAGCCATAGCCTGTTTCAAGACAGAGAGACCCCTCTGTGTGCCCCAGCATGATCGTCGTCACCGTAGTACCTGTCCATTACAGTAACCAGGCAACCAGACAGATTACAAAGTTCTAACTAATAGCAATGTTTTGTGCACAAGCACGTTAAAGTTGTATTTGTGTGACTGAGGATCATGACATTTTTCTTATTTTTGATCACTTTAATAATAAAATAATGAGGATTTTTTTTCATCTGATGCATGTTGTCAAAGACAACAGAATATTTGGTTAACCTAAATATACAAATTTGACTTATTTTTAAAATTTACACCATGTTTGATAGTCTATCTGCAATTTTTGATGATTAAAAACCTTGTCTTGGACCTCTGTTTTGGGTCAGTGTGGCATCAAACAGGTATCAACACTGTTTGATTACTGCTAATATCATCTTAAAGTTAGTAATTGTCTTACTGTTACTGTTTGTCATTCATTATGTTAAGAAGCTATATATCATGTTTTGTCATGGAGTGAAAAATATCAAAACATGATTAAGGTCCATATCTCCCAGCCCTACTTTAACTGTGCATTAACGTGATGATGACGTGCTTATCACTGCACTGATACTGGACTCAGAAATGTTGGCACAGAGCCTCTTCAGAAAACAGTTTGTTGTGTCTTATCTCTGCAGAGCAAAGCTGTCGCCGCCAACACCCACAGTGCAACATTAAGCAGATGCAGAAGGTGGAAGGAGACTCTAATTTCTAAATCTGGTGGCTGCAGAAGGACCAGAATAACTTCAAGAAAAAAGCGTGCTGTTGTTCTTCATCTTTGTTGTACATGGACCTGACTGCACTTCCTGCAGCCTCTCATAAATGTAAACCAAGCTGCTGGATTGTTTCAAAGCCAGACCTCTCTTTTCACATCATAACAATTATCAAATCTCATAAATCTGTGCGGCCTCACCATCACAGGGCTGCACAGGTGAGCTCACAGGCAGTCTGACTGAATGTCTGAGCTGTGTGTAAACTTAAGAGGTGGGAAGTTTGGATCTTTGTCTGCGATGAGCTCATCCAGAGCAGCATGTGAGGCGCACACAAACACGCATACATGCATACATCACAAAGCTGTCAGTTTACGCTCCTGCAGGCTGGATGGGGGGAAAGCTACCTGCACGCCATTCTTTAAACCAAGTTATTTTAGGCTGCAGCCTTCAGGGTAAAACTATAACTCATCAACGACTGACAGACAATTAATAGATTTCAGTTAAAGAGGCAGAAGTCACACCGAACAAGGAGCTCCTTCAGGTGTCATCGCCTAATTAGAGCGTCGACCACACATCGTTGGATGTTCATACCTTCGTCTTTATTTCTAAACCTCACAGCTTTAAAAGGTTTCTATTCCTCTGCTGTCATAGCAGATCAGAAACAATAGCTGCTTGAAAAAGCTGAAAATCTGAATATTCTAGCATGACCTCAATCCTTTTATAGGATTTATGACTTGATGACTAAATATCGTTTCAGCCAACAGACATGTACTGGAATACCGGCTGTCATACCCCTCACTTGGAGATCCAATAATTCATTTTCAAAGAAGTTTTAAAGTGGTCCCAGATGTCGCCTGTCTGGATTTTTTTAAGCTCCCTGCAAATATATACTTAGTCATTGGATTTGTGCGTGCTTACAAGCTCCTAGGTAGACTAGGTTAATAATTGTTATTAGATGACCAAAGAAAGAAAAAAAGAAGCTTAAAGTCTCCATCTAACACAGTCAGTCTCTGAACTGTAACACTGGTGTATCGATCAAAGCTGTCATCTGTAACTTTTACAGTTTAGGTGCATGTAACACACAAACTCTGCATGCACAATTGTCCATTCTTAGAGTTAGCCCGCAGATTCTGATTTCAGACTGACTTTTATTGAAGGGAGAAGCTAGAAAGTTGGCGAGAAGTTGGCAGTTATTGGATTGTGGCGTGCTTACAGCCCCTTTTTGTTTCAGGCCTGATTAAAACAGGCTGTTTTACTGCCTGTAGCTTTAAAACCTCATGATCTGTGTCTATGGATTGTATCAGCAATTTGCCAAAGCAGAGACATGGTTGTATCATTTAGAATCACCAACTGGAGGCCCCAGGGCCACATCAACCCAGCCTCTAGTACATGATGAAATTCATACAATTTGACAACATAACATGTTGTACTTTCAAGGGCATCTTTCATTTTTCTTCAATTCCTACAGCAATTTAGGAAACCCTCAAAAACTACCTGGGCTGGACTTTGTGTTTGATCCATTTCACAGAATCCCATCTGTGAAACATTATTGAAAAATATTCAACCAGTATGAGTACATAAGTGTCAGTCCCAGTAATGGATGACATGACAGCAGCAGTGTGGCTCAGGAGATTTATTTTTCTTTTTTTTTCAGACAACAAAGGGTATTAAAACAATGTATTCATTAGACTGGAATAAGGCTGTGTATAAATGTAAATATGATATTGAAATATTTTTTGCATTGTATATTGACAGAAAATTTTTGTATAAATGTTTTTTTATGTTTGACAGCATGCTCACAAATGCCTTTTTGGTTTAGATGTTCACTGATGACCTTTAGATGATTATATTTGGATTTATGAATTAAAAAGATGCAAAACAAAAGGAAGAAAATCAGTTGTAAAATGAAGACCCCTCATGAGCCTCAGGCTCTAAGTAAGCCTACTGAAGTTGACATCTGACGACTTTTACTGTCAAGGAAACAAAAAAGTTGCCAGTTTGCTTTCCATGAAGCAATGGAATAGTGATAGTAAAAGTAATGCATTGAGTCACGTGACTGACATTGCATGTCCTAAGATTCAACTATTGCCCATGAGAACTTTGCAACCTTGGATGTTAAAACAATATATTGATTATCCCCAGACTGAAATAATCATATTATTTGATTGTACTTTGAAATTCAGCACCCGCTGTCAAGGAGATAAATAGCCCATGTATAGATGTATTGGATGATCCCTGGTCTCTGGGCTCATTCTATCTGCTATAGGTCTATGCTCCCCATCTTGCTTCAAGCTGAAGCAGGAGTCGTGCTTATAATGAAACTACAACTTAGGGTCAAGTCCTTAAGATGAGCTTTACCTCAGTATGATCATTTTCTTAGTTCCAGTAACAAGAAATAAAAAGTCTTGGTTTTTGAAATGGTTTTCACATTACTCTCTTCAAAAACGATCTTAAATGATGAATCTCTAAAGCAAGCAGACTCACTTGAAGGATGTTTTGTAGCATAATAATGGAGCTGCTGTTCTACCACTGCCAACTAACTTTTGACTTGATATTTTGATAGTCTCCTTTCATATTATTTTTTTTATGTGAAGATTTGATGCAAGATTCCCTCAGCCATTTGATTGATCAATTATTTCCACAAACATAGTCAAGTACCTTACTCATACTGGGCTAAAGCAGGTATGCAACAGCTCTCAATAAAATATAGAACCATAGGGTACAACATAAACAGTTCACAGTGAATTGTGGTATTTTAGGTTTTCAGAAAAAAACAGCTTTAATTTATCGTTGCCCTTTTCTCTGTATTTGTTTGGCTGTGTTTTTGCCTGCAAGTCAGCACACAGGGGTGAGGAGACTCCTACTGCAGCAAATGGAAATGGGCGTAAGTTGAGCCAGAAAATCACACTACTGCTTTGAGAGGAGAGGCAGCAGCATGCACCCACACTCTCAATATGAGGGACCCTCGATCCTCTTATCTGTGGTGGAGGTCAGGGTGAAGATGGTTCAGCATTTGCCAGATCACCTACATTAATCAATACAGGTATCAAGCCTAGTAGTCAGGTCTTGTGATAGCAGTATCTTATCAAACCACTGCTGCCAACAAAGTACATCAGGTTTTGCAGGGGGGGCATAAACTCAGATCGAATCAGAATCAAATTAAGCTTTACATACTGTACCTTTTCACAGCTGCTTTGGTAAAACTGGTAACTCCACAACAAGACTCCTGAAATGCTGGCTTCTGCAGAATCTCCTCAACTGCTGCAAGGGGCCGTGAAAGTACACCCAAACTTTGCCAAAGTGCTGTTGGTTAGAAATGATCATCCATTCAGAGTCCTTGTTGAATTTGGCTGGAAAACTGCTCAAAACAAACTTTAGGAGCCTTAATGAGCTCTACAAATGAATTGTTTTAGGAGCAAAAAAGTAGTTTTTTCTCCTCAATAATCCCTCAGCGTTCTTGGAAAATTAGTCTTGAATGCCTCAGAATCTGAAAACCATGACCAAAAAAATGAGCTACATACTTAACCATGGGCAGAGTGTTTAGTTGCATCCCTACCGTGAAGCACCTCCTGTTTTGTAGTCTTACAATATAAAGCAAAATTTGTTTGGTCCCTTTTATGGACATTACACATCATTCTCACCACACAGACAGTAGTCAAACATATGTGTTGTTATTATGTAACCTAAAGCTCTCTGTGAAGCACCTTTTACGGCGTGAAGTTCAACCCCTGATGATTTAATCAGAGACAAACTAAAACACGTCCCACGATCCAGGCTGTCATCATCAACACCTTTGCACCATCATCCAGCACCTGGCCGTCTGACTGGTGTGTAATGTTTGTTTCTCTGACTTCTACAAAGGTGACATCAGAGCTACAAAACCAGCCGACACTTTCTACCCTGTTATTAACAACAGGGTGTCTTAACGGCTGCGGGTGGGCGAGACCGAACACGTCCCTGAGGTGATGCAACAATGTTTCTGCTCTCTGATCTTTGTGGTGGATTGTGGGATTTATCCAGACAGTGATGAGGGGCCCTCAGAAAAGAAGAGCATGTCAACAGAGAGGCATGTGGAGAAACTGCAGACTGAAGGTGGACTTAGACGG
The DNA here is from genome assembly GCA_037902135.1 of Cetoscarus ocellatus. NCBI lineage: Eukaryota > Metazoa > Chordata > Actinopteri > Labriformes > Labridae > Cetoscarus > Cetoscarus ocellatus. The sequence continues at coordinate 1,951,105 of JBAMNC010000760.1, read as the reverse complement.
TTTTGTTTTACACTCTGACATGTGCAAACATATTGAACGAGTATCTAAGTGTTTAGCAGCATGAATTTGGAATGTGAGCATGATGAGCACCGTGTATGAAGAGTCTTTCCAAACAAAGAATCAAACAGGAAACGCACAAACGAACAATCTGAGAAAAAGGTGCTGAGCGTTCACTTTGGAGGACATGAAGGTCAATATTTAATACGTTATAAATATTTCATCTTACCAACAGAAACAAAAACAAAACATTGGGCTACAAAAAAAAATCTTAAAATATCACACAAAAAAATATCCTTTTCGAAATTACAAATATTTGCTGAAAAAAACATCTTTTTAATTGCAAACAGAGTTTCTTCGGCAGAAAGTATTCAGTAAAAATTAAAATAGTTTATTCTTCAAAAATCAGTAATCCAGGAAATAACATTTTCAGCATATAGGGTAAAGTACTTTAATATGCCAACCAGACTATGCCTTGTTCGATAATATAATATAATTTTAGCTTTAGATTAAATAGTTCTGCAGAATTTCAAATGATTTATGCTGAAGAAGGAATTTCAGATGAGGGAGTCATATTTTCAACTTATAGTAAAATATCTTTTACAAAAAGTAAACATGTTTTTTACTTAGGATACAATATTTTGTAGAAAGTGAAATAATTTGCAAGAGATGACTTTCATTTTCTCCTGAGGGTAAAATATTGTAAGCTAAAGGTGAGATTTTGGCAAAAAAAACAGGCTATGCAGAGGGGAAAATGTTCTGCAAGATATTTAAAATACAATGCTTTCCATTTACAACAAGTAAATTAATTTGATGGGTGACAAATGTAAATTAGATCTTTAGAGCCACAAAGCTTTACTCTAAAAGCCCCAATATAAAGTAAATTATCTAAAGTTGAAATGAAAAGGTAATACACTGATGTTTGGCTGTGCAGAGTCATTTCACCACCATATCATCGACTCTTTGTCCATAAAGTCCAGTCATCCAATCAGAGTCAATCCATCCCATGAGGAAACTGCTACTCTGTGGGAATGTTTTCAGTCTGCTTCAGAAACATGTTGATGGTCATAAAGCAGCCTTAAATGGTTAGAGAGATGAAGGCACAGAGAGCAGAAACAAGGTCAAAGGTCAATGAGAATGAAACTGAATCCGTTCTCGCTGCCACACTGAAAAACTTCACAAAGTGCTGAAACTGATCCGTCCCTGGAAACCCAAAGCCATTAAAGAGAGCATTCCAGGAAACTGAAGAAACCTCAGACATCGTTACTGTGCTCACAGCTCTGGATTAGAGCTGACATTCTTTGTGCTCATGTTTATGGCTGAAATAGTAAAATTATGATGCTAAAACACACAAATGCTCTGTGATTGTTTGGTCTCTTGTTCCAGTCAGTACACCTATTATAATACTCAGATCACACACGGCGACAATAAGCAGCACATCCATCGAGTCTAATGTGATACTGAGTCCTGAGGTGACGGATAGCACCTCAGATTCTGGACCTCAAACGCAGGATTAACTGCATTAAAGAGTTTAATCACATTACCAAAAGCAACAAAAAAGCCAAAAGCCTCTTTATAAGGCACACCTGCTTACTCCTCATTAATGGAAATTGCTAATCAGCAAAACAAAATGGAGGCGACTTCTGGAATTTAAACAAGGCCAAGAATTCCTGCTGAGGTTGGAATAAAGCATCACAATGGAGAAGAAAGGTGATGTAAGTGGCTTAGCAGGTGGCAAGATTGTTGTTGTGAAACAGGCTTTATCGAGAATGGTCCAAAAAGGAGAAAATATCCAGTTCTCTGCGTCCATTTGCCTTGTTGATGCTAGTGGTCATGGGAGAGGTTTGAGAGCACAGAGAGTTATCAGTAACTCCCAAAACCACTCATTATAACCAAAAAGAGCTGGACAATCAATCGAATTTTAATCTAAATTACTACTATTGTCTTCCACATTTATTAAAACTGATTAATCAATATTTATTGATTGATTGATTGATAAGTTTATTCCAAACATATAACAAAAGGCAAAATAAAAGTACAGACAGAAAAAAAAGAAAATTAGCACTTGGATAAATGTTAAATGTCTGAAAAGGAGTGAAAAGTCAAAACTTATTTAATTAGATTAAAAATGTACTGTGCCAAATAACACACTGAACTTGTTTTACATGTTTCCATTATTATTAGTAGCATTATTTTGATTTATGTGCATTTTTTAAATGTATATTTCTATATATTGCCCATTTTTAATGTTTAACATGATATTGTCAATAGCATATACATTTAATGTATTTTAAAATCAGTGAGTAATCATTTTTCATAATCATGATCTCAATATCTATTAAAATAATCGTCCTAATCAAGCAGCCCTTCATCCAACGTATGCAGAAGACGATTTCTGAATGTACAAGTCAGACCTTGTAGCAGCTGGGCTACAGTGGTAGACCACATCTGGTGCCACTCCTGTCAGCAAAGAAGGCCACAATAAGTCTTACCAACAGAAGATTGGAAAGATGTCGGCTGGTCTGATGGGTCTTGATTTGTCGTAGATGGTAGGAGAATTTGCTGTAAACAACAGGAAAGCATGGATCCACCCTACCTTGTATCAACAATTCAAGCCAATGGCAGTGATTCAATGGTGTGTGGGGATATTTTCTTGGCACACTTTGGGCCCCTTAGTTCCAGCTGAGCATGGTTATACTATAATACTTGAGTATTGTTGCTGACCATGTACATAACTTCATGACCACATTGTGTCCATCTTCTGATGGCTACTTCCAGCAGAATACTGCACCATGTCACAACACTCAGATCATCTCAAACTGGTTTCGTGAACATAAAAATGAGTTCCCTGTTCTCCAGTAGCTTCCACAGCTCCCAAACACAGCACCTTTTGGATGTGGTGGAACGGGAGATTTACATCATAGACAAATCGGAGGAATCTGAGGAATGATTCAGTACCTTGTTGAATCTATGCCATGAAGACTTAAGGCAGCTCTGAAGGTAAATTGGGTCCAACTCAGCACTAGCAAGATGTACCAAATAAAGTGTCCAACGAGTGTAATTTGCTTAGTTCTTGCACTGCTAAAATCTCAGATCCTGGTGAGAGTATTTGTCCAATTTCAAGTCAAAAAAATCTTGCTAGATTTATTCTAAGCTACAATTTCCTGACACATCTGCACTAACATCCTATTCAAAGACATCAAAACAAAAAAAGGCCTGAGTTGCTTGGAATAAGTCAAATTTTCTGCCAATGAGACAAGACGAATTTTCTTTGAAGGGTGTCTGAAAATAAAATGTCCAGTAGTTATTATACCTGAATTTAGGAACCTCGCTGAGTATTTTTTTCTTGTTTCTTTGGCTGATACTTTCGAATCATAATTCAGTGCCTTATTTTTTGCTTTTTAATCCTCATAGTAAGATATTTTTCTGGACTTGCCAAGTAAATGTGGATTGGAATAAGTGTTTTAGGTATTTTTGACTTGAAATTAGTCAAACACACTTGCAGAGATCTGAGTTTTTGCAGTGTGGAAAACCATGACTCATGCAAAAATGTGACAAACTTCATTTTGGGCGACTGATGTAGCGTGGTTAAAATAATTTACAACATCAGTGCTAAATTGTGTTTCCACAGTCAGTATGATGGAAGTCCACCAGACTTCACTCCACCCCGACTCCACTGTGTGTCAATTTTCTCTCTAAATGTGTTCATGTTGTTGGAGTGCTTGTTACCATGAAGTCACTCGAGGCTGATTGGTGTGCTAAGTAAAAAACTCCAGTCTTTAAATGAAGCAGCAACATGAGGAGTAGGGTTCTGTGTAATATAATTATAACAAAGCCACACCCCCACACACTAATCATCCTCCCAGATGTTTGAGTCCCAGTCGCTCTCACTCTGAGTGGATTCTTTTTCAGCCTGGACAGCCTCACATGTGCAGCCAGTCAGTGGGTCATAATTAAATAAACACTTCCAGACAGGCCGCGTTTGCCCTTGACATGACCTCCAGAGCTCACAGGCATCCCTGCAGGTCTGCTCAGAAAGGCCGCTTCATCTTCTCGTTCAGAAAATCTTTCACGGGCAGGAGAGCATTAACAAAGCAGAGAGAGATCAGCATTAGCAGGGACTTGTCTCCTGCTCTACACTCTCAGAAATAAAGTCCAGATTTATGACGTCCCGTAGGAAAAATATCGGTCCGGTCTGGCATGTGAGCAGCGGAGGGATCCAGTGTGCAGGGCCGTGTCGTCTCTGCAGACGCATAACAGAGCCGGAGCCTCGGCAGAGTGGTCATAAATCCAGATGGGTGGGGGGCTGAGAGTGAGGGGTAAAGATATTCATATGCGCACATAAAGAGAGCTGGAGGGAGAAAACTGAGGCTGAAGCTCTGTTTGCAGTGTTGTTTGATGTCTTTTACAAGGCATGATGGGATTTCAGTGTGGAGCAAAGTGGTTCTTTGTGTGACCTCTGACCTTTAAAGAGTTAATCAAAAGCTTTGGTAAAACAAAACATCTTTATAATATATCAGTGATAACTTCTGACATGAACATAGAGTTCTTTATGCTAGCATCAGTATTAGATTTGATCCCCAAATGAGATCTAGGACAGGGATGGGCACCTGGCGCCCCAGGGGAAAACAGACCTTTAGCTCACTATATACAGCCTGTCAGTCATTTCCAAAAATCAGCAAATTGTTAAGATGGAGGAAACATGATAGAGTCCATCAAATATGATAGGATATGCAAGAGAAACAATTCTTTATAATCTAGATCAGTGACTCTCAAATGGTGGGTCATGACCCAAAAGTGGGTCGCAGAACCTTTTTCAATGAGTCTCGAGCCTATCTCTGGGCAAAAAAAAAAAAATGTTAGGAAAAAAGTCCTGTGCTTTTATTTTAAAGGGGATTTTTTAATGCAGTGGAGGGTCGTCTGTTCACACTCCTTAACAATAGATGGTGATACAACCCTGTAATGCTAACTGACAAACATTTCAATTGAAGGGTGTTTGTTATTTACGAGGGCTGATTGATAAGCTGTGAGCCTCATATCTAAGGGTTTGACTTTTGGAAGACACATTGCATTATTTTTCAACATAATCCCCTTCAGTATCTATACACTTTTGCCAGCAATGTTTAAGGGCCTCAGTGGAGGACTTTTAAAGAAGTCCTTTTCTTGACCGTTCAGTAAGTCCTCCACTGCATGTATGACGTCATCATCTGACCGAAAGTGGGTACCGGAAATGGCCTTTTTCAATTTTGGAAATAGATGAAAGTCTGATGGAGCGAAATCAGGCGAATAAGGCGGATGCTCAGTCAATTCAAAGCCACAATCTTTCATGGCAGGCATGGCAATGACAGACTCATGAACAGGGGCATTTTGTCCATTTTGCAAAAGTCACTTGCCTTGTTTACTTTAGAGTGCTACCTCTTCAACATAAACTGACCAAATGACACCAGTCTTCAGGTACACAGCCTTAAATAGTCAGGGAATAGTAGAGCTGAAAAAGGACATCCTTTGCTTATCTTCTTCAATACAAGGCTCACAACTTATCAATCAGCCCTCGTCTTTAATAAGTAGGTACTCAGCTTTAGCTACATATTCTAAATATATTTTTTAAATGTCTTCTCAGTAGTTGGACTTTTTTATTTCATGTTTGTGCGTTATAGCACTGTGGAGGCTGAAGTTACTGAAGTGTTCTGTGTGTTGTGACAGGCCCATGATCAATAGCTTATTTTGTGCTACTGATTGAATATTATTACCTAAGACCCTGTGTTCCTAAGATGCACTTTTTTGTTACAATTAAAATACAGCTAATTTAGTGTATAGGAGAATATTTCCCTCTCTTGCAGGTCTTTTTGGATACTCACTAAGCTTTTTTGTGTTGGCATACTGTGATATTCTGGACTACCCCGGGTTCAAATTGCAGCATATTTTAATTAAATAAATTGACGTTGAAATATATCAGTTGACTTTGGTCAGAGCTTGAAATTAAGGGGCGATGGTGGGTCCCTAAGCCAGACCAGTTGGCCTAGGGACCACTGATCTAGATAGCTAGTAGGGTGGCACAGTGGCACAGCAGGTGGTGCACGTGCCTCATAGCAAGAAGGTCAGGGTCTCTCTGTGTGGAGTTTGAAAGATCTCCCGTGCATGCTTGGTTTCTCTCTGGGCACTCCGACTTCCTCCCACAGACCAAAATCATGTTAATTAGGTTAACTGATGACTCCAAATTGCCCTTAGCTATGAGTGTGAGTGTGAATTGTTGTCTGTCTCCCTATGTGGCCCTGCGATTGACTGGTGACGAGTACAGGGTGAACCCTGCCTCTCGTCCAATGTCAGCTGGGATAGGCTCCAGCCCCCCCAGCGACCCCAAAAGGGATAGATGGGATTTCTTTTTGCAAGTAATCAAAAACTAAGTTTACTTTGATTTTTCCTCTAAATCTCTCTTTAATGAAGAATTAGGATATAAATTACATTTTAGTAAATGACATATCTAGAAAATAGTAAAAGTAAAATGGTTTTATAATAAAAAATAGTAAACACTCATTGTTTTGCTTCATTCAAAAAGGAGTTTAAAACGGCTTTTATTCTGTGTTAATTGGCTTAATTGGCTTTAACTCCATGTCAAATTAATTTAATTATGCATTATTAATTGTGCTTTAATCATAACATATGAATTGTGGTATAATATCTTTAATGACAGATTTATATTTGCTACTTTTGTTTAATTTATGCATAAAAACTTTTTTTCCCCACCAAGAGTTATTTTTACAGTTTAAAACAATGTGATTTTGTTTTTTAATGTGGCCCTCTAAGTTCTTTTAGTTATCAAAGTTGCCCATCTCTGATCTACAATGAATTCCCTTGGCAATTCATTAAAATCACAACTATTTAGGCTAAAGTGAACTTTGTGGCCCTGGCCAAACAACTTCAACAAGACAAAATAAAAAGGCTAATGGTCTAATATGAAGAAAACCATGGAGCAGAAACACAGCAGGTTAATACAGAGCGGTGTGAAAGTTCATATACGTACAAAATCTACAGAGCTGTGAGGGATGTTCATGTTTTACCAGTGGACATACAAACAACTGTGCTTGCTAAACATTAAGCAGGGATGTTCCCAAGAGGATACTTCTAAATCTGTCCAAACCCAAATTAAAACTGCATTTAGCAGCACCCCAAAGTTAAGCACTCCAAATGCGGCGCTCTTTATTTATCACAGGATCACAGCATCAGCAGGTAAACAATGTGGTGTGAGCACATAAATCACGCTCATTGGTCTTGGGTTGCGCTTCACTTGTGAGCTGTTAGTCCACCACGACGGATGTACCATCACCTTGAAATCCCAAAGCATCTACCCAGCTTTAGTGGAAATACTAGGCTATCATCGCACTCCCAGTTTGGAAGAAGTGTCTGTAAACCAGAAAACTCAACTCTTATACTGCCATTGTCTAAATCATGCAGTCCTAATATTGCTTAATTCACTTACTGGGTTATGTATCCTCAGCATGATGCAGCAGATGGTTGGTTAAGGGTCAGAGTGACAAGAAGTGCTTGTTGCCAGCTGTGTGAGCCCAACAATACAGATGTTATATGGAATGTCATGGGCACTAAATTGAATTGTCTTTGCTGCCTTCACCCTTAGGCAGCTTGTAAGAATGAACTGGACCCTACATCCAGCCATAGATCTGCTTATACATCCATGGTGGACTGAACATACTGTTTATATGTATACTGTATAAATATATATGTGTGCAATGTGTTAACAGAGTGGGCAGTCTTATCTAAATATTGACCGTAAAACCAGTTACCAGACCCCTAACCTCTGCAGGGCCTCACAGGTCAGATACTTTAAACTACAAATAAACAGGCCTTAGACCTTGTTATCAGCTCCTGTTCACAGCTACAAGTCTTTGAAGCTGAACAGTCACAAGATACACCGAGACCACCAAGACAACGCTGACCCTCTCTGACCATTGTGCAGTGTATTAACACCCAGGAACACACACAGACCTCAGCATGGCTCTCCAAAAATAACACAGATAACAGGTCTTAAGTAGAGGCCTCAGTGACTCCAAGAGGCTCAGTTATGTGCACCTCAAGGCCTATCACAGGGCTTAAATTTGGATCTGGGATCCAGCTATACCTCAGATAGAGGAACGGAAGAAGTCAGGTGTCCAAAAAGGTAACATCCAGGCTTCATGGTAAAACAGTCAATGAACAATCTGTGATGTCAAACACATCAGTGCAACGTGTTGTATCTTCAAATGTAATTCAGTCTTTTTCTAAATGTAAATAAAACCAAGGTTCATGCAAAAAATGCAAAAAAGTTCCCAAAATCATTGGGTGCAATATAATATCACAAAAATGGTTCTAACATGTGACTTCAATTGGGTCTTAAAACTGTTTTTAAAACTCACAAATTTTGAAAAATGTGCAGAAACCTGTAAAGCTTCAGTTATGCTTTTCACATGGGCAGACACATGGACACAAACTGCTGTTGCTTCATGATGCCAAAATGTTCTGAGTATTTATGCTCAGTGTGGCCCTCACATTGCAGCAAACAGATATGCTCTCAAACTGTAGGGGGCAGTGTCCTCAAAGAGCTGCAGTTGTAGCATGGTTTACACAAAGTCATCGAAGAAGAAAGTTTGTTGTTAACAGTTACACCAAAGAAGAAAAAGGTTTGTTGTCAAAATAGAGAACCACGAAGAGGAGTAGCTGTGTTTACTCATGTTATTGTTCTTTCATTGAAGAGTCAAACAGATGGTTATATTTCCTAATTTCTGTCAACAATAGCTCCACAAACTTCGCCATTTCCTCTTCTTTTTTTTCTATTGACTGTTGACAAACAATAAATCAGTGCATTTCCGATTTTGTTGTCATCCACGTCTGTTAAAATTCTATGGATGGGCATGGCCAGCCAAAAGTCAGCCGCACGAGCTCCACTGCACGTAAACACAAGACATCATACTTGTGCGGACACTCGTGAACACCTCAAGCACATAACAGGTTTAATAAGAACATGTATTTGTGCAGGCTGATTCTATCTAGACTTTATCAACGAAAAGTGCTAGAATTCATATTTGTGTAAGACACTCCTAAGGGTCCTGGAGTAGCCCAACTCATTTATGTCATGTAAGCGGTGCTCCAAGGAAAATGGTTGGGAAACACTGGTCTGAATGATTTGGATGAATGCAAAAAGGAAATAAAAATCAATCTTTTTCTGAGAAAACTAATGACAGATGGCCATTAAGATGGTATTTCAAAGTTTGCCAACATGAATTGAACAACATGATATTGTTTTCTTTAAAGTGTGCAGCCATTTTTGATGACATAAAAGGAGTCTGTGTGCAAAGAAGCCTCCAAATACACAAAGTCACAATGGTCATCCTGTGGTTGATAACCCATCAAAATGAAAACTACACTGCAGAGCAATGAAATAATTTCACTTTTATTCTGTATGAGGTTCTTCTCTCTGCCCAAACACTAAAGAGACTGCCTGCTAACAGAGTAAAGTGCATACTTTCCATTTTTGCCATCATGAATAATTTGTAATCTATAAATCAACTCATCACCATCTGCTCCTAATGATGATGTTACCCTCGAGGCATGTGATGCACCTTAAAATCCTACAACACACGTCTATACTATCAGACTCAAATGCATCCCAGGGGAAAAATATAAACCTGAGGCAGCGCACACTCGCTCAGATACTCCAGCTGTTAAATAAACACACATGTGTGTGTGCTTCAGAGTGATACACACCGCACATCTGGACAGGAGAGAAAACTCCTGCAGCAAAATTCTTCATCCATTTCTGCTTGCCAGAGATTTTTTCCATCCCTGGATGCTGTGGACACCTTCCCAAAGAACTGTCATCCTGAGGAAGAGCGCTAAAGTGGATGGAGGAACGTTGTGGAAAGATCGTGTCTTATTCCCTAAACGATGAAAACTGTGCAGGAAGAGCCAGCAGAGCAGAGGGGCCTTTGGTTAAGTGAAACAAATGTGTCTGGCAGTGTGCACCTGAATCTGGGGCAAGAGGACAAGACACAAGGACGGAGGTTCAAATGCCAAACTGCTTTTGCTGCTTTTCCAGATTTGGATCATTGACTGTGGAAAGTACTGGAGGAATTCTAACTGACAGTATCAGTTTGGTGATTAATGCAAAATTTGTCAATTATTTGTAACTTCCATAAAGGTGCTTTCACACCGAATGCGACTTGGCAACCGAGATCACGTCGCCCACCCAAGTTGTATCGCCTGCCATAAATAGGTCATTTTGGTCACCGTTGTCGTCGCTCACTGATGTCACGCCCACTTGAGTTTCACCGCGATCATATCAAATCATATAATAGGATGTCATTATTCCAACTGTATCCTTTCCACTCACCTATCAACCACAAAACACTGCAGCTGATGGCCCTGCAGCAGCATCGTCTGTCAGTTGCACCTCGAGTGTGGTCCCGTCTAGATGGAACTAATGTACTCACTAACTTAATGTTCCCACACGGACATGGATTGTCACTCTGTGAACCAGAATAAAAACAGTCTGTCACGGGTGTCTTCACACACCCACACAACACTGATTGGCTGTTGCGGCAAAACCACACACGATGTCGCCAGAAAAGTTCACATTATTTAACCTTGGCGGCCGAGCAAAGCGACCGGGTAGCGTGACCAAGTCACCCAGATTGCGTCCGTTGCATCGCAGGAGGGTTGGCCCCACCCCATTGTGGCTGTACATTGACTTTACCTGGAGAGTGGTCGCCCAGGTCGCCCAAGTCACATTTGGTGTGAATGCAGCTAAAGTCAACCAATGAGCAGACAGGGTTGGAGGTGGACTTTATTTGGGTCTTAAACCTGCTTTTATTTTTCCCTTACTCTGTGTAAACATCTCCTTCTCATGATAGAATGATTATACACACAAGACAAAAGTCTGTGGAATCAGGACCTCTCTCTCCTTTTTGTAGTAACTGCCTAAAATGGCTCGGTCCCTCCAGCGAGTGACGACAACATGCAGTTGGTCATGGGCACAAGAGGACACCTTTATAAACCAGAGTACACAGAGGAAGAACTTTAGCAGATGGAGTCACAGGTAGGAAGAGGGATGGGAAAACTGTTGGAGCAGGAATAACCACAAGGTGCTCAAAAGCCTATTGTTCTCACGAGTGGGACTTAGCAACGCAGCTTCTTCTGGTCCTTTCTTTAATTTCAGTAAGCCTTCAAACTGCTGTCGCATGTCGTAGTCCTGATCGATAAAATGGGCACTGCAAAAAGTGTAGTGAGGGGAGTCCTGATGTCCACATCTAAAACAACAAGCCAAAGTGGGCAAAGGCCCACTTCATGAGACAAAATGTGGTGAAATCTGAATTTTCACCATTTCTTTTGTCTTTTTAGAAATCCAGGACACATCCAGGAGGAACCCATCTTTGTAATATCCAGAGAGTGTGATTTATATTAGTTTGTGCTCCAGTGACTTCTATCGGACCCCACTGCAACACTCTGACTTGACTGAACATCTAATAAGAGGAAGGAAGCGTGTTAACTGCGGAATAATTGTAGCCCACACATTGATCACAAAATAGTTCAAAACATCAGGGCTTTGTCAAGGAAAAGTGAGACCATGTAAAGAATCTTACTGAAGCATCTAGTTGAGCTAACATAGTTTTTAGTGCAGTTTTAACCCAAAAGTGCTGTAATAATGACGCTTACCACTGATGGCTATATATATGTCAGTACCCGGCTATCTCTTCTCATGGACCAAGCTGGCCGGGTGCTTTTTCGTCAATCATATTTGCTTGTACAATACGCCTCAACCAAACCCACTTCAAAAACTATGCCTTTAACCCACCCAGGGCCAACCATTGAATAATCTCTGATTGGAATTAGAGAAAAAACGTTGTTTTACTCAAACGATTATTATTTGCTGGTGCTGACAAGGTTGGAGGACCTTGAAAGAAAAATATTTGCAGAAAAGAACTCCGTGACATGATTATCTTGGCTTCCTTTCTGCACAAATGAAAAGGGAAAAAATAAAGTATCTGACCCAAACAGTGATGATTTCTATCTTTCCACAGTTAAAGTCTGTCCAAGGCTGTATGAACTTCTCTCGAGTTTCTCTACAAAGCCTTGCTGACTGATTGTCAACACACAACATGAATAATAATCCCATTGCCTCAGATTAAATGTCCTGTTTTCATTCACTGTTTCATCTTTTTCCAGTTACATTTCATCAGCTAAAAATAACCTGAAAGCTCGGGGGGGAAAGAAAAAATCCAGCATCTCAACGGAAAATGACAAGAAAGTTCAGCCAAATTGCATGTAAAATAATAGATATCCTTGTCTAAGGCTTAGTTTTGTCTTAGTTTGTGATTTTAGGGTTTAATTGTATGAAAATAGGATTTTAAAATTGCATCTGAACATTGCTGTATACATTGACTGAACTGGCGCTGACTTCCTCTAGTGTTCAGTTCTTTGCAGTCTGTGGTTTACTCAGCCGCAGGACTTCAGTGTCAGAGCTCAAGTCTGAGGTCAAAGCCAAGGGCAGAGACCCCAGCTGAGTGTCCTCTGTGCTATTAGTGGCTGCTCATAAATCACCTCTAATTAGATTTCGAACTCGGGTCTGTTGTTTAAAATAAAAAGAAAGCTGTCATGGAGGAGCAAATATGCTCTTAAGACCCACCACGTGAGACTGACCGGGATAAGCCTCCTACAAGACACTGGGCGTTCCATAAAGCCAGGGTGGGTTTGTGGTGGGCTGCAGACGGTGACACTTAGGCCTTATTTAGGTTTCAGACAGGCTGATGTAAAAGATCTGATTACTTCCTTTTAACTCTTTTCTAGTTTTTGTGATTCAACTGGAAGAAAAAAAAAAACCATGCTGGCCCCACCTTGACCAGCACTGCTGCTCTTTAGTGGCACAGTGTCACAGTGAGATGAACGTCTTTGGTGGGGAGCTTGTGTTACTCATAAATCATGAAGAATAAGGATAAATCAACACTTCTTTATGGTCTTTTGCTTTTATACACACAGAATGTAAGAATAGCTTAAGGGTTTCTTGACATGTGGGGAGGAGACAGCAGAGATGGCATGCACCGATTGGTTACTGCTGTGTTGTTGAACCAATCATGAACCCAATGAATATTGTAGATCTATGCATGGGGTGCATGCTTTGCCCTCAAAACTACAATGCATGAACATTTGCAGGAATATGCACAGCAAAGGCAAAATTTAGAAATAAAGGTAATATGGCGCTTTACAGCTATGATAGCAGGAGCAGTGTGTAAGTCCTTGGGGTTGATAGAGGAAAATAGGCAACCTACCAAGAACAACTACAGATGCTTAGACTGATCCTAATTATTTATTTTAAAAATAGGAAATTAGTATTTAGGATAAAGATTTAATTCTTCCAGTCACTTATAAATAAAACTGATCAACAGCGAGTTGTACTTTGGTATCAACAGCTCAGTCAAGAACTGTTTGCATGGCGCGGTGACATTATGTGTATGAACTGCCAGCCATGAGGTAAAAAGCACATTTGTGTTGCAAACAATTAAAACCAAACGCTGTTTTTTTTCACCACTGACTTAAAAATGTTAAAAATTAAGTCCAAACTTCTCTTCTGTTGTTACTGCAGGTCAGTCATTCTCCTTTAATTACAAGCAGCTATGAAAAAATTCTCAAACTTTGTAGGAAGATCCATTAGTCCAAAATAAAAGCTAGATAAACTAAACAAGGCAACATAAGGCTACATTATGGTGTATTTAAGGTTGGGTCCAAAGGCAAGGGTAAATGAAACACCACTATGATGTGATTAAGTGCTCTGTAAATTCTTATTTTTTGTCTATTTGTCTCTGCCTGGACGGACACATCTCTGGATGAATGTATGTGTATTAACAAATATACATTTCTGTGTATTTGTATATATGCATATATGTGTATCTATAAAATAAAGAGTATGGCTTCAGCCTGCTCTATTGCAAAAGTCTCTTGAGATAACACTTGGTATGAACTGGAGCTATACAAATAAAGAGTGATTAATTGATTGATTGATTGATTGATTGATTGATTGACTGATTGATTGATTGAGCAACAATGAAAGAAATTCTGATACACCAGCTCGATCAGCAGTTAAAGGAATGATTCACAACATTTTGGACACTGGTTCAAGTGAACAAAGTCCCTCCTGAACAAAAAAAACAATCAGCATGAAGGATGTCAAGTCCACAGCAGAGTAAACCGATATGAGACACGGTCCATGTCCAGCTATGGTGACAGAACCATCAACAGTCCGAGCCCTTTATAACCTCTTCTGTGTTTGGTCAACCTGGACTGTTGACAAGAGGACGCTGAGGCTAAAATAAGTCTTTGAACAGCAGCATGAGGCATGTTCAGGAAACGTGCTTCAACCAAAGAGACATTATTAGCTGCGCAAACATCTCACCACGTGGAGTTTGATGTTGATGGCTGTGATCACACTGCTGATGGTCTTTTTCATAGTGTGAGATTCTTCAAGAAGCAGCTCGTGACAAAGTGAGAAGAACTGACATTCGCACTGACAGATGAATAAGCCAGCGGGGCTTGAGTTCAAGTCCCAAAAAAGGAAAATAAAAGACCTGACAGAAGCTCATCAAACATTTATATGGACCTAGGGATGGGAAAAAAATTCAGTTTTAGGGTATATCTTCACATTTTAAATGTGACATAGGGTAAAGCAATATGTTTAATATCCATACAACTTATCATCATTTTTTCATGAACAGTACCATTGATAGCCTTTTGCATTGAGTGGGTTTATATGAGATTTAAACTAATAACAGAAACTAAAACATTTTTTTAATAAGAGAATTAAATATCTATTCATTCAGTACTGAAGCACTATATTTCATTAGCAGTTTTGGAGATAAGATTTTGGCTAAACAGGGACGTGATGCTGTTGTGGGAAAAAGGATGCAAAGCAAAAGATTGTTAGCCATGCAGGTGACCTCATGTTGCCAAACATTTGAAGATTTGCTCCCAAAAGTCTCATCTATACACCTTTCTTATGCTGGATTACTTACTTTTGAAAAAAAAGGTTTATTCAGTTTTAATTAATGTTAATATGGTCTGGAATCACAGGATAGCATATAGTGCAGGATACTGTTGATATCATGATACAGCTAGACAGCGAGAACCAAATTTGCAAGAGTATCTTACAATGATTGATAACAATATCTGATGAACTAAGGAATACAATATGACTCTATTAAAGTTGTTGTTCTTTAAGTTAAATATCAATTAAAATCAGACTTCGGACATGAGTTCTGCATGGAAAAAAAATGAAATAATATCCAGTTTAAGTCATATTCTCCAGCTCTAATACCAGTGCAACAACAATAACGTCTAAACGTCTTGTTTTCAATTATCAAAAATCCAGGGTAAACTCTACAGATTGTCTAAACTGCATAAATATAAAGGCAACTTCAGTTAAACCGGGCGGAACAGGTGAGCGGTCCCAAATTTACACAGGAGCTGGATGACATTAGGTAATGTTTATGTCATATTTTTGGTCAAGAAATGATAACTGATTGTCATGATACAAGAATTGTCAACTATGATATGATTCTATTAAAAACCATTGAACACTGAACAGAGAGCAAGAAAGAAGTTAGAGACACCCAGTACTGGACAGTTTCATGGTTTAAATGATCAAAAATACCAGAAAATCTCTTTTTTTCATATAAAATTATACTAAAATATTAGTTGTCAACATTTCTTTCATAAACGTTTGTGTTAGAGCCATCATTTACCTTTAGAGATCACCATCTCTAAAAAATTCAGGATCTGAGGGCAAATACGCAGAGAGGGAAAATTGTTTCTTTCTAGCCACAGTCTTACAAATGTTTTCTAGAGTCACGTTTTAGTTTCTTATTCTGATCATTAAAAAACCACTTGATAATTTTTACAATAAATATTGAAATCTGATTTTTGGTCCATACTGCCCATTCTTACTTGGAGCAGTCCTCACCAAGAACATCAGCGTCTGACACATGAACACAGTGCACTCCCATCAACCCCAGGAAAGGATTAGTCTTTCTGGATCTGAGCCAATTAAGCCAGCGATACCGTCTCACAGACAGTCGACACTGTGGCTAACAGCTGAGGAAAGTGACGGAGAGACAGTGGGAGTGACAGAAGACAACATGAAACAGAAGACAGCAACAACATCAACGCTCGCTCACACAGCCGGAAATCACATCAGACATCAGCCAATAACGTAACAGTAAGGACAAGTGCAGGTATATTTGGATCAGCAAGTTAAAATACACGCTCCGGCTTCATTTATAAATAATGCTCTTGAGTACAGATGCATCAGTTATCATGTTCTGAGTATTCATAATTACAGTAACGCTCTATTTAGGTGTTTTTCCCTGGCAGTAATCAGGGTCCAAAATATATCATGGGTTAGTTATGTAATTTATGTTTCATCTATTTTTAGATAGTCTCATCTGATGACAAAGGATGTGCAGATGCATTTGTTAGACACTGATATCACCAAATATCTGCCCTCTTCACAAATGTTGCTTTTTTGCAAGTTTTGTGGGATGAGCAGACATAAGTTGCAGATGTTCATCTGTTAATGCTAGCATCAAGTACGCTTTAATTCTACATAAAAAAATGACCTGTTGGAAAAACTCTGATCAGTTTTCATGGTCAAAGATAAGAGAAAATATACATAATATTATTTAAACATGTATTTATACAAGAGAGTGTATACTGATGAACGTACAACATGTTGGAAGTCCATACAATGCCAACGTAAATATGTCAGAAAGAGCACAACGCTCATTTTTTTTCATCTGTATTTCCAAACATATAACCAGAGACACATACATACAAACATTACAATACTCAATATGGCAACAGTGTTATGAACTGTGATACTTTAACAAGAGGTAGACTGCATATAGGAAGTGCATCTGACTTGCAGCTTACTCAATCCTCCCTGTTTTGTGCAATACTCTCAGCTCCAACATCATTTTTCTAAATCTACAAGAAATCCAAGATACTTTTCTCTGCTTAAGTTGAACAAAGAAATTCAAACATAGCTTTAAGCTAGCTCTAGCTTCATACGATGGCACCAAAAAATGTAAAAGCAGGGATATTTTGCCATCAAACCTTGCTTGACCACATCATGTAGTACATTGATGTTTATTGCTAATGTTTGTTGCTTGTGTGCTGTTTTGGTTTGTTCTCTAGTTTGTGTGTATTCCCGTGTCCACACACAGGAGGCTTTATAAAGCTGGCAATCAGTATCCTCATGCTATGGTCAGACTATATGTTACGGGCATGATTACAGTCCAATAGCAGACACAGTTTCAAGACCAATTAGCCCCAAAGATCCAATAATTAATCTCCTGTGGCATATCTAAGTGAACAACAGTGAAGGCCACATCTTTGGCGTCCCATTGTCCCAATTGTCTTTCTGCTCTTCATGCTTTGGTCTGACATATCAGGGACTTTAACTAATTAGAGCACAACTGGCTTTGGGCCCACAAAAGTCACACACATGAACAAACCAACTAGTCAGAAAAGAAGAATGATGAAGTGGATTCCCTCATGTGATATTATGAGACAGATGAGAAGTTCGCCAAGCTCTGAAACAACATCCCTGTCTTAATGAGGTGTCACTGAGGGATGACCCAACAGACGAAAAAGAAAATGTTGGCGAGGAGCAACAACCCAGTGAGTAACTACTGTCAGAGTTAGTAGAGCTAGGGTAATGTTCATCCTGATACTTTGGTGGACGTCCTCCAGTTTACAGTCTCCCTCCCTGGAGTCATGTACCTCTTTTTCTTTCACTGTCATATCAGTCGTGATGGTTTGTCAGGTATCACTGTGTAGGCCTGACTGTCCGCCAAGTGGCAGGACAAATTTAAGCCTTTGTGATCATCTTATTTGGCACAGTATCCATTGCGCTGGACAAAATTTGATACAGTCTGCATTAATTTTCCAACACGCCTGATACAGTTGCCAGACACATCAGCAATTTGAGCCTGTAGGTGACAAAAGCAAGCCCTTTAGGTGGATGCCGTTGGTATGACCTACATATGCACCCCTCAGTTTTGCACAGCAGTGATTGCTACCCAAGCCAAGTCAACCTACAGAACCCTACCAGAGCTTTTAAAGTAAAAAATGGTGATTTCAGGTTGTTTACGCCTTAAAATATGAAAAGCAGTGTGTTGATGATACCACATTTAGATGGTAAGCTGCTGAGCTTAGAGCTTAAACCTTTATTGACAGGAGTAATAATCGAATTGAGGGATTGTATCAATGGAAAAACTTGTGTAAAATGTGTGTGAGTGTGTGTGTGTGTGTGTCGCCCTGTTAGGCAGTCTCTATTTCTGTCTGTGTGTCTGACTGAGAGCGAGCAGGTGCAGCACAATGAACAACTGTAGTCTCCCCCCCGCCCGACCCGTCAACTGGTCGCTCAAGGGCTGAATGAATCAAACACGGAGGAGCTCAGAGGCACAAAATACAAAAATCACTTAAGACAGTCCATCGTACCAATTTCATTGACTCAGATAAAGACTCCTAATGTACACAAAGTATCCAATGAGTCACGCCTAGATAAGGATTGAATCAAAACTCCAATTAGTGACATGAATATTTCAAGATTCAATGAAAACAGGTATATTTAGTTTGTGTCCATGGGTTTTGAAGCTGCTTCTTGGCCAAAAGTGCAGAATAAGACATTAATCTCACTATATCATCACAATAAACCAGGCTTTAATTTAAAGATAACCAAAGTTAAGAGCAGTAAATCAAAGGTTTAACTTTATCAGCCATTACTCTGTTGGCATTGACATTCAGGTCAATTACAGATAATCAGATTAATCAATTCATGTCTGTCCTGGAGCAGCTAAACTTCAGTTGTATTCTTTAAACGGTGTCATGCGCAAAACTATGATTCTGAACACCAAATATAATGTAAGTTGAAGTCTTCAATAACAAATTCTTCAAAGAACATCCACTTCTTAATCAGTTTTTAAAAAATAATGTTGATATTGAACAGATGACAGATTAACAGCTCTGAGTATAACATCATTACATAATCAATGTTTTTAGACATGCCTAATAAAAATGCTAAAATATTTTCTCTGATTAACCAAAGTTCAACTTTTTTAACATTGAATATTTAAGCCATTAAACTTTGAAACCAACTCATTCAACCTCAAACAGTCAGCTCCCCAAAGTCATTCTGCAGTCTAGCCAACAACCTTTCAAAAACCTATCTCATTAAATCGCAGCCACATACCTTTATTTCCAGGTTATCTCCTCTGACGAGGTTGAATTTGTCTCAAACAGGTTCGGTAAATACTTTTCTAAAACATGTTCCTGGGTCTTCTTGTTCCTGAGTCTGAGAGAAGGTCAGAGCTCTGGAGGCTTGTGGGACAGGACTACAGGGACACAAAGATAGACTGACAGCTCCACAGGCCCCAACAGCTAACACCCCCCCACCCACTTTCTATCTACGAGCCTCCTTTAGGGGCGCATGTGTTGTGGTTAGATCCACAGCAGGCATGAAGTGGAGTGGGGGTGGGTGGGTGAGTGAGTGGGAGGTAAATTTAGAACGGTGCTTTCCCACTTCATCAGAGGCCAGGTCAGATCAATCCAGAGGCTGAAGTGACAAGAGGCCATGAAACAGCAGATTATCCAGGGGGGTTATGGGAAGTCAAGATGAAAGACGGCAGCATTCAAATATAAACAAGCCACCGAAAAATGCTGAAAATGGAGTTATTAGTGAAGTTAACCCTGAGATCATAGAGAGATGCTTGAAACAAATGCTAGAACAGACTAAGGATGTGTGCAATTAGGGGGCTAAAAGGCTACGTCTGATAACCCGGTGGTCCACATCAGATTCATAAATTAATTGCCACAGTTAACTCCTTTGGCTCCCTGCTAGAGTTGCCTCATTGCGCTACAAACTTAATGTAAACGAAGGATACTACCAGCACCAACAGCCTTTTTTAAGATCACTGAAAAGCAGCCTGTACTCTATGGAGTTAAAATCAAGTCAAAACCTCACAAACACACAAAACATGTTTTACTCAAGCCATCGATTCACAAAAACCTCAGTGTGGTTTGCAAATACAAAACATCATTCACAAACTAATGCAGTTTGTTTTCTAAATAAGAAATGTACATTTCAAACAAATACATCATGCTTCAAAAACAAATACAAAAACGTATTTCTTCATTAACAAAAAAAATATCCTTCAAGGACAAACTAAAATCGTTCAAGTACAAAAATATTCTTCAAGTACAAAAAAAATCCTTCAAGAAAAAAAAAAATTCTACATCTACGAAAAACTGTCGCATGACTTTTGGCTCTGATTTACTCAGTGTTGTCAAAACAGGTTTATAAACTTTGATCTAAGAATGTTTTCACACCCTAGATTGTTTGGGAAAGTTGTTGGCACGATTTGTTTGAAAATGATGAACACAGCAATGGATCTTTTTTTCAGCACAGGCAACCGCGCTAAGCTCACCTGAAAGAGGTGGTCTTGGCTTGCTTCCAATCAAACCCTGGAGCAGTTCGTTAGCAGTGAGAACACAATCAACCCAGCAACCAAAACAAACAGGGTGACAAGTTAATTCATCACTCCGCTGTAGTATTACAACAGCAACATTCCCAGAATTTAGTCCAGCTCATTCAAGCAGGAGAATCGACTTTCCTACATCGCTGTCAGATTCTCTGCAAACACTTCAACGGTGTTGAGGAGTGAAAAGTTAACAAGCTATCTGGTTCACTATGGTTTGCAGTAGACAGCTGTAGGTGTTAAAACCTCCCATTAAAACAAATCAAACAATCAATTAAGTAGAAGGTTACTGAATTAATGTTTTGTCTGTCACACTTACAACAGGCCAGCCAGAGGCTTGCAGACACTTTTAACAACTAAGAACAAGTAAACCACACTCACAGCTACAGCCTCTTCGCCCTCAAAAAGAAGCGAGAAAAAAAAGACACTGGACGCAAAACAAAATAAATAGAGTCTTTTGGCTTCAAATGTTGGGCAATTTCTGTTTGTGATCCCCAAGATGAAGGCAAATACCAGCATACTGTCAATTTGTACAAATATGTTACAAGAACATTACGAATGTATGATTTGCAACCAAACAGTGATCTGGGTAAAAGGGCAACAGAGCAGAAAACAGCCAGAGGATAATCAAGGTCCATCACCAGCGAGCAGCACAAAATATGAATGAGACACAAAAATATGAGAGCAGAACTGAGCAGCGGTTCCTGCCTCGGTGTTAAAGTGGTTAATGGAACAGTCACTGCTTTTGGTTGTAAATGATAAATTATGTAGATGATTCATGCACTTCAGCCACCCCACAAACGAAGGTCGTGTTTTCAGAAAAGGACCAAAACGTGCAAAGCTTTTCAGTTGATTCCTAAATAAAGGCAATGAAGAACTGAGCCTTTCATGATTCGTATAATCTGTGTTTTTGCCACTATATCATCTGTCACATCATGTATATATTACATGCATTAGTGTACATAATGTAATTGAGTAAGCAGCACAACATCACTTGATTAGAGGGCGTGTGTGTTGCCACAGTGTTGCTTAATTGCTTGCTTACCTCATACTCCGATCATCCAGTCAGAAATGTGTCTCATTTATTCTGTTTGACTCTGATGAAGACGCAGGGTGTGTTGAAACATTAGTCATTTGCACCTGAATAAACTGTCTGAAGTGACTCGTGTGCTCAAGTTGTTTCTTTGGAATTGCCTTTATTTGGGAAAACAGGTGTTTTTTTTCGACATAATATTCCTATGAGTGGGATATATTGGTTGAGACTGATAAAAAATGTTCAATAATAAGTACATCCTAAACATTTGATAGCGGTCGTTGTACAAAGTATTACAAAAGAAAAGGGAGACTAATTCTGCACAGCAAAAGCTATTTTCTCCCTGTTTGGGAAATACAGACAAACATCTGCAAACTGTCTCAACTGTATGAAAAAATGGTAAGAAATGTCACTGGTTGACCATTTTCCTATGACAGCCATGTTATGTGCAGTGTTTATTTTGACAGCACTTTTTAATTTAGTTTTAGTTACAATCTTTTGCCAAAAATATCTTTTAGTTTTAGTCATAATTTAGCCTTAATTGCTTTAATTTTAGTCTCGTTTTAGTTGATGACATTTTACAACAGTTCAATCAACAAAATCTACTGTAAATTTAGTCGACTAAAATATGAAGTGTAAAGGGTAAGGCATTTGTTATGTTTCCTTGAATTTCTGAAGTCATGTTTTACACTTGGATAAAATGAAACATCTAATAACCCTTCATTGAATGCTGGTAAAGTTTGAGTATATAAATGAACAGAAACAAATTGAACTTTTGTGTGAAATGCAGTCACCTTTATTTAGGCTACCTGGCAGAGCATCTCAGTCACAAAACCAGAACTGACAACAAACAGTGAACCTGCTCTACATGAATATATCAATTCATAAAGACAGGAGCTCTGATTGGATCGCTCCCCAACTTATCCCACCACCACCAAGCTAAGGCAGTGGTGATTGGATGTCCCTCTTAACTCATCCAACCTTTCCACACAACAACATAGCTGTGATTGGATATATTCCTAACGTGTCCCTACTTTCTACATGATCAAATTAGGTCTGATTGGATTAAGTTTCAGTCAAACATTTTGGTCTAGTTTTTATTTGTGGATGAAAATCTCAGTAAATTTAGTTTCAGTTTTTGTCCATGTGCACTTGTTTTTTTAGTTATAGTTTAGTTTTCACCAGGGGAAAAAAGGTTGCTGACGAAAACTATGACGAAAATAATTAGTCCACAAAATTAACACTGGTTATGTGATGGCACAGCCTGGTAATGGTTTTGATTGATGAAAGTCTTTAACAGCAGCTCCAAAAGTCAATTAATTATACTAAAATCATCACATGTAATGAAAGAAATATACGTTTAAATTGGTGCAGCCTTTCTTTGTGAAATCAAACAAAGTGCTGAAAGGTGACATGGGGACTTCATAACAGTAATGACCAGACAAGTCCTCAATCACCATGGTGATTATAGTTTGAGGTTCAACAGCAAAGTGAAGGACAGAAACAGATGGAGAGAAATGAAGGGACTCAAAGATATGGATAGGGGTTCATTTCAGCTGGATCCTGAACAAAGGGCACACTGGGCCACAGCCAGGCTGGAGGGACAGGGAGGGGGACCAGGCCGGGGTTTTTCCTTGACTGGCATATCAGAAGAGCGACTGAGTCACTTAAAGTGACAATACATGGCAAGTTTGGAGGAGTTTTTAAAAAAAAAAACATCAAGAAATAAAGTATATAGCATTTAAATAATATTTCCCTTGTTATGGAAATTCAAGATTACATTTTGGACAGTAAGATGTGTTAGGGATTTAGGCGAGGCATTTATTTGCTGTGGCCAAAGTTTGTTATTTGTTGTTTGTATATTGTACTGTACTGTTTGTTGGTGTATTCAAAATTGAAAAGTTAACGCAAATGTTGTACAACAAAAAATAAATAATATTCACCTTTCATTCATCTGACCATTGATGAACTGATTAAAAATCAAATTTAATTAAGGCTAACTGTGTAAATAAATTCTTTATATTGAAAACCACTTACTCTGATGTGCTTACTGATCACAAGAAAATCTATTCAAAATAAAAAGTCTAAATGAGAAATAATCACTTTCTCTATTTTATGTGAAAATTCAAATTTAAAAAGAAAAAATGCTTTTTTTTTTATCTCAGGAGCATTTTGTATTATAAAAAATCTGAAGACCGTTCCAGAGTTTCCAAAAGAACTTTACGGTTAATTAAGGGACCCACAGTAATCTTTCAACTTCAATAAGCATTTCAGAAAAACACTTTTTCACATGCATTGAAAATAACATTTTGGTTTCATAAAAACAAAAGGAGGCAGCCCTGCTTTGTATTCAAGCATAAAGTCAATGGCCACTTTATAAGGCGCATCCTTCTAGTACCAGGTTGTACCCCTTTTGCATTGAGAACCGCATTAAGTCTTTGTGGCAGCTTTAAACCACAAACACTTTCACACTGCTTTAGTCGCAAAAAGACATTCTCAACTTTTGGGTGAGTCAGTGAAACTAAAATGATTTTCTTCTTGCACAAGATGCATCCATGTTGCTTACATTTTTCCACAACATTACTCAAATTATACAGTGCTCACTCCTTTAGGTTAAAAATATGACTGAGGATTTTTGAAATCTTGAGTTTTGGATAGCTGTCAAAATGATAAAGATTTTGTAACATTTTGAAACACACATTGAGTATAAGAATACATAAAATGTTAATTAATGCAAAATAAAGTACTGTTTCCAGTGTTATTGTACAATTTCAAGTGCACATTAGATTTTTTTCCGCTTTTTTTAAATGACTAGAAAGGGAAAATTTGGTATTTTGGTCTTCAAGTTGTTCCCCAGCAACTTTTTTAGATTGCTGAACGACCATTTCATCACAGCCACCCCCTCTGCAAAATAAAGACTAATAAAAATATATAGTTGGACTTCTGTTATCTATGTGCACTACAGCAAAGGTTCCCAACTGGTACTGGGCTGTAGAACATCTGCTACTGGGCCATGGAGAAGCAAAAATAAAAAAATGAATTACCATTTCTTTACTGGGTAACAGAGACCAGGGTAGTTTTATTATGAAAGATGACCAGATCCTGGCATGTCTATCTGTGTACTGACTGTGCAGACTTTACACTCAGGCTCTCTATCCCTGTCGCTGATGTGATGTATAAAAAAGTACACCCTGAGATGGTCTTGAGGTTAACCTTGTGCTAAATGCTCTCTTCCACCTGTGCTCAGGCAGCTGTAAATATATTTAACTCTGCAAGATGACAGCCTAGGCTCAGCGTCTTGATTTGGAAGGATTTAATTCAGAGGTAAGAACCAATAGAGACATGAGATCAGCTCAGACTGATGACTTACAGATAAAACACAAAACAAAAGCTCAGTATGAACATCAGCTCACAGCATTTTCCTCCTCACTCAAAAGGTGTAACTGGTTAATTAGTTACCATGTCAACAGGTGACTTTCTGCCAACTGTGTTCCTAAATGTCAACATGAAACAGGTGTTAAAACAGAGCGAGTGCTCATAAAACGTCTCTTTGTGGGGGTTTAGAAATAAGTCCATGGCTCCCTCTGATCCTCATGGTGAGTTATACTGTGATCAACATGTGTTTCTCTGTCGCCATCATCATGCCCCTTCCCCCCTCTCCTCTATGAAGGCCGGTTTGTGACTTTATCATATTACATAAAACCAGGCCGTGGTACAAAAAAAGGCTGGGAACTCCTGCACTAAAGGTCTGAAATTATTACCCTCCACTCACTTAGCAAGGACAGAAATCTTATTTAGAGATCATTGCCAATAGAAACCTTCTTATATATTACAAACACATTTTTTGCACCGACTCTTTAAGTCACATGTACAATAATTGACTGTTGACTATAAAAAGTTACTTACTGGCAACAAGATGCCGGTAAGTTACTGTAAATGTATTTACATTAGCATTATTCTATTTTAATTATTACTGTATTTTCTATAAGACTTTTACTTCTGTAATTTTATTTAAGATATCATTACTGTCTTTCAATTTACAGAATAATCACTGTATTTTCAAAAACAGCATCCTCACTGTATTTTGAGTCACAGAACCATTATGGTATTTTTTCTACAACTTTTTTAATACATTTTAAATCACAGTGAACTTGCTGTATTTCAGATTATATTACTAAAAAAAAGGAGAACACATACATCAATTTTTATACAACAAATACCTTTACTCAAATATTTGTTTTGCCAAAACTGTGAAATATTTACTAAAAGAAATTTTGCCTGTTATTGGTCAGTTTTCTGAGCAAAAGTGAATTTCCTCTTGATCCATTGCCCTTTTCAGTAATTTATGGACATTTTACAGTAAGTAACCATATATTTTTTGGTATAATGCTGTTAGTTTTATCGAAATCAGTGTTTTCCCACAACACATTGCCATTTACAGTAAATTACTGCATAGATTTTACAGTAGATTTCTGTAGATATGGTAAGATACTGCTACGCAACTGATAAATCTAGGCGGACAACTGATTTCTATACTTGTTGCCTCAAAACACTTGTCAGCACAGTTTGATTGTTCACTAAAATCATAACAATTTCATATTTCTGTCATTGTGACATTATCATTTTTTACTTCTTTCTATAAAAAAATACAGATAAACACAGTATTTACCAATTAAAGCTGATATATTAAGATATGAATTTCAGTCCATATTACCCAGTCCTTACCCACAGTCCCATCGCTCTAAAGGAACAAACAGTTGCTTCAGCTTTGGTTTTCTGGTCTGAGGGAAAGAGCACCATCTAGTGCTCCATCAAGGGTACAACAACAATATTCACCATGACACCAGTGTTCTGCTTCTCTGGCCTTTAAAGCCTTCAAACCGCCTTGTTCTTTAAGATCTCACCCCAGTTGATTTGTTTACGGCCGTGTGAAAAGGTGACTCCTGAGTTTGATTGATGTGTCTTTTAGGCCGTGGAGGAAGCGGCTCCGGGCATGGGGCCAAGCTCCGAGGTCCCCCAGCGGGGTCTTTGTGCTCTGAATAAGCCTTGAAAGTGACGGGGTTCAGCCGCTCCAGAGCTAATTAGCAGTGGAGAAACATTATTCTTTCAAAGGCAGCAAAAGGAAATGCTGGAGCAAATGTGAATTCAATTAGTTCAGAGCTGAATGTTGATTGCAAACATGCCCGGCCCACACTTCACTGTCAGCACAACAGACAGGAGTGAGGGCAAAAGAAGTGGCCTCCTCCTGTTTTTCCATAAACAGATGCAGAGAGACCACAACAATGTCCCAGGATGCAGAAAAACTGGAAATATGTGTTCTATTAACTCCCCTCTGTTACTGTCTGCTTTAGAGAGAGTTAGCCACGCAGGCAGACTCACTCAGCAGCTTCTGTTAAAGGACTACTCCGTGTAACACATAGAGTCCAACACCAACGACCGAGACCAACAGTGCTGAACAAACTGGGACCACTGAGGCCTCAAACCCTCTACCAGCGTGAGACATCATTCACACATTCACATGGAGCAGTGAGCGTTAAAAAGCAGCACCAATTAAACTGAGACACAATAAAAGTTTGTTCAGAGAGAAGTGCAGACGTCACAGGGAGAGACAGTTACACAAAATAATGAAAACTCCTGGGTGTTAAATCAAATCCAAGGTGTTCACAACATTCTTCATCTACCAATATAATACTTTTGGCTATAAAGACTATGGTCAAATGGTCATTCCTTAACAAAAGCCATATCCATCAGGTTTACCAAAAAAACTTTATCTACTCAATACATTTTTTTTTAACTTAATTTGAGTAAACCGAGTAGATACCGGCTGATCAACTTTACAACCTAAAAGCAGATAGAACCTTAGTGGGGCCTGGATACCAGACTGGGAACCAACAACTTAAATGACTTTGTAATATACACTCACCAGCCACTTTCTTAAGTACATTTATTCAACTGCTCATGTGTAGCTGACAAATCTCCAGGAACTGAGTGATGCTATCAGTCAATGGACCAAAATCTATGTAATGAAGAATTAAGGCAGTTCAGGCCTTAGGGAGTCCAACCCAGTGCTAGCAAGGTGTGCCTAACAAAATGGCCAGTAAGTGTATAGTAAAGCTGTCTTGCATATATAGTAAGTGGCCCCAAACTAATTCCTCTATATCCTCAAGTCATATTTTTGCTTAATTCAACATATTTAATGTTCATGCAATAAACACTAAGGCCCTTGGATTGCATTATATGTAGATGGGGCTCTATTAATCAGCTTGCCTGTCCTGTTACAGCCTCTATTCTGTTGGGACACCTTGAGAAGACACATTAAGAACCCAAAGAATTCAGATTAACTCTGCTGCATGTTTGTTCCCATATGTGTCCCCAACAGGCTCATTTGAACCTGGCTCCGCTCCCTCAGACTGCACGGTAAGCATGCCACATTTGTTCCATCAAGCCTCTTCCTCTCCCTCAAGGTCTAGAAGTCTTCACCTCTGATGCAGTCCACATCAGGCCCACACACAGAGGAGGTCATGTGCACCTTTCAGTGCAGCACAAAACAACTCTTCAAGGTGTCATACTGCAGCCACAAATAGAGCACGAGCAGATAAGAAATTCAGTGAGGAGAGATAAAAGAGGTCAGCAGGTGACGGAGACAGTAAACAAGAAATGTGGGACCATGAGCTGTAATTAGAGCTGGGCAATATGTTGAGATTTTAGGATTAAATTATTATTCTCAAACAAGAAATAGAGGTTAGGACAACCCTCCCTGTCAATATGTTGATGTTGACTGAAATACAGTAATAAGTACATAACAAAGATTGTTCAACAACCACAATATCTATCCAGAGTTCTTAGTTAAAAAGGAACTCATCATTTAATCTTTTTATTAATCAGGGAGCGTTTTCATCAGTTTGTGAACAAGTATCTAACTATGTTGCAACTTTTGGATACCACGGCAACAAAACAGAGGTTTCTAAACACAAGGTGAAGTATTTAATTAATGTTAATTATCAAAAATTGCAGAGAAACCTTCACTCATTGCCATCTGTAAGAATTTCTCTGAAAGTTGCCATCATGTTTTTGCAAATTAGACAGTGCAAAAAAGGATGTATCTTTACATTATTCAGCCCAACTTTAGCCCCAAGGCTAGCCCACATATACACCACAGTCCATGCCGGTTCGGGCTCTCCCCTCAGCCCCAGCCCCTGCGTCTTAGTTTCGTATTTCTTTCAAAAATTGAATAAAATGCTAATCTCAGTCTAAAAACAGGCAACGTAACATCACGCAGTCAATAAAAAATACAACAAGCACACCAGACCGTCAAGAGTTTATCTGATGACAGTAGACAGAGACAGGCTAAAGCACTACCCATACACCCCCGGTGTTTGAGCTAAGCTAAGCTAGCGGTTGGGGATCTTTGTCTGTCTTTTACTCGTTACTCGACGCACAGTCAAAAGAATGGTGTCTACCTGCTTGCCATGGACTCCGGAGTGAGGCAAGACACGAAAGCAACAAAAATGATGTGGAGTGTTCCTTTAAGAGATTAAAGTCTCTACTTAACTAAAATTGACCAGTTCCTGACATGGTTACAGTCCAGTTGTGTTAGAAACAGATGTGACGAAGAATAACAACATTTTATTCAGCAATAAATAGTTCTTTTGGCTTGTAAAAGTGGGCATAAAATGATGTTGAGGTAACCATCAAGGTATATTGTATATTTCGTTAATATTACAGCCAATATATGGGATATTAAAGGCCAATTTCTATGGTAAAAAAAAAAAAAAATTAGCTGTAAATATCCGCAGAAATTGTCATACCTACCAGACCAATAATCAGTCTTTTGGGCAATTATCTGCCAATACCAACTGGTACAACAATATTGTGAATCCCTAGTCTTGGACCTCTGTTTTGTTGCTGTTGCAAACATTATTTGCCCAATTTGTAGAAATCTGCGGCCTACATTTGAAACAAACCTAAAGTTTACCTTTACTCTCACCTGGCCCATCAGGGTTTATAGATGTTCAACAGATTTGTAAAATGTATACCTTAATTTTTCGCTTTTGCTCAGAAACCCTTTAATCTATCTTATACGCTCTTTAAACCACTAAACATTGAAATAATAGAGATATTTACTATTTTAAATTAAATGGCATTGAAGAGAGTAGAACACTGACAACTCCAAAACACACACGTTGCCAATGCTTTTGTCCAATTTATACAGCATCCAGGAGTTTAGGCTCAGTATTAAAGTGCTGACAAAGAAGAGATGCTGTTTCAAACAATAACTGTGCAATATGCACAGATATCAATGTCCACAAGCTTTGGAAAAGTGTATAAAATGTCCCTGCCCCTTCCTGGATCAATTAGCTTTCAAACATTGTTGACATATTTGCACAAATTTGACACTGCTCTTTCTCTTTTGGTTGAAAATATGATTTAAGATCAACTTTTAATACTTTTTGATACCACTAGTCATTTCAATAATGGAGATGTATCCTTTTTAAAGACACACTATAACATTTTAGGAGTATATAAGACTTTTAATTTCAAGAAAGTGACATGCTGACAGTGTTTTTGCATTACTGAGACAGTGTGTAGGAGTTTGAGAACATTTATTCATAATTACAAATGGCCCAATGGTGGGTGTCCTGGACCTCTATTTCTGTTGCGGTGGTGTCAAACAAATGTCAGTGTCATTTAATCTGCAGCTGAAATATTTCAAAGCTCATAATTCTGGTTTTGTGACGATCAATTATCATTATTACATAAAAACAGAGATACTGTCTGTGCCTTTTAGCTGAAAAATAAAAATTAATGATGTGACGTTACTTTTGCCCGGCAGTTGTGGTAATAAGAAAAGAAATATGACACTGGAGAGCTGATTCAGTTTGGAAAAGGAAGCTCTGTTCAAATAGAGAGCTCTTTATCTTGACGTCCTCCTTTAATGGCAGAGTCAGAAGGTTGTAGAGAGTCCAGGTGATGAAGCTATCAGTCTGTCCTGTCCTCTCTCCTCAATTCACCTCGTCCATCCCGCACTGCCATAATGTTCACATCTAATTTACTGCTACACAAACCAGAGCTTTCCCACCAGAGGCTGCCACCCCGGTTCCTCACAGATAAAGAGGCTTTCAGAGCACATCAATGAGCGGATCCTTCCACCGCTGAGAGCAATCACACAGCTGAAACAACGAGAAGGAAAGAGTGCCTGAGAGGAGAGGGTGAACAAAGACCCTACCTTTCATGGCTCCTCTGCTTCCTGAGGTTATTTGTAGAGATCTCAAAAGTCTGCAGTGAGAACCACAGGAATGAAGAAAGATAACGGAGACAGGAGTGCAGAAGAACAGGACAGAGGAGGAGGGAGGCTGCTGGAGGGAGGACTGGAGGGACTGGAGGCTCACCAGGAACCACGGCCCACAAATCCACAGGGTGGGTTTGGCGGTGACACAAGTGTTGGCCAGTTTAGGCAGCAACAGTCACAGTCGAGAGAGTCAGACGACATCTGGGAGGGGGTCAAGAGTAAGGCTGGGCGATGTGCTGATATACGATATGTCATTTTTTTTCTGCAAATAAGTAAAACAGTTGTCACAGTACCAGATTAAAGACTTAGACATCACAAGCAACATGCGGAAACATTTGCTGACGCACAACACTAAATACCAGGACTGCCATGTGTTTGGCATCGTTGACAACGGCACTAACGGACAACATGACAGCATGAATAAAAAAAGAGAGTGTCCTAATGAGAGGCCAGGGTGAAAGGAGAAGGGGGGTTAACGGAGAGTCAGCCAGCAGAGATAGGAAGGAGAGGAATTCCTTTTTAATTCTCCCAGAGGCCCTGATGACTCAAACAGAGGGACAGTAAACCAGAAAAAGAAACACAGACGGAGAGAACCACTTTCCCACATGGCTGAAAACCAACGACTCAAACGACAAGCTAAGACACAAACGTGAGTCAAGTTCAGCAGGAGATAAGAGAGAAGCTGTAAGGCTCTCGTGACAGATATAAACCAAACTTCAAGGTTTAATATCAAATACCTGAAGGATGAATACAACCGTGTCTTAAGGCCAAAATGTTAAGATAAATTTACAAAGCAGGACTTCGAAAATATGCAAAAGTCTAAGTTTGCTCATGAGGGGACCTCCCTGTACTTTTGTAAATAAAATAATAAAAATAATACTAATTGAAGAACTTCCTGAACAATTGCAAATCTGTACACTAAGTTTAAGAAACTGAATGCACAGATAAACTAGTTATAAGACAGCATAGTCTGGGCCTAATTTGAAAGAAAGCTATACAAACTTCAGGACTAAAATTTACACATCAGACACATTTTATTTATCGCAAGACAAAATTTCTGTGTTATCACACATCACATTTTTGACATATATCATTTAGGCCAACTCTATATAATCACTATTAGTGACATAAGCTTGTGGGTTTATGTCCAAACATGAGTGCCCTCTGCTGGACTTTTGCAGAGCTGGGTGTTAAACCCTGTACCTTCTGGCCAGTTTGTCTTTGTACCAAGTCATTTTAAACAAATCATATTAAAATAATTTAATTTTTCTTTATGATAACACTATTTACCCATATTAGATATTAATGAGTATCGACAAAAACAATATTTAATGTTTCTGCAATGATATAAATTGACGGTTAGCTAAATGAACCCCTTTTCACACATGTAACCCTGACATCATCGGGGTAGTTCCCTGACATGGTTGTTCACACTTGCTACTCACAGCAGGTCACAGACCCTGGTGGATGGGGGAGAAGTGGTTGAGGGGGCAGGGGGTCACCAATAGGCAGCACATGACATCAAATACACGCGGCAGAAGTCAGTGTTCATAATATTACAGCAGACGAATAATTCATATCCTTTCTTCTGTGTTACGTGTTAAAAAATGTATCAACAGCATCAACCGAGGAGTTCGGATGAGTACTGAAGCTCACAGCTGTGAATATGAAGCAGCGTCACTGTGTGCACAATGATTACACTTGAGAAAGAAAGCTGCAGAGTTTCAGCTCCGTATCCAACAGCAGCACCAGGCGGCTCTTCGGATGCAGGAAGACCTGGTGGTGATGGGTTTAGAGCAGATGTAATACAGAACTCGTGTTTGTGCAGTGGAGACAACACTGTCAAGTGTCCAATGTGCTACTGTCCGTACAATCAGACAAACTTCTCCTGAAAAAAGGGGCTTTTTTTTAATCTGTTCCGTCTAGTCTACCTTTTCCAGTTTTGTGCCATTTGCAAAGGATGGCAACATCAGCCCTCCTCGCCCGCCTCAGGTAATTATTCTGACAGTTTGCTGCTGCATTTAAACTTCAGCTCACCTGAACTTCACATGCATAAAATACTGCAGCACCTACACATGAGCCTACTTGGACTTTATGTGGATAAAATACTAGGAGAGCTCGAGGAAATCACTCGAGTAAAGTCAGAGTGAAAAACCTGGGTGTTGTGGAGAGGCACTCCCGTGTAAAGTCCGGATAATCTCAGGAATTTTTACAAGTGTAAATGGGGTTTTAGGCTTACGTATTCCCCCGTTGTTTCTGTTGTTGTATCCTTGTGGATGAAACACCTATGCGATTAAAAACTTGCGCAGATACACCTGAATTTATCTCTGTGTGGACGGCCCCTACATCTCATCTGAATATATGTAAACACGTCTTATTTACTGACATTATTACCCAGCTCTGGGGTCTGTGTTCTGCTGCTTTGCTAGCTAAAACTGCAGCTTCAGTTATGATATCCGTGGTGTAGCTTCTTAATCTGCAGTTTGTTATTTTATTCATATTAGTTTTCTTATTACTCTTAAAGTAGTTGTGAGAAACTAAAAGCTTCTGCTCTTATCTTATCTTATTCTTGCAGGTTAATCAGACGATAAGAGAGCACACAGCTGCTACACGCTCAGCAGCTGTATGACCGTATCTCAGCCCTTTCTTGAGCACGTGTCGGAGCGTACAGCAGGGCGTGTACACAAACATTTGTGCACTCTCACAGTCACTCCTCGCCACTACCATCCCTGGAATTCTGTGTGAATGCTTTGCTATAAAAGGCAAACAGTAAGGCACAGCGTGGCACCAGATCAGAACAATGACAAGCAGCACCAGGTGGAGGTGTGTGTGTGTGTGTTCATCCTCAGCCCTTCAGGATGACTCTGATCCAGGTCATCAGCAACCTCTGTTCAGTGCTGACATGAGGGGGGATAACAGCACCTGGACCAGACGAGAACGTCTGACAGCATGACCTCACACTACAGGCTAAATCATGACCTGTTATTGGATTCCTACACATGATAATACGGAGATATTTCTGCTGGATGATCACACCAAGTAGGCAATTAAACGAGGGGGTTTCTGTGGGAGAGCATGCCAGCATTGACCGAAATTCCAAACTAATAAAGTAAGAAATAAATGTTTGTCCTTTGCCAGAAGTATAAACCCTGATATGTTTCTATTAAAACAAAAATAAAAGATGACGACTCCTGTTTGAAACCGCTGCAACAAGATAGAAGCCTTTGACACTCAATATCAGAAATATTTTGGTTTTCAATAATCAAAAATTACAGACAAACTCCACTTTAGCTGTGTTCAAAACCACTCCCTATACAAGCAGAACTGATTTGACCGAAACGTGGTATGCAGTATGTGAACACTTGACATATCTGCAGTGTGCCAACAATACTCAGATGTCATGAGATTCAAGCAGCAGCATGCAACAGACCTCTACCCTGCATCCTGCTTCCCACACTGCAACACACCAGCAGGTCAAAGGTCAAAATGGCAGACAACTCACCCATCTTTGGCAACAGCATTGCCATTAATTCACTTCAATTTACCTTGAAGAAATGTGAATCAAATCATGGTAAATTACATTTTTAAATCTTTACATACTGTATGTGATATATGTTTCACAAGTATGGGTTCAGTTATAAAAATCATTAAAGTCCATATAAAATCACTTGTAAGTTGTTTTTTAGTCCCTAGATAGATGATATAACTCAGTGGTGGAAGCCATTACTTTGTCTATTGTCGTTCTGTTTTCAAGACGAGAGACAGAAATCAGCTGAGCTAACTTAGCATTAGAAGTAGGGATAAGAGTCTTTTTGCTTATCAAATCTCATATCAATTCCATCCACGTTGTTCTCAATGCCTTACAAATCAAGGATGTCACAGTCTCATCAGAGGCAGTCAGCAAGTACAGGTGGTCAAAACTGGGTCTTAATTTTCAATCACTGTACAACTTTCAGAAAACTCCAGTGACTTGCAGAAGCTTTTGTCAATGCAGCATAGAATTAATCATCAGGAGTGTCGTCTTTGACGTTGCCACTGAAAAACCTATGTGGTCAACGTTTTTCCACAAAGAAAATCAACAGGAATGAATAAAGGAATCGATAAAGCATTGGATGAATAAGCAGAATCATTAATGGCACTGGTATGAATAAAATCCTATCAATTCCCAGCCTTAGGCTGCGTTCACGCCGTACGCGACTTTGCGACCATAATCGCATCGCCCACAGAAGTCGCCTCACGTGTCCATAAATACCTCATTTTGGTCACCGTCGCTGTCGTTCAGTGACGTCACGTCCGCTCTCATTTCACCGTGATCATATCATATATCATATAATAGGATGTACAGTTCCATGAAAAAGTATTTGCCCCCTTTCTGATTTCTTACCCTTTGCATATTTGTCACACTTAAATGTTTCAGATCATCACACAAATTTTAGCATTAGACAAAGATAATGTGAGTGAAAACAAAATGCAGTTTTTAAATGATGATTTTATTTATTAAGAGAAAAAAGCTCTCCAAACCTACATGACCCTATGTGAAAAAGTAATTGCCCCCTGAACCTAATAACTGGTTGTGTCACCCTTGGCAGCAATAACTGCCATCAAGCGTTTGCAATAACTGGTGATGAGTCTTTCACATCGCTGCAGAGGAATTTTGGCCCACTCTTCTGCGCAGAATTGTTTTAACTCACCCACATTGGAGGGTTTCCAAGCATGAACTGCCCATTTAAGGTCACACCCCAGCATCTCAATTGGATTTAAGTCCGGACTTTGACTCGGCCACTCCAAAACCTTCATTTTGTTTTGTTTTTTTAAGCCATTCACAGGTGGACTTGCTAGTGTTTCGGGTCGTTGTCCTGTTGCATAATCCAAGTGAGCTTGAGCTTGAGGTCATGAACTGATGGCCGAACGTTCTCCTTCAGGATTTTCTGATAGACAGCAGATTTCATGGTTCCATCAATCACAGCAAGTCGTCCAGGTCCTCAAGCAGCAAAGCAGCCCCAGACCATCACACTACCACCACCATGTCTGACTGTTGCTATGATGTTCTTTTTATCAAATGCTGTGTTGTTTTTATGCCAGATGTAACGGTACACACACCTTCCAAAAAGTTCAACTTTTGTCTAGTCAGTCCACAGAATACTTTTCCAGAAGTCTTGGGGATCATCAAGATGTTTTTTGGCAAATGTGAGACGAGCCTTTGTGTTCTTTTAGATCAGTAGTAGTTTTCGCCTTGGAGCTCTCCCATGGATGCCATTTTTGCTCAGTCTCTTTCTTATTGTTGAGTCATGAACACTGACCTTAACTGAGGCAGGTAGGGGTGTACCGATACAACTTTTTCACCTCCGATATGATACTGATATTGAAGCCCTGAGTACTGGCCAATACCGATATCGATCTGATACGATATCAGTAGGAATCATGCATACTTTTATTACTTATTTTGTAGTATGGACTGTAAGAAAAGGCTTGATCGAGTGAAATTACTCAAACAGAGAACAGTAGTCAGCAATAGTAGGTATGAGAAAAACTGACCCATTTGTTATTAACCAATGGGCTAAATAAATTTTAACCTTTAACATAAGAATATACTAGAATTAAATAAAAATAAATAATAATAAATGAGAAGTTCCTGAAAAGTAACCTCAATAAATCCAATAATAACAAAAACATATATTTTTAAATTGCACAATAACCACTGTGTTTAACTTAAACATAAGCATATTCTACAACTGAATTAAATATATAAAAAATAAATTAGAATGGACTGCTTGTATCGGAGTGCTAATATCAGAGATTTTAGATGCACGCCGATATAATCCAATATCAGTTTTTGGACCGATATCCGATATTAATATCGGATCGGGACACCCCTAGAGGCAGGTGAGGCCTGCAGTTCTGTAGATGTTGTTCTGGGTTCTTTTTGACCTCCTGGATGAGTCGTCGTTGTGCTCTTGGTGTAATATTGGTAGGTCGACCACTCCTGGGAAGGTTCGCCACTGTTCCCAGTTTTCTCCATTTGTGGATAATGGCTCTGACCGTGGTTCGCTGGAGTCCTGAAGCCTTAGAAATGGATTTTTAATAGACTGATAGATTTCAATCACTTTGGTTCTCCTTTGTTCTTGAATTTCTTTGGATCGTGGCGTGATGTGTTTCTTTTCGAGATCTTGGAGCTTACTTCACTGTCAGAGAGGTTCTATTTAAGTGATTTCTTAATTCAACAGGTCTGGCAGTAATCAGGTCTGGGTGTGGTCAGTGAAATTGAACTCAGCTTTCCAAAAAATGTGGTTAATCACAGTTAACTCATGATTTAACAAGGGGGGGCAGTTACTTTTTCACATAGGGTCATGTAGGTTTGGAGAGCTTTTTTCCCTTAATAAATAAAATCATCATTTAAATACTGCATTTTGTATTTACTCAGGTTATCGTTGTGTAATATTAAAATTTGTGTGATGATCTGAAACATTTAAGTGTGACAAATATGCAAAGGATAAGAAATCAGAAAGGGGGCAAATACTTTTTCATGGCACTGTATAAGCTGACATTATTTCAACTGTATCCTACACTCATCTACCAACCACAAAACACTGCAGCTAATGGCCCTGCAGCAGCATCGTCTGAGTTCTCTGTGGTCCTTCTAGGCAGAACTAATGTGCTCACTGACTAATGTTTCCCACACGGACATGGATTGTTACTCTGTGAACCAGAATAAAAACCGTCTGTCACAGGTACCGTCACACACCCACACAACACTGATTGGCTGTAGCCGCACTGCCACACACAACATCGCCTGAAAAGATCAACTTTTTCAACTCTGGTCACAGAGCGACGAGCAACCAGGTCGCCTTGATCGCAGGCATCGCGCCGCGGGAGGGTTAGCCCCTGCCTGTCACGGCTGTACATTGACTTTACATGGAGAGTGGTTGCCAAGGTCACAAAGTAGCATTCGGTGTGAACGCACCTTTAGTCCTCTTCTATGGCCCTGTCCACACTGACACGTCATTGTTTTCGTTTTTAAAATGTTTTCTGTAAAGACAGCATCGTTTTAAGAAATTTCCCATTCACATGAAAAAACCGAAAATGCTGTAGTACATATGCCAGGCCTGTAAGCGGCGTTGTAACACTGCTGCAGACATACACCAATACCAGAGAAGAATACATGGCGCATGGACATACATCATGAGAAATGTCAACAGGTGGTGTCTGCTGTTCTCTTTGTCCTCTTGTGGCTCACAATGGTCGTAGAGGAACAACAGATTTTACTGAAGCCAAAACAAGGTCAAACACCTACTCGATTAAAAGCTTGTGCAGATACACCTGAATTCGTCTCTGTGTGGACGGCCCCTACATCTCATTTGGATACATGTAAACACGTCTTATTTACCGACATTTATAACCCGGCTCTGGGGTTTCCCTTCTCTGTGAAAACACCATAGATCTGTCAATCAGACACAAATGACCAAACTGAATTTAAAACATGTGCCATCAAACAACTGCTAACCCCTCTCACAATCTCTGTGACTCAGGCCTGCTGTCACTCTGAGCTTCAGGTTTCAGAGTGAGTCATGTCCACGAGAACAACAAACTCCATCAGACGTCAGCTGTTGCAAACGGAGCAGGACGAAGAAGAAAAACACACAGAGTTGCAGCTCTGATGGGTAACAGGTATTAATCATGAGGTTAAATGGATGTAAAGTGAACACACAGCACACCTGTGATTAATCTACAGGAGGACCAAGGTGGGCGGATATGGGGACGTAGTGTTTGTGTGTGTTGGAGGTGTGTCAGTGTGTTCAGAGTGGAGATGATTTCAGGGGCTCTGGATCCAGTTACAGTTTGTAAAAACAGAACAGGAAACCTGTCAGCAGATGTGACTCTGCTCAAATGTGCAAACAGTTAAACTAAAAGGAGAAAAAAGACAAATCAACAAGCTTAAGGATGTTGTGTTGATCATTATTCTTCATTTAAAACTTATTTTATTTGTTCAGTCAATAAAGGGGTAAAGGTTTTGTGTCAGAAATGGCAAAGGAAACATGATGATATGTATTTTAATGACTGTTTTTCATAAAATTATTCATGCCATCAACTGACTGGTTTTGTTTCAAATGTGATTATTAAAGGACAGAAAGTCTTTGAACATTTGATATTTTTTCTTGATATCTAATCAATATGATCAACAAATTACTAAAAAAAACATCTGAATACAATCAGATAAATGATAAAAATGTCCTCAAATGGATTATCAGTTGCCAAAAACACCTAATGTATCAAATGAGATAGAAAAATCTTTATGTTAAATTTTATGGAAATTTTGATTTTTTAGGATTTCAGACGAAAGTGAAATTAACATTTCAGCTCAGAAAAAAATAGAAGTTTCTGGGTATAATTTGTGCTTTCAGGCATTAAAGGGTTAGGTAAAAGTTTTTCAGGTTTCAGACTTTTCAAACTTTCAGTTTGACCACCGAAAACAAGAAGAAAAGAACTTGCAACAGATCTTAAATTAATAAAAAATAGTGAGGGGGAACTGTAAAGAAATATTTGCCATCACAAGGCACAGATTACTTTGACTTTCCCCTGAGCTCTGAGTGTTTTTGAGTTAAACGGGACATTCAGACATCACTGTGAGAGCAGGAGGATTTTACTTCAAGTTGCATCCCGCTGCTTGGACCACTACCATCACTACTTTACTGCATGCTTTAAAAGGAGAAAAATAGCACAAGAGTAATTTAATTAAAGGCTAATGAGGTAATTTTGGGCTTAAATCTCATCAAGTTAAATATGTTTACACTATCAGATTTTCTTAAAACTTAATTAAGTTTTATGTGTGAGGGTGCTTTCTTATCTTCTCTAGTAAAAAAAGACCTCAGTTGCTGCCTTATGGGTGCTTTCCATTTGTGATACCTGCTTGACTCAACTCTGCACAGTTTGGATACGACCTGCTCCAGTTTCTATTACAGCATAGGCCAGTGGTTTTCAAACTTTTTTCTCCATGGCACGCCTAAGATCAAGCTGAAATCTCAAGTCCCACCATAATAATACCAAGAAAAGAAGCCTTTATTTTAAGATAAGGAGAGAGAAAGAGACAGTTGATAGGCTTGTGAAAGCGGGTGAGAGAGAGTAGAGGAAGAAACTCTGCAAACAGGCCACGGACTGGATTCGAACCCGAAGTGGCAGAAGCATGTATATGGGTCTGCCAAACCAGCACCGCAGAAAAGAAGTCTTTTAAACATGTTATTTCACTTTTCAGTATGTTTATGTCTACTTGGTAAAGCCTACTAAAATTTGACTAACAGCTGCATTGAAACCATTACTTCATGCAGAATTTGTGACACACATTTACACTAAAACGTGCCATGAATACAAAATTAGGTAAACTTATAAATAAACTAATAATACATATACAATAATCCTTTCCAAAAGGCATGATTCTGTTAAAAGGTTTAAAAACAAAATTTGAAGCCATATAACTAGATTAATTTATGCAAGTACTTGAGTAAATTTAAAACTCGTTCCTTAGTTGGTGTTAAGTTGTAAGTCATGATTGTACTAATTCTTAAGGCACACCTGGACTTGCCTCAGGTTATACCAGTGTGTCCCACCACACTGTATCAGTACCTCTTTAAGGTTTCTTTGGCAGGACCGTTGTATTAACACTACACAGCATCCTCACAAAAACAAAGGAGGAAACAGAGGCGACAGAGCTGCTGGCCACTTTGTGGCTTTTTCTCACAGTTGGGAGATGAATTCTGTTCCAAACACAAGCAGCAAAACAACATGGTATTATAGCAGAAGGAAGTTTTGGAAGTCCTGGAGCATCCCAGGGCTGAAAATGGGGAGCAGTTCATTACTCCTATACCCCTGACTCATGGGACCAGAGGTCAGCAGTGTCTCCATGTCAAATATATCGTTGGCTCAGCTGGCTTGGAACCCCATTGGAGGTGATACGAGAAACTGTGTCAGGTACTAGGTCCCCAGTGGAAAAAACAAAACAACCTAGAGAAGTCAAGCTGGGTTGAGCAGACACTATGAAGTGGAAAAGCCTCAGACTTAAAGACGCAATAAAAATTTTAAGGCAGTAATCATCACTAAAATCAATGTATGCACTTTCTGTTTACTGCAGACAACACATACAAAAAAACTCACTAAGTTTGTTGTAGTTCGAAGCCTTTTTCTTTTGCTCCACAATTCAAAGATTTATTTCAGTTTGACTTTAGCCTGCGATTCTACTGAGTGAGGGATGTGAGAGTTTAAAAGGCATCTGATACCGCCCATGAAGCTTAACGCTAAAAGCATGTGGTAATCGCTGAAATCAACCATGGTGAGCTTTAAAGCATTTTTCAATTAACTCAGAGCTATTTCAGTGAGGAGGCAGTAAAGTGGGTACAGTAAAGAGAGCTCTCGGAGCAATTATTGAATTTATGTGAACAGAAAAGAAATGCAGAACTGCAAAGCTCAGCAAAGTGAAGAACTTCTACAAAAATAGTCAATACAACAGGCAGGCTGTAAAAAACCCACTGTTGTAGAGAAGTTGTTTTGTGGTTTGACAGGAGAACTTTTTAAAATCTAAAGCATGAAAAAGGGGAAAATATATCTTAGTGGAATAGCTCATTGTGTCAGGGAGGCTTTACTTCAGTTTAAGAGTTCATAAAATACAAGCTTGGTGACTAATCATCTTACTTACTCAGCAATTAAAGCAGAAATAATGGGGTCAATCCTGCATTTCACTGTGAGAACAACAAGGGCAAGAATTTTGGTAAAACTAAAGATTAGTGTGCAACCATGGATGGATTTTTGAAACACATATTAGGTTATTAATTCAATTTTCCCCTGTTCTTCGGTTGTTCGTTTGTATGGGTAATTCTTGTGAGAAAACTTTTAAAGATTGTCTTCAAACTGTGCAAAAATGTCCAAGTTGAGAATAAAGGTCAAAGGTCAAGGTCCTAGGGCTCCTTACTTCTAAAAGCAGGATTAAAAAACTTTGAGGGTTTTGCTTCAAACTGGACAAATGTCCATTCTGACTTAAAGGATCAACTAATTTGATTTGGAGGTTGTTGCTCAAGGTCAAGATCAGAGGGTCTCATTTAATCCCTTGTCCCTCATCCAGCAGGTCAAACTCCCTGCTGAGAGGAGCTGGTGGGAAAACACCATGTCAGGGAATTACCCGGGCAGACGACCCGGACACTATCTTGATAATATCAGGGTTGCATGTGCGAAAAGGGCTTTACTGGCACTAATTCCAGTGGAGCTATAACCATCCCCTTAAAAAAGAAATTATCCGTAGGGGACCTCTGGACTATGACTGTATTTGTTCTTATTTCTGGTGTTAAAGTTTAAAGATATACGTATATTTGATTGCCTGTACTCTCAGCTGAACACCGAGCTCATATAAAGAATCTTTAAGCTTCTGGATGAGAGAGTTTCTAAGTTGCTGAGGTTGAAGTAAACATGTTGTTCAGTGGATCAAAGTCCATCAGGGTCTCCACTAAAGCACTCAGCCACTCACTCACTGACACAATTAGGACACTCAAGCCTTTGTGTTTGTGTGTGTATTTGGAAACACACAGTCTATTGTGTCAAGGCAGCAGCTGTTCAGGTCTAATATTTCTAATGTAGAGAGAAATACAACAGAAGGTAGTCTGTCTAGCAGTTCCTGACATGATATGTTTATGATATTTGTTTATGATATCTGAGTACCATAACACCAGAGATGACTGCTCTGTGTTGTGTTACAGAAGTTACAAAAACAAAGTGGCGCAATAGCACACACCCTACGACAACCTCAACTCTAACCCCTGAACCACCCAACTGTAGAAAACATCAGATTAGAAGGATCTACATCATCCAGGAAGCCCATAGACTGAATAAAATATGTACTGATGGTTTCTGTCAAGGGGCTTTATTGTCAAACTGTGCTGACTGCAATACTGAAGAAGCTATCTTAAACAAACCATCCGTAAACTCAACAACTCTTTAAAGTGGTGAAGCCTGGGCCGGCCTTCAACCTCCCCACCTGTCAATCACATCGACCACATTCCTTTAATTTTACAACTCCTGGCATCAAAATATCAAAAACACATGAGTCATTAAAGTATATAGACCACAGTGAGTGCCAATAAAGAAATGAGCCATTAAGGCAAAAAATGCTTTTAAACATGAATGTAAACATGTTTATTCCTGCAATAAAAAACACATATTCATGCCTCCAAGACTGAGATAACAAGAGGCCGAGGCATTAGCTTTTTGGATGGTCCATCTGGGCTATTGTGATATTTAAAGAGACACTTTGATGGATTTTCTTTAAACTGCATGAATATCCAGTCTGAATCAAGAATAAACTGAGATTTTGGAGGTCGTAAGTCAAAGTCATTGGGCCTTATGACCATCCTTATTCACCGCAGTTTTGCATTAACAAAATACATATACAGTAAGTATATATAATCACACAGACCTGGCAGTTGTCCAATTCACAGTGTCATTAAGCAAAAGCATTGCAGGCTCTGAGGTGAACTGTAAAGGCTCTGTTTTATTTACACCTCGAGACGTTCAAAACCATTCTCCGAGGCTGTAAAATCTGTTTTACTTCATGCTGCAGTACTGCCTGGATGCAACACAGCACATGCCCCCACATACACACAAAGGCAGAGACGCTCATTCACAGCGATCCTGTCTCCTGCTGAGTCCTCATGCCTCCTTCTCCTATATCACGCCTCTGTACTACCTCGGGAGATGGAACAAATAGGGAATCAACTCAGTCCCCAATTCCATCTCCACAACTTTCACAGTGCGAAGTTAGTGAAAACACCAGAAACTTGAAGTTGCCTTTGTCTGTGCAGCAAGGCTCTGAATATCAGGAGAGTCAAGAGTTTGACATTGTTGCCACTGAAAACCTAACTAAGACAACTTTTTCTACACAGAAAACGAGCAGGAATTGATAAAAAATCATTAAAGAATCAGATCAACAAAAAGAATCATATATGGCTTTGGTATCAATAAAATCATATCAATTCTTATTCGTAGACAGAACACAGCGATACAGCGAGAGCTAAGCCTGTGGTGAAAACACACAGATGAACAGCAAGTTGGCATCTTTTAAAACATCAGGGTGTAACACTGTACTCCATGGGATACTCTGGTCAACTTAAAAAGTATGCAGTAAAGACTTAAGCCTAGTAATTAAATCGGAAATTACAAAACCCAAAACCAGTGAAGTTGGCACGTTGTGTAAGTCGTAAATAAAAACAGAATACAATGATTTGTAAATCCCTTTCAACCTATATTCAATTGAATACACAGCAAAGACAAGATACTTAACGTTCGAACTGGTAAACTGTGTTATTTTTTGCAAATATTAGCTCATTTTGAATTTGATGCCTGCAACATGTTTCAAAAAAGCTGGCACAAGCGGCAAAAAAGACTGAGAAAGTTGAGGAATGCTCATCAAACACTTATTTGGAACATCCCACAGGTGAACAGGCTAATTGAGAACAGGTGGGTGCCATCATTGGGTATAAAAGCAGCTTCCCTGAAATGGTCAGTCATTCACAAACAAGGATGGGGCGAGGGTCACC
The DNA here is from genome assembly GCA_037902135.1 of Cetoscarus ocellatus. Classification (NCBI taxonomy): domain Eukaryota; kingdom Metazoa; phylum Chordata; class Actinopteri; order Labriformes; family Labridae; genus Cetoscarus; species Cetoscarus ocellatus. Next base: position 1,906,645 of record JBAMNC010000760.1, on the reverse strand, counting down.
ACTTTGTGAACAAATGCGTGAGCAAATTGTCGAACAGTTTAAGAACAACATTTCTCAACGAGCTATTGCAAGGAATTTAGGGTTTTCATCATCTATGGTCCGTAATATCATCAAAAGGTTCAGAGAATCTGGAGAAATTACTGCACGTAAGCAGCAAGGCCGAAAACCAACATTGAATGCCCGTGACCTTCGATCCCTCAGGCGGTACTGCATCAAAAACCGGCATCACTGTGTAAAGGATATCACCACATGGGCTCAGGAACACTTCAGAAAACCACTGTCAGTAACTACAGTTCGTCGCTACATCTGTAAGTGCAAGTTAAAACTCTACTATGCAAAGCAAAAGCCATTTATCAACAACACCCAGAAACGCCGCCGGCTTCGCTGGGCCCGAGCTCATCTAAGATGGACTGATGCAAAGTGGAAAAGTGTTCTGTGGTCTGACCAGTCCACATTTCAAATTGTTTTTGGAAAGTGTGGTCGTCGTGTCCTCTGGACCAAAGAGGAAAAGAACCAGCCGGACTGTTATAGGCGCAAAGTTCAAAAGCCAGCATCTGTGATGGTATGGGGGTGTATTAGTGCCCAAGGCATGGGTAACTTACACATCTGTGAAGGCACCATTAATGCTGAAAGGTACATACAGGTTTTGGAGCAACATATGTTGCCATCCAAGCAACGTCTTTTTCATGGACGCCCCTGCTTATTTCAGCAAGACAGTGCCAAGCCACATTCTGCACGTGTTACAACAGCGTGGCTTCGTAGTAAAAGAGTGCGGGTACTAGACTGGCCTGCCTGTAGTCCAGACCTGTCCCCCATTGAAAATGTGTGGCGCATTATGAAGAGTAAAATACAACAACGGAGACCACGGACTGTTGAACAACTTAAGCTGTACATCAAGCAAGAATGGGAAAGAATTCCACCCGAAAAGCTTCAAAAATTAGTCTCCTCAGTTCCCAAACGTTTACTGAGTGTTGTTAAAAGGAAAGGCGATGTAACACAGTGGTAAAAAATTCTGCCATTAAATTCTAAGTTGATGATTATTTGCAAAAGAAAATAAAGTTTCTCAGTTCAAACATTAAATATCTTGTCTTTGCAGTGTATTCTATTGAATATAAGTTGAAAAGGATTTGCAAATCATTGTATTCTGTTTTTATTTACGATTTACACAACATGCCAACTTCACTGGTTTTGGGTTTTGTACATACATCCCTCTTGCAGGAGGTTTACATACAAAATCAGCTCCTTTCTCAGCAACAAAGTACATACTTTTCAGTCTACTACACTCATTTACATAAATGGATGTGAGAATAACGACGATTTCTCACCTAAATTTCCTCTGACTCTGCTGTTGCATGCTCTTGCTGCATCCTCCTTCTTTAGTTTGACCCATGTGCTTGGTGATTCCACCTTTATCAGACATGCTGGAGTTCTTTACGATGTTTACAGCATCTGGTTTTGTAACTGAATGTCTAACTTTTCCTCGGTGCAGCAATGAGTCAATCTGGATTATTATTGTTGATAATGACATAAAAAGACAGGAATGTGCTTGTAGGACAAACAAATGTAAATAAAATGTACATAAAATGCATGTGTTATTTTTTGGCAGGATAAACTCAGTGAATAATGTCTGGTAAGGAAATTCCTGGGTTTTAAACAAAACACTAAATGAGGAATTTTAGGGATAAACCTATTTCCAAAGCAACTTTATGGTCTTGGGTTATTTTTATGATATCATAAAATAATACAACCCCTACTTAAAAGACTGTAAGCCATATCTTTAAGCAAACATTTGCAAAAGTAATAAAAACACACTAAAAACTGTAAGTAAAAATAAATCAAGAGAGTCCAAATCTACTTAAAAACAACATCTGATGTAAAACCAGACTCTCAAATCTATCTAAAGACACGTGGTTGGCTGTTGATTTTCCTCGACATAGCTGCACGTTATGTCAGTGGTTACACATGGAGCAGAAAGCAGAGAGAGGCCTCGTAAAGGTCAGCACATGTGGACTGACCCCTGGAAGGAAACAGCTCATATCCTTTCTCCTGCTCCCATCAATGTGCCGTGCTGCTCAGAAATGAACACTGTGTCCTGTTGGCTGCAGGTGATGTCTTTTTCTGTCCCATGAAACATTCAGAAACTTTAGGAGAAGAGTCTGTTTTCACGAGAGGAAGAAAAGGATCAAGCTGATGTACTTACAGGACGGTCATTGAGACGGGAGGGTTCAACGTTCCTCTTTCAGTTTCCTGGTCCCTGAACGCCACCTGATCCTGAAAAACAAATGATTTACTGAGTCACCACAGTGAATTTGGGAAATTACTTAATACCAACACTGGGATGGTTTTCTTTCATGCAAAGGGCAAGGAAATCCCATCTAAGGCCACCAAGACTGGGCAATGTGGACCAAAATCATGTGCTGATATTTTTCAGGTGATTAGCAATACACACCATACATAGAATTTCCAAGGTGTTTTCTGTAAAATGATACATGTTCGTCTCAATACTAGAAGAGTAGTCTCATGCCATGGTCAGACTACAGGATTTACGCACAATTATGGGTGGACCCGGCAATCCTCGGGGTTCAGGACCCATCTTCCAATACAATCGTTCTTTCCACCTCATAGTGTGCCATAATGACTGACAGCAACAGATCAGTCGGAGACGCCACACAACTCTGTGACAGAAAGTCAAGCAGGTTTGATTTCTGTTCAGCCTTCTTAGATCTGTTTGATCGCAGACCGCAAGGTTGATGCCTCGAGAACCACGAGACAGAGGGAACGTTTGCAAAGCTCTGAGAAAGATCATCCCTGTCCTTATGATGAGCTGAAGAGGAGCTCACACATACTGTAAAAAGAGAAATGTTGGAGAGAGACAGCAGGTGAACATGGCGAGGGGCTGTTTAGCACATCATTTAACATCATATTTGTAAATACAAACCGTACTGTAAGTACTGTAGTACTGTATTCTAGATATAGCTTGTTTTTTTGCCGTCTTCCGTGTTGCCCCTCCTCCTTCTAACATCATCACATCAGTTGTTCGATGCAGTCTGTTTCAGTCGTGTAATCTGTCATGCCTGTTGGAAGGGCTGAAAGATTTATCCTTTTTGGATCAAAATCACAATTTCAGACAACGCAATCAGGTGATCGCCAAAGCTGCAATTTTTTTGCAGCACTCCTGACTGATCCAGGATCTGTTGTGTAAACTATTTTACACATATCATTTTACAAATACGCAGGTAATTTGTATTTAAGAATGCCTTGCAAATGAACGGTTCTCATTGTTCACTTAAAAGAGCAGTTCAAAAGAGTCGACTCGTTCGCCAACGCCACATCTCCACCGCGGAAGTGCTGGTAAGCAGGTCAACAAAACAAAGCCTCTGTTTAGGAGTAGAAGTTGGAGTATCCCTTTAATAATAATAACAGGTTATTTATCATCAGTATTAGATGATGAATAATGCGTTATGTGCTTTTGATCACTGATTTCCTTACTGTTGTCTATACTGTAAACATAGTGAATATTGCACTGAAGCTTGTTTGAAGAAAATCGTGAATCGAGTTGAAATCACAATATCTGCCAGAAAAATTGCAATTAGAGCTTTTCCTATAATCGTTCAGCCTTACTCGTTGGGCAAGTCACTGTGTGAATTGATGGCTCGGTGGTCACCTAGTCTGACATACAGACAAAAAGACAGTGTAGTCTGACCTCAGCAGAAGATATGATTTTTACTCTGCACTGAAAAGTCAGCACCTAATTGCTACCACAGTAACAAACAGAGATTATTAACACCATCATAATCTTACTGACAGCGCACTGTGCCCCTGTTCCTCTGACTCTAAAGAACCTGATCTGCAGTTCACCTCTGCTCTCCGCAGCCACAGTAGATAAGATGCAAAAATACAAGAATGCAGAAAACACTGTTTAAACCAGTGAGACGAAGTGAAGAACTTAAGAGGGCTAACATAGGACAGCACTGTCCTCCTATCCTGCACACAGTGCTACACAAGGCACTTACAGGAGATACACAGCTGAGTGAGATTTTTATTTTATGGTTTTATGTTTTTGCCTATCACCCTGAAGTCGTCTTTTGCAAGTTTCTTTGACTAAAATCACTATGACTACTAAAATGTGATTTATGGTGCAGCCACACTACAAAATTTCAGAACATAGATTTTGGTGCTTCATTTATTTACACTTGACGAAGTGTCAGAGCCAAGTTGAGAATCGATAACAACTGCCTCAAAGAATGAATATCATCAGTCCTTTTGCTTGTCAGTTCCCTTATCATTTCCTTTCATTTTGTTCTGCATGCTTTGCAAATGAAGGATATCACACTTCCAGTCAGCAGAAATGATAAAAAAGACGTAAATTATGAGTTCATGGTAGACAAAATTGTGGCTTCATTTTTTACAAAATGGTGCGTACTACAGAACATTTAAAGGGTGGAAATACCAGCAGCATGGCATTTAATATCATGCCATGCATTTGCCACTGACCCTAAAAACCTATGTCAGCCAAATTTTGCCCACACAGGGAATCCAAAGAAATCAATGGGAATCATCAATCATAAGCAGAATCAATAATTTGATTGGTATCAGTAAAATATTAAAAATTCCCATCCCTATTCAATAGCATATCTGGCAGGTCATTGGATGATCGTTCTGTCAATCACAGATAACGTCAGATAAAGTAGTAGGCAGGCACTACTGCTGAGGTATAAAGGACAGAAACAGGTATATTTCCAAGACATCGTCTTTGTATTCTTACAAGAATAAGAAAAATGTGAATATTTAAAAGAAAAAAAAAGTCCAGTGACAAAATGTTAGACAAGAACTGCATACCTCTATCTATCCATACTCACTGACCCTGAAAAATGGCGTTTGTAGGTTTCAGGGGGAATTCCTCTTTTTTAAATCAGTTGTATATTTTAACCTGTTTTCATGTTTAGGGGGTTTCCATCAAAGTGTTTGCACAACACTGTGCATTGATAACCAGCATCAGAGGAGCACTCACTGACGCAAAGAGGTCCTGACTGACCTCTCTGCGTCAGTGATCAACCGTCAGTACATTGTGAGTTTGGGTTTGGACTGCATTGATATTTTGAGATCTAGATAACCAAAGGGGCAGAAAGCCATGGAGCAGCTCCAGATGACCTCAGACCAGCAGCAGCATTATGCACTGTAACGACATAAACTATGAATGCAAATGAGCAAACCAAACCTTTACATAAGCTATTAACTAATCAAAGACTGGCCAATTAGTGGACAACACTGCAGCATTGTCTGTGTGACCTATATGAGTCTATGCCCACCTCAGGGTATGTAAGGACTGTGGACCCAGGGGCCTCACAATGGAGGGTAACTAAGTAATAATATCAATTCAACAATACAGAAAGCCCATAAAGACTGTTTTGATAGTTTAATATATCAGCAGCTTTCTCCTTTATGAATCAAGTGATATTCAAGAAGTTGAAGAATTGATGTATTTATTTAGTCTTTGTATGAATTTAGCATATGAGAGAATGTATTAACTTTTATGAGACATAGGTAGCTACATTATGTAAGGGATAATGCTCGACAAGGTGTCCATTATCACAAATGAATGGTCGCTTCCGCGAAGTCCATTCATTTCTGATAATGGACACCCTGAAGGGCATTATCCCTCTTATACCATAGTCACTTATGAAAGAAATGAATATTAAATCAATTATTAATACATTAATGTTGTTTTTTACCATTAAAATCGTAGGTTTTTGTGCTGGTTTGGCAGAGTGGTTAGCAGCCAGGCATGTCCCATATACGCACTTCTGCCGGCCTGGGTTCGAATCCAGTTTGCAGAGCATCGTCCGCCTACTCTCTCACCCCCTTTCACAAGCCTATCCACTGTCACTCTCTCCTATCAATAAAGTCACAAAATGCCCAGAAAATAAATTTAAAAAAAAATTTGTAGGTTTTTCACAAGAAGCGGCTGAGTGGACTATTTAATATCTTTGTTGTGACACGTTGCCAAGGTAACCGGCTCTGGTCACAGAACCTGCAGCCCGGTCAGCCGCAGCTGTTATATTGGGCCTAATCAGTGGAGGGAAGTGAGATGATTGCTTAATGTTATGTTACGTGATACAAAGTATCATTTCAGAGGCAAGTGCTCCCCTTACCGCTTGTGTGTGTCCAGAGGATGATTCGAAATTTTGTTTCAAAGAATCAAAGTCCACAAATAGTTTCCTAGATCACTTTTATTGCAAGAAATATTATCCACCATTTACTCTGATCATTAAATGAGCAAGTAAGTCTATCCTAAATTGTTTATATAAATATTATCCACCATTCACTCTGTATTAAGCAAGTAAGTAAGGTAAACCAGAAAAAGAGACAGGCGAAGAAATATTTAAAATTAAATGCAACATTGCCGTTGATTGTGAAAGTTGATAGAGATACTGGCATGTCCATCATAGTGGCATTTGAAGGACGGAAATTTAACGTTTGTGGACCCTGATCACTGCTGGTTGGGATGTTGCGGGACGACAAAATGTTGCTCCATTCTCGTCTCTCCTGGACTGACGGAGCCCAATAAACCTGCAGGCTGCTTTCACAGCGATGCCCCGTCACAGACATGATCTGGCGTGTCTCCAGCCCGGTGTCTGAGAGCCAACCCACAGCCGTGCTCCGGAGGCTGTGGTTCGTGTAAATCTGCGACAGACTCACCTTAAAGAAACAATAATGAACACACAGGCTATTAATTAGGGCAGAAGAGGGGTTAGGCATAATACATAGGGATACATTATTAGTAGAATTGTACAGACCTCTTAAGTGATTTTTTTTAAGCATGTCTCCCAGGTAGTGGACACCCATCGGCTCCCTGGAGTACCACACATCAGATGCCACGGTGATGGAGCGCTTCGGGTGCAGATAAAAAGATTTTGCGTCTGGGGGAAATTTAGAGATGTACTTCTTGAAACGTTTTACTGGGCACAGAGGATCCCCGGGCCTTGCGAATTTAAAACCTCTTAGGTTTTGCTTGTGTGGGTCGTTTGGATCTTTATGATTTTTAGTGTCAGGATTATGCGCTAGGCTGACGTATTCAACGCCATCCTCGTCTCTCTGGATGCTGAAAGATGTCATGGTCAGCTCACCGTTCCTCTCCCTGCCACGCCGAGCCAAACACAGCTGGATGTCAAACCACACCTTTCTGACGAGGCCGTATCAGGAGACAACACAGATGAACATCTGATTATCTCAAGGTCTGACTCAGGGATATGAGGATGGTGGAAGCTGGTGTCTTTCCCACTCTTTCTGTAACACTTCAGTATCGCCTTAAAAACCGCATTACTGCTCTTGAACACAGTGTCGCTAATGATGTTGACGTCTCTTTAGTGGCAATTAATGCTGGCTCTCAAACTCCTCAAACTGGCAACTTAGTCGAGTGGACAGACGCATAAAACAGACGCAAAATGTCATTGAGATTAGTGGCAGTGTAACTCTCAAAGTTGATGTCCATGTTTTTCTAAGCCAGGAAGTCTCTTAATGTTTTAACTGCCCATTTCGTGGTTTTCTTTGTGTTTACCCCGTCCTTGTCATCCTCTAAATTGTTCAATTCCTCCGGTGTCACCTCCCTGTGTTGCATCTTCTTCTTCTTCTCTCTTTCTCTTCTGCTGCATCCCAGTCTTCAAAATTATCAAATTCACCAAAAAGGTTAAAGGAAACTACAAAATCCCTCATGTTCTGTCTGCTGTCTTACCGTTGTGATAAATAAACTGTGAAATAACGTATGTTAACGTATGTTCTGAGTTTCTGTTGCAACGGTTACCAACTAGCATTTGAGCCAGCGCAATAATTTAGAACAATCAGGCTTCTGACCGGAACTTTTTTATAGGTGTCCTACAACGCTTTTTAACGGACACCCTGCAGCCAATTAGAATCGAGTATTCACCCAAACCATGGTATAATACAAGTACATCTATAAACTACTTCAAATAATCACAATTACTACAAAGGGTCTAAAACAGTCTCACTAAGTGTTAACTCATTAGTGGAAGATCATCTGCAGCTAATTAAAAATAATGTACATAAGTTGATCAACAGACACAAGCACAGCAGCAGAATCAGGGGCTCTTATTCCCTTAGATAAGATTTTATAGGTGCGATACAAACCCATCACTTTATTTGGTACACCTGTTCAACTGCTTGTTATTGCAAGCAGCTAATAAGCCAATCACAAGGAAGCAACTCAATGCATTTCAGCACGTGGACATGATCAAGACGACCTCCTGAAGTTCAAACCAAGCATCAGAATGGTAAAGAAGGTGGCATGGTTGTTGGTTCCAGACGGGCTCGTCTGAGTTTTTTTAGAAACTGCTGATCTACCAGGATTTTCACGCACAACGATCTCTACGGTTTAGAGAGAATGGTCTGGAAAAGAATAAACATCCAGGTCTCTGGGTAAAAATGTTCTTTTGTTGCCAGAGTTCGGAGGAGAATGGCCAGAGTGGTTTGAGATAATAGGAAGTAAGACTGCAAAACTCTGGGAATTTCCATAGCTGGGAACTTTCCATGGGCATAAAAGAGTATTAAAGGGAATTTGTGAGAATAAACTTCAAATTTACCAAGTTGAAGGTTGACCCTTAACAGTGGATTTAAATATAGTTGGGGGAAATATTATAGCAAAACCTTGAACCAGATGTCATGTAGTTATACTTAATAGTATTTATGCTACTCTTCAATCACATGCACGTAGCACATTGCTTACTGCAGAGGTATTAAGGCCACGCCCCTACATGCACTGTGCATTCATCCATCATATGCACAGATGCTTTTTAGAACCCTGGACTACTGAGGCCACATTTTTGAGCCCAGAGCACAAGACTATTGAAGCCACACATCTGAGGGATTAGACGACATAGGTAAAGTTGAAATTATTTTCAAATTTAAAAAATAAATAAATAAACTTCATCTTACAAATATAAATCTGCATGTAAATAAAAATCTGTTGACATTAAATGTTTTGCAATTGCATTATTTTGCATATATGCCTGCCTTTAACAAAAGAAAATGTTTATTTCTATGTTTGGATATGATACAGTTCATTTGAATTACCCATAAATTCCCTAAAATTCCCATAATTCCCGAGGAAATATATTTCAAAAACTTCCCAGTTTAATTTGCCATGGAAAGTTACTGGAGAGTTTACGTAAATTTACCGGAAACTATCCAGCCCTTTGCATCCCTAATAGGAAGGCAACAGTGACTCCTAAAAACACTTGTTACAAATAAAGTATGCTGAAGACCATTTTCTAACCATCTTTGAAGCAGATGGGCTGCCAAAGGGTTGCAGTGTGCAATGAAAGGAAAAATGGTTTTATAGAAAAAGAGTTAAAGATCCAAATCAAATTGTTCTTCATAAAAAAGCTACAGCACCTATCAGGAGAGTCCTTTGAAATATTTCCAGAAATATTACAGCTGTAAAAGTATTGGAATATCACTTTTTTCTCCATATTGTTTAGCCCTAGCAATGCTTAGACTTTGGGGTGAATATGGATCTAGATGCACTTCCATCTAACTGCCAGCTGAGACTGATTTAATGTTTTAATGCAAATTGATTTCTGCCTTCGTTATACAGCTTTTAAAAGACAAACACAACAGATCTCTGAGACACAGATACTACCAACCAAGACCTTGCATCACACCAAAATCCAGACTGTTAAATTATACGGTAAACACCTTCGACCACTGTGCCTCAAAGAAGCTCGTAAAACGTCACTTTGTGGGATCTTATTGTGAAAGAAGGAGAACTGGAGTGTAATGTAAGAGTCTCATTTCTCAAACTAGTGATCTGGAACAAAACATGCGTGAGGAGAAGGTCACACAGACACTAAAATGTATCCTGTTCCAGGCTGTTGGGCTTTATATTGTCAGGGTGTCTCTGTTTTAGGATCACAGAGGAATCCAAGCACATAATGTACGAAAATCTTTGACATTCAGGAGAATTTTTTAGCCTTTATCTAACAAAACCATGTTTCGTTGCAGCAAAATTTATATCAGAGTTTTATGAATATTCATGTGTTTTATTGAGATGGATTTACAGGCGGTGGCCTAAAGAGGTGGGGTTGTTCAGAGGATTATAGACCAATAAATCATGCCTGTTTTGCATGTTTTCCCTTTGAAGTCATAGCAACCAAGCCCACCCAAACCACACTTCCAACATACGTCAGCTAATCAGCAAATAAAGATAGACTGAAAACACAGACTGTGTTACAGGTGGAGCCTCGTCTCCAAACAGGAAAGTCTTACCGAGCATCTGCTTCTAATAGCCTTCATGCATCCCCCACCTCCACCTCCCCTACCCCCCATTCTCCTCCTCTGAGGGGGTCTGTGGGAGGCAGCAGACTCATCGGACCCATCTGAAGCCCAGGCCCCAGCTCTCTGGACCAGGGGCCCCCAAAACAATGATGTAACACCCAACAGGCTTATGTAACTAACCTCTGCTGGCAGTTTCTCACTCTGAATTACTGAAGGTGGAGACCCTGGGAACACTTTTCAGAAAAATCCCACTGCGAGCATGCACGCACGTCAACACAGCTGACAGTTCATGCTGGAGGGCTGGGACGGCAAGATCTCGAAGAACTTTCCGTCTTGCCTTGTTACATTGTTTTGGTTTTTCCAGGCAAGCATTTAGACTTCTCATGATTTTGGAGGACTAATCTTTACTTAGTATCAAACTAAAGAAGTCTGTATCAAGACTGCAATCCAACAGAATCATATGACTTCAGGTATCAAGAAAAAAATGACATGAGCCAATACGTCAGAAGATGTTCCCAGTCCACACACCATTATACACAGGTCAGGCCATCAGCTGAAAAGACTAATTTTGTGCCATCATGTTTGTTATGATGCCTGAAGCTGCACTGTAATGCTGGAGATATACTTGCTGTGAACTACCTGGATACATGATGGCGGTCACGTTTTCCCTTAGTCCATTCTGCTTGTTGGTTGTGCAAGCGGCGTCATAGGTAGAAAGAGGGATGGGACAAACTGTTACCTGGTGGTATAGATGCATGAACTGTGAGTCCATGCCTACAAACTCAGTGGCCTATTGCTGTCACAGGTGGAACAAATTCCAGAGATATCCTTGTTGTTAACTACCTGGATGCGTATGCATGATGGCCGCCACGCTTCCACTGCATCAATTTAGCGCATCAGTTGTGCTTGTCATCCAGAATTAAAATGATATAGACTAGAGCTGCAGTCTACACGCCACCAATAGAAAGTTTGAAAGACAAACTGATAAATCAAGACCACAATCACCAACATCTGAATAATGTGGGAGACTGAACTGGCACAAACATGTCAGTTCATCCAGCTGATGATATATATGTCCTCCTTTAAAAGTCGAGAAGCAGGGAAATTAGTATTGGTGTATTCATTCAACTGGTAACTGTGTACATTGGTGACTTGGAGTTGATGCCACGGTCGACTTTGTCCGTAGATATGTTTGTGTTAGCTTGGTTTCCTTGGCTGTATTTTCTCACATATAAACTAATGAAGTATTATTTGATACAATGGTAAAAAAAAAAAATATATATATATATATATATATAGAGAGAGAGAGACAGAGAGAGAGAGAGAGAGAGATCGATAGATATAGATAGATATAGATATACATATACATATACATATATATAAAAACTAGTGAAGCACTGAAGGGAACACCCTCTGCTTTTTCCCAGTGCTTTCATGACAACATCTATCACAGTCAGTCGCAAGTCTTCAGTTAACACGGTAAATCATTACACCTGTACACTGAGACGGTTCTGACGGTGCACAGAGGAAAATATCATAGAAACAGAACTCAGATGATGCTGAACTCTGGTCATCAGTTGTAAACAGATATTTGATGGTAACATTGATTACTGGTTTATTTTGTTACTTTTACTCTCAGAACTACTACCATGTGTGCTTTTGACACAACATGGTAGTTACAGACAGCCTGAAGTCTTTAGTGGTGTCCTCCAGTAACACGTCACATACAGGTCAGTAAATTAACAAAAACAATGACACCAATGGACGCCAATGTGAACTCAGGGACAAACTGCCAGTAAATCTCCAACTTTAGTAACACCACTTCTCCTGGACCTTTCACCAGAGCTATTTAATGCCGGTAAGTCTTCGAAATGATATTGTGTGTCGTCGTCCCGATCAGTAAAATGGGCACTGAAAACACAATCTTCTGTCAGTGCAGAGGGGTGAGACCTAATGTCCATATTTAAAACAACGATCAAAAGTTGGCGAAGGCCCACATCACAGGACAGAATACTGTGAAATCAGAACACTGACCATTTCTTTTGCCTATTTTTACATGCAGGATAAATACAGGTGCAAGCCAAGTGGGAGTTTGATTTATAAGAGTTTCTGCTCCAGTGACCAGTACTTGACTCTGTGGCAGGACTCTGACCTAAACAGCTGATGAGAGGACAGCAGTGCCTTGCTGTCAGAAGGACACATAGCCCACACTGTAAAGTATCTTATTGTGTGTTGAGCCAACATACACATTTTGTGTAGTATTAACCTGAAAGTAGGGCAATTACAAGGCTTTTAGTGGCAACGTTGATTGCTATATATCTGCTAGCATCCACCCTCAGATATCTCTCATTAGGGACAAAGCTGAGTGTTATATTGGAAATCATATTTACCAGTGCTGTAGGCCTCAAGCAACTCCTCTTCAAAAAAACCTGAACTAACCCTTTAATGACCAAGTATTTTGACCCAGATAATAAAAATGTATTTTGGAGATTTTAGAAGTATTTGGATAATGTTATCTCAAATCATTCAGGGTAATGACGGCTACCTACCTCGTAAACTCCATCATCGTACATGCACTAGAATAACCCTCCTTTTGTGAGGACAAGACATCTTGTTTCCAGAGAGGTTAGCAGTTTGCTGGAGTAGAAACAATGTTAATCTGCAGCTTAACTCCATCTCTACAGAGCTAATAACCACAGACAGTTTCAAAGACAGCAGACAGGTTGGAGACATTCTGAACTCTAATGAGGACACTTTTATTTTAGATACTAAAACAAAAGACCACCACCAGCACATCACCGGACACTGACGTCAAAAAGACAATGAATAGTGTTTTCTTTCACAGAGGAATGTTTGAAAATGTTGTTCCTTGTTTAGCTGGCTCAGATTATGCAGAAGAAAAGGCCAGGCTGATAAGTCGACCTTCAACATGAAAAGGGAAATGTGTGTTTTCATAAAAGCAAAGGACAGGCAGAAAAAAACTACATTCAAATGGTTCAAATATTTTTATGCACTTTTAAAACAAAAGCTTTCAAGTAAATTAAAGGACAATGTCATCTTGAGTAGGAACATTATTAACAAAAAAAGCAAAAATCAAGAAGAAGGTTTCCAGATACTTTCTCTTGAGAGCTTCAAATCAGAGGATGAGGAGCAAACAAGCAGTGAATTGGCTGAACCAATCTGTCCTCTACTCTGCTGTCATTAGAATCATGAGAATGATCAAGCACAAGGCACTCAAGTGCTGTCACAATCCTCCTGGGTTCACTGACCTCTCAACTTGAAGGTTTGGCAGAGGGGAATGGCTGCTAATTAGCTCCACTTCCAAGTGGAGCTAAAACACTAAAGTAACCGACCCAGTTACCCACAGGTTATTTATATTGGCAGATAATGCACCAGACTTGCTGCCAAATAAGCAAGGAAAGAAAAACACTTGAACAATGCTCTACATGTGACTTTGTGTGTGCGTTTAGGTCTGAGGTTCAATCTTAAACAGGGCACTGGTTCAACTTTTAGCCTCAAGAGCTGCAGCATGTTGCTCGGACTAAAGGCGCACTCAGGCCTAGGCTGTTTGGTCCTTTTGAACGAGCTCTGTTGCTCTTGATAGGATAGTTTATTTGGTTTGGGGTACTGCAAATGCTCAAACAAACTTAACTGTGGACTCAAGAACCAAGCTCTTATGTCTTTGAAAATGGATGTCAGTTTCCTCCTAAGTGCACCACAGTTTGGTTTACCACTGGTGACAATGCAACCCATACCAAACAAGGAACAAAGGAAGTAAACCAAGAAGTGCTGCATTGTGGGTTGAACTGGGTCATATATTTATGTGGTTTATATTTGGTTATATTTCAGTTTGCTGGGCATGGCAACCGTTACCATTGCAAGGACTGACAGCCTTTGATTCATCTTGCAGGTCAGCATGTCTGTGCTGGATGTGGTTATACATGTGCTCTGGTCAATAGGACAGTTTAATCTGACACAGAGATGCCATTCCTCACTGTGCAATGTCTATTTCCAGGTCATGGTGCCATAGAGGTAACCCTGCCATAGAGGTGGGCAATAAAACAATCAGGAAATGGAATCACAATGAAATTTATGTCAATGATAAACCAAGACGTGCTGCATTGTGGGTTGAACTGGGCCAGATATTTATGGGGTTTTATATTTGGTTATTTTTCAGTTTGCTGGGCATGGCTAACGTTACCACTGCAAGGACTGGCAGCCTTTGATTTGTCTTTCAGGTCAGCATATCTGTGCTGGATGTAGTTACACATTGCTCTGGTTATTATGACAGTTTGATCTGATGCCATTCCTCACTGTACACTGTCTATTTCCAGGTCATGGTGCCATAAAGGCAACCCTGCCACAGAGGTGGGCAATAAAACAATCAGGAAATGGAATCACCAGTCGGTGTGTTTTCCTAGAGTTGTATTTACCCTTTTCCACACTTCAATTAGTGTGGCAGTAACAGAGCCTTCACGCCCACTGCCACTCACCAAAACAAAAAGAAAAGGGCAGAGCCTGCATGTTGGTCATGCCCACATACTACAGTCAGAGCACCTTCTTCAAGGGCTCTGATGGTGTATTCCAGTTGATCTCAGAACTGGGACAGTCCGAGTTGCAAATAAGATAACTGGTAACGCCCACTTTGGTTGGAATTTCTCATTTCAAAAGTCAGACGTCCTTTAGCTACTCCAACTTTACTAACTCATAACTGGAACGTGTCTAGCTGGAATATGACATAATTCCAGTTCTGATGAAAACAGAGTCCACCATGAGTTGAAGTTTTGGAAAAGAGGAATTAAAATAAGCAGAAGCACAGCTGAGGGGAGCGAAGCTAGGACAAACTGTGTCAATTGTGTGAATGGTTTGGAGAATGCAAAAAGCGGCTCAGAGCAGACCAAAGCCAAAAATGTAGGCAGTTGGCGCCAACCAGGACGAAAAACACCACAGATCTTTTTCACCACCTGAAAAGGTACCATCCCAGCAGCTACACCAAAAGTATAAAAATTTAGGACTCATGATGCTGCCTGGACTTTATAGACAACCCCACAAACCCAAGTTTGGGCCAAAGTAGCAGCTCATCTGCAGTCATCTGCAGTCATCAGTTCCAGCATTAACAGTGCTGTACAAGAGCTACGACAGTCAGTGTGTCATCTTTTGTGGCCAGTACCACATGTGAAAAACATTAAAAAAGGAGCAAGACCATAACAAGAAATGGTTTAGTTGCATAGTTAAAGACATTATGGCTTCAAGAAACTGAAGTGCTGGACAACAGAATCCAGTATGTCAAAAGTCTTCTCTGGAGTTTACCAGAGTCCTTTATCACAGGTCAAAACAAGGTAAGACATGTGTTGTGTAATTTGGAGGACAATGCTGATGTGCTTGGAATCCATGTTCCCTCTGCAAAACCTGATGAATGGATGTGCAGCAGCAGTTCCACAAGACTCCACAACAGTATTGATAAGCTAAGAAATTAATGATTTTCAGGTTTGGCAAACTATCTTCACACCTACTCCCAACATAGATTTGAAGAAAAAGGGTCCCTCATATCGAGAGTTTGGGTGCATATTGCACCCTCTTCCCACAAAGTATTGGTGAGATTTCTTGGCCCAACAAGGGTGCATTGCATGGCAGGAGTTTTCTCAACCCTGCTTGCTGACTTACAGACACAGACGCAGCAGAGGGTATCCAGAGAAAAAAAGGCAACGATAAATGGAGGCTGCTTCTATTTAAAACCAAAACCTATGCAATATACATCCCGTGACCATCATACCAAATAGTTAAATATCTTATTGTGAATTGTTGCACCCCTTGTGAGAAGCAGCAGGCCTCTGATTGGGCAGTGTTCAGTGTCTCCCAGTTTTTTTTCTTGAAATGTTCTCTGCCCCTTGCTTGATATTGTACAAAATTTCAGAACTGTAGTATTATAACGATTCACAGCCAACATTTAAAATGATGAAGTTTCTATCAATTTATGTGGAGTCATAATAAGATATAAACATGCCTAATTACGGGCATCCATAAATTATTGCAGGTCCTTTGCTTTCGACATGCCAAACACAGTTTGCAGATCTACAGTTTTAAATTAATTTGTCCATCACTAACATTTAATCACAAGCATTAGATTGCAAAACAATGGAAATACTTCATAATTATCCTAGAGTTCCTTCGGCAGACAAAAATGGCACCAAGCAGCACTTTCTTTTTTATATATCCGTGATTTACATCACCGTTTGTATTTACAGCTAATTTATGCTGTCCTCCAAAGACGTCGCATCAGAGATTACTTGATTGCTTGCTATTGTGTGTCATTATTTCATTAAAAAAACAAAATGTATTGTGTGGGATATATGCCGAAGCAGTCCCAACACTGAATTGTTTCATTCAAGACCCTTATTCTGATCATTTGATTAAGCACCTTGACTAGATACCACGACAACTCTCAATTAGCGAGAATTCAAAGGTAGTTTGGCGTGAGGTTTTCTCCATATCCAGCGGCGTCCCTCTCAGACGCCCTGCTGTCCTTCCTCTGCTCGGCTGTATTAAATATCATGTACAGTGTAACATAATAGATGTGGCGCCGTGTTCACAGACAGTCATTTAGTCTGTTGTGGTCCTGGTTCTCTGGTTTCACAGGTCGTCTGTAGGCAGAGTCATTACTGCAGCTTTTACTTTTCTGTTTCAGGTGATAGTCTCCACCTGTCGGGAGGATGGACTCACCTGGACGGACGCTGGCGTCACTCAGCAAAAACCGACAACTATTTCTGAACATTTCTGATAATGCCAAACAAGAGTAAAGTCCGTGAAAGCACCACAATGGAACTGCAAAGCAAGCTGATGCATTCCCAGGATTTGTAACAAATTATCGCGTCAGTAAGCTTCAAACTTCTCTCGCTTTCTGCAGCCGATAAAGAAACCACACTCAGCCCGTTATTTGCAAACGAAAGGCAGAAATATTAACTTGAATCTTTCAAGCATTCATCACGTTCACTCACCGGTGCTGTCCTGTAGGAAGCAGCTCCTCTGTGTGCTGGACGTGAAACCATCAAACAGAAACAGCGAACATCCCGCAGACACACTCACTGACATCCACGCAGATCCGCCTGCTGCAAACTTTTACACTGATGTCAAGTGAACTACAGGACACAGGGAGAGGAGGAGTGGAACCTTCAAAATAAAAGCCTGTTAGGAGGAAGCGTGAAGGTTATTTTCTTAGAAAGTTGGATTAAATGGTAAGATCTCGTTCTTCCTGCAAAGCTTTTCTTTAGGCAGCCCATGTCTCACATCATCCTCTAGGAAAAGGTGTAAAAATTCTTTGTTCACCAACAATACAAAAACAAAGATTTATTACTCTTTCAAAATGGCTCTGCAGCCTGTACTTTAAAGCTTTATATTACTAAGTACCAAACCTTTCATACCTGCTTATTTATGGTGTGTAACAATAATCTGCTCGGATTAACAGGTTGCTAAAACTGGAATACAGGAGCTAAGTTGCACAGTTTGCTGGGCTTGGAGCATGTAAGGGAGTTCCTCACAATTTTGGGAGATAAGATAAAGGAACTGCACAATCCTGAGTGCATACTTTCATTGTTTGTTGCCAAGGTGTCTAAAGAAATTTTCATAAATCGTGATTTTCATTTGCATCTTCCGAAGGCCTATAATTCTATAGCCTGTTGCACCAATTAGGAGTGAGTACTACCTAAAATTATGGTTTAAAGGTCCCATATCCTGATGTGTTTGACCACTTACGTTATGGCTTGGGTGTCTATTAAGCGAGGATTTGATTTAAGTTGAATAAAAGAAAAGAAAACTTTTTTTGTGATCAACTTTTCGATTTGATTTTAACATTTTAACAATAGAAAAACAAAACAATTTTCAGAGCATGAGGGGCAAAAATGCCTATGGGTATCGGTACGAGTTAACAAGAAGGCATTAAATGACCACAGCACCTTGCCCATCCATAAACATGTTAAATTATACATGTGTTCAAAGAACAAAAACAAAAGACAACCAAACAAACATCCAGGCCCCTTGCTACCTAAAAACCTTTTGAAAAAAATCTATTAAGTCAAGCGTTTTGAAGGTTGTTTATGACCATAGACCACATCTCAACAACAGAGTCCTTTGCTCCGTGGATACGGGCAATGGAAATAGAAAAGAAAAGTTTTATCTGTGTAGAGGATCAGATGCAGATCTTTTTCCTTCCCCTTTGGTAACACTCAGATCTGAGAGATGGGGAGGCTATGGGAGGCTATGATAATGAGCTCTGCACTGATTGGCTGCCAAAACTATGCCTTTAAGGGGCATTTTCTTTAAAGTGGCATAGCACATCTCTCCATGGACTGAGAGTTAAGTAAAGGTGTCATGTTCTACTGCTCCTCAAGCCTCTTCTAGCATTAAAAGCAAATAAATTTGATTCTGCAGGACATGGGACCTTTAAGTCCACACTAAATCCTATGTTTTATTATTATTATTATTTGGATCCCCATTTGCTAGTGCCAAAGCAGCAGCTACTCTTCCTGGGGTCCACACATTAAAAGACAATCCACCAACCTGACAACCAAGCACACTTACATTCATGCTTAGGAGAAGTTTCAAGTCACTAGTTAACCTAACAAGTATGTTTTTAGCATGTCAGAGGAAACTATAGTACTCAGAGAAAACCCACACAAGCATAGTGTGAACACAGAAAGCCCCCCTCCATTCAACTAGGGATTCAAACTACCAGCTTTACTGTGGAGAGACATCAGCCCTGATGTGGAACAACCCAAATCTTAAATAATATACTCACAATGTAAATAATGAAGTGATCTTCAGTTTTTTAGAATCAATGAAGAGTGAAACATGACCAAAGTGAGTGCTCAATCAAGTGATTTAGTCTTAAGTTATTTTGCATGATGAAGAAAAACATTAACAGGATGTAAAAATGAAGATTTCTCTCAGTTTGATGTGGGCAGTCATAGGTCACTCTTTTTGTAGAGTGATCCCTGTCAGGCTTTTACTTTGAAAGTTAGTTTCCAGTTGTTTTGATCTCAGGTTTCTGACTTGACTGGTTTCTGACTTGACTCCTCATTAAAGGGGTGGACTCCTTATGAGCTCCTTAAAGTTCATAATGATATGATCGCACAAGTCAAAGTCTGCAGGATGTTAAAGATTATAGTATATTTTTAAGTCCTTGTCTTTAAAGTAAATCAATTAGGTCCACATTGCCTGTGTCTGACTTAAAGTAGTTTGAGGAGTTTAACATAGTTTCTGCTTGGGAAAAGTCAGATAGGGGAAACTCTGCTACTGTGTTTAATTTTGAAATCTTAAAGGTTAAGTCAAACTATAAGAATAAGGTAATAAAATCCAAAAAATTAAGGAGTTATGCTTTGTTTTTCTTTGTTACTTGCTTTCAATTACACTGGTCCCAGGTGGCTCCAGGACCTAAGGCCGCATACCATGATGCTTCTGTGTAATTGACCACTGTGATTCTCTCCCATTGGCTGCTCATGCTGTTGCTCCCCTCATTACCCCTCACGTATAGTATGCACCACCCCTTCACCCACCAACACTTGTATTTAGAGTCAGGTTAGGACAGGTAAGGGGGCCTATGCTGGTTCAGCACTTTGCCATGCCAACCTGGTCCCTGTTGAACTAACCCTTCCGAGATGAGTCATCCTGAAGATAGGCTACAATTCACAATTTTTATTTTTTAAGATATTTTTGGGGGGCATTTTGTTTCTTTATTGGTAGGAGAGAGAGAGAGACAGTAGATAGGCTTGTGAAAGGGGGGAGAAGAGAGTAGGGGAAGACACTCTGCAAAACTGGCTACAGGCTGGACTTGAACCTGGACCAGCAGAAGAATGTATATGGGACGTGCCTGGTTGCCTACCACTCCACCACTCCACCAAACCAGCATCCCTGGGATTTCCCTCTTGTCAGGCAGCAAGGGTCCGGAGGGCTTTGCCCCACTGCCTTCATATGTCGTCAGCATCAGGAGTATTCCCCCTCACTGGTCTTTCATTCAGAAGTGTTTACTAAGGCCACAGGGATGCAAACTTTACACCCTGGTGCTCCAGAAGCATGGGATGCCTACCCCTTCAGCTGAGTTTGCAACTACTCAGGGGTGCCACCAACACAGCCCAAACCAACCCAGCATGGCTGCTTAAACAACACTTCCATTATTACAAATGCATTTTAACTTTAAATAACTATAATTCTGTGTAAAAAGTCCACTTCTTGGGACTTGAGGTTGTGTGGTAGGCCCCTTGAACCAAGGCTGTGGTCCTTGGTGTAAGTATCATGGGTCCAGTCTGGCCCCTATTAAGCATGTGATTCCTCACTCTCTCCACCCAGTTTCAATTTACTAAAATAATTAAAAACTGAAACTGTAATATGAGCATTTTTAGGCTTATTGGACTTATTTATGCAGGTAACAAGTTTGAACAAAAAAGTTCATTTGGAGGCCTGAAGGATGCTTTTTATCTTCTGCAATAAAAATAAAAGAAAGACAATGAATTCAGTGTTTGTATCATTATGATGTGAGGAAAAAAGTTCTCACTCAAAATTTATGAAAAAATTACTAATGTTTTTAAATATTCAGGTCCACTGTCAACCATGGGCCTAGAGATTTGTCCCAACTTTCCCGTTCTGTTCCTGAGCCTCATTGCTACAGGGTTTAATGGATGGGATGGTGTGATCCAATTATAGATTCTGAAGTTCATTAGAGATGCACTGCTTCACTCAACCAGCCTCTGCAGCACACATGTTCATGTTTTCATGCCTCTGTGATGGTGACAATCAATCCCGGACCCTTTATGAGTTCAGGTGGTCTGGATGAATGCACATACATTGACGTATCAAGTTGTCAAGCATGTATGTGTCAGTACCCCAAACATGTGGCTGTACTTTGACCATTTAGAGGTCAGCAGTGTCTCCACAACAGCAGCTCACTTGGAACCTCGTTGGAGGTGATACCAAAAACTGTGCCAGGTACTGCGATGCAAAAACTCAGATCTTAGCAAGTTTATTTGTCTATTTTCAAGTAAAAAAATACCCACAAAACTTGCAAAAATGTCATACTAATTTGATTAGTCCAGATGGATATCTTAATACAAGGAATGAAAACAAAAATAAAGCACAGAATAACTTATAATTATCAGAAAATATCTGCCAATAAAGCAAGCAAAATTTAAGCAAAATCAGGTATAGAAACTAATTAAGATAGCACATCTTACTTCCAAGACATTGTACAAGTAAAATTCATGTTGCCACATTGGCAGATATTTTAACTCATTACAAGTAATCACAGGGTTTAGTTTTGTTTTCAAATACTGAATTAAGATGTGTGACCGGACATGTCCTGCAATTTTGGCTTACAATAAGTTTTGTGAGATTTTAAGAATTGAAATTGGATGAATAAGAATCCTTAGATCTGAATTTTTGCAGTGTAGGCACTATCCCTAATGGAAACCAAAAGAGTAGTCGGGCCAAGTTGAGCTCATACCCCCCATTACAATGTGGAAACTTTCAAACCCACAAATGCATTATTTCAAGGCAGGCTTGGGACTCTGGATCTGCTTGAATCAGTGTCTGTAATCAGGCAGATCCACTTGCCACGGTACAATCTACAAGGATCTTGAGCCCCCAATCAACATTCTTAAAAACAGGGAGAGGTGGGAGCAAAAAGCAAGATGACATCAGGAAGTGACTGCTTGAAGCAAGAATAGCATGTATGCTAACAGCTTCAGTATAGCAGTTTTATCAGATCTGGACCACATTTCTTTATTTAATAAAATAAAACAACAACACTGAAAGCATTTCTCAATAGGAAAGATATTTTCACCCCATTTCCGACATGTTTTGGTGAGACTCCACGTCACTCAGCATTTTAAAAAGAGTGTAAGTAAGACATGTGACCATGAGTTTAGAATCAAATGCAAAAATGAGTTTAAAAATCCACTCTCTATCGTTGGCCACACAGGCATGCTCACAAACACATTTAAAGTGTTCCTACTCTGACTTATGGGGTCATCCGCAGTGCGATGGACAATCAATTTTCAGTCCGCCCTAATAGCAGAGTTAACAGTCCACGCATCCTGCCCATTAAAAACAGCCCGGACAGACATGCGATTCCACCTTGTGTTTGAGCTGCAGAACTTTATACGCTCATAAAATGCAAAAAGCTGGCAGAGAATGGACCGACTCCTGCTGTAAAGCCTGAGACAGAGGAGATGTAGTGTGGAGGCCTTGTTGCTCCATCAGAAGTGAGTTGCTGAGGTCGGTAACCGTGCATCTTTGTTTGACTGACTTGTCACCTCTTCTTTGTTCACTCTGCCTCCTTTGAATAGTCTCCACGGGGATGAGTTTTTGAAGCTTGTTGCTAAGGGGAACAGGCCAATGGCAAACAAATGATCCTTCGTCTGCAGTCAGAATGGTTGATGAACCTGTAGTGAACATGAAACTCAGCAGCAGGCATATGGAAAACACAGAGGAGGAGTTTGTCGGGAGCAGAGGGTGCATGTGTAGGTTGGTTACAAAGCCTGTTAATTTAAGTCTTAGTCCTCCAGTGTGATCATATTCTGAATTATACAACACTGTG
Organism: Cetoscarus ocellatus; assembly: GCA_037902135.1. Lineage (NCBI taxonomy): Eukaryota > Metazoa > Chordata > Actinopteri > Labriformes > Labridae > Cetoscarus > Cetoscarus ocellatus. The sequence goes on along the minus strand of JBAMNC010000760.1, from coordinate 1,883,772 downwards.
GTTGCAAATGTTTGTTTCTACATCATGTGTTAATATGAACAATAAAGGAGTCTTTGTTTACTTAAGAGGAATCTCGTACATAATGCCGTTGCTGCTGCTGAGCTGTTACCAAATACCTTTCAGCATGCTGGAAATGATGGCAGTTATGTTTGCTGTAGTACATTCCATAAATTCCACTATCATAGATGTGAAAGTCGTAAATCTGACACACAGAGAGTACCAGGCAAACTGCAGATTGAAAAATGACCTTTGATGAGGACTGCTAAATCAAGCTACTTTATTCAACAAGGACAATGTAATTTAACAGTTAAGAAAAAAGAAAGAAAGAATGAGGGAAAGAAAGAAAAGAACACACTTCATTAATCCTTCGTAGGAAAATGTTATTTTTACACAGTTATTGAAACATGCTACACTCACAGGGCTGAAATACAAATGCATATTATTGCTGTAGGGCACAAACTTCTTACCTCCATCTTTTATACATTTCTTTTTTTTTTTTTTTACATTAAACAGTGCTATCGGTAACCCTCTATGTTAAAGAGTGGGCTTTATAAATTTTAAATCAAATAAAAGTCCCTCAAAAATTGTTTGTAATTGGAACAATACAGTGCTGACCCTTTCAATAGAAGAAATTTTTTTTTTTCAATTTCCTGAGAAGTAACAGTTTTGGAGATAAGAGGTTTGTGGTCAACAGCAACAATATGCACAAACAGGTTCTACGATCATCAGCTTACAGAAAACATGCTGAGAGTGATCACTGCTGCACTGTAACTGATTTTGGTAAACTTAACAGTGTTTTACCATATTTACAGTAACTCACTGTACAAAATCTCTATAGTAAATTACTGTAAATGTGGGAAAATACATTGATTTCTATAAACTGAACAACATTTTATCAAAATATCCACAGCTACCATTGTAAAATGTCTGTACAGAAAATTATTGGAAAGAGCAATGAATCAAGATAAAATTCCACTTTGCCCAGGAAAACTGAGCAGTAGCAGGCAAAGTTTCTTTCAGGAAATACTTCATTTTTTTTTTGTTTCACAAAATGATATCTTGTGATTAAATGATCAGTAGACTGATTAAGGATATAGTAATATACACTAAAATACAGCAAGTTCACTGTAATTTAAAATGAATTAAAAAGTTGTAGAATGGAATACAGTTATGATACTGATAAAACAGTAATTATGTTATTTTGAAATAAATTACCTTGAATACCTTGATACCTTTAATTAAAGTGCAGAAAAAGAAATTAGGAAAATACAGTAATGATACGTTAAATTAAAATAGAGTAGACAGTAGACAGTAACTTACTGGCATCTTGTTGCTTGTAAGTAACTATAAAATTTACAGTCTTTTTACTGTATGCCCTTGAAGAAGCACTGCCTACACAGTTTTAAAGTCAGTGCCTTGCTCAAGGGCACCTAAGCAGTTCCTTGGAAGTCAGCATCACCTCTTCCACTACCAGATCAACTATGTTCAATCAGGATTTAAGCCACCTCCAGTCCCTAACTCATAGCAGTCATTGAAACTGAATATATGTTTATATATACTCGTGTTATGAGAAGATATAAGCTCTCTTATGTGCTCCCAGTGGGGTTGAGGGGTGCTAGAGCATATCCAGGCTGTCAAAAAGTGAGAGGTTAGGTGCTCCCTGGACTGATCATCAGCCAGTTAGATGACTGACACACAGGTTTAAACAACTCTAACAAGCATGGTTTTGCTGTGTAGAGGAAGACAAAGTACCCAATGAAAAGGGATCTGCAATGCAGAACAAAACAACGGACATGGTGGGAGACAAAACAAAAATAAGACAATGTGGAAGATGCAACAACATAAGGAGACATTTGAGACAACAAAAACAAGACACACAGAGACTTGCACAATTGTTGCCAATATCCAACATGGCAATATTTCTTAAAATGCCATCACTGATGCTGGGATGGATATTTTTGTCCAGAGCTCAAAGGATCCACTTTAAAAATGAACCTGTTCCTCTCATGGTGACAATTTGCTTGTGTTAGAAACAAATGTGAAGCAAGAAAAACAGCATTTTATTCTCTGACAAATTATACTTTGGATTTATTTAAGTAGACGTTCTTTGATGCTGAGGTGAACTATAATGAAACACATATACATCCTGCCAATATTACAGCCAATAACTGTATATATGGCTGATTTGTTTGACCAAAATATTGTCTATAGATATCAGCAAAAGTTTTTATATCTGCAGACACTGATTATCCACCTTTAAGGTAAATATCTGCTGTTACTGATATTGTTCTGATAATATCATGCATCCCAATGTAGAACCCAAGCCCCATCTGATGTGAATTTGAACCAGGGACTCTCACCCTGTAGGGCTGCATGATGGTGCAATATCAAGAGCTGGTGCCTCACAGCAAGATGGTTGCTGGTTTGATTCCTCAGGTTTGTAGAGGGCTTTCTGTGTATTTTGCATTTCTCCTGTGCTTGAATGGGTTTTCTCAGGGTACTCCGGTTTCCTCTCACAGACCATAAACATTCTCATCAGGTTAACTGGAGACTCTAAATTTCCAGTGTTTCGCCGACTACTTATCCAAGGTGGACCCCTCTTTTTGCACAGCTGGGATTGGTTCCAAGGGGATAAGCAGAATAGATAATGGATTGGGTGGACTATAGTGCAACAACACGACTCATTACACCACTAAGCTGCATTACAGTAAAATAAAGCAAATAATTTCAAAATATTTCCGGTCTTTTATTTTGCTGTCTACTAATTGTGTGGAATAATTACATAAAAATCATTAACAACCAGAATGAACTGTCTAGTTACTGGCTGAAAACCAGTAAACATGGACAAGTGGGTGTTATTTTCAGGAATTACCAGCTGCAAAGTGATTCAGAACTTCATGAAAAGATTGTTTGGAGCAGCTTTTTGTTTCCCTGTTTTATATTTCCTTTTAATTAGGGTTTTTTTTCATCCAAACTCAATCTTAGCACGGAAGATCTGTAATGTTACACAACTGGTAAAAGCCTTCTTTAAATATGCTATTTCTGATATCATGCTGTATGAATAAAATGGTATCAAGTCGACTTTAGAGCAGTTTTGCATACATAATCATTACAGTGGGTCATGTAAGGTCCCAGTATTTTCTTTCTCCATTCTCTGGTAGCATATTACATGTCAATCCATCAGATTTGCGTGTTTGAGCTCTTTCTTATATTATCTCTGCCTCCTGGGTCAATATTTGGTAAGATATCCCATAATAGTTTCTTTGAGAAATATGAAGCTTGGTAACACAGATTTGACTTCCTGGAATCTGTTGAGTGTATCATGAGATCCATGTTGTTTTTTTCTGAATGTAACCTCTCAGATTTGACAGGATTACAGTCTGTTCTGTTCTCTAAGCAGGACCAGCTTCTGCAGCTCTTAAGGAGACGTTTGATGGCAATTCTATCTGGCACTCCACGCACGAGAAACACATGTGGCCCCAGCCTGCTCTTTGAGGTTGTGACATTGCATATATGGGTTTGGGATAAAACGAGTGGCATGGCTGACCGCAAGTTTCTATAACATGACATAAACAGAGACGTGGTGGAAGAAAACTGACAGAAAAACATCATCACATCAGCACAATGTGTCAGATAGTGACAATTTCCAGAGTTAAAGAAGCTGTGGGCATTAAAGGGGGTTAGATATGTAAAAATATTGTCTAAAATCTGTCTGGTGCCCCCTTCAAGCTGCTATTTTAATACATCCTATGGGATGCTGGGTTCTGACTGGGTGCAGGGAAGTACCATCTGACTATTCTTGGAGCAAAACCAACAGACGAGTTAAATATGTGATGTTTTTCCTGAGTTTTTCCCAAGAGGAAATGCCATTGGTTCATAAAAGTCAAAAAGGTTTGCAAACATAAGAAAAATGTGTTCAACATACACTAGCTGGCCACTTCATTAGGTATGCCTTCCTAGAGCTGGGTTGATCAATAGATTACTGAAACATTCCTCAGAGATTTTGGTCCATGCTGACATGAAAGCATCACAGTTAATGAAGATTTCTCGCCTGCACATCCATGATATAAACCTTTTATTCCACCACATCTTAAAGGTGCTATTTTTGATTGAGATCTGGTGACTGTAGAGGCCACTGGGGTACAGTGAACTCAATGTCAATGGGATTTGCTGTTGTATTTTATGATTTTCAGTTGGTACTAAGAGCCTGAAGTGTGCCAAGAGTTTAACCCCACATTATTACACCACAACAACCAGTTTGATCTGTTGATACAAGGCAGGATGGATCTATGCTATTTTGATGTTTATGCTAAGATCTGACCCTTCCATCTAATATCTCTGCAGAAATCCAGACTTATCAGACCAGGCCACGTTTCTAATCTTCTGTTGTCTCATTTTGCTGAGTTGTGTGAACTGTAGCCTCAGTATTCTGTACTTTCTGTGCTGACAGGAGTGGCACCTGGTGTGGTCTCCTGTGCCTATCTACTTTAGGGTTTAATGTGTTGTGAATTGTGTTGTGGTTTGTAATATTACTGGACCCAAGAGCAGACAAGACAACATGTTGGTGAAGGATGTACAGAGATTTAATGATGATGATGAGGCAGTTCCAGTCAGGGTCTGGGTGAATTTTGGCAGAAATAGGCCTCTGTAGGTGACTGAAGAAACTGATACAAAACATTTGATGCTGGAAGGGCTGAAGCACTGATGGGCTGAATCTTGAGGATATGAGTATAGGGAGAAACAGGTTAGACTCACTAGAGATAGTTTCAGAAAAAAACTCTGATACAATAATGCTGCATTCCAGGCAACCTGTAACTCAGAAATTTCCCAGTTGAAATCCGACTTGAAAGCGTTCCTGGCAAATTATGACTTCGGTTTGAATGCAAGGAATTCTGGTATGTAAACAAACCAACACGGCAGACATTATAAGATTTATACTTTATCATTTCAATCACCAAAGGAGCCTGCAACCTGCTCGTTTGGGTGAAACAGAGCTGGGGAAACGGCGCATAAGGTAACAGAAGCAAATACTTTATATTTTACGATAATTGTCATTATTTTGAAATGTATTTTATATTGATTAATGCACTAAAAACTAGCTAACGCCAGAGCAGCTGCCAATGATGCATTAACATTAGCAGATAAATAACATTAGAGCAATACCTTGCTATGATAGACTTTTTCTAACGTTTGAGAGACCAGACCAGCCATCTGAAGGCATCTGACCACCAGCTCATGAGCAGCACTACCGCATCCATAGAGGCTGCCATATTGTTTAGGAAGTGATGTGACGTCACAAGTCGTAACTTGGAGTATATCGATCTGGTATGAGTTCACGAGTGGGAAGTTATGAGTTCGACTGCCGTTCCAGTGCACTTTCACGAGTTAAAGATGGGAAAAACACGAGTTATGGGTTGCCTGGAACGCAGCATAAGGCAGTGCAGTCAACAGAGTAGACTGAATAATCTGGCAGTGTGTGGAGAAGCTTGTAGAGCTGATGAGATGCAGGTGAGTGATTCAGCCAGGTGTCTTGATTAACAAGGCCCAGCCCTCCATGGACACAGATAGAGGAGGAGACACAGAGAAAACAGGAACACAGAGGGGTCACAGCAGGGCTGTGACACCACTTTGGCCATTCTTCTCTGACCTGTGGCATCAAAAGGGCATTTTTCAGCCAGATAAGCTTACTGGATATTTTCTCTTACTCAGAACATTCTCTGGAGATGGCTGCATGTGAAAATCCCAGCAGATCAGCAGTTTGTGCAATACTCGGACCAGTATCCACCATCATCACCGTCATGTTGAAAGACACTTAAATCACCTTTCTCCTCAATTCTGACACTCAGTTTAGACTTCAGCAGGTCGTCTTGACCATGTCTACAAGCTTAAATGCATTGAGTTTCAACCATGTGATTGGCTGATAGGCTATTTGTATTATGGTGGCTCATTGGACAGTTTGAAAATGGACAAAAACTGATAATGTCGCTGAATCTTGTGCTGTAAGCATAACCATACTGTGTATTACAACAGTGTTGTTGCACTCAGAGACCTTTGGGTGTTTCCAAAGTGCACCGAGCCTTGTTCCTGCTTCAAGAACATACAGTTACAGCCCGAAGATCAACTGGAGAAGGAAAAACTGTTTGAGAGTCTGAAACTGTTATGTAAAGGAATAATAAGCTTACCCCTGTATGTGAAAACAGGAAGTAAATGAGAGTTGGTTAAAGAATGATCAGATTGAAGATATTGTAGTTATTATTGAGGTCAGACAACTAGAATGTTTCAGTGAAGTTCAGGTTAAAATGTTTTAAATATTATTGTCTCTGACAAGGACTTTCTGGGGCTTATGTAATGCAATAAAGGCATTGGCTGTTTTCAAAACTGCATACTCTAGAATTACTGTACACTTTTTGCCTATATGTATCATCAAGTATGAAGTAAGCAAACGTTTTTCTGCAGTATCCTAAAAATAACCAGATGTCAGGAAAAATAAGCAGTAAGCATCGGACCAGTCTACATCATGGACTGGTACCCACAATGCAAAGTGCCACCACAGCCACAGTGTATCCCTGGCAACAGCATTAGCAATATTACTACAAGCATTAACACCAATACATATAACAGTAAAGCAAATCACCTCAGTAAAATTACATTTTTTGAGCAGTTACATGGATGTAAAATATTTCTCATGTGTGTTCAGTGGTAAAAATCATCAAAATTGGTGTAAAGCATTAGTTAGACTTGTAATTATTGTAGTTTTGGTATTGTAGCAATAGTTGCTCTGAGTCAACCTTAAGCCCAGTTGGTGGCAGTAATGCACCTTATGGATAGTTGCCACCTGTCAGAAAACATAAGGAAGAAGGATTAGCTTGTCTTGTTGTAGGATACAGCAGTTTGGCAGTGTTATGACTTACCAAACAGGCAACATTATCATGATCTTAAAGGAAAAACTCGGTACTTTTGAAGTGGCCAATGTATTAACCACAGTAAATTTTAACAGCTCTGCTCCTGTATACATTGCTACAGGTGGGACAAAGGGTTCACCCTAGTAAACTGAATTTAAGGTATAAGTAATAATAATAATTTGGTAATTGTTGACTGTACTTAATACATTTATGAGGTTTTAGTTTTTCATTAGCAAGCCCTTTTGTTTTGGTGCTACTATGGCACAGCCTACTTGGCCTTTTGCCTGGAGAGAGTAGTTCCAAAACAAAGATGATTGCTTGCATCAAAGTAAAGAGCTATAAATCTATTCAGCACAGTGTACATTCACCAGAACGCTATGATTTGAGTGTGCCCTCTCCCAAAAATTCAGAATAGTATACAGGCTCTGGACCCCTTCTGCAGTAAGGTATACCCCAAATTCTGTCTCAGTTCTCTCCCTACTGGGGCAGAGCTGATCAAAATCACTGTGGCTGATGAACTGACTGTCAAAATGAACCTCATGCAACAGCACTAAAAACACTGAAATATCCCTTTAACATACCCCCAAATGAAGACCATTATCTTAAAATTTGGTATTTATTAAACAGATGTTTCTGTTACAAAACCCAGTTTTTATTTCTGCAGTATAATTTAGTGTGGACTGAATGTTCCAGAGTCATTAATTCACATCACTGAGACTGTTTGTTGTCATTTAAAAAGTTCACAATCTGCTTCAGTGAGAGGACTACACATTTATTTCATGTCAGTATTTCCAACATCTTTCACTTTTAGCAGGAAGTTCACTTAATGTCTCAAAGAAATTATGTTCAGACATTAATATAGATTCATAAATTGGGTCTCAAGTAATCTGATGCACCTGCTTCAAAAAATGCTTCTATATAATCATCACAAAGAAATGTTATTAATCTATAAAGCTGTTTTCTGCTCACAACAGTTGCTCCTGGTGATAATACCTAGAAATTCATTCATACACTTAGTCTAGGCTACATCACATTTCCAGAGAAGCATGCTAATATTTGTGAAGTCTTGTAACATTGTACAGGCTGCGTGTGCGTGGGTTAGCCGTCATAGCTGCATGCCAAATGAGTTTGCATTCTTGGCATTGGAGTTGCCGTGTCTTTAGAGGGCATTTAGCTGCGCCGCTCCGCCTCTTGTCAACTGTGTGACTAGTATAAGCCCCAGTAATGAGGTCAAAGCAGCAGTGTACCCTGGCAACTGGGGATACACTAACAAGCTCCCTTTATTCCATTGTTCAGTATATCTGTGGACAGGCTGGACTGGACTCTGACGTAGTTTGCCCTGTAACCATGTTTGGCTCTGCAGATCTGATATTCTCCTTCAGACTGGTAACAAATCAGACAGGAGACAGCAGACATTAGGGAAGCTACAACCTAACTTTTTTAACATATGATTCTCTGAATGTGCACCCTCCTGGATTCAGCCAGACCATAAGACCACACACCTGCTGTTTGTAGAAACAGTTTTAAAATGGAGGCTCGACAGACGCAAGAAGTCAGAAAAACTTTTTTGATCAAATGTGCCTTGAAAATTTAAATGTAGGATCAATGGTCAGGGTAACAAGGTATAATTAACTAATAAATCACATATAATTAAAAGGAACATCACTGAGTATTTGTTGTTTTAGATTTAAAACAGAAATCATCTCCATTCCTTTAGTTTTTAGCTTAAAAAAAACCCAGAATCTGCCATTTCTGTGTTTTTATCCCTTTAAGTAGAATCAGAGTGTTAATTATATCCTGGTACACTGACCACCAACTTTGTGGGTGTTAGGTGACAGCCCTTTTTGGAATCAAACATTAAACACATGTGATATTTATGACTGAGATCAGAGAAGCACCAACCTATTTGGGGCAATGAAGTGATCATATAGACACAATACACTTAAGGATTATTTGAACAAATTGTCAAGTTGTGACAAGCCTTGACTTGTGTGGAGGGGCAACCAATCTTAATGTCTGCAGGGGAACCAAAGGACCCTGGTGAACAAGTTAAGATTGCACACCAAATGCACGGTCAATCTGGCTTTGAAATTTATATTAACACTGTGACAGAAAACTGTGCCTTGCAAAAGTTACCCAAGGACATATGACATCATGAAAACACATCAGGAGGCTATATGAAAAGCTGCAGTGGCACAAGCAGAATCTTTTGTTTATCCACTTAACACCCAGGGGCCATTTCCCTATTGTCCTATTGGGTTATCTGGCCTTGGTCTGCTCTGAAATCGGTCTTAAATTGACTGGTGTTCTGTTTTGCACAAAAAAAAAGAAAAAAAGATGCACGTTCACACAGATCCAAGAGAACAACTGAAAACGCAGTGGCGTACATGCCAGGCCAGTAGTTGGCAATGTAGGTTTGTAGTTAAACAGCGGTGTTTCAACACCTATACGCTTTCTGGTGAAGACAAACTTTTCACAAACAATGGCAACTAGAAGCACAAAGAGTTTTTTGTCTGAACAACAAATCTGTCTAGATGGTTTTGTCTGGCTAACAAACCGAGCACAGCAAGCAGCACACATGTTGCTCGGTAGTCAACCATTGCTGTTGTTGTTGTTCTTAGGTGCGTGTGCATCGTTTTCCCTGAAAACACTGATTCCTGTTTACACGGAGACCAAAATGTTTTCAAAACTTTTACTCTGGACCCTGGTTTCAAAAGTTTGCTGATTCAGGCACTCCAGGCACCGTTCTTGTGTAAACAGAAAGCGCAAACGCAATGAAAACTCAGTTTTCAGCCCTTTTAGTTAGCATGTAAACGGCCCCTGAGTTTGGCTATGAAGGCCCTTCTGCATATTTCAGTTGCTCCATCAAAGAGCCCAACCTGTAATATGCTGCAAGTAATCCCAGAAACAGATTGCCTGAGTTGCTCCTTAATCATGTCGCCCCTCCCATTCTCTATCCCCAATGCATTGGGTTGTTCCTTTTGATCTGCCACGTCAGAGTTTGAGTTGCAAATAAAGCCCTGTCCACATGGAGCCGAAAATGTTTTATGTGGACCACGGCCTTGTTTTACGACGTGACCGTCCACATAAAAACAGAGAAGTCACTGTAGTTTACATGCCAGGCCTGTAGGTTGCGCTGTAACGCCGCTACAGAGATGGATACATGAAGCATGCGCATTAACATGTTCAATGTAAACAAATAAAACAAGATGTGATGAATGCTGTTCTCCTTGTCCTCTTGTTTCTCACGGTGGAAGTAGGAGTAGAAGATTTTGCTGTTAAAGCTACAACAAGCTCAGTAGCTTCTGCAGCACAGTATTCCGCCATTTTTTTTGTTGTTGTTGGGGTTTGCACATAGAGTTTGAGCAAGAGGTGGAGCTATGACATCATAATTTCTGAAATCATCCTTATTTGTTGTACACACACAGAGACGCGAGGCCAGGGTTTTAAGATTTATCCACTAAAAAATGTGCATTTTTGGGCACCCAAAATGGCTCATCCCTACATACGAAATGCCTATATGGTTAAAAACATATGCGGATATGATATGCCAGTGGAGACACCTTCTTTGGTCAGAAACTTAATGGTACCAGCTTTAGATTGGAACATGTGTAACCGTGATGTGACGTAATTATGGGTGTTGACACCTGAGTTCTGAGGTAAAAGGGACACAATCCTCCAATCCTTTCCATCTGAATAAAAATCCATGCCCTCCACCCCAGTGTGTAGCCAGCCTGATGCTTTGCATTATCGTCATTTTTGATTGTCTTAAGAGCATTTGTCGTTTCTGTTGATAGCAGAGCATACAGCTAATAGCAGCATAATGGCTTTATAACAGAAACAGCAATGAAAAGTGTAATTCTTCATCATCACCCACTTACTTAATGATGGACTCCATCTGCCCTCAGAGTTGGAAATGACCTCTGAGAAAACTCGTCCTCAGAAAATTACAGCGTTGTCAACAATGCACCATTTAAAAGTGAGAGAGTCCACCATTGCAATCTATTTGTGTTTTAATTACAGTGGATGCCCAAGATAGTCAAATGAGATGCTATTCAAGGCTGTCGAGGTCCGCTAATGGGTATAATTTAGACCAGCAGAAAAGATTTGATTGTGCAGCACATTGCCTGGATTTGAACTTTGTCCTTTTCTTTGTGGCGCAGGCCGGCTGAGGTTCTTAGTTTTAGATAACAGCCTCTTTCTCAGCGTTTCCCACAGCAGTCATACCACGCTCTCAGCGGGAGCTTGCTCGCCCCTGAGAGAAGTTATAGAGTGTGATAAGTGGAGTGCGATCCTGGATAAACACATGAAGCCAGGTGAACTCTGCCTCACTTTGATTCACGCAATGAAAATGAGATCTTTCAGGGTGTTTTAGTAGTTTAACATGTTTTAACCATAACAACATGGGCTCAGAGTGAAAAACGTCAACTTGGACTGTCTCTTATCTGTTTTATTTGACTTTTATTCAAACACTGAGATACAAAAGTCTCTCTTGGCATGGACGAGCTTCTATATCAGGAAAACCAACATACTTTCTCATGAGTACCAGACACAGTGATGTGCATGGAAATTCAGTCTGGGGATTAACTGCATGCAACACAGAACGCTGAGTTCAGCACTTACAGTAAAGATGAAGAGGAACGGGTGTGCCACTGGGGAAGTCCAGGTGGGACTTATACAACCCTACATCATTGTTACAACTACACAACATTGTCTACAACTAGACAAAATCCAGGCCTTGAAAGAGCTCATAGTGTGCTTTTTTTTAGATTCAGATGCCCCTTTGTGAGTTTTAAACTCACACTAGCCGTTCGATACGGTGCTCATGTGTGTTTTCCCCAAGAGTTCAGATCATCTGCATAGTGTTGGCGCTCCGTGCCATGCTTAGGTATAGTTTACTTCCCTGGCCCTCACACAGAGGTCAGCTAATAGAAGTAATCCAGTCCTAAAGGCATCTTAATAGCATGGGATGGTATTTTTTCTTCCTCATTAACAATCTGCTTGCATTTTTACTCAATAAACAGTACAGATGCATATAAGTTTGTGATGAAAACAGGCAATTTAAAGTGTGTTTTTCTCCAACTTATAGAAAAATTCATCTACAAATTATATTCACTTTCTTAAATTTCATACACATTGCTCTTCACTCCACCTCCTCCTGCTGCTGCAGTTTACCCAAGTCTGATAGTCTGTTAATATTTCTCAGTTTTACATTTTTCAATCCAGTAAATAACTTAACTTTGGTTTTGAGATGTGCCATTTAATGCTCAGTCATCCCAGTAGCTGATGCATGTGGATGAGGATTATTGTTGATCCAAAACGAGAGAGAGAGATGAACAGCACCAACAACATAAACCCTAGCTATGACGATGATAACTTTAAAGGCTACAATTTAATTAAGGATTTTTTTTAAGTGAATAAACAAGAGGAGATCAGAAGATGCCCTTCTCTGTTTGCATTTGCCCAGGTGAGATACTAACTTTCCCACCCCCACAAGTTATAATCCTAAATGAGTGGAGTGTTGAAAGGCTGTGTTTGATCAATCATGCTCAGGCTTTGCATGCATCTATGGCCCCAGTGTGAGTTCACCCTTAAAGGTTGAGAGTTTAAGTGGGTGTATCCAAACTGCGAAACTCCACAGCTGAAAAAACGGCCAATCAGGCCCTGCTAACAATCGTGAAAACTAAATACATGAGCCCAAGTTAAGGCAACAAATGGGCTCTTTAAGAAACGAATGTTAATGTATTGGAAGACAGTCTTTATCAGCCTCCTTGTGCATGAAAGGGACTCTGCTGTTAAGAGACAAAGGCTTAGAATATCAGTTATTCCAAACTGTAGAAACATTTATTTTTCTTCATTTTACGTAATTTTTTTGCTGTAACATAATTAGGATCTACTGTCTATGTCAAGCTGTGATTAGATCTTCCATACAGTGTGCTATGGGTAAAGACATACTGAAAGAGACCAGCAGGATAGGTCAGTGCATGTGAGTCTGTGTACATGTGTGTACATGTGTGGGCTGACCTATTCCAAGATGGATGGTGTCCTGGCTGGTAGAATTTAATTCCAGACTGACCCCATAAATTACCTCAACATATTAAATCCGGGTTAATTACAAGTGCATGCTTTCAGCGGCCTCTGGAAACGATCCTGGCAAGAGGTGGAACTAAACTGTAAAAAATGTGAACTCAAGCTCAGTGAGGTCAAATGCTCTGACCTGTAGATGATTTTTCTCTGCATGACTCCATACATTTAAACCCTAATAAAGACACAACTGATATCACAATGTTTACACTCTCTTCACTGACATTAAAAGTTTATTTGAAGTACAAATGACGGTAGAGGACACTGTACTAATGTGTTATTATTTTCTTTTACAGTCTATGGGTCTGGCATACTACATAATGATCTCAAATACAATACGCAGTATATGCTGCATATTGTATAGTAACTGTGAGCAGTTTAGAAAACCAGGACTAATCAGACACAGGTGAGACAGACCAGGCCCAGGTGAGACAGTGACACAGGTGGACACAATCAGGGTAACGAGGGTCAAACATGAAACATCAGGGAACAAAATGAAACATGAGAAGCAGAAGAAACATGAGGTTAACTCCTACTTAATAAATAAAAAAAAAGCATCATGTGACAGGACAGTTAATAACTATTTGTTATGTAAGGTTTTTAATTCTGTCGGTGAGTTTTTCGTAATAAAGTTAGGAAGACTTATCAAATAAATAAATAAAATAAATCGTTTTAGATTCTAAAAATGGCCATAAAATGCTCATATAGAGTTAACTCTTTAACTCCCAGCTCAACTGTTTAGCAGTGGTCAATAAATTCAGGAATATTTCATGTGTTTAAAAAATAACACATCATTGTGTCTGTCAATGTTTTAGGATACAGAAAAAACTACAAACAAACCAAAAGAACTGATTTTTTCTTTGTGTGGGATTTAAAGGTTCAAAAAGCTAAAAGTTGTTATTATTATTACCATTATTATTATTTTAAATACTTAACCACTTACTGATATGATGATTTATGTATATAAAATCTGTTATTCATCAAAATTATTTTTGTGTGTTTGTCAAACTTAGTATTATCTATATTAAGTTATTTTGATTGCTATTTTATTTGCCTTTTCTGATACATCCCAAATATTTGTGCATTTTTATGTCATCACGTAATCAACCATTAGCTTTTTAAACCTTTAAATCCCACACCAAGAAAATATCTGTTTTTTGGTTTGTTGTAGTTTTCTCTGTTCCCTAAAATGTTAACAGAATCAATAAATGATTTGATTTGTTCTGTTTTTTAAAACATTAAACATCCCTGAATTTATTGATAACCTCTGCCAAACAGTTGAGCTCGTAGTTAAAGGGTTAATCCAAAATGACTGAGTTAATCTAACTGAATTATACTTTTTACTCACTCCACCTCTTTAAGAGTCTTTTAACAGATAAAGTTGTTGAAATAATTAGCTTAGATAGATAATTTTGAATAAAGGGCTTTGACAAGGAAAAGTTAAACACTGTAAAGAATCTCACTGTATCAGGTTGTCGAGCCAATGTCGTTTATTGAGTAGTTTTAATCTATAAGTGGGTTAATAATAAAGTTTTTGTGGCCCATGTAGTATTTCTCCTCCTAGTGACACAAAGCTCAAAAAGCTCCTTTGTTGGTGATCATATTAACCACTGCCATGGGCCTCTAGCAACCCCACTTCAAAAAACCTGAACTGACCCTTTAACGAGTTGATGTCATTTTACTGAGCTCCAAACAGAATCATCTTGTTTTCTGATGTTGGAAAATCCAATATTTTCTCAGACACATTATGAACAGCACGGGACCTCTCTTTGTTATGTGTGTCGGTCATACAGTCATCTTTAAGTGGAAGTAGAAATAAGAAACAGGTGTGCAAATTGTGGCTGTTGAATTAGCTGAATGTCAGAGTTCTCTCTTTTTTTATGCTTTGTTTTCCTAAGATTACCACAACCTGTGATGAGGCCAACCAATGAGACATTCACATCTGTGGCTGATTACTCTGAGTAACAACACATTGTACGAGACGGCTCGGCACTAAGCCAGTTCAAATGATATAACCATTAGTAATCTTCAATAACACAATGGTTTATGGGCTATCATTTCAACTGTTTAATGGGTCAGAAGCTGTAAAATTAGGTAAATTCACAAATAAAGCATGCAAAATAAAACATTACACTCTAAATGAAGCCAAAGTCACAGGAAAAAGTGAGTCGCTCTGGATCTTTGTACACTTTTGAGCCTAATGTGCTGCAGCTGGATATACTCTGAATGTGATCTAATTCAAATGGTGGTTTGGCGTCAATTAGCTGTGGCATGTCTGCATCATACTCAGCCTCTTCAGCCTTTGTGACCCTGAAAAACATGTCATAGTGTATCAATTTGGTTTTCTGCAACCACGCCTTTAAAGCTGCTCTGAAGCAAAAGCAAAGTCACATTGAGAAAGAAGAATATTTTGGAAAGCCTGTGCTTCAAAGGAAGAATAATGACAAACAGATAAATAATGCAACAGCTCAGCAGGCTGTGCAGATTAGAGAGAAAATAGAAAACAATCTGCTTGTTGCTTACAAGTCAGACTTTTGTTGAGAGAAGGCTTTACACGCAAGAGACCAATGACAAAAGAAAACATAAAAGAGAAGGGGGGAATAACAAGATGAGAGCAGGAGAGTAGGGGGAACACAAGGGAAAGATGACTGTGCTGAAGATCTAACATGATGTTTGTGTTTGTTGTTAACTCATTACTGTAATGGTCAGGACCACACCTGAGATCAAGTCAAATCAACAGACATCAGGCTGTTTTATATTGTTCAAAGTTAACAAGGAGAGAAGGTTTAGTTTGTTCATCTATGGTAAGAATGTATCTCTTAGGTTCAGCTTCTCACAGTGAACACAAATAAATGAGTTTTCATGATAATCTGAAGCAATCATGTAGCAGTAACGTGACAACCAGCACACTTTTCAACACTTAAGGCCCTACTTTGACAGCATGAAACGCATTGTCTACAGGTGTGTGGCACACAGCAGTTCAAGGTGTGTTGGTCTACATTTTAATATTTAGAGGAAGTACAGTCTAAGGGCAAAGCCAGTCTCAAGACACAAATAGGATGGATTTTATGCCATGACATCAGTGTATTTTGGCCATAACATAAATCAAACCTATCAGAGTCAGCTCTTATTTAATCTTAAAGTGGGGTCCTTGCCAGCCTTGTTGTCTAAATCAGAACTCACCTACCAACTACTTGTCCGCAGGTAGAATCCTGTAGGTGATGGTATGGCTCCCATAGAGCCCTGATCTCAGCATTATGGAGTGTGTCTGTGATCACATGAAGAGACAGAAGGACTTGAGCCAGCCTACATCTCCACCAGAACTGTGGCAAGAACTCCAAGATATCTGAAACAACTTACCTGCATAGTTCCCTCAAAAACTGTGTGCAAGTGTTCATAGATGAAATGATGCTGCCTATGGCAAAGTGTAGTGACAGAAAATATTGGTTTGATTCAGATTTCTCTTGTAGTTATTCTTTTTTGGCTTTAATTCTTGTAGTGATTGAAGCATTCTTATTTTACAGCATTTTTTAACACTTGCCTTGAACTTTTGCACAGTACTGTAGGTTTGCAGCACAATGGATCTGACTGTGAACGAGTTAAAAAAGACATTTCTCAGTCAGCTTCTAGAGTTATTTCTGTGAGCTTATATGCCTCCTTGCTCTAAATCCCACTGACCTACCTTTCTTAGACTAAACTGCTCAAAAGGAGTAAAAAACAGACCTATTTAAGTCTCTGAGGAACATTAAGATACAGCAGAATGATTATCAGGTTTATGTTTCCATGCATACGTATGTCCCATTTTCTCTCCATGACATTGTAAATCTGTATATATACTGTATTTTGAGCCTGTTCTGGTGTCCAGTGGTCTGTTCGCTGGTTCGTACCCTTTGCCTTTAAATGTGTGTGAAGTT
Organism: Cetoscarus ocellatus; assembly: GCA_037902135.1. Taxonomy (NCBI): domain Eukaryota; kingdom Metazoa; phylum Chordata; class Actinopteri; order Labriformes; family Labridae; genus Cetoscarus; species Cetoscarus ocellatus. The sequence continues at coordinate 1,866,872 of JBAMNC010000760.1, read as the reverse complement.
GTGTGTGTTTGTCAAACAGAAAGCAGTCCACTCAAATCCAACCACTTTGGCTCCAGAGCTGCTCCATCACTGTCACATCTCTCAGCAACACAGCAACAGTTTGGAGCCCGTCTGGTTACTCACTCTCTCTCTCTGTTTGGTTGCCAGATCCAGGGTGGTCCGCACCACTACTTAACCCTCCTCTGCAGCCATTGTTGTTGGGAGGAATATGCAGATTCAGAAGGATGACTTCACTCCCCAGTCCATCCAACCAACCAACCAACCTTTCTTTGTTCTTCTCCCCTTTTCATCTCAGTTGCTACTCATGCAAATGATGGGAATACTGTTTAAATGAATGTCTCAGCAACTTCATATGCTAGCTGCATGTGAAAGTACACTGTAACTAATTTCTGTAAACTTAAGAGTATTTTAGCACAATATCTACAGTTACCAACTGTAAAAAAAAATATTTGTAAATTGATGTAAATGGCAATGGATTGTGGGAAAACATACTGATAGAGTTACCAACTGTAAAATATGGATACAGTAAATTTCTGAAAAGGGCGATATATTAAGGCAAAATTTCATTTTTCCCACAAAAACTGACCAATAGCATCAAGATTTCTTTTAGTTAATGTTTTACATTTTTGGGTGAAACAAATGTTTGAGTTAATTTATTTAAATTGATGAAAATCAATGTATGTTTATTATTTTTTTTATTTTTTCACAAAATATCTAGCTTATAAGTAATTTAATTAAAGATATAACAATATAAACTAAAATACACCAAGTTCACTGTAATTTAAAATGCATTTAACATATTTTAACAGAATAAAATATGGTAATGATACTATAAATGGGAAAAACAGTAAGGATGCAAGTTTTTAATATAAAGTATTATGCTGTTAATTGAAACACAGTAATGATACCTTGAATAAAAATACAGTAGTAAAACTATTATAGAAAATACAGTAATTGTGAAAGACAATGTTCTTAGCTGTCGAGATGGTTACACGGTGTTAAGTCCTCTATCAGACTGTCAACATGACCAATTTTCCAGGTCATCATCTACTCACTTAAATCAGTGAATCAGGATTGTAATAACAAGTATTGGTGCTCTATGTGAGTATTTTTCTCAAGAGCAGCAGACATGAATGGGTCATATGTTCAACCTGAGGACGGCTCAGACAGTCAAACATGTTACTGGCCAGTTATGTGGAAAGAAGTCAGGTCCAATTAAATGACCACACAGACTGAACTGGGGAGGTTTTAGTGTGGAACAGCCCAGTCAGTACAGCTCATTTTCCAATGCACACAGCCCACATGAACTCATGATACACATCCACTGTAGACCACTGTGCAATATATGCAGAAATGTGCAAACTGTCTAGAGGAATTCATTAAAATACATTCAGTGGTTTAACATGGGATCGTAGCTCTGAGTGGGCAGTGAGCCACAATGTAGCAGAGAACTACACTGAACTAAATTATATTCCGGCTGAATGCTGAATAATTTCAGGACAAAGGATTTCTGTTCAAGGTTCAAGTAAACTCTTAAAAAATCAACCACATGTATTCTACTTTTATTCCTTTATTATGCTGCTATTAGGAATGTGTATTACTTTGAGACAAGGACGGGTAAAAATAGACAAGGATTAATTTTTGTCTCTTAAAAAGTACAGCAATGATCATCAACTGGAGGCCACATTTGGTCCCACCCAGCTTCTCTTTTGGCCCCCAGAATATTACCAAATTCAGGAAATGTAAGGGGAAAAACATGTTGTGGCTATAAGGGTCACTTCTTGTCATTAAATCCCCATAATTGTGAACACCAACCCCAAAACCATTGTGACTGAAACCATCTTATAAGGAATGACTTCATGTTTGATCTTTGTTAGCCAGTGTTTAACGAGGGAATCAAGTATAATAGAGTCAAAACCAGAGAGAGAAAACTTGACCTGGAAAGAAGTTGCCACAATGTCTTCGATCCTGTCCACACCAAGACATGAATGTTTTCGTTTTGAAAACTTTTTCTGTAAGCACAGCATTGTTTTACGAAATGTGTCTGTCCACATAAAAACACTGAAAACACTGTTGTATATATGTCAGGCATGTATGTGGCGCTGGAACACTACCACAGACATCCACCAAAACCAGAGGAGACACAAGATGTGGTATATGCAGTTCTCTATGTCCTCTTGTTGCTCATGGTGGTACCAGAGGTGCAGAAGATTTTGCTGTTAAAGCCATAAAAAGCTGTGTCATGCATGCAAAAAGTAAACGAAGATAAACGAGGGACAGGACCCAAATGTAGATATTGACAAAAAAAGATTTATTTTCAACTAAAAAAGGCTCAAAAAACAAAAACGTATCCTTAACAAAAGATCCACAAAACTTCAAACGAGAAGGGAAACTTACAAAAGACACTGGAGAACAGGAGGAAACGGCAAAGCAGAGAACACAAGGAGTCACAGGGAACGTGCAAGATAACGAAGGATTCACGTGGGATACAAGCAGGATAGAAGCAGGAACGCACTGACACAGAGAGTTTATACACACAGGGATAATCATACACAGGTGAGACAATCACACAGGTGAATTGAATCACAGTCAGGGATTCACACAGAGAGGGGAGGGCAGGAAACACAATGGGAAAGGTGAGACAGGAGTTATTTCAAAATAAAACAGGAATGACAAGAAACAAGAGGAACACCAGAAAAAAACAATCCAATCATGACACTCAGGAGATTCTGCAGCACAGACTGGACACTGTTTTTGCCACTGTTTCTCTGGTTTTTGGGGTCGGCACATGCAGTTTAATGGAGAAGCAGAGCAATGAGATCATTTTTTCTGAAAGTGTGAGTATTTGTTGTAAACATGGAAATGCAAGGACAGCATTTTGAGATTTATTAACTCTGGGACACATTTTCAAAAATTGGTGTTTTATGCCTATATTATCAAAAAACTTTTCCCATGTGCTTTGTAGCACCATGGGTGATAGTGACTCATCTTTCTATTAAAGTATAATTAATTTATAAGACTTAAAAGAATATTAAATTAACAATACATTAGTTTCAGCAATATTACGTTATCTTAATATTACGTATATTATGTCTGTCAAGCAAAAACTGTCTCAGAATCAGAATCAGAATGCCCTTTATTGTCATTATACAAAATGTACAATGAAACTGGAAAGCTTCTCCTTTTTCAATGCAATAGATAGATAGTTAAGTTAAAAATTAGTTATAAGTATAAAATAGTTGTAAGATGTATATGTACAAGATATATACAAAATAAAATCCTGTGCAACTAAAACTATATACAAATATGAGCTAGAAGGGATAAATATTGAGAATAAAATACATTTATTCAACAAAACCCAAAACCAGTGAAGTTGGCACGTTGTGTAAATCGTAAATAAAAACAGAATACAATGATTTGCAAATCCCTTTCAACCTATATTCAATTGGATACACAGCAAAGATAAGATACTTAACGTTCGAACTGGTAAACTGTGTTATTTTTTGCAAATATTAGCTCATTTTGAATTTGATGCCTGCAACATGTTTCAAAAAAGCTGGCACAAGTGGCAAAAAAGACTGAGAAAGTTGAGGAATGCTCACCAAACACTTATTTGGAACATCCCACAGGTGAACAGGCTAATTGAGAACAGGTGGGTGCCATGATTGGGTATAAAAGCAGCTTCCCTGAAATGGTCAGTCATTCACAAACAAGGATGGGGCGAGGGTCACCACTTTGTGAACAAATGCGTGAGCAAATTGTCGAACAGTTTAAGAACAACATTTCTCAACGAGCTATTGCAAGGAATTTAGGGATTTCATCATCTACGGTCCGTAATATCATCAAAAGGTTCAGAGAATCTGGAGAAATTACTGCACGTAAGCAGCAAGGCCGAAAACCAACATTGAATGCCCGTGACCTTCGATCTATCAGGCGGTACTGCATCAAAAACCGGCATCACTGTGTAAAGGATATCACCACATGGGCTCAGGAACACTTCAGAAAACCACTGTCAGTAACTACAGTTTGTCGCTATATCTGTAAGTGCAAGTTAAAACTCTACTATGCAAAGCGAAAGCCATTTATCAACAACACCCAGAAACACCGCCGGCTTCGCTGGGCCCGAGCTCATCTAAGATGGACTGATGCAAAGTGGAAAAGTGTTCTGTGGTCTGACGAGTCCACATTTCAAATTGTTTTTGGAAAGTGTGGTCGTCGTGTCCTCCGGACCAAAGAGGAAAAGAACCAGCCGGACTGTTAAAGGCGCAAAGTTCAAAAGCCAGCATCTGTGATGGTATGGGGGTGTATTAGTGCCCAAGGCATGGGTAACTTACACATCTGTGAAGGCACCATTAATGCTGAAAGGTACATACAGGTTTTGGAGCAACATATGTTGCCATCCAAGCAACGTCTTTTTCATGGACGCCCGCTGCTTATTTCAGCAAGACAATGCCAAGCCACATTCTGCACGTGTTACAACAGCGTGGCTTCGTAGTAAGAGTGCGGGTACTAGACTGGCCTGTCTGTAGTCCAGACCTGTCCCCCATTGAAAATGTGTGGCACACTATGAAGCGTAAAATACAACAACGGAGACCCCGGACTGTTGAACAACTTAAGCTGTACATCAAGCAAGAATGGGAAAGAATTCCACCCGAAAAGCTTCAAAAATTGGTCTCCTCAGTTCCCAAACGTTTACTGAGTGTTGTTAAAAGGAAAGGCGATGTAACACAGTGGTATAAATGCCCCTGTGCCAACTTTTTTGCAATGTGTTGCTGCCATTAAATTCTAAGTTGATGATTATTTGCAAAAGAAAATAAAGTTTCTCAGTTCGAACATTAAATATCTTGTCTTTGCAGTGTATTCAATTGAATATAAGTTGAAAAGGATTTGCAAATCATTGTATTCTGTTTTTATTTACGATTTACACAATGTGCCAACTTCACTGGTTTTGGGTTTTGTATTTATATATAGAAATGAATGGCACAGGACAGCTGAATACTTACTGAATACTTATAGTACAAATGGTGATTAGTACTTACAGATGATTATATGTCACATATGATTGTATTGCACGGGATGAATAAATATTGAGATAGTATTTAAAGTGGAGCAGCAGCAGCAGTAACAATGATAGAAATATTGCACATTTTACATTATATTGACAGCTGGGGTCATTGCACAGGAGAGTTCAGGGTGGTGATGCTCTCTGAAAGAAGCTGTTTTTTAGCCTGTTTGTCCTTGCTTTGATTGACCTGTAGCACCTGCCAGAGGGCAACAGGTCAAAAAGCTGGGAACCAGGATGTGAACTATACTTGATGATGTTCTGAGCTCTGCTGAGGCACCGGGTGGAGTAGATGTCCATCAGGGAGGGGAGAGAGCAACCAATAATCCTCTGTGCTGCCTTGACTGTCCTCTGAAGCTTTCCTCTGTCTGCCTCAGTGCAGCTCCCGTACCAGATGGAAACACAATACAAATGCAGTTGATGACCCCTTTAGCACAGTTTTGGACCCACTTTTGTCACAATACTGAAACCGAGTAGGACCCAGAAGCATGACTTGACAAGACCAAAATCTCCAAAAGCCAAAAAAGTGGCAGTCAGAACAGTCAGAGGCATCAGAATCGGCAGGCAAAAAGACAAGGTCACAAATATATTTAGGTGAGATTCAAACACAAAGGGACACACGAGGAAAATGCTGGAGAGTGATGACACGAGGTACAACAACAATCTGGCAGAAAGCCAGAGGAGAAGTGGAGTATAAATACACACACGAGGTAATCAGACACAGGTGACAAAGGAGGGAACACAGGTGAAGGAAATCAACAATCAGGGAGACAGAGAGGGGAGAGCAGGAAACAAAACCTGTAATGAGAATCAAGGGTGAGTGCTTTCAAAATAAAATGGGAATGACAAGGCATGACACATGAGGATGAAACAAAAGGGGAACTTAACCTGGGGATGTGACAACTTTTGCCTTCAGAAACTCCTTTATTATTTGTGTCATAGAATCAGCAAGATGCTGGAATCTTTCTTCTGAGACTTTTTTCCATCCTAACATGATAGCATGACACAGATCTCCCATTACACTACATCTACATCTACATCTTGCACTAAAGATGCTCTATTGAACTGAGATTTGTGGAGGCCTGTGGAGTTCTGTGAACTCATTGTCATGTTCAAGAATCCTGTTTGAGATGACTCTAAGTCTGAGCTTTGTGACATAGAGCGTTATCCTGCTGGAGGTAGCCACCAGAAGATGATAAAAGGTAAGTGGACTTGAGCTTGTACAGCAATTTTCCTTCCAACCACTCTAAGCACTTTTGTACCCCAGCTCACACTTGTCCATTCACACCAGTTCACTCTTGCTCCAAGACTGAGCAACTGACAGGGTTGGCACACTGTGGTCATAAAGGGATGGACATGGTCAGAAACAATACTCAGGTAGGCTGTGGTGTTTAAACAATGCTCAACTGGCACAGAAGGGCCCAAAACATGGCAAGAAATACCCTACACATGATTACACCACTAGCAGCAGCCTGACCTGTGGATACAAGGCAGGCTGGATCCATGCATTCAAACCACACCATCTGAATGTTGCAGCAAAAATTGAGCCTCAGCAGGCCAGGTCATAGCCTCAGTTTCCTGAGATGTGTTCAAAATTGATTGAATAAGTGAGGAGATGTTGATTTTATAAGGACAAACTTCAGTGATGTGTCTCCTAATTAGACTTCTACACGTAAAGTCCCTTCAATTCATCCATAATTTATGACTGAGCCTGAGCGAGAAGGTTCCAAGACCTTGCAGTGTTTGTGGCACTCTGTTAGCCAAGCTGAATAATTAAAGACAGAGGTTTCCCTTCATTGCCATACAGTTTGTTCTCTGGTCATTTACATAATCAGTCAGGTGGAGACACAAAGGGAAGGTTCTTACAAAACAGCAGCTGCCTGCAGGACTTGGAAGCTTCTTTATTCCTCTGTCCTACAATGTGGCAGCTGGTGAAGGTACACAGCAGCATGTTATGTAAAGTCTCTCTGCTGGCCAGGCATTCATGCTGCTCATCTGGGTCTACTTTACTAAAGTGAGGTAATGTTTTGCAACCCGTTCCCCCCAAAACTCTCAGAGCAAATAATTTTGCAATGTCATTTCAAGTGGGGTTATTTTGCAAGTTTTCATTCCAGAAAATGGAAATGGTTCTGTCCTTCGTTTTTAGTATTTGATCCATGCCAGATGTTTCCCTCATTCTTCATCTTCTCTGCTCAGTCCATCCAGCACTGAAGAGGAAAAGACTCAGAGATGATAAAGAAAACATGAGGGAGGATTGTTCTGCTATTATGTAGGGACTGTGATGGCCCCTGATGAAGTGTTTTTGTGGTAAATGTTTGTTTTCTTGGTTAAATCCTGACTCCTTCCATCTTTTGTTATGGCCCATGAGCCGGTTGTAACAAGATGCATGATACTGGATTTTACTCATAGTCAATATGACAATATTTCTGAATTCATTGTTGCTGATTCAGATACTGATACATTTTGGTCAAAATTTTGTTGTACCCACTTAACTGAAATTGAACTGTTTCTTACACTGTGACGGAACAGATGAGTCCACTCTGATTCAGAGATGATCTGGTAAATTCTTTACTTCAGTGGTCAAGGTCTTTGGCACATCCGCTGTACATAAGATTTCTTTAAAATATACAAAAATAGCATCCGCCCCGATCCTTTCGCTTTCCTCATCATAAGCTTTAACTGTCAGAATATTGTATCTCTTGCAAAGGCATGACACTTCCTGGTGGTCTATTTTTGTTTTACTCAAAGAGCAGAATGAAAGACAAATCCTCCTCTCATTATTTCATTCTCTGGCCTGGCCCTGACACTTTTTTGTCATCTAGCTAATAAATAACATAGATTTCTTTCTCCCCACAACTACAGACTCTGTGTCATGTTGCTTAGCCGTGATAGCGACCAAACAAAAACAGAATATCTGATTTGTGGCCACTTGTGAGAGAAAGGGTGGAAAGGAGGAAGCTGATGTCAGCTTAAGAGATGGATGTCCTCTTCCCAAAGCTCTTGACCTCTTTTACTGAGACACTGGAAACATTTTGTAAAAGACCAGAGTGGTTTAACAACAGCTGGATCTCAGCGGTCAGGAGCTAAAACTTCATAGAAAAGGACAAATTGTGTAATGGCAAAGGCCTACTTTTTAAAGACAATAAAATGATCCTTCCACTGGCCGACAGATATCATGCTTTGTAAACAGAAATAAACAGTCCTTTCATTGGTAAATTTTGTATTCCTCAAAGTAGAAACAGACTCATGGACGGCTGCCTGTTGTCCAAATGTTTGGCAGTCAGAGTGTTTTTACCACAAGCTTGATGACTCTCAACCTCCAAGACACAGGCATGGTCACATCTGGAAACAAAGTGCCAACAATGACATGGACAGATGGGTGGAGCTGGTCACTACATGCCCCTGGACCAGTACTCAAAGAGAGGCTGTAAACAAAATACATGCAGAATGAAGCTGACGTGCAGTTTTAGATGAGTGGAAGTTATTATGCACAGTAAATTAACATAAAATTGCTCCTGTGTCTGAAAGTAACAGATCTCACGATTTGACATAGAACAGGGATTATCAACCTGCAGATCTTGCAGACTATATTTGTTTGGTCTTATATGACCAGCAGGATGGACTGTTTTACTTATCCATGACATATGGGTATAACGGTAAAACGAATCAAGTTGCTTTGAGAGACGGATTGGATCTACCTGACTAATTTAAAAGGTGCTTCAGACTCACAGACTTCAGCTGTTATTGGCATGAATTTTGTTTTGTTTTAGGCTGAAGTTGTAAAAAGCACATGCAAATTCAGATCCCTGCCCCTTATCACACTGATGGATTAGATTGAATCTAATACCTTAAATCTGGTAGTTAATTTTGGTGGGTATAGCTAGCTCTCATTTTTAGAGAAAAGTCTAGGTGTGCCTTGAGCATACCAATACACAGCTAATTCACAAATAATGAATAGGTTTTAAATTGAACCAGAATATAAATGATGGATATCATCCTTAAAAATGTATTAGCAATATAGTTTATTCATTGTTGGCATTTGTACATTAAAAAATGTTGAATGAAATAATAAGGCAACATAGTACACTTTAAAAAGGCTTCAGGATATAATTGGAATGATATTGGTATCGAAGGTAATTGCTACACAAAATACTCAGAACTCAAACATTTTAAATTACTGCACCTCTTCTTCGAGTTGGTCCATATCGTACTACTTTTACATGTACCTGCGTTAATTTTTGTGAAGTTACTGTTTAATTCACCATCAATCATCACCCTCAGTCCAGGTAAAATGACGTCACTGAAATCAATCTGCACGTGCTTCGCCCACATGCAGACTGACTGACCCTTCACATGATGGGTATCATGATAATGGCTGAGCTCGGATTAATAAACTAACAACAGGTAATACTGACAAGAGTAATCATGATAGAAGAGCTGAGGCTGCAGGCAGGTGAAGGTGTCGGTGAAAGGTCATGACTCTCGTAGGCCTCACAGTTGAGCTAATGCATGTTAAAGTAGAAGCTAACAGGCTAATTTATCTTCATTAGCTAATGATTGACTCGGGTTAAAGTCGTTCTTCTCTGGCCTCGTTAGCTCGGTTATTTAGACTTTTCAGAGCTCACATGCGATGTTTCTTGGCTGAGACTGAGAGACAAAGAGTAGTGAGATGCTGTGAAGGATAATAAGTTATTTTTAAAAACTTTATAAGAAGTTACAACCTTGAAATAAGCTACTTCCTACGCCAGCTAATGCACTTACGCAGAGGAGTATTCTCAAAATCTTCACGTAAATCCAAAACGTAGGACTACCTACTCGCAAGAGCAGGACAGAGATGATTATGTTTACATTAGTCTAATTTTGCTCTGTGTATGCTCTATGTCAGTGGAAACTGCTTTTAATTTTCTTTATTTTTATTTTGTTTGTTTGGGTTTTAGATGAGAAGAACTCTTACGTTGGAGCCCATGGAGCATGTTTCTGTTTATGTAAAGTCCAGATCATCAGACAGTGTTTCCATTTTTGGGCTGGTAAGTAACAATTTTCCTTCACTCACGTTGCTCTTATTGACTTGCTCTTTTTTCTTGTATATTTAGTAATTATACCTTAATTTATATAACAATTTCAACAACACAAATTACAACGTGTCTTAAGAAGAAGAAACTGAAAACAAAGCATGATAACTTAAGCACAAAATGAGCAAACCAACAACAGTAACTACTCAATGTAGAGCAAAGAACCCTTACAAACATGTTTTAACAGCTAAATAAACCTAATCATAATGCATGTGTGTAGACTCTCCTACTGTGGAACACAGTAGAACCTTCATTTCTTTAGAAATGTAATCTTCAGTATGACATTATTGTCCAGTGTAATACTGGACCTTGTCTTCAAAGTTGTTGTTGATTTAATTCTACATGACATTTAAAAACAACAAATATTGACCAAAGTACTTTATAACAAAGGTACAATAAAATTGAGGTTTAAAGGTTGTAAACACAACAGTGGGAACTTCAACAATGACATACAGAGATGAATTAAAATAAGAATTGAGGTAAAATAGTTTAAGTAAATATATAACAGTAAAATGTCATAGCTAAAATAAAGCAAATAAAATAGTAAAATCTTATCTTTGTTAAAAAAAATAAATAAAATGACAAAAGAAATAAAAATTACAGGTAGGATTAGATCAGCCAGAATTAAAGGCCATCCAGAAGAGATTAATCTTCAGCTGTGACTTAAAAATCTCTCAGAACTGGATGGATGTTGTCAGTGTTAACTTTGACTGCACTTTTTAGTTCGGTTTTAGTTTTAGTCTTTTGCCTAAAATATCTTTTAGTTTTAGTCATTATTTAGTTATCTAAATTGTTTTAATCTTAGTCTAGTTTTAGTTGATGAAATTTCACAACCTTTAAGTCAATGAAATCTACTGTAAATTTAGTCGACTAAAATATGAAGTGTAAAGGGTAAGGCATTTTTTATGTTTCCCTGAATTTCTGAAGTCATGTTTTACACTTGGATCCCGCCACCACGAAGCAAAGGCAGTTGTGACTGGATGTCCCTCTTAACTCATCCAACCTTTCCACACAACCAAAGTAGCTGTGATTGGATATATTCCTAACTTGTCCCTACTTTCTACATGACCAAATTAGGTCTGATTGGATTAAGTCGCTGTCAAACATTTTAGTCTAGTTTTATCTGTTGACCGAAATGTCAGTTAATTTAGTTTTAGTTTTTGTCCATGTGCACTTGTTTTTATTAGTTACTGTCTAGTTTTCGTCATGGGAAGAAAGGTTGTTGACGAAAACTATGACGAAAATAATTAGTCAACAAAATTAACACTGGATCTTATATGGAGGGGGAAATTGTTCCAGTGTTCAGGAGAAGCAACAGCAAAAGCTCGAGCCCGTCAGGTTTTATGATTAGATTTAGGGACATTCAAGAGTACCATGTTACGTGACCAGAGAGGTCTAACTAGAGTGTGGAAATGCATAAGGTCAACTAGGTAGGGAGGTGCTAATCCATTTCAAACTTTAAAAGAAATAAAATCTTCAAATCAATCCTAAAACATACAGACCGCCAATGGAGGGAGGCTAAAACTGGGAAATATAACTCTAAGAAATTCAAAAAATGTGAAGAAATACTTAAAAGTACCCCATCTTGTGCTGGATGTAACCACTACCAAAAGTTGACTTACCACCACAGAGTGGTTCAATGTTTAATATTAATCAGGTCAAATTTTCAATTTATACCTATATATTTGGCATTCTTTATTTGCTCAAACACAGTGTTCTTGTACAGTAGGGGTGTGTATTGGCAAGAATCTCAGGATTCTATGTATCTGGTCATACATATAATATATCATAAATTGTATGCATCACAAAATGATAAATCAAATATTTTTTCTTGAACGAAACAGACAAGTTGAGATTTTTTTATAGTATAAACAACCCATAATGTGCATATAAAGTACAGTTTGTAATTAGTTTTATTCATATCAAGCATTGTCACAGCAAGATGGATACATTTTTTATGTCCCAGTAACAGAAATAATAACAATAAATGTAACAGAAGGATGAACAATCAAGTTGCTGAATGTATTTGCAGCTAACCAGCAGCCAGAGGCTTTTTGGTCCATGATGATGGATAAACTGCGTGAGACCTTTGAACAGTGCCTGTGTTTCTGAATTGTTATTTATGTTAAAATTTACCGCACTTTATTGCAAAATCTTGCACTCACAAAATATGTGTATTCTAATTTATTGTATATTATCACCATTTAAATATGTTTTTTTCATGACGTGTGCTGCTGACCTCTTGGCCAGGTCACCCTTGTGAAAGAGATCTTGATCTCAGTGGGTCTTTTATCTGGTTAAAAAAAGGTAAAATAGAAAATAAATAAAACACTACAAAGAAACTATTTCTGTAAAATGATAATTAATGAAATATCAATGCTGCAATGTACAGTATCAGTCAGTGTTGTGCTGCTAAATGTAGCAATATTTTGCTGTATTGATATTTTTGTAGACCTTACTGTGCAAAAATATCACTCAGCATAAATAAATCACATTTTCATCAGTGTCATAAATGTATTTTGTCAATATCTGAGCAAAGAGCTTCTCTTAGGTTATCTTTGTCTTATGCATACTATTTTATACTGAAATTAATGGCCAATACGTTCATTTTGCTCGAGTTGTGTTTTACATGGAACAGACGTGTACTCTAAATACTCAGTAGTTTGAATATATTTTTAAATACAATTTACTTTTACTTAAATAGGTTTGTAGCGTGCTGCTTGTACTTGCGCCTAAGTTAGCTGTTATAAAATTAACTTTACCGTGACTTGGGTACCATATATTTGTAGTCCTTCCATCCCTAGTATGAATAAATGATCACTTTCTTCACAGGCTTACTCTTTTGTGTGAATGCCCTTCACAATACCCTTGTTCTCATGTAACGTGTGTGTGTGTAAATTAAAAATCCACAATCCTCTCAATTGCATTTCTTCTTAAGCTGCTTGAAAATTTACATTTTCTTTTTGTTTTGCTTTTGTGTAGTGGCAGTACCTTTAGGGAATGGCCATACTCTTTTTTTGAAATGAGAAGGATGTTCACATCAATGGGGTCGGCAGAGGACAATCACCAGCTTCATGTCAAGGCCTTCAAGGTACAGGTCATCATGTGTTACACACACTGTCCCTTGTATTGTGTGGTGACAATAACATGCAGTAACTGAATGTGTCCTATTGGAGACTTTAAAAGATGGGATCTGCTGCCATCATCTGGCCAAAATATGGTATTGAAAGAGATTTGAACAGATTCTTTGCACACTCACTTGATGAAATTGACTTCATTAAGAGAAAGATGGTGACAGTGATTTCTTAAGTATAATAAATTTGTTTCCAAGCAAATACTTTGCTCCGTCAAATTATAATGCAAGTTAATAAAATATCAAACAAACCCAGATTATGACAGTTACATGGACCGCTATTGTATATTTCCTCTCTGATTGCGTATGTAAGGGATAATGCCCTTCGAGGTGTCCATTATCAGAAATTAATAGACTTCGCAGAAGCAACTGTCCTCCGCTTCGCGTCAGACGGTTGCTTCCGCGAAGTCCATTAATCTCTGATAATGGACACCTCGAAGGGCATTATCCCGCTTATACCATGGTCACTTACGAAGGAAATAAATATTAAATCAATTATTAATACGCTAATGTTGTTTTTTACCGTTAAAATCGTAAGTTTTTCACAAGAAGCGGCTGAGTGGACTATTTAATCTCTCGTTGTGACGCGTTGCCAAGGTAACTGGCTCTGGCCACAGAACCTGCAGCTCGGTCGGCCGCAGCTGTTATATTTGGGCAAATCAGTGGAGGGAAGTGAGATGATTGCTTAGCGTTATGTTACGTGATACAAAGTATCATTTCAGAGGGCAAGTGCACCTCTTACTGCTTGTGTGTGTCCAGACGGTGATGCGAAATTTTGTTTCAAAGAATCCAAGTCCACAGATAGTTTCCTTGTCATCCTCTAAATTGTTCAGTTCCTCCGGTGTCACCTCCTTGTGTCGCATCTCCTTCTTCTCATATTCTCTTCTCTCTTTCTCTTCTGCTGCATCCAAGTCTCTAAAATTATCAAATTCACTGAATAGGTTAAAGGAAACTATAAAATCACTCATGTTTTGTCTACTGACTTGCCGCTGTGATAAATAAACCGTGAAATAATGCATATTAACGTATGTTCTGAGTTTCTGTTGCCACGGTTACCGACTAGCGTTTGAGCCAGCGCAATAATTTAGAGCAATCAGGCTATTTGACCGGAACTTTTTTTTAGGTGTCCTATAACACTTTAACGGACACCCTGCAGCCAATCAGAATCGAGTATTCACGCAGACCATGGTATAAATAATAATTAACTACAGAGCTTATAAAGATGACAGATTTTTCAACTTATTTATGAACAGCCTTACTTCATTAAAGAGCTATATTTATTTGTGTAATTAGAAGGGAAATTAAACATTTGAGTCAAAGCTGACAGTTCATTAGTAAGATATTAGTTGGACCAAAAGCAGGCAGATTTTTACTCTAGAAACAATTATTATAGTTTCAGATGATATGGAATAGAAATTAGGAAACATTAAGAACTAGTACAGATAAGCAGAACCAGAATTGGAACTGCCATTACAATGTTGGAATGCTGTATTGATTGTTTACAAGGACTCTGGTGTTTTTTCTCATGGTGGGTTAGAGTAACATAGAATGTAGAGTGAAAGCTCTGACAGTTTAGAATTTGTTTTTTATTATTTTATAGATTAGATGTAAGCATATGTTTGATTTTTTTTAACTTTTTGATACCTGTTTTATTGTACAAATTTACCTTATTCTGCTGAGTAAGGTCTGTGGTAACATAATATGTAGACAAAGTCCCCTCACTTCTGACATGTTGCTACACGTGGCCCACATGTAAAGACTTTTTCATATTTCATGTTTCTGATTTCCTGGTTGGATTGAGAGATAAAAGCCCCCCACAGTGGCCAATTTTTGTTTTCAGCTTTACATTGAAGTGTAAGAGAGGGCCTTATTAAGTTTTTCCAAGTAAGGATCATTTTTCAAAGAGATACAGAGACTCAGGGGAAGGACTAACATAGTTTGACTTGGAGTTGAAGGGTTAAGGGTTTTAGCTGCATCCCCTCTCTCTCAGAGCACCTCCCTCTTCCTCTTGTTGACCCCTCCTTTCTTTTTACTCTCCTCCCCTGTCAAATTGTGCTCTGAACTGAAGTGCTGAGTTGGCGATAGAAAATACAGGAAATACCGCGATGGTGGTATAGTGGTGAGCATAGCTGCCTTCCAAGCAGTTGACCAGGGTTCGATTCCCGGCCATCGCATGAAAATTGCTTTTGTTATGCAGCAAAATATGTCAGGAGTTACCATAAGTGAGTTCAGAAATGACATCACTCATAAAAACTGTGTAAACTTTCATCCCTGGTCTCCCACTACTTATAATTACAAGGTGTTGACCGGGGTTTGATTCCCGACCATCGCACAAATAATACTTGTCTTGGACAGCCAAAGTACGTTTGTGTTATGAGTATTATTTTCAGAATTATTTTTAACATTGTTTTGGCAATAATGCTCCATTTTCATGCCAGTAAATCTATTTGAATTTGATTTTGTTGAGATGAAAACTGTATCACTGATCCTGGGTGTGTGAAAAAAAATATTTCCTTGACTTTCCTTTTTCCCCCACCAAGAAACATTTTAACTTTAATAAATGTAAAAGACCCTTTTTACAATAGTTGGCTGTAAGTATGAAGACATTATCCACATTTAGGACAACTAACACAAGCTATGATAAGTTTAAGATAATTGTGTCCAGAGATGACAACACTAACAAAAATTCAGTGAAACTCTGATCCCTGATCCTCCTGCGCTTACACTTAGAAGGTGTTGACCCCGCTTTTTCCTTCTATTGCATGAATAATACTGTTCACCAAAAGCTGATGTACAGATTTATAAAAATCCCAGACTTGACAACTTTGCCAAATACACATTGAAACTGTGATCCTTGGTGTGGACCTGCACTTAACAGATAACTCATCAGCTTTCACTTTGTACTGAGAAACATTTTAACCTAAACAAAATCAGGATTTTAAACATTTGTTTAGCAGCTTCAAATGTGTCATGCATCAAGTGATAAACGTCCTTGACGTCATGTAACACTTATTATGATTAACATAGGCTTCAGAGAGGGCAGTAGGTTGATTGCTTGTTTGCTTTGGTGGGACTTCAGTGTATTATCTAAGTAGTTTGGAGCACAAAAAACCAGGCAACAGTGAGCACTGCAGGGGTGGAAAGTAATTACTTGAGGAAGTACATGTACACATACTGTGTAGTTGTACTTTAATGAGTAGTTTCATAAAACAGTACTTTTGTTTTTCCTTCAGTTTGGTTTCTTTTGGATTTATTCTACTCAGTTTTCATAGCATCTAAAGGCTAAGTATAAAAATGAGATCAGAAGCTGGACAGATGAAGGTTATCCATCAACTAGTGTGTTCACAATACTAAAATTTGAACTTCAATACTCCTCATTACAAGTTGATATCACAATACTTGACTCAATATTTTAAACTCAAATGATATCTGATAATACTATTATACTGTACGTGTTTGATGCCTGAATTTCATGAGATTTTTTTGTGATTGTTGTGGCAAATAATCTCTGAAGTTTTCCAAAAGTTGCTGCAAAGTTGTGATATGTAAGGTTTTGTTTAATTCTACATGGCTTGTCCCTTTGGGGATCATGGGGCCCTGGGGCCTATTCTAGCTGACTTTGGGTGACAGACAGGCACACCCTGAACTGGTTATATACTGTGTATTGTTTTTTTTCTAGTATATTTTCAACATTATTTTACGGTTTTAAGAACCAGCAATTCTGAACTAAAACTAAAACTTTGCATTTCAAAATACAGTTTCTAATCTAAGGGGGTCAAAGTTACCAGTTGGGGGGGTTCATTGGTCTCATCCATTAAACCAAACAGTTGATGAATTTACCGTTGTACACATATGGTAAAGCTGCTTGCAAATTGCTAGTCTAGGTTCACCAGAAGGAGACAATGATTAAAACAGGAATTTATTTCTGTTTTCCAAGTGTTTAGTTGACAAGAGAATAATTCATGATGGCAGGGGCTAATAAAATTCAGCCACACATGAACAGCTGACTGAAACTGTAAGATACAAAAGGGGAAAGTACCAAAAACGTAGGATTTTGTCTGATAATGTAAAGTGATTTAAATGTGTCTGTACAATAAAATAGATATGGACAATTGTTCTTTAAATATCCAAAATTGATAGTCATAGTATGTTGTTATATCAGTTTTAAAGTGCATTCACGCAGAACCTGACCACTCTCCATGCAAAGTCAATAGACAGCTGCGGTGGGATGAGGCCAACCCTCCCGCAATTCGACAGACGTGATCTGGGCGACTTGGTTGTGCTGACAGGTCGCTTTTAGATGTGTCTCATTGTGAGAACGCACCTTTAGATGTGACTCCTCTCAGCAGTGGGCTGAAGGTTCAACCTCCTTCTCCTCTTCCTTGAGTGGACTCCTCCTCTCTGTTTACTCTCCTCCCTTGCTCTGCTACAGCGTCTCACAGTAAGAAGAAGTGGTGAGTTGGCGTGTAAAATTCCTGAGTTTTTGTGCGATGGTGGTATAGTGGTGAGCATAGCTGCCTTCCAAGCAGTTGACCCGGGTTCGATTCCCGGCCATCGCATGAAAAAATAGTTTTCTTATGCAGCAAAATATGTCAAGAGTTACCATAAGTGAGTTCAGAGATGACAACACTCATAAAAACTGTGTAAACTCTCATCCCTGGTCTCCCACCACTTATACTTACAAGGTGTTGACCGGGGTCTGATTCCCGGCCATCACACAACTAATGCTTATCTTGGACAGCCAAAGTACGTTTGTGTTACAAGTATTATTTTCAGAATTATTTTTAACATTTTTTTTGGCAATAATGCTCCATTTTCATGCCAGTAAATCTATTTGAATTTGATTTTGTTGAGACGAAAACTGTATCACTGATCCTGGGTGTGTGAAAAAATATTTCCTTGACTTTCCTTTTTTCCTCACTAAGAAGCATTTTAACTTCAATAAATGTAAAAGACCCTTTTCACAACAATTGGCTGTAAGTATGAAAACATTATGCACATTCAGTACAACTAACACAAGCTATGATGAGTGCACACTGCTTTAACAATGTATATTATTTACTGATCCAACCCAAACAACTTAAGAACCTAGAAGTCCTTATAAACAGCATATTGAAGAAAAAAAACTGTTTTCAACCAAAACTTCTTAAAAAAAAAACCCAGTTAAATCAGTGAAACTGAGAGGTGTCTGCAAGATGAGTGAATGAGGGCAGGATGAACTACTAATGCTGTTTAGGGACGACCTGAAAAAAGTGAAAGATTGAAGAACAATGATCATAATGATCAGTCTGACCTGTTATAAATCAGACAATAGTCTATTTTTAAATGATGATCCCACTTCATTTGTTTGGTCACATTCAAATGTGATTTAAATATAAAAAGATTTATTTTAACAAAGATGAGCTTAATACAATGTTTATTGCTAAAATTACATAAATTACAAAAAAGTTCTGGATGTCACTCCTCACTCTAATAATAAAAATTTTCTTCATGTCAGCCAGACAACAGATACATCTCTGAGGTAAATAGTGACAACAACAGGAGCATAAGAGAATGGAAGCAATATGGTTTTCTGTTGTCACCACTGGGATAAAATGATTGAAAACAGGACTATACTTGTATTCTTCAGGTATTTATTTGAGTAGAGTAATTCATGAAGACAGGGATTAATAAGGATTAAGCCTGATATGAACTAATTGCTGAAACAGTAAGATACAAAAAGAGAAGGTACCAAAAATGTAGGTTTTTTCTAAAAAAGTAGAGTGGTTTAGATGTGTCTACAAATGAAATATATATGGACAAATCGTTCTTTTGAGTATCAGCCAACTATGGTCGTATAAAGTTGTTATATCAGTGTAATTAACAGAGTTTATCCAAAAGCTTGATTCTGTTTTGATACCCTCTTCTTTGAAAATGTGACTCCTCTCAGCTGTGGGCTGAAGGTTCAGCCTCCTTCTCCTCTTCCTTGAGTGGACTCCTCCTCTCTGTTTACTCTCCTCCCTTGCTCTGCTACAGCGTCTCACAGTAAGAAGAAGTGGTGAGTTGGCGTGTAAAATTCCTGAGTTTTTGTGCGATGGTGGTATAGTGGTGAGCATAGCTGCCTTC